>OX438634.1:9483460-10928797 GCA_949316285.1 Eupithecia subumbrata
CAAACAGACAATTTATCAGAAAACGGTGTTGCTCTCGATCCTCGTTTACTTAGTCCGGTTTGTTCCGGTGAGTTCGTCCGTACGGAATCCGTATGGAGTCAGTTTCGCTCGCAGTGGAAGGTAGGCAGTTCTACTGGTGCAGTTTGCTTACCTTATAATTAAACACCATAAAAGTGGATGTATACTCACCTAATAGGACCACACAAATATTTGCCTAATTCAGCTGTCATTTGTTTTCAGAGAAAAGTTGACAGCAGTTGAAAGAACTGTCAAAATATGATGATTTAATTTTTTTTTAAACGACTTCAAAAAGGAGGTTCTCAATTCGTCTGTATGTTTATTTTATAGTGCTTACTCACACTTAGGGAAAATTCTAACCCCCTTATACATATTTCCCCTCAACCTCAGTAGCCTATTTAGTCCACTGCTGGACGCACAAGCCTCACTCTGATAAGCTCCTTATTAGCTTTCATTTTATGGGGGACAATATCCATAATCCCCACGCTGGACATACGGGTTGGGGATCGCAGTTCGGTGGTTGAAGTGTTACTTCTCACCCTGACTTCTATCTATTATTGACATAAAGACAGAGTGAAAAATAACACTGCTTAGCAACTGTTGTAGATTAACAAATTATTATTAACTAGTTGCATTCTTACTACCCGTTGTCCTATTAGCCGTTTTCCCGTAGGAATGAAGCATTTTCCCGCGGTAAAAAGTTGCCAATGTTCATCAGGAATAATTTGGGCTTCTAAAGGTAAAAGAATTTTTCAAATCGGTCTAGTAGTTTCGGAGCCTATTCAATACAAACAAACAATCAAATCTTTCCTCCTTATAACATTAGTATAGATAAGGAGGTAAGAATTTACATTATAACCCAAAAAAATTATATAGTTTAGATACCGTCTAGGTTGTCTCACGTAGATAAAACCATCTTATTCCTTGGTCTCGGAAGAACTCCCATCGGTTCGTCTTTGACTAATCCACAGCAAAAGACTTTCATTTGCAAACACTGGGACATAATACGAAGTGCAGGTAATAAAAACTCTTTGAGAAAGAGGATAAAAGCGAAAGACACAGTGTAATTATCCAAGAAACTTACAAGCAATTTTAAAGTAATAAAGTAACTCATAAATTATTCTTACTATCGGTATTCAAACATACCTAATTGGGTTTTTTACGTTTTGAATCTTCGCACTAATTCGACGTCATCGGTGTAAAACAAACAGATTCAATGTTCATCAATAAAATTTACTGCAGATTTACTACCAACAGCCAACAAATAGATTTTTACAGAAGTTTCATGCATTAATTCGTGCATCCATCCAGTTAAATCAATAATGCTGGATAAATCACAGAGCATTAGGTATCTATCCCAAAACTAAGAAGAGCTTGTGTTATGGGTACTAGATAACTGATATATATTAACTAAATAGATATTTTTTAGTATCGGAAGAAAACACCTGGATCAAGTCTCTACCAAATCATAAAAAAAATGTCCCGAGGCGGAAAAAAATCGAACCCGTTTCGCCGAAGATACATACCTACATATTCTACTTCTGCTGATTTCTAGTCAATATAAGCTTAACTCAATGTATAACTTAGCAAAACGATGTAGGTATGTCATTATTTACACATCAAACAAAAAAGACGATTAAAGATGGACTCACAAAAGACGAGAGAGCCTCCTAAGTGTTCACAATAAAATACTAATAGTACAATTACATACTTCATATAAAAACTGCGGGTTTTTGCAACTCCTTTCACTACCTTTGTCTGGGTAAATGATCTGAAAGTGTTTACTAATAGTTTAATTAAATGATTGGATAAAAATTATTTCTTGTGTAGAAATCGAGGACTAACAAAATTGCAATTAGGGTCGAGATGACTCTACCGTTGTTAATACCTCAACAGAAACCTCACCTAGGTTACCTAAGTTAGACAGCTGGAGGGTTAAGTTTTTAATTTGCCTCTTAGCACAGTTTTTCATTTTCTAAATTCTCATTAGCCATTACTGTGCCACTGTTCGGCAAAGGCTCCCTTTTCTCGTTCCACTTCTCGCGATCTACCGTGGCAAACAGGCCAGAATGGAAGATGTGCGTGGAGCTCATCACACCATCTCATCCTGGGCCTTCCACGTCGCCTCCCAGCGTTGGGTGGGCTCCATTCTGTGGTGGTATTTATCCACAAGTCGCTGGACATGCGGCTGATGTGTCCAGCCCAGTTCCACTTCAGGTTTTAGTGGGGCAGCAATAGTTTAAAATAAATAAAATTAAATTTTCTTCCTGACTCCAATTATTACATATATTAATAAGTAAGTCAATACATTTAGTCATACTGATTTTAACTATTTCTAATATCTCATGCTAGACTCGCAAAATATTCTCACCAACAATAGTTTAAAATCCAAATAACCCAGACAAAAAAAGAATTGCGCAAACGGCAAATAATCAACCACTTACGAACGATTGAGTCAATTCCAGTGAGCAGTCAATAAGGTCGGAAGTCATGAGCAAAACATCGGTGTCCATCATTATTATCTCATAATTTAGTGAGAGTGTACACGGCAATTGAAGAAAACCAGGAAATCACAACTCTATGCCACCACAAATAAAGGCGTAGGATGTAAGAGCTATACCTAAATGTTTGCGTGATCTCGAAAACTAATTTTGGCAAATCATTTCGAAGACAAAATGTTTTTGGCAATTACGCAGCGGCTTTCTTTTAAAACGTGTGAATTGTTGGCATGCTAGAATGACATAAGTTGGAGATTTCTTTTACATTACGATTACGAGTGAGACAGAATTTAACAAATGGGTGGGCGCAACTAATCATTTTTCACACACGGCAAAATGATTTCAGAATTGAAATTGCTTGAACACTGCTCAGCCATAATATGCGACTGTGGACAATTGCTCATAGTGTGTGTGCGTCTTATAATGTAAAAGTAGAAAAAACGCCTGTTTTAATTAGATATTTATTGATAGTGCAAGACTGTACATACTTATAATAAATGCTTGTTAAGTTTATGACTATGTTCATTAATAAAACTTGCAACTAATAGAACCATTCCCAAATAAAGTCATACGACTTTATTTGTGTCTGTAAAAGTAAACGATAAACTGGCCATAACAAATTACCTGGTAACCTTTTTCTTTCAATTAAGCAGACCACTTGCCAATAACGTATAGGGCGATTATATCTTTATCTGTACCGAAGCAATATAGGGTTCGAGATAGCATGCACCATAATGAGATAAATGGTATAAAAATAATTGTAGACAATTATATTTGGACGTACAGATCTGATATCGAACCAGAACCTTTAAGGCTGGTAAATGTAATATCCATTCGATTTATTTTACTAAACTGCCCCAGAAAGGGAGTTGATTAATGTTCTTTATTTATTTTTTCCCTTTGGCAGGTGTATTTCCTTTTTATACTGTACATGTTCATTCCGCAATTGGTATATTATCCACCATAAAACAATTGATTTGAAACTCTGCAAATCTCAACGTATAGGTTATCTTTTCTTTTAAGTATGAGTCAAGATTGACCTGTTCATAAATGCCTAAACGTTTCAGATTCACTTTTAAGCTTGTCCGGAAGTCACGTCGCACTTTCACGGCCGTCTGATTTTGGCATCACGTCGAGAAAATAAACATTATTTCATTAAGAATCAATTTCAATCCATTTGCACCACAATCGGATCATTCAGTTACAGTTTATTAGATAATTGCGGTTTTAGTCGCAATTTTGTTGGAGTTGTACGATGCTCTCAAAGAATTGAGTAGTCAGGTAAACGATTTTTCTGCTACAGAATCATTTAGCCCCAAGCTAAGCAGATCTTCTTTTATGGGTACTAGATAACTGATAATAAACTTAATACATTATGTATTACATGCATAGAAAATACCTAGAACACCCGGACTATACATCTGAAGATCGTAGTAACATTTTATCCAGAGGCGGGAATCGAACCTAAAACGCACCATCGACCGCTAAGTGACGTAGCGGTAAGAGGTCGTCGACATTATGCAGTGCACAACAAATTGTCAAAAAGATGTTTACAGTCAGCTTACAGCCTGCTAAGATGTAGAAACTCCGTCAACGACAGGAATCCACAGGAAAGAACTGTTCAACACATCCACAGGCAAAACATAATTAACAAATAACTTAGGGGTACGACAAGCCAAGCGTACATACTAAGCTCCAGATTCATCGCATGCAGTATTTTTATACCACAAAAAAACATGCGCTCTGAAAGCATGTTTATAAATCATATGCTTCACGTAATCGCTGATAGTTATCCAATTTATAGGCTGTTATGATGAGTTCCGTTCGTTCACTATCAGTTACTAATCTGCACTGTATCATAAAGTACGTAGAGGTACGCACATTTGCGTCAAATTTGCTCGCAATTATGCAAAAACCTCAACGATCTTTTGACGATAAAAACGTCCAGCCGACCATCTTAATCAGACTGCGCTGAGTCGTTAGTCATGGTTTTGCATCTGTACTGTAAAGAAGGTAGAAGCAAAAACTTCAGGAAGTATACGCATAGCGAGGAAAATAATGCGTTTTAAAATCAGATTGTCTGAGCCAGGTAATAAAATGATTTAAAAATGCAGCAAAAAAGTTTTGTTATTTTGGCTGAAACTCTAACGCATGTTTCGATATAGAGCTCCACTGTGTTTGTAGAAAAACATCTGAAGCTCAGAAAAAAATAACTACCGATATCAAATCTTAAACAAGAAAAGTCGCTACAAATCGCATAAAACGAGATAGCAGAATAAATAATAGACTAACTGGACCCGCTCCCTGCAGAATACTAAATAGGAATTAAGAATGCAAAGAAAAGGTGTGACCACACTCACCTCTGTAACTTAGGGTTGTGTTATAAATAAATAATTGACTGGGACATGTGGCTTACAATGTAAACTAGCGAATAGCTCTTTGATGGCATATGTGTCTTGTATGCAGACGAATATGTGCGTCATGATTTGTATAGAAGCGGCAGCGCATTTTGGACATGTCAGAAAATCAAAATCAGTAACGTTTATTTCTGTAGGCTTAAAAATAAGGTCATACTAAAGCTGGGTTAACAAGTTGTTCTAAGTTTCTTCTCGAAATTTTCATGCAGATGCGTCACACCACACCTTATGACGTCTAAACTTGGCACGTGAAAAATAGGGCAGGGGAATATAATAATAAATAATAAATAAATAAATAATGCTGGACAATTCACACAGCATTATCTAGCCCCAAGCTAAGCAGAGCTTATGTTATGGGTACTAGATAAACTTAATACAATACGCTACATAGATAGATAATTTTTATTATACACAGAAAACACCAAGACCAACGGAAAAAAATTCTGCAGATCGTACACAAATCTGTTCCGAGACGGGAATCGAACCCGCAACCTCCTGCGTTGCAGGCGGACCTTCGCCCGCCGCGCTGCGAACATCGGTTCTGTTTGTGATTAAATTAAGAAGCTCGGTCGCCCCTCGCCATATGTACGCTCACTTAACCCGATCACCACCATGCAGAGCCGTAAAAATTTATCAAAGTTCCAACTCAACGCATCGAGATATGATCTGATGTTCAAGCTTATGTTCCTAGGCTTGTTAACCAGTTTCAAGAACTCTTGACCAGCAACTAATTTGGATACATATTGTTTTAGTAACAAGGTCTTGTTTACGTTTAGGTAGCGTGTACCGTTGCTTCCAAGTTCTTCGTAGACATAATTAGAGAAATAAGATTTAGGTTTTCAGGCAACTATTATCTTGCAACAAAGTTTGTTCGTGTGGAATGCAAAGTGAATTAATAAGACTAGATCACAAGCCTCACTAGAAATACTAAGGAAACTTTTAGTGAAATTTTACGAACAACAAATCACATCTTTTGGTATATTTGTACTACAATATAACAACAGATATGAGTTAAATATAATACTTATAATTAAAATAAAACTATTTTATATCAACAATTAAGACACGAAAACAAACTATGTAGGTAGATATGTATCATTAAAATATTTTTTTTAGTCGGACCACTAATTTCGGACGCACCCACTGTAGTGGGGAGGTTAATTTTGTAAATTTAACCGGTACCGTTAATAATAATATATAATACAAAATACACAACAAGTTGAAAAAAAACGAGATTTGTTGACTTGCCTGTTCCCCTAATTTTGCCGGTGTGCCTAAGTACCAATGTTTTACGTTAAAAAAAGTTTATTACAGTGCTGTTATGATTCAAATTGTGTCATATTAATGCATAAATGCTACCGCTAAGTTCTAAGAAATCAAATAATATCGCAAAAATTTTCGACTTCGTCGGGACTCGTCTCGCAAAGTCTATATCGAAATGAGAAATGATATAGAGTAAGCAATCACAGCTCTTGTGAGACGAGCATGCTAATAAGATAATAATCTGTGGAAGGCATCGTTCAACTATTTCAGACGAGAGTAAGCAGAAAGCATTACCAAAAAAAAGTTGAACTTCGGTATAAAAGCAATGGAATGGAATCTTATTGCTTTTACAAACAAACTTCACTTAACAAATATTTGCAGAATTCAGCATAGAGAGTATAATTATCAAAAGCGGGCCGATTATTTAAGAATTTATTGATTATTGTTAATTATTAAGTTGGTAAATGAAAAAGAAATTGTTTTTTTTTTTTTGCGGGCCTCACGTAATTAAATTTCTAAAGCCAGAGGGGTGAGTCTCTTTGACGTTGGTAACGTAACGTGATCATGTCGTTTTCTTTTTTTATGGTGATTTGCAGAGTTCCCTCTCCGCACGATAAAGGCACTGTATCAAATTATATGGAACAAAAACGAGATAATAAATTTAAAAAACCCCCGACAGATTTTTTTTAAATATGGCTAGGAGCCATGTGTAAATTTTTAATTTTGTTCTTGTTCCATATAATTTGGTAGTGCCTCAATCGGACGAAGACTGGGGATAAAATTATCTATGACACAAAAAACTAAACGAAAATCGGTTCATCCGTTTGAGAGCTACGATACCACAGACACAGATTCATAGACAGACACGTTTATTTATTTATTTATTTATTTATTTATTTATTTATTTTATTAAGGCAATGCCAACAAAACACATAGTAAGACATTTTTATATAAACAGAGTGCAAAGAATATACTATAAAATGTGTGTTCATAACAGGCTTGCACAACATTTGCGGTGCACAAACAACAGCTAAAATAAAGAAATACAGTCAAAAAAGAAAAATAAAAAATTAAACTAACAAAATACAAATTATACTTAAAAATACAAATAAGTACCTAGGTAAGTTAAAACTAAATATGTACAATAAACTATGTATAAACTACACAAATTCACCCACGTTAAACTTATATCACCCCTCTCTTTTTGCGTCGGGGGTTAAAAATCAAAACATTATTTCGAGAAGATTCCACGGCGTTAATTAGATTAAGACCTTTTGATGGAAACAGTCAGCGACAGCGTATTGTTATTTCGCATTATTTATCGTAGAAATTCGAAAATGTTTTGAAATAAGGTGGAACAAGATTCTATCGTTAAAGACACGTTAAACTCATAACACCCCTCTCTTTTTGCGTTGGGGCTTAAAAAGGAGGCGTCACGACCACGTTTCGTAACTAACGTCAAATAGACTCACCCCTAAGGTCGATACGATCACTAGGTGGAATTAAACCTGCCTGCTCTGCTTCGTGACATGGAATAAAATTTTATGTAAATTAAAATGTAAGGAGGTAAACTCTCATTTGAATAATCTTATTCATCTTGCCAAAAAAGTATAATTTCAGTAACTTTCTACGTTGATTCGCACCCAAACCGCGTACTTTCTCGGAAACAACCGAAATGTTACTAATCGATTACTGAACTGCCGTCTATGATCAATGATATAATCGAATAATTCGTTCATTAAACTAGAGATAATCGATAATCGATCATACTCTTCTGCTTCTTTTCGGCCGCTTGTTACCTTATGTTTGTTTTTCCTATTGTAATTGATTAAGAAATAACTTTAGACAATGTTGTATGTTCTTCTTTTTCCAAGAATCACACTAATATTTTAAATAAAGAATGCTGAAAGTCACACAGCATCAGCTAGTTCCAAGCTTAACAGAGCTGGTGTTATGGGTACTAGATGAAAAAATGCGAAAATTTGGATGGATGTCTAGATTTTTGAATGTTCGTCACCGCTTCACGCAAAAACGATCTAAAATTTCATCATAGCTGCAATTCTACAGCTGAAGAAACGTTTAGACTTCTTTGTATCTCAAGTAAAAGCACCTTTGGAATGTCCATAATAAAAACCTCAGAAACTGCAAACTTCACAGCATTTCGTCTATAATCTGTTCTATAAAAGTTTTTTCAAGAGAGCAAGTCTCTTATTTTTAACCCCCGACGCAAAAAGAGAGGGGTATTATAAGTTTAACGTGTCTGTCTGTCTATCTGTCTGTGGTATCGTAGCTCCCAAATGGATGAACCGATTTTCGTTTAGTTTTTTTTGAGTCATGGATAATTATTTTCCAAGTATTCTTAGCCATAGCATGTTTCAAGAAAATCTATCGGGTGGTTTTTAAATTTTTTAATATTGTTCTTGTCAATATGAGAGGCACAAAATTCATGGACAAAAATATCTCTATTTAACATCATTATATTATCTACATAAATATCTATTTTGATGACCTCTGTGTCGCAGCGGGTGAAGGAAGATCCACCTGCGACGCAGGAGGTTGCGGGTTCGTTTCCCGCCTTGGGACCAATGTTTGTACGATCTCCAAATATTTGTTCCGAGTGTTCTGGGTATTTTCTATGTATAATAAATATTTATATATTTCTATGTATTGTATTAAGTATATCAGTTATCTAGTACCCATAACACAAGCTCTGCTTAGCTTGGGGCTAGATGATGCTGTGTGGATTGTCCAGATTTATTTCTTTATTTCTTTCTTTCTAAAATCGGCGTAGAACAACCACACATTTTAAAAAATCCCCACTTGGTTTGATCCTCTTAGAACCTTGTAGGTACATAATTAATTACATACAAAAGTAGTTAGATACTGTCTGTCACCGCTGACTTACTCGACATTAAGGCACTAACCCAACCCAAATCAGTGCCACCAACTATTTTATGTTATTACTAGCTTCTACTCGCGGCTTCGTACGCGTTGTTTCTATGGAAACTTTTTAAGGTTATTTCTATCCCATGTGAACTGATTTATAGGATAAAAAGTAGCCTATGTTTGATTCCAGGGTTAGACTTACCCGTATACGAAATTTCAGCCTGATCCGTGCAATAGTTTTGTCGTGAAGAGGTAACGAACATCCATCCATCTATCCATCCATCCATCCAAACTTTTGCATTTATTATATAAGTGTGATTATGTTAAACGAAGGAATTTTCAAAATACGATTTTGCATTTTGTGATACCTACCATAGGTTTTTTTTTAATGTCTCTAAAAGTTTTATTTTGTATAGTGTAGGCAGATATGTGAAGTTGCTCTTTTTGGCCACGATGAGCAAAAAGAGCAACTTCGCATCTCTGCCTTAACCCATTTATCCAATGATAATCATTATTGCTATAAAGAGTAATGAGTTCTTCCATGTAAACAATTATTTTACGAAGTAATTAGCGTTAAATAAATAGAGATTGATAGAAAATTCTTAATTGCACACTTATCGATAGAAACAATACAATAAAACAGCTTAGAATCTAAGTGACAAGTGGCAGTATTATCGCTCAAGAGCGATTTCTACCAGACAACCGTGGATGGATTTGATTGGATAGTAAAAGGGGATCTGTGTGCTCATGAAGATTATAGGTATTAAATACTTTTAATATACGTAACGCTTAAATTAAATTATATTGTATGTACCAAATGTACCTACAGTTGTTGTGTCTTGTATTTTATTGGTACTTATTGTATTTATGGTTATTGGAATATAAATCTATTCATCATAAAGCATTACACCCATTTACTTTTGTTTGTATTTTTAAATGTCAGTTGAAAGCCAGACAGATAGAACCCATGAATTTTTAAGTAATTGATATTAGTTATTAAGGAAGACAAGATTAATTTATTAATTCAATGAACATGAGGAAAAACTTTAAAAAACACATTTACTCGATTTATTTATTATGTGCAAAAAAATAAACAATCCCGCAGTACATTAACTTTTTAGTTGTTGATTTTAAACACAAATTAAAGCACTTGTCGATTAGATATCTTTACTTCATTAAATATTGTTAGCAATTATAATCTTTATTTCGACTCCGAGCATGATTGTTTTTGCTCATATTCGATGTAATAGTTTTTTTTTTATAGTTATAAGACCTTCTTTTGACCACAATCTTACCTGATGGTAAGTGATGATGTGACCAAAGGTGCATCTTGAAGGTCTAGAAGACACCTATTCACCCTCGTCTTGAAGAGACTCAGGTTGTACTTGACCGGGAAAAATTTGCAGGTAACTCTGAGATCGACCATAAGGCTTAGCGTAGATAAAGCTTACGGATATAGAGTTAGGGAATTGTCCCAAAGTATGGTCAAAACCAGCGGCGGCGCGGCGGTCTCTTCGATAAGATAATAATAATATGATAATTACTATTGGTAGAGAAGAAGACCTCATAAGAAATGGCATTAATTCTATTACTCTGTGGGTTATTTGATGAATATTTAACAGTCTTAAATAGCTTTTGCTTTAGTGACGTTATGGTAGGCTTATAACTTGCCTATGTTTACGTAACAATAAAATGCTTTTGCTATGGCTATTTGACATAATTTTCTCCTTTTATGATAAAAAAAACATTATATTTTAATAAGTTAAAAGTGCAATTTTAATAATTGTTTTCAAAGTGTAAAATAGGTTTGGTTTCTGGTCTTACTTAAAATGCCATATTTTTCATCGTATTCTTCTACAGACATAGAGAAGACTAAAAGATGATTAGGTAAGCAATTCTGAGTCACTGCGTTTTATAACATTGCATTGCTTTTTTTAAATTAAGTACATATATTATTCAAGTAATTATAAATAGTAATAATAAAAAAAAAACATTAGCTCAACCTTGAAAATATAATTGAAAGATAGGTATCTTTTTTTTTTGCAATTTATCGTTTTAAAACACTTAGATTTTAAAATAAATACTTTAAATAAAAAATTGTACTAATACCTAATAATAAGAATAAATAAAAAATACTCACCAAAAATTCAAAACTCGATCACAAACACCGTAAACGTATAGTCACTATATCGTCACTTTGACACTAATTTCAAATGTTCGTTCCGCGTTCGAAAGCGGGTGTTTCGTGCGTGCGACTGCGCGCGGTCGGCTCGGTTCGCGAGTGGTGCGCCGAGACCTGCGCACGCGCTTATACGCTGTGACGGGGTGAACACTTTCGCTGTTTAGCCCCATAACTAACCCCATGGAGACTCTGGTCTTGGATTTTTGGTACTTATTAAAGCTGCTCTGTCTTTCTCATAATAATCATGTTTCATTCGCCTTACCCGTTAATATCCCATGCTAGCAATGCTTTTCATAAACACTGTAATAGCGATGCATTTTTATGAGGGCCTCATCAAATAAAAACAAGGGCTACAGAAACTAAGTAGGTAGGTACCTACTGTTTTTGACATAGGTGATAATTAGCCTGCGAACTGAGAAACACAATAAGGTCGACAATGCCGCAACGTAAAAAACATCTTCTTCCTTATCCTCTCCGTATCATGGATGTATCATAGCACCTACATTATTGACGACCTTTGTGGCGCAGCGGGCGAAGGTCTACCTGCGACGCAGGAGTTTGCGGGTTCTATTCCCGCCTCGGGACAAATGTTTGTACGATCTGCAGATATTTGTCCAGGGTGTTCTGGGTGTTTTCTATGTATATAAAAATATCTATCTATGTAGTATATTTTATTAAGTATATCAGTTATCTCGTACCCATAACACAAGCTCTGATTAGCTTGGGGCTAGATAATGCTGTGTGAATTGTCCAGCATTATCTATATTTATTTATTATTATCAATAGACGTACATCTCAATCTGATGTCACTTGGACTCACGCGTGTTTACTACCCTAAATAGTCAAAATAACACCAGGTTACCTATTAAGGCGTTACCCCGACCCTCCACCGCCACTACCTATTTTATCATATTATTCTGTTAAACGAAGAAATTTTCAAAAATCGATTGGCCAGTCTGTGAATCCTATCAAAGCTTTTTTTTAATGCCTCTATAAATGTTTTAGTTTGTATAGTGTAGGTAGAGATGCGAAGTTGCTCATTTTGGCCACCATGGTGGCAGAAATTAGCAACTTTGCATCTCTACCTAATCACTAATTAAAACTTTTACGGAGGCATTAAAAAAAAACTTATGGTAGGATTCACAAACTGGCCAATCGATTTTTGAAAATATCTTCGTTTAACAGAATAATAAGATAAAATAGGTGGTGGCGCTGTTTTGGATCGCGCTATAACTATTTCTTATAGTATTCCCTTCTTATATTTTTAGTTCTTAAGGGACAGAATACTATTGTCTGCATATTTTTTTATTGTAGTAGCATAATAAAAATACAGAGCACTTGCCCAATCGATTATTAGTTGTCAATCAGAGCAAGAAGCATCTTTTATAACGCGGATTGAATGCTATTAGTGGAATTTATGGCGTAATAAAGAAAAACAGGGATCGACGTAAAGTTGCTTATTAAAATTAACTCAATCGTTGTTCCCAGGGAAGTGAGTCCCTAGGGTTTTATGCTTCTCTATGGGATAATCGTTTCATGATCGGTGGACTTCCTTTTCATAGCTTGACTTTTATACTCCTAGTATGTTGTAATGTTCGTTTATTTTTTCAGTAGATAATTTTAATGTTAGTTTTGATAGAAAAAGCCTTACAATTTTTTCATGCCTTGTATACTATTTCGAGTACCTACCTACGTCTATTTGGTCAAACTGTGAAATTTAGGGTCAAGATTGCACAGTTTGTGTATTTTATAACTTTATATTTTTGCCGTGTGGTGCCGGCTCAGAATTTGCATCACCCCAACTCTTCCCGCGGGTGTCGTAAGAGGCGACTAATGGATATCCACGGGTACGGGCAGCAGCGCCCCCTGCAGAATCATTCCACCACCGTACTGCGATCTCCAACCCGCATGCCCAGCGTGGGGATCAGATTCAAGAGGGCAATCAAGCTTTTGCACATTAAATCAACGTTACTACCGCACATCACAAAAATGTACATTCAAATATGGGCTTAAACTCGTTATTTTTAGATATGTACATTTAACACTGACAAAATGGCAACCCACAAGCTTCAAACGAGTGACCAGCAACCTGCCTATCATCTGATACCGTCATTATGAAATGCACCTAACAATAAATTTTAAAAAACTCACCAAAAATTCAAAACTCGAACGAACAAACACCTATTCATATACCACTGTATCGTCACTTTGACACTAATTTCATGTCGTGCCAATATTCAAAAGCACATTTTTGTTTCGTGCTGGAGCGGTGCGTCTTTGATCTGCGACAACCTTTAGACCCGTAGATGCTACCCCTAATATTATATTGTCATCGCAATTGCCTTTAGGATACACCATTTAAATCACTCTAGCACTTATAAAAAGCCTGGGAAAAACCTTACAAAGTTGCCCACTAGAAAAAGTTAAAATAGGTAAAACTCGTTTGCTCCACAACGTTTTTTTAGTACCAAGAGAACCTTGGCATATTTACAACTATTTATTTAAAACAATTTTTTTTATTTTTAAGGGTTCTAGATGAACGTAAAGAAAACGGAATCTTTAGCGTTGTTTCATCTACCCGTAAATGCAAGGCAAGCGAAGCCGTAGGCAGTAATTAGTTATACCTAAAACCTACACCTGTTTGGTACGCTTAACAGCCAAAGGTAATTTCATTTTGAACTATGCATTGTTATCGTTCAAAACAGAGTAAATCGTAAATCGTTAGTTATTAGTCTGTTCCAAGCCTTTTGTTAGTAAAATGACATCCTTTGAACTCAGAAGTTCGTTAAAACTGACACGTTATGATGGACCTACTAATCATTCTATACTACAGTACGTCAAGGAGTAAAAGCGATAAAGGTGAAGCACACGACAGGTATAACTACGGTAAAACAAATAATACAAAGACAGACTGGCAGAAAAACCTTCTATGCGTAATACCATACATTCCCTACGCATGAATTGAAGTAATTTTTAAGTAATTTCTGTCAGTACTTACCTTAAAACAATCAAACAATGTTTTCGTACTTCTGCTCGAAGGTTGCAGGATTTTGTTTCCGTGATCCCGCATAATTCTTTACCATAATATTTCGATAGGGATAGAGGTTTTATTTGGTTTTTTATATACTAAAATATATTATTTTTTGAAAGTCTTCACAGCAAGCATCCAAATCCTCTTTTGTACATTTAATTTTCATGTAATAAAAAAATACCTAGATAAATGTCTAAAAATAATTTTTGAGCTACTCAATCATTAATCCCAAATAGCTGAAGCCACTTCTAATATACTCTTATTAAGAAAATATAGATTAATATCTTGTATCATTTGACAAAATTTCCCTCCTCAAGTTTCTACAACCATCGAGCGTGAGTCGTACGTCGATCACTAGGTTATTTATGGTTTTTAAAAAGCTCAAGAAACGTGTTGCCACTATTATTTAAAGCCCACAAAAAGCAACACAAAAGCAAAACTGCAAAAAACTGAAAATAAAATACTAATGAGACACATACCTTATGTTAAATGCAGAGCTATTTCGCACTCACCAATGCGCATTGACAGAGAAAAAAAGAGCAAGCTATAGGCTGCTCTATATTTCTAGTTATATTCAATTGTTTCACCAATGTTCAGACAGGTGACAAAACACAGAATATAGCATGTTAATTAATTGATCAATCGACAGGCTTCATCAAATAATTAACATGTTCTTTTTCTATCAATCTTTTTTTAATCTTTTTTCGATTTTGACACAGTTAGTCCAGTGGATAGGATCCGAACCCATTTGACGAATACTAACACATTAACACTATATTTTTACGTGAGGGCAGTTCTATGTCTAAAAATTATTTTAGGTGACAGTCAATTTATTACATTTACCTAAGTACATTTTCATTTTTGATTACTTTTGAAAGAGGCGGAGTATCAATTCAGATGTCACCAAAAATAAACTAAACTAATTTGACAGCACTAAAAAACGTTGCCGTTTGTTTCATAATATTCGAAATATCGATGATGGCATCATTTTTTGTGCTGTCAAATTATTGCCTGAATTGTCATCAAAATAATGTGATGCAATCTTAACGCAAATCTTCTGGATTTTTTTTACGCTTATTTAGCTCATAACAGTACGAGTAATTATGCGAGTCGAAATTTTCTTACCGCGAGAGAGATTCGATCGCATTCGATGATTTTTTTTTTTGCCTGAAGGTGACGCTATAGGCCTTTATTTTTAATACTCTAAGAGTATATCAAATGATGCGGTCTCAGCCATGGGCAAGCAGCGAGTGAAACTTTCGCGATTTACTTTTGACCACAAAGGTACAAGAAAGTCTGTTGTTATAACGATGATATCAGAGACGCGCAAAAATTTTCTCTCGATGACATTCATCCTGTTTTTATCACAAACAAATTAATATTGAAAAAAATCTATAAGAATATGTATGTGTTGGCTAAAATATATGCGTCTTAGCTTTTTAAACAATTTTATAGTTATAAAAGAATGCAAACAAATTAGAACTAGTATTTACAATTGAAACAATTGAGCTAGCTGCAGACTGTTTTACTGTGTAGACACAAACACTCTAGGGATAGCTCAATGATCTATTTATATTTTTCAATAAGTATAGTATGGATTAAATCCACTTAGCTATTTGATTTTCTTCAAGGCAGGAATGTTTTAAATATGTTTTTATGATAGGTGAATTAAAATAATAAGGTATAAAAAAAGTAGGTAAGTACTATCATTGAGGAAATCTCCCGCTATTTATAGGATACTCATTAGGTTTGTAATAAAGAATATATAAATGTTAAGTTTTAAGTCCCTATTCACGCTAGCTTTATTGGCCTCGTATGAGGTCAAGACTTCCCCCTTAAAGATTTAAAGACTTCCGGATTACCCATGGAATAAAATTACCCTAACAAGTAAAATGAAGAAACATTGGAGCGAGTTTACCAAAGAAAATATTGTCTTCTATGTTCGATTTTTAAGTAGGTATCTACAAAAAAGGTAAGTTATCCCGCAGTACTTAACCTTAAATTAACTTTTTAGGTGTTGACACTTAAACACGAGTTAAAGTACTTGTCGATTTTAAATCCCTTCTTCAATAAATAATGTTAATAATTATATCGTATCTGAATGTGTTTTTTTTTTCATGCATGTGAATTATTATTCGCATTAGCATGTAAATTTTTTTGTCTGGGTTTGTTGACATAAGTTGCAGATCTAAGCAGTTCAATGTCTAAAAACTTACAGTTTTTTTGTGATCTATGAAGTCTAGAACTCTATGTAGAGCAGAGAAGAAGCTACTTAGCATTCTATGTCGTGCCTGTAATAAATTACACTCGACCAGTAACAAACCGCAAAGAATAGCGGATTAAGACCTAACAGTGCAGATTCGCTCAACCAACTGTATCCAATACGATCTCATCAATCTAAATTAATAAGTGAATTTATTGTTATCTTATACGTTGAATAACAAATTATGGTAACAAAAGAATTTTATGAATATAGTGAGCTAAGTGCGTGTTCTCCTCGGTCGCTAAGAAGGTTCCGTAGGTACATCGATTTGATGTTTTTTTTATTGTTTTTTTTTCACCTTTTTTCACTTCGATATAGGTCGAACACATTTTTAGGCTAACATTTTGCTTGGATCAGCTGTTTAATTTAATATTGAAGTGATCATTGCAAATTTGCGACTGGTCATGTCGTTGTTATAAATACTTAGGCTATGATCTTTTAATTTTCCTCACCCAATTAGGGTTCCGTACCTCAAAAGGAAAAAAGGAACATAAGGGTTCCTTCTACCAGGATCTCTTGTCGTCCTGTCTATCTATCGCGTTGAGGTATCGAGTTAAAATTAACATCAATTACTCAAATCTGTTACCTCTTGGAGTCATGATATAAATAAAAGTTCTAAGTCAACGCAATCAAAAGTTACAGCCGTTTATGTACTAATATTTTGAAAGTTCCAATGGAATTACATGAACACAAAACTTATAGCTATAGGGTACCGTAGACTTAGAACCATAAAATTTGGCAAGAAGCAAGGTCTTATAGCACAAGTAAAGGAAAAAATCCGAAAACCGTAAATTTATAGTTTATTCACTAAAAAAATTACCTGCCAAAGGACGGGCAGCAGCATCCTTCTGTGTATTTTTAACACCTCCTCTGCGATGACCACTTCGCTTGCGTAGGCGGATTGGTGAAGGGAGCAGCGTGGTGATAATAGCAAAAACCTCCATGTTCGAAGAAGGCATGGCAATAGAAATAAATTAGAACTAGTATTTACAATTGAGTACAGACTATTGCAAAAATCTACAGGTAGCTCAACTGATTCATATCAATACAAGTCGGAAGCGTCCCCAAGACGCTGGCTGCATTACCCCGCTGTATGGAAATGCTGATGCGCTGCGCCAGATACTCACCATCTCTCGGGTCACGCGTCGCTTCGACCAGACGCTCCGATATTTTTTTAAGAACCCGAAGAGCCTTTGTACCCCACGGTACTAGGGTCTCCACTCCAAGGGAGCAAATGTGTAGGCTCTGTCAATACTTACATAATATATGCGCCTCTAAAATAAAATTATGTTGTTAAGTTAATTTACGTTTCAGATAAAAGTAGGTAGGATAAACATAAGTTTGTAGTAAGTATTTCTGCGGATATTTTTTGAGTTACAGCAATATAAATAAGAATTTATTTCAATTAATAATTTATCCGGACCACATTCAGACGTTACATGATTACGGATACAATTCCGATGACACTGCAGCTATTGCGAAACGTGTGACCACCGCTTACTTCCTAAGCTTAATACGCTTTTAATATTGAATCTTATGTTTACAAATTGTTTATAATGAGGCCATTAACTTGTATTATGTATGTAGACTCCTTTGCAGATACCTATGAATATACTACTTTGGTGAGGTACCGATTTGAATAGCCAATCACAGGCAAATAGGTGAAGGCGATAGACGAAGATGCATTCCTTCGGACCTTCAAAAACCTTGTCATAAACAGTGCTTTTCGGTAGACAGGACGCAGTCGTCAACTAAGGACCCAAGTTCACCAAATAGATGGTTAAATTTTTAATAGTTGTTTTGACGATTTTGACACAAGTTTTCATAAATTAAGAGTCAAAGTTATCCGACGAAGCTGCCTTATCAGATTATCTTTTGGTGAACACAGACCTTAGAACGAAAAAAAACATGGTACATGGTGTTATATATACTTTTTCGTGTTTCTTGTATGGAACCCTAATTTTATAAACTATGAGTCTATAAATAAAGTACGAACCGTAGCGAATTCCCATTCTTCCTGAGCAACTGTAACGATCAACGCATGTAACTTACCCTTCTTATGTCAGAATCACTCTTCCTGGACCTGGTTTATTTACCTACCTAGAATACATTTACATACCTAATGTTTACTGTAAAATGTCTTTTAAATTGTGTATTTATAATGTACTTGCTGACCCAATGTTTTTGTTTTTATAGTGCGTGCAAGCCTCACACTTTGGCTAATTTCTAAGAAATCAAACAATATCGCAAATTTTTTTGACTTCGACAAGACTTGAACCCGCATCCTTCCGCCAGTACGAGGTCAAGTGACGTGGGAGTCGAAAATCTTTACGACTTTCTATGGACTGAAGCGCCGTTAGCTCCACCTACAGGGGTAGCATTGAAATTTATCCATTCCTGTTCAAAGACTAAAGTTACGTTTAGTTCGTTTGACAAGAGGTGTCGCGTTGCTCAAAATCTAAAGTTTTTGTTTTATAGTGCATAAGCCTCACACTCTGACTAATTTCTAAGAAATCAAATAATATCGCAAAATTTTTTGACTTCGAGGGGACTTGAACCCCCATTTTTCCGTCAGTACCGGAATGTGCTGATTGGAGCGAAATACTATTTCTAATTTATTTTAGTTGTTATTTGATTGTAATTTTCTTTGTCAATAAAGTTCATGTATTTTGAGCTAAGGAACTATTTTGAACTACTTAAGTTAAGTTTATACTTCGGTCTTCAAATGTTGATGATAAAGAAGGCTTGGATGCTTAATGTTGGTAAATACTTCACACTTGTTCAAATAAATGTCCAAAAACAAACAAATATAATAAATGAATATTTATTAAGAATATCCCACACTCGACCGAGAAAGTAAAACGATGGTTAAAATTTATTTATAGCAAATTGTATAGTTTTAATCAAAAACACTGTGTGTGGTCTTTACCTACGCTTACAGTAATAATGACAATCATTATTCCAAAGCTATTTATTAAAACTTTACCGTGCAAGTGTAATAAAAGATGTCCCATTTACTACGCCAAAATAGGCATGGTAACGGTGGACGATACGTGTATGCAAATTTACAAAATTACCTTACCTACGTTTGTCTTATTTCGTCATGGTCACTGGTGCAGTACATTATAAGATATTTTTACTTATTTGGCAGAAACAGAAGTTAATTTGAAAATAATTGGGAAAACGAATACGAAAACCAAGCGGGCTTTTCACACAAAAGACTTCAACGTGCTCAGATGATAAAAACAAACATTTGAATGAATACACATTCTCAGATCTATACTAATATTATAAAGAGAAAAGATTTGATTGTTTGCATTGAATAGGCTTCGAAACTACTGGACCGATTTGAAAATTTCTTTTACCATTAGAAGCCCACATTATTCCTGATGAACATAGGCTACCTTTTTACCGCGGGAAAATGCTTCATTCCTACGGGAAAACGGGTAATAGGACAACGGGTAGTAAGAATGCAGCTAGTAATGATTAAAATTATTATGAATACGTTCCTACACATTCCGTAATGGATCAATTATAGGCAGTTTATGCTCACTTGCGCAGTAGGTACGACTCGAAGATGGTATTGAATAAAGAAATGTTGCTCATTGCTAACTTTCATACAAAAGACTTGAACGCGCTACTTACGTACAGCGCGTTAGGACGAAAACGTAAACAGAATTTAAAGTAGGTACCTAATTAGGTATTTTTCCTTTTATCCTCAGTTCTTAAAAGCTCGATGGATAAAGTTTATTATTCATTATCATTATAATATATATTATATATATATCTAGTTATATCACGTAGCATGTGTGATTTATCCGGTAGCCGACAGGGGTGATAAGTTTTTTTGCTTCCTATGCGTGTTCTTTTTCACCCACTCTTGCATTATTTAACATTATAAAATATCTCACAAATGTTTTTTTTTTCTTGTTTTTTCAACCAGTGTTTTGTCATGAAATTATTTAAAAACAAATGTAAATTCTTAGAAACTTCAAAACAACAGATTATAATAATGTAAGAATACACGTACCTAAAGAAAACGAATATGAAGAAAAAACCACTATTGTTTTTCTTCAAAAAACGTCGAAATTAGAAAGATGTAGTAGTAATACCTTTTGGCTTAGTACACATGTTTCGCAGCACCCTGTACAATTCCATAGGATATTATGTATGAGAGAGATTGTGACATTTTTAATTTGTACGTGTTATAAGGCTTCTGAATCTGAGAATTAATGAGTTAATAATTATAAAATCATCAACGACTGGATTTAAAGCGAATTGAATTGAGTCCCGCATGAGGACATGTTTGGTCAATGTTAAAAACAAATAAAGATGCAGTTAGATCCTTATTACATTGGTGATTTGCGAGCGATGCAATTGCACAGCGAGCTTGCCGTGACGACGCAGCGAGCACGCCGCGACGACGCAGTGACGTCGATGCGGGCATGCATGCTCGCAAATCGCCAGTAAGATAAGGCTCCTAGGTCTGAAATCTGAATAAACAACGATCAACATTGTTGTAGGCAATAAAACGAACACCAACTTCTTAAGCAGGCAGATGTTATCTCAGCATGTATCCATCAGATAATATCAGATAACGTCGTGAAGTAGCAATTAACAAACGGTTTAACACGTTTGTGGACGGTAGCGGTAATAACCGGAATAAATAATTTCAGCGATTGTCGGATAGATTTTTAAAGCCTTGTCAAATCCACTACGGTCATAGCAGAGACCTTCGTATAAAGCATTGTTACCGGCAACCAGATATTATACTTCTACTGTCAATCCATAGATTACAAGTAGTTTTGCATATATCACTTGTGCTCAAGCACAGGTATCGCAAAGTACCAGTACGGCTATGACCTTTGTGCTTGTATGGAAATTTGTAGGGAACCTCATTATGAACTTCTGGAATGGACGTGTATTACGCAGTACGGTTTCGGTCGTAGTACGGCTAAAACCGTACCACTGAACAGCATAGTTTAGTATCCCTGCTAGGAGTCAGTATCAGAATCAGAATCAATCGTTTACTTACAGAATACAATAATTACATGCCTAGATCCTAAAGTCATTATTATTATTAGGTACCTACCTATAAATTATAGTTTAAGATATCATTAACTATATCTCTTACAATTTTAAATTTAAGTATTTGTTTACACTATAAAAACAATTTGAAAGCAACCAAATATCGAAGTGTTTTTTAAATAAGCTTACATTCAAATCCTTAAATTTTTCTGGTGGCTTGTTATAAATAATTATGCACATGTTAAAAACATTTTTCTTATAAATATTCAGTTAGGCCATGCAGTACTTTGTAAATGAATGCGAAATAGTACTGTTTTTCTATCAAAAATAGTATGAGCTTACCGTCCACGAACGTGTTAAGAAGAATTTCCTTCGAGTTTGATGGAAATTTGTTTTCACTGAGCTAGATAGATTGATTAGATTAAGAACTATTTAGACTGCGTCGGCGCAGGTATTGTGTGGAAGCCTATTGTGTTTTACTAGTGACTGTAAATGAAAGTAAAGCTGAAAATATATTTGAGTGTTCCGTAGACAACGAGGAACTCTAATATGAATTTATTCCTCGTGATATAATGGTCTGGCTCAATTTGTAGATATTTATTTATTTTCTCGCATAGTCCCACGGCAGGGGGGAGACCTGTCTTATTTTCTTCCTGTTACCATGTCTCTTGATGATTGTTAAATCTAAAATTATCATGAAATTTCGCATATCCAAAACATTGAAATAAAATCGAAACTGGAGACAATTATTGCCCTGCCCTACCCGGGGCTCGTAATCGTTAAAAAGAAAATCGAAATTTCTGATTTCTTTTCATGCCAAATTTGCTTGGTCAGAAAACCACAGACATAATACTAGCTGCGCCTAGAAAACAAACTATTGACTAGAAAAAAAACTATTAGCAAACGTTCTGTCACTGTAAAAATATAGACAGACTACGTGGCGAATTTCACTCGTTTAAGATCCGACAGGAAATTAGCTTAGTCCTATGACGTCACAACGTGGCCGACAGCGTTTCAGAGCTCAAAATTAAAAATTACAAAATCAATTTTGAAATTGAAAAATGTAGTACAATTTCAATATCAGAAATCTATAAATATTGGTTTCTCAAGTCAAATACTACAAAAAATATTTATTTATTGCGCCAAATTTGATATGAGTGAAGTAGCCTTTTAAGTGCCGAGATGTGTTCATTGAACGTCTAATACAAAATATAGGTAGATATTCGTAGACAAACTTCACTAAAACAGACCCCTGTCGTAGCTTTAGCAATACCATGTAACTAATAGAAACGGTAGTCACTTATTTAGTAACCATTGAGACATTTTATCGTCGTGTCCGATACATTGACTGGAAGATTTATAGCTTATCGTAAATTCAGCAAGAAAACATAGAACATTGTCATTAACAGAACATTTGCTTTGAGTTACCCATTGCGATGGTTTACTTCTTGAATACCTACCTACCAAACGCTGCCTCTTTTGCTCGTGATGTAATCAAAATTTTTAACATTATCTACTCTTGGATTGATAGTAATCTTTTTCGCTAAGAACCACTAGACCTTGCGACAGAGAATCTTGAATTCGGGATTTCAAAGCAAACGCACGGTCAAGTAAATAATATAAGTAATTTGATTGTTTTGAAGAAACTAAAAACTGATATCGAATAACAAAAACTACTTGTAAGTTTTGTGGGACAAAAACTAACCTCGGGAGCAATTTTTATGGGATCACTTTGGGATTCTTCTCAAAATCGTTCCATGAATGTCGGAGAAATCGACGAACATAGGGTACCTACATACATAAAAAAACATACATACAGCCGAAAATAGAACGTTTTTCAAAGTCGGTTAAAAAGAGGCCTGTTTTATGATGCGCCATGTGAAAATGAAGGCTGCGAGACTCGACACTACGGCAATATTTTTACACATAATAGATCCTCCACAAATATCTTCTAGCAAATCTCCAAAACACATCACAAAATCTTCGATCTTTTGTCAGTCAACCGCACGACTCTAAACCATAAAGAAAAATAGAGAAAACCAGAGTTCGCACGAATCGCATCTTCGTGGCATTTGAGATTTCTGTCTAACCAAATTCTAGTAATCTTGCTTAGGTATTCCTTATTGCTTCTTTGGCCATTTGCGTGCGTCTGCGATGCATAATGGTAAAGAAAAATAATTGACTCGTAGCTTAGCCGCCAACGCTATTTAGGAAGTTTGAATGAAGTCACGATGCACAGGTGTTAACTCGTTACAAAATTGATTGTGTGTAAGTAGAAAGCTTTAAATTCATTCAATGCTTTTATTTTAAACGTTATTATTACGCAAGTTACTTTTTTCCCATGTAATTTCACGATTAATTGGAACTAATAGACTTTTTATATGGTAAGTGGAGTCTTATTAGTGATTAGGTATGTTATGTAAGTAAATTAACAAGTCAATCACAGACTGAGCGGAAACTACTGCATCATTTATCAAAACGTACCTGCGAGAAGCTTAAATACAATTAAAAATGTTAGGTAATTTTCTTATGTAGAACATAAATAAATCTACTAAGAAAGTGATTTGTACACGAAACAAATTTCAGTTTCAGTTAATCAAAAATCCATGGATTTTAAGCTCCTTCTTATTCAGCGAAAACAATTACAAAACACAAAGAAAATTACATTAGAAAGTGACAGCAAATGATATTTGAATGGCCCATTTTATTTAATTCATACAAAATAAACTTGTTGAATGAGCTATGTAATGCTTTGTTTTTTAATGGGTTATCTTATCAGGTTCAAAGGACACTAATACAACTTAGGGATTCGCATACAAAATTCCTGACAAGTGGCTCAACTCATCCATATCAATACCAGTCGGAAGCGTCCCCAAGACGCTGGCTGCATTGCCCCGCTGTATGGCAATGCTGATGCGCTGTGCCAGATACTGACCAGCTCTCGGGTCAAACGTCGCTTCGACTAATAATTACTAAACATAAGTACAAAATAACTTAAATTTTGTAAATATTACTTACTGCAATCAGTACAACTATCATTCCGTAATCGTTTTAAACCCAGCAAAAAAATAATTTGTAAGTGCGAACACAGGTGTCAATTAGATACAAATTATGTCCGAATATAAAGCGCTCATGATGGTTATCTACCAACAGCCAGTCGTGATCTCACTGATAATGTCTAGCAAAAACAACGAGACTCTAGACATTGCACGGTATATTTGCGTGCGGCAGAATTATGAACTATAAATTCCCATTGAGAACTGCTCACTGGTTTCAGCTCTGCATAGAAAGTGGCGCCACTTTTCAAGATCAGAAACATGTTTGTTGTTTTGATCTGTTCGCTTTCGTTTAGAGTTCATTTGGCTCAATTATTATTGTATTAGGGGATTGTTTTGTTTGCTAAGAGAGATTCGTGAATGGCATTAATGTATATCCGGAGGATTGAATTAAATGATGCCTTGCTTAATTTAGAAGCCATTCATTTATTGTTTTTTTTTTTTTTCAAATGTCTCGAACAAGTGGAATAGGTATTTAATGTACACTAACGTACTAGACTGGAATTAAAGAGAAAAGATACAGCTGGGCTAAGGCTGTACTAAGCGAAGCTGTGGGATCCAGCAGGCTAGTTAAGCGAGTATGGGCGAGTTACATTATTTAGCATTATTTAACAAATTCTGTTTAAAATTATTTTATTTTTAGTCATTACTGTCCCACAGCTGGGCAAATGCCTCTCTTTTTTTTCTTCTTCCACTCCTCGCGATTAAACACTGTCCCAGGACATGATGAATGATGTAAACGAAAATTTTACGAAGAAAAACTACCTCTGTTCAAATAGAATCGTAATTTTTTGTTTTCATGAATAAAAAACTTTACAAAAACGAGGCACAAATGCTCAACCGACAAACAAACCAAATTTTAGCTTAGTTTTAGTAATGAGCGAGTAGGCGTAGTAGTAACAGAATCCAATAAGAAGAACGCTGCCGAAGAGACGGCAAGCCCAGATACAGCTGCTCTCCATGCATACAGGCTGCTGATCGAAGTCGCATTGCACCCTGCGGCGAAGAGAATTCGGGTCATCTTGAACTCTGAAAAAGAGATATTTAACATTTCTTTTTTCTCAATTTTCTCTTGTTTAGTAGTGGGCACAGCTTCCGCTGAACCGATAACCGCTGGAGTAAATGTGATCTTGAGTAAAGACCGCGACTCGGCGAATGTAGTGTACGACGCCTTTCGCCCAGGTGGGATGACGACCTGCTAAAAATTGTAGGCAGATCCTGGATCCTCACCTCACCTCAACAGCCTATATTGGTCCACAGCTAGACGCAGGCCTCCCCCTGATAAGTGCCTTATTGGCTTTTATCTCATGGGGGAAATACCCATAATCCCCATGCTGGACATGCGTGTTGGGGATCGTAGTTCGGTGGTAGAATTGTTCTGCAGGGGGCGCTGCTGCCCGCCCCCGGTGGATATACCTTAGTCGCCTCTTACTACACCCGCGGGTAGAGTTGGGGTGGTGCAAATTCTAAGCCGGCACCACACAGCAGATGCTGGCTGATGCTGGATGCGTCAAGCTAAACACAGGGCGTTATTGCGGTCATTAGGGGAGCCCTATGTTCAGATGTGTGGATAGGCTGATGATGAAATAGAGTTTAGGACTTGTGTCTTTTCGAAGGAGACTAGCGACGGAAGTAAAAGAGACTCAAATAAAACTAAAACAGACGAAGTATCTGAAATTGTCAGGCTTTGAGCTCCTAAAGATGAAATAATGACCGAAATAAATAATAAAATTTATTTCCAAGTATTATTTACTTTAAGGTTATTTTTCAAGTGTACATCTTTTGTATTATATTGAAAGATACTTTGGCTTTCCATATTATACTACTACTGCCAAGCTAATGCTTACGTTATTCGTACCATTTCTTGATTCTTGACTAGGCTTGCAGAAACCAAGTACCATCGGCTAAGTATCTGCAAATTATGTTTATGTTTAACATTATGTACTACCGACGCACGCGTTGATCTAGTAAGCTATAGAGTATTTAGAGCAACTCTACAGATACTCGCATTACTGCAGCTTGGCAGTCAACGCTTCATAGCGTAGTAAGGTCGCTGCCTACCTACTAGCGAGTTTTTCTATAAAATACTCACATTCAGCCTGCTCTAAGTGCTTTATTCCTTCTCGCGGAAGCACTCCCGAAAGTGCCCGCTTTTCCTAGCATGGGTGCCAGGAGGACACCGTGAGGTTTTAGTCAGTAAGGGTTACCCCGCACTGCGGAATCTCGCGGTTTTTTGCCGCGGCATTCTGCAACGTAGGATATTGTTTGAAGCTGCGCGCACTTGTGGAAAAAAGACCGCGTAAGTTATGATTGAGTACGCGAATTATAATACGTGAGAAAAAAATCGCGCGGTGAGATTGGGGTAAGCCTTAACCCCGAATACCTACTCGAGCACAACTAAGATTTAAGCACGTCTGCGACTTGGGACGTGCTTAAATCTGAGTTGCGTTTGAGTAGGTATTCGAGGGTTAGAATCCGACATGATTTCCGTCTGGGGGGCGCGAAATGTGCAGGATGGTAAAACTTTTAAGTCCATCATGGTTATTAACACTAAAGTCATTTACAACGGGATAATTACCATGATTTCAGTTTTTAGCTTTCCAATATTTCGGCACTCTTTCATGCGCCATGATGTTGTTCCGTGATCATGGCGCATGAATATGTGCCGAAATATTGGAAAGCTAAAAACTCAAATCATGGTAAATATCCCGTTGTAATTATGACTTTAGTATCCAGGACGGATTTCCTCGCGATAAAAACGATGCCATGTTGCTTGCTCAAGCTGCTATTTGTTAGACTCCTGGAGGAAGAGCCTTTTTTTTTATTCGGCGAGGAAATTCGTTTACGTATAAACTGGTCTGAGGGGGACCAGAATTATGTGGGACTCGACGCCCTGAGAAGGACGTAATTCCCAGTAAAACCCTCCGGTGTTCCTCTCTCTCGCCATGTTCCCCGAACCACGGGAACATTTAAAACATCCGCGGCCCGACTGGCGTCCCCTCTTCCTCCTATACATGGCCGGCGAGCCCACCGATCCCACACTCGCCGACCCCATTCTTCCGTCACCTTCCCTCCCCCTCCTAGAGGTAGAGCCTAGAAGCACAATACCCACGCTTGAATAATCAGTCGTCCATCATAGCTCAAAGACCTCAATGAAATCGACGGTCGATCACAAATAACGGGAAGCTGATTTTCTGAGAAATCAATAACAATGTAAGCACCTACCCTGGTAGGTACTTACTGAGATAATCCAACTAAGTACAATGTACTGTATGTAAACAAAGCCAAATTGTGCAGCAAATAACAATGAGAAACCGCAACTAATCGGACTGCAGTGCATCTAGTCACGATTTTGACGGGGCAGTGCGGTGTGGCGTGGTTAGCAGTAGGTAGGTAGGTAAGGAAGGAAAGGAGCGACTGAGATGGCAGGATGGTTATTATCTACTATCAATCCACCTACTTTACTGAAACCTCAAAAGTAGGTATCGAGGCTCGCTCCGCTCGCCGTTATTTTCTTTTGCTTTCTCAATCTCGTACTACTTCACGATCTCTGTGGCGCGGCGGGCGAAGGTTCATTTGCGACGCAGGAGGTTGCGGGTTCAATTCCCGCTTCCGAACAAATGTTCGAACGATATGCAAATATTTGTTCCGTGTGTTCTGGATGTTTTCTATGTATAGTAAAAATATCTATCGATGTAGTGTATTGCATTAAGTAAGTATATCAGCTGTCTAGTATCCATAACACAAGCTATGCTTAGCTTGGAGCTAGATAATGCTGTGTGATTCGTCCAGGTTTATTTATTATTTAATTATTTAAACTTTAATTTTGCTAGGGCCGATTGGCACAGCCGACTGACTCAGCTAATGTTACCAAAAGAAAATCTTCGTGTAACAGTTCCAAATCTGACGAAAATCTACGATTCGTTTGGAGAGGGGTGCTTGATAGGGAACCGCCTTACGCTGCTACTGGGTAGAGTGACTCTACCCAGTAGCGTAAGGTGTTTTTTGAATCTGGAGATTTTGCATTTTCATTGCGCGTGACTGTGCTCTCGAATGGTCATGGAATGTGTTGCTGTGCAATCTTGCAAATCTTGCGAGATCGCGCGCTTTTGGGTGCAATATTAATCTTGCAAAATTAGTGCAAGAACTCAGTATTTCGAGGTCTCGGAATACCGGGATTGCACTCCCTAGTAGAGTCAAAGATAGTAACGGAATGTACCTAATCATAGGATCTTTGGGTACAGTAAATAGAAGTTTGTTCGGCAAGAGTGGAGATAGATTATGAAAATGGAATGGAAAGCTTTTAAACAGGACTTACTGCTTCGTCTTATCCAGGCTTGCATTATAAATATCGTCATTCATATCAGCTAGGTAAGCGGCTAAACAGAAAAAAAATCCAAGGAAAGCAAAAAATGCAACGAACTCTATATACCATAGCACATTGGTAAACATTTCGTTTATTTACTTGCTTACTTACATAGGTTACTTTATTATTTATGAACACAAAAGATTTTATATAGTTCCTACCAATTAATGATTTTGTTTTTGTAAACAAATAGGCTATAGGTAGACCCGTAGACCACACAACTGGCGGATCTCAGTCACAATATGAGAACAAACGCCAAACACATTAGGTAACAAACGCCACTTTTAGCGTTTGTTACTGTGACATGGACTTGACATGGATCTACAGAGATCCACCAGTTGTGTGGTCTACCTACAGAGGCCTAATTTATGCCAAAGATAGGTAACAAGATCCGTCAAGTGCGAGTATTACTCGCGCGCCGAGGGTTTCGAACGTTTGTCAATTATACAAATATGTACTTACCTAATAAAGGTATCGGTTAGAGACCTCTTATTTTTTTTCTTTTAATCTGTACCGAAGGGGATTTAGTAAAAATGTGTTAGCTGCGGCAATTTCTGAGATATTTAACGCTCTTTAAGGTACCTATATAACGCTCTTGTTCGACCAACTCTGGAATACTGCAGCCTGATTTGGAACCCCCATTACGACGTGTATTCGAAAATAATTGAAAGCGTGCAGAAAAACTTCTCTATCGTATGGCGATAAATTGGATAAAAGGTTGAACAGATATAGAACCAGACTCAACCACTACAACATGGAGGAACTCTCTTGTCGTAGAACCTACTTAGACCCAGTATTTTTTCATAAACTGTTTAGCGGAAACATATATTGTACAGAACTTTGTGAATATCGTATCTATAGAACTTTGTGAATATCGTATCTATCAGATAGATACGATATTCACAAAGTTCTGTACAATATATGTTAGATTCTATGCACCTAGGTACTCGTTTGCCTAGGAAGGAACAGCTCGAACAACTTGTTCACCACTGATCATTGCAGACCTAATCTTGGTAATCACTGCTTCTTGCCAAGAATCTTCAGGCTCTATCACACGCTTTCAAAAAGCGATGAACTCGATATTAACGATAATTTACCAAAATTCAAGAAATACCTCCGTAACTAACATTTAGGTAATCACTAACATTTAACTTAGATATTTTTTGTGGAAACTTCTAATTAGCCGTAAGTTACCCACCATCTCTGTAATAATAGTTACCTAGGTGTTAGTTTCCCTAAAATTGTAAAATAAAATAATAATAATAAATAATAAGTAGTAATATCTACTTTGATACAGAAAACTGATGTAGGTAGGTAGGTACATAAGTTGCTGATACGTAATTAATTAATTTTTTATTATTGATATCATTAGCTACCTAGTTAAGTAAATTAATATTAGACCTTAAAACTTGTAAAGGTAGGTACCTACCTACTTACTGAAATATTGTAAGTCTTTAGTAGGTATTTTATATTTTATTTTAAGTTGGCGTTAGTTAGGTAAGTTTAGTCCAGTAATATTTTTGCCATGTTGTGACCCCCTCTAAATTAGAGGTCACATAGATTTTAAGATAGGTACTAATTCTTAGTTTTAGTTTGTAAAATAATTTGTGATCCGTTCCGAGTCCTATTTAATAAATAAAAATAGATACCTAATAAAGAGGGAAAAAAGGACCGACAAAGCCAGACCATGAGGATTTCGAAACCGATCTAGAAACCCTAAAAATGGTATAAAACAGGCAAAACAGGTGGCAAGGAGCATGACACAGATTTATATGTAGGTACCTACAGTACAGCATCATGATCCCAATAATGTATTATTCTCTTTGCATGTTCAAGAAAACAATATGTTCTAAAACGGAACGTAAGTAGGTAGTCATAGGATCTTTGATACAAACTTGTAGGTAAATAGCCGAACATAGATGTTCTATCTCCTCGTTTTTTTATGTCATCTCTAAAACCATGCTCGCCATGTGTGTGAAATTACAAATTATGTATAGGTAGTGAAGTTTTTTCAAAGATCAACAATATCTGAGTTTTTTGATTTTGGTGGTAAACTTGCAGTTTCTTTGGTGTTTCTGTAAAAAAAAATATTCTAAAACCGGGGTGCAGTCGACAAACTTTTGTTCACTCTAAAATCTCTTACAGTACAGACTGGCAGCACTAGCGAGCGTGTGATGGACTGTCATCTGTCAATGTCAAAAGAATGTCAATTCAACCAAACCAATCACCTGCCAAAAACTTGACTTTGACTGCTGAAGTGCTGACTAGTTAGTTGGCTGATGGCAGGCAAAATTTTAGAAATGCCGTATTTACGAACTTGTAAATAATCATGAAAATGATTTGTGAAAATCGAGAACATTGCTTTGAATCTATAATTAACATAAATCAGTGTAGGAGAAATCTAAGAATAGCTTTTCATCTAATTTTAAAGTGAATCATACCTAGTGTTATCTTCACCATCAGGACGTTTGCACATCACAATCAAATATTTCTGAATTATGCTCTAATTTATTGAATATGTATGAAGAACTGGACGATAGAAGCATGAAGGGAACCCTGCGAGACTGGCGGAAAGCGCTACGAACTCCCGCCACGTACAGGGTCGGCAACACAGTGAGAGTACAGCCCTACTTCATCTATCTCATAGTTCTTTCAGCTGGGTTTGTTTTGCTTTTGTTCTATTACAACTGGTGGACCAGTCAAGTGCACACTGTAAGATGGTCATCACAAATAAGGCCGTACAACAACACTTATCCTCTAACGCCGCCATTTGTGTCAGGAGACCTAATAACCTACAGAATAGGTATTATATCAGATTTAGATACTAATTCAAAGAGTGATAAGCCTTATACTTATATCAGTTATTTTAAGAAGGGGTTTCTAAGCTATAATAAAGAGAAGGAGTATGTAACGTTGACGTGGGATAGCCAGCCAATAGTTCTGTCATCTACATATTCACATAAAGGTAGAGGCATGGAGCTCTCGGAACTTACGGTGTATGATGGTCGACTTCTGACATTCGATGACAGATCCGGGATGGTAAGATATTATCACTGGTTTATTGACTTACATAAACTAACAAGCTTATTGCGAGTCTAATTGAAATTCTCACATACATAGTTTTCTTTTATGATAAAACTTAAATATAGTTCCAAAGAAGCTCCTTTAAATCAGAAAAGCATGCTATTTTAACTGTCACACCCTGGTTACAGTAATTTAGTTCAAAACCATGTCAAATTCTTTTACAGGTATTTGAAATAATGAATAATAAAGTTATACCATGGTTAATTACGCCTGATGGAAACGGCCATGTAGAGAAAGGTTTCAAGATGGAATGGGCTGCAGTGAAAGATGAGATGCTGTACATGGGATCAATGGGCAAGGAGTGGACAACTTCCAGTGGAACATTCCAGTCTTATGACCCTATGTGGGTCAAGGTTGCCAGCAGGCATGGAGAGGTACCTAAACAATTTAGCCAGTATCATAATGTAAAAATAAAAAATATAAACAAATAAATTATCAAATCTGCAAAAGTGCAGATTTGGTAACTTATTCACTACTAGCTTCTGCCCGCAACTTCACATGCCTTCTTTTTGGATAAAAACCTTAAAATAGCTAAAAATGTTAATCCCGGTTTAGATCTACGTCTGTGCGAAATTTCAGCCCAATCCATTCATTAGTTATGATGCACGTGAAGAAGTAACAAGGATCCAAACTTTCACATTTATAATTTTAGTGTGAATTAAAGTGCGATGCATAAGGCTTCATTTTGATTGAAGAAAGACAGTTTTCAACCAGGTAGATCTGTACAATATCAAAAACTACATGCATTCTCAGATTCTGAAAATTTTTACAGTTAAAAGTAGAAACAATGGGTTTCCAAAATTCAGTCCGATCAGTTGAATTACCTTAGATTTTTCCCTTTATTTTAGGAAGTAGGTACTTATTCTATGAAACCTTTAGTAATAAATAAGGTTATAATAAAAACATATATTTTTATATCCTAAAATTCAATTTCAGATCCACCACCAAAGCTGGGTCAACCAATACAAAGCAATCCGTAGCTCCATCGGCATATCCTGGCCGGGCTACATGATCCATGAATCTGGGGCCTGGTCCCCTCATCATCAGAGCTGGTACTTCCTGCCAAGGAGGTGTAGCTATGAAGGTTACAATGAGACAAAAGATGAACTCATGGGATGTAGTTACTTGATAACTGCGGATGAGGAATTTAAAAATGTCAAAGCTGTTGAGGTTTGTATATTTGATAAACTAAAGTAGTTATACTTAAGCCATTCTTAAGCGTCTACATGCCGGCATCGGACGCTCCGCACTGACCGCAGCAAACAAACTATTATTAGTATTCTTTGTATGGTTTGCCATAGAAATGCGTCCACTGATCCGCACCGCACGAAGCGCACGCATCGGACTGTCGGCAATGCCGGCGAAGGGTTCAAAGGAAAATAATTTTTGACAAAAAATCAACAACAATAAACTTATTTTAAGTATTGGGTCAATGTTTTACAAACATTGACATCTTGAATTTAAAAATAAAATAAATAATAAATAATGTTGGTAGGTATAACCCGGGCGAATTAAATCGTCACCTGGTTCAAACAAAAACTCAACACGTGCATGGGTAATTGTGATGCGCTATCGCTATCAGTACAGCCCTAGCAAGGCAACGGCGCGGTGGGGCGCTGCGCTTGGCAGCGATACGGTACTTTTTGTGACTCAAGTCACTAAACTATAAATTCTCAAATTATAGTGTATTTACCAACAATCTACAGATGCCTAGAGAAACACAACGTTTTTTTGTTGTTTCACTGATAAGACCTAATCGCGTGTACTGGTCCATGATTATGTTTCTGAGTAGTAAAACTATTTGACGATTTTATAAATAGTCATGGCGGTCGAGGGGTAAAGCTCTGGACACATTAAGCCTCCACCAAACAGCCGTGATTTTGAATCTGCGTTTTGCGATTTTGCGGTGGACGGGTGGAAGACGCGCTTCAAAATCGCGGCTGTGTACTTTATTTTTATTTTATTTTATTTTACAATTTTAGGGAAACTAACAGCTAGGTAACTATTATTACAGAGATTATATATTATATATTAGAGATTATTATACTGGAGGCTTTAATCCAACGCCGCTACTAAGCAGCACAAAAATGTGCATTCAAATATAGGCTTTAACTCGTTAGTTTTAAATATATTTTACAGTGACAAAATTGCTTCCCACAAGCCTTAAACGAGTGGCCCGGCAGCTGTCTGTCATCTGATGCCGTAAATAAAAAATGCATCTAAATGTTTCGAGTTAATAATCTATTTCAATTATCAATTTCAGATCACGAAAAGGAATCCAAGACTAGGCTTTTCTTCATTCAAGTTTATACCAGGAACGAACGACAACGCCATAGTAGCTTTGAAGACATTGGAACATGAAGGGAAAACCTCGACATACATTACTGCATTTACCACAGAGGGGAAAGTACTTCTAAAGGACACTCTAGTCGAAGACTTAAAATATGAAGGAGTAGAGTTTATATAAATTTTTCAGGGATTTTTAAGGTTAAACAAACTTACCTTGAGTGAAGTTTGACCATAATTACAGTAGTCGCTGTATCCGAAGACATTTTATTAAATCGGTTAAAACTTCATACAAACCAAAGCTGACAGTGGCACCGGTTTTGTTGTCATAGGTTTTGACAACCTCACCTCAACTGCCTATATTGGTTCACTGCTGGACGCAGGCCTCCCCATGATAAGCGCCTTATTGGCTTTTATCTCATGTATAATGCCCAAAATCCCCACGCTGGACATGCCGGTTGGGGATCGCAGTTCGGTGGTAGAATTTGTTCTGCAGAGGGCGCTGCTGTCCGCCCCCGGTGGATATCCCTTAGTCGCCTCTTACGACACCCGCGGGAAGAGTTGCGGTGGTGCTAATTCTAAGCCGGCACCACACAGATCTATAACCTAAACAAACTAGGCTAAAATTGTTTCGGTCCCTTATTTTTCGATTGTAAAAAAGGACGATAACAGTTTTACGCAGGTGACAATATTAATATTTAACACTTATAGTGAAATTATAATTTAAGATCACTTAATTAGTCTTTGATAATCTTAATCACGCCTTTATACAACGATTTTAAACTATAACAATATTTACATTACTAGTGTGATAGAAATAGAAAATAGAAATAGAAAAAAATTATTTAACAAAATCAAAAATCTTTAAAGTTAGGTACATACTACTTAACTAGACTTAAGTTAGAAATATTATCAAGACTATCATGTAGCTGTACCTTAGCAGAGCTCTGTCCCTCGCACTAGGTCTCCGAAGAGCCTGTGTGGCGAGGTTACAGTGATTCGCTTTGATGATAATGACATCACTAAACTGTATGCCAAGCACGGGGATTGTTCTCTAGACTAGACAAAAATGGCATCGCATCTTCATACATTGCGTACGATAACGCTGTGTGAATTGACCAGAATTATTTATTAATAGTTTATGCCCGCGGCTTCGCACGCGTTGTTTCTATGGACACGTTCAAAGGTGATTTCTATCCCATTGGAACTGATTTATGGGATAAAAAGTAGCCCATGTTTGATTCCATTATTAGAATTACTTGGACGCAAAATTATAGCCCGATCCTTTCAGAAGTTTTGGCGTGAAGAGGTAACAAACATCTATCCATCCATCCAAACTCTCGCATTTATAATATTTATTTAAGTTGAGCAATTAATTTCAAATAATTTACGCATTCGATGACAAAGTGACGTAATTATTTTCTATTCTACCCCAGAACAACAACCCCTTTACTGGATGCTTTGGTTTGTTTATAGACAGCGGTGTCAATTCAGGGCCCGTGCTCAAGTTTCTGATTCGTTTTCGTGCAAACGCTTATCGTATGCAAACGACATAAGAGTTGGTTTTGCACGACAACGAAAACGAAACGTCGATTTATCCTTTTCCGAGTAGGCCCCCAGATGTTGACAAAACTAATCTAAACTTGTATGTTAGGATTTTTTTTTAAATGATGCCATCCTTTCTTTATTTCGATTGCCCGCCTTGTCGTCTAGAGCTTGTTTTTCTTTCTTATAACGTTAATCAAATGAATTTTTAAAAGTCCAGATTATGATACTTATCAAAAGCGTTATTTTAATGCCCATAAAGTAGTTTCTTTTAATTCCTTATGCAGAATAGCGAAGTTGGTCTCGGTGGCCACCGAACTCTATTTTCACTTCTCTGTCTAAATTATACGAAACTAAACTATTTCAGAGGGATTAAAAAAAGCTTAGGTTATGTTATGTATCACAAACTGTACATTGGATATTTGAAAATTCTTGTGTTTAACGTAATACGTAAAAATAGGTGGCGGCGCTCTAGTGTGCGGCATACCGGATGTACAAGCGCCTTAAGCCTAATTCTATTTACAGTAAATTACCTAATAGTTTTAAAGATTTGCCTATATTCCTATTTAGCTGAATTGAAACACTGGCTACAAGAAAACTGTTTTTACTATGTAAAAGATTCTCTAAATTTTAAGAATTGATCGACTTTGCAGCTTACTTGTTTTGTTTTTAGTGTTATACACATGTTATTATTCATTTGACTTTTTGTAATTTTTAATATAATTTTGTCATTTGGAATCGTTAATTATTATAATTATAAAAATCTAAGTATAAAATTCTGCACCATAATGGGTCCATAAATATATCTTTATTCACAAAGAAATTTACAATCAAAGAATAGAAATAAAACTAGTAAATACGATTGAAACAACTGAGCTAACTGCAGACTGTTGCAAACAATCTACAGGTAGCTCAACTGATCCTTATCCATTCCAGTCGGAAGCGTCCCCAAGACGCTGGCTGCATTGCCCTGCTGTATGGCAATGCTGATGCGCTGCGCCAGATACTCACCAGCTCTCATTCGCTCCCCTTGGAGTCGATACCCTAGGTGCGTGGGGTACACCCCCCCCCCATCTCGCCCCATGACGGCGGTGGACGTTTCACGGTGGGGTTTTAGTGGGTTCGAGTCCCACATACCCCCTTCCGTCACCCCCATGGCGGAAGGGAAGTGCGAGGGCATTTCCCCCCTCCAAAAAAAAAAGGTCCGTGGGTACATAGGCTCTGGTTTTTAAAAAATTATTTGAGCGTGTAGTCGTAGCGACGCGTGACCCGAGAGATGGGTAGATTGCAAGGACATATTTAATTTTAAGACCTTCATTCAGTACATACTTAGCAAATATACGAGTATTATAATGATTGTTATGAAAGCAATGGAACATTTTTAGTCCTGGTAAATTAGTGGTGTCAATGTAACATTTCGCCAAACCTAAACTGACTAAGATTGAACTGCACGCCACAAATGCTTTCCCATGTCCTCTACGCCAAGGCACAAAGTGAACAAAAATACCTATGCGCTGAGGAACCGCAATTGCTTGGCCGCGATCATCGGTGTGGCAAGTGTAGTTACATATTGGAATTACGGCTCAAGCGTTAGCAGTTGAAACGTTAGGGTGCGCGTTCACAGGCCGGCATCGGACAATCCACTAACAAGTGCGTCCACTGATCGGCAATTCGAATAACGTCATTCGCACTAAACGGAAAAGTTGACTTCAAGAATCCTTGCTGGCATTGCCGACAGTCCGCTCGGTGTGGTGGGGATCTTGTATGGCAAACCATTGATGGGGCCAGTGCGGATTGTCCGATGTCGACCTGTGAACGTGCACCCTAACATTCAACTGCTAACGTTTGAGCAGTAATGCCAATAGGTAACTACACCGTAATCGCGGCCCTGCCCATGTAGGTATAGGTGACTGTGGCGTTCAAAAGGTTAAATAATTTACCTACAGCACTAACAATTTTGGCGTCCGGCGTCTCTTATTAAACGATCGAAATAAAAAGGATGGTAAGATTTAAGAGCTTTCAAATTAATTTGGTTTTGGCGACATCTGAACTAATTACCATTAAGGCGCTAACCCGACCTAAATCAGCGCCACCACCCATTATATCTTATTACTAGCTGCTGCCCGCGGCTTCGCTTGCGTAGTTCCCGTTCCCGTGGTAATTCCGGGATAAAACATAGCCTATGTCCATCTCCTGGTTCTAAGCTGCCTCCCCACCAATTTTCAGCCAAATCGGTTCAGCCGTTCTTGAGTTATAAATGGTGTAACTAACACGACTTTCTTTTATATATATAGATTATGTTATTCGAAGAAATTTTCAAAATTCGATTTTGCAGTTTGTGATGCATATCATAAGCTTATTTTTAATGCCTCTAAAAGTTTGATGTTGTATAGTGTAGGCAGAGATGTGAAGTTGCTCGTTTTGGCCACGATGGTAAGCAAAAAGAGCAACTTCGCATCTATAAAAAAAAATGGACCCTTTCGCCGTTGTAGCATGTACATTCAATAAGAAAAGCTCAGATTATGTATTAGTTGCCAGTAATGTTCTGTATATACCTACCTAACAATGTACATATTATTATTATATTTATTTCAGCGCTATCAAATTTTTATTAGGTGACGCAACTTATTATAAATTTACAACAGATATGTCGTAATACCGCCTTAAAGCCCGGTTTCCATCGCGAAGAGATGCGTAAAAGCAACCAATAGCAATGACTATAGGAAAATGGTGTGAAAATAGCCAATCACATGCTGTGGAAATGTCCTCCTCCTCGACAGCCTATAATGGTCCAGTGCTGGACGCAGGCCTCCCCTTGAAAAGCGCCTTATTGACTTTTATCTCATGGCTAATGCCTCTAATGCCCATAATCGCCACGCTAAGCATGCGGGTTGGGGATCACAGTGCTGTGCTGTGGTAGAATTGATCTGCAGGGAGCGCTGCGGCCCGCATCCGGTTCATATCCCTTAGTCGCCTCTTACGACACCCGCGGGGAGAAATAGGGTGGTGCAAGTTCTAAGCCGGCACCACACAGCAGCAGTGGAAATGTCCACACCATGTTGACGACCTCAGTGGCGCAGCGGGCGAGATGCAAGAGGTTGCGGGTTCGATTCCCGCCTCGGAACAAATTTGTGTACGATCTGCAGAAATTTGTTCAGTGGTCTAGGTGTTTTCTATGTATAATAAAAAAATATCTATCTATGTAGGTATATAATGTATTAAATATATCAGTTATCTAGTACCCATAATACAAGCTTTGAGTAGCTTACTTTGGGGCTGGATAGTGCTGTGTGGATTGTCCAGAATTATTTATTTATTTATTATGTTATTGGCTATTTTAACACATTTTTGCTGCGCTCTGCTATGGTGAAAGCCGACCCTAAGAGTGCTTTCCACCAGAACTATTATGAGATCTGGTGAAAAAAAAACTGAGTAGGCAAACTGTGAGCGGCCACTAAACTGACAGTCGGCGCACGAAACGCTGCAAACTGCGTAAAGTGAGCTGACAGTTTACCTACTGGGGACACAGCCTTAGTGAAGCGACGAGGCTAGGTAGTCTCAGTGTCACCAAGGTGACCTGGTGGCCAATTCCGAGTATCACCTGATATTTTATCGAGTGATACGCAGTATCAAGGCATAATATATTACCTATGTGGTAAATATCCCAAAATAGCTACGCTCCGCGGCTTCTTATTTTTTTCTTTCATAAAGAACCGTCAATAACAAACACGATAAAACAAATATTAACGAAATTGGTTCAGCCGCCCACGCGTGATCCCGTCACCAAGGGAAATAGGGATAAATTATTATTTATCTAGATTTTCGAGATATTATATAGAATCCTGACAAAAACTACTTTCTCCTGCGACTTTTGCAATTGGTATTTATCGAGGTCTTAGAGAAGAGAAGCCCTCGATAAATACCAATTGCAGATTTTGAGAATATGTTTGCTACGAAGCAATCACTCGATATTTTGACAGCTCTTACCATGATTATCGAGTAGATATATATTGCCAGAATTGCCCTCCTGGAATTAAAACTCGATACGCACAAAATGTCCCTATAACATGGAGACGCAAAGGTTGAATAGATTGATAAAGTGTACCTTTCTTGTTTCTATTCGACGACCGATGTGGTGCGGCGGGCGAATGTCCACCTGCGACACAGGGTTCGATTCCCGCCTTGGGACAAATGTTTGTACGATCTGCAAATATTTGTTGCGGGTGGTTCTGGGTATTTTCTATGTAGGTAGGTACTTATAATAAAATGTATCTATGTATGTATTACAATTGAAACAATTGAGCTAACTGCAATTGCCATCAATTGTTTGATCCTATCTTTGTAATGTATTATGTATATACGACCTATGTGGCGCGGCGAAGGTCTGCCTGCGACGCAGAAGGTTGCGGGTTCGATTCCGCCTTGGGACAAATGTTTGTACGATCTGCAAATATTTATTCCGGGTGTTCTGGGTAAGTATTTCTATCTATATCTATACTTATAATAAAACTGTAACAGGTCCAATTCTGTACATTGAAGATATTTTGAAATTTTTTTTTGGAGGGCACTCTATTATCGATCCTGAAGTCAAAACTGCAATTTTTTTCATTCATGTCTGTCTGTCTGTCTGTCTGTCTGTCTGTCTGTCTGTTTGTTAAACGCGCATCACGCCGAAACTACTGAAGGTATTGAAATGAAACTCGGCACGATTTTAGGTCATACTACGAGGAAGGACATAGGATACTTTTTATCCCGGAATTCAGTCAGGTTTCCCTGGGAGAGGGGATGAAAGTAAAATTCTTTAACTGCGCATCACGACGGAACTACTCAAGGTATTGAAATATAACTCGGTACGATTTTAGGTCATACCACGAGGAAGGACATAGGATATTTTTTATCCCGGAATTCAGTCAGGTTCCCCTGGGAGAGGGGATAAAAGTAAAATTTCTTCACCGCGCATCACGTGCACGCCGAAACTACTGAATGAGTTGGACTGAATTGGTACGATTTGAGTTCAAGGAAGGACATGGGATACATTTTATCCTGGAATTCAGTAAGGTTCCCCTGGGAGAGAGGATGAAAGTAAAATTCTTTAACCGCGCATCACGACGGAACTACTTAATGAATTCGAATGCAACTCGGCGTGATTTTAGTTCGTACTATGAGGAAAGATACCTACATTTTATCCCGGAATTCAGTAAGGTTGCCCTGGCAGAGGGGATGAAAGTTAAATTCCTTCACCGCTCATCACGCCGAAACTACATAGGTAATGAGTTGGAATGTAACTTGGCACGTTTTGAGTTCATACTACAAGAAAGGACATGGAATACATTTTATCCTGGAATTCAGTAAGGTTCCCCTGGGAGAGAGGAAAAAGTAGAATTCTTTAACCGCGCATCACGACGGGTCTACGCGTCGTCCGATTTCATGCATTCTTTTTGTTAGAAACAGAGATGCAAGATCGAATATGACTAAATCAGTAGAAAGTCGAGTAGAAAATCAGTAGATTGATGAAATAATCTGTAGATTGAACAAAAAAATTAGTAGATAAAGGGTAGGTAAGTTCCTATCTATTTATTTTTCCAAGACGCACCCATTAGTTAGGTTCCTACCTACTAAGGTGGTGGGTCTTGGAAAAATAAGTTAGGTTCCTGCCTTACATGATAGGTATATGGTGGTTTAGCTGGTCCAGCGAAGTTTGGTTGGAGTAAGACTCCAACCGTGTACAATTAAATTAATTAATTATTGTGGTCCACTTAAACTAACTGGACCGCAGAAAAATATTTTTTATTGTGGTACACAGCCAACTGTACCTACCTACTAACGAAAAAAAATTACGGTGGTCCAGTCAAATGGATCAGGAGCCCAATTCTGCAAAACAATTGCTTCAGTATGACAATGGAATCGTCGCAGAATCATCACGTAGAATCCTTAGATTAATAAAATTCCAGATAGTGCGCGCGAGATAAATTAATATGTAGTTTCAAACTTGACGCGCGTCTCTCCATCTGCATTCATCATAATTTCTTTCATCCAAGGTGGAATACCAACAAGTGTCATTCTGTGACGATAACCCTGTCATAGTGAAGTGATTAGTATAGCAGAATAGGGCCCCAGCTGTGAGTAAGTCAAACGAGTAGGTCACTTCTTAACACTGACGCTGGCCGAGTCGTAGCTAAAAGTCGTGTGGATAAAGAATGGGATTGAAGATGACAATATGCTATCCCCCGTAGACCCTACACGATTTTTTGGACGGCGGCGTTTCATAATATGAGAGACTTTGGTTAGGTAAATGTGAACTTAATTAGTCGGCAGGTGAGGCAATCGCGAACGAAGTCGCGGGTACAGCTAGTGTATAATAAAAATATATATATATATATCTATGTAATGTATTGTATTATGTTTATCAGTCATCTAGAACCCATAACACAAGCTCAGCGTAGCATAGGGCTAGATGATGCTGTGTGGATTGTAAAAATTTCATTAAAATCCGTTCAGCCGTTTAGGCGTGAAAGGTAACAGACAGACAGAGTTAATTTCGAATTTATAATAGTATAGATTCGGATTTGGTGGTTTTATACACATCTGTACTACGTAGATCTCTAGTGGAAATGCAACCTTACAACACCGCCTTTTAGGGTTCATAATGTAAGCGTGGTAATAGTAGAATGTGATAGAACAATTTGTACATATTATAAATGTGAATAAATCGTTTTGTTATTGCATAGTGTAGTGTTTTTATTCATAGCTGCAGAGGACCTTACAATTTATTGTTAGTTTTCTAAGGCAGGAAATATTTTTTAGTTCTGTGCTAATTTTTATTTTATTTTATTGAAATGAAAACATATTAATAACTTACCTACTACTTAATCAGTAAAATTAATATAGACATAGAGTTCTTTCTTAGTACTACAAGTTGTTAGTAAGTATAGAGGAATTCTCACACAAAGCCTTGTGTGAGATGGGCCTGTATCCTGGATAATAACATGATTAACACCTATATACACGAGCAAAATCGATGTAGAATGCTTGTAAACAAACCGGCCAATACTTAACCTAAAATTCATTCTTGTTACCGCTTCTTTTTATACACAAAATTTACACTAGGAACTTGTCGATTTGAGATCCTTCCTTCAATAAATATTGCTTACAATTATATTTGAAACTCGACGCCAAGCAAGCGGGTTTTAGTTATTTGCTGTGTGGTTTGTTTATAGACATAGTACATCTAGTTAGGCTAGTGTATACAACTATACACCACTGAGTACCTACTCAATACTTACTCTAGGTACCTAGAACGATTATTTTCTGTATTCAGTTATATTATTTTAAAGAGTTTATTCTCTGTTCAGTGTTCACCGATTTTGCCTTTGACTATACGTATCCTAATACTAATGGTTACGTAACACTCTGGCAACCTGTCGTTAAAATAAGTACTCAATCTCATGTCATGCCAATAAAACACAATATTATGTAATATAAGTATATTCAAAATAAATCACAAAGCACTATAAAACTAATATAACATTTTCGTGCAGTTTTTAACTGCAACTGAATAACAGCATAAAAATATACATCCGTTAGAATAGATTTATAAATCTATGGGATACATTTTATAGATGCAGATTACACAAAGTAACATAAAATGGTGTCTCCTCAATGATTTGAGAAGATTTGTGATGATTCACAAACACAACTATTAGAACAATGATTACCTACATAATATTCGAAAATAAGGAACATCTTTCCATACCTACAAAGAACACAAACTATCAAATAAAATCATGAAAAATATTGCTGAATCACAATCAATTGTTGTTATGTTGTATAATGATAATGAATATCAAATTTTCTTCGATTCGAGTTTTCGCTCCAAATCCATTCCGTCTGAGACCTTATCGAACCATGTTCATTTCAAGCCGATGCAACGCGTAATTTCTTCGAAGACCGTCCAAGCCATAGATGCCATGAGTGTACGCCTTAGCATTCGCGGTACAGCTCCCTTGAAGTAGCCTTTTATGCCGTAAGTCTGTAACAAAAAGGAAATTAACATTAATATAATGTAAGTACTTACAAAATGAAGAACTAAAGTGACAATATAAAACTTAACTGCCATTGAATTTATTTGAACCGACTTCAAAAAGGGAAGAGGTATGTTCGGCTGTATGTTTTTTTTAATATAATTCGTCGATATCTCCGTCTATTTATGGACCGTATTGGAAATTAATTCGCTTTTTTACAGATTAAAGACGCAGAAAGTTTTAATAAAAAATTTATTCCTCAGCATCCTCAGCAAATCAGCGCCACCAATATTATTATGTTAAACGGAAGAAATTTTCAAAAATCGATTTTGCAGTTCGTGATACCTATCATAAGCTTATTTTAAATGCCTCTGTAAAAGTTTTATTTGGTATAGTGTAGGCAGAGATGCGAAGGTGCTCATTTTGCTCACCATCGTGGCCAAAAAGAGCAACTTTGCATCTCTGTTAGCGCCTTAAGTTGTCAGTTATCTTTATGTGTGGATTTTCCAGCATTATTTATTTATTGTAAAATTAAGGGATTTTAAGTCGGTTTTTAGATTTTTAAAACAACTTATAAAATATTACACTTTAGAGAAGTCAAGTTAGTCCTCGGGTATTTATCGTGTAACTTTTGTATGAGCATTGTGAAGCGGGGAAACACAAGAGGGAAGTGATAAATTTCCGTTAAAAATTAAATTTATTGTGTGACATGTAACATTGTGATAAGTTTTAGAGGAAGCGATGACAAGTTTACTTGACCCCTCCTATCATAAATATTCACTAGAATCAGAGGTCGACTGCTGGTGGCCAATTAAAATGGCGAGTTATGCCAATTATGAAGATAACCCGTGAATTCACTATAAATAAGTATAATATATGATAATGTATGGATTTTTTCGTGATCGGCGGCGACCCCCTTAATTGTATTGCGTCGTTAAAGTTAATTTTATTATATCATCGGCTTCATTAACGCAATCGCTGCCCAGACACGGCGCCGTTACACGGGGGCATCTGTGTCTTGGGCCATGAATGTGTTAAGCTAAATTGAGGTTTTTAATAGACGTCAAAGCATTTTACTGGATGCATTGATTTTCTACATGATCTACTATATACTACTATGTACTAGTAGTATAGTGGCGCCATCTAGTATGGTCGTGATCATTACCACATTTTTTATGATATTGTAGTTTTAAATGTGAAGTATTTACTCAGATTATAATTCCATCACTACTACTGACTTAATCAAAGTTTGTAAATAGATAGTTATAAAAGTACATATACATAAGTTAAATAGGAAATGAAGGCTATTTTTTTTATTTTATACTTTCTGCAAGGAAGTAAACGACTTGTACGAGCCGTACAGATTTAGCTAGCTAGGAAGAACGCGGAAATTGTTAATAGCACGTTTCTACGTGATCATGTGTTTTACTTAGTTCTAGCTCCAACACCGATTAAACACTTTCTTACAAGTCAACAAGTTTGGTTGTATTATTCTCTCCGGAGATCAACCCTTGTCAGCTCAAAATCAAAATCAAAAACTCTTTATTTCCATAAATACAATAAATGTACACTTAGAAAAGGTCAAATTATAAAACTATACACTGACACGGAAATAAAGTGATATTTTATATTTTATATTTTTTTTTTTTTTTTTTTTTTCTTTTTTTTTTTTTTTTTTTTATATTCTAGTTGTTTAGTTGACAAAATTTTAAAGCCTTCTCGTTTGGTCCCGCCTGGAATGTCATTAAAAATTTCATTTTTAGACGAAGCTCGAACGGCTTGGCATAATGCTTGCCCCGATGCTGCTCCCCCAAAATCACTTTTGTCCCAACGGCAATGGGACGGGCCTCTGTGTGAGTTGACACGGAATTGTTTGTTACAAACGTGCTCCAGCTCTACGGATCGTGCCCGCCTCCTGGCTGTTTCTAAATGGGAGTCAGGACATTGGTTGCAAGCATTTCCTTCATATAACACTGGTACTTTATTGGATCCCGTAACTTTCCGTATCGCAACATGTCTTCGGTTGGGTGCAAGGTGTTGCGCGCTTCATCAATGCCAGTGCGGTACTGCTGTCGAACAGCTTGGTCATCACGGATTATCGTGTACTAGGGCAGCCGGTCGGATATCTCGCCACGCCAGCCTTAACGACATCATCCGGCGGGCCTTTGTCACCGCTAACGTACCAGCTATTCTCGAACCGAATGGTCTGTTACGTGACGATGGTAAAAGGCCCGACGGTATGACACTAGTCCCATGGGAGTTGGGGAGACCCATTGTGTGGGACGCTACATGCGTCGACACACTTGCGCCTTCCCATCTTCCGAGGACATCCGTGAGGGCAGGCGCGGCGGCAGATTTGGCCGAAGATCTCAAGAGGCGCAAATATGCAGGTCTCGACAGAGCCTACACATTTGCTCCTCTTGGAGTCGAGACCCTAGGTCCGTGGGGTACTGAGGCTCTTCGGGTTTTCAAAAAATTATCTGAGCGTCTGGTCGAAGCGACGCGTGACCCGAGAGCTGGTCAGTATCTGGCACAACGCATCAGCATTGCCATACAGCGGGGCAATGCAGCCAGCGTCTTGGGGACGCTTCCGACTGGTATTGATATGGATCAGTTGAGCTACCTGTAGATTGTTTGCAACAGTCTGCAGTTAGCTCAATTGTTTCAATTGTAAATACTAATTATATTATAATTTTCTTTGTGAATAAAGGCTTCTGCCATTTTTAGTGATATTTTTGATTTCTGTCGTTTCGGTATGTAGTAAAGCTATTGGGAAGCAACCCTTAGCTTCTAATCAGCTCATCATTAAAGATCATAGCTACCTGTAGCTAATATCAGCTTACATAGCTTACTATTTAGGATACTCCTTCAACACTACCAGAAAATAAGTGGACTCCGTAGCGGAGTCCGAATAGCTCTGCAGCGGCATTGAATTAACTTAACAAATAAGTAATTTACCTGATGAATGTAAACAGCAGCTCCGAAAGCGTTGGGGAACTTATCCGGGTATAGCTGCATCTTGGTTTTCAACACGTCAGCGGGGTTGGTGGCTAAAGAGGCCGCGATTCCGGCGACAATACCGCAAGAAAAGTGGACCGCGCTTGCCGCTCCCGGGGACTGCAGCCATTCTAGGGGTTAAATAAAAAAACTTTAAATAGAAGGAAATAAAATACATTTATTTGGACTATAATATATAACACATCATATTACGATCGTACGTACAATGAACACAGGATTATAGAGAAAAACAGATACAAATTAGATAGTGTGTTAAATACGGGCCATAAAGGTCCCTGTCTCAGCATTATTGCTATATACAGCATTATTATTAAATAAAAGTGTTAGAAAATTATAGTACACCAAAATGGAGGTTTCTTTTTAAATGTTGGTTTATAAAATTGAAGTGATAAGATAAACAATTATCATTTTATTGCTGCCCAGTTTTAATAGTTTCAAAATATTTGGTCTAAACAACCCTTCGAGTCATAAGTCATAAGTAAATTACATATTTTTGTTCCAACTGTGAAAATATAAATTTGTAAATCATCACAAGGTATGTTTTTAAGACGACAACACATTCTGTTCAGTATTGTTGGTTTTAGTCTGCAAAAATATGAATTAAATAATAATAATAAATAATGCTGGACAATTCACACAGCATTATCTAGCCCCAAGCTAAGCATAGCTTGTGTTATGGGTACTAGATAACTGATATACTTAATACAATACACTACATAGATATATATTTTTTATTATACATAGAAAACACCCAGATCAACGGAACAAATTTCTGCAGATCGTACATAAATTTGTTCCGAGGCGGGAATCGAACCCGCAACCTCCTGCGTCGCAGGCGGACCTTCGCCCGCTGCGCCACGGAGGTCGTCTTGTGTCGAATTGTTTCGGTTTTGGAAACTGAGTAAAAAAGTGTTGCAGCAACTCCTAATTTTTTTGTTTTTGTAAGTTGTTATGATAAAAGAAAGCAAGACATTTATCAGCATTTTATAGTCAGCGTCAAATTTAATGAGCGTCTAGAGTAGTCAAAATGATCTGAAAAATATAAAAGCAATTTGATATACACAGTTCGAATCACCATAATGTTGTAAGCACCCAAGGTGTTCAAAATATCTTACTCTGTACTCATTATTTCATATTTATATGAGCAGTCAGGGTGACTGACTGCTCATATAAATATGAAATATAAATGTAAAACAAGGAGTAGTAAAATATTTTGAACACCTTGGGTGCTTACAACATTGTTTTTCTGATCATTTTGACTACTCTAGACGCTCATATCAATTTGACGCTGACTGTACCTATGCACTATCTTATGCTTACTAATTTGTCTTGTCATAAGTAATCAAATCATATGCCTGCTCGCGTAGGTACGTGTATTGATAAAGGTACTTACTGATTGTGATAAAAGAAGCAACATGCTGCTTATCTTAAGCTTTGGATATTAAAACCGCCGTGCGATAACGCTAAAATCTCCCATTCCGATTGAATGGGTCATCCGGGGACACGGCATAAATAATTTCAGTTTCTACAAAAAATTACATACGAATTCACGAAGCCGATCGACGACGGAAATTTTAACGTCAACGTCAAGACAAAGTTAAGTCAAAGTTAATCGTCATATTACTCACACTTGACTTTTTTTCTCGATTACAATAATTCAAATTCAAAGTTACAATCAGAAAATACATTGCAGAACAAGGTCTAGGTTGCGTAACATAAGTATGAATTTTAACGTTAATTATCACAAGTACAAATAAATTAAATAAAACATTACAATATTGAGTTTGACATTTGTGATATTATGACGTTGACAGCGTCATAGGTCGGCTCAATCCAGACAGAAAATTGTATGTATTTGTTGTTGTACCATGTGATGGAAACGAAATTGTTTATACCGTCTCCCCGGATGGCGATCCAATGAATGGGAGATTTTACCGTAATCGCATAGCCGTTCGTTATTATCATCGCAATCTCAGCCGAAAGGGGTCCACGGGCCACTGCTGGACATAGCCTCCCCCACAGATCACGATAACAGATCCTGTGCGGCCCGCATCGGTGACGATAACCCATTAGATACTTGACTAGCTATAGATCACTATAGAATTGAACCTTAAAACTATAGCGCCAAGGATCATTTTCTTACCTTTCGGCATATTCTGTTTGGCCTGCGTATAGAACATCAAATACAGTCCTGAGAAAGGTGCATCCCTAGCCAGTGTAGGTCCGAGACCGCACGACAATCCCCGAATGCCTTCGGCTTGATAGATCGCTTTCAAGGCACCGCCCATGCTGGTGTATTTATAAACGCCTGACTCGTATCTGTAAAGAAATAAGGGACTTATTGCAATGTGTTTCATTTTTGAAAGAAAACAGTTCCATCTAGCTCAATAGATGTCGCTGATGACGGATGGAAAACAGCGCCATCTATTTTCAATGCAGAAAATTTTGTTCTCATTATATCATAATATTATTTGAAAGTGAAAATCAATGATTTACAATCAATAAGATTATTTATTGAGCTGTTATTAATTAAAATAGGGATTATAATTATAGACAGAATGAATCAGAATTTTGTCATATAAATAAAACACATGTTTTGTCATGTATTTGGTAACTAAATATAATAAGATGGGTAAATATTTAAAAAGGTATCTAGTCCTATACAAATAAAGTCTATAATTAAGGAAGAACTCCGTTTGAAAATGACCTTTGACCAGACACAAATCACTAGAAGATAATATTGTGTTGTCATGTCAACTGATAACTGGCAGACGAATAAAAGTAATAAGTATTTAAACGACTTTTGCTAAACGGCCTACTAGATAGTGGTATCATATAAAACTACTGTGTGAATGTCCAGTAACTTATGTAGGGTAGATATGTTCTTAATTAGTACACAACTGTGTGGTGCCGGCTTAGAATTTACACCACTCCAATTCTTCCCGCGGGTGTCGTAAGAGGCGACTAAGGGATATCCACCGGGAGCGGGCAGCAGCGCCCCCTGCAGAACAATTCTACCACCGAACTACGATCCCCAACCCGCATGCCCAGAGCGTCGGAATTATGGGCATTACCCCCCATGAGATAGAAGATAAAAGTCAATAACGCGCTTATGTTTACCAGTCATCTAGTACCCATAACACGAGCGTTCGCGACCCACCTTTACACTGAGCCTTCACACCAATGTGAAGGAGGGGAAATTAAGCTCTGCTAAGCTTGGGGCTAGATGATACTGTGTGGATTGTCCAGCAGTGGACCAATATAGGCTGGTGAGGTTGAGGAGCACACAGTCCACTGCTAAACATCCCTCAAACAAAGCGGGCTTTGCCATAACCACGCTTGGCAGAACGATTGGTCATCGCAGTTGAAGTGTTACAATACACAGAAGGAAATTGCTGTCCTTCCTTCCTTCTGGTATATAGGTTCCTTTAGTCGGCTCTTTTGATATCCACGGACTGTGGTGGAAAGGTCGATTCTTACGCCAGGAGTGGTCCTGCGCGCAGCGACAGTAGCTCAGCGTAGGTATGAGACGTAATATTTATTTTTATTTTTTACATTGCAGAAGCCTTTATTCACAAAGAAAATTACAATAAAATAATAGTATTACAAATAGTATTCACAATTGAGCTAACTGCTGACTGTTGCATACAATCTACAGATAGCTCAACTGATCCATGTCAATACCAGTCGGAAGCGTCCCCAAGACGCTGGCTGCATTGCCCCGCTGTATGGCAATGCTGATGCGCTGTGCCAAATACTGACCAGCTCTCAGGTCACGCGTCGCTTCGACTGGACGCTCAGATATTATTTAAAAACCCGAAGAGCCTTGGTACCCCACGGACCTAGAGTCTCGACTCCAAATGAAGCAAATGTATTATTTAATTTTACGTATGAACAAAATTGCATGTACCGAATTACCTTTTAGTTGTATTATATTTTAATTTAACATTTTGTATCAGGAGTGAAACAGATTGTTTTAATTTGAATACAATGGACAAAGTTGAATGAAATTAATTAAGAACCTGCCTTTATGAAATTTAATCGACATTGAACAATTACTCTAAAAATGATTTCATAGATCATCGTCATCAACCTATATTAGTCCACAGCTGGACATAGGCCTCCCCTAATGAGCGGCTTAGCACCCTTGCCGCATCCAGCATCTGCCTGCAGTCTTTCGCAGGTCGTCTTCCCACATGTCCTACACTAAGTTTGCCTAGTCGCGATCTGCAAGAACACGTTTACCCCATCGGTTGCCGGTTCTTCGCAAGACATGGTATTGTAACTGTAGCTGACGATTTCGTTAGGTACTTTCGTTTTCATTTATTTATAGCTTCCTAGGTACTGTGTTTATCGGTATTTACAAAACAATGTAAGTACCTATACCTACCTACTAGGTATAAAGTGTATTAATTTCCCATTTGCATATTAGATTAGGTTTACATTCATTAAAATATCAAATAGATTTAAAGTTAGCCTCAGTTCAACTACCTACTATTAGGTTACTGCGCTTCAAATCGAAATTATCATACAATCGGAATCAGACAACGCATTTTATAATGACGCCAGCAAATGTAGGTATGTACTAACGCAAATAGATTTTAGCAAAACAACTGATAAAAACGATTAAAACATACGATATGACGTCAAAGTCAAGCCTCTTTTGATTTAATCACAAAGATAAAATATGAAAAACATGTTTTTGTTTCCCCGCGAGAATGTTTTGTTTTGGAGATCTCTAGAAAACGAAATTACTGAGGTTATGAGATATTTGTATTGTTTTATGAACTGGAAAGTTTTAAGTATATTTATTTAATTTGTATTGTTTTATGTTATTATTACAATTTTTTTTTTAATTTCCAATATTAATAATTTTCAATTAGTATTAATTAGTATTACATGACTGTGACTCTACTTACTTATTAAGATTGGGAATAAATAAGTACCCTATCGCATTAGGTGCGCCTGTAATGATAAGTATACTATATTTTTAATAAATAAATAAATAAGTTGGCTCGCTAAAAGCTACCTCGATGCGAAGTAGGGCTAATGTCTCACTCTTCTAACGACTTGGCTCGAAGCTTTATAAATGAAGTCACTTTAACCTAGACAATAACGAAAACCTCTAATAGACGCGAAAGTTTGTGCCGATGTGAGAATATGTTTGTAACCTTAGATATCGAAAACTACTGAGCTAATCAAGATGAAAGGCGTATACATTGGCTACGTTTTAGAATAATCCATGCGAATCCACGGGCAGAAGTTAGTTACACTTTTATTGTCCATGTACAGCTACATTCGCGTCCCAGTGTGGGTGGCACCCTCAAGGCTGGGCAGTGGATGCGTTAAATAAAAAGTTACCTTGTTTTTATCACAGTGATGGGTATGAGTGCCACGCCGCTCATAGATCTAGCGATGACGCCCAACGCAACAGCTTCCATTGGCCTCAGATCGCCTTTGGACTTTCCCATCTTTGCCTTCAGCCAATGGAGTGATGAGAAGTATAGTCCCACGCCTGGATAAAAGGAAACCAATGTTATTTTGTGGACATTAAAGTTGAATCTGGCTCGAAACATAGGATGACAGTTTTTTGGAGCGCCATCTAGTTATCATAAAAGAATCAAGTGGAGTGAGGAGAAGCAAAGTATGTGCCTACCACGCCTAATCCAAAATCAATATTATTTTGGAGACGGTTAAGTTTATTTTGTCTTGTACGCCAGTATTTTTTAGCGCCATCTAGGTTGTATAGGTAAATCAAATCATAGAGACTTTTTTCAAAATTTTACCTGGTACGCATCTGGCCACGGAAGGCACCATGCCGCGCCATAGTCCAACAATCTGGTCCTGCCGTATGATGTTGGAGAATATTGTTATCATGCCGGGTTGGATTCGGCCGCTACAACAAAAACAAAATAATCGTTTAATAAAACGGTTTCATAAGTCATGAAAAATCATACGAATATTGAAGCGGCAGGGGCAGTGCAGAGCAAAGATTAGGTAATGTTACATCGTAAGTATTAATAGGTAGGTACTATAATTCAAATTGTGGCGGCAAAGTTGGAAAGGACCCCCGAATACTCAAACGCATTTCAGATATAAGCACGTCTCAAGTGACGAATTTTTGACACATTTTCATTGAAAACTGTCAAAAAATCGTCATTTGAGACGTGCTTAAACCTGAGATGCGTTTGAGTATTCGGGGGTATGTCAGTCTTAAATCGGTTGGTAACGGTTTTTTTTACTTATTTTTATGGTTCATGCTAGTTTTATGTTCAATGTGAACCTGGTAGGTATACTAATTTAGGTAAGTCAATCAACTTTATTTGCCAAATATTTGTCTTGATAAATAATTGATGACGTAGGCAGACAAAGGCGATTAAAAGTTAGGTAATTGATATAGATTAGGATTGTTGGAATTTCCCGAAAATGACCGATAAATCAATACATATAGGTAGTTAGCTAGGTAGTAGATACCAATTTTTCTTAAATCGGTTGGTAACGGTTTTTTTTACTTATTTTTATGGTTCATGCTAGTTTTATGTTCAATGTGAACCTGGTAGGTATACTAATTTAGGTAAGTCAATCAACTTTATTTGCCAAATATTTGTCTTGATAAATAATTGATGACGTAGGCAGACAAAGGCGATTAAAAGTTAGGTAATTGATATAGATTAGGATTGTTGGAATTTCCCGAAAATGACCGATAAATCAATACATATAGGTAGTTAGCTAGGTAGTAGATACCAATTTTTTTGGACTACATAGGAACAGCTTAAGTTTGGCAACAGACTTAATGATTCTTTCGTTGTAGTAGAGAAGCCTAAAGAACTACCCTATCAGAAAGACCTTTAATTTAAACCAACTATGAATTTATCGATTTTTTAAAGAAAATATAAAAAATTCGTTCTGCGCGTAGAGTTAGGTCAAGGAAATTTCACATTTTACGTTGGAATTTCAAGATTCAAGGAATGTAGAGCAAATTTATATGAATTTTGCATATTTTTGTAAAAGTTTTGGCATTTATGGGTACTTACTTGACTGTCGCGACAACATGAGGTCCAGGGTTCTGCAGACGTGTTTTCACCAGGTCCAGAGGCTGGAAGAGGATGGTGCTGAACGTTCCCGAGAATGACCCGGCCAGGAACGCCTTTAATACCGGGTGGTACTGTGGGGAAAACACAAAAAGTTAATAATACTTCTTGCTAAGAAAAGTATTCAAATTTATTGGCATTATTTTGTTTGCTGGATGGGATGGACCGGAAATTTAGAATTCGTAAAATACAACATAAAAATTATAGGTAGGAAACAAGGTTCAAATTTCCTGTGTTTGAAAATAGAACCCCACTGTGGATAAAGCAAGCTCGTGATATCATTAAAGATACACTTTGACCCACACTCCACTTGTGTGCAGAGTGAACGATACTTACATTAGCGATAATATCCATATTAACACTTCAAAAGTATTCTTCTTGTAACCGTCAGGTTATATCTTTGGGGTAAACTCCGAATTTGTAGTATTCGAAATGATAAAGCCAATGGCAAAACAATTTTGGCCGAAAAAGCTTTAGATACAAGCCGAAATCGTATCCGAATAGTCCGAATAGTAAATAGGGTTCACACGGTACTTTAGGCAAATGGTCATTTTCTGCAGCAGCACGCTGGTATTCATGTATACTTTTGCCAGAACTAGTAATGGTAAAAGAAGGTGCAACTACTGTGGGTACGTCCACAGGCGAAAGTCTCTCAAGTAAATAAAAATCAATTAGTTAGGGGAAAGGAATTCACTGTTCACGAATTTAGCCATTAGGGAAAAATATAACAAAGGCAGGTAGGCAGGTAATAAACACAGGTCTTGAGCAACGTGTGCGCTGAAAGGCGAATGAATGCTTACTGGCGCGACGGGTAGATAAAAGTAATTTATATTAAGTTGTTATCAGTGTCAGACGGGGCTTCGGAGGGGTAACCGGGGGGTAGGTGAAAGGTCTGACCTAGGACCCCTGACGATAGAGTATCAATGCCCACTAGGGGGTAATGAGTGATAATGTTAACTGATAAGCTAGGGTCTCTACGCGGATAGGATATTATTTTGAAGTGAGTGGATAAACTAACAATAACATGGTACCTATGTGTTAAATGAAAAACATGTTTTGATAAAGATTAACTTAGTAAAAAATTTGCGGATGAAACAAATTCAATACAAACAAGTTTTGGTTGATTACCAATGACAGCCCCTGCCTGCATGTTAAAATACTGATATTTAGTTGATACACAACATCTTTACTCTTTTCCTGGACATTAGATGTACAACAACACAAGCAGTCTTTTGAATGTAGGGGACATTCAAAAAACTGCTTCGTCAGCATTATTTGTCCATGTAGATTTAAACTTTATTTTTATGTGTACCGTAAGTTTATCTTATGTAGTATGGCATGTTAGATATTACACTAGGTAGTGTAGTTATAATTGTTTTCATTTCCTTAAGTTATTCAAAAACCATCGTCTATATTGTACTCTTATGTGTCCATTCCATCCCAGGGTTGTCTGGTAGAGATCTACTTCCTTTATTCTCAGTATATCCTTCTGTATTTTGTGTTTTTGTGGTACATTAAGGAGTAATCTATTTATATCTATACCTTGTAAAATTATTATTTGTTATTCTTGCTAATTTTTTTCCTATTTCTATTATCCTATCTGCTAATCTTTTGATCACTCTTATCGTATAAGATTAAAATAATTCATCAATAACTATGAATTAGAGACACAAAAATAAATACCTACTGCAAATTTGATGTATTCTGTGGTGCAGCTTGCAAGGCATGAGGGTGTGGGTTTGATTCCCGTATCAGGAAAAATGTTTGTAATATCTGCAGATATCCGGTATTTTCTGTGTATGTATTGTATTAAGTATATCAGATATCTAATGGTACCCAGTGGTAACATGTAACTATGGTACCCATATAGCATGAGCTCTGCTTACTTTGGGGCTAGATGATACTGTGTAGTTTTTCTAGCATTATATATTTATAGAAAATTGTGTAACAAATACAAATCAGTACATACTTTTGTATCATCCTTGAGAGTGTGCTAAAAAATTGCAAACGATACAATTTGAAGATAATTGTCAAAATCCAAAGTAAGTACCAAACTAACCTATTTAAAATGTGATAATGATTTGACAGCCTAATGTTTTAAGAGAAAAATTTTTGGGGATAATTTAGTGTAAGTACTGATAGATACCTACACATACCTACTTACTATCTTGAGGAACTGAACCTACTACTTACTCTGTTACTGGGTACATTGGTCACTATGCTTAGGGACATTTCATTATAAACATAAATAAAATAAACAATGCTGGACAATCCACACAGCATCATCTAGACAAATATTTGTAGATCGTACAAATATTTGTCCCAAAGCAGGAATCAAACCCGCAACCTCTTGTGCCGCAGGTGCACCTTCGCCCACCACTCCACATTGGTCGTCATTATAATTTGATCATTGAATTAGATACATAACTATTACCATCTTACCTTACCTCCTCCCTACCTTACAGTAGGAATGATACGGACCAATACTAACTCAGTACATGGTCATTAAGCAGGTAAACAGGCCAATAAACAAATAGGCCAATCAATGTAAGTGAAAAACACCTATTATCATTTCTTCACCTGAAACTTACCTGAATAGTTCGATACCTACCTGAACAATGCTCTCCATTTGCACTAACCGCTTAAATAATACTTGGTAGGTACAAAAAATATATTAAAACAAGTAGCCTGTGAACAAACCTTCAGTAAAAGTATGACTGCAGTTGAGATATGGCAGGCAGTATGTATGTAATTACCAGTTGTTTAAAGTGTATCCAAGTGACACCACTTCACCAAACATTGCAGGAGAGCTAAGATAGGAATAAAGTAACACTGTAAGAAAGGTCAATACCTACCTACCTACAGAGGACGCGTTATCAGTGACAAACAACTCCGCAGGGGTCCACACTTACGTCGCTATCAGGCGGTTTCTGGAGGTCAACAGGGGCTGTTGTGTCGATAGCCCACCCGCTTGAGAGAACATCAAGCGACTGGGTCATTATTTTATTCGAGGAGCATTGAATATCCCAACAAAATATGAAGTTGTATATCGATCATTTCCTTTTTCTGATGGCATTTTTAGTTCGATGTCATTTTAGATTTTATTGACTTCTTGTTAGCTGTAAGGATGTCATGTTGGGGTAACGGGCCAATCCTGTTTAGTAATAATCACAGACCACAGTATTCGACGAAATGTTTTTACAATTTCGCTATAAAATTCAATTATAATACAATGAATACTTAAGTAAGATTCATTTTTGATTTCATTTTCCGCAAAAATGTGGACGAAATTTAAATCTGAACAATACAAACAACTCTTCTCCTCGTTTTTTTTCCATTCATCAGCTGATCCATCATAACGTCCTTGGATTGGATAGAAATGATTTGCAACAGATGAGATAACAAATTCAACCAATCAAAATAACGGCGTAAAACGTAGATGGATACGGTGTAAAGAAGCTGCACATCGAGAACGAAGAACCTATTGACATTGACATTCAAAAATGTGAAGCTATCAAAATCAAAAGTCTCTAAAATTAACAGAGATTCTCAACATTTTTCAATATCTCTGAAATTTGAGGAATGTTATTTAATATTGAAAATGTACCTACAAGGAATTTTTCGAGATGAGAGTGAAATAACTAAGGAGTCATAATAGTCATCATGACCATGATTTACGATAAAATAATATAGGTACCGACCAAGTGCGAGTCAACTCGCACACTAAAGGTTCCTCGCCAAACTTGATAAATGTTATTAGGCACTACTTTCGCAAAAGATTATTTCTTTCGAAAATGGAATATTTTAATGAATCATAAAAAAACGATAACGATGCGCGCGGTCACCCATCCAATCCAAGGACTCAACGCGCCTAACGTTGCATAACTTCAGTGATCGTTGTTCAACTCAGTAGAAGTAGACGTTCCCCACCTTTAAACAATTTATTTGAGGAAGCTTTGCAAACTTCATACAAAAAATCACGTTTTGTGGATGGTAGCCCCCTCTAATTTTTATTTTTATTTTATTATCTTAATTTGTTTTTGTTACAACGTCAAGAGTAACACAAATCCAAGAGAAATACAAACTCTGAGATGTAATTTTCATCTGTCTAACTTTTACGGTTCATGAGAAACAGCCGAGAGACAGACGGAAGAACAGACTGCGGAGGCTTAATAGGGTTCTGTTTTGACCCTTCGGCTACGGAACCCTAAAAATTAAACAAAATCTAACGTGGGTAGTACCACTCCACAATAAGTAATAAATCCTATCTATGTACCCATTTGCAACAATGGACTCTGTTGCAGATAAATCCAACTTACCTAGGTACTATGTACTGTAAGGTTATTTATTATGCAGCGTTAGTTGCTAACTCACGCAGGTTAGTGGCCATTTTGCGCGCTTATGTACCGCGTCGCCGCGTTTATTTGTTTGAGCTTATTGGCTAATTAACTGAATGAAACCAAATTATAACACTCTTAAGGCAAATTGCGTTTAAATACTGTCAAAAAGTTGCTTAGCGCGTGTAGTTAACACTTTGCGTGTAGGTATAGTAAGAAAACTAATTTGCTGCAAATCATAATTCAATGTAAAAAGAGTTAGGTATTTATTAGTAGATCGTGTCAAAAACAATTGTTCGCGAAAAATGTTAGTTATCAATTGAAATTAGTACTTGTTCGTAGACTGATTTTTGGCTCAACAAGCAGAAGCAACTAATTTTACTTGATATTATAAAATCAAGTAGGTATACTCTATCCATCGAGCTTGTAGAATTTTCAATAACAAAGCCACTGACAGTTCAATCAGCTGATGCAGGGGTGAAAAACATTTTTAATAATGTGGTTGGCTCTTGCCTGCGGCTTCGTTTGCGTATTTAGGATATACATAATTTGATCTTATTTGATTTCTAACTGACGCAAAGAAAGAAATAATTATAAAACCTATGACATACCTAACTAAAATAGAACAAATTAGTACATAACCTACCAAGCTATACTCATATGGCGGCTATTTTGAGCTTTGATAGATGTCTCTGGGTAGTGATATTTAATGTGAATAATAGTTGGCATAAGTAAATAAGGTAGTCTTGTGAAATCAGTACTACTTTTTATTGTTACCTATCCTTAAAAAGGAAATACAAGGTAAAGGAGATGAAATAAGACTATAAATGCAAATTATAGGAATAATTTATTGTTGCATCATTAGTTAATTTAGTTATCATGATTTTATGTCTTTACTCTTTAGTATACATACATGTGTCTCTCTTCTGGGACATTATCATTAGTTAATTTAATTATCATCATTTTATATTTTCAATCTTTAGTATACATGTGTCTCTCTTCTGGGACATTATTGATAGACAACAATCAATTATCATCATCACTGTCAGAATCTGAGCTACTTGATGTATCTCCGGACACCTGGATGATAAATTGATCAATTACATTATCTGTAATACCATCCAGTTCCCTAATTTTTTTCTCTTCTTGTATAACATGGTCTATGCATTTTTGCCATGCTGCAGGTGTTATCAAATTCATAGATTCTTCTAATAAAATCTTCAATTCATGCATTTTAAATGTTTTATTTTTATCTGCAACATGGCCTTTGACTTGCCACCATATCATTTCTATTGGGTTTAATTCACAGTGATAGGGGGGCAATCGCAAGACTTCAATATTTTTTTCTTTTGCGAATGTGTCAGTGGCATAGGCCATGTAATTATGTTTTATTGGTTTTATCAAATCGATAAGCTCCCTTTTTATCATAGTGTCCTGGAACGAGATACCCTTGCTATTTAACCAATCTTGGATGTCAGCTTTTTTCCATTGCATGTTTGGTACTCGTTCCAGGCGACGAGAGTGATAGGGAGCATTGTCCATTACTATAACTGATTCTGGCTCAATTAAATCTATAATTTTTTTGAACCACTTTTCAAATACTTCTGCGTTCATTTCTTTGTGATAATCTCCATCACCACTTTTGCTTTCGAATATTAATTTTCCACCATTCAAAAATCCATCTTCGTTTCCTAGAAAAAAAAACAAATATTAAACTTTAAACAGTTGATTTGATGTTATTGACACAAGTTTTGATACATTTAACTGAAAGCTGCCTAATTGTCCGATTATCTATTGGTGAAAACCGACCTTATTGCATCACCACCCATAAAAATATCAATGATATTACAAGATGCAATAATAATACTCAATCTATACTTATTCATACTTGACCATGGTGCTACTTCTTTGATATGTTGATGCTATTGTTTAAATAAATTATCCTGATTCATGAAAATACAACAGATAACATACCAATATGTACTATTATTAGGCGTTTTCCTTTTCCAGAAGGCCCTTTGAGTCCTGTAGAAAGGCCTTCCAGGTGTGCCTGCCTTGTTGACTGTATTGTCATGTCTTGCCACACCTTCGTTTTCGTATGACCTACAAAAACAAGAAACAATGTTAACATAACATACAAAAGTTCAGTTCAGTTCAGTTTAACGACTACATGTTTGATATTTAATATAATTATTTACTAAAAAGGATAATAAACAAAGAGTAAATTACCTTCGTTTAACCATGTTTCATCTGTATAATATATCTTGCGCCCTTCTTCTCTCATTTTGGCAATTTTTAGCAAATAATTGCGCCTCCACCTTACTATTTCATGTTTTTCAATGAGACTGCTGTTACGTGATCTTTTCAGGTGTTTTATTTTTAGCTTTGCTAAAAGCTTTGCAAATGTACTCCTTTTGAAATTTGGTAGGTCATCATCTTCGTTAACCGAATTTAACACTTTGTTTAGTGTGGGGATTTCATTTCTGAAGAAGAATTCATGCACTTTTCTTCGTATGGCACTTAGTTCAAAGTCCAAGAGTTTGTCAATTTTGGCTACTCTTGGAGGTAGAGGTGCTGGTGACTGAACGCGATGCTCAGTAGAATAGCCTTTCAGGACTTTCCACACCGTACTGACGCCAACTCCAGCGGTATCGGCAGTCCTTTTCACCATCTCCTGCTTATAGGGAAATTGGTCTCGAGGCCAAGTTTCTTCCACCAGTTTATAAATATTAATAATCGTGAGCTTCTCTGCAGAACTGAGAGGCGTTTTCTTTTGACGCTTCTTCTTGGGCGAAGCAAAGAGCTTCAACGAACTCGGGCCAGGTTCATTGCTCATTGTATCAAAACAACAAACGTAACAAACAACAAAAACTCAACAGTAACACTCAACAATAACAAAAACTCAAGAAACAACGATAAACTCAACGAAAACAACATAACGTAAGCAGAGAGCACAAAAGGAGAGAATTACTTGAACTAACCACAACAAAGCAAGAAAGTCAAGTAAGGAAATAAAATGGCGATCGTGGGTAGTGTTACCCACTCTGTCAGAAAAACGGGGAAAATAAAGTTATGTTATCATTCGTTCATTCATTCAAATTTTATTGTAATAATTCTGTAGATTTGTAAGTATTAGCACAGCCAACTTATGCATACAGTTGTTCGACGAAGCCATTTAGACAGGGCAATCGTGCGGGGGGGCAAGGGGCGAGGCATTTGAAAAATCACCAAAAATAAAATCATAATGTTTTATTTATGATGATGTTTCCTTATAATAAATAATTCAAAGTTTTCATTTAACAATAGCATTGTGCTAGCATGGTGACAACCCTGGCCTGATTACCTGGTCGCGTCACTTGTCGGCAGGTTCCGCGATATCAAAGGCCTACTGTATATTATTATTTATACTGTGGCATTAGTATCCACTACTATTACTATTAGTACTACCAATATTCAAGAGTATGGTAAAAGAATACTATTTGTCCTGCTGTCACTGACCTCACCCTTTATAAAATATATATATTTATGTTTATATATGTATATATATATGTAGGTATCTATTATAATTAGGTATATTTATAATTTAGTCGATATTCTTTTCTTTTTGTTGTAAAATTTGTATTATGTAATAATGCACACAGATTCCCACTTTTAATCCAACAATCCTATCCATCCACGGTTGTCTGGTAGAGATCGCTCTTGAGCGATAAGACCGCCAATTGTCACATATTCTGTAAATGTTGTTATTGTTTGTGAATTATCTTGTTATGTGTGCAATAAAGAATTTTCTATCTTTTCTATCTTAGTATCTAGGTAAAGTATATGACACAATGGTGCCCAAGCAGGGTGCAGTGACAGCAGTGGCTACATTATTATCCGCATACTTTACACACATAATTTTACGTACGTAGATTTACATATTTTTGTAATTTTACACTGGTTTTGCTGAAAATTCTCAAGTCTCACCCTTCGGTCTTGAAGAAAGCATTGTTCAAATCATTGTTAAATAAAAAAAAACATAATCCAAGAAATAATCTTGTAAATGTAAAAATGAAACGATTTTTACTGGTAGAGTTCAATTCATAAATCAATAGTGTGGAAGATTTAGATTAGCTAGATTATTATTTGTCAATGAGGTTCCATTGGAAGGAAGGCGTTTCAGGCCCAGGCCCATTAGTAAATAGACGTTCTTAATTTTATGTCTTTACATTGACCATATTTTCTAAGCATCATTGATTTCTTAGATTCTTCCTGGGTCTATGATAATATTTAGATTTTTTTGTTTAGCCATTTTAAGGATTTCAATTATATTTATATATCATATTATTTTATATTTAATAATAAAAAACTAAAAGTACTTCATATTTTTTCTCTCATTGCAACAATTTACTGAAGAACAATTTACTCAGGAATCAGATTAAAAATAAAAATTGAAAAAAAATGCAGTCAACAAGGTTAAAAGACCATCACAGGTTGTAGACGATCTCGATTTTTTTTTATATTTACCTTTTCTTTACAAATAGGTCACTTAGATTTTTTTAAAATTTCTTGTGATAAATACCCTGACTTGGCCTGTCACTTGTTTCCGTCTTGACGTGGAGTTTTGGGACATCGTGTTTACAAGCCACGATGCTTTAAACTGCACGACTATCTATCGTCACTAAAAAAAATGGGAACACACCCTAAAGCGCCCTAAAACTACACTCAATAGGGTAGCTAAGACCAGCTGGCAGCACTCGCTCAGTGTTGAGTTTACGTTCCATTCGTTCTTCAATAATCCGGCTAAAAATAAAATACTGCTCTGTATAGGAAATAAGTATGGTCATAGTGCTATCCTAAATTGGGAAGCATAGTTCAAAAAATACCAATTGTTTGCATCCCATGACGTCAAAACTAAGATTCGTTAGGGTTGGCACTTTAACAAAAGATAAAAATATCTGGTCATTTGAATCTTCGTTTTTGACCAAATAATGACGATTTGTAAATTGCTACAACTAGATATTGCATAGATATGAAGTAAAGATTGAAAAAAGTAACAAATCTAACGGAATCTATGGGTGAAATCATTGGAATTACGTTAGGCCTGTGTCATTTCATGGTGATAACCCTAAAAATCAGCTGATTACGTTTGTTTACGAAAAATCTACAAGCTCGATGGATAAAGTATAGGTACATGTAGGTAGCTACTTGGTAATTTATTCCTTGTAGAAAGCCAAAGAAAATATATTACTGCATACAACTTGAATCACAAGACTAAGTGCAATGTAAATGGATCCACCGACGACAATGACCTTGTTGTATCGACATCTAGTTTATCATCATCATCTCAGCCGATGGACGCGCCCTGCTGGAGTTTTCTCCTATGTTTACCATAATGATCGGTCCTGCCTGTCTTGTGCTATACACATCCAGCGTTTGTAGATAGGTAGGGTAGATACCTATATAAAATGTATTTTTCTTTAGACATCATTCGTAACTGGAAATACCTAGATGTCCGGTCCGAGTGTCACGTTAGATATAAAAAAATTGTTACAAAAAATAATAATATCGTCGTTGCAGTGCGAGAACTCACTAAGTGTCAATTTTAGCCAGAATGACTAATTGATGTCAAAGTATTTTTAATAAAGGAAGGTAAAATAACAGTTTTTATTTTAATTTCGGGAAATACAAGAATGTCAGAAGTGGATCTGCTTGTTGAGCCAAAAATCAGTCTACGAACAATTACTAATTTCAATTGTTAACTAACATTTTTTTCAACTACTGCAGCTGCACTGCTCATTAAAGTCACTTACCTAGTGACATTTCGCGAACAATTGTTTTTGTCACGATCTACTAATAAATAGATACCTACCTAACTCTTTTTCACATTGAATTTGTATTTTATCTTTTGAACTCCCCTTTCAACATTAGTCACTAAGAATAATTACTCAAGTAACATGGAAAGTTAATTAACTAACCTAATAACATCTTATCGAGTTTGCTAGAATTAACTAACTTAATTTTTAATAATTTATATTAACTGTAAAAATATTTACATAATTTATTAAACATAGGTTGTATGGTAAAATTACTTATATTGTTTTCAATGAAACGTTCAAAAAAATGCTTCATCAGCATTATTTAGCCTTGTAAAAAGTTAGACAACCTTATGTTTGTGTAAGTTTATTATAATATTTGTAGGCTATGTGGGTATTATATTATGTAGTGTATTTGGTTTCTTTAAGTATCTAAATAGTTTTTATTCAGTGCCACCGTCTATTTATTCTTTTCATGGTTTCTGGAAGAGATCGGTCTCAGCGATAAGGCCGCCCTTTATAATTCCACTATTCTAAGCTTTTCTTCTAGGTAAACCGTTACCATTCGTACAGCGGGAGCATTCGTACATTCATCATAACTCCGCGATTACAAACGTTAGCGCGTCCATACTTATGTGTGTGCCTCCCCTCTACCGCGTCTAAGTAACCGCGCGACAAGGCGGGACAGTGCGGCCGACGGCTTCCATGCAATAAATCGATACGTGTTTTCGCTTCTCGTAAGTAATGTTTGGAATCACCTTTGAAAGTGTTTAGTTCTAGTAAGATTTACTCAAATTGTAAAAGTAAGTTATTGTAAATGATGTACTGATGCCTTAATTTATGGTGTGCGTATTTATTTCAGTATAAAATTAACCGTTTTTTTATTTTGAATTAATTTGTTAAATGTTTGGGTTTGGGGTACCTTCATACAGAGTAACTGGGGTAGATTCGTACTGTGCGAATATACCCCTCATGGATTGTGTTATTTCACGCATGAGTGTTTATTTACCAATTTATCTATTTCAGAACCATGCCGCGGAAATACAAAAAAAGGGGACTAGATCGGGAGAGGTAGACGAAGACGCAATGGATTCTGCGATGAAGAAAGTTTTGGATAAAACTTTATCCATTCGGAAGTCCGCAGAACAATACGGCGTAAATCCAGGATTTACACAGATACTCCTGAAAAACAAAGACTGGAAGAATAAAAACAGCTAAAGAGATTAATATTTGATAAGATATTAATGTAAAACATTTAATAGTACCTACTGTTTTTAAGGCTGATTATTTGTGTAGTTTGATCTCGATGACAAAGACTTTTTTTAAGGTTAAGTTTTTGAGAAACTTCTTATAATGAATAAAAATGTTTATAAGTATAAATGGCGCTTTTATATACTCTGTACGAAGGCTCCCACTTATGTATGAATGTGCCCCACACTATGTACGAATCTACCCCACGTTTGGGGTGCTTTCGTACGATTTCCATCTTTTGGGAAAACCGCCATTGCTCGGTTAGATTGCATTATATCAATATGGATGTACCTTATTACTATAGCCAGATATGTAGCTTACTCAAAATCATTGAATTTATTTTGAAATTGTAATTACTTTTTTTTTTACAAGGCTTATATTAAAAAGTGTACGAATGATCCCCACCTTCCCCTATTGTTTCCTGTCTTTGTGTGGTATAATAAAGTATTTTCTATCTATCATTTTTGTAAATAAATGCCTTGATGAGTTACACCAATTTCAAGATGAAAAAACTCCTAACTAGCTTTTTGCACTAAATTACTTCTCGCACCACAACGAAGTTTGTGGCTACCGTTACCTATTTTGCTGAACTGTCAAATGTGACATATTATCGTGGCTTCTAGCACATAATAATATATGTAAATAATTAAAGAGGGTTATTCATTTTAAACTTAAACTTTATTTCTACGTACTTCCATAAAACAAGAATTTACGAAACTTACACAATAGGTAGATACCTAAAATTAAAAATCGCCAGAATATAATTTTACGAAAATATAATGATTAGTATATGAATTATATTTAATTAATTAAAAAAACATTAATCACAGAGCGTATGTAACATAGGTAGGTACTTTCAAATATGGAATGATTAATAATTATTTATTTTAATTTCTTAATAAATAACAATAGTACTGAGTTATTAATAAAGTACATTAAGAAAGTACGAAATCAAGATAAAAGTTTTAAAATTTCAACTCCTATGGAGATTTAGAAAGGCACAAGTCAAATATTATTGTGAAAATTAGTTACAATTTTCTAAAGAACAAGTAAGTAACTTTTCAAAACTGAAAAAGACATGAACAAAAGGTTTTTTAAGTTAACAGATATATTTTAATTTTACCAATTATGAAAACTTTGGAATGTCACCGGAATGATTCCATCAAAAATCTTCGTAAAAATATGCTAAAGAGATTCAAACATTTGAAATGGTCCTTCAAATTTATTCTTTTCATTCATTATCTTCATAATGAAAAACTATCTTAATTAAAGTTATTTAAAATAAGTACTCGGGTAGGTACACAACTTTTCTAATCGACTTGCTTTCAGATGGATGATTGACAGATTATGAACTACTTATTTTTAAAAATAATTTTGTAGCTAGAAGAAAGCAGGAGGCACATTTTCTTTACCAGCAGGCAAAGTCTGACTTGTGCATTCCATTAAGTCTTCAGGTTACAGATCTAGCGCTGACTTGAAAGAGTAGTTTCTATGTAATTAAATCTATCATCCCATATCAATTGACTTTTGTGTTTACATATGCCTTGTGTTGCCAAAGTTTATGCCACTTTGAGTAGCACCCTTGTTGGAGCCATACTGAAGTGAAATAACTCCCTGTCCAGCTCGCAATTGCTCATCTGAGAAATTTCTGACATTTTTCTCGGACTCCTTGGGCCCAATTGATGGTTTTCCGTAGTTTCCAGCCTGAAATTGATACAAAAGATAAAATGATTTGTTTTTCAAGACCTCTGTGGTGCAGCAGGCGAAGGTCCCCCATCGACGAAGGAGGGTGCGGGTTCTATTCCGGCTAGGGATAAATGTTTGTGCGATACTTGTTTCGGGTGTTCTGGATGTTTTCTATGTAAAATAAATACATCTGTGTATGTGTGTGTATGTTTAAAGTAATATAATCAAATTATCTAGTACCTGCTCTTAACATAAACTCTGCTTAGCTTGGAGTTAGATGTGTCCAGCATTTTTTTATCATCCTTTATTTCAGTTAGCCTATTTTTTTACTAACATCTTCGTACAACATTTTATATGAATAATGATAAAAATTACATTGCCAAGGCGTTGATGTGGAATAAATCATAAACCATACCTTTCTGCCAAGTGACTGTAGACAGATAACAACAGAGTTGAGGTTCTGTCGCTCCCACAAGTCAACTGTTTGGAAAGTCTCCTGCGCTGGCACACCCAGATTCTTCGCGGCTTCAAGGAAGGCGTTGATGTTCTCCATGCATTTGAATGCCATTTTAGAAGTGTTTACCTTCTTGACAGTGTTCGGCTGGATGTCATTTACAAGCCTGGAATGAACAAATTTAAGGTTCGATTTTATGGTAGGTACAGCAATAGGCATAGGTAACTTATTATAATTTAACAATACGTCCTAGTCAGTTCTTTACTATTTTCTATTATTTATATATAAGTTATGATTAAAACCCTCCCATTTGTTAACCTATATCTCTTGTAGGTAAGCCTATATTCCAAGTTTCCAATTAAATTTATGTAAGTATAATGTTTGTAAACAAAGCCCCATAGCGATTAACCAAAAATTCACTCTGTTGCCGCGTCTTTTTATACGCAATTGTCGATTTGAGATACTTCCTTCAATAAATATTGCTTTCAATGTGAAACTCGACGCAAGCGTTTTTTGTGTCATGGTTTGCTTACAAACACAATACCTATCGAGTTTGGCTAGTGTACAGTTAGTAAAATGTTTGGGACCTCTGAAAGTCCACCCGGTAAAGAGCGGTTGATGGGTTGCGCGGGGCGTGTACCTACTAGTGTTTTTCATGAATGCAATGATATTAGGTATATCATTGTAGGTATAATCATGAATGCAGTATTTTTTGCTTGACTAGAACTTTTTTTGCAAGGATTCAAGAAATTCTGCACACTAGGTATAGGTAACTTATATCTATTTTGCATACAATGAATTTTGGGCCTGGAATCAAACATAGCCGCGCAAAGCCGCGGGCAGAAACTAGTTATTCATACCTAGTGCATCGATGGTTATTATGAAGGTCAAGTTTATGTTGTTGAAGAACTTATGACTACGGAGAGGTACCTAGGTACATAGAAGACTCAAAAATAAACAACATAAAGTCGAAACTCACTTGCAGAGTAAAGTGCCGTCCTTCAAGACCTCGTAGAAGTTATCCATATCGCCTGACACATTCTCCGGCTCGCCGACGATGGTGCGGATCCATTCCAGGCACTCCTGCGCCAACTCCTCGCTGTACTTGCTGTTGATCTGAAAATGAAAGAAAAAAGGTAGGTAAGTGTTGCAATAAATAAACGCCGATCGCCATCTAGTGACAGCTGTAATAAAACAGTTGAATTTCGAATTTCATCGTTGGTTGTGTTGTAAAATTACAAAAGCGCCATCTAGTATCACAGTTTAGAATTGATTAAACTTCCATGGCTTATTGTCATTTGTGGTTAAGCGTGTCGCTGTGGTCGAGTTGAGTCACGTAGGAGTCGCGTCGTTGGTGATTGGGTTCCGTATTGAGTCTAGTTTGAAATAATGACAAAATATGTTATCCTAGTAAGTGTCCTACATTAAAATAGTTTAATAGTAGTAGGTAGGTAAGGTAGGCACCTAACCTACATTCGTATTTTCTTATATATTAGATTACACAAGCTCTGCTTAGTTTGGAGCTAGATGAATTGTCCAGCATTATTTGTTTTTATTCAATGTTAGATGAAGGAAACATACGTAGTACCTACCTATTTCGTAAAATTTTATTTGGATTTTATTTTCACAATTTTGGAGAAACTTACATGCCTGGATAGATCAGTAGGTCTACGTTTGTTGACGGCTAATTATAAGTTTGCACAGATATAAAATATTAAATTCAACACCGACTTATAATTAAAATGTTATTATTATTACTGCACAAATATTATTTACCTACCTAAAAGATCTCTGTAAATTTGTTTAAAATACAAAATCTTAATTAAGTCCTTCCTTATCTTAAGTCCCAGATTAAGATCTATTGCCATACCCTTCCTGACAGGGTACATTATTTACCTACAAAACTTTCTAAAATTTTTGTCTTGCAATAAAAATACTGAATACACACAGCTAGCTGTTTGAAACTGAAGGTTAAACTGATAACAAAGAGCGAATACTAGTTAATATGCCATCCCACTTAGATAAACCGCGAACTGTTTGTTTTATAGCTTTGGAACATGTAACGAATTAATTAACTCGATATTGATAAAACTATATTATTGGTAAAACCAACTGTTTTAATTTAAATTTAGTTGGTAACTAAACCGGAACTTACTACGACTTCGAACCACATTAATGGTAGTACGAATTTTGAATTCCCTCATAGGGGAAAGGTTTTGAGTGATTTTTCAACCTTATTTTTCTTGGTTAGCGCGCGCTTTGTTTAATACAAATCACAAGAACAATATTAAAAATTTAAAAAACCCTCCGACGGATTTTTATAAAGCATGGCTAAGAAAACTCGGGATAAAATTATCTATGATACAAAAAAACTAAACGAAAATCGGTTCATCCGTTTGGGAGCTACGATACCACAGACAGATAGACACGTTAAACTTATAACACCCCTCTCTTTTTGCGTCGGGGGTTAAAAAGGGGACTACTTACCTATTAATAACACTACGCGTAGTTCTGCTGAGGGCAACTAGCAACTTAGGTAATACCTAACCTACCTAGATAATAGTAATAAAATACGAAATAAGCTACGTAGTTGCTAGTTGCCCTCAGCAGAACTACGCGTAGTGTTATTAATAGGTAAGTAGTCCCCTTTTTGTGTGTAAGTACTCCGATTTCTGTCACATATCTAGGTTAGGTACTGTCACATATAATACATTATCTTTCCTAGGAAGTAGGAATGTCAATTAGGGCTTGCAAATGTTCGAACATTTCGATATTCGAATTATTGATACTTTTTTCGGGTGCTATTCGAATTATTCGAATAATAGAAAAAGAGAAGGGCGTTTTACACGCACAATCGACAACAAATTCCTCATAAGAAACAGTCTTCAACCCTAGGTAAGTAGGTATTTTATTAATATTATGTACAGTAAAATTTAACAAATTATCAAGTGTGAATAAACACGGTAAGCTAACCTAACGGTAACACGGTAGTGAGTAGTTACTAGAAGAGTACCTGACTACATAAACATTTTTAAGAAGTCTTATAAATCACACAATCATAATAAAATTTGCAATTAGTCCTCTCGAAATTTGTCTCGTTTGTATGAGATTTTATTAATCACAGAATGATAATAAATAATAAATAAATAAATAATAAATAATTCTGGACGATTCACACAGCATCATCTAGCCCCAAGCTAAGCAGAGCTTGTGTTATGGGTACTAGATAACTGATATACTTAATACAATACACTACATAAATAGATATTTTTTATTATACATAGAAAACACCCAGACCAACGGAACAAATTTCTGCAGATCGTGCACAAATTTGTTCCGAGGCGGGAATCGAACCCGCAACCTCCTGCGTCGCAGGCGGACCTTCGCCCGCTGCGCCACGGAGGTCTTATATAATGAAATGAGCAATTAGAGTAACTACTAAACTAATACACCTTAAGTCCTACCTAACTCTAACTTTGACTTGTTCGTCAACGATTTTCTTGCAAATGAGACCTTAGAAAACTTAGAGCGTCGCGTCGATTTAATCATCCTTCAGAGAACATTTCAGGTGATTGCAAATGTATTGTCTTGTATGGATGTATAGCGCAAACTTTTTAGGTGGCATTATGCACATCAGAGTTCTGAGTTTGGTGTTATTGTTTTTAATTGAATATTCGAATATTGTAATTTTATTATTCGAATATTCGAACTTATATTCGAATATTTGAATTTGAATGCAATCTCTAATGCCAATGTTTGCCATTCTACCTACCTACCTAGGTATTAGTGTTGTAAGACGTCTTGGATTTCACAACACGGTCCTCTATGTAATACCTACTTAGTTACTGTTTCGTTCTTCTATGTCTACTACATACTTAAAAAGATTTAAATAATTTAGATCATTGCTCTACTAAACAATCACGGACAGACAGACGTTTTTCATTATTCAATACAAATAAATTCTGATTGCATTCTGCTAAAGTACCTACCTACATATTTTATTGCATCAGAATGTGATAAATCATTTTATCTATTATCTCTTCCATTGCTGTTTGATATTTCTCATTTCTATTGTTTCTAATAATTTTGTAACGGTGGCCGGTCGGTGACTAATTAATTATGAAATCTACTCGTTCATATCCGTATGGTCACGTATTAGAATCCGAGGCTTAGGTAGTTCCGTTCCCGTGACTGCAATAAAAGAACCAGTGGGTCAGTCACTATGCCACTTGCTAAGGCCCCTGATGCCGTAATTATACTATTTTATTTACCTACTAGCTCGAAGAAACTAGTATAAACCTGCATAACATGTGCATTTTTTCTCATTGTCATTTCATCACGATTGTTATTAAAGACGGTTTTATAGAGCTTCCTAGTCGCGCTCGAAACGATTCTAAAAATCTTTTTCTTGGTCATAATAACGTTTTTATTATTGTTATACAACAATATACTTAAGTTTTAATAGTTTTTATTCCGATTATCTATTTAATTCCTTTTAACTATTTATTAAAATAATTACCTAAACTATTTTTTCTTTAATTAAAATAAAAGGAGGAGTTTTATAGTATTTAATAATTTTACATGGGTAGGTAAACCACGGTTTTTTAAACCTTTTTCGTGGGCAGTCATCTGTTCTTAATCATGATAGATGCTACTTATTTTTAAAGAAATGATAACAATAAATATATAATCCATTTAATTTTATAATAAAATTACCTGTCTTGTTATGCAATGTAACATTTAAAATTTAATTGACTGAATAGTCGCCTACCAACTCATAATAACTTTATTATTATAGTTATACAACAATATACTTAAGTTTTAATAGTTTTTATACTTTTTATAACAATTTATAAGAAGGACCTATATGTATTATTATTTTAGATTTGACCAGCACCATTATACGTCCTCGAGGTAGACCAACAGCCAGATGGTTGTATGACATCGTCAGGTTGGCTGGAAGAAAGTGGATGAGGCTCCCACAGGATCGTGTGAGCTGGCGTGTAAAAAAGGAGGCCTAAGTATACTTTACTTCCCAGCAGTGGGAGTTAGCGAGAGGACTTAGGATGATTATGATGATATAGCCACTCATACGTAAGCTGACATCATTAGAAAAGGATTCCGGCACTCGTGACTCAGTCAGGCAGGATTCGGCAAAGTCCACTAGTAGATGTTAAAAAACAAGGTCTTATGCATTTTTAGCGGTTATGTAGGCACTATGAAACTGTGACGTTTTTCTGTGCCAATTTTAGCTACTTTGAAGGAGTCTTATTCTTAGTTAATTAAATTGACCAAGCACCTAACTTTTTCTTTACTTGTGTTGTAAGTACCTACATGAAGAAAACAAGTAAAGAAAAAGACACACTCTAAATGCGCAAGGATTGACACGAAAATAAAAAAAAGTAATGAATGAAAGAATAAAAGAAAACCTGGCAACTTAAACGTATGAATACATTAAATTTTTATCTCATAAAACGCCACAGACGAACAAGCTCTCTCAAAGAAAATTCTAGAAGTAGTAGGCATGTAGTAGGTATCTACCTTCGCTTCTTACTTAGTTACATCCTGACTGCCCATGTGTAATCATAATCAGTAAAACAAGACTGATTGAGAATTTAAATTACTTTGTAGATGGGTCGTGCTGATAATGATAACCATGGACGTCTACGCACAGTCTTTCATTATAATTCTAATGTGTTAGATAAACAATTTGTGTTTGAAAACAAACAAAGGAAGTTCTTCTATTTGTAGCATAATTATTACAATTATGAAAAAGTAGGTGCTAATCTAAACTGGGTACTAGTTCATGAGACTGAAAGAGTTTAAATTCACTTGTTGAATAAATTTTCTCGAAGTTCGCTAAATGCAACTATTTTTAGGTACCTATAATTATAGGTATTCGTTATTGTTATCTATTAAACATGCTATTATTTTTCCTCGATAAAATTTTAATGACCATGTTTAAAAATAATAGTTAATCAAATAATGAGTCAAACGTTAAACCAAAATAGGTAAATATTATTTTAGCATTATGGGCAAAAATCAACTCCAGATGTTAAAGAAGGTCGTTGGAGAGTATCAATAGCCGTTTTATTATATCAAAGCGCTCATTTACAGCTAATCTGTTCATATCCATACACGGGTCAGTCGGTAACAAAAAACGTTTGAAGCCATAAATAACTATGATTCAATGTCAACGTATTGAGGCATTGGCGTTACGTCAGACCAGGCTCTTCACAGGAGTTACGAATATCGCGAGTGTTTATTGGTCGTCTAGCTTACAGTCATTGCTGCAATATACTATTGGGTTATTTATGTTAGCGTCCAACGTCTCGAACAACTTGCATTCTAAACAGAGGACTTGCTATACTAACATAGAACCTGTTTAAAGCACAGACAAGACAGCTCTTATAAACTTAGGATTTTTCAGAAATTCTAGTTCCTAAATCAATGTGGAAAATTGAAAATTGAAAATTGCCATAACGATACTATAGTTTATAGCAATGTAGGTAATTGACATCTAAGGTGAATTGAATAGCATAAAAACTGGCATGCTTTTCTACAAAGGTTTAAAGTAGTGGAGCCAGGAATGTGGTCTGAACGAGGTCATCTTAGCACGGCCAATGCAACTCATCAAGTTTTGATATATGAAAACGTGGTTAAAGTAATTACTTTACTACATCCACTTTGCAGAAAAAGACTACCTACTTAGCATGTTTGATCTAGGTTCTTAGCATGATTAAGAAAATAATCTTATAATAAAATAAGATTTTGTAAATAAGCTAAGTAAGACTCAATGTTTGACTTAAAAAATTACATAGGGGAATCTATGGGTGACTAATTTCAAAAGTTATTTTCCTCCGAAACGTGAAAAATAAAGATTATAGGGAGGTCTCTTTAGATGGTGTTGTGTTATGTATCTCACAATGAAAAAAACGAGTAGTACTTAGGAACAATAGAGCAAACAATAACATTAGGACGCGTGTCAGTCATATCATATCAAATTTCAAACTTGAAACATAATTTAGTACACAGGCATCTTCACTTACTTTAAGTGAGTTGGTGGCCAAACGCTTGACCATTATCAATAAAAAAAAAAAAAAAAAAAGGCTGTGTGAGTTGTGCCTTGTGACACAGGCTCATACCTAGGTAGGTATACGTTTTTCACCCAGCAATTTACTTGACACTTCTTGCAAAAATGTCCTCCTGTTAGTTGAATATAACTGCATAAATGAGTGCTTTCGCAACGTAAAGAGAAATTTGGTCACACGTCAATCTTGAACATATGGCAGAGTTTTGAAAGTGAGCTGAGCTGTATTTAAGCCATATAAATGAATCCTGCGTAAAGCGTAAGGCCATGCCTTATATGGTGAGGTCTGGTGTTGTAACAGAACCGAGCCTTATATGAGTCACAGTCAGGTATTAGTTTAAAATAAATTATTTCAAGCTGATTGAACATCTGTGGTTCTTCTTCGGGGAACCCAAGCATGACCAATTTTAAAGAGAAGATTGTTGTCCTGTTTTTACGAATATTCCAGCAAAATTTTATAATCGTCAGGGGATTTACGTAGAATCACGAACCGGATTCAGTAATCATTATTCACGATACGTACCTATACTTAGGTAAACAATTTCGATTATTATTGACCCACTTAATATTACCAGATGTAACTGAACCTGAAAATCCACAAATGTCGTCACCTACCGTCCTCATTTGATAAATTTTGTGAAATTCTATATTGGTTTTATTGGAGGTTTGCTTCTTTCTAAAGTGCATCGTCCCCGTATATTCATGCGACCTGCATGCACCTCAAGTCTCATAAAAAGTATTTAACGAAGAAACCGGTTACAAAAGCCCGATTGACTGATTCTCCTTGACCCAAATACAGGATAACTTGCTACAGGAAGGAATTTTCCTATAGTTACCTACCCATATACATAATTTTTGTTTTGCTTGATGGCAGTAGACGTAGAGTCCCAGAGTTATAATTTATCTATCTTGTTAAGACTTCAATATTTTTAAATTATTCATCTTACCTTGCATGGCGAACAAGACGTGTCTACGCTACTTGGGTTTGAATTAGAAATGCTTACCTACTTTGACATGCAATTTAAATAAATTCCGCTTCGCAGGAATTTCCTTGATGTCAACAATACACTGAAGATAATGCAATAATAGGTACCTACCTTACCTACCAGGCAGGCATACCTTCTGAATAATTTTATCTAGCTGTGAAGCATATGGAATGAAAATCTGATACCTTTAATGTTGTTTTAATAAGTTGGTTACCTAACTTCAAGTTTAATTGCAATTTTACGATTCATTAGGTATACAAATTATTTTGCAACTATAAATCGTAGGCAATTTAGGTACCTATTTTATTTATTTATATGATTCCGCAAATAAAGAACTGGAGTACCAAAAGAACTATAAAATATAAAACAACGTTGGAATGGAAAGGTTAAGAAGAAGATAGAGTAGACCATTTGTATAATACTTGAATAAAATATCTACTAGGTAGATATGTAATGTATAACTTTTTATGCGCGTGTTCGCAGTTTTTTGGGCTGCCGAACCTGTTTGTGGCCATTTTTTGATACACCTGGCGGTACCTCCTTGGTGCCCCGTGCCCGTGTACCCAAACATAACCGTAGCCGTAACGTATTAAGGCATTTTAGAAACTTAACTCTGCTCTACAGGGGGTTAAGTAGATTAGATTTCTATTCAAGTATCTGCTAATGACATTAGGAATTAGAGTTTCTCTTGGTTCTAGATTTACCTGTTTCTAGCTCTTAAGTAATGTAGGACCTACCTGGTTATCCAAAATTAACGAGGGTAAAATGTTCTCAGTGCATTCAAGACTGCATATTACCTAAGTCAATGGCGCTAACACAATATAAATATTAATGACTTTACCTGTTTACACGTAAGCCTGTTTTTACCCTCATAAAACTTCCTCCATAATTTGTCTGGCGCCAAGCCCATCTGAAAACTAGGTCATGGCTGTGACCCTTTTAACACAATTCTAGATCTGGACCACAGCCTCCGGATCGATAGACCACGACCTATTTCAATAACCACTCCCTCTTCGTTTGCTTTTTGACAGCAACAATACCTAGGAACCTAACTAATTTACCGGTAACTTTAAGTTTATTATGTAGTTAGGGTATAAAGTAAGACTCACCTTTCTCTGTGCTTCAGCGGCAAATCCGGATTTAGCGGCACGATTGTTAGCCATTGTGAATATTAAAACTATCTAATAACTAAAATAAATTAAATCACAGGCACGGGTTAGCCGTGAAGTCACTGTGTACTGAATGTAAACACACGGGTCAACGCGGCCGAGTCACACGGAGAGCGATGTGTGAGTGTGTGCTTGAATGACATCATGCAGCGACGGTCTGGCGCGGGGTAGGGCTGCGCATGGCAGTTGTCGATGATCGGAGGTTCAAGCTGCGAAATGAAAGCCTAGCGAGAACTTGTCTGCGACTATCTGTGAGGTTATAATTTGTGGTTGGGGCCAGGACCCTGGACTGTATAAGTAAGGCTAATACACATTATGCCTTTTAATGATATGCCATGACGCATTAAATTGAAACAAATTGAAAAAAACACTCCAGAACTTGACCATAAAAAAATTACATAGGCTCTCAAAAATTAAATTACTAATATTTCCGAGCAGATCAAATCAACGGATTAAGGGTTTGATGATTTTGGTCTTAACTGATGTTAAGACCAAAATCATCTGGCTGATGCCAGCACTTTAAATTTTGTTCTCGATAGGTACTAAAATTTCCCCTTTATTTAATTACTTAATAGGTAGGGATTTTTTTACTGCTTATTAACTGATATCTAGTACAGTTTTCTTATCAGATTCCAATTAGGTACGTAGTTTGGAAAAAAATGCGAATCGGTCAGTCACTGCGTATCCTGTCAGCAGCAGGTTTATCATGCCCTGTGCATTCATTGTAAGGGTAAAAATACCTAATCTACGTACCTTTTATTATACTAAAATTAACATGTAGTTGGTAATAAATAAGTAAGTCTAAGTAATGAAGGAGGATATAAAAACAGAGGTGTGATAGTGGTTTTACACTTGCAGTGTGTTATCTATCTATCTGGGTCTGAAGTCTCGCAGTTTGCATAGTGTAGAAAGAGATGCCCTCTATTTCAACGCAGAAATACCGCTGTTAGACAAATAGCTTTGTCACGCTAAAATCAACTTAATTACCTACATACTTTTTATCTAAATTGTATTTTTTCCAGGCTCAGTGAGACCGCGTGTAAACAAGTCTGTACAATAAAACCATCGACATCGATGAAACAATATATGTATAGGTGTAAGGTGCTCTTATTCTGGTAGTACATTTAGTACCTACACCACTAACAAACTTTCGATAGAATCTGACCTGACGCCACATCACTAAAACTTCGAAATGTAAAACGAAAACCAAGTATGGAATACAATGAGAGGGAATGGGTTAGCAAGAACGTGCTTCTCTTTTAGGCGTCTCGTCGAAATGGCGGTTAAGCAAGTCACCATGCATGCAGTGATCCAACCGAAACGAAGGTAGAGAAGGCTCGATGGAGAGTCTGATAGGAATGCACGTAAATAACTACCTATGCTATGCCTAGTACGTAACCTATAGGTAGTACTAGGTAAGTATGCTAGGTTGTTCCATGATAATTGTTGTTTATTCTTACTCTACGCACTCGCTATACGTACGTATACCTAGTAGGCACATTCATCCATTTGATTGAGTACCTAGGTCCTATATTTTAGGTAGCCAGGTAGGTACCTAGGTACCTAATTAATGGGAGGGTTGCATGCAGTAACTAATTATCTAATTAGATACTTAGGTAATTATTTATGCCATACTTACCTAGGTACCTAAAAGTTTTAAAAATCTAGGTACGTACCCCAACGGGGTACCTAAATGTTTGGCACTTTAGGGAGAAAATTTAAAACTAGCATTAATTTTGACGTTTTAGGGAGAAAATTTAAAACTAGCATTAATTTTGAGTAAGTACCTACTCATCAAAGTCACCCCGGTTCTCAAAGACACCCCATTTTACGGTACCTAAAATAATGATTAAATTCGAGAGTACCTACCTCTGTCTGTCTGTTACCTTATCGCGCCTAAAAGGCTGAACGAATCTTAATGATATTTGGCAGGGAGGTACGTACCTAGATAACATTCCGGGGACAGACAAACGCAACTTTGACAGAATTTCATGGAAAGCTGTCAAAAAATAGCTAGGTAGGTACTTGAGACGTGCTTAAATCTGAGCTGCGTTTGAATACCTATTCGGGGTTTAGGCTACCTACTTTTTATCCCTGAGTAGGCGATGCCGCAGGCAGCAGCTTGTACCTAGGTATTATATAATTGGATATATATAATAAAAGAAAAGATCTTGTTTACTAAGAAAAAACTTTTCCTTAAAAGAAAAGTTCTTATTTACTTTTAGGTAGGTATCACGTACCTACGACATAAAATTAGAGTCACACTAATACAGAACAGAGGTAGGTAGGTACCAAATCTGCCAAAGGTCTATTATAATAGCTTTTTATTGTTTTTTCTGCACATTACATCAGTTGATGTTGAACTTAGAAGTTACTGAGTAACTTAGTCCCCTAGGGCAGAACGAAAATAAAAAAAAAAAAAAAAAACTTGGTGTCTCAAGTTACCCTGCAACAGGGGGTATCTTGAGACAACCATATAAATCTGCCTGTAACTAGAGTTAGACGGAGCTAAGAGTAACTTGAGACATCAAAAATGTTTTAAAAATAATATTTACAGCGTTTAATGTTGCCACAACTGAAAAATTTTGATCACACAATTAAGAAAAATATTACAAAAGTTATTAAGAGCACTTGTATTCTCTAACTTGTTTCGGGAAGACGTATCGCCCACGGGATATTTTAACAGGCTTTATTTCTGTTATAACTTGATCCAGCGTCACAGTTTGATGGTCTTCCATCGCTGGGAAGACGAAAGTGTCTTCAGTTTTCGTGGATTTTCGCATAAACTTCACATCAATTTTATCTTTTCCTTCTGATCCAATAACTGTGCCGACAAACCTTTTCTCTGTGGGTTTTTTAGAGTCAATGTTGTAAAAAAAATTACGACAACGAAAGAACCATCAGGAAAGTTGGTGGCATTAACTTCTGGCGCATTAATGGCATTAACTTCTGTTTCTAAAATGTTAGCTAATGGATCAATGTTCTCTGTGAAATGTTCTGCCATACTTACATCAGAGTTTTCTTGAATATTTATCTCCGTAAATATATTTTCTTCCACATCATTTGGCAGAAACTGCGACATATCACCGCCGTCATCCAATTCATCGTGACTTGAGACAGTGTCTCAAGTTTCCCCGAATCACCCTATTATTTACATAAGTTCGTTTATATTTTTACCATGTTGGTATTACGGTAAAAAAGTAACCGATCTATCTTCACAAAAGGTTTGAGGTTATGTTAATATCATTGACACTACAAAACAGTAAAAACTCTAACCGATACAGTCAAAGTTTTAACGTACCTACATATTTTCAACAATATTTAAGCTCATTTTTCAAAGAAATATTGTAGAAAACCAAGATTACTTATCTCTATTTTGGTTATCTTGAAAAACAATATGGATCACAGAAAGCTTTTGACACTGGCTGACAAAGAATGAAAACTCATAATGTTGACATAAACGAAAAATAAAATAAATGTTGCCATTCGTCTCAAGTAACACCACAGACTCAAGTTACCCCGTTTGACGGTAGGTACCAAGTAGGATTGCGGTTCCATTTAATTTGATGCGGAACTCTAAATAAACCAACCAAAATTGTTGTGGTTGGTAACGCCATCTAGTTGAATATTGTCTTACTAATTTCACCTTGCTGTTCCAAAAGGTTGTGAAAGAAAAAATAGGCGGCACGGCGGCGGCACTGGACTACTTTCTCAGCAAATGACTGGTGTCACTTCTTTTCAACAGATGTCGTTGTAGGAGAATTTAGTTTACATAATTAGCATGGACGAACAAAATACTAATATGTATGAATCTGCTATGCCTCAAATGAGTTCATTGGTATTTCGACTTCGTAGTCATAGACGACCTCCGTGGCGCAGCGGGCGAAGGTCCGCCTGCGACGCTGGAGATTTCAGGTTCGATTCCCGCCTCGGAACAAATTTGTGTACGATCTGCAGAAATTTGTTCCGTTGGTCTGGGTGTTTTCTATCTATAATAAAATAAAATAAAACCATCTATGTAGTGTATTGTATTATGTATATCAGTTATCTAGCACCCATAACACAAGCTCTGCTTAGCTTGGGGCTAGATAATGCTGTGTGAATTGTCCAGCATTATTATTATTATTATTATTATTATAATCTTTGGTGGACCAACGCAAATCCAACCATACTACCTAGGTACTTTACTTACATACTTACTACCTAGGTACTTACACCTCGTTGGTCCAGCGCGGTCAGCTTGTTCATCCCGGGTCGAGCCAATAGTTTATATTAAGATTTTTCTAGCTAGGAAAATTCATAGGAGCAGCCTAGAGTCAGGAAGTTGGCGGTGTTACACCCCCGTGCCTCAGAAAGCACGTTAAGCCGTTGGTCCTGTGCCTGACCCCTCCCCGGTCGTGTCGATCTTTTATCCCATCGGATTATGAGAATGAAGGAATAGAGAATGCACCTGCGTTTGCACACTATAAATAAATATAATATGTCCTGCGCATCTGTCTAGTCTCCGATGAGACTGGCCGTGGTCGAAATTCGGCTAGGATGACATTATATTATAGATAACTACTTATATTTTATAAAATTCGAAAGTAATTCTCTAGTCTGTCTGTATGTTTTCCTTTTCACGCCTAAAAGTTTTAGGTTAAAACGGCTGGACAGATCTTAGTGAAATTTGGCAGGACGGACTCATAAAGCGATGCTTGTCTATGATCTTATTTTGTTAGCCTAAAGAAATAAAGTTATTGAAATGTGAAATTTGAAAATCTGCAAGGCTGTCGGCACAGATTTCATTATTCTTGAAATCTGTAGGTTTAGGTATCACACTATTTTTCCAGGGCGATAGAATTGTTGGGTTTTATCAAATAAAGAGTATTTTTGCAATTTAAACTGAGTTTTAATTAGCAAAATATCAAAATGCAAAACACAACTTTCACAGGTAATGACATATGGGACGGAAGTACAGTAGCGCCACCAGAGGGTGGTAGACAAGTTAAAAACTTATTCGGATGCGTTCCATTTCCATGAGCAAGCGTAGTCCATTCCAATATTGGCAGAATTTGTAAAGAGGTTTGCTGAAATGTAAATAGATGGCGCTATGGGTACCTATTCAAAATGCACTGTTGAAGCTTATAATTTTTTTATGTAGGTAGGTTTATAATTATTTCTTTTTAATTTACGAAATCCATAAAAATATAAGATGAAAATATAATTTGATGAAAATAAATTGGCTTTAGATCTAAGGTTTAAGGATGGAGATAAAATTTTATTAATACCTACGTACGAATAAAGTGATTAGAACCTTTTATTTTTTAATGCTGGCACGAAAGAATTTTCTCAAAGAATTGACATAGAATAATTTGAATTCTTTCCTGAGTTTTCAAAATGTGTCACTCGTTCATTGTTCTGAAATTATGTTAGCTATTATGTTGTAGCACATGATTTTTTATATTTTTTTAATTATTAACTATTAATTTAAGCTTCAATTCTATGATATTCATTTCGATTCTTTACTGAAAAATATACAAGTATCTGGGTCTAATATAGTATTAAATTATCAAGATGAGGGAAATCGTAACTCTTCAGACTGGATCGTGCGGAAACCAAATTGGTGGAAAGGTAAGCATTACAATGTTCTCAGTTATAGTACTAACCAACCCAATTTGAATCCCCATAACGACTTTGAAACCGCTAGGTAGATAGATACTAACAAGTAAGGTACTCTAGCGCTACTTTGTTCACAGTTCTGGGAGGTGATTTCTGACGAGCACGGCATCGATCCGACCGGCTGCTACCACGGAGACTCTGATCTCCAGCTCGAGCGCATCAACGTGTTCTACGACGAGGCTTCTGGCGGCAAGTATGTCCCGCGGACTGTGCTCATCGACCTTAAGCCTGCCATGATGGATTCCGTGCGGTCGGGACCCTTCGGATGTCTCTACCGCCCCGACAACTTCGTTTACGGCCAAGGTGGCGGCGCCAACAACTGGGCAAGAGGACACTACACCGAAGGAATGGAGATCCTCGAGTCTGTGCTAGACGTCGTCAGGAAAGAAGTAGAAGGTTGCGACTTAGTGCAAGGCTTTCAGATGACCCATTCACTCGGTGGCGGCACCGGCGCCGGCCTAGGCACCTTGGTCATCAACAGAGTACGAGAGGAATATCCCGACCGAATCATTCAGTCTTTTTCAGTATTTCCGAGTACCAGAGTTTCGGACTGCGTAGTAGAACCATACAACACCACTCTATCGGTTAACCAACTTGTGGAGAACACAGATCACACGTTCTGCCTAGACAACGAGGCTTTGTATGACATCTGCTTCAGAACGCTCAAGCTGACCACTCCAACGTATGGAGACTTGAACCACCTGATCTGCGCCACGATGTCTGGCGTTACAACGTGTCTGCGGTTCCCAGGCCAGCTGAATGCAGATCTGCGGAAGCTAGCTGTCAACATGGTACCGTTTCCAAGACTACACTTCTACATGCCGGGCTTTGCTCCGCTCACTTCGCGAGGAGGACAGCAGTACAGAGCACTAACAGTTCCGGAGTTGACTCTGCAGATGTTTGACGCCAAGAATATGATGGTAGCCTGCGACCCTCGACACGGACGGTACCTCACAGTAGCGACGATATTTAGGGGAAGAATGTCGATGAAAGAAGTTGATGAACAGCTAGTGAATATTCAGAACAAGAACAGCACATACTTCGTTGAATGGATTCCCCACAACTGTAAAATAGCTTGCTGCGATATACCCCCTAGAGGACTAAAGATGTCTTCTACTTTTATTGGAAACTCTACAGCGATCCAGAGTATGTTCAAGCGGGTAGGGGAACAGTTCGTGGCTATGTTCAGGAGGAAAGGGTTCCTCCACTGGTACACAGGCGAGGGTATGGATGAGATGGAGTTCACAGAAGCTGAGAGCAACATGAACGACCTAATATCAGAGTACCAGCAGTATCAAGACGCGACAGCAGACGACGAGGGAGAGTTTGACGAAGAAGCTGAAGAAGGCATGGAAGGATAGAATCTTTTGGCTATAACTAAAATTGTCCCTAAATATACAAAAAAATCCCTTATTAAATTGTTTTACTTTCATGTTCACTGCGTGTGAGCGGTACGGTACGGACTCATTGGTAGGAAATTACGTATAAGGAAAGATGAAATGAGCTTTGGCTAATCGGTAGGACTATCATTTCATCAAAAATAAAATAAATGCTCTAAGTGAAAGCAAATGCTTAAAATTATAGTTTTTATCAAGAATTGTTCCCTTCACGACGATTCCCCCCACGTCGATTCCCTTAGCGACGATTCTTGTGAAGGCGACTCCACGACGATCACGCTTTTCCGCGGTGTACAGTACAGTCGGCTGTGGCGTCGAGAAAATTAAAACTATATGGCTGATTAAAATCTATTATCTATGACATAATTTAATACATAACAATTATGTATTAAATTATTAAATGGAATAAAGAAGATGAATATATAACAAAATACACACATCACATCATATGGGCCCCGTTGCTTCGCTCGCGTGGAAATTTAATGTTTCTGTTCCGCGCAACCCGACAATAAAATAACCCCTTCGGCCGTCTACGGAACCGGAGTTTCAGAACTGGTTCCATACGAGGCTTTTAAATTACTTGTACGGAACTGGTTCCGATCGTGGCTATTAATTTACTTGTATGGAACTGGTTCCGATCAAGTAATCATCGTATTCCATCAGCCGTGATCGGAACTGAAGTAAAGACACAGCGAGGTCAAATATGTAGACATGTTCTTTTTCTTTCACGGTATAACTATCGAATGGTTTTTAGACAAAACTTGGTGTATTAAAACGGTGTAGTCTCAGTAGTCCGGTTACAATTAACTCAACCGGACTACTGAGTCGCTCGATGTATCAGTAGTCCGGTAGAATTAAGTAACCGGACTACTGATACCTTTTTTGCAACTGTTATTTCGGTGTTGATGATACATTGCCGGCTCAATGTACTTACTTATCGAAATATTTTCTTTTGATCAAGTGACGGCAGATGCTGGATGCGGCAAGCTGAAGACAGTGCGTTATGGCGCTCACTAGGGGAGGCCTATGTCCAGCAGTGGACGAATATAGGCAATGATGATGACGATGATGATGAAGTCATCATCATCATCAACAGCCGTGACAGCGAATGTCAGAAGTGACAGCAAATGTCAAAAGTGACAGCAAATTTCCAAAAGTATAGAAATTGACAGCGAATGTCGGAAGTGACAGCAAATGTCAAAAGTATATAAAATGACAGTGCTTGTATGAGTATCTATATCATCGAAGATTTTGTTCCAATCTTTCATTTGAGCCATTAACTGAGAGTCCAGCACGAGTATTTCCCGAGATAAGGCCATTTCAATTTTGACAGCTGTCATCGAAAATTTAGATTTTGTTCCCACCTTTCATTTGAACCATTAACTGAGAGTCTAGCAAGAGATTTGGCCGTTTAAATTTTGACAGCTGTCATCGAAAATGTAGAATTTGACCTTTCGTTTCATTTGAGCCATTAACTGAAAGTCTAGCACAAGTAGTTTCCGAGATATGGAGTGTTTGATGCCGAGCCTGTGGCCTATTTGTGTTCTATTCTATTTTTTATACACTTGTTAGATACTCATACAAGCACTGTCATTTTATATACTTTTGACATTAGCTGTCACTTCCGACATTCGCTGTCAATTTCTATATTTTTGGAAATTTGCTGTCACTTTTGACATTTGCTGTCACTTCTGACATTCGCTGTCACATTTGACATTTGCTATTGATGATGATGATGATGACTTCATCATCATCGTCATCATCATTGCCTATATTCGTCCACTGCTGGACATAGGCCTCCCCTAGTGAGTGCCATAACGCGCTGTCTTCAGCTTGCCGCATCCAGCATCTGCCGTCACTTGATCAAAAGAAAATATTTCGATAAGTACATTGAGCTGGCAATGTAATAAAAGAGTTTCTCCCACGGAGAAAACACAGCACAGACAGTCATGGTCATCTTGTTAAGCATTTTTCTGTGAACGAGGTCCAGCAGTTCCATACAAGCACATCAAGAGCCTCGATCGGAACCAGTTCCATACAAGTAAATTAATAGCCGCGATCGGAACCAGTTCCGTACAAGTAATTTAAAAGCCCCGTATGGAACCAGTTCTGAAACTCCGGTTCTGTAGACGGCCGAAGGGAAAATAACAAACAAAACTACCTACACCTAAATATTTTCTTAATCATATTTTTCACACAAACGTCCTCGTTATAATTATAATAATTCAAAGGCTTCTTCTCTTGCACTAAGTTCACTCGACTGTCGACTCTCGTGTAACGAATAGGAATTAGCGAAATTGATCCACGCGTGATGCCGGGACCAAGCGATTCATTTCGCTGTTTTTTCGTAGTCCCGTTATGTTGTCCCATTAATGGGACCACGAGGGAGAACTATTACTTGTAGTCCCATTAGTATGTGCAGTTGTGGAAATTTTTGTCCTTTGTATATTTCTTGTATGGATTAACGTCCATCAAGCGTTTCGTCAACACGCGTTTCGTCCAATAAGCGGTTCGTCAGGAATCCATGTGCAGTTTGTCCAATTCTTATTATGTAGTTTGGAATCAGTCCCTGCCCGTGGTCCACCTACATATGTAGTTTGTAGAAATCCAAAATAGTTTACATTCCATATTGTTGCAAACATTTATGAAAAATGAGAGTCAATTCCAAATGTGACAGATAATGTCAAAAGTGACAGCTGATGACAAAATGACAGTTGATATCAAATATGACAACTGATGTCAAAAATGACAGCTGAAGTAAAAAAAATATAGGACAGTTCGAGATGAACGGAGTAGTGTCGTATCGCCCATTAAAATTAAAAAATCGCTATTTCCATAGACACAATAAAAGTACACTTAGAAAAGGTCAAATTATAAAATTAAACACTGACACGGAAATAAAGATAGAAAGATAGACAGAAAATACTTTTATTGCACATTTAAAACTAAGAAACAATTGTGATACTTTTGGTTTCTGTCGCTTCGGTATGCAGACTAACTAAAGTAAACAAGATCCGTCAAGTGCGAGTGAACTCGCGCGCCGAGGGTTTCGAACGTTTGTCAACAAATATGTACCGAAAGTACCGGTTAGAGACTTCGCAATTTAATGAATACCTAAAAATAGTAGTAAGAATCTACATTTTAGATGGATGCTTCGTTTCAATTGGGTAATGGTAAATTTTTCGACTTTTTTCTAAATATTTCAAAAAGTTTTAAACCTACAGAAATTTGAAAACTGTTTTGAAACGTCCAAACCGATACCTTTTATTTGATACCCCACTCGGTGAGGTAGCCCCTCTTTTGAAAATTATTCCCCCCCTTTTTGAAGATTTTTCAAAAAGTGTTATTTTTACAGACTTCTCTATATTTTTCCTGTAAAATATAGATTCACATTTTTAAACGCTACATTAATTTCAGATGGATCGCTCTGCAATCTTCACACGCCGCCGGCCGGTCCGACTATGACTGAGGTGGGACGACCTGATTGGACCTAATTTGAACCTGCCACTTTGGAGAGGCTAGTGCCTCATCTCCCCTTTTTTACTTATATCGATTGTGTTAAGGTATATAAGCTCTGTTTGTTATTATGTATAAAGCTACCTATGTGTGTAAGATTGGTTTAGCGAGTAGCGCTGCACGTTCCGTACAAGTAATTTAAAAGCCTGGTATGGAACCAGTTCTGAAACTCCGGTTCTGTAGACGGCCGAAGGGCACTTAACACCCTGGCACCGTTGAAAACCAGCGATGCCATGGCCCTTGGACCATAGCAGCATTAAGCAAAGCTGGTGGCTTTTTTGTGTTACAATAAGCTTTATTTTAGTTATAACTTCTAATAATAAGCTATGTCATGCTATACACTTTGTATTATGCCACACAAATAAAGATCTATTCTATTCTATTCAAGCAGCCTACTTTCTCTTCTATTCTTTTATCCTATCATAGAGTTCCAAGCGACACAGTCAAGCCTTTTCTAAATGAACCTTTTTATAATCAAAAAGATAAGAAAATAAGATGTCAAGAGTATTCTAATACGCCAAATCAATTTACAAATCAAAATTTTCAAGTTCAACGTCCAATTTTTTACAAAATGTTTCAATAAAGAAATAAAGCAAAAACAAATAAAAAAACAAGTAGAAATGTATAAAAATCTAGGTATACAGATTAATTAATGTGAGAGTGGTCGTAGTTTTAGAAAAACGGCTATTCCGTTCTAAGCTCAGCCTGCTGTTACCTTCAGGGGTAAAGGGAGATCAGCTTTAGAAGGCTAAAGTAGAGCTGGTCAAGGATAAGATGGATTGCCAAGGCAGAAGACGTAGAGGAGGGCGGCATTCAAAATGTCAGAATCGACGCTGCGAGGAGCACGTTCCACTGGTAATCAGGAACACGTCGGTTAGCCCCGCCCAGTGCAGACCTTGGAGCTTCCTCAGCGGGCTGTACAGCTTCTTCATGCTGTCAAGTCTGATGGCCATCATCTACATTATGCTGGAGTACCATTGCCTCACTTGCACGGCTAAGTGCGATATGAAGACCATTTCTCAGAACATTGATGACATTGCGGTAAATCCTATCCTCTCGTAGGTACCTATGTTTTTAGTGCATTTCGTAAGTCCACCTGTTGGATTGTCCTGCTTGCAGTTGTTAACAAGTTGGCCGTCTTCTAAATCTTCTAAGAGACTCGGACATGTTAATAGATTTAACATTCGTTTTATCCCTCTTGATCTTTTCTTTTTTACAAGAACATCAGTATCAGAAATCATGATATTAGATTCGGATTTTGAGTTCTACAATCAGCGCTTTATATGATTAATTGATTAATCACGGTAAAAACATTTCCAGAAAAACCTGTCGATGATAAAAGAAAGCTACCACGACCTAGAATTGAAGATATCGAAATTCTCCCATGAGCTTCCAAAGATTGAAGGCCAGATTGATGTGTTGGAAGCATTTGCAAACGCAGTCGACGGCGGCGCTTTTGAGTTTGATTGGAATCCAAAAACACCACCGATCTTACCTAACGTCGATGTTTATGTAAACCGATTGGAGCATGGAAAGAATGTCAGCCGAAAAGTTGCGAAGCCTCTACAAAAATGAATGCAAATAGTGATTATACTTAAGAGAAACACATGAGCGACCCATGTCGTGTCTAAGTGAAACAACAATAAAAAGTTTGTTATTTTACTTTTCATTTTTATTTAAATTGTTGGATTTTGGATAGGCATCTTTTTTATTCTTAAACTAGATCAGGTTTTCTGTAAATCGTAAATATTTTTTTCTGATCCTCATCTAGACAGGAACGGGTGAAATATTATCAGACTCTCCAGTTATGGTAGGGGTAATTGTATTGATTACGGCGGCAGTATTTATATTCTGGTGAATAAAGACAATTGTGTGGTTCATTGACGCTGTAAGTATCTTTTTTTTGGTGTTTTACAGAATCCTTCTTCGTATTTCCATCTCCTGCGGACTTCAGTGGATTTGTCGTTAGGGTAGCTGCATTCAATGATATGGTATTTACTTCGAGTTTTTTGCTGTCTGTCTGGTCTTTTTTCTTAGTAGTTTTATCATGTTTTGCAACATTTGGGTCGGTTTTGACAGCTTCATCTAGTTTTAGTTCGTATGCTTGAGGAAAAGGCAGTAAAGGCTGAGCTGGACGTATAGGGCATTCAATATATTTTAATCTAGCTGGATGTTTTTTCTCTGCAACCACTATCAAGTTCCTTAGTTCTTTGTGGAGGCTGTCGTATGCAGCTCCAATGTGTGTAATAGTCTCCTGAAAATCAATTGCAATTTTAAAAATGCATGAATCAACATACCCTAATATGCCTATACTACAGGTGTTATCACTATTAGTCATGAATTCATGACAAACTCAAATCTGTCGTAGGTTGAACGTTGATGATTACTGATGAATGTTGCTCATTTAATCTATACCTGTTTTATATATTTGTGCAAAAGTAACAACACGTTCATTTATCACTCCATCGAGATTCTCCGTCGCTCCTTCTATTTTACTTTTACTAGTCGCTAAAACTCGCACAAAGAAAAACTGTGGTAAATGGCATACACGAAGGGAGGTATTGCGGCAATGTTCTAGCGAGAAGCCTGTTCTGGAATAAATCTAGAAGTAGGATCCTAAGAAACTTACTTTCAAAGATTGCAGACTTGTTTTCATATGAACTAGTTCAGACTCTATCATGAACCTCTCCCAAAAGTTGACAGTCATGTGCCCCAACGAAGCAAAAAGTGCCAAAAAAACAACACTCTCTACGATGACATTTTTTATTGATCTACGTTGAGGCATGGTTATTTTTTAATAACACTTCACTTTATAATTTTATTTAGATTTACATTTTTACTGCCCTTGAATGATTGTTCTTCTTTCTTTTATCCAAAGAGAAGACATTAACTACGTAAGACTGCTTTGGCTCTGCATCATGGTTTGACACATTTCTCGATTGATTATTATCTATTGGCCACGAGGGCATGGCGGTATTGGACTTTTTGACAATACCGGTATTTTTCCTGTATCAATATTTTTAAAACCGGAATCCCGGTATTTCGGTATTGTTTCGGTATTTCACTATAAATATTCAAAGAGTAGAAAATATATTTCCCACTTCATTTAAATTAAATTAATTGTTTGAGACTGAATTTTAATGTACCTAAATTATAATAATAAAATTGATCTTAAAAAATAGCAATAGAACTGGCCTACTGAGCGAGAGCCCACTATGCAATTGAAAAAAAAACAGTCTTACACTATTCTAAGGGCATTTGAATAAATGTTGTGTATTTTGAAGTCAGTTTATCAATTTGTGAACACACCTTGAAAAGAAAACGTAGACTGCACAATGTGCAGTCTACGTTTTCTTTTTTAAAATAAGCAATTGTTTGTTAATTGTGTAATCTAAAGCCACTGTAGTTTTTTGAGTTTTTCGTTGATGTAAACGTTTTATTCAAAACACCGAATAACCGGTATTTGCAATACCGGTTATTCGGTGAAGCGGTATTCGGAAGTGCCTTAAATAACCCGGTATTACCGGTTTTTCGGTAATACCGAATACCGGTTTCCATGCCCTAATAAATGCCTAATTGACAGCAAAGAGCATTAAATTTGTTAAACGATTTCTCTATGGTTTAAATAGAAAATAAATAGATTTCTACTCGGCTCGAGTAGCGCGCGTAGTACCACAACTTCTCGGCATGGCTCGCGTAGCGCTCTACGAACAATAATTAGATCTTTGTTTTCTTGTAGTAACGTATTTACTTAAAGGCTACATTATACCCTAGAAACAACGCGCGCTAGTACGCGGGCAGAAACTAGTTCCATTATAATAATTATCTAAGTCTTCTGTGCATTTCAGAAGCCTTAAGTATGAGCCAAAAAAATTAAAATTAACTTCATCATTTTTAAATACTTCATTATTTATTGTGGCGTTTTTTATAAAATCAAATCATTGATTTGGATCTTTTGCCGGGGTATAATTACAAATATTGTTAGCATTATTCGTCTTCGTGTTCTCGGCACCGCCATCAAATGAGTCCGTGTAGAGATACGACATGATGGTCACCTCCTGTAAATAATAATAATAATAATAATAATTATAACAATAATGCTGGACAACTCACACAGCATTATCTAGCCCCAAGCTAAGCAGAGCTTGTGTTATGGGTACTAGGTAACTGATTATACTTAATACACTACAGTACATAGATAGATATTTTTTATTATACATAGAAAACACTCAGACCAACGGAACAAATTTCTGCAATTCGTACACAAATTTGTACCGAGGCGGGAATCGAACCCGCAACCTCCTGCGTCGCAGGCGGTCTTTCGCCAGCTGCGCCACGGAGGTCGTCAATATTTAAAGGACTAGTTTATGCCCACTGCTTCGCACGCGTTGTTTCTATGGAAACGTTTAAAGGTGATTTATATCACATGGGAACTGATTTATGGGATAAAAAGTAGCCTTATGTTTGATTCCAGGATTAGAATTACCTGTATGCAAAATTTCAGCCCGATCCGTTCTGTAGTTTTGGCGTGAAGAGGTAACAAACATCCATCCATCCATCCAAACTTTCGCATTTATAATATTAGTGTGATGTGACGTTAAAGTAAATTTGAGTTCGTAACTTTTTTCTCTTTTTCGATTTACCCCTAGAGGGCTGGAGGCCTATTTTAATTCTCAAACACGAAATTGCGTGTTTCGTTTCGGCCGATTGGTGTACTCTAATACACCGCACTAGAGTACCAATTTGCACAAAAAATCGAAACGAAAACAATGATTGGGTATTTTGGAGAACAATGATTGCGTATTTTGGAGAATTAAAATAGGCCTCCAGGAACGGATTTACCTTCATGCCCAGCGTGGGGAATATTGCATTACCCCCTCATGAAAGAATGAACGAACACTTTAGTGCAGGTACTTGAAACTTAATTATATAGGGTTATTGGTATTTCACTGACATTATTCTACTCATCACAAACACGTTCGTGAAGACGCCAGGTCCTATTTTTTTATTTTTTTGTAAATCACATTTGATACAAAACGAAAGACCATGTTTGTCCGGAACTCAATGAATTACTAAAGACCGGTCTTTCACCCCCACACCCACTGTTAATTGAGGGCAGAGCCGTTTTTAAGTTAAGTTTCAAATAAAGCCTATCTAATGCAATGAACGATTATTGGGTGGTACCTACTACCAAAATCCAGAACATAATGATCATATATTTAAATAAATAAATAATGCTGGACAATTCACACAGCATTATCTAGCCCCAAGCTATGCAGAGCTTGTATTAAGGGTGCTAGATAACTGATATACTTAATACAATACACTACATAGATAGATATTTTTATTATACATAGAAAACACCCAGACCAACGGAGGTCGTCAATTTGCAGATCGTACAAACATATACATTTAAATCCTACTCATAATATAAAGCCATAATCTATATATATAAAAGAAAGTCGTGTTAGTTACACTATTTATAACTCAAGAACGGCTGAACCGATTTGGCTGAAAATTGGTGGGGAGGCAGCTTAAAACCAGGAGACGGACATAGGCTATGTTTAATCCCGGAATTACCACGGGAACGGGAACAAAAGAACGTAAAAGACTTACCTTATGAGAGACGTTCTTTCTGGGGTAGAAAAATCGCCGAATGAGGCTCAGTTTGTTGTGCACATGCATCGGCTCCGACTGCGTCACTTGAATTTCACCGCTTGGACATACTGACTTCTGATTTTTCAACTGAAATAGGTTTACATAAGGCGGTTGTATGCCTTAAACTAGCATTTTCTTTCTTTCTTTTTACGTTAATCAAAAGAATATTTAAAAGTCCATTGTACAGTTTATGATGCCTATCATCAGCTTTTTTTAATGCCCATAAAATAGTCTGCAGGCAGGTGCTGGATGCGGCAAGCTGAAGACAGGGCGCTATGGTGCTCATTAGGGCAGGCACAGCTGGACATAGTCCACTGCTGGACATAGGCCTCCTCTAATTAGCGCCATAGCACCCTGTCTTCAGCTTGCCGCATCCAGCATCTGCCTGCAGTCTTTCGCAGGTCGTAATCCCATCTGGCTGGAGGGCGTCCTACACTACGTTTGCCTAGTCACGGTCTCCACTCAAGAACACGTTTAAAGTGATGATTAAGTCCCCATATTTTTCGAGTAGACAGATTCGCATCTCTATCTGTCAAAAGTAACTGTCTATGAAATGTTTCATTCTGTCATTCAGCCTTCATTCACATTGACCTGCCATTACAGTTCATTCTGTCATTCAGCCTTCATTCATTGACCCAACAATTAGCTAGTTGTCCCCGCGGAAAATGTCTTCCATGTGGACAACCAGTTGTCAAGTTTGGTTGTTTGGGCGGAACAAACCGAAATTCACAGTCTATCATAAATTCATAACAGTAACAAACAGCAAATAAGATCGTGGACGGAACATAGTAGGTATAGTATTTTACCGTTTCCGTGACGCCGTCTTGCATTGAGCAGTGAATGCAGCGAATCTCGTCAGCCACTGCAAGGCAGGCTACTTCAGCTCGGCTCACTTCGCCCTGTAAACCAGGACCTACTTTTTATATGGAGTCAATAATTACTTATTTTCAGCATTGGTTTGCGATTAATTAGAATACGAGTGTTACAAGATTGGCAATGCGATACCGTGTAAATGCCGGGAAATGAAAATAATATGCCTATATTATTTAAATAGCAAGTGACTTAAAGGTCTTGCTTGTAAGTGACTCAAAGGCGTTTCACTCCAGGCTATTAGGTACAGTGGCGTTTAAAGATCGCCGACGGGTTCATTATATCTCATTTACATTAGTTTTGGTTTTATTATAAATATTACATTTGTTTTTATAGTTTTTACAGAACAGCTTGCTATCTTCATACTACCAAAAGATATCCTATAGATCCTTTCCTGCGAGTTCGTTTCTGCAATCACTCATATCATTAATTTTACGCATGAAACGAGCTTGTTCCCGTCCGCCTGGACGAAAGTTTTCGTTATACTCCTTCCAAAATTTTTTTGTTCACTACTCATTTCATTTACTTAAACGTTTTCAGAAGTTCCTACCATTACAAACCAAAATCACTTAAGCCCAATCACTCCTTCCCCTATTAGATTATGATGACTCTTGTTGCTTTCACGTCACGGAGGAAATTTTCCAAAAATTAGAAAGTCTTCAAAATTTATGCATCCGGTTTATTTTCGGTTTGCGTAAATACGATCACGTGTCAATGTTCAGAGATCAGTTAAAATGCCTTCCAATTCATCGCCAGCGTGATCTGCACCTCAGTTCTCTCACTTCTTTTTAACAATTCTCTCTCCCCTTCTTACCGTGAACGTTTCTTTACCCTCGTGGATAGACCATGTAGATCAACTTTGTTCCTCATCCTTAAATTTCCCGTTCATCCAGGCGCTACGGTGGCGGGCTCTTTTACTGTCGGCTCGGTTAGGTTATGGAATTCTCTCCCACGCGATATTTGTGCTAGCCCCTCACTCTTCATCTTCAAGCGTACAGTCAAAGAGCATTACGTATCTTTATGAATATGTTGTATTTTATGTATTTATTAAATTTAAGCATTATGTAAGTATAGTATTTTTTAGGTTATGATATTGTATGTACATTATTATATTATGTACTATTTAATAAGTAGGTTAAAATTAAATCTTACATCCTCGTTTAAGCACCTGTACCATTTACAAATTTGTCTCTCTCTCCCAATAAAGTTTGCTGGAAGATAACTCTTTTTAGGGTTAAGCTCGTCTTTGTCATTATTTTTTCTGCTAAATGTTTTACTTGTTAGGTACAAGTGCAATAAAGAATTATGAGTTATGAACGATATTTCTGTATCGCTATAAATTGACTTTAAGCTTAACAGGGGGTTACCAATCGATGAACGTCACTGTACATACTTACAAATTACTGAGTAGAATTACTGAGAGCTATTGTCTCAGGGAAATGATAAACCTTGAGTTTTATCATTTCATTTCAAGGCGAAATAAGTGCACACTTATTTAATACAAACCGACATCTTCACCAACACTTTTTTCATAGCCTTCAACTCTTGAGTTCTGTGTAATTTTTGCGACAAATCTGGGACGATGAAGCTCAGCATTACGATCAAAACTACCGTGAAAATAGCCACGTAGTTTCCGTTCAAGGTGGAATACGTGGTCCAGAAGTAGTTGGCAGCCATGGTTGAATATCTGGTCAGGTCTGTTTGTAAGGTGTGCATAAAGCGGACGGAGTCTCTTTCGGAACTAGTTTGGTTTATCCCCAAAGGTGGCGCTCGAAGCGAGTCTCTCGAATTGTGCCGGTACATGCCTGTATAGGTACATGTTAGGGCAGGAGAAAATCTAACCTCTGTGATAAAAAAATAATAATATTAGATGGAAACATATGGGGAAGATGATATACATATAATATATGCAAGTCTGTTACTCTATCAAACAGCAAATGTATCAGCATATGTATGTATATAATGCTGTTTTGATGGAGTAACAGGCTTGCAATAATTGTTATTTACAATAATTGTTACATGAAAAGAACAAAGTTTAGTTTGATAGATGCCTTTTTTCTGATAAGAATTCAAGTGCCTTGTAATGAATAAAGTAGAGTAATTTGAGACTTTTCTTTCTCAAAGACCATACGCGCACTCAAAGATTCTTTTTGTATCTTTGGGTACAGCACTGCAGTAGGTACATGTACATAATTAAGTAGATGTATCATAACCCTATTCTGTCGTATAGTACCTTAGCTTTTACAGTCGTTCAACACGGTGGATCTAGGAGTACGCTTAGTCAAAACCTGTCGCGGTCTAAAGTAAACGATTAGCCAACGGCACATTTATGGATAGTCCGACACCGCACCCACCCATGTCAATACGATCAAAATTTTAAGAAGGTTCTGCCTGCCTACACCTTACAATTTAATATAAACCAGGGACGAGACCATTTCGCCGTTTTCCCATTACTGAAGTGATATATATCGTATCATTGTTTGAAAAACTAACACATTTTAATTTCCAGTTTAGTGAGGAATCTAATTTTATACGTATCACAGAGAAAGAAAACCGTTGAAAACGTTTAGGGTTGAGTGTTGACACTTTATGAACATTTGACAGTGACTGATTGAGATCTAAATCACAGAATAACCTGTGGAATAAATATACAGGCTGTCCCACGGCCATGGGACGTGAACTTTAGACATGGAGGGCAAGTACCAGAAATATTATAGATAGGAAGTTTTATTGAAAGGCAACCTTCCTTTATTTTAATATTTAAGTAAAACTGCATTCTCATTTAAATTATTATATTGTCATCGGTCCTTGGTAAGTGCAAAGTTTTAGTTCAATCTGAAGTTTTTAAGTAGGTTAAAAAGTAGGAAATGACGTTCAAAGATTATGTTACAAACATAAAAAGGCGTGTGAAAGATATACCTTCTGATACTTTGCTCTCTCCAACTATTGTTCTCACGTATCGCTTGTAGCTAGTATAACGTAGCGCTTGTAGATCCAAGCGCTTTTATGTACAAAAAAAAAACTCTGTATGGGATAGCACCTTATTTACCAGGTAGTAAAACGAGGGAGGGGGGCTGTTTGCTTTGAGGGGTGCATTTGGCCCCCCTGCCCCCCCCCCCCACTTCCACGGCCTTTGTTCTTATTTTATTTTATTTATTTTATTTATTTATACATTTTATTTCTTATCCCCAGTTTGCCAGATTTCATGTTCTTCCTCTTATTTAATAAGATAATTATGTTTATTTTACAGATTTCATTCTTATGATTGACTCTACTGAATGCTATAAAAATTTTGACTGCTATTTTTGAATATTGGTTCGATTAACGGATAAGGTAAGTAGATTTACAAATTTCTGTCAATGCAGTTTTACTTATTTTTAAAAATAATGGAATGTTTCCTTTCAGTAATACTTCCTATCTTCAATTTTTCTGGTACCTGCCCTCCTGCTAGATAATGCTGTGTGAATTGCTTTTATTTATTTATTTATTTGTCCCATGGCCGTGGGACACCTGTATAGTAATTCTAACTTAGACCTTCTAACCCACTGTGCTTCTTAATACAATAGAGGGTGCGACTCGAACAAACTTCATGGTCGTTGGGCTAGTTGGCTGGATGGCAAGAGTAGTTATCTATTGGCATTACGACTCAAACGTTACCTTAGGGTGCGCGTTCAAAGGCCGGCATAGTCGTAGACATAAGTAGACTATACCTTCGATCAAATATTCCGCGGCCTCCGCAAAAACCTTGATCGATGGACTATACTTATAAATGTGTGGCCGGCATCCGACAATCCACTGAAAAGTGTGTCCACTAATCGGCAACCCTTAATGACGTCACTCGCTAAAAGGAAAAGTTGCATTCAAGATTCCTTGCCGTCATTGCCGACAGTCTACGCCGTGCGGTGCGGATCTTTTATGGTAAACCATTGATGGGGCCATTGCGGATTGTCCGATGCCGTCCTGAAACGTAAGGACGTTTCAACTGCTAACGCTAGAGCCGTAATGCCAATAGGTTGGCATTTAACACCATTTAACACACCGTGATCACAGCCCTGGGCGAGTAGCCTCGGGAGGCAGCATAAAAAATGATATGGCTCGGCTTTGCCTCGTTCAACTGCCTCGTGTGCCTCGTGCGATGCTTGCCCAGTCTGGATCCGGCTATTAATTTGTCAATGATTTGCCTCCTTTGCGACTACCAAAGAGAATAAAAGTAGGTTAGGTTCCCATGTGACCAGCAGTCTGCCTAGGTCTAGTATTTTGTATACACCAATAATACACCATCCAATACCATAATCCACCATGTGCGTTTAACCTTACCATCGAACCTTACCTTCAATAATTTCTGACTACCCTCTCACCACCGCACTCTTATCAAATTCTTCAAATTGGTGACCTCAGTGGCGCAGCGGGCGAGAGTCCGCCTGCGACGCAAGAGGTTGCGGGTTCGATTCCCGCCTCGGAACAAATTTGTGTACTATCTGCAGAAATTTGTTCCGTTGATCAGGGTGTTTTCTATGTATAATAAAAAATATCTGTCTATGTATATAAGGTATTAAATAAATCAGTTATCTAGTACAGATAACACAAGCTTTGAGTAGCTTACTTTGGGGCTAGATGCAGCTGTGTGGATTGTCCAGATTTTTTTAAAAGAAAAACGCACGTGTTCGATAATGACAATATATAATGCTGAAAAGTAACTAGGTATAATTAAATTTTTAAATAAATAACACCGTAAGCGCGCTTTATTGACAAATATAATTTACACCAACAAAACAATATTTTATCAAAAGTCAGCTTATAAAATTCGCTGCTAGTATAAGAAGAGAAAAGCGCTTCTAAGAAATAATTCACTATAAACAATTACTTTAATAACTAAATATATCAAGGGTTTTATTTATAAACATAACTAAGAACAGCTAAAAGGACAGTGATGGGGGCAGTGATAGCTACTTAAACTGATCCAATTTCCTTAGCTTTACTTAAGCTTAAAGCGCTCATAGAAAACTGTTAAAAATCGGAATTGAAACATCCTCAAATCTGAGTATTAGGTTCTTCGATGGTAGAGCAAAGGAACACGGACCTGTTATTATGAACACATCTTCATCCCTTCCTTGTAAACTTGATTCAATTCAATGCGATAGTCAGACAGGTTATTAGGAAGTGTCACAACGGAGCAACATGAAATCCGGGGTTTCAGCTTTACCAAACTTTGCCGGGATGTGGTCAAGTGTTCTAGAAAAAAAATATTATAAAATATTAGGTACAGACAGCGTCAGAATTAAGTAGCCCCCTTGCATAACACAATGCAAGATCTATCTTGCATTCCAAAAATTAGATAAAAAAAAATGGGATTCTAATCCCATTTTTTTTTATCTAATTTTTGGAATGATAACGTTTATCGCTGGAGATTTCACGTTGAATTGTTAATCTGGCCATAACTTCTAAGTTAGAAAAGCTACAAATTAGTGAGTTTTATCGAAATGTAGAACTCATCGAGAAGAACTGATCGGTTGTTTTATGTAGTTAGTGAGTTTTTGCAGTAAGCCGACGGTTTGATAAATCCATGTAAATAATAATAATCTAATAAATCTAATAATAAATCCATGTATTTGTATGGAATAGCAGGACATCAAGTCCTGCTGTCATCTGGCACAAGTATATTTACGTACTTATAAGAATGTCCTAACAACTGTTTAACACGTAGAGTTACATATATTATTTTACACGAATAAACAATTTACTAAGCCGAAAGGGGTGTTTCTGAACATCGAGAGGGTCAACGTTTGTCCTACGATTTTTGGAAATTCAATTATGAAAATCATTTTTGAAAAAATTTAAATAATATTTTTTTTTATCGTATTTTATTTATTCTTTACATTCGTATTCTTTTTCGTGTTTTCTCGTGTTTGTTATTTTTATCGTTTTTAAATTTTAAATACTTTTTGGAAAATTATTCCAAAAAGTATTTAAAATTTCATATTTCATATGATAATTTCATGACAAAGCAATGGTTTTGCTGAAAAAATAAGCGAAAAACATACATATGAAATATTTTGTAACATTAAATTTTTGTAGAGTGCATGTAAAAGAACAAAAATAGGTAGAAACATAAACCTAATTTTTTGGAAAATATACAAAATAAGTATTCTAAATAAAAAAAAAAAAATCACAATTTGATCGCCTCAGAGTCCAGAATCACCCTCTTAGTACAGCCTTTCCATGACACCTTGTGTAGTATAATTATTGATTAATTACAATAAATGAACCTTAGACGTCCTCAGGCCGACTATACAAGATTTTGACCGAATAACCAAGCATAAGAAGAACAGTGCCGACCCCCACCGACAGCAGAATGAGAGACTTCTTCACATAATCTTCGAAGCTGTCATACAGTTCGTCCATATAAAGTTCTAAGCTATTTGCTAGAGCCCGGTTTGCAGACATTTGTTCTTATTGAGCAGGTGTAGTAGATGTACCTGGGGCAATAGAGTAAAAATTAAACTCTTGCTAGATATTTGGAAATGATAGACCGATAGAGTAATTATTCAAAGTAAATATTCACTTTGTCATTTAAACATTTATTTGCACGGGGTTAGCAAACAACTTTGTTGCATGTAATCTCTGAATGAAACAAAATAAATACACTTTATAAGGCCAATTCATTACTTGGTCAGGCTCTTATGGATTCATGTGCGTGATCGATCACATTAGACAAGATCCTAGTCAATGTAAACAATTTTTTTTAGTTTGATTTAATTTCATTATTAATCTAGTTTTAATAATTAAAGTAAAAATAATTTTTATAGGGTTATTTGTAATTCACTGACACTGCATAAACTGCAGGTTCTGCCCACCATTATGAAACTTTGTCTTCTTAATTTTTTTGTAAATCGCCTCAAGTACAAAATAATGTGCGAAACCTAATTAATTATTAAATACCGATCTCCCACTCCTATTTAAATCCACATCATCATCATTGCCTTATTTGATATCTACGCAAGATCATTTAAGTGGCATTAGACTGGCTGGGAGACAGCCGAATACACACACCCGATAATGATAATTGATAATTCAGGGCAGAACCGTTTTTAGGTTTAGTTTCTAGAAAACCTCTATAATGAACGATTTTTAAATGGAGGGTGTACATACTAATATCATTCCCTTTCCACCAATTTTAAGAATTGAGACCTGGCGTCTTCACGGAGGTGTTCATGATGGTGGGCAGAACCTGCAGGGTCAGTGAATTACCAATAACCCTGTATATTCTAAAATATTTCGGCACAGTTGTCGACACCGTGTTTAAATAAATAATGCTGGAGAATCTACAAAGCATCATTTAGCTAGCCTCTAGCTAAACAGAGCTTGTGTTATGGGTACTAGATGAAACGATAGATTACATAGATAGACATTTTGTATTATACATAGAAACAGCATAGAAAATACTCAGAACACCCGCAACCAATATTTTTAGATCGTACAAACATTTGTCCCAAGGCGGGAATCGAACGCACAAGCTGCGTCGCAGGCGGACCTTTGCCCGCCGCGCCACATCGGTCGTCGGAAATACAAAAGAAAGAGAAGAAAACTTCACTAATTCATCAATAAGAAATAAGTCACGAAGGTTGCATCAATATCTCAGGAGCTTGACGCTGATATAATGATAAATGACGTTCCTGAAATCTTGATGGAATAGAACCTAATGGCGAGATTTACTTGGTACTGATAAATAAAAACGTGCCACCTGAAAATTTTCACGCCATTGTATTGTGAATATAATAAAAAACAAAACGTTTAGGCATCTAAATACGATACTGGTAAAAAAACATACCTATACATAATCCGGACAGAACTAAGGTTATGGTACGTGCATAAAAAAGACTTGACTACTATGACTTTCAACATAATTACCAAGCAATTCTCTTCACATTTTTAAAATATTGCGAATATTTCTTATATACGAAAACGGGTCGCATAGTCAATTTGACTTTTTATTTTAAAAACAATGAAGCATTCTTGTAAGAACAAGTTTATTATACCATGGTAAGAACCACTTGACGATTCTTTGCACGTCTGACAATTTGACGTGCAAAGTTTTGCCAGTGGCATGAAGTGACATGACATCGGTACGACAGGTATAAAGACAATAAGACTGTTTTTTATCGATGTTATTCTACTCGAAGCAATAGACAAAGATTGTCCCGGGTAAAATAAAGCCTCGCCTAGATACAAGCTAGATACCCATGTAGTTTGAGGATCATCATCATCAGCTTATATTAGTCCAAAACTGGACGTAGGCCTCCCCTAATGAGCGCCATACCGCCCTGTCTTCAGCTTGCCGCATCCAGCATCTGCCTGCGGCCTTTCGCAGATCGTACAGGCCAGGTGGCTGGACGGCGTCCTACACTATGTTCGTCGAGTCGCGGTCTCCATTCAAGAACACTTTTACCCCAACAATCGTCGGATCTTCGCGAGATATGGCCGGTCCACCGCGACTTCAGCTTGCAAATTTTTTGAGTTTTGTAGAAAATTTTTGTTCTCTGTCGGATATTTTCGTTACGAATCTTATCCTTCAGAGAAACTCCGAGCATAGCTCTTTCCATAGTTTGTTGAGTGACTTTGAATTGGTGAGCCCGCCCTACCGTGAGTGTCCACGTCTAATCTCCGTTATTGTTTCGAAGGCGGAGATATCCGCCGAGATAAAAGTTTTCTATGCCAGTTTTTACGCTGCACATGCCCTCCGTTCCCGACGAGACGACCACGATTCCCGAGCCACCCTGATACGCCACTATACCGACGAACTGCCAGACATTAGTCAAGATAACATCTTGTTAGCTCTGAGGCACCTTAAGAATGGAAAAGCTCCCGGTGTTGAGGACGTAATTATTCAGAGCTTTTGGAAGTAGGAGGAGCCCCTGTTAAAAAAGAGCTACAAAACCTTGTCAACACCGTCCTTCACAGTTGGGAGACAGCAGTCTAACCCCATCCAATCGCGCAGAGGAGTGAGACAGGGTGGACGTCATATTATCCCGAAACTGTTCATGAGTGCGTTAGAAGATATTTTTAAAAGGCTGGACTGGAAAGAAATTAGTATAAACAGCGATTACATCTGACTTAATGGCAAAGCTGAACGAGATGCTGGATGGCCTATGCATCGATCTTGGCATGAATTTGGAAAAAAACAAAGTCATGATAAATGGGCACATGGATCTGGGACCGGTCGTCGTACATGACCACCTTCTCGAAATAATTTTTGAGTACACTTACTTTGGGCAAATTCTGCAGTTAGGGTAAAAACAATTTCGAGAGGAGGCCAAGATGAGAAACTATTCAAAGCTGGGCTGGGCAGCATTTGTGGCCCCTCTCCAGTGCCAGTAGTCCCAGTTTTACGTAGTTGTTACATAGTCGTTGGATCCCAGCAAACAGAATAAAAACATTCCTTTACCGGGACTTCGGAACTACACCGGCAGTTTGAAGGTCCATCCGTAGCACAATAGATAGCATGAACCAACAAAATCACCCTTTTACATTCCCCTTACACCGTCTATTTTTTTAGATGGTCTAAGACACTTACTGATGGAAGATCGACAGGTTATTTTAATGTGTCATAAAGCGATCATGGATAACGCCCAAAGATGCTAAAAATCTCAAAATCAAAAAAGAAGAATAATATATCCCCTAATTTCGGAAAGCCCACAATTTAGCAATTTAATCGGGCAACAGATGTTAGGCCGTTTTCCATAACCGACGATAAGCCGGTATATTTCGCTACCTAGCCGTCAGCCGGCATGATGGATTGGCTATCCCTCCGCTGATTTATTTCACTATTATGAGAGCTTGTATACTGTTTTTGTCCCATGCCATATGCTGTGATATATCAGATTGGTTTGCTCTAAGTTTTTGTAAGGCAATAAGGTTAAGTCGACTTTCAGCCATTGAGTTACAATCCTAATTCAATGCTTTCAGCACAACAAATAAATGCTGCACGCATACATCTTACCTCAACATTAGCCACTAGTGTTATATTCGACTATTTTTTAACTCCCGACGCAAAAAGAGAGGGGTGTTATAATTTTAACGTGTCTGTCTGTGTATCTGTCTGTGGTATCGTAGTTCCCAAACGGATGAACCAATTTTCGTTTAGTTTTTTTGTGCCATAGAAAATTTTATCCCGAGTGTTCTTAGCTATGTTTCATGAAAATCTGTCGGGGGGTTCTTAAAATTTTTAATTGTTTATTATGAAATACGAATAAAAAGCCGGCACAATCGTGTTGATGTAAAAGTCTTGTAAAGTAAGTAATCCTAAGTACGGCAAACATCATTATTAGTTTGGGTTTTGTATGCTATTTGGAGCAGGTTCGAAATTCTGCTGAAGATCGCATACAAAACCCAAACAACAGAGAAATATGTAGCTGGTTAGGTATGAATCATGCTCAAGTTCTGTTGCATCCGACTAGATTGATATGAATCAGTTGAGCTGCCTGTAGATTGTTTGCAACAGTCTGCAGTTAGTTTACTTAATGTTTTAGTTGTAAATACTAGTTCTCATCTCATTTTGTTTCTAGTCTTTGATTGTAATTTTCTTGATTAAATTAAGTTATATTTAAGAAACGATTTATTTAGTAAAGTCGATCTATGTGTATTGTGTATGTGAGGGAGAATCTACTGCTGGGTATGAGCCTTCTCTTTATATCTATTCTCTGGGGGTCTAGGGTTGAGGTCATAGCTGTGGCGGTTGTGGCCTAAGAATCGACCCCTCCAACTCAACCTGTGGATGTCGTAAGAATATTAATATAAGAATATTATAATAGCTAAGCAGAGCTTTTGTGCAATCCACACAGCACCATCTAGCCCCAAAGTAAGCTACTCAAAGCTTTTGTTATGGGTACTAGATAATTGATATATTTAATACATTATATACATAGATACATATTTTTTTATTATACTTAGAAAACACCCAGACCAACGGAACAAATTTCTGCAGATAGTACACAAATTTGTTCCTAGGCGGGAATCGAACCCGCAACCTCTTGCGTCGCAGGCGGACTCTCGCCCGCTGCGCCACTGAGGTCGTCGTCGTATTATGTCGTAGTCTATATAATAGGTAGGTTAAAATTCAAATTCAAATTCAAATTCAAATTAATAAAAATAAATAAATTAATTAAATTAAATTAATTAATTTAATTATTATTTATTAATTATTTATTCATTAATTAAATTAATTAATTAAAATAATTCAAATTCAAATTCAAAAATTCAAATTCACATCCTCTGTTTAAGCACATGTTACCCGCTTTTATAACTTTTTCTCTCTCTCCCAACTATGTTTGCTGGAAGAGAACTCTTTTTAAAGTTAAGCTCGCCTTTGCCATTATTTTTCCTTTTAAATGTTTTATTTGTACCTATGAGTGTTAATAGGTACAGTTTATTGTCTAGTACGCCACGAAATAAAATCTAGCTAGTTATGGCATCAGGGTCCGTATTCAGCGTCCCATAAGATCGGACATTGCTTGTTTAATAACAGACGCCCACACGCTTTCTCACGACGAATATCGCCGAGCTAAGCGTCTGGACATTCTTATCAGCGTCCTGTGATGCGAGAACTCCGGACTCAAAGCCTCAGTCGTAATTAAGTCATCATTGTAAAATCATTAAATATTAAATTCAACTTCAATTTAATTTTTTGTTTTTAAAAATACTTTCCACGCTTTCCCATACAAGTCTGGCGCAGCCTAATGGATTTTCCACGCATTTCCCGTGAATCCGCAATCGCAAAAACCCCAAAATTGGTCTAGCGAAAACGTGAAATTCCGGAACCGTCTCTACGCGGACGTGGAAACCAAGAACCAAATAAATTTGACTCCCAGTGATCGCGTGTGATTGTGACCCTGATTCGGCTCCTGGAGGACATGGGATCGAGCAGCTTGTGAGTAAACCTTTTCACTTCCTGTGTTATATTCCTGTGTCTTTTCCACCTTTTCCCCCGAACTCAAATCGTCGGGCTTATTAATTGCGTTTATCTGATTTTGTTTGCACTTAAAATCGGCAAACTGGTTTGCACTAGAAATCGGCATTCCGTTATTCTCGCGATTAATTTGAATAGTTTTAAGTACTTAATTTAGCCCTAAAATAGGCTTATTGATTTGCACAAAAATTGGTGAATCAGTGTATGTTAAGAAATAAAATTTATTTGATATATAAATAGAAAAATTAAAAATCTGTGAATCTAAATTGACAAGTAGGTTACGGCATAGTATAGTACTTAATAGATTTAATTAGTGTAAGCAAAATGTCGACTGTCAAGGCAATACCGAAAGAAACCTTGTCGCTTATTCCTAGATATGACGGAGAGGAAAATCACTTGAATCTTTTCCTTTCGAAATGCGATTATGTGGTTCAAGGCGCCTCTATTGAGGGAAACCCGGAACAAGATTTGTACTTGTTTCATGCCGTATCGAGTAGACTTATTGGTAGAGCTGCGACTCTACTTAGCGACCATCCGAATATCAGGTCATATGATGTACTAAAGGAGCTACTTACGCAACATTTCGGTGATCCTCGATCGGAAGAGTGCATAGCTATCGAACTCGAACAGTTAAAAATCAAGAATGGGGAAACGTACATACAGTTTTGTCATAGAATTCAGAATGTGCGTAGTTCTTTGTTTGCGAAAGTGAATAGACTTACAGATGAAGGAATCAAAGCTGCAAAAATGATTGTGTACAACAATATGGCTCTTAACACGTTTCTGTTCAACTTACCGGAGGACATGATTCGTATTGTGAGGTTAAAAGGTTGCTCTAATTTGGAAAATGCCTTGAGTATTGTAACGGAAGAAGTAAATTTCAAATTTCAGTATGACGCTAAAACTAAATTACTAAAACAAACAGCGGCGCAATTACCAAGCGCTCAAAATTCACAAAACGCACCAAAACCCATGATTGCTCAACCAACTGCAGCGGTTCAAGGCCAAGGTTTTAAATTCGGCATTCCACAAAATAATTTCAGATTTGGCATTCCCCAAAACAACTTTAGATTCGGCGTTCCTCAAAATCAAGGTGGGTTCAGACCTAACTTTGTTCCACAAATGCGATTTGCACCGCCTCCTCAAGGCTTTCGTTTCGGCATACCTCAGAACTTACCGCAACGTAATTTCGGTTCAGGCTTTCAGGCTGTCCCGCAACGAGCGCCGTTCCAATACGGAGCTTACAAATTCGGTATCCCTTCACAAAACCAACCTCAAATCCAAAATAAATTTGGTGCGCCCCAACAACAGGTGCAAGCTCCTAGGCTCCAAGATACAGATATATCAATGCGTACGGCTCCAATTAGACATAACATGATTGCAAACGATCTGTATTTTATAGACGGCAATGGACTTGATAGTGATTATGGTTATGACACGAGTATGAATGATATCTATGGCTATGTAGAGTATCCTGTAGGCGATTGCAACTACATCGAGCTCGAAGGAAATAATTCCTTCAATCCGGAAAACGTCAACTCGGATAAGATTAATATGGACAACACCAGTTCTGACACGCAGACACCTGAAAATTTTCAGGAAATTGCCTCGAAGGATACGGTGAAATGATAAATCTAAACTATTGTAACAGTATACTGAAATTGCCTCACATTGACATCCCGGAAATAGGCGCAAAGTTTTTGATTGACACCGGAAGTAGTAGGTCTTTCATAAGCCCTGCCAAAGCTTATGAATTTTTCAACGACTTCAGATACTACGAACCTTTCACAGTGGTAAGCACTCATGCTCAAAGCGTGCACAGTGAGATCATCTACATACCACTACTGAAGACCTTTAGGAGTACGCTTCCTCATAAATTCTACGTTTATGATGTTGACGGACGATATGACGGCTTGATAGGATCTGACCTCCTGAAAAAGTTAGGAGCTAACATCGATATGTGCAACCAAATGTTAGTAACGCACAATGCGGCAATTCCAATCGTCTATAATCCACCTTATGAGATTGATGTACCGCCACGGACTGAGACTAGGGTTAAAATTCCCACGACCCTGAAAACCGGTGATGCTATTATGGAATTCCTTCAGCTTCAAGAAGGCGTTCGCATGCCTAGTGCTCTTGTTAGGTGCGAGAACTATTTTGCTGAAACGGTTATTCAAAATGTAACAGACAACACATATAAACTTCAGTTCAAAGAACCTTTCGAAGTCACGGTATTCGAAAATCAGGAGTGCCAGATAAATTTTACGAAAGATGACTGCATGATTGATGATATTTTGAAAGAGAATTTAAGAAAGTTACGGTTAGATCACATGAATAAAGAAGAACGCGAAAACATTTATAAATTGTGCAATGAATACCGAGACATATTTTACAGTGACAAAATACCTTTGTCCTTCACAAATCAAGTGAAACATAACATCAGGACAACCAACGAAGACCCGATTTATATTCGACCATATCGACACCCACCTATTCTTAATCAGGAAATTCATAAGCAAGTAGAAAAACTATTAACAGATAACGTAATTGTAGACTCACACTCCCCATGGAGTGCCCCAGTTCACCTGGTTCCAAAAAAATTAGACGCATCTGGAGAAAGAAAATATAGAATGGTTATCGATTACCGTCGTCTAAATGAGATCACAGTCGATGATAAGTATCCGCTACCCAACATCACTGATCTTCTAGATAAGATAGGTAAAGCCCAATACTTTACCACCTTAGACCTTGCTAGTGGGTATCATCAAATAGAAGTCGATGAGGCGGATAGATCAAAAACGGCTTTTTCAACCCAGACGGGTCACTATGAATTTAAAAGGCTCCCGTTTGGTTTAAAAACAGCTCCAGCGACGTTTCAACGTGCGATGGATAATATATTGCGAGGTCTTCAAGGTATCCACTGCTTAGTATATCTTGATGATATCATAGTATATTCATCTAGCCTGCAAGAACATGTAGAAAAGCTTCGAAAAATATTCGAACGGCTCAGGGAAACTAATTTAAAAGTAACCCTAGACAAATGCGATTTTCTTAGGAAAGAGGTCCTTTATTTAGGTCACACCATCACCAAGGACGGTCTTTTACCTAATGACGACAAAATTAAAGCGGTCATGAAATTTCCCTTACCAAAAACAACAACAGAAATTAAAAGTTTTCTTGGTCTGGTAGGATACTATCGTAAATTTATAAAAGATTTTGCTAAACTTACACAGCCACTTACGTCCTGTTTAAAAAAAAGGAATAAAATTGATTACACAAAAAAGGAATACATCGACGCATTTGAAAAGTGTAAAGAGCTTTTAACAAACGCGCCGCTCTTACAATTTCCCGACTTTTCTAGGCCATTCGTCCTTACGACGGATGCATCCAACTTTGCAGTAGGAGCTGTCCTATCGCAAGGACCTAAGGGAAATGATAAGCCAATAGCTTACGCGAGTAGGACTTTGAATGACGCTGAAACGAGATATAGTACCATCGAAAAGGAACTCCTAGCTATAGTATGGGCTGTGAAACATTTTCGTCCCTATTTGTATGGGCGAAAATTCATGATTTTCACCGATCATAGACCCTTAACCTGGCTTAAATCTTTAAAGGAACCCAATAGTAAATTAACAAGATGGAAATTAAGATTATCGGAATTTGATTATGATATTCAACATAAAGAAGGCAGGCTAAATTTAAACGCAGACGCTTTATCTAGAATTAGGCTAAACGTGCTAGGAGACAATGATGATGTTTCCATGAAGGTAAATTTTGACAGTAAGGAGCAAAAGCTCCAGCGGCATATAAATGATTTAACTGAAGAAATTGCTCGGTTAAGTAAAGATCATAAGGGCGATTCTCGAGCCTCCACCCCTTGTCAAAGAACACCATCGCCGATAACAATATCATCTGGATCGGAGAAAAGCAATAAGTCAGTAGCAGCTGGCGGTAGACGGTCTCCTTATTCGATTCCATCTTTAGGTAGTAGCACTGCCACTGCATCTGAAGGTCCTGCGGAAAGCATAGGCACGATACATTCGGCGCGTGATTTAGATACTGATGGTATTCTTATTCTCCAAGAGGCCATTGACACGAAACCGAACCAGATTTTGGTTCATACCTGGAACAGAGATGAGTTGTCGGTTAAAGACATATCTAGGCAAAAACAAAAGGTGTTGGAAATTCATTTACCAACAAATAACTCGGAATTAATTAAAAGATTTCTGAAAAGCTATATTCGACCCAAAATAAAATATTTCTTTTATTTCGAAGATGCATTACACCGCAAACAGTTTTCAGAAGTCACCCTGTCGCTCTTTCAGAAGGGCACGGTTAAATTTTATGAGTGTACTAAGAGAGTAGTTTATGTAGATAGCGAAGAGGAACAACGAAACATGGTGCTTAAATATCACGAGGGTAAAAACAGTCATAGGGGAATAAAAGAAACGTTAGTACATCTAAGACGTACCTTTTACTGGAATAATATGGACCAAACAGTAGCTAGCATCATCAATGCATGCGAACTCTGTAAAAAAATGAAATACGATCGAAAACCCTTAAAACCAGAATTACAACTATCACAGACTCAAGTTAAACCCTTTCAGGAATTATTTATTGACACATTTTCAATTGAAGGAAAACATTACCTGACAATAGTAGATGCCTTCAGCAAACTTGGTCAAGCATTTGAAATCAGCACTAAATCTACCCCTGAAGCGATAAGAGCACTCATAAAATACTTCTCTTTATACGGAACACCTTGTAGAATAAGTTCGGATCCTGGAACCGAGTTTAATAATACACTCATGAAAGAAATGATGTCATTTTATAAGATCGACCTGCACATCGGTACCCCCCATAATCCCAACTCTATGGGGATAGTTGAGAGATTTCATTCAACCCTTATAGAGATTTACCGTATAGCAAAGTACGAACAGAAGATAACTGACGCTGCATCTGTTATGGCTTATGCTTTAATGTCATATAACCACACAATCCACTCTACCACCGGTCTTACACCGTTTGAAGTAGTTTTTGGTCACACCGAATCTAACAGCGCATTTTATGTGGATTTTAGTAAACAGTTTACGCAACAATTGGTTAAAGAACACGCTAAACGAACAAAATTTTTGTACGAATATCTTACGGATAAAATTATTGATAAAAAATCAGCGGCAATCGAGAAACGTGGAGGAGAAAAGGATTTTGACATAGATGTAGGTGATACGGTATTTATCAAAGGAGTGAATACTAGGCGCAGTAAAGATAAACCTCGTTATCAGAAAGCTCAAGTCATCGGAGCCATTCAACGGAATATTGTACCAGTAACAACTCATAATCGGAATACTAAAGTTCCTATTAAAGACATAAGACGTCCTCCACAGGTTGGTCCTTCTGGCGGTCGTAGTGATCCGCAGCCAGGCCCTTCGTCTGCAGCCGATTGACAAGAACCCGGGACTGTTACCTGTAAAGCAAGGTCAGGCTGTTGTTAGCCATGATACGTGGACCGTTATAAAAATCTTAGATCTAAAGCACATTCATGAGCAATTAGAATTAAACATCGATAGTTACGTAAGCCTAAGGCGACAAATTCAGAGCTGTTACGATAATAAAACATTTGATTATGATTTTACTGAAGTAGAATTAGAAACTGAATTTAACATGAATATAACGTTAGAAAAGTATGAGCAATTGATTCCATCGGTAAGATCTAAGCGCGGTCTAATAAATCCTCTTGGTACTTTTATCAAGACGATTACAGGTAATCTGGATAATGACGACGCTGTATTGTATGAAAAATTAATTCATGAAGTAAAATCTAAACAAGACGCGATTAATAAGAAAATGACAATTGTCGCCGAAATGGTGGGTAAACTTACAAAAATAGCCAACTCTACCAAAAGCAATTTCATTCAAATTGAAGGTAGTATCCAAGATCTTAATCGTGGTTTAAATAATTCGAAATTAACCCAAGTTGGTAACAAAATTATACACATATATAACGTCTTTTTGCATAACTTCCAAACTCTCTACATGCGATTGAATGAAATTGAAACGGCTATAACTTTTGCTAGAAATAAAATATTACATCCATCTATTTTAGATACTAATGAACTTTTTGTATTGTTAAAAGAAATTGAGAAAACGAATAAATTGGTGTATCCAGTAAATCATGAAAATATTGTAAAAATAGAGCAGTGTATAGAGATGAAAGCTTATATCAAACAAAATCAGATAAAGTTAATAATGCAAATACCTTTGATAAGAAATGAAGTTTTTAACTATTTTAAATTGACTCCTTTGCCCGTTAACGATAGAGTAACCCATCATACAGTCCTTATACTACCCAAATATCCTTACATCCTTATGAAAGGGTTGAAAGCGAAGCCGCTCTCCCAGTCATGCCGAGAAATCGACGAATCTCGTTTCCTGTGCTTTGAGAGCGATGAACCGCCACTAGCTGAAGACGAATGTATCACGGAGCTCATGACATTCTCTACCAACATCTCGAGCTGTTATCCGGTTCCTGTTACCATCAACGAAATCAAGGCTTTTCCCATACAGCCTAATCGATGGATAATTTACACCAAAACTGATACGTTACTCACCAAGTATTGCGAGAACGAGATATCTCAGGAAAACATCTGTGGAACATATCTCATGACATTAGACGATGATTGTCAAGTAAAGATAAAGAATTTGAATCTAAAAAGACATCTGTCTCATGGAAAGGATATTATATTTACAAAGATTCCCGTAATCAACTTACCCAGAATAATGTCCAGTTCATCGGTCACCCAGAGGAAACCCGTCAATCTCAACGGAATTGATCTTGCCGACATTCAGTTCTTGAATTACTTATTGCAGAAAAGTGGAAGTGAAATTTATAGCGATAGTGAAATTAGTCATAGTGCTCTAGATTATAATGGTGTTAGTGTAGGAAACTTAACGTTCTGTTTTATATTAACTTTTTGCCTTTTATTGTTAGCATTTAAACATAGAGTTAAGAAATTACTTTGTAAAACGGGGAAAATTCGAGATAATCCCGAGGATAATCTCGAACTACAGGAGGGAGGAGTTATGGCATCAGGGTCCGTATTCAGCGTCCCATAAGATCGGACATTGCTTGTTTAATAACAGACGCCCACACGCTTTCTCACGACGAATATCGCCGAGCTAAGCGTCTGGACATTCTTATCAGCGTCCTGTGATGCGAGAACTCCGGACTCAAAGCCTCAGTCGTAATTAAGTCATCATTGTAAAATCATTAAATATTAAATTCAACTTCAATTTAATTTTTTGTTTTTAAAAATACTTTCCACGCTTTCCCATACAAGTCTAGCTTCATAATATGTGATGTTTCCTCGGTAATTTATCCCCATATTTCAGAGTAAACTGTAGCCATCCATCTCTGCGTCTTCAACAAGATCGGTACATCGTAGCTCATCAATCACGGTCACCCAGTCAAAGCGTATAAACGTCCACAATGCTCTGCTTTATTATATAGCTTTTTAAGGAAAAGTATCGTGAAATGATTAATCAGCTTGCTCCACGAACTTGTATTCTGTAATGTACTTAGGTCAAAAGTCTAACGCCTCTAAATTGGCTCTAGGCTCACTCGAACTTTGAAAAAACGTTCATAGTAGCTTGTACTAAGTTCGCAGATTGCTTCAAAAAACCCAGTTCTCATTTGTTCGTGTCTTAGAGCGAGTTTCAAGGGGGGTTGGTGTATCGATTGGGTTATCAAATGAAAGTTATTGGCTTGTGCATTTTCAAGCAGTTACTGAAAATTTTCTAGAGTACATGATGAAAAAAAAACGTCAAAAAATATAGCCTCTATATTCGAAGTTTGTGAACCAAAGAACCTCGACTTTGAACTATAATAAATAATAAATAAATAATGCTGGACAATTCACACAGCATTATCTAGCCCCAAGCTAAGCAGAGCTTGTGTTATGGGTACTAGATAACTGATATACTTAATACAATACACTACATAGATAGATTTTTTTTTATTATATATAGAAAACACCCAGACCAACGAAACAAATTTCTGCAGATCGTACACAAATTTGTTCCGAGGCGGGATTCGAACCCGCAACCTCCTGCGTCGCAGGCGGACCTTCGCTCGCTGCGCCACGGAGGTCGTCAACTACTAATAGACTAACTCCGTCGAACTATTTATAGAATTGAATTTATATTTACATAACAATATGGCAATCTAAGTGATTTATCAGTTAGATTTTTTTTTAATATTCTGGTCGAAGCGACGCTTGACGCGAGAGCTAGTGAGTATCTGGCGCAGCGCATCAGCATTGCCATACTGCGGAGCAAAGCAGCCAGCGTCTTAGGGACGCTTCCGATTGGTATTGACATGGATCATTTGAGCTACCTCTAGATTGTTTGAAACAGACTGCAAATCAATTGTTTCAATTGTAAATACTAGTTCTAATTTGTTCGCTTTTAAAATAACAGATACACAACATTGAACACTCTAGATAGATAACTTACAATATGCACAATTATTGTTGTGCATATTGTAAGTGCCTATTACATTTTATAATCACAGTTTAAAATGATCATACAGATTTCACAATACCTATTCTAATCTCGCAATGTGATAACCTTCTCTATCAAAATACAGCTTGTTCAGTTCATTTTATCGTTGGTAGGTACCAACCAAGTACAAGTAGGTAGATACGGAAAATGCTCAAACTCTGTACAATAATTTCAAATATTCTAGTAGCCTACATTCTGTTTAAATCTTATAGATAGATAGATAACGTGTAATGTCGAAAAGATTCCAACGTTTTCTGGTAAGTAAAACCCATGTAAATCCTAAAGTAGTTCCATCAAGATACTAGATTACCTACTCTGAGATCTACACGCATAATACCTACGGTGTCAAAAAACGATGCAGCTTAGTTTGTCGCAGATCAACAGGGGTATTTTAATTCATTCGATTCGTTTCCGAATCGAATCCGACGGATTTATAAACGCTATTTTGATTTCGCCTCGGGTCAATAAAGGAGCTCCTCCTCATTGACATGGCCATTAGTCAACAGATTCGCTTCGAATTTTCGATCATCAACCCGAGACGAAATCAAAATAGCGTTTTATAGATCCGTCGCATTCGATTCGGAATCGAATCGAATGAATTAAAATACCCCTGCAGGGCCGCACCACTACCGCACAACAATGTGTATTCGTAATAATTATAAGCTTTGACTCGTAACATTTAGATGCATTTTATATTGACGGCATCAGATGACAGACAGCTCGCGGGCCACTCGTTTGAAGTTTGTGGGAAGCCATTTTGTCAGTGTAAAATGTGTCTAGAGATAACGATATTAAGCCCATATTTGAATGCACATTTTTCGTGCTGTGCGGTAACGGTGTTGGAGCTTTAGAAGTAAACTATTTAAGGTCCTTACCTATTTAATTTACGAGTAAAATTAGAAGGACGAGGAAAAGTCGATTCAACTTTATGTAGGTTAGGTACCTACTTGTAGAAATTTTGACAAATAATAGACAAAAGGATTGGTTAGTTTAGACTTTAGATAATAGAAGTGAAGCCCTGGTGACCTGTAATACAGGTTTTACTAAACCCACATCAGGCACCAGTCTTCACAATACAAGTTCGATCTATGTATATACCTACCTAGTTAACAAAATGACTATATTTTGTATCTACTTAATAGAATCTTTGTGTAGAAAATAAATGATTAAGTATCGTTATTATTATTATTAGGAATGGACGTTACTGGCTGCTTCGCTTGGACACAAACACAAAAATGGTATTTATTTCCGTCACGAATACCTGAGGTGTATTTGTTTGTTTTGTTTGTGAATGTTTTGAGGTTCTTCGAGGCAGTAGCTGCCATTTATTAATCAAAAGTGCAGCAACCTTGTGTTACGTCAAACTTATTTATATTTATTCAAATAATAGAGTTTTCTTTAATATTTGATTGAAGGCTGAGGCAGAAATTTTGTTTATTTATGTTCTTATTAAATTTGAGATCTATGTATATGTGAACAAATTTTGAGTGTAAATGCGTTAGTCACGTTGAAGAATGTGAAGTGCAAACATTAATGTAAAGTGATGGTTTTGAGGTTACCTAAAGTGCAAAGGTGCTTGAACGATATGAATTTTTGTAAAAAGGCAAACTTTTTAATATGTTCATTGATAACGTTTTGTGTCGTCATCTATTATAGTACAGTGCCCTATAAAGAAAGAAGAGTGGTATTAAAAGCTAAAACTTTAAAATATATACTACTATGGACTTCAGCAGAAAACGTACCATTTGTGGACATGGGTATGGGGCAAGAAGGGTTTCTAGCTAGAAAATGTCCACATACTAACTGCTTTGTAACTTCGAACAAATCATATTTAGGTGACTATAGAAATTTTGACGTCGTAGCATTTTCGGGACCTGAGTTATCTTGGCAGTCTTACTATAAAATTAAAGTACCAGAATTGCGTTCTCCGCACCAAAAATATGTTTTTGCAAGCATTGAGTCACCTTATCATTACCCAATGTGTGCGGAAAAATATGACAACTTCTTCAACTGGACGTGGACATATAGATTGGATTCCGAAGTTCAATGGGGGTTCATTGTTATAAGGGATTTATACAACATTGTTGTCGGTCCAAAAAAAAACATGAAATGGTGTAAGCCAGAAGAAATGATGCCTGTAAGTCAAGAATTTAAAATTAAGCTAAATACCAAGAAGACAGCTGCCGCATGGTTTGCTTCCAACTGTGAATCAGGAAATAAACGAAGTTTATATGTGACACAACTACAAAGCGAACTTGGCCAATACACTAATAGTGAAAATAAAAACTATAGTGTTGATGTATATGGACGCTGTGGATCATTAGTATGTCCTCGGGACAAAAATGTTGAGTGTAATAATATGATCAAAGAGAAATACTATTTTTATTTGTCATTTGAGAATTCACTCAGTCCGGATTACGTTACGGAAAAACTGTTAAGAGCTTTAAATAATAATGCTGTGCCTATTGTATTTGGTGGAGCTAACTATTCAAGGTGACATATACTCGTACCAGCTTTAAAATGTACATCCATTTCAAGTTCATTTCGTAGCTATCTCAGTTGAATTGAAATCTAATATATATAACTTATTATAAAACTGTAACAGGTCCTATACATTGAAGGTAGGCTGTGTGGCTGGCCTTACAATTATCATGTCCTTACAATAGTCTGCAGGTATGGCAATCGCAAACGAATTCCCTGGTCCAGCTCTTATAATATACGACTTCTTTGATTTTGACTGTCATTTCTTTGATTACAGATTCTTGCCAGAGGGGTCATACTTAGATGCAAGAGAGCTAGGTGTCCAAAATCTCGCGGATAAAATTTATGAACTTATGAACGATCACGAGAAGTATGCAGAATATTTTAAATGGAAGAACTATTACCGCTATCAGCACACTACAGAAAACGTCGATACCAATGAGTATTGTAGGTTTTGTGAGTTACTGAATGATGAAAAAATGGTTAAAAAGCACTCTAACTACAGGAACTTTCGTTCTTGGTGGAATATGGCTGAGAATGAGGGTAAGAATTGTTATCTTGGCCTGCCTGGCTCTTCGTAGTATTGCATGCAAGAGAAGTGATTACATTAGCGGCGTGGGTTGCCATTGTTACTGAAATTATTATTGTGGACAAACGAAATCAATCAATTAAAAAAAAACACTGATTTTTTTTGGATTAGCTTCATCGAAATAAAAATTTTACAACAAGATTTTTATGAAAATATTGTGTAGTTTCATTTCACCGGAACGTACCTAGTCATAGGATCTTTGCATTTCACTAATTCGTCAATACCCTCCATGCTGAATACTCACAAGGCAAGACCGCCCGGTATAAATGCTATATGTACAAATAGAGTGTGAAATGGTGTTTCTGCCACTAGTCATCCTTTATGCAATTTAGTAGAGCAAAAATATAAAAAGTCCATGTGAAGTTCTAGGAACAAATTGCATTGTGGTACAGTCGCATACAGAAAATAATTTATTAGTGAAACTAAACACCGAACAATGTAGGTAGGTGGGAAGAATAGGTAGTTTTGTAACTTTATGAGAGCTCTAAGAGTATTTTTACCTTTATTTAGCTACTTATAAAGCTAAGAATTCATGTACGTCTAGATAGGTTTTTCATACATCTAGATTCATCAATTGTAATCCCTAGGGAATGCAAAATCCGGATTATATTCTTAACCAGATAATACGCAATTCATCATTCACAAATCCAGATAATTCGAATAAAATGTCAAATTTAAAATAACATCATTTTACTAGCTAGCGTACCCACTAAGAATGGTCATTATTTCTTAAACCAGAGGACCTATTTATTTTATTTTTGCACTAATATACTCTATTAATTGGAATAACAACAAACAGAATTTGATTATGGGTACGTTACCTCGACGGACACAAAAAAAGCAGGGTACGGCTGTTAGTTTTAAAAACTTCTTCCTAACTTAGAACTTTTCTGCAATTCACTTCTGTTTATTTATTAATTCTCGTAAAACGATATTTCACGAGACCTCCCAGTTGCGTTATTATATTCTTTGAAATTAGTTGTTTGTATTATCTCAATAACTATGCGTGCTAGATTAAAAATATGGGCCTTTCTCATGAGTGATATTAACTTACATAATTTAATAAAGCGTAAAACACTTTTGATAATACAAACTGTTTTATCATTAACAATAACGTGTGCATAGCCTTTATTTGTGATAAAAACAAGCCTATAGATACTTTACGTTCCTCCAAGTCCACAAAGATCTAAGTATTGTTCTATGGAAACGTTTCAAGATTGTATTGTCTCATAAGCTGTGATCGGAAATTCGGGCGCTTATTTACCTTAAGTTGGCGAGAAGACATACATGGAGCGGTTGAAACCACCTCTTTCTCGGATATTCGCGGGAATTTCCGAGAATTCCGGAATTTTCTAAAATGTTGTTGTAAAGTCGATATTAAAATGTGGAAACATTGCAAAAAAAACCTTTTTCTCCGGAAATATCGACTTGAGAGTGAAAAACGCCTCAGAATAAAAGTGTTTTAAATTTCACCTTTATAAGATTCCAGCCAGCCAGCATTATTATTTTGCCCAGCAGTGGGACAAAATAGGTTAGATAAAAAAAGATTCCAGCGAAAATACATCAAAAATCGAGAAAATTCCGGTATTCCTCCGAATTCCCGGAAGAGGTGGTTTTAACCGCTCCATGTTCTTCACGCCAACTTTAGGTAAATAAGCGCCCGAATTTCCGATCACTACTCATAAGAGGTCTAGACCTAAGTAGGTACACCAAACATAAATTTGCTAAATGCTGTTAAGTAGTCTGTACAAGAAGAGGTAACAAACAAACATCTATACATCCAAACGTTCGCATTAAAAATATTAGTGTTTTTAAAGTTGTCCGTAAAAAATACTATGAAAGCGACTAGTTAAAACCATATGGCTCGGACTACAAACATCCCGAATCTCCCCGGTCCGAGTAAAATTAGAGTTGGGTATGCTGTCGACTACACGCGGCCTGTTTAAATCCGGAGATAAATTCCCTCAGTCGGTCGCTGTTCACTTGAGCTGAATAGTCGCTACTTTGTTATTTCTAATGCATTGGTTTCTAATGCAATTCTCTATACCGTTATTATAAGCTCGCAATCGACCATTCTCGTTTTTTAGGGTTCTGTACCTCAAAAGGAAAAAAGGAACCCTTATAGGATCACTTTGTTGTCCGTCTGTCTGTCTGTCTGTCCGTCTGTCAACCCCCTATTCTCAGGAACGCTTCTAAGTCAACGCACTCAAAAGTAACAGCCGTTTATGCCGAATATTTTCAATTTCCAAGGGAATCGCATGCACACAAAACCTATAGGGTACTTCCCGTAGACCTAGAATCATGAAATTTGGTGAGAAGAACAAGGTCTTATAGCACAAGTAGAGGGAAAATCGGAAAACCATAAATTTGTTATTCATTCAAAAAAAAAAAAATTTTAATACTCGCCGTGGACCAAAACCTATAGGGTACTAGACGAATTGAATCCGGGCTTGTCCGGCCCGTTCTTTTTCCGGCCCGGGTGATTCTGGATGCCTGTAGTCCGAGCCTAAGATATTGCTTTTTTCGGTCATTGCTACTTCCCATAAGAAAGGCAGAATATGCTGAACCGCAATTAGCTAAACCATGATAATATGCTTTGCTATTGGTTGGGTTTGGTGTGACGTATTGCGTCATTTAACTGTGCTTCACATCTCTGGTGGACAGGTTCCCCTATAGGTACTTCTTTATCGGAGTGGCAGTGGTACATACGATCGTCAATCGTTGAGCAAAGAGAATACTATAACTACGTAACGTTGTTGACGATAATCATGTTTTTCTTCTTCTTTGGTTGTGGTAAATCAAAACAACTAAGTAATAGAAATTTGAATTAAAATCTGTGATTGTAAACATTTTGTGATGGATTACGGATGTGATTAAATATCAACATTTCATTTAATTTTCTGTAATGCGAATATAAATATTAACAGCTTACACTCGGGGCCTTGACCTGTGTAAATAAAATTAGCTGGCCCCGTAACAGTGCAGTGCCGGAAGAACCAAAGGTACACTTTTCTTGCAGAAACATGAAAAAAATCACAAAAAATTTACTGATTTTCGCGGTTTTAAGCGTTTTTGTATACATATATTTTTGTAGTGGCTTGCATAAAACTAACGTGGTGGTTTCAAAAAGCCTAGGCGTCGTACTTCACACTTATGTCGGTCATTCTGTAAATGAAATAGAAGTAAAGAAAGAAATTTACGATATTAAAAAACCTGTGGCTATTGCAGGAGAAAGGAAAACAATAAGAGAATTCAATCAATTGAAATACATACTACAGTGGACCTCCGATCGTAACGTGCCTTTTGTAGACATGGGCAAGGGTCAAGAAGGATTTGTTTCCAGAAAATGTCCATACACAAACTGCTTTGTAACTCCAAATAAATCATATTTCGACGATTACAGAAAATTTGACGTCGTTGCTTTTTCGGGGCCAGAATTATCAGAAGAATATTTTTATGAAATAGAAAAACCAAGATTGCGTTCTCCACACCAAAAGTATGTTTTTGCAAGCATAGAGTCACCTGATAATTATCCAATATGCACTACAAAATATGACAATTTCTTCAACTGGACGTGGACATATAAATTAGATTCTGAAGTCCAATGGGGCTTCATTGTTATCAGAGATTTTTACAATAATGTTGTCGGCCCAAAAGAGAACATGAAATGGTTAAAACCGGAAGAAATGACACCTGTAAGCGATGTATTTAAAAATAAGTTAATAAAGAAGACGGTAGCAGTCGCATGGTTTGTTTCTAACTGTTTTTCAAAAAGCCGTCGTGAATATTTTGTGAAACAACTGCAAATTGAACTCAGAAAATACGCGGAAAATGGCGACGATACATATAGGATCGATATATATGGAGACTGCGGAACGCTTCAATGCCCAAGGGCTAAAGATAAAATTTGTAAAGACATGCTAAAAGAAAAATATTATTTCTATTTATCATTTGAAAATTCTCTAAGTTCGGACTATGTTACTGAGAAACTTTTAACTCCTCTTAATAACAATGTTGTGCCAATCGTTTTCGGTGAAGCTGATTATTCAAGGTAATCCAAATGTTCCATTTTATTTACTTTCCTTGTTATATTAATCTATTATTAATATTGTTTTCCCTATCAAATCTGTCATCAAGTGGAATTTCTTTCCAACACAAAACATCCGACAAAGTTATAATAAAAATAACATGCCCTGTCTGATGAGACAGGGCATGTTATGAGGTCCTCTTTTCCATCATAAGTAGTACCTACTAAATCATTAGTACCTAATTAATGATTATCTTGATTATAGTACTAAAATTATGATTGGTTTCTTACAGATTCTTGCCGGACCGGTCATACTTGAATGCAAGAAAATTAGGTGCTGTGAAACTAGCGGAAACAATCTACAAACTGATAAACGACCCTGAAGAATATGCTGAGTATTTTAGATGGAGAAGCCATTACAGCTACCACCACACTACAGATGCCGTCGATACAAACGAGTATTGCAGGATGTGTGAGTTACTGAACGATGACATTTCAATGAAAAATGAAACAGTTTACAGCAATTTTAAATTGTGGTGGAATAACCCAGGATTATGTCAAAAATCTTTGTTAGAAGCACTTTGACATTCTTCGGTTCTCCTATAATTTAGTACAAGCTTTAGTACAATTTGAGGATTGATATAATTCGAGTAGATGAAGTAGATGTTTTATACGATAACTAACCGAAGTACTTAACCTACAAAAAAGGAAGAAAGTCGGTGAAATTTTTTTTTTCTACACGTTCTTTTGGATGAATTGGCACTTACGTGCCGCACATTTACATGTGCGTATATTTTATTTTTGAATATTTTTTTATTCTATTTATATTTTTTATTTCCGACTTTTTCATTTGCATTTCTACAATTTTATTTTGTTTTATCGAATGTAATCACAGCTTAATTGAGCGAATTATTATTTTAAATGTTAATGGTAAAATATTGCTTTTTATTTTGCTGTTTATTTGACATATTGTAACCAAAGTTACCTGGAAGCTACCCTGGAAGGTATCAAATTTGGTATACCTAATAAAAAACGTGAAATCCTTCACTTCATCATTTTGTATTAGTTTTTTATTCTGGCTCCTGCAGCGCCATCCTTTGTTGCCTGGAAGAAATCGCTTTAAGCGATCGGACCACCAAGCTGTGCCTCGCAAGTTGGCGACGTCACGCAGCGAAGACGAGAAGAGATCTGAGTGAGCGGCGCCGCTAGTGTATCATCTCAACAAACATCCAACAGTTCCGCTCTAGCCAGCACACATTTCCGCTTTAGCCAGCATACATCACCCTAGCTAAAAACGGTGTAGTCTCAGTGGTACGTCTTTTCTCGTCTCCGCTTCGGTCATCTCTGCACAACTTCACTTTGGTGGAGTATGTTATATGGAACCACCTCAAAATAAACCTTTATACAACAACGAAAGAAACAACACAATCCATTTACAAAAATTTTGTGGTTAGTCATGTTTCTCAAACAAATTGTGATGTTTTTTTAAATTTAAAAAAAAAATATTAAATTAAACATGACTAACCACAAAAATGGATAGTGATGTTTCTTTCGTTGTTGTATAAAGGTTTATTTTTAACACAATTTTTATGGGACCATCTTGGAATCATTATATAAACAATAGTGAAAGAATCAGCTAAATAGGTTAATCATTGGCGGAGATATCAAGTAACATACACACAAAAATAACATTCAGGCGAATTGAGAACCTTCTCCTTTTTTTAAAGTCGGTTATAAATGCAATAAATGAAATAAAATCGCACTTAGATATAAACTGAAAACACTACCAATGAAAAAGTGGTTAGTTTTATGAACACATTAAAGATAAACCAAGCTTATCTTGAAAATTTGTATTTCTGTCCATACTCTAGGTAACTGCGTAACTTTTGCATAAAATTGAAATGTAACATGAATTAACTACAAAAAAAAATTGAAATATATGTTATTTTTGTATAATGAATATCATTGTATGAGTTTTTTAAGATATAATTTACCTACAATCAAATAATAGAGATAAATTAGAACTAGTATTTACAATAGAAACAATTGAGCTAACTACAGCCTGTTCAAAAAAAATCTACAGCTAGCTTCACTGATCCATATCAATACCAGTAGGAAGCGTCCCCAAGACGCTGGCTGCATTGCTCCACTGCTTGGCAATGCTGATGCGCTGCGCCAGATACTCACCAGCTCTCGGGTCAAGCGTCGCTTCAACCAGACGCTCAGATAAAATTTTAAAAACCCGAAGAGCCTCGGTACCCAACGGACTAGGGCCTCGACTCCAAGGGGAGCAAATGTGTAGGCTCTATCGAGTTATTTTTATTTTATTATATGTATTATAATGTCATATACACAAGATGTTTGGTATTGAGACCGACAATTTTTTTGAAAACTTGAGGAAGACATTGCTACATTCCTGCGGTAGAATCAAGGTCCTTAGCGTTCCGGTTGCTGAGATATAATTTTTTTAAGACTTAAAATCACCCAAAATCTCACCTTTTAATCATCATTATAATAATAATAATCATAATAATGCTGGACAATTCACACAGCATTATCTAGCGCCTAGCTAAGCAGAGCTTGTGTTATGGGTACTAGATAACTGATATACTTAATACAATACACTAATAGATATTTTTTTATTATACATGAAAACACCCAGACCAACGGAACAAATTTCTGCAGATCGTACACAAATTTGTTCCGAGGCGGGAATCGAACCCGCAACCGCTTGCGTCGCAGGCGGACTCTCGCCCGCTACACCACTGAGGTCGTCAATTAATTGATTCGTCGATGATGATGGTGGTATTGATAGGTTGTATTGAAAATAGGTTTGTTCTTGCGACTGGCTAAGGACTGGCTCGAATGCAATGAACATCAAGTTAAACCCCTTTAGCCAAAACCGTTGACAGAGATACGACACGCTTGTGCATCAGCTTAACGGTCATGTTGGTACAGCTCAGGAATAAATCAGCTCCGAAACACTAGAAAGTTCTAGAATTAATTATTTTTAGGGTTCCGTACCCCAAAAGGAAAAAGGAACCCTTATAGTATCACATAGTTGTCCATCTGTCTGTCTGTCCGTCTGTCAACCTTCTTTTCTTAGGAACGCGTGGACGTGACGAGTTGAAATTAACGTCAAATACTCAGGTCCGTAACCTCATGGAGCCGCGGTATAAATAAAACTTCTAAGTCAACGCACTCAAAAGTTACAGCCGTTTATGCCCGAATATTTTGAAATTTCCACGGGAATGACATGCACACAAAACCTATAGGGTACTTCCCCTAGACCTAGAATCATGAAATTTGGTGAGCAGTAAGGTCTTATAGCAAAAGTAAAGGAAAAAATCCTAAAACCATAAATTTGTAATTTATTCACAAAAAAATACTTTTGATTCTTGCTATAGACCAAAACCGTACTACGGTTACTTTCCGTTTACTTAGAATCATAAAATTTGGTTAGAAGCAAGGTCATATAGCACAAATAACGAGAAAAATCTGAAAACCGTAAATTTGTAGTTTACTAACAAAAAATAATTACTTTTGATTCGCTCCCTTGACCAAAATATACAGGGTACTTCATGTTGACCTAGAATCTTTGGCAAGAAACAAGGTCTTACAATTAAACGGAACCCTTAGTGCGCGAGTCCGACTCGCATTTATCGTTTTATTAGCGTATGAATATGATATCTAACTAAAATTTACAAACTTACTTACTTATCTAATAACGTATAGCTAAGTGTTTTATAAAACCAATTAATGTTACGAAAGGCAATACTTGTTATAAGCTAATAATTGATATCGTACCGAACTAGTGGGATATTTTTTCTCGTATCAGGCAGGATTGTATGGAGATTTTGTTCACACCGCCATATAGGAATGGCGGCGAAATACGATGTGAACAACATAATGAACTGAGTAAATATACCTGAAACTCGGTTAACAGAATAGATCAACAGAACTACCGGGAAAAAACGACAACGGATCCGTTAAGAAAACTGTAAATACGGTGAATGCGAACTTATTTTTTTATAGATTGTATGTTGAACACTTCGGCCAGATGGCATGCATGATGACCTGCGGAAGACTGCAAGCAGATGCTGGATGCGGCAAGTTGCAGACAGGGCGCTATGGCGCTCATAAGGGGAGGCCTATGCCCAGCAGTGGACTAGCATAGGCTGGTGATGATCATGACGATGATTATCGTTCACATCGTACGGGGTAGGCTTAAACCTTGCCTATTACCAGCTATCATTCTTAATTTCATTCATCTCTCCTTCGTTTTTGAGCTCGAATATGTACTATGTGATGAAGTTTTTGTTTTAGTGGGCACCTTGCTGTTAACTATTCTTGTGACTTATCAATTTTAGTTGAGTTTTCGTACATAGATGTAAATGTTTGTAAAAAATGTTTGGATTCAATGATCGGTTATAGGTACTTCAGTAAGTAAATACCGGATAAAACGGGTGAATAGAAATGGACGAACTGGAAAATGTGAGTCGACTTGCACTTGGCCGGTTATATTTAACTTACCTAGTTCAATAAAGTTAATTTTTTTTTTAGTCGTCCATTACCACTGAAAATGTTAACCATAATGATTTTTGCTACCAGTGGAAACTTCATAAATAGCCCTCAGTTAAGTATATGTAATTTTCATGTATTTGTAATAATATTTCATATTTTGTAATTTTTCTAGCTGTAGAAATTTGAAAATAAAAATAATAAATAAAATTTTCAACAGGGCCCCAAATTCTAGTGTGCCCCAGCAGCATGGCCTAAAACGGCCCTGTCAACAGTCACGGGCTAAGGTTACTTTCACTGCTACCAGTAGTGGTATCTAAATCTTATAAAACTTGAATAGGGGAAACTTTTTGGCTTAAATATTCCTCCTCAAGTTTCAAAAGATTTGGACAGCGCTAAGGCTGCCAAAATGATCCCCATTGTTGCGTTCCCCATTGCCATTTGCTACTGTAATTAGTGGGCTGGTCTAGCTCCAGTATTTCGTCTATTTCTATTCACCCTAGAGTCTCTATTCACCCGTTTTACGAAGTGAACTAGTTTCTCTCGATGAGCTGCGCATGAACTAAGCTGGTAGGTAATATTACTTAGCATGCAAATCACAGTATTCTCTCTCGCATTCAGTTATCGCCGCATCCAGCCTGTCGTCTTTAATTTTAATTAACAGATAGACAGATGGTAAGGTAACTGAGCAGGATGCTTTGTATGAGCTGTTGTATGTACAAAGAAAAAGTAATTATATCGTTCCCCCTCTAAAAAGCTTATTCACTGAAAACAGTGAGTAAAAAGCATTTTTAATCACTATTTTGGTGTTTTAATTTAGAACACACCAATCGACCTCCATCTCAATGCTAACAATTTGCTCTATAAACCACAGTGCCAAAAAGATATATGTATATAAAAGAAATGTTTATAACATGTGTATCATCTTTTACAATAATTTACCAGAAGACTTAAAAAAACTTAATAAATTAAATGGATAGTTACTTGAGAAATGTTTCTATGGTGTAAAATAATATTTGGAAGATTGATTTGTTACATAATTATTATTTTTATTTTATTATTTATTTTACTAATTATATAAAACCTTATATTAATACGAGTATGACTCACACATATATTTTGCACGCCTGAATACAATTGCATACAATATAATTATAAGATTACATTATTAACATTGTGAAATGATTATGTATTGTTGCCTTATTGTTGCAAATAAATGTTTTGATTTGTTTTGATTTGCTATACAACCTCCTTGCGTAGTATAGTAGGCAACTCTTGAATAAAACGGATTTATATCGAGGGCCATGAATCACTCGCGTCGCTCAGGATACTAACACTTGAATCACTCCTACGGTCGTGATTCAATTGTTTGAATCCTTCACTTGCTCGTGATTCATCTATGGCCCTCGCTTTAAATCCGTCCTTTATTCACTCTATACTAATATTATAATGAGGAAAGATTTGATTGTTTGTTTGTATTGAATAGGCTCCAAAACTACTGGACCGATTTGAAAAATTATTTTACCATTAGAAGCCTACATTATTCCTGATGAACGTAGGCTACTTTTTACCGCGGGAAAATGCTTCATTCCTACGGGAAAACGGGTAACAGGACAACAAGTAGTAAGAATGTAGTTAGTTGCCTAATATAGGTACTATTCTAGTTTTGATATTTGGAACACTACTTTGAATGTGGCGTTCACGGCGGCGTAAGAATCCACTCTTCCAACTCAACTCGTGGATGTCGTAAGAGTCAAATAAGGTGTACCACGACCTCTGTAGCGCAGCGGGCGAAGGTCTGCTTGCGACGCAGGAGGTTGCGGGTTCGATTCCCGCCTCGGGGCAAATGTTTGTACGATTTGCAGACATTTGTCCAGGGCGTTCTGGATGTTTACTATGTATACATAAAAATATGTATCTATGTAGTATATTGTATTAAGTATATCAGTTAGGTACTAGTTTTTGCCCGCGGCTTCCCACGCGTTGTTTCTATGGAAACGTTTTAAGGTTATTTCTATTCTATGGGAACTGATTTATGGGATAAAAAGTAGCCTTTGTTTGATTCCAAGATTAGACATACCTGTATGCAAAATTTCAGCCAGATTCGTTCAGTAGTTTTGGCGTGAAGAGGAAACAAACATCCATCCATCCATCCATCCAAACTTTCGCATTTATAATATTAGTTAGTATTAAGTATATCAGATATATACCCATAACACAAGCTCTGCTAAAAGAAGAAAGAAAGAAACAAAATCCATTTAATTGACACACACACATACAAATATTAAAAGGAATAAAAAATACATAAAAGGGGCCAAAAAGGTCCCTGTCTCAGCATTATTATTGCTTAGCTTGGGGCTAGATACCTAATGCTGTGTGAATTGTCACAGCAGTGTAGCATTATTTATTTATTTATTTACCAAAGGAAGGGCAGCAGCTTACTTCTTTGTATTTTTAACACCTCAACTGCGATGACAGAGGTGAGTCTTGACGTTAGCACAGATATTATAATACTATAGACGTTAGTAATGAGACCTGACGTCTCCTTTTACTATGGGATTTGCCTAGTTCCCTGTCCACAGGATAGGGGCGCTGTATATTGTTTATTGTATGAAATAATTTGGCGTGTTTGAAAAAAAAATAAACCGACTTCAAATTCTTCTTGTGGCGACATCTAGTTAAAATTCGAGTCTAATTTAGTTTGATGACACATAAGTTCAGTTCAGTTATTTATTTATAAGAAACTAGCTGCTGCCCGCGGCTTCGCTTGCGTAGTTCCCGTTCCCGTGGTAATTCCGAGATAAAACATAGCCTATGTCCGTCTCCTGGTTCTAAGCTGCCTCCCCACCAATTTTCAGCCAAATCGGTTCAGCCGTTCTTGAGTTATAAATAGTGTAACTAACACGACTTTCTTTTATATATATATATAGATTTTCTTACATGTCAAAGTATTATTCGGGTATTTATCGTGTACCTTTTGTTATTATATCCCCTACGTTTCCACCCCGTTACAGCGATCGTGGTCACGGGGCGACTAAGAAAGAGTGTACCTGTGTTTGCGCACACATTTGAGCACTTTAATATGTCCTGCGCACCTGACAAGTCCCCGTTGAGACTGTCCGACGTCGTGGCCGAAATTCAGCTAGGAGGACATCAATTTTGCTGATCGATTAAATTCTTAAAATTCGTCAAGCAGTCATTTTGACTCAAAACACCTTTTCCCCACCTGACCTTGAATACCTTGTTTCTAAAACTTCAAAGGTGTACCGTAAAATCCCGATGGAAATCACAAGGACTCTCAAGCAAGGAGTGCTACACTTACAACATTTGTAACTCGAGGTGGGGTGCGCGTTTTTACCCGACTGCGTAAGGAGGGCTATTACAAAATTAGCTTCTAGGGCTGAGGCGTGCTTATCTCGTACGGGGTCATCTCATGCTGACTTTGGCATTGAAAGATCCAATACCAGGTTTACTTATTTTCTAAAAGAGTAGTATGGATTTATTTAACATGTTTGAATCCAAACGAAAAGACACGAGTGAAACAGAGTGGGTTCACTTTGTTGTCTGTTAACCATCATTTCTCAGGAACGCGTGGAGGTTACGAATTGAAATTAACAAACAATTCTCAACTTCGCAAACTCTTGAAGCTGTGATATAAATCAAACTTCTACGTCAACGCAATCAAAAGTTACAGTCGCGCCTAAAAAAATCTATAGGGCAGTTCTCGTTGAATGAATTAATTTTTCAACCTCACCTCACACTAAGCCTCGAATAGGTAGGTACTAAGCCAATACCTATTCGAGGTTACTTTTAGGGATGCTAAACATCAGTTTTAATATTTGTCCCGGCTTATAAACACTATTCTATCACAACATTATATCTAAGTGCTGCTTTTTGCTTGAAGTGCTAATCCACAAAGAGTTATAGATTAAAAATTAAAATATCATCAAGAGATAGGCTGGGTACAGACAAGGTACGAGAATACAATTTAATGTGAGTTAAAACTTAGTACTGCAGCAATTGGAATTAAAGGACAATTTTTCGTTTTTCCATAAGTTTACCTACCAAATTAATTCATTATGAATGTAAGCGTGTTTACTACGAAGAACGTTAACGTTAACCCGTTTACATTCATAATGAATTCGTCAAACTATGAAAGATTTTAAGGTAAAATACCTAATGTTAAAAACGAGTGTAAAACAAAATCCTTAAAAGCGTAATACAATGAATATCGCGCTTTTGGAAACTTTGTATTACTTGAGTTTAATATGCAATTATGTCAACCTGGGTATTTTCAAGTCACTTGGGAGTATGTTTTCTAGACGCCCGTTACACACATTGTCGTTTACCAGATATATTTCAGCTAAGATTGTGGCAAGATTGTGACAAGAAACGACGGTAAGATTGTGACAAAAAACGACGGTAGACTAGAGGACCCAATTCTGCTAATCAATCGCTTTTCTATGACACTGGTATCGTCACAGAATCGTCACGTAGAATCCGCATAAGGAACTCCAGATAGTGCATGCGGTGAAATTTGCACGGAGAGATTGATAGAATGGTTTCAACCGCGACACTTTTGACGCGCGCCTGTAATTTCTTTCATCTAAGGTAGAATGCCAAAATGTCTCATTCTGTGACACACTATGACACTATGACAAAGGTATCAACCTTTGTCATAGTGAAGCGATTAGCAGAATAGGGCCCCAGCGTGCTATGGTATGCTAGCTATGTGATGCCGGCTTAGAATTTGCACCACTCCAACTCTTCCCGCGGGTGTCGTAAGATGCGACTAAGGGATTGCCACCGGGGTTGGGCAGCAGCGCCCCCTGCAAAACAATTCTACCACCAAACTGCGATCCCCAACCCGCATACCCAGCGTGGGTATTATGGGCATTACCCCCATGTGATAAAAGCCAATAAGGCGCTTATAAGGGGGAGGCCTGCGTCCAGCAGTGGACCAATACAGGCTGTTGAGGTTAAGGTTGAGGAGGTGGGGTATAATCGTACTTTATTTGACAAACTAGCTTCATTCTTACTACCCGTTGTCCTATTACCCGTTTTCCCGTAGGAATGAAGCATTTTCCCGCGATAAAAAGTATCCTATGTTCATCAGGAATAATATGGGCTTCTAATGGTAAAATAATTTTTCAAATCGGTTCAGTAGTTTCGGAGCCTACTCAATACAAACAAACAAACAATCAAATCTTTCCTCTTTATAATATTATTTGATGACAAATTAAAAAACTTTTTACTCGTTTACTTATTAACGTTAACAAAATGTACGTCAAAATATGTATCTTCGCCCTAATAAAGGGAAAGGTTGGCTTATCGCGTCAACTGAAATCATTCGAGTCAGCAGTACCTAATCCTACTTTCGACAGGATTACAAATGGTTGAAGCAGGCACAACTTATGAGTGGTGGCCTTTATTTTATCGCACTTTGTAGGCAATTTGCGAGGTTTGTTGAAAAAAATTATGAGGGATTTTCTACGTCCATGGCTGGACATTTTCACAAAGCATCATCTGTACCAAGTCAGCTTAGTTTGTGGTATGTAATCATAATCATAAAATAAACTCTACATAATTAGCGCGAAGATTAATATTATACTAATCGCACTTTATAGGCAATTTCGAGTGTTGTTGAAAATAAAAGGTCAAGTGCGAGGTAACTCGCGCACTAAGGGTTCCGTATAATTGTAAGACCTTATTTCTTGCCAAATGTTATGACTGAAATTGCCAGATATTATGAGGTCAACGGGAAGTAGCTTAGGTAAGTACCCTCTATAGGTACCTCGAGAATCAAAAATATATATAGTTTTTCCATAAAACCTTGCTTTATGCCAAATTTTATGATTCTATCTAGCGCAACGGGAGTAACTGCTCTAACTTTTGATTGCCTTGACTTAGAAGTTTTATTTATATCACGGCTCCAAGCGGTTACGGGAGTATTTGATGTTAATTTCAACTCGATACTTCCACGCATTCCTGAGAAAATTGGGTTGACAGACGGACAGCAAAATGATCCTATATATTTTTCCTTTTGAGGTACGGAACCATAAAAAATGATACCTACTGAATTTTTACGTCCATGGCTGGACGTAAATTTTCACATATAAATTATCTTTCACCAAGTAAGCACAGCTGATAAGTACCCTAGGTACATAATACAAGCTCAACCTTCTTGTTTAATACTCAACACTTTCATGAAATAACCAAAACTCTTGCCTTTTTTAAATTATTCGGCCAGCAAATAAATTCCTAACAGCATTCATATTGATGCCAGCAGCGTTTTGTTTTTAGAATTTTGGGCGAAAACTGGTGTCATAATATTTTTCGACCGCGTAGTTTAAAAACAAACTCGGTCGCACAACTGGTCTATCATAATTGTCATTTGGCCCCGAGCATACTCGCATCGAAGGCCACGCCAAATTGAATGCCAATATTCTAGAGTTGTCTCTGTGGATTGTATTTGAATGCCATGAATTTCCCGAATTCATGATATCCAGTTTCTATAAACCTAGGGTAGAATTTTTGGACGGGGTAGTAAGGGCGAGTATCGAGTTGGATTGCAAAACTACCAAGTAGTTTTGCAATCCAACCCATGGTTACAAAAAGTTCGTTGGTTACAAAAAGTAATAATAATAATAATTGAGCTACTTGCAGACTGTTGGAAGCAATCTACAAATCAAATTAAATACTCTTTATTTCCATAAATACAATAATGTACACTTAGAAAAGGTCAAATTATATATAACACTGATACGGTAATAAATATTTTTGATATTTTTTATTTCAGTCGCTTCCGTAGACTAAAGTTCGAGTTGGAGCAAAACCCGTCCCAAGCTTTTTTATAATCTATAATCTGATATAGGTAGCTCAACTGATCCATATCCATATCATACATAATATCTCGTTATTTCTTTTTAGACCTAGAAATTGAGCTAACCTTGTGGGTAACCAATAATTATATTGTGGCAAGAATTTTGACTACCAACCAAGACGTTATTAGAGCCAAAGTTATTTTCTATTCCCCGAAACTGAATGTGGTTAAACTAAACTGAAAGTTTACCTCAAGTTCTTCAACTTGGCTTGTTAGTTGTAGGTAAGTTATTAAGTTATTATCAAGCTTATTATTCTACTCTTTCAGAGAATCTCTGTCTCTGTCTTTATGTTTACGAAGATTATAATTATTGTAGACTTTATAAATTGTAATAGTAACAATATTTCACAAATAAACTGTTAAAATGTGATAGAATAATCACTAGAAAAGCGAAAAAACTTCATGATATATATATTAATAAATAAATAATGCTGGACAATCCACACAGCATCATCTAGCTCCAAGCTAAGCAGAGCTTGTGTTGTGGGTAATAAATGACTGATATGCCTAATATAATACATTTCATAGATATATATTTTTATTATACATAGAAACGACCAGAACTACCGGAACAAATATTTGTAGATTTACAAACATTTGTCTCAAGGCGGGATCGAACCAGCAAATTCCTGCGCCGCAGGCGGACCTTCGCCCGCCGCGCCACGTCGGTCGTCAGATGATATGATGAATAGACCCCTCTAACTAAGGGTTATTCCAGTTTTCCGCCTTGAAATCCGTAGGAAAACTGGAATTCATTTTTTTGCTGTCCAGTTTTCCTTCTTCAAAATCCTCCTTAACGGGAAAACTTAATAATGTAGTAATCATTTATTATAAACCACGTGTTCTTGAGTGGAGACCGCTATTAGGCAAACGTAGTGTAGGACACCCTTCTAGCCAGGTGGGATGACGACTTGCGAAAGACTGCAGGCAGATGCTGAATGCGGCAAGCTGAAGACAGGGCGCTATGGCGCTCATTAGGGGCGGCCTATGTCCAGCTGTGGACTAATATAGGTTGATGATGATGATGATGATGATTATGAATCAAATCTAAGCCCGTGGATGTAAGAGCCGGCTGAGAGAATCTACCAGAGAAAGGACAAAAGCTTCCTTCTGAATTTTTAACATCTCTACTGCAATCAGCATCATCATCAATATCATTATCAGCCTATGTTAGTCCACTTTTGGACATAGGCGTCCCCTAATGAGTGCCATAGTGCCCTGTCTTCCGCTTGCCGCGTCTAGCATCTGCCTTCAGTCTTTCGCAGGTCGTCATCAGCTTACCGGAGGGCGTCCTGCACTACGATTGCCGAGTCGTGGTCTCCACTCAAGAACACGTTTCCCCCAGCGGTAATCGGTTCCTCGCGAGATATGGCCGACCCACTGGCACTTCAGTTGGCTAATTCTTAGATCAGCAAACGCCGCCTGATTGAGACAAAACCCTACTTATTCTTGTTACTCTAGTCTCACATTTGTAGCGAAATTGTTCAAAATGTCGATCGGTGAACGTTTCAGACAATGTGCTTAATAGTGAAGTCGCACGGTCCGAGAACAGGAAATTGTGAAGTCGCAATCATTTTTCATCTGCTGAATGCACAGTTCGAAAACGCATCGCAGAAACATGCGAGTGTTAAGCGATCGAGATGTTCTCTCTGAATACATATTAGATAAAAGTAGATCCAGCTATGTTTTTAATATAACCCAGTAACATTGGGTTATATTTTAATTAAAAAATTATAATAAAAGTAGATCCAGAAAAGTAGATCCAATGATAAAAGTAGATCCAGCTATGTTTTTAATATAACCCATTAACATTGGGTTATATTTTTATTAAAAACATAGCTGAATCTACTTTTATCTAATTTTAGCTTTAGAATGATTAGCAATGAGCATTTTCGGGTGATACATCATTGCATGGGTCGCAACTAGGCAGAATGGCACCTTTTATTCCGTAAGTGTAAAATAATATTAGAAGCACTATGAATGTGAGCGTGTTTACTACGATCATTTTTCATCTGCTGAATGCACAGTTCGAAAACGCATCGCGGAAACATGCTATTGAGATTTTCTCTCTGAATACTTATTGGGTTATATTTTAACTAAAAACATAGCAGAATCTACTTTTATCTAATTTTAGCCTTAGAATTATTAGGAATGGCATTTTCGGGTGATACATCATCGCAATTAGGCAGAATAGTATATATCACTCCGTAGGTGTGTGTGAAAGAATTTAAGAAGCATTATGACTGTGCGCGGGCCTACTACGAACCTGGTTTGTGTTGGAAGACCATCAACGCTATCTTCTGGGGGTGCGGTTCTAGATCGACAATCTAAAACCTTAGAAGCTATGACTGCGTTGCGAAATCGCATTGAATTCCGTAGTGAATATGCTCATGTATGTCTGCTTCAAGAGACGGACCGGACACGGGGAAATGAATCCATAATTGTCAATTAACCCGTTCGTTTGCCGGCGGATATGGACTGATGCAGGTTTCGGCGACGCAGTTGTTTTCTGATGGAGCTCGAAGCACCATTTAGAGGACACGTTTTCTGAAATGTCAAGGTTTGAACAATTTGTGTAGGTAACGATATTAACGGGATAGTTTCTGTGATTTCCTTTTGTAAAAGGAACCAAGTGTTTTAAAAATTTTGTTTAATGAATGAGCGAAATGCTACTAGCTAAAATAACTAAGCATTATTTCGTCCATAATTTATTCAAAAACCTATGGTTACAGGGAAGAGTTTTAAGCAGACAGTACAAGTGTCGTATGAGAATATTTTTTTTTCAGACAAAGATTATCAGTCGTTTCGTTCGTAAAAATCCGTCAAAGTTTCCTTAATAAATAAATGAAGGGTATCTTTTCGACCTTCAGAACCTGCCTGTTGATACAACTTTGGTGGGTAAAAACCTATTTGGACTCTTTCGGATTCTTTCAGAAGGAATGTTATGGGCTTGCGGTGAAACTTTCTGTGCAATAACTCTGGGGGTTTACTTCAGAACTTGGGATTTTATGTGAGGAATAAAAAAGATTTAACCTTTTGCTTTAAGATGCTCAACCAAATTTCAGTGTTAGTAACGCAATTTATAAAATTGGAGTTGTTAGGTGCTTCCAGCCTACACTCGTTATTAATTAGGTCTTGCGGCAAGAGCTGGCAACTTTTTACAGACGTGACTGTGATTCAAACGGTAAATATAAATAAGGTATACATACTATTTCTTGTGTACTATGTTCTGAAGCCCGTTTACCATTCATAACAGAACAGAGACAAAGACAGACGATGTCTCAAATATGATGTATCAATGCTAATGATTCACGAATCTGTAGAGCTTCGGACATTTCTAGATCGAATTGTCCAATATGTTTCTTTTTTTTTGTGCAAAATGATACTTTAATTCGTTATAATGGTTATAAGAGTACCAATTGGCCGAAACGAAACACGCAATAACGAGCGGAGAATAAAATAGGTCCCCTGCATCTTGTCATTCATACAACTTATCAATTCAAACATGATAAGCTTAATTTGCCGACCTCAGTGGCGCAGCGGGCGAGAGTCTGCTGCGACGGAAGCGGTTGCGGGTTCGATTCCCGCCTCGGAACAAATTTGTGTACGATCTGCAGAAATTTGTTTCGTTGGTCTGGGTGTTTTCTATGTATAATAAAAAAAAACTATCTATGTAGAGTATTGTATTAAATATATCAGTTATCTAGTACCCATAACACAAGCTTTGGGTAGCTTACTTTGGGGCTAGATGGTGCTGTGTGGATTGTCCAGCAATATTATTATTATTATTATTTTTAATTACGGTTTTCTCGACTGACACGACACCGTCAAGAAAAATGTATAACTGACTTATGGACTGCGAAACTAATTCTGATTGACAGGGTGTAAATATGCTGGAATTTTAAAGTTTAGCTAGGTTGATGTCTACAACGTTAAATTAAACTGCAACATAGAAGCTAATCGGTTGCTAGATTACATTTCAGTAAAAATCTAAATGTCGCTTCAGTGACTTTCTCATCACCATAATGAGATAACCTGAACGAAACGCCTTGAGAAATTACTGAATACACGATGTGACACCGAACTACCGTCTGCTCAGTTTATATAAAAAGGAGAAAAATTACCGCAGTCTAAACTATAAATGGTTTGGAAAGACAAATTACACTTTAGGTACCAAGAGAATATAATTTGTCTTAGAAGGTAACTGTACCTCAGATCTTAGCTCTGCAGACAGACCTACCTACCTAGGATTTTAATCTGTTAGGTTAGTATAAGACAGAGCTGAATGATCCCCTAGGACATTTATCTCGAAAATTCATTAGTTTATGCACCTGCAGGTATCTTAATAAATTGGCAATAGGTAACTTAGGTATCTCTAATTTAAACTAATATTATAAAGAGGAAAGATTTGATTATTTGTTTACCGATTTGAAAAATTTACCATTAGCAGCCCACATTATTCCTGATGAACATAGGCTACTTTTTACCGCAGGAAAATGCTTAATTTCTAAGGGAAAACGGGTAATAGGACAACGGGTAGTAAGAATGCAGCTAGTCTTGATATAAACCTATTGTATATGAGGTATACATACGACCTCTGTGGCGAGGCGGGCGAAGGTACGCCTGCGAAAAAGCAGGTTGCGGGTTCGATTCCCGCCCTGGGACAGATGTTTATACGATCTGCAGATATTCGTTCCGGGTGTTCTGGATGTTTCATAAGTATAATAAAAATATCTATCTATGTAATATAATGTATCAAGTATATCAGTTATCTAGTACCCATAACACAAGCTATGCTTAGCTCAGGGCTAGATGATGCTTGGTGAATTTTCAGGCATTATTTATTTTATATATAGAGTCATTAAACGTTAGGTTTTCATATTTAGGTACAACACAAAACATAGAGCATAAATTATAGGTTACTAGTTTCAGCCCCATCCGTTCAGTACTTTTGGCGTGAAGAGGTAACAAACATCCATCCATCCATCCAAGCTTTCGCATTTATAAAATTAGTGTGATAGTGTGATCGATAAATGGGGTCATAGTACTCGTATCAAATAACCTACCTACAGTACCTTCCACAAGGTAGTCAATATGAATACATCAGAAATATAAAAAAAAACTTAAAGTTTACCGAAATCCCTGAGCTGTCGGTAAAAGGAAAAACAGATTTGATGTAGAGCTAAATGATGGGCACTGAACGAGCACTCTCGAGATTGAAGTTTGCATAATTTTTGAAGTTAAGCGAATAATCTTATTCTCACCTTATTGCGTACTTTAAGTTAAGTACTTGTTGAATGAGGAGACATCTCATTAGGACCCACTAGACTGTGAAGGAGTCTTTAAATATGTAAGAGTAGACGTTATTGTGACGCAGCGCAAACAATATAGGTCCCTATTCTGATAAACTAATCGCTTAGTTTATCAGACTTTTGCGACACTTGTATCGTCGAATCGTCACCATAGAAACGTTTTGGTATTCTACCTTAGATGAAAGAAACAACAGATGGAGAAACGCACAAGAGTTTTGAGGTTGAAACCTTGACAGTTTTGACAAATTAACATTTGCCAAAACTGTCAAGGTTTCAACCATAAAACAATATTTAGTAACAGTAACAAGTAACAGTAACAGTAGTTTATCTTATATTTTTATCCTAATATTATACAATGGATTTCCGCAAAGTAACGCCTGAATCTATTATATTTTTTTTTAGTTTTGACAAATGCGCAAATAGCACCGCACGCACTATCTGGAGTTACTTTCATGTTTCATTCTTCGTGGTGTTTCTGCAACTATGCCATTTTTATAGTAATGAAATATTTTAGCAGAATTGGACCCCTGTTCTATCGGCATAAGTTATTATATTATAATAGTTTCTAGTAGGTGTCTATAATAATCATGTTAGGTTCTGGCTGACTGATTTAAGGTGCCAATCACTGGATCATTTTGGATATCCACCACCTACGGACCCTGGTTTGTTGTTTATAAAAAGGTTCCAGTCTCCTAAGTGGGGACAACGAGATGTAAAGTATTCAGAGGTTTCTATTGCCAGCTACGGCGTAGCTAATAATTATTTCAAATTTATTTTCAGAACGTTCGACATTCTAGCTCTAATAACTTATATAAAATATTCGCTTCAAATAAACGCAGCTTTTTCATGAAATGTGTCAGAAAATAATCATAAAAACTTCTCTAATTCCCTGAGCTCCCCTTTGAGAGACGGATTGACGTAGGTATACTAACTTAATTTGATTGAATAAGTTTAAGGAGCCTTGAAATTGTGTGAAAACGATTTGTTTGACACTCTTAGAGCCTTATCACAATAGCGGTTTGCGAGCGGTTGCGGGGCGCGCTGCGAATACGTTACGGGGGCGCAACGAACACACCGCGGATGCGCAGCGAACCTATCTAAGAGTGTCAAACATACATATAATAAGTATAATGTATACCTACCTAAGATCCTACCGCTACCATTCTCGCTACTCCAGACATGGACAAGGCTCAGAACTAGAGAGATGCATAAGGAACGATGGACACGCCTTTTAGAATGCAGACAAGCCAGAGCGGCGCTTCCATCAACATCACCGAGGCTGACAAAACGCCTACTAAACCTAAACAGAACGGACCTGCGTATCCTAGTAGGAACACTAACAGGACACTGCCCACTAAACAAACACCTATTTACCATCGGAGTGACGGATAGCCCTCTCTGCAGAGGGTGCCTCAGCGAAGACGAATCAGCTGCCCACGTAGTCCTGGAATGCGAGGGAGTAACAACACAACGAACAGAAATCCTCAACTTGCCGAGGTCACTCCGCGAAGCCTGTGAAGATCCCAGGAAGATTCTGCGCTTCTGGACGGAGTTAGGCTGGCTATGCTAGCAAAAATTTTTAACGCACAATGGACCAACTGCGAGTCTGAATGCGGAAATAGGAGTACTTTTACCATTTTTTTACTTATCTAAGAGTATCCAGCATATTTTATAATATTCTGGAAACTCTTAGGTATACTCAGTATTACGATTGTATCATAGATTTGTTTATTATAGAGATGAACAGCTCTACAATAACCGGCTGTGTTTGGTCCTTCTTTTTCCTCTTCATATAATTATTTCATTTAATTTGAAGTACCCATGACTGAAGAAAACTGATATTTATATGTCATCATTTTTATACTTAGGTCTATCAACTTTTTTTTGAGATCGGCATTTTTATACTTAGTTAATAATATACATTGTCTTTTTTTTTTTTTTTAAGTACGGCAGAAGCCTTTATTTTAATTTTTTTTTTTATTATGTCTCCAATTTTCTTTCTTGACAATATCACGTTCTAATCATTTTTATACCTAGTCATTTTTCCTGATAGACCTAAGTCGCCAAAAGCATCATGTTTGTTAATTTTGACCTGAGTTTTTTACTAAATACCTTATAATGTGGAAACTTGTAATTAGCCCTCAGTAACAGATCATGTATTTTATCTTAAGCAGTGACCTTATTGTAAAATCGTTGCTGCAAGTTTTCTTTAAATTCGTAAAATAATCATAAATAAATATTTCCAACTTATGGCATAGAAAGTGCAAGTGTATAATTAAAAGTGATGTATATTAAATTGTTTTCAGGATTCATAAATAAATACTTATGAATCTTTTTAAACTAATATTGAATGTGGTATGACTGTAACTCAATATAAACATAGATACAAACCCGCTCATGCACCTTAGTTGCACATTTTCACGAACCATATGAACCATAAAGTAATTAGGTAACTACACGTAGGCTAAAATCTTAATAAACCCGTCGACTCATTGTCATAATCTTTCATATCTCTGTATTACTATCTAACAAACAGAATAGACAAAGCGGTGGTGGCTTCATCACTATCTCAAATCTTACTGTTATACTTGATAACGAGGCGGGGCAATGCATCCAGCATCTTGGGGACGCTTCCGACTGGTATTTATATGGATCAGTTGAGCTACCTGTTGATTGTTTGCAATGGTCTGCAGTTAGCTTAATTGTTTTAATTGTAAAAACTAGTTCTAATTTGTTAATATTCTTTGATTCTGATTAGTTTAGTTAATAAAGAACTTTTATTTGAGAATCTGACGATTTTTTGTTTCTTTTGTCAGTGCGGTATATTAAAAAGTCTCTTCAGGTTCCCACATAATACCTACAGTGTTTTCATCATCATCTTCATCATCATCAGCCGATATTAGTCTACTGCTGGACATAGGCCTCCCTTAATGAGCGCCATAGCGCCCTGTCTTCAGGCTCTCAACACGCAATGACTACAGTTTTTTACTATAACGTTATGAGAAGGTTGCTAGACGCCTGAAAAGGTACTCTAACCATAACTGCAATCACTATTTCAAAATGAGGATAAATAATTTTCTTCAACTAGAAAAATGCCATTTAACTTTACACTAGTTATTTCCACAAAAGTTTATGTGAATGGCCATAATATAATATCGACGGGTTCCGGGCTATTTGTATAACCGATATTTTTGAAACTTTACACTAGAGCAGTTTAATGTTTCGATTTTCAGAAAAAAAAAAATAACTTTAGCAAATCACATTATTTTTTAAAAAAGAAGGATATTGCTGTTTTTATAACATATTCCCCATAATCGGATTCCTGTTTTTTTCTAATATTCCTATTATTAACGAAGATAAATGTCGCTTAATACAAAATGACCCATATTTTACTTTTTTTTGTTCCAGGCTAAATGAATTAACAACCATAATAGTTGATATTATCAACCATTGTCTACATATGTACCTCATCTCGTATGTCAAGGTGTTGCTAATGAGCTGTCACTGTCACCTGTCAAACGGACATAGCCGAGAGAGCGGGAATCAGGGTTGATAGTTGAACGGAAGCCTATTGGGGAGTGAGGTGAAACTCATAGAATACCTTTGCTCTGGCGAGCTGATGTACTATTCCTAATCGTGTATAAATAATATCGGTCATCGGAACCCCTACAAATGTGTCAAAACCATCTAAGTAAAATTCGGGAGGCTGGGTACTAACATCTCGAAAATGGAAGTCTCAAATTAGGTACAATTAGGTACACCCACCTCAGTCGTAGTTAGACCGGTGCCACCGGCGTTCGTGATTCGCGTGCGTATCTATTGTTGTCTCGGTCGCACTTTGTTCTAGATAAGTCTTTTCATTTTTGTGCTTCATTAGGTATGCATTTGGAAAAGATTGGAAATAACATGTCTTTGCGTTTAGTGTTACCACACACCGGCAATTTGTTGGGTTAGCGCTGGGAGAACGTCCTACATCCGCCGAATTTGATTAAGGCTTGGTAGGCCAGCAGAGGCCGCATTTTTGTGATTTTTAAAACCATCTGAGACTTAGAAAATATGTGTTTAAAATTCTGAAAAAAAGATAGTAAGTCTTGTCAAAGTAGCATTCAGTTACAAGATCTAATGAACTTCTTCTCGATAGAGTTACCCCTTTTTCTAACGTTTTTTCAATACTATGACTAGCGAACTACTGATATCACACCTTTTCTTGTGCTCAACTAAGGACACTTAATATTTCTAAACAAATTCGCAGAGTTTGACTTGACAAAATGATTTTCGTCATCACCATGTTTAAATAACTACAAAAAACACGAGCGCGGCGGCTTGGCAGGCGCGCATTTTCCCTTACGCCTACTGCTGCAGGACTACCTGGCCTTAAGATCTAGAGTAAAAACCGAAGAAGTATTGTACGAGACTCTTTCTGATACCGTCAGTTTATTGTGTCGTTAACAGGTTGCGTTCGACTATGACGGTGTTATAAGTAGTAGTCTACAAATACCTACATACATTGTTCTGTGGTAATGTAGTGGTACTTTTCGTAGTAATATACAAATTATAAGGGTAGATCGATTAATCCGCCAATAAAATTACTCGCAGTGACTTCAGTTATTGCATGATCATGGTGTATGCAAATGTGCCGAAATATTGGGGGACTCAAAACAACACAAATCATTATAAATATCTTGCTATCGATGACTTTTCTAGAAAAAGCCTTATAAAAAACAAAGAAAAAATTGCATTTAATTATGACCCAAAATAACTGTGGGCTCTTAGACTAATCTTAATCAGATCTTTGATAGTAGAGAGAGCAAACTTTGGGAAAAATTAAACCTCGTTTGCATATCAAACAAAGTATAAACGAAGAATGTATAAAAGCGATTGTATTTCTTCATTGATTCAAACGTAAACAAGTGAAAGTCGACGATTTACAAAAAAACTAAAATGGCAAAAGTGTGGTCTACCTTCAGCAAAAATGTGAAAGGAAGTGCAGTGAACTTTAGCATTCTTGAAGCAGGAACGGATAAAATTGAAGAAGTAGTTGACATGATGTTTAAATACAATATTCCAGAGGATCCCTTCGTCATAGCTTCAGGTGAGTGAATTCATGATTTACCTACATTACCTCTTAAAAGTGACTTTCTTTTTTTTACTACAAAAACTATCGTAGTTTGACGAATTAATTACGGACGTAAGCGGGTTAACTACGAACCTTATTTGTGTTGGAAGAACACCAACGTTTCATCCCTTAACGAGGGACATCTTCAGTGTGAGTGCGGTTCTAGAAGCGCGCGTTCCACATCTCTCGGAGCACTTTCTTGTAAAACCATTATGGAATGATTGGATCAGTTGAGCTCCCTGTGTAGATAGTTTGCAACAGTTTGCAGTTAGAAAGGCACCCATAAATGACCTCACCTCCTCCTCAACAGCCTATGTTGGTCCACTGCTGGACGCAGAACTCCCCCTGAAAAGCGCCTTATTGGCTTTTATCTCATAAATTACGTCAGGTGATTTAATTTTTTTTACCCTCCGTCTCCCCTTGGAGAGATGTCATGAGATTTTGCGAGGGAGTGATTGAATAATGCTAAATTTCCCTTCAAGTACTGATAAATATTTATTTATAGGTGTGGACAAAAATCCTGATGCGTTAAGTGAGCATAAGAAATGGCTGACCAAAATGATCGGAGCTGATCATCAAATCGATGTGGTAACACTAGATAACGGGAATGTCGTTGGTGCTTCTATCATGAATCTTTCGAAAAAAAGTGACGCTGAAGTGGATTTTGGTGATTTGAAGGTACTGGGCATAAGATTTTTCACCATTTGTTTATATACTTCCGTCGAAAACCTGTGACCACGATCTTTGCAAAGCGATTGAAACGTCGGAAAATATAAAAAAAATGTGCTACATTACTTATGTTACTATATTAATGCATAAACTGGTTAAATATACAACATTATAAAATAAGTTTAGGAATAATGAAAAATTTATTTTCATTTCAGTTTAACAACCAGGAACTAAAGAAACTGTTTGATATTTGGGGCGTGTTTAGCAAGCATTTCGATGTTCATAAGCACAAAGCTGCGAGCTCCTATTACGACGACTGGGCGTTCATAGTCCATCCTGAATACAGAGGCGTGGGCGTTGAAGAAGAGATATTTAAAGCCAGGTGAGTAAAAAATCATTAACAATAAAAACCACCCGGTAAAAAACACGTAGAAAGTAAAGTTACTAAAGCACAATCTACTGCAGCATAACCAGTTCAAACTTTGCAAGGTATCATCGACCATTTAGCACTCTTGCAGCCGATTGTTCGTAAACTGATTAACATTAGTTAATTTATATCACGAAAAGTATATCTTTTTACAAAAAATTATACTTTGATCATTGATTAGTTAATTATAGAGATGAACAGGGTACGAATAACCGACTGTAAGTGTTTGGTCCTTTAGCACATAGTATGAGCTCTCAAATCTATATATATAAAAGAAAGTCGTGTTAGTTACACTATTTATAACTCAAGAACGGCTGTACCGATATGGCTGAAAATTGGTGGGAAGGTAGCTTAGAGCCAGGAGACGGACATAGAATAATGTTTATCAAAAAAAAAGTAAAAAAAATGGTGTACTTTTAAGGCAAAGCCTAACTTAGATAATAGGCTACTTAATATACCGAAAATACGCGTGCGAAGCCGCGGGCGGAAGCTAGTATATCATAATTAACCTTACTGGTTTGTAGGTGCCTAGTAACTATCTACCGTTCTAATCATCATCGTCGCCTTTGTGGACCCATATCCATGCTTTATCGCATAAACGATGAACCGAGTCGCGTATTGTGAGGTTTGTGAGGCACAATTAAGTCCTCACAAATCTCACAATACATCATCATCATCATCATCATCAGCCCATATTAGTCCACTGTTGGACATAGGCCTCCCCTAATGAGCGCCATAGCGCCCTGTCTTCAGCTTGCCGCATCCAGCATCTGCCTGCAGTCTTTCGCAGATCGTCATCCCACCTGGCCGGAGGGCGTCCTACACTACGTTTACCGAGTCGTGGTCTCCACTCAAGAACACGTTTACCCCAGCGGTTGTCGGTTCTTCGCGAGATATGGCCGGCCCACTGCCACTTCAGCTTGCTTATTCTTTGAGCTATGTCGATAACTTTGGTTCTCTGTCGGATGTATTCGTTACGAATTTTATCCTTTAGAGAGACTCCGAGCATAGCTCTTTCCATAGCTCGCTGAGCGACTTTGAACTGGTGGACCAGCCCTACCGTGAGTGTCCACGTCTCAGCTCCGTAGGTCATGACGGGTAGGACGCACTGATTGAAAACTTTAGTTTTCAAACATTGCGGTATGGATGACGAGAAGACTCGACGTAATTTCCCAAACGCTGCCCAGCCCAGCTGGATCCTCCTCCTAGCCTCCTTCTCAAAATTATTTTTACCCAACTGCAGAATTTGCCCAAGGTAAGTATACTCGGAAACAATTTCGAGAAGGTGGCCATGTACGACGACCGGTCCCGGATCAATGAGGCCATTGATCATGACTTTGGTTTTATCCAAATTCATGCCAAGACCGATGCGTCGCGAGGCTGAGGCTAGGTTGTCCAGCATTTGGTTCAGCTCCTCTAGCGACTCCGCCATTAAGACTATGTCATCAGCGAATCGCAGGTGTGAGATGTGGTCGCCGTTTATGTTGATGCCCTTACCTTTCCAGTCCAGCGTCTTAAACATATCTTCCAACGCGCTCGTGAACAGTTTCGGGGATATAACATCCCCCTGTCTAACTCCTCTGCGCAGTTGGATGGGTTTAGACTGCTGGCCCTGTACTTGGACACTCATGGTGGCGGCCTCGTAGAGGCATCTCAGCACCTCGATATAACGATAGTCTACTTGGCATCGCTGTAAGGATTCCAGAACAGCCCAGGTTTCGACAGAGTCAAAGGCCTTTTCATAGTCCACAAAGGCCAGACACAGAGGCTGATTATACTCTTCGGACTTCTGTATAATCTGCCTCACTGTGTGAATGTGGTCTATGGTGCCAAATCCTCCGCGGAACCCGGCCTGTTCCGGTGGCTGGAACTCGTCGAGTCTCCTGGCGAGACGATTTGTGACCACTCGTGAGAACAGCTTATAGACGTGGCTCAGGAGTGTGATGGGTCTGTAGTTTTTAAGAAGGGTTTTATCTCCCTTCTTAAAAAAGAGCACCACCAAACTCCCGCTCCACGCCTTTGGAGTTCTCCCACTGTGAAGGACGGTGTTGAAGAGGTTCTGTAGCTCCTGTATAACAGGGGCACCTCCGGCTTTCAAAAGCTCTGATGTTATTCCGTCCTCACCGGGGGCTTTTCCATTCTTAAGCTGCCTCAGAGCTAACACAATCTCGTCTTGACTGATGTCTGGCAGTTCGTCGGTATAGTGGCGTGTCAGAGTGGCTCTAGAATCATGGTCGTCTCGTCGGGAATGGGGGGCATGTGCAGCGTATAAACGGCCATAGAAATCCTCTACCTCGGCGGAGATCTCCGGCTTCGATAATACGGTCCTCCCGTCGTGCGTCTTCAGCTTCGTCAGGTGGCTCCTGCCAAGCTGCTGAGTGAATACTTTGGACCCTCGGTTTCGCTCTATAGCCTCTTCGATGAGGCGTGTGTTGGAGCTCCGAAGGTCGCGTCGTACCATCTTCGCAATTCGCTTGTTCAGGTCTGACCTTTCTGACGAAGTCGCTTGGGTGGTTTCCCGTCTTTTTGTCATCAGCCCGAGAGTCTCATCCGAGAGTTTAGATTTCTTGCCTGTGCGCTGCTTTTTGCAGAACTTGATGCCCTCATCCCTCAGCGTTTCGACCAGATTGTGTAGGGTCTCGTCAGCGTCATCAGTGGGATCCAAGGCAACAAATCTATTCCCGAGCAGCTGCTGGAACTTCTCGGTGCCCGCCATGATTTGGATTGGGTTAGGTCGGAGCGTGGACTTCATCAGACGGTTTCTTTCAAGCTTCAAGTTGATATTCAGAGAGCCTCGGAGCAGTCGGTGATCAGATCCGGTATTGAACCTGTTGATCACTGAGACATCTCTGAATATGTGCTTGCTATCCGTCATGATGAAGTCGATCTCATTTTTAGTCACAGTGTCGGGGCTTTGCCATGTCCACTTCCTTTGAGGCTGTTTCTTAAAGAAGGAGTTCATTAAGAACAGCCCCTCTTTCTCAAGGAAGTTGACCAGCATTTGCCCCCTGTGATTCCTAATTCCATAACCATGCGGGCCTATTCGGGATTCGTTGCCAGTCTGGGTTCCCACCTTGCCGTTAAAGTCCCCCATAACAACGTTGAAGTGTGCCTTAGTGGTGTTGTGTAGGGCTTTGGATATGTCTTCGTACATATCCTCCACTTCATCATCCGAGTGTGCCGAGGTCGGTGCGTAAACCTGAATAACCTTCATGGTGTACCGCTTGGACAACCGAAGGATCAGGTACGCTACCCTGGTCGACACACTGGAGATTTCTTGGACGTTGTTAGAGAGGGCCTTGTTGACGAGGAAACCTACGCCACCCTGGGATGTTTTATCACCCTCGCGAAAGTAGAGAAGATGGCCCGAGTCTAGGGTTATGGTGTCCTCCCCCTCTCTACGGACTTCACATAACCCCAGAACATGCCATTTAATGTTCTCTAACTCCACTTCCAACTGCGCTAGATGGTGGTCAAGCCTCAGAGTGCGTCCGTTGAACGTTGCCAGGGTCGGTTTGCGTAATGTATGGTAGCCTGAGGTAGCCCGGTGATTCCTAGCACCCCCTGCCCCGCCGTTACCATGGCCGCTACCATGGCCAGGAATAGCGAGGCGGCCGGGAACTGGGGGCCATTTTTTGGCTTTATTTATCATTGGGGGTAATGCCCATAATCCCCACGCTGGGCATGCGGGTTGGGGATCGCAGTTCGGTGAAGTTGTTCTGCAGGGGGCGCTGCTGCCCGCCCCCCGGTGCGTGTGTCCCTTAGTCGCCTCTTACGACACCCACGGGAGGAATTGGGGTGGTGCAATTCTATGCCGGCACCACACGGCCATCTCACAATACGGAATCTCACAATACGCGACTCGGCAATCGTAAAGTAGGTCTCCCACCGGCCAGGTGCGATGAATACCTGTGAAAGACTGCTGGAAGATGCTGGATGCGACAAGATGAATACAGGGCGCTATGGCACTCACTAGGGGAGGCCTATGTCCAGAAGTAAAAATTATGGGCTGAAATTGAAAATGATGATGAATCATACCTCAAATTTCTCGTTTACAGGTTAGCAGTATGCAAAGCTAAGAATGTTCCTAAAGCCTTCTCGTGGATTAACAAACCTGGTCTCGCTCAGTCAGTGGAAGCTTTTGGCTGGAAGATAATAGCCGAAATCAACCTGAAGACCCTGGAGAAAGAGGCTGGAGCCACGTTCCCAGATGCTTTGTCTGCTGGATTTATCGTCGTTGCTGACGTGTAATGATTCAGAAGATGGGATTCAGTTTCCATGTAGTTCTTGTTTCGCTCTAACATACTTATAGATGTAATATTAATACAAAAGTATAAAGTACCTATTTATTCGCATGTTTTTAGTTTTATTCAATACTCTGTTAAATCTTCAGCTTTCAGTTCAGTCAGTCTTTGTCAGCTTTTCAGCATTATTCAAAGAAAAGGGGAAATAGGTAAATCTATAGTCTGTTCGCGATGAATGTATGTTCGCCTCGCGTGCCGATATGGGGCAAAGAAATCACGCTTACGCCTTGACCAAACCGGTATTTTAGTTGGAGGGTTGGAACTTTCGTCGATGCAACGTGTAGATACTAAAGATGCGCGACTGTGAATGATTTCATTCGAATTATTCGACTTCACAAATCATTCGAACCATTTGAATGACTAGGGCAAATTAGTAATTAATTTGGTTAGTAATGGCAACTGCTCGAGTCGGGCAGTCGAACTCAATTCGTTATTCGACGCCTCGATCAATTCGTAGCGGCATTAGTAATTACTAATTAGTAGTTGTCATTCGACTTTGAAGATTAGTATATTACTAATATTCAAGTCGAATGTGTAAATTAGTAGTTGTAGATCATTCGACTAGCCAGATCATTCGCAGTCGCACATCTTTAGTAGACACCCTTTAGCCTCACCCGAACTTCAACTTCTTCTTTTGTAGTAGTTATATAAACTAAAGTTTTCGATCAGTGCATCCTACCCGTCAAGGCCTACGGAGCTGAGACGTGGACACTCACTGTAGGATTGGTCCAACAGTTCAAGTCATTCAACGATCTATGGAAAGAGCTAGGCTCGGAGTCTCTCTGAAAGATAGGATTCGTAACGAATACATCCGACAGAGAACCTAAGATATCGACATAGCTCAAAGAATTAGCAAGCTGAAGTGGCAGTGGGCCGGCCATATCTCGCTAAGAACCGACCACCGCTGGGGTAAACCTGTCCTTGAGTGGAAACCGCGACTCGGCAAACGAAGTTTAGGACGCCCTCCGACCAGGTGGGATGACGATCTGCGAAAGACTGCAGGCAGATGCTGGATGCGGCAAGCTGAAGACAGGGCGCTACGGCGCTCATTAGGGGAGGCCTATATCCAGCAGTCGACCAATATAGGCTGATTATGATGATGATGACGTCGTTGGTCGCAGATAAGGCGTGTGCAGTGCGAGAAATTTTCAGTCTTATCTATCTCGGCGGTACGAACGTGTTGTTTGGTGGCTTTACCTTGTTTATTTGACTGATTCCTGTTAACCTAGTGACTTGGCGTGTTTCTTGGACTGGTTCAACTCTCCAATGCCCACTACACTAACCACGAAAAGGCGGCAACGCCCTTTTTCGTCTACTGAGAATACTGTGAGAAACGGTTTTGTATTAACGCATTCACTGCCCAGCCTCTATTTGGGACTGGGAGAGATCACCTGTGTCTTGGGCCATGAAAGTGTTAATCAATCTGCTCGCTCTCGATCAGGTTTTGGCTGAAAATCAGTGTTTTTGCATTTAAGCAAAAAAAATTCACTGAGCCATGGCCTATTTGCCGTGCTGCAGCACACACAAAGTTGCCTCACATTATGTTAATCCTAAGTACTTACTTATTTTTTAAAGTGCTCGTTTGATTAACTAAACATATTGTACTTGTGTTTAAAATTTGTATATTTGTACTTGTGTATAAAATTTGTATATCTTTGTTAATTGTATGTGTGTCTGTAGTACCAAATAATTTTTTTATCTATCTATCTATCTTATCTAATCAAAAAGTCATGCCTTAAAAATTTCACCCGCATGATTCGATTAGGTAGGTAAAATATGGTAGTTTGTGTAGTGAACAATATAAACGCAGCCTAACAGTTTAAAAGAATAGTCACGCCCGCATACCCATCACGGACACTCACGATGTTAGTGGCGTCCTTTTTACTTCCAGGAGCGCCCCATATTAGACATTCTCCGCGAACAGAGTTTAGCTGGGATTCATCTTCGCTTTCACAAAGATTTTTAAATGTCGGATCTTATGTTAAATTTGACGTATTTGTATGGTTTGACAACTCACTATTTTAGACAGCTATAGGTATGCTTCTGCAAGCGGATCTAAGTCTCTGTCTAGATTTCTATATAGATTTTTAATTAACCTACACAATACTTAAATACAGCGCATACATAAACTAAAAGTAACTGATCTAAAACCAAACAATATAAACTAGAAAATTTAGAATAAAAACATTTTACAAAATAACTTGTAAATACGAATCTAAAAAATATTTATCCAGTATTTGTTTTCAATTAATACGAGAGCCAAACAAATAAATAGGATTAGACAGATACTTGTTCCCTGGAGCTTTTTGGTCAACGTCCATGTAGAATAAAACTGGAATTCTCTTTTGAATTAGATTTTTTTTCCAGTTTTTCTGAACATTTTTGATATAAATACAACTCCAGAAAAAAAGTCGGGATAATCTCAGAGATTAGAACATACATTTTACAGGAAGTAAATGCATAGTGCATACGTAATTTAGAACAGAACGTTTAGGCAAATCATAGCAAAGCTACGGTGAAAATTGCTGGCATAGCTAAAACCAATTGCTAGTATAACCACGCAGGCTCCCATTACATGAATAGGCCGTCGTTGTTGCTCTGCTCACTGAAGCCATGTAGTAATGAAGCTCTCTGAATAGGCGAATGAATACCTTGCCTGTGGCTGCTATGCTCTGGTTTAAATTGCTATTGATTTGGAAGAAATTACAGGGAAAATAAAGCAAAACACTATTGCAATTTTAACGGTCTTCTGCTGAAATAAGGCTATGCAACGAGCTTGGTGCTTAGGGAAGGTACATTATAGTGTATTGGGCGATAAATAATTTCGTATCATGTTTACTTTGGGGCTAGATGATGCTGTGTGGATTGTCCAGCAATATTTATTTGTCTTTGATTTTCCCCTAGTCTTCCGCAAAAGAAACTCCCGAACAGTATACCACAGTTAAGAGAAAACAATATTTCCCCACATATTAGATCAAAGCTCTGGAAAAACCTTTTGAAATTTGAAACTGAAGTTGGGGACAGTGACCCACAACTCAGGGGGTCTATTCGGAAAAGGAAAATCGAAGTTTCGTTTTCGTTGTCGTCAAAAACTAACTCTTATGTCGCTTGCTTATAAATTAGCGTTTGCACGAAATCGAATCAGAAACTTCGATTTCGTTTTAAAGAGTACGGGACCTGTACCTCTAACGAATATGAACAACGCCGCTCGCCTACACATTTAACACTCCTTTTACGGGAATTTTAGCCGTAAAAGAGTTATTACACTTCTGAATGACTTGTTTACGCATCTCACCTTGACCCACATGCAGGAATATGTTGAAAAAGATAGTAGGTACCTTCCGTATATCCTCTTTCTTTTGAATATTTTATTACATAGCGCTGGGTCTAAAAACTGAAATGAAAATTCAAGCGTGCAGTTTCATGGGACTATTTGGAAGACACTTAGATCTTTTAAAGCAAGAAGTTTACCAAGCTTTGAACATAAAATTAAGACACTTTCTCACCTGCCTTTAAAATAACAATTAGATCTCAAGTAATTAGTCGACTATGAAAACTGAGGTCTTTCACCACAAACAACAATTTCAAAAGTTTCATTATTAATCACTAGAACCTGTGGCTTTTTGATTAAATTACATTTATTATTCGTTTCATTTAGTATGCTCTTTGACAGCCGTCGGCTGTACGGAGTTCAGAACCAGAGGAAACATAGTTTTGCTTGGGTACCTACAAGTTCATTAGAATAGTTTTGTTAAGCTTAATGACTGGATGCCTAGCATTGTTTTCATTTGCAGCTTTGTGCCAGCGAACTCTTAAAGATAGAGAAATAGAGAAAAAGAAATCGTGGAGGTCCGAAAGAGCGTCTTTTGTCTACGCCATTATAAAAGTTACTGGACAAACGTGGTTGAGGAAAGCGCAAACACGTGTGTCCAGGAGGCTGGCAAAGGGATAGGTACCTTTAATCAGCTATAGGTCGTTATAATAATAACTACCTAAATGCTGAAGCGTTATGAACCTGGCTTAAAAACTTGGACGGCAATATTGACGTCATAGTTTATTTCTGTAAAAAAACGAGCTACTTGTTAGCTTCAGGCGTTTTCCACAAAACAATAGGCTGTCTCGAAAGAAATAAAACACTCGAGGGACAAAATACCTGCAATAAAACACGGCTGAACAATAACATCACTTGTAGGTAACTTCAGAAGAATTCCTTGTTTACTTCTCACAAAAATATTTATCCAGTTTCATAACAAGCATAAATAAGCAGAAATTGTCGGAGTTTCCCGATTATTACGGGTAAAATGGTGATGGAGGTTTTCCGAAAGTATTTACTTGATACTTGAAGTTTCTAGGTCAATGGTTCGACTATTTCCATTTCAATTATGCATAAAGTAGATACCAAAATGTAAGCACCTAGTTTTGAAGTAGCCACCAATTTTATCGACTTGTTTTCTTTCCAGCAACTTAAAACAAGCAATAGTTTCCGTTTAGAGTGTAGATAATGTTTGAAAACAACTGTCATTAGATACAACTATTGTGCGATGTAGGTCATCGGGTAATCCTGTCACTAAGCGATGTTAACCTAAGCTCTATTCGACAGTAATAAGGCTGGGTTTATCCGGAACAGGTCTAATTGTAGAAACTTCCTTCAAATCCTTTGGGAAGGGTCGTAGGACAAAGCTCCATTGAAAGGGTGAGAGTGATGGGCACTTGCTATTGTTGGACTTCCACGTGAGAGTACTAAGCCTTAATTTTACTGCTCCTTTTCGATTAAGGCTGTAATAATATATCGTTTTACAAAAGGCCCTGCCGTATCTAGAGCCTTTGGCCCGTATAAAACGTTTAGAGTGAAATACCCTACGCAGGTACATAAATAGAGTAAATTCGAAAGTTCATTATTTGGTACCTGATGCTGGCATTGGCAAGGAAAAAGATTTGTCAGGAACCAGCTATTTTTTGAACAGAACTTACAAAGGAGACACCTCAGGTGTCCTTAAACCATCCAGGAAGGATGTATTTAAAATACTAACAATAATAAAAATCAACGATTCTGTTAATCTAAAATTCTTAGGGTTATTACTTCAGGGTGTATATCCAGATCGTATCCAGCATTAAAATGAACTTCAATTTAGAGCGCTCATAAAAGGTAAAGATTATTGGGTACCTTAATGTGGTCTTTTGGCTGATGATAATGCTAATGATACCAAGTGACATTACAGCACTCGCATTGAAAGATAATCCGGGATTAATTATAATTAGGTACCTGCCAACCAACTCACGAAAATTATAAAGCTGTGGTTCAAAACCGTGGTCTGATACCTTCCAATCTTTGTTGATGGGACTTTGGGTTCTATTCTACTTGGAATTTTCCGGAACAACAGCAATGACCATGGTCTATCTGTGACATAACGTAGTTACGTTATGTCATACTAGTTTATGCCCGCGGTTTCGCACGCGTTGTTTCTATGGAATAGTTTAAAGGTGTATTCTATCCCATGGGAACTGATTTATGGTGTAAAAAGTATGTTTGATTCCAGGATTAGAATTACCTGTGTGCAAAATTTCAGCCCGATCCGTTCAGTAATTTTGGCGTGAAGAGGTAACAAACATCCATCCCTCCATCCATCCAAACTTTCGCATTTTAATATTAGTGTGAAACTCTTGCAGGAGAAAACAATTTAAAAATTCATTCATTCAATATACCTCTTAATTAATTGACCTCTTTTGGCACTTTTTCTGCAAGCGGACAAAACACTTATTGTCCAATTTCTAGTTACTTTAATAATTTATTATTATTAACATCTTAGTATTAATTTTGTAAGCCTCCTTTAAAGTCTTAAGAGGCCCGTAGCGGGCCAGAATTTTTTTTATAGAAGTAAACGTTTTTCAGATTCTGTGACCATGGTCGCCCACCATTTGCGTTCTAAACGCGTATTCGGATTACGAGCATCACGGTAATGAGAGAGAGTATTAATTTGTCATCGTTTATGGGTTTATCCCCCTGTTTGTTACTTTATGATCACGACGGAGTGAGCTGCCTACTTAATTTGATTTCCCTTTTATAGAAATTGGCGGTTTAGGGTTCTTTTAGCTGATGTGTGCCAAATCAGCGGTAGGAGAAAAGTTCCGGCTTATAGACTTTTGATTGCTGTCGTTATTGTTGTTAGAGGTCGTAAATGAATCACGTGATGTTTTTTTATGCCCTTTTTTGCCATGCTGATACGTGGTGAGGTTTTTGAATTTCTACCCAAAATCAAGTGTATTTTTAGTAGATAAAATAGTATAGTATCAAAAAAGTTCAAAATATAGTCTCCAAATACAGGTTTTATCCAATTTGATTCCGGAAAATTAAGCACCCTGATAGAAATGTCTGCATGTCCGGTTTAGAAATCACGCATTGAAAGAACATATATACGCGTGATATCTCACTACACATCTTTTGTATTTCACAAATTATTATCATCATATTATCATTATTATCATTAATTATTATCATCATTATTATCATCATAATACACACATCTTTTGATATTTCGTGATTTTTCTTTAATTTTTTTATAAAATAAAGAATTATTTATTTATAGAAAATAACAGTAACAGAATAAAACAATTACAACTAATATATACACTTATATCTATTTCTTAAAAATCTAAGCCGTCACCAGAAGGCAGAGTGCCCAGAATGCTGGCAGCATTGCCACGTTGAATGGCAATGCTAATTCGTTGACCGAAATACGAGTTTCGTGGTTATTGCTGTTGTTTCGTGTGTTCTTATCATAATGATAAGACCTACGAAACAGGTCCTCGTAGAAGCCAGCATTCCGATCACCTGTGGACTCTATAAGAAGTTTCGTAAGTTTTTTTATTAAAATTTTTCCTTTCAAACATATCTTGTCACAAATGTATTTAGTGACAGCAATTGCAAATAGCACGGCAATCCTTGTGGAATACTTTGCACCCCAGGGTGCAAAATTCCGATAGGTGTGAACCAAAAAACGTTAACCGAACATCTTTCCGGCAAAACACTAACTACACCAAAACTCTACCAACCATGAAATAAATAAGTCCTCCTTAGAGTACATTTTCGAAATAATTTCGAGATAAAGTCACAACTTTAGTGTATCATTCCGTTGCATACTTGCATACCGTCGACAAAGTTGCTTCGTTAGGCGAAGTACAAGTGAGACAAAGCAAACTCAGAACTTTCAATGGAGCTTTATACTGAATTCCCACACTTCGAATTAATTAGGACGTTTCTGTATGACAGTTTACATTGCAGTTCCAAGATCTTGCTAGGGATAATAATGAATACAGACTGACTTGGTTATTATAGAACGAACGGTAGAGCGCATTGGAAGACCAAGATATGACTTTTTGTTTTATTTATCAGGGATTTGTCGCTTAAGGCGCTGTGCATGGAAAACTAAGACTGTCAGATTGCATGTCAATATTACCAAATGTGGTCGGCAGAGGCGCTTATTTTTAACATAGACTTATGCAAAATTTATCTGTTGTAGAAGAGGCAAACTTTTGTTTTATTTTGGTTGATAGCACAATCACAAGGTAATAATGTAATGTTAACTAACATTTGCCCGCGGCTTTACTATCGTTGCATGTAAAATACCTTAATAAAACCTATGTCGCTTGAAGCTTCTCAATTATAATAAAAATTACATTCATCGATAGTTATTCATAGAAATCAGAAACACTTAAAAAAATAATATCATCTTCATGCATGTTAAAGTGCCGACAATGTCACCGACCATTATGATAATACTTTATACATTAAAAAAATATACTAATTTAGTCAAAACAACTGAGGTCTAAATGGATTACAAAAGTGTCAATCGTTGAAGATATTTCGATTTGGTTTTGGAGGGCTTTCTCAAAAAAAAAATTAAAATATAAATAATGCTGAACAAGCCACACAACATCATCTAACCCCAAAGTAATTAGAGCTTGTGTTATGATATACTTATTAAATACACTACACAGATAGATATTTTTTATATACATAAGACATCCAGAACACCTGGAATAAATATCTGCAGATGGTACAAACATTTGTCCTGAGGCGGGAATCAAACTAACTGTAACCTCCTGTGTCGCAGGTGGACCTTTCCCCGCCGCGCTACAGAGGTCGTCAATCAAATAATCAGATATAAAATGAAATATAACAGTGATTTATTTCCTTTACCCCTTACAGGAGTCTTGGACACGTCAATAAATTCAAATAAGGTTCAAGAGTAAAACTGGGAAATAAAGTGATTACTTTAATTTATTGTTCACTTCAATCTTTTTAAGGTAAAGTAAAGAAGCGAACAAGAAACCTTTACCTTGTTAGGGTGTTAGTTTTCGAGCTGGAGCAATACTATTAGCAATACCTAAGTTTTTTATCCTCTAGAGATAGTCTGATATTTTGTAGTAAGCCTTTTTAACAAAGGATATGTTTTACAAATTGTTTGAAATTATTTTTTGATAACTTTTAACACTTTTGTAGTTTTGTTGTAGAATCGTATACATTTCCCTTTAAAAGATAATCTATAAATCGATACTATAAAAATATATAAATATATATTTATAAAAATATTCGTAAAATAAAATACGTGAATGTTGGAATGCTGAATGATGAATTTCACGGATATAATTTTGTACACAATCTCAGTACTACTCGCTTACATAATTAATTTTATTTTCCGGAAATAAAACGCAACAATCATGAAGATAGTTTTAGTTTAGATTGTAATTCTACAAAATAATCATAAAAACCACAACAGACCATGCCTTGCTATCCAAATTGATATTCATACCGATATAAAGTATTCTTTATTATGTTGCTGCCTTCCAAGAACTCATGAGTGATTATGATTAACATGAGTGATTAACAATAATTTTGACAACTGTCATTGGAAATACAATTGTTTTGCATGTTTATTACGTTTTTAGCGTCTTTAAACATCTCCTTTACTTGACTTCTTTGTTACGCTAAAAAAAATATATTATATTGATGTCAATGTACACATATTGCCAATAACAAAAAAGTTATGACAAACCGCTCCGTTGAGGTTTTTCTATGAGTTATTAAAAATTTAAAGTAAATTATTATTTTTGAGTATCTGTCCTTTTGAGAATCTCTCTTCTCTAAGAGAACAAACCGATAGAACTACGAGTAATTTAAATTTGCCTGTAGTTCTACTGGTAGAACTACGAGAAAAAAAATGCAAATGGTTGGTCCTAAGTAAATCAGTTATCTAGTAAGTACCCATAACAAAGCTCTGCTTAGCTTCGGCCTTGGTGATGATGTGTGAATTCATCATCATCAGCCTATATAAGTCCACTGCTGGACGTAGGCTCCTATTTTAATTTTTCAGCATTATTTATTTATATATAAGGTCATCAAAATCGCCCTACCTATTTAACATATTTTAACTCGACCAATACTTTCCGTGCTGTAAACATGTTGAGTAGTACCTACCTATCTAGCTACCAGAGAAAAAACCACTATAAACCTATTCTACTTAATTGGTAGGTCTGTCAATGAATAAAATTCCTGCAAATTTCTTTTGGCTTAGCTTCAATCAAATATAGACTTTATTTCAATGACGAATGAACCATTTAACCCGCAAAACAAAAGTTGTCGAAAATCGTAATTCGTCCGTCGAACCCAGCTGTCATCGCGAAAAAAGTTACATAACCTCACGTCCGTCCGAGGAGGCATCCAGCCTCCGAATGAAGCTAGTGGAAGCTATTTTGAGCATATATTGAAAGGGATGTTTGAGTAATAAGGTTGAAATTCTATTGGCAAAATATTATAATTTTTGCAATTACTTCGCTAAACGCCTTACAAAAATGTGTTTTTTGGGTTTTATTATGTTAATGGTTTTATTTATTTAAAACTTTTTACATATGTCTTTAGTTGATAAAATTTCCTTTCATATAGTATTAAAATAATTAATGGTTGTCACTCAAAATATTGAGCATTTCGAGACGAAAAATTTTTTTCTTGTTCTTTCTTGTGATTTTTTTTTTCAAGATCCTAGATCGTTTTATAAAATATTTTTGTATAAGTCTTTTTTCCATACATTTGACTATACACTGTTTTTTTTTTGGGCTTGTAATATGTCGGAGAACGGCTAACGGTGCGACGAAAAAGTGTACTTTCTACGGTGTCGCTGTTTGGGTAGCGTCTTAAGTTAACAAATCGCGAAAGTTTGAAAAATTACTTTATTATTTTTTTATTAGACAAAACCTTCACCAATGAGATAAACACAAATTTAATACCAAAAATAAACATAAACTCGTTGTGCCCACAACTAGGCTACACAAAAGTAATGTATCTTTTAAAGTACAAACGCTTCTACAGCAAAATTCCTAGTGAGTTGCCAAAATTATCAGTTAATAAATTCAAACAAATTGTCAAAAGCTTGTTGTGATCACTATAAAATATCAGATTATTTAGAGGATAAAAATTTGGGACGGGTTTTGCTCCAACTCGAAAAATAACAACTAACTGGCTAAAGGTTTCTTCGTCGTTTCTTTAATTTAGTCACACCGAAGTTGACATACCGAAGCGACAGAAATCAAAAATATCACTTTATTTCCGTGTCAGTGTTAAGTTTTATAATTTGACCTTTTATTAGTGTACTCGTATCGTATATTTATTGTATTTGTGGAAATAAGGAGTTTTTGATTTTGATTTCGACTTATGCTTGTTCACCGCTGGATGTAGGACTCAACTAATAAGCGCCTTAATGACTCTTCTCATCAGGGAGTAATGCCAGAATCCCCATGCTGGGCATGCGGGGATCACAGGTGGATCAGTTCTGCAACGTTATATGATACCCCTTAGTCGCCTCTTACAACTTACAAATTACTACAATCTTACAACAAATTCCTATTCATACAGAAAACAAGTAAATTTATTTCAGAAACAATTTCAAAACTCGATTAACGTAGCATTTGAAACTCAGGAATGCTTTCCTACTTCACGATTGGGATGAGATTTGGGAATGTACTTTCTTAATTTGAGACGACTTTTAGCTCGATTTTGATCCATAGACATTCAGATATTTTACTGAAATCGAAATTGTGGTAATAGGAACTGTTTTTAGAGAAAAAACCCGGCACCCAATAATATTTTGATAGCCATTTGAAACTGTAAACAGGAACAACTTTAAATTTAACAGGCAAGTAGACCTTCTTCAGTAATGAGTTCGAAAACAGTTATATATGTGTCAACACTGAAACAAACTTTCAGCAGTAAGCGGCAATATTTACGAAATGTATTCAGTGGAACCCGTTTTGTTATTCAAGTATTCTTTTCCCTCGGAAACTTGCTGATTTATAATTCAGTGACATACAACTTCAAGCCTTTGTCATAGTTCTACTGGAGGCTGTGTGGGGCATTGTAATGGGGACATTCAACGCCTTGGTGCTGCGAGTCGTTCCCCTGCAAGATTCAAGGTTTTGAAGTAGAACAAGAAAACGTAAGCACTGGTTTTAGTGTATATACTTCAAAATTCTGTGAAAAGTGCTTACGTACTTCAAGGTAGCTGCAAAATTGAAAAAGTAACTTTTCATTCTTGACAACCCCGTTATTGATATGGGTGACGTTTTTGACTATGTTGTTGGTGGACACTCTTTATTATATATTTCCAAGCATCAAAACGGCTAAAGCGATTTTGGTAAATGAGGTATCAAAATACTCGTCAGATCTCTTTATGCTTCTTATCTACATTAAGCTTTCCCATTTGGTGAAAAAAAGTAAAAATCCAATGACCAAGTTGGATTTTTTATAGTTTTTTTCTTGTTGATAAAGCTTGATAAAGCTCTGACTTTGAAAACAAATGAAAAATAGTCATTTGTGTAAGCCATTGCCAGCCATTGCTAAAGCAATGGCTAGTCATTTGTTTTCTTGACTTCAAACTTAGAAACCTCTATTCTCTTATCTTAAAAGTTAAAAGAGAATTGTAACCAAGTTTTAATTACAAATTAATTTCATCGGTTGCTCTGGAATAGGTATCTCTTTTAAACGCAAGTTAAAACACCAACAAGAAAAGCATTTTGGGAACAAAACCACAGTTTGTAATATCATGCTCATTGTTTACATCTCTCCACACCTACTTACACTGTGGTAGAGGGCATTGTTTACACCTCGCTTATCTGCATGAATACATTACCGACGGGAAGGCATGTAATGAGAGCATATAGTTACCGGGATCCCTAGATTTAGAGATTATAGAAGGGGTGGATTAAATGGGGTCTATTCAAAAGTTGTGGTGGAATCAACATGATAATACCGGAAGTTTCGCCATATAACATTGCCTTTCTGTGTTTACGGTACTGGGTTTGTTCCTCTCGTGTCTTATTCCACTGCGCAAAAACGGAGATAAAGTCAACATTGAATAAGATGTTGCTTGGTTTGGATTTAACCAGCAGTCACCCAGTACCAATAGAACAGTTTGGCATAAAATCGGCCTTACCGTCCGTCCCCTTTTGAAAAGTGAGGTGTGATTGGGACTCTGAGATATAATAACTTTCTTTAAGTCTCAAGCGACGACCTCTGTGGCGCAGCGGGTGAAGGACTGCCTGCGACGCAGGAGGTTGCGAGTTCGATTCCCGCCTCAAGACAAATGTTTCTACGATCTGCAGACATTTGTCCAGGGCGTTCTGGATGTTTTCTATGTATAAATAAAAAATATCTATCTATGTAGTATATTGTATTAAGTATGGATATCAGTTATCTTATCTAGTACCCATAACACAAGCTCTGCTTAGCTTGGGGCTAGATAATGCTGTGTGAATTGTCCAGCATTATTTATTTATTTATTTAAGCGTCTCCCTACAAGTGGAAGGGGGACGGTTGTGCCGAATTTTGCACAACCATACCCTTAGGAGATAGAATAGGGATTGTTCATAATCCCTTGGTTTAATGTTTGGTACAAATCGACTGTCAATTGTTTTGAAGCTATTCTTTGTAAATGCCCCATCTAGTGGCAACATCTCTGCATAAATAACCTACGGCTATTGTGGCTGGTTGTGTCGGCTCCAGCTGTTGAGTGCGTAAACTATTTTTAAATCTCTACCTACCGAGTAGGTACCTAACCTAATATGCACACAGTTAGTAGGTATACAGTCTACCGAAACTGAAACCAAAAGTGAACCTTCGGCTTCGTAGTCAGTTTCGGCTAAAACCGTTCGGCCTTTTTCAAACGTGTTAAAACGCGATTATACCGTGAATTCTCTTGCATTTTTACCCCAACTCCAACATCTGTTATCTAGCTGATTCAAGATTCGAAATTACTATCATATGTAAAAATTAAAAAAGGAAATCAAATAGTACGAAAATGATTCACTTCAACGTGAATTGAACCCGTCGAAGTCAAAAATTTTTGGGATATTATCTGATTTCTTAGAAATTACACTGAGTGTAATAAAAAAAATGTAATAAAAAATTTTTGCTTACGCACTCAATAACAAAAACCATTGAATTCAATAAGGTTCGGCGTGGCTGAAGGATCGGTTTTTTGGACAAACCTCAATTTTTCGGCCGAACCTGGCCGAAAGACACTGAAAATGAGCTTTAAGTGTAGCGAGATAAAAGTGGTATACATAAAAGTACCTTCTTAAAATTTTTATTTCCATTTTACTTGCAGGTTTTTCCATTAAGAGAAGGCAAAATTCATTAAAATTGTTGTTTTCAGTCTCTTATTTTATCGCAGCGCTATGAAAAGCGCTTAATTTATTTATTTCCCTTTATTCCAGTAATTTGTCAATAACTATTATCATACGGGACGATTACTGTCATGACGGGAAATTTATTCCTTTTACGGAATTATTGCCCCATTGTGTGTGAGTGAATGACACAAACTCTGGATTCTCGACAATAAATAAATAAATAATATAATGCTGAACAATTCACACAGCATTATCTAGCCCCAAGCTAAGCAGAGCTTGTGTTATGGGTACTAGATAACTGATATTCATAATATAATATACTACATAGATAGATATTTCTTATTATACTCGTTTGACACGGTTAGTGTTTAAATGGCAAAATTTCACGTTGGTTAAGCTTCATAATGCTAACCAACAAAAAAACCATGAGTAAATTTACTGCAAAATCGCGTATTTTTTAAACTCTTTTCCTGCATGCTCCGCCATTGCAGATGATTTTATAACACATGTGAAACTATGCGAAGTATTCAAATATTGAAGCTAGCTCACTGCGTCATACCTAAATACCTAGCAACGTTGCTTTATCCGGTTAAACTTCAGTAGTTTTTAGCTGATGCTGTGTTAATAGAATATACTGCAGAGCCTCAATATGAAAGTCTTTTTCCAATGTGTGTTACCAGTGATCATTTACGGATTCGAGACGTGGTCGCTGGCTATGGGTTGTGCAAAGTCGCTAAGCGACCTATGCTCGGAGTTTCATATTTCATTTATTGCATCCATAAATAAAGGTAGGTACATGAATATTTCACTATTCTAACACTCTTAGTTGGTAGATCTTATAATTATGTACCCGGTCAGGGTGTAGCAAATTGAGAAGATGGGTACTAAAGTTAACATTCAATTATTTACTATCACATTAATAAAGATTATCATTAAAAAATTCAAGTGTATAATAACATTTTTTAAGTAGCATATTCTTTAGTTGTCTATTAAAATTAATGTCGGATGTATCTTGCAAATCGTTAGGTATCTTATTGTAAATTTTTGCTGCCGTTTTATTTGGGCCTGTATTATGAATATTTAGTTTTGAGTCAGGTATTACAAGTTTATTATGATTATGTGTGTTTCTCTACGCGATAGGATCCGGAATATGGAAATCCGTAGAAGAACCAAAGTAACCGACATAGCTCTGAGAGTTAGCAGGCTGAAGTGGCGATGGGCAGGCCTAAAGCTCCCAGAACCGATAACCGTTGGGGAGTATAGGTTCTCGAGTGGCGACCGCGATGCAATGCGAAACGGAGTGTGGGAAGACCTCCCGCTCGATGGAGCGACTACATAGTACCCGTCGCAGGGATAGATGGAGGCTGCTCAGGACCACTATTCCTGGCGTCGTTTGGAGGCCTATGTTCAGCAGTGGACATATACGGGCTGATGATGATGTGTTGATAGAAGTCGCGAGATGGACATCCATTTAACTTAGGTAGGTAAATATGCCTAAGACTAGCAAGAAGAAATGAAATGAAATACGTTTTGAAGACAGGATTAAACTTTTCAGTCGCAACTGCCTATCATGATGATGATATCTACCTAGCTGAATTTCAACCACGGTCTTACCAGAAACAGCACAGGACATAGTACAGTGCACAAGTGTGTGCGCAAACACAAGATGGTTCTTTAACCATTTGCGTCTTTACGCATACCCGACCCAAATCAGCGCCACCACCTATTTTATATTATTATTAGGTAAAACGAAAGAATTTTCAACAATCGAATTTGCAGTTTGTGATACCTATCGTAAGCTTATTTTTAATGCCTCTGTAAAAGTTTTATTTTGTATAGTGTATGTAGGCAGAGATACGAAGCTTCTCGTCTTGCTCACCAACGTGGCTTTTGGCCACGCCAGACAGAGCAACCACTCGTGAGTGATTTCAGCGAGTCAGTGATCATGGTCCATGTGTGACTCGTGGTAAAATATGCCGTCTTAGGGGCGTTAAATTGAAATTCTACGGAAGATTCAATTAGTTTGCGTTTTTTAACTATTATAATATTACTCTAATCTATATATATAAAAGAAAGTCGTGTTAGTTACACTATTTATAACTCAAGAACGGCTGAACCGATTTGGCTGAAAATTGGTGGGGAGGCAGCTTAGAACCAGGAGACGGACATAGGCTATGCCCGGAATTACCACGGGAACGGGAACTACGCAGGCGAAGCCGCGGGCAGCAGCTAGTTTAATATAATATTATCAGAACCTATAAAAGTACCTACAATTGAATCAAAGTTAGTTTTATCATACATAGAGGCTTACGTACAATTTGCGGTAAATTACTTTACGCTAAATTTGTTCCTAGTAAAACGCAAAAAAAAAAAGAGAGCTACTTAAAAGAAGATTCTTTATAGGAATAAAGTCACTGAAATTACTGTCGATAGATATTTAACCTAGTTATTTTGACCTAGTTATTAGATAGATATTTTACCTAGTTATTTGAACTATAAGTAACGTACCTACTCCAACTAAATGCTGAGCATAGGAAGGCTTAAAATGAGACAGGAGGTACTCCATCAAAGGCTTTGCAAAGCAATCTGTCACCCAAACATCAAGTCAACCAATGAGCTTACCCGCCGGGCACCGTGGAAATACATCAACATGAAGTAAGCACCTTTCTGTCAACGATGCGGTTGTTTTCGACTGGCTCGATGTGGAGAAGGCTAGGAATATTTACCGGCAAAATATTTCGTTATTCTCGGCTATTACATTTTACTCACATGATAATATATATCCTACTAATACTATAAACGCGAAAGTTTGTAAGTATGGATGGATGGATGTTTGTTTCTTTTTCACGCAAAAACTACTGAACGGATCTGGATGAAATTTGGCACAGAGATTTTTTTAAATGGCAGTAACCTTTATTCACAAAGAAAATTATAATATAATTAGTATTTAGAATTGAAACAATTGAGCTAAATGCAGACTGTTGCAAACAATCTACAAGTAGCTCAACTGATCCATATCAATACCAGTCGGAAGCGTCCCCAAGACGCTGGCTGCATTACCCCTCTGTATGGCAATGCTGATGCGCTGTGCTAGATACTGACCAGCTTGGGTCACGCGTCATGGATATTTTTAAATTTTTTTATCAGAGATAGATTATAGTCGGGAAAAACACATAGGCATATTTTATCCCGGAATTCCCACGGCAACGGGAATTACGCGGGTGAAACTGCGAGGCACTGCTAGTTAAATATAATAATTACCTCCACTGCTGTTGATAGGCCTCCTCAGGTTAGCGTCGACCGGCCGGCATCGGATGGTCCGCGCTAATCGCATCAGACGTATCTTTTCAGCTTAATACCGGGTGGTGCTTTCACTGTAACCGCAGCTTTGCAAACGAATAATGACGTCATCCGCACTAACCGGATCGCCGGCAATGCTGACAGTCTGATGTTCAACTTTTTTACCTACACATAAAAGAATTTAAATATTTAAATTGACAAGAACTATGAACTTAAATATTGTCGTTATAATTCGGATCTGTATCTGACGACGCCTGTATAATTTACGTCACGTGGTTGGTGGTCCCAGTAGACGAATTCAAAAATGTTATCCGTCAACTGGGACCGCGTTCCCAATACCTAGTGGTCCCAGTCAACGGAAGCCTCTGTCAGTTCTCCGTCAATCATCGCGATCAGTGGACGCACTTCTATGACAAACCATACAACGAATACCACAGATCAAGCTTTGTCCAGCATTATTTATACATTTTATTAAAAGTAAAATCCGTTTGATGCGGTCACTGCGGAGCCGGCCTGTCGATGCTAGCCTTAAGGCCAGGTTTTCCTGCAGCAGGTGTAAGGGAAAACGCGCGCCTGCAAAGCAGCCGCGCTCGTGTTTTTTGTAATTAAATAAACATGGTGATTAAGAAAGTCATTTTATCACGTCAAACTCTGCGATTTTGTTTAGAAATATTAAGTGTCCTAAGTTGAGTACAAAAAAAGTGAGATATCAGTAGTTCGCTAATTTTAGTATTGAAAAAACGTGAGAAAATCTTTCGAGTGAAGTTCATTAGATCTTGTAACTGAATGCGACTTTGACTAGACTAGATCCTTAAGTGATATATATATATATATATATATTTCAGAATTTTAAACACTATTTTCTAAGTCTCAGATGATTTTAAAAATCACAAAAATACGGCCTCGGCTGACCTACCAAGCCTTGAAGGGGACGGCTTTGCCGTAATCACCACACTTGGCAGCCGGATTTATTTAATTTATAATTTGATAAAATATGAATCCATGCTTTTAAAGATCTTAGAGGTCTTCATATATACTGTGTGCTTAAACTTGGGTTTGATCCAAACTTCAAAGTTCATGCTTAAGCTTTCAGCTAGCGGCTTATCCATATTGAAAAAGTTATTGACATTTTCTTAACCCACGTCTCATAAACTTAACTTCACATGTCCTCAACAAAGTCTTAGCTCCTTTAATAGAAGTGACCTTGGACCCTTATCCCTGTCTGCCCTTTTTGTTATTTTTTCATAAAAGAAACATAACAGTCTATTTAACTTCTGAATCACGGCTAAACAAGATACTTTTTACCGAATTTGAGTGACGAGCAAGGACTTTGTTATTATTTAATCTTAGTTTGCGAGTTTCTTCTGTAGGTTTATATTTTCTGGAAACAAATGAATTCAGAAACAAAATGTTAAAAACTTGCTTCACGCTTTTATGTATTCTTAACTATGTCTTAGATATTTTACTCCTGGAATTATTAAATACCTACACAGAATACCATAATACAAGACCCAAAACAACCGTGGTTCCAAATTGCGTAATATTTCACCTGCGTGCCATCTGCCTCTACCAAATGAAACACGGTTAGACACCAAGATATATTAATAAAAAGGCAGTTGCTCAAAAAAACGGCACTAACTCTTTTCAGCCCCATTGGTCGACCCAGAGAATGTGCACACCCTTTACAAAGAGATATTAATGTGTCCAACTTTTCTCTCCAATTTTCCTCTTGAATAACTTGTTGAATGAGAATATTTTTTTCCATTTCAGAGTTTTAATATATCTGGGGCGAAAGGCGTAATTCTTCTGAGAGAAAACCTCTGTTTGTGAGTTACGAGTTTGATGGATTATTATTATCATTACCATGATAATTTACTGAGAGCGACATTTTGTGTAAATGCGGTACAATCATTAAATTTTAAAAACAAAACTCGAAACATATTTTAACTAATAATTTTATTGTCTAGAAAAAAGTGATAGCCTACTTTGAATCTCTTAATTTTATACTGTTTTTAAGTTTCGCGGGATAAATTCTAACCTCTCGGGATTTAAGAAAGATAAAAGTTTCAAAAAGGCCATAATTGATGGAGAAATCGTTGAACGGGCATAAAAAATATACAGGGTTACTGAAAATTCACTGACACTGCGTGAACTGTAGTTTCTACCCATCATCAAAAAGACGATCGTGAAAACACCAGGTCTGAACTTTTTTTTTGTAAATCATCTCTGATACAGTATGAAATACGCTTGTCCGAAACCCAATGAATTTCTAACGACCGATTTTCCACTTCCACACCCACTGTTAATTTAGGGCAGAGCCGTTTTTATGTTTAGTTACAAATAAAGCGTCTCTAAGGAACTATTAATGTATGGAACCCCCCTCTATCTACTAATATCAAATCAAAAAATTAAGACCTGGCGTCTTCACAAACATGTTCGTGATAATGGACACAACCTGCAGTTCACGCAATGCAATAATAATAATAATAATAATAATAATAATAAACATTTATTTCAGACTTCATACATAGGTCCATAGATTACATTAAATTGGTAGGTACATATTAATAAAATAGTCACTTTAAATTACAGAAAACATTAGTCAAATTTAAACACAACAACACAATAATCAAAACAAGAAATAAAAAAATAATAATAATAAAATAAGAGAATTAAAGAATGTTTACATTAATTATTTGGCAATATTGTACTTTATTTTATTATTATTTGTATAAGCGTGCATCTTCGAGGAGTGATATATATAGATACAGTCAAATCTGTTAGCGAACACGCTCAGAATGCTATTGGAGCTGGCTCGGACCCTGCGCACCAGAGATGCTCCCCGCTTGCGCATGGTGGTGTAGAAACAGTCTACGCGCGCCTCGGCGAACATCCCTGACGCGCTGCAGAACCGGGACAGCCCCATCAGCACTCTGAACGCGTTATTATACTGCACCCGTAGGGCGCTGTACTGTTTTTGCGTATGGTTCACCCACAGGCTGCATGTGTAAAAACTAGAACAATATGCTTTAAAAAGCGTTGTTTTTACCTCTCTAGAGCAGCGAGCGAACCTGCGGGCTATCATGTTCGCTCTTACAGACAGCGCCCTCCGTTCTCTCTCAATGTCTGCATCGTCTTTCAGGTCAGAGGTTAGGAGATGTCCCAAGTACTTAAATTCTCTAACTTCCTTTAATGGAGTTCCATATAACTTTATGGGCGGTATGTTATGTACCGGACAGCTTCCTCTGGCCTGGAAAACCATGCATTCACTCTTTTTCACATTGTATTTCAGTCCATGTTCTGTAGCGTACCTCTCGCAGATCTTTAATAATTTACCTAAACCACACGTGGATGCGCTCAACAGCACCATGTCGTCTGCATAGCTTATACTGTTGATGCAGACACCGTCAATGTGACAACCGACACGGGTACTGCTGAGCTCATCCATCAGCGCGTTCACATACAGGTTGAAGAGCTTTGGAGACTTCAGCCCGCCCTGTCTCACGCCGCACTCCAGCCTGTATGTATCCGAGTAGGCGCCTGACCATCGCACCACATTGACCTGGTTTTGATACCAGAACTTAAAAATGTTATTAAGCTCTCGTGGCATTTCTAGTTCATTGAGCTTTTGCCACAGCAAATCATAACTAACCAGGTCGAATGCTTTGGATAGGTCGAGAAAACAGGCATGAATGGGAGTCTTGCGATCGGTGTAATACTTAACAGTCTGCTTCAGGCTCAAAATAGCCGTATCTGTTGACAGGCCTGGTCTAAAGCCGAATTGACTATCATTAAGTGTTAGATAACGGCTAAGTTGAGCATCAAGCAGACTGTCCAGCACCTTGGCTACAATAGTGGCTAACGAAATCGGTCTGTAGTTATTCTTATCACTAGTGTCGCCAGTCTTATTTTTAACTATAGGTACCACCACAGTTTTCATCATTTCATCTGGTAAGTATGAGTGTCCCATACATAAGGTAAAGAACATAGCAAGCACTCTGGGCAGATGAGGGCCCGCGTTCTGTAGGTGTTCTATGCTGAGACCATCATGGCCAGGAGATTTACCACGTGTAACGTAATCGTTACATATTTACGTTTTTATTTAATTAATAATTTAAAATCCAATACAATTCCGATTCCAATTAAATATTACTCGATTAATAGTATTAGTCGATTATAGACGACGGCCCATAGATAAGTTCGTCAACACGCCGCTAACTTCATGCCGTATCCGCTGCGATTGTCTATGGCCTTGAAATAGGACGTGTCACACTTTTACTGCGCAGGAGACGCACTGAGACGCCATTTTACTCGCTAATTGAATCAATCGTTATTTCATCGTATTTTTACTTGTATTTAAACTACAACAAAGTGAAAGTTATAAACCCCTGCTGGGGTTCAAAGTCCACCCTAGGGCAGTCTTCGTCTCCGGCCGGACTTCTCACGAGCTGCCCCCTTTTGGACCTGGAACTCCACGCTCGCACACACCTTTCGCCGTCGGGTCCCTGCTACACCCGCGACGCACTAAAAGGAGAGTACGGTGGAAGAGTAAAAGCAAGGAGAAGACCCTCAAATCTTAACCTAGTAGAATCAGCCTTCTGTAGGACAAAGAACCCACTCGCTAGCCCCTCTGGCCGAGTTAGTGTTTTTAAATTAATTAAATTACTTTATAGCCCTTCAGGCTCTCTATTTTATTCGTTATAATTAAATTTGTATTTAAACACACGTGTTTTTAATTTTTGTACAGTACGCAGCTAGGTTCTGTACCCCCCGGGTTTCTTAAAAAACCGGAAATTTTAAAAACCGGATTTTCTCTAAAAACCGGGACACTGGCGCCCAACGTGGGGCGCCAGTGTAAACAAAAAAAAAAAAAAAAAAAAAAAAAAAAAAAAAAAGTGTCCCGGTTTTTAGAGAAAATCCGGTTTTTAAAATTTCCGGTTTTTTAAGAAACCCGGGGGGTACAGAACCTAGCTGCGTACTGTACAAAAATTAAAAACACGTGTGTTTAAATACAAATTTAATTATAACGAATAAAATAGAGAGCCTGAAGGGCTATAAAGTAATTTAATTAATTTAAAAACACTAACTCGGCCAGAGGGGCTAGCGAGTGGGTTCTTTGTCCTACAGAAGGCTGATTCTACTAGGTTAAGATTTGAGGGTCTTCTCCTTGCTTTTACTCTTCCACCGTACTCTCCTTTTAGTGCGTCGCGGGTGTAGCAGGGACCCGACGGCGAAAGGTGTGTGCGAGCGTGGAGTTCCAGGTCCAAAAGGGGGCAGCTCGTGAGAAGTCCGGCCGGAGACGAAGACTGCCCTAGGGTGGACTTTGAACCCCAGCAGGGGTTTATAACTTTCACTTTGTTGTAGTTTAAATACAAGTAAAAATACGATGAAATAACGATTGATTCAATTAGCGAGTAAAATGGCGTCTCAGTGCGTCTCCTGCGCAGTAAAAGTGTGACACGTCCTATTTCAAGGCCATAGACAATCGCAGCGGATACGGCATGAAGTTAGCGGCGTGTTGACGAACTTATCTATGGGCCGTCGTCTATAATCGACTAATACTATTAATCGAGTAATATTTAATTGGAATCGGAATTGTATTGGATTTTAAATTATTAATTAAATAAAAACGTAAATATGTAACGATTACGTTACACACGTGACATACCTTTTATAACTTTGTACACATCGATGGCTGTGAACCTAGTTTGTAATTCCTGGCCATTGGATCCCACATCGATTACCGACTGTGATGGTCCCAAGGGCGAGTGCACGGTGAAGTGATCCCTGAACATTTCTGCTATGGCATTATTATCTGTGAGACCAGAAACGCTCACAGGGAGACCCGGTTTACTGTTCAGTTTATTTGTGGATTTCCAAAAACTACGAAAATCTTGATTAAGTGTTGAGCTGCAATATGATCCATTATAATTTGTTCGCTATTGGTTTGACACCACCTTAATTTCGCCTTAAAGATTTTTCTGCTTTCTTTCATATCGGTATGCACGTGGCCTGAATTAGGTTTTCCAGAGTTCAGCCAGATGTGAAACTTCAACCTGGCCTCCCTATGCGCATCACTAACATATCTATGAATGTATGAAATAACATAGCAATGAATTACCAATAACCCTGTATATATAGCCGAACATAGAACAGGTTCTATTAGAACCTCTTTATTTTTTCCAAATCAGTTAAAAACAATTGAACCTCAGAGTAAAAGCACAGCCTACCTATATGCACACAGTCGTTCGACGAAGGCATTTTGACGTGGTTTTGACAGAGAATTCGTACGGGGGCAAGGGACGGGACGGGGAGGGACGCTCCCGAGTAGAATACATCACCGCCTTAGTTACTCGGGAGCGTCCCGCCCCCCAACCCGTTCCTTGGGCCCCGCACGATTGCCTTGTCAAAACGCCTGCATCGAACGACTGTATGCATATAGGTAGGCTGTGGTAAAAGTATTGAAGCAATCGTAAAAAACTAAATCGAGCGCCATTGATTTGATTCTGAGCTGTACTGAATATTCATTGGATTTGCATTTCAGTGCCGTGGAAAACCACGGTGTTCCCGGGAGACTGGAGTGTGGAGTGTCACAATGTCTCCCTTTCACTATTTCTCACCATGTTTTTGTTGAAGATCGACTTTTGATCACAAGTAACTGAGTGTGAGTACAAAAACAAAAGAGATAAGGATAAATGAATGAGGAACACTTCCTTCTAAGGACATACTTTTTCAACTCGATAAAGATCGATGATAAAAAATGTTTGTTCAAGGGTACTTGACACGGCGGGATAAGAATTCCACAGTTGATCTCTTGAAAATTACCATTACACCTATCATTAATCCATAAAATATAATGTACATGGTGTTAGGTATTTGAAAAAACATAATTTTTGGGGGGTTTGGGGGTCATGCGCTACATTTCCTCGGTAGACAGTGTGCCCAGTGTCACAGTTGCTGAGATTTTTATTTTTATTGCTTTGACCTTGAACGCTTATATTTTTCTTAGAAGGTAATTGTATCTGGTGATAATTTATTTAGATTAAGTTTACCAGAACAAGAACAGGACAAGCTATTTTGGGGCATTAAAACCATAAAGAAAGGTATTTATGACGATATAAGGACATGATTTTCAGTAATATACAAAAAAAAATATCTCAGCAACCGTGACATGTAGAATAGAATAGAATATACTTTAGGGGAAGGGCGGGTAAGATGGATAGGGCGGGCAAGATGGATACTCGAAATATCAAGAAGACGCAGTGAAATTTTAAGATCTCGGCATAACAACAGCGTGCCTAGCCGCCGGCCGCGTCCCCCCGCTAAGTGCCGGCCGTCTCCTGCGCGCGACGGTGGTTGGAGGAGCGTGTTTATGTTTTGTGATCCAAAGTTTCGATGTTTTGAAGGTAAGTAAAGTTGAATATTTCTGTTGTTTTCTTGTAAATTGATATATGTTGTTGTTATTTTACTTTATTTACCATTGACCATGCTTGTTTGGAATGGATTGTTGTTTATTAGTTTTAGTTTATAAGATATTTTCATTTTCGTTCATCATAAGCCGGGCGGGCAAGATGGATCACGTTATTTATGATATATCCATCTTGCCCGTCCATTAGTAAAACCTAATTTAATGTAAATTATTGTCTTTTCAGATGGGTAAAACGTATAAAAGAAAGTCCCAACGTGAATTGTGGTCTTCGGAAACCCTTGCTGGAAGCAAAAACTTCGTCTATATGTCAAGCTTCTCTCAAATATAGTATTCCGTATGGCACCTTACATAGACATCTTCTATCCAATTGTTCTGAGAAAAATTGGGTAGATTTCGTACCGTGTTTACTCCGGACGAAGAAAAGCAATTGACGGAATACATTCGAAAAGTAGATTCTCTGTTTTACGGTCTGACGAGAATAGAGTTTATGCAGCTAGCAGGACAGTTTGCTAAAGCCAAAAATAAGGAAACTAGATTTAATAATATATTATAAATATATGTAATATATATTAATATATATAAATAATATATTTTATAATAGTTAGTACCTTTGCGATGAGTGTTATGACTAGAATACTACTTATAATCCATGATCCATCTTGCCCTCCTAGGTTATCCATCTTACCTACCCTGGGCGGGCAAGACGGATAATTTCCACTTTTTTATAAATGTGAGAGTTACACAATATTTGTTTAAAATTTAATTGATCTCATTGTTGCCAATGGTAGTTTATTAAATTAACGATTGTTCTAAGTAAAGTGTTCAAGTTCAATACACAGATTATCTATGTTTATATGCGTTTCTTCTAACTATATCCATCTTGCCCGCCCTTCCCCTATTGCACAAAAGTTGTACATGGGCGAGCATAATGCTAGATAGCATTCTCTACCTGCTAACCTTTGGGTACATTTGACATGTAGGACATTCGACACCGCAATCCTTTATTAAATAATGTCCATTTATCGAATACCAATATAAGATTTTTATAAAAAAATATGCATTAATTTTTATAATAAAATCTATTATTGGAAATTCAAAATAAAATCAGTCTGTCACTTTTCACGACTAAACGTCTAAACGGATCTTGATAAATTAATCATGGATAAATATTTCATGGAGATATATGAGAGGAGAGAGATGATTTATTTTACTCAAAAAATATTTAATTAAAATTTGTTTCTATTATTTGATTGTAATTTTCTATGTGAATAAAGTCTTTAATCCTGTACCTTAATTAAAAACATCAAAAAACGTAAAATGGCAAATTAAAACAAAAGCAAAAAAAAAGCTCTTTGTGTATTTTTACGGCTTCAAATGATTGCCCCGTTTCTTTGAAAACATTTATGACTCTAGGTGCAAAGAAAATCCACGCTATTCCCAGAGAGCCACTTACCGAGTGAAAAAATGTGTGATGTCACTTTTCTTAGATGTCTTCCGTCGCGTAGTGCGCGCGGTGAAGATTTTTCTAGCTAAAAATGTGAAACATGTTAAAAAGCTTATTTTACAGCGATGCTTGAAGCTAAACGTTTCACAAAGGTTCTCTTTGTCAGAAGGTTAAATGTTTTAAAGAATTTTTACAACCTTCACTTATCTGTGAAATCGCCTTAAAAAATCTATTAGCAAAACGATTTCAAAATATCAAATAATCCTCAATCGAAAAGAAATAAACCAATCTACTTACAAACACGGGCTGTAATCATCCCAACAGTAATTGAATTTACCCGAACATAAGGTAATGCGAGAAAATCAATCGGATTTGTCCATCAATAGCTACTTAGTCTGGGATACCTGTAACAGGTATGCTGGGGAAGGGCGGGCGGCGGCAGTGCAAACGCAGCGCCCGCCCAAGCCGCTCGTCTCGTACGAACCAGTGGACTTTCAGTGTTGCTTCGAATAGTGCATGGTGTTTTTTTTTCTGTTTCTTTCTTGATTTTTGCTCCTGATTTCTACGAGTGGAAGGTAATTTTTTAATTTTGATGTAATTTTATAAAAATTTATTAAAAATCAAAAATAAATTTTAGTTAAATATACGTTTATATGAAAAAAACTTACAATAAACTCTATATAACTGTTTTTTAGAATTTTCTAATAAATTTAGTTAGGTTACATAATTAAAATAAGTAATTAAAGCTATAACGGGCAATCCAGTTTATAATTGCCGACAATTAGCTTTAGCCGTAAAAGCCCGAATCGAGGTGAAAAGCTAAAGTTTCCGGGCGAATAGTGGTTTAATTGAATAATCTTTGCGAGTTAACAAAGCCTTTCGTTTCATACTTGTTGCTTTCTGCTAAATCTATTTTCTGTTCAAAATTGGGCCTTTTGAAAGGTTAAATTCCAAGGGCGGATAAATTTACTACTTATTATAAAAATATAATTTGTAAGAGCGCGTTTAGTACTTACAATAATTATATTAGATTTAACGTTCTTCTTATTCATCATAAAATCTTTGAGTAATAATAGGTGATTAAAGTAGAATTAAAATTTTGCTTCATTTTAGTTAGGTAAGGTATATGAATGTAGGTAAAAATAGTTATCAAACTTCATAAAATATCTACTTAAAATGGTAGAGAAATAACAAAAATTCAGTTGAGCTACCTGTAGATTGTTTGCAACAGTCTGCAGTTAGCTCAATTGTTTCAATTGTAATACTAATTATATTATAATTTTCTTTGTGAATAAAGGCTTCTGCCATTATTTATAAAAATTCCATTATTAATTTAGAGCACGGCCATCTTATCACATCGTGTTCCAAGCATGGAAGCATAAAAACAAAAACCAACACAGATATAATAGAGTAATTTTGAACCATCTGCCTAAACACAATTTCCAATTCAATAACTCACGAAATTTGGTAAATTTCACAATATCCAAGTTAAACTAAATTGTGTAATCGGATTACAAGTTATAGCGGTTACAAAGGTTTTTCTTTGGGGAGTGCTAATCTGTGTTTTGGCTTTTCTCCAACGTTCACTGGAGATTAGACATAGACGGGGTCCGAGATCCCTTGTCGTGATTAAGTTTCTATTCCATTGTGGTAATGTTGACGTAGAACTACTTTACAGAATTACCCTAGTATTTCTGAACTAGGATACCAACATCTGAAGTAAATTAATGGATGTCTTCAACGTGAGCTTTATATAAAGTCATTTTATCAGTGAAATTTAAAGAGCTAGCCCATTTTTATTTTGGTTTATAATCACAAAGAAGCAAGAAAAATCTGAGAAAGAGGATTGTCTTATATTATTCAGTTCAGGCGTATAATAAGATATTAATAAGATAATTTCTTATTTTTTGATAGATTGGAGCAATCTTTGGATGTGACATGCATTTGTTAAAGGCTTGTAGGCACCTAAATAAATTCAAGGCCTTCACCCAATTCGAAGAAAAGCCTACAATGTAATCTAAGAATAACGTTACTGTGTTTTGACATACATAGCGTGGTTCCAAGTATAGCGAGAGATAAATATTTTGTACATTATCATAAGCTTTGTCATATTTTTCCTGGGCGAGATATGTCTATTTCGCTTTACTTCGCTCACAGATTAGAATTCCTATATTTTGTTTGGTTTGAGAAAGTTATTGTATGGGGGCCTTTGTAGCTGTAACAAAACGGAATTTCTTTATAATTTCGTTCGATAAAAAAAACAACTGAGTATTATTGTTGGAGTTCTGTGAAATAAAGCAAGACCAAAAAAAGAGCACAGTATGAATCACCATTGCAGAAGCGAGATGTTTCACAATTTGATGCGACCAATATGTTTTTATTGCTAACAACCCCAAAACTCATACCTACCGTTCCTGGAAGGTTAACAGCCATTTTATGAATCTCTCGAAACTAGGTTACATGTCCGGTACTGGCGTCCGACAAAGTGTTCATATTTCTCCGAAAGCACCCTGAAAATCGGGAGGAACACCAGATATTAATGGTTATTTAGTTCATGTTGATAATTCAGAATCATGTTGATAACTTGGGATGATCCTTTATTTAGGGTAAATAAATAAAAATAAAAAAATAAATAAAATTTATTCAAAGAAACTCGTAAAATAGACAATACATAAGTGCACTAAACAAATAAACACAGCTAAGTATAACAAATTAGCCTGAACTAGGTAATCCTGTGTTTCAGGCGACAAGAGTGCTAATTATTAGATAAAACAATCACTTAAACAATAAAGGCATTTAGTTTAATGTTGTTTAGGTTACAAACATTTTGTGTATTATGGTAGGTATTTAACTTAGGTACATCGAGTAGAAACTAGATTAATCACTATACTAACTAGGTTAACTTTATGTATAAAAATATAATTTACTTGATAATATCTAATAGCTTCTCTGTATCATCGTAGGAAAGACTTTGAAGTGTAAGTTTAATAGATTTCTTACAATTATTATAATTAAGCGCGTAAGAATTAGACATTGAATTTAGTCTGTTGTATAGAAACGGACCGAGAAATAGATAAAATTTGTTCGTAAAAGCAAATTTTAGAGTTGTTGGCTGCGGGCAAACTTTATCGTTCCGTCTCTTATTAGTAAATTCAGTGCTGAAGGGAAGGGCTGCGTGCTGTCTTAGTACTGTGTTCATTATAAATAGCTGACGGACTGTTAACACATCACAGGACTTATATAAGAGATTAGTAGGAAAGATGAAAGGACGGAAAGTTGCCACTTTAAGTATTGCTCTTTGTGCTCTTTCTACTGTTAGTAACACAGTTTTTCCCGCTCCACCCCATGTGGTAATGCAATAAGTTAAGATTGATTGACAAAGGGCAAAATAAACTTTTCTAATTATATAATAATCTGCAATATGGCGTAGCTTTTTAAAGATAAATATTAACTTTCGCACTCTACCACATAATGTTTTTATGTGGGGCTTAAACGTAAGCTTATCATCTAGTATGATACCTAAGTATTTAATTTGATTTGTACTTTTAATTATGGGACAAGGACATTGAGTGTTGTTTGGGCTATAGCAATGATGTGCGTATAGGTTAGTGTTATTACTAGTTGTGGCCTGTTTGCGCATCGAAAACTTAGTATAATTGGTCTTCTCAGTATTTAATGTTAGTAGGTTGTGCTGTAGCCATTTGTTAACCACATTGAATCCATTTTGCGCAAACTCGAAGACTTCCTTATCAGAATCAGCTGAAAAAAGGAGGGCAGTGTCATCAGCGTATGATATAATAATGCCGTGGTCTAGCTTTAGGTTACAGAGATCGTTAATATATATTAAAAAAAGGGTTGGACCCAGTATACTTCCCTGGGGAACCCCGAAGGATGTGTTTTCCTGATCATCGCTCAGGACACTGCCAATTCTCACGCATTGAGTGCGATGTTCTAGGTAGCTTGTAAGGAGCTTCAACTGAGTGTCTCTGATTCCTAGAAGTTCTAGCTTGCGCAAAAGTATAGGGATGGAAACTGTGTCAAAAGCTTTAGCAAGGTCGAGGAAGATTCCTATTGTGTGTTTTCCTTTGTCGAGTTCTTGAACGAGATAGTTGGTCAGGTGATGTACAGCATCGGCAGTGGAAATTTTAGGTCTAAATCCAAATTGGGTCTTAGATAAAATTAATTCATCCTCCAGGTAATTAACCAACCTTTGATTAATAATTTTTTCTAATATTTTAGAAATAGAGGATAGTAAAGAAATAGGTCTATAATTTGTAACTTGGTCTTTACTGCCAGATTTGTACACAGGGATAACTATTGCTTTTTTCAAACATGCAGGAAAAACACCAGAAGATAAGCATTTGTTGAAAATGTGTGTCAATGGGGCGATTAAAATGTGCCTTAGTTGTTTTAGTATTTTAGTTGTGATATTGTCCCATCCGACTGCACAGTCGTCCTTTAAACTCATGATTATCCTTTCTACCTCGGCTTCATCAGTCTCTAGTAACACAAAGGATGTTGGAATATTGTGGTCCGAGACAGCTGTGCATGTTTGTGTTTGTAAAAGGCCCTGAGCTCGTTCTGACAGACACTTACCTACATTTACGAAGAAAGAATTTGCAGAGTTAGCGGATTGCAAATGTGATGCGTTTGTTTGCAATAAACACGAAGATGACTCATGCAATTTTGACGAATAAGTTACATTTTTAATATGTTCCCAGATTTTTTTACTATTTTTTCCCGCTTTTTCAAGTGCAGTTTTGTCGTAGTTAATTTTGACTTTACGTAAAAGATCATTACAAAAATTACGGTAACGTTTATACGATATTTGCAAAACCAAGTTATTCGGGTTAGATTTTGCTTTTAAATGCAACTTGTCACGGTGTCTCATACATCGAATAAGACCAGGTGTGATCCAGGGCTTAACATTATGGTATTTATTACGTAAACTAACATTATGCGAATTCCTTAAAATTGCACGTTGCACATTATCTATTACAAAAGACATGCACAACTGCGGATCATCGGAATTGTAAACGCAAGCAAAATCTACGTTGCATAAATCATCTTCGAGTTTATTTATGTTTATCTTTGACCTAATGCGATTACTGCTTGGCTTAGGTAATTTACAATTTAAAGAAAGTAGGATAGCATTATGATCGGTAATAGATGAGTTAATAACAAGTGTAAGTGAAGGGAGATTCGATTTAAGCATGATATGGTCTAAGCAGGAACCACCTTGGTGCGTTGGCAGTGTGTGCGCAGGAAGCAAACCATGAAAGGAACATAGATTTAAGTAGTTCTGGTTAGTTTCGTCGCTATACTCAGGTATAATATTGATATTAATATCTCCAAAAATCTCCTTAAATTAAGAGATATTGGTAACCTTGAGAGGGTGTGGCATGGTCAGGATCATGATACAGGGTGTTCGAATTTTCTAAGATCAACGTTCTAGACAAAGCGTAAATTTTTGGGATATTAATTATTTCTTAGAATTTCCTCGTAATTGTGGGTACTAAGCACTGCAAATAACTTTAGTTTGCATTAAATTGCCAGTAATTTTACGTTCTGCTATTCACATTTATTTCAGAGCTGATTCAATCACAATTTTAAACTAACAGACTTTTTCTAGTGGAATTGATAATTTGGAGAAACACCACGGTTATTTACGGTTATTTAGTTCATGTTGATAATAATTTAAACCCTACAAGGGTAATTCAGGAGATATTGGCAACCTTGTCTGTTGTTTGGTTTATTATAGCACGAGTTGGTCGGCTGTCGGGCCATGTTTCCCGTCGGGAGTCTGGAATTATTTATGCAGAATGAAAGTGTCGGTAGCACAGGTGAAGCCAAACAGCTCAATGTATGTTTTGATTTGTAACTCAGATTCCAAGGTATATATAATTCCAAGGTGTATTTATATATTTTTTTTGTATTGTATATATAAAAGCGTTCGTGTTTCAATCATATCTCGTAACCGATATTTTATCGAGCATCTACCGGTTGCAATCAACATTGACGAACATCATCTCATCGTCCCGTACCTATCCTATATACTTAGCCTAGCCTACACCTGGCCAGCTTTTTGTAAATCTAATATGCACAAATATTCAACGGAACGTGCGTGTAAAAAAATACTGTCTCAAATGGAATATATGTTTTCTGAAAAAGATGGAACATACCAACTGTTTGAAACATGTTCCACCTGAAGTAGCTGAATCTCGCAGTTTACGAGAAGTGTGCACGGTATGGATCTACCCGCTTGGCGCGCCTACGCTACTGTAAAATTTAATCACTTGCGGTATCTTCCTTGAGGCATGATGGGGAACCGATAAAATAAATATATTACAAATATATTTTCTTAATATAAAATAACAATTATTCTATAATACTTAAATTTTTATATTTGGGTCCTGTCATTATGTGGATGTGCATGTAGGTCATGATGAACACCAATAACTTTAACCCCTTCTCAAAATGTAGAAGACATTTCGCGTCAAATAAAGTAGATCTCTTGCTAAAGGTTGGTTTTATTTTTACTCTATGTAGCCCAAGAATTTTAATATTTGCGGTCACGTACCAACGAGATGTGTAACTGAGCAGTAAAATTTTGAGATAGGCAATAATTCCAGTTCTAATGTACTTTAATGGCCCACGAAGCAGCTTTGGTACTAAATATACACGCTACAAATCTACGATCCATTGGTTTATTGATGGTACGGGAAAAGAAAACAAAGAATAACGCTCACGCATCTGTTATAATTCTGATCAATCGTAGAGATCACATTGTAGACATTCTTGTGTCTACGATAAATAGGAAGACTATGAATTTAGGTTGAATCTAGTTATGAGACTGAAATATGCAGAGGCGCAAATATGTAGGTTTTGACAGTACCTACCATTTACTACCATTGTAGTCGTGACCACACGGACCTAGATCCGATTGGTACGATTGGGTTTTCAAAAAATTGCTGGAGCGTCTGGTCGAAGCGACGCGTGACGCGAGAGCTGGTGGGTACCTACCCATCTGGCGCAGCATTGCCATGATAATGGACCAGCTGAGCTCGGTACCTCTAGATTAATTGCAACAGTCTGCACTTAGCTCAACTGGTTAAATAGTAAATTCTATTTCTTATTTGTTTCTGTCCTTTAATAGTAATTTCTTTATTTATAAATCTAGATTGTATCTAGTCAAAAACGTGACCAATGCCGTGCTGGTTACATAGATGGGTAGATCTTATTAAATTTTCATTTAATTTTCCACGAACTTTGTTGAATATAAATTCCGTGCTTACTAGACGCACAATTTTGGTTTACATCCAGGTTTTGTGAATTATAAATGAGCGTAATTTTTGCGAGCGAATAAAACCGCAGGCAATCGACTTGTACAAAAACAAATAAAGAACGTCTACCGTGCTCCTGTACCAATATTTATGAAATCGCAAATAAAAAATTGCTCATTCCAGCTCCAACGCAAATATGGAGGCTGGTTTGTTCAGAGAGTTAATAAATATTGTAAGCTCTGATATCTAAATAAGTACGTAACCATTCCGCTTTGAAAAGCTTTGGAGAGCTTTTCGCGGAAAGCGGAGTGTGCTCTAGCACACTCTAGCCTGGTGGTAAACCAGTCTGCTCCAGGGTGAAAACCGGTCCTGAATTTATCGAGCAAGAGAGATATAAAATATGGATATTTCCATATTACCTTATAAAATATTCATTCGTTAAAATCCATGTTCGGACTTTCGGACAACAGATTAGGGGACATAAAAGCTCAGAACTTAGTTATAGGTAACTCAAACTCATCAGACTTGCGGTGAGGTCAACGCAAGTCGGCTTCAATCATATTCAGGTAAATGTGATTGAAGCTTAAAAGTTGTATATATATTTTAGTACTTGGCTCAGCTGGGTTTCATCCCGAAAGTCGTAAAAGCTGGGAGATGTCCTCATGTCTTTGTGCAACCTGTTACGGTCTCATTCATTGTTGAAGAGCTGCAAGTGACATAAAAAAATTTGATAGCCAAGACGTTGAAAGTTTGTGTGGTTGCCATTGTTTTTGAGTAGACGACATTGTTTCTGAGTCGATGCCATAGTTTCTAAGAGGGACATAGTTAAAATACTGCATTCATCAATATATAAAACGAAGAGTAAGGTATTGGCTAACGATGTTTATAATAACATGATTTATTGGATAAGCACCATGACCTCTTTACGTTGATGTTTACCAGGATAACCTCTAAAACACTCTCGTTACTCAATTGCTTAAAGAATTATTAATAACCGGAACATCCACTCGATTCTTGTTAAAGTGAGCTTTAAATATCTGAGCAAGTGATTTAGGATAAATTATATGGTTTTAGTAATCAAGCCCACTTATGATCTAGATTTGATATTCTATAATATAAAACATTTAAACTTTCGCGATTTGTTTACATAGTTAATGGTTTAATCGGGTATTTATCGCGTACCTTTTGTTTTTATTATTTTTTGTTTCGTTTCGACTTTGTTTTTTCTTTTGTTATTTATTATCCCCTACGTTGATTCTATAATATCATTATAGTTTTTTTTTATTTCGGAATTGAAACATTTTTGACAATGTTTAGGCATAGAAACAAACTAAACCTATCTTAAAGCTAGCTAGTGTATCTAATACATGACCATGTTTTCTATCCTATGTTAAAGGATCGTAGGACCACAACGCAGGAGGTTGCGGGTTCGATTCCCGCCCTGTGACAAATGTTTGTACGATCTGCAAATATTTTTTTCCCCTGAACAGCCGGGTATTTTCTATGTAAGATATCTATCTATGTACCTATTAAGTATATGAGTCATAACTCCAGTTCTGCTTAGTTTGGGGCTAGATGATGCTGTGTGGATCGTCCAGCATTATTTATTTATTTATTATAGGAAAAGTTCTCCCCCAATTTCTTCCAGGATTTGTAAAACCATTATTTTTGTAGAAAAAGTTTATTATACACCACCTGAGCAAAAACAATAAAAAATACGTAGTGCTCAAACAGGAAAATGCCATAATTTCCGATATTCCGTTCTTTGTGCAAAGCTAATGAGTTGAACGCGCGAATTTTGCTGAGATTAATTCTGAAAGCTGCTGAAAATCAAAAATACTGTTCGCATTTTCTGTGTTATATCGGTCTAGTTGAATAACTATACCTAATTGGATGTGGATAGGAAAAGGAGGTTACGTACAAAGAATAGATTTAACAAACGTTATGTATTTGTAGTCTTAATGCGGGTTAGTTACTACATTACGAGGACACTTGATCTCGTGGTTGGTTAGCACATTCCCCTTACCGAGGGAAGGATGCGGGTTCAAGTCCCGTCGATTTTTTTTTGGATATTATTTGCATTGAGTTGGTATACCTATTATTGAATTTCATAGTAAATCACCTGTCGAATAACTTATCATGTCATGCATTTTTATTGCGTGACGGTGTTAAACGAATAAAAGATAAAACTACCGATGTTCTGGCTTTTATTATTTTATTTATAACGATTGGTTCAGTTTTCAAACGTATGTGATGGATAGAGCTATAAAAATGTCTGGAAGAAATTGTAGGTAGCAATACCTCTATCTACCATTGTTTGATTTTTGTTCTGTCTGGCACAGTAGTATTTTACTTTTTTAACCAGGGAGATTTCTACTTGCTTTCATGGTAACAACACTCAGTCAAATCTTATAAAATTTCTGATTTTAAATTTTACCAGCTTCGAGTACGGTATTGACAGTAATAAAATACAGTTTCTTTGCACAAAACAAAATAGGTACTAAAAGAACTTTATCGTTCCAACATGGAAAAACAAAAGAGAAATTCGATCGTCTTTTTTTTTAGGCTCGAAAATGTTTTGATTAAAGAGTCTTTTAGAGTAGACAAATTACGTATTTGACTTGTATTGGTTTTGACGAATAATTGAGTTGACGAATCGCGAAAATGATAAATTAAGCTTATGACTTGTTAAGCACATTTACAAACACGTATTAGACGACTGTCTGCGAAATCGTGGGAAGACCTGCATTTACAAGGTCACACATCAGTTTCCTATAAAAATACAATTCCAAAGAACAGAGCTAACAGTTAATTACTCAGGATAAATCTGAACAATGGCCAGTTTCGTTTCGTATGAGAATGCTTCAAAAATATATTGGATTTATTTTCTGAGCAGCGAACAAGGTTTCCGGGTCAAGAGAAGCACAGATTTATAACAAGTTGGTATAAACTGTTGTAGTTACAGTCTGGAATTACTGTTTACGAATCATAAAATAGGGAAATGTTGGTTTTACTAGCCTTTAACGGATTGCCGTGGTTTGCGGAAACTGTTGATTAGGAGTTTTGACCAAAGTCACTGGAGAGAGTCAGTCTGTTAATGAGAATAGCTTTGAATAGACTACTCTTCAAGAATAGACACTTATGAATAGACTAACTATGATTATTTCGATGTAGTAAGCGATATTTACCCCGATACTAGCGCCACTACATATTTTATTTTATCATTGCGTTAAAAAAAGGAACTATCAAAAATTCGGACCGCGCGTAGACGATACCTATTACAAGCTTTTTTTTAATGTTTCTGTTATAGTATTGTTTTGTGTTATTCAGTCAGATACCTTGTTTGGAGAGCTTGGTGGCCACCAATAGGAATTAAACTCTTGAAACAATTATCTGCCTTAATAATACAATATAAAACTATTACATTAAAGAAAAGCTCGTGATAGGTATCGTCTACGCGCGGTCCGATTTTTTGATAATTCCTTTGTATAAAGTAATGATAAAATAAAATATGTAGTGGCGCTAGCATCGGGGTATAGTATCGCCTTAAGATAAACTATATATATAAGATATATAATAATAATAATAGATTTATAATATAAATAAGATATATATATAATATTGTGGAATGTATCATAACTAGGTACGAACGGAACTAGGTACGGACGGTACTGTGCACCGTCACAGTTACAGTTTTAGTACATAATTTTAGGTATTATTGAAAGGCCCATGTACAAGAAAATCCCTCACATAAATGCTTCAACTCTCAAAGGAGGCCCTCCATCATCAGAAATCGAAACACTCCATTAACTAAATTATGAAATAAGCTACCGATTGAGCTGAAAATATTCAAGCCCACGGCTTTTGGGTGAATTATAGTCTTATTGCCTTCAATTAAGGGCGTCTTTCCTTTGCGATAGACGAGGATGCTTCGTCAAATTTCCATCATGATAGTGTTGAGATCGGGCCCGAGATTTCCAGTCGACTTGTTGGGTGGGGTACCTAGTCAAGTTGTCTCCTGAACTTAGTAGATCAAAAGCGTAGATATTATCCCGTACCAGTAGGTGAAGGGTGAGCTCAACCAGTTTCACTGCTCATTACTTCCAGTCAATGGAAATGAAAATGGATTGATGAATACATGGCCCAAGAAAACAAGATCTGACACTCCGAGAGTGACACAAATTCTAGGTCGACTTTAACTTCTTGTCTGATATCGGCGGATTTGGCGGCTCTCAATCTTTTTAGTTTGGGGAATAGTATATATCATTACATTATATATCTATGAGATCCTTCTTTCTATAAATATTGCTTACCTACATTTGATGTCTGAAACTCGACGCCTATCAAGTTACTTTTTATCATATACAGTGTCGTGGTTGGTTTACGAATATTCTGCATCGAGTTTGGCTAATGAATAGATCTACTTTTTCCCCAAACTACAAAGTTTGAAAACCGCCATTTCCACCTAATTTGTAACACCCATATGACCGTTATGTCTCGGAATGCTATACCTACCTGGCAAAGTATATTATTATACCATGGATATATAAAGACGTGCTGAAACTTTCGTTTTATATTCGTATTTTGGCAGCTGTATAATCCTGATACTGGCTATTCCATCACCTGTCATTATTCACTGACAGGTAATGTAATAGCCATATTCCGAAATTTACCTCATATAAAATTATCCACTGAACCAACCCAAGGGTCTGGCCGATCTCATTAATATTGAGTCGAAATTCTTGTCAATTATCTCAAGAGTCCTACCGAAACGTTATGGCTCAAAGAGTAATATCAGTTGAATGTGCCTATTAAGTACCTCACCGCATCCTTTCAGTCGGCCCGGAAAATATTGCGAGCACGAAAAATTCAATAAGGGACCCGAATCTCGATATGTCTCGCTTCTGCGCCATTGGACCCTCGAATATGGGGTTTAAAGGAGCTATCTCAATGATGAATTGTGCTATTCGGGAGTGAATAAGTCTTCGTTTTGTACCTCATGTAAACCTGGGCGTGACGGAGCATTGGAACCTGGATTTAACGAATAGACATACGTTATCGAAATGTGCAGGTGGAATTGTCTCTATTTTGACAATGTTTACGGAGACATGAGTTAGGTTAGGTTTAAAGATTTCTCAAAAAGACACAATCACATGACAATAGTTCTTTAGCTTAGTGTAGGTGTAGATTTATAAAAGTAAAGTTGTTGTTCGGTCTATAGGTTGTAATTACAGTTTTGCATAAATGAAAAGATAGGTACAAAAAGATAAAAGGTAGATAGATAGATGGATATGCAGATAGAATAGACAGAAAACACTTTATTAAACCACACAAAACAGGAAAGAATATAACGAAAATGTTTCGAAAAAAAGGAAGTATAAAGGGCGGCCATAACGCTTAGAGCGATCTCTTCCAATAGATATCATATCCAATAGAGGTACACATTATTTTCTTTTATTGATAAAACACAAAAATCTTATAAAATTGGCCAATTTTCCTGAACAAAACTAGCAAGTTTAGTTTTGAAGGAGAAAACGAGCAAACGAACATTTTCCAGAGTTTTGGGTAGTTTTCAGAGTTCTGCGATAGAGATCTTTCTATATATTACAATTCTGTTTATTGTGTGTGTGTGCGTGTGTGTGTGTGTGTGTATTGAAGATCTTGCACGTAGAAAACTACTACGTGTATTTTTTTTTTGAGCAGCTACATAATCATAAATTGAATCATAATAATTGCTGGCTCAACTGTACGTACAATACAAGTCGGACCATTATTTGTTTAGTTTATTTTAAACAAGACAGACCAGTTGAATTAAACCAATTGTTTCTTCGTAACTTTGCAATGAGAAAAATAAAAGTTCCGGGCCCTCTGAAATTCAAACGACATTTCTTTCTTTCCCTGGCACATTAAATAATCAAGTAGCGAAGGATCGCCCTGGGAGAGGCCAGACGCGAAGTTTTTCTTTGTTACGTTGTTACACAAGTCATTATGAGCGAAAATACAATACAATGGAATGTCCACACCAGTATGTAGGCTTTGAAAATTGTTGGGCAAATATTTTATGCTCAAAGATATACATATACACGTGGTAACCGGGTATTTATAGAAGGGCGTGAGCTGTCCTCTTACGGCTTCATCAGCAGTGCCGGATTAGCCAATAAGCAAACTATAAGCATTGCTTACGGCATCACGTATTGGGGGGGCACCATACACAGAAAAAAAAATTGATGGCTCATGACACAAAGATAAGGGTCTTTGAAAATCCGCGCGTTTTATATTGACTAGAGCAGCGGCTCTCAAACTTTTTTAGCAACGGAACTCTTTTGGACATTGAAATATTTGACGGGGCTCCTAATAAGTTAATTGCCTTAATGTAATAAAAAAATGGAGAAAGGAGCGAGCCTCGAGTCTATTTAGCGACCCAGCGAGAAGTATGAGAGAGAAAAGAAAGAAGACGATGCAAAAACGGTGAGCCGATAAAATTTTTAAAAAACTTAGCGACGTTCGGGAAATGTGTAAAGAAAAGGCAAGCGGAGCGAGCCTCGAAATTTTTTGCTACCATTGGGAAATTCACGAAAGAAAAGGAAGAAAAGACGACATGGAAACAGCGAGCGGAGCAATCCTCAAGCTAAAAAAAATGGCACAGCTCCGGTGCCTTACGCCAGACAGAAAATATTTTTATAGCGCCCTTTCGGCGTTTTGCGCATTGAATCGGTTAAATTATGGATAGAGGGGGCCCACAAGCGTGGATCGCTTAGAGCATCAAGTAGTCTTAATCCGGCAGTATTTATCAGCCCAGACTTATTCCTTCAGACTTAAAACATTACGCGGATAAACGAGAAACTCCGGCACTTTCTATGTCAAAGGACATAAAAAACATTGGAGTCTCTTACATTTTTAATTTATGTTACCCCTACTGGTAGGGTCACTACAAAATTACAAAACTTTAATTTGCAACACTGTAAAGCAATATTTAGTTGGCTTCCAGCAATCAACTCTTCACAGTTATAAATTGCACTATCGACCACTTAGTTGTGCATTGAGCAGAGCTGATTATGTTGCGTTCGAGTGTTCTACAAGTATTTATACTAGATCCATATATTATCAGGTTATGTAATATAGATTTGCAAGGCATTTAGAAAAAAACTTATAGCAGTTAGTTATCATCCTGATTGATTTTTAGAACCTTTTTTAACCCGCGATGCAAAAAGAGAGGGGTGTTATAAGTTTAACGTGTCTGTCTGTGTATCTGTCAGTGTATATGTGTATCTGTCTGTGGTATCGTAGCTCCCAACCGGATCAACCGATTTTCGTTTAGTTTTTTTGTGTCATAGATAGATTTTATCCCGAGTGTTCTTAGCCATGTTTCATGAACATCTGTAAGGGGGTTTTTAAAAATTTTAATTTTGTTCTTGTTAACTAAACATATCACATATCACATATCAACATATCACATATGTCTTGATGATGATTGCATTCTAGAACAGAGTTCATGTCATCATTGTGCCCATGCATCAACAGATCAAATAGTATTTTGTCATGATATCCGTTGAAACTGCTCTTTACTATGAAACTCTATCAATATTCCATAGATAAGCGAATCTCACGCTGACTTTTGAGATTTGATGTGCAAAACCATCCCAATTTATATTTCTTCGTCATCTCAAAGGATGAATTCTGGACTCTTTAGTTTCTCTTTTTTCCCCTTAGAGGGGGAACTGTCAAGAAGGAAAATTGGAATAAGCAATTGCATCACATTAATTGCGTTGAACGTATGTCTGTAACACACCGTAACTAGCTAGGTTTTATTTTTAATCTGAGAATAAACATGATCCAAAACTATGCACGCCAATGCCACTAAAGCTTTTAGGTTATCTAGAATTAGCAACAGATCCACGTGAATTTTGATATCGTTGCACATTCAGATGTTTAGGAATGCTCTAGTATCTAATACCTATAGTACTCACAGGTAGGCTTGTTTCTATCAAATCATGCGCGCTAAGACTGTGTCTCTAGTAGGCAAACTGTTAGCGGCCACTAAACTGAGACAGTCGGCGCACGTAACGCTGCAAAATGCGAAAACTGCGTGAAGTGAGCTAACAGTTTGCCTACGGGGGCACAGCCTAAATAAATCTTTTGCTGGTTGCAGTAAATTTTTACCTACATGGAGAGTTCAAGGCGATTAAAACTCCTACTGACTATGTTGAGCATGTAACATACTGCTTTGTGTATATAAGTCAAATGTATAACTTAGCTATGGACAAAGTTAGTCCAGGATCTTTATTCTACAGTCAGAGATCATACTTAGCAAGATAACATTTTTTGCAAATTTCACATTGACTCCTCAAACTGAAAAAGATGGGTCGTCTCCGTAATGACAGAGTAAAACTTTTCATTAAACATCCGGCGAAATTATAACTACATCTGTAGCAAGCACTTTTATGGTACTTTTTGTCGTTTAATATCTGGGCACTTAAATGGATCGCGTAATAAAATTTTCTCTTTTGAGATTTAATTTCATTCTACTTTAATTATGGACTTTGTTAAAAATTTTACTGTGTCAGTCGTGAAGGATTTTTCTCGTGTGAATTTTCAACTCGTAATGTAAAATACTTAGTACCTGATGTACGGCTACCTACCACTACGGCTACCTACCACTACAGCTACCTACACTACTACAGCACAGCATAGTAGATAGGTTTTGTCTAATAATGTAAAACTCAGAATAAGTAATCAATAATGAAGACTAATTTTAGCAAAATAATCAGTTCAATATAAGTATAAGATGATAATACATCAGTATTAAGTTCATGTTTAACCGCTTAAATGTTTTAAGAGGGCGCATTGCGCGCCATTTTGTGAAAAGGATAGGATTTCGCGTTCATAGGAGCGGGACGGAGCATACGTTTTTGGAACGGCGTAAGCGCAAAAATAATGTTTTTGCTTATTTACAAGAAAACTACACAACTTATGAAGAAACTGTATTAAGGAACCAAAGAATTAGTAATAAAATACAAATCCAAAGATTTTTTTTCTATAGACAGCAGGGTTCCTGAAATCTCGACCAAATTGGGTGCAAAAGAGTGCACTTTCATGATTTTTTTTCGTATTTTTTTTCGCAATCGTGTTTTCCATTACAGAACTGAAGAAAAAATTTTCAATTTTATGTAATTTTAGTTTATTACGATGGGGATCCCGTAAGATGTAGGCCTAGTTTAACAAGCAAGCCTGCTAGATAAAACTTTTAAATCCATCACAGTCATAGTAGTAAGTTCGTAGCAAAAGACAAAAAATGAGGGTAGATCGATATATCTGTCAATAACAACTCACTTGCAGTGCCCTCAGTTATTCCGTGATCATGGCGCATGAAACTGCGCCGAAATATCGTAAAGCTCAAAACTCAAATCATGGTAAATATTCCGTTGTAAATGACTCGAGCCCGCTAGGTTCGCCTCTTAATGATGCAATAATGTTAAATTATAATCTACAAATCTGTCTTAAACTAAAATTGCATATAAAAATTATTTTCTATCGTGCGAGGTGATTAAACTATTTACAAGGTAATAACAAAATAACAAATAATAACAACAGAAAACTATGTCCATTAGTGTGTTAGTTGGTGTTAGTCTCGTCTTGCAGTGTAAGCTCGGGATGTTCATTTCCATTTGCGAGATGATAAATTTCGCATAATCTCCGTAAAATTGAGGATTGTAATGTTAAATGAACTTAGAAGTAGCATATTCTCCATTTCATACAGTGTTTGTTTAGTTGAATTTAAATGTAAGCTATATTAGAGGTACAAAATACATTAGATATCCAAATAAAGGTTCTACCCTAACATAAAAGTTGAAATGTAAAATGTAAGTAAGTTGAAATGTAACATGTAAATAGTAATCTAAACTTTGTAATCCAACCTTTTTCATTTAAAATGTATAAACACGGGTCGAGTGTTATCTAAATGATGTTGTGTAAACTCAGCTAAAAGCTTTTGCACAACTAAAACCCTTGATTGAAGCACCGATGTGCGATAAGTATTACACAGGAGTGAACACGATTCACTTTAAAAAAAAATACCTCGCTTTAAAATTCCAACAATGTTAATTAACACATCACCGTCCACGTCCGTTCAGAATAAACCCATCAATATATGTGCGTATTTGCTAACCGTTTCCGAACGATTGGTTTGACGTGACGTCACGGGATGACGGATGTCCATGACTCGCCGGAAGCAGTTCGACTGAACGTCTATCTGCCACTGAAGCTCATAAACAGAGTTCAAACTCTGATTTGTATACATTGTTCTATGAATACCTTGTTTATTATCACGGCCTAACGCATGTTTATTATTACGACTTTAAACGACGAACAATCGGAAAAGATTAAAACGAAAGTTTTTGTGAAAAAGAAACTGTTGTAGGTACCTATCTTACCTCTTATTTAATACTAGCAGTGCCTCGCGGTTTCACCCACGTAATTCACATTCCCGTGAGAATTCCGGGATAAAATATAGCCTATGTGCTATTCCAGACTATAATCTATCTCTGTGCCAAATTTCATCCAGATCCTTTCAGTAGTATTTGCGTAGTAGTGCCTCGTGATTTCACCCATGTAGTTCCCGTTCCCGTGAGAATTCCGGGACAAAATATAACCTATGTGCTATTCCAGACTATAATCTATCTCTGTGCCAAATTTCATCCAGATCCGTTCAGTAGTTTTTACGTGAAAGAGTAACAAACATCCATCCATCCATAGTTACAAACTATCGCGTTTATAATATAAGTAGGATTATTGGTAGATTTTGTGCCTATTTGTGACATTCAAAACATTTATGCACTCTACTGACTAGTTAGTACCTATGTGATATCCCAAACTGGTGCCCTCTCAAGATAGAATCTTCATCACGCCATCAATGATCAACACGCGGCGCCCTTTGTTTATTTATTTATTTTAGAGCGTGCTGCATGGTGCCGGCTTAGAATTTGCACCACCACAATTCTTCCCTCGGGTGTTGTCAGAGGCGACTAAGGGATATCCACCAGGGGCGGGCAGCAGCGTCCCCTGCAGAACAATTCTACCACTGAACTGCGATCCCAAACCCGCTTGCCCAGCGTGCGTATTATGGGCCATGTGATAAAAGTTATTAATTATATTAAGGCGCTTATCAGGGGAGGCCTGCGTCCAGCGGTGGACCAAAATAGGCTGTTGAGCTGAGGATGAAAGAGGGTCTTTCAGCATAGTGTACATAATAGCTATGTGTGAAGATTGTGTTTATGCTTTGGGTTATGCAATTAATGCCGCATTAAGACTGTAGGTGGGCTTTTAGGTCTAAAAGCGACGATATAAAGGTCGCAATGTGATAGGCAATATGGTCAATACTTTCTATTTGGTCAGATACGTTTAATTAATTTATCAGATTTGTATCAGTTTCAGAAATATTACAGAAACTTCAAGGGCTCCCACACTGATGAGCGTAATACAAATATATTCACAAACATACACAGACAACGTCTGATTTGAGAAATGTTTCAAATAGATTCTCTAATCGCTCCCTAATCTTCTTGAGAACAGGTTTTAAGATACCTAGTTAGGGTCACAGTTTATCTTAAACAAATAGGTGGGTAGTACGAGTATATCGCACATATTCAATTTCTCCGAAAACAATCTTGAAACCTTCTAGACAGGTAATTTCTCATCATCTGACATTTTTCATAGAACAGAGGCATTTTTCCTTTGTCAACTGAACGGTCTCTTTGATTCAAACCCTAACATAATAGAAATGGTTTCGTTTGATATCTGTTTCAATTCCAATATTGTTAAGGTCACAATTTCGATTTGGAGAACGGTAAAACATAAACTAACTGGGCAGTGAAATTTAAGAAAAATTGATTCTAGGAATTAAGGTAGATACTCACATACTTAGGTATCCCAAAATTAAGTAGGTATCTTTATTGAAGCTTTATCTTAAGTCCGGGTAAACTCTATAAAAACCAATAACTTTGGGGAAATAACGAAAATAAAACAACCTTTCAACAATTTGAGACTAAAATAACACCCCCACTGCGTAGACTAAGGTATTGAGAATAACTTTTTTAACCCCCGACGCAAAAAGAAAGGTGTTATAAGTTTAACGTGTCTGTCTGTATATCTGTGTATCTGTTCGTGGTACTGTAGCTCAGTATAATTATATTTTTCTGTAGTATAATTTTATCCCGAGTGTTCTTAGCCATGTTTTATGAAATTCTGTCGGGGTTTTTTTATTTCTTTTATTTTGTTCTTGTTCAATCGCCATTTAGAATTTATGGTCATTTACCTAGCCTAGTCTATGTCAACTCTCGTCTCGTAATTTCATAGAGAAAAGAAAATCAGAGCGTAATCTAGACTAATCCAATCAATCCTCATCTGTCAAAATCCTTGCAGCCGTACCAAGGCTTCAGTGACAGCCAACGGAACATACATCACCAAACCCCTCCTTTTTCGCAATCAGCCAAAAGAAGAAGTCTATAAAAGCTAGATAACAAACATAACAATATTTGGTTGTTATATTTGGCTTGCAGCTACAAGCGCTTGCCACATCAAGGTCGCTGCTAGCCGCTATCCGCTACTCTGCGTTATTGACAAGCGGCAAACAATGCATTCACGACTATTTCATGAGTATTTCGCTTAGCTTTTGTTATGACAAGTTGAGTGGGATATCGTAACTGTGTACGTTCATTTTACATACCTACCTAAATGTTGTCGGATTTTAATGGAAATGGGCTGATCACATTTTTACCCGACTAACAACGGGGTTATGCAAATAAGTTTAAGTAAAATGATATTTTATGACGACCTCCGTGGCGCAGCGGGCGAAGGTCTGCCTGCGACGCAGGAGGTTGCGGGTTCGATTCCCGCCTCGGAACAAATTTGTGTACGATCTGCAGAAATTTGTTCCGTTGGTCTGGGTGTTTTCTATGTATAATAAAAAATATCTATCTATGTAGTGTATTGTATTAAGTATATCAGTTATCTAGTACCCATAACACAACCTCTGCTTAGCTTGGGGCTAGATAATGCTGTGTGAATTGTCCAGCATTATTTATTTATTTATTTATTTTATATATATCTTTTACACAAAATAAGCAATCAACAAACTTTGCAATAAAAACAGTAACGAAATCGGTATGTGTAGTATGACCAGATCATGATTCCGTGGTGACGATAAGACCGCAATTTTACCTACTTATTTCTTTTGTATTATCTGTTTGTAATAAAGTTTTGTTAGCGTAGGTAATTAATTATAGTATTCTTAATTTGTAAAGTTTAAAAGAGTGATTGTCGAGTAATTAATGTAACGAATGCTTCTGATCCTAAGCTAGAAAAGAAATATTATTTCTTCACACATTAAATATAATAAAACCAGCCATAAAATCGTAAGAAAAAGCAGCTGTCCACCTAATAAATGGTGAATCTGTGACCAATAGGTACCCGATAGGTCTGATTGATGGATCACGGGCCGGCCCGCAGCCCGGCGGAGGCTTATGTCCCCCGTTTGGGTTTATTACCTGAAATATTTAACAAAATTCGCTTTTCCCAGCCCTGTGACTGAAGGGTTTTTTGTATAAGACACATTTTAACAGAGCTGGAGAAAGTATTTTCCTAAAATACCAGAAAACTTAAAAATCCTTTAGCAAACTACTTGAGTTTTAGGATAAGTTTGTTCATTTTGATTTGTGTATTTGAGGGAAATAAGTGAGCAGTTTTGGTCTGGGAATCGTGGATTATTCCTGTTGTCGTGTCGTTGTCGTTGTCGTGTTGTCGTTGTCGTTGTCGCCTTCCAAAACGTGCCATTGTCCCCCACTGGTGGACACGTGTGAATAGTTTTCGGGGAAATAATATACCAACGTTGAAATCATCATCATCTTCTTTAGCTATTTTATACCACTGCTAGGCCTCTCTACACTTGCATGCAACTTGCCTTTCGTCCGGTTGAAACAGCAACGATTTATTCAGATGCCATACGAATATCAATATATAAGAGAAAGGAATGTACGCGCGAGTTCCGAATGTAAATAGAACTGGAACAATGCATAACTCAGGTATTCCATATCGCCGGCCATTTGGCATCAATACTGTTCTGGAGTGCTGGACAAATTGCTCTGTAAATACGCTCGGTACAATGTCGATCGATGGATTACGATTATTGATTGGGCATTGGTGAGAACTGTTGATTTCTATTAGTTTTTAATATGAATACCTACCAATTGTGCATGAAATAATAAAATCGTTCGGGTACCTAATTCTCAAGTAAGGCTGAGACCAAACGCGATTTTTAGAGTAGTGTGAGTCGCCTTATTCGTTCATACAAAAGACCTTTGCGACAGCAAATTAGGAGTATAATTTTTATTCAAAGTCCCTAAGCATTTTGCCTAAAGTTTCAGACCAAACACAAGCTAACTGGATTCTTGGGTATTCGCAACCCGTTCTGGGTAGCGAATGCCACATACGAATAGACCTGTAGCAAAATGTTGCAAGTGATACACTCACAAATACATCTGAATTGATCGATATCAATACATCATCATCATCAAAATAGAGAACTCAAATGCTAATCACTATTCTCCATTGTTTCAGATCTCAGTGCTCGCAAACTAATTGAAAGTTGAAGTGAAGTGTGCAGTGATAAAAAAATTGTAAAGTTTAATTAACAGCCGAAGAGTCCTTTCAAAACGAAGGTGAGTAAATGGTTTTGTTCTTTTCTGAAACTCGATCATTGATCATTATCAGTATTTTTAATTAGATTTTAATTAATTTATTTTTAATTAGATTTTGTTACGTTGGGTACTTGTCACATTCATGGCCCAAGACACAGATGCCAGTTTCCGTCTACGTGTAGCAGCGACAGCGAGGCTGGGCAGTGAATGCATTAAAGTAAATGAGGGATAAAAGGGATTTCACTGGTTTTCTGTTTTATTTCTATGTCAATCTATCTTTTTAAATCAGTGTTTTAAGAGCAGCGCAAAACACCGTTTCCTACATGTACAGATAATTCATTTTATTTAAAGAGATTATTTCTATTTAATGTTTTTATTTAATACTTTATTGAACACAATTTTAAAAGTACACAAAAGGTGGACATAATGCCGATGGCATTTTCGTGCTTAATAATAATAATAATAATAATAATAAAATCATTTATTTCAGGTCATAAAAGGAACCCATAGGTTATTTATAAATAAATTAAAATACAATTAAAATTAAAATTAAAATACATACCTACTTACGGTTCCCACTCTGGTGCACAGAGAGCCAGAACCTGTACATAGGGCTACAGATGTTGTTAGCCATAAACCTGAGGATGCTATTGCTGGACCGTCTAAGATTGGCCCAGAATGACGCAATACGAGATCTGATTACAGCGAAAAAGTCCGGAACCCGTGCATCAGCGAACATGCCGGACGCGCTACAAAAACGTGGCTTCTTCATAAGGATGCGAAAAACGTCATTGTATGCTATGGTGCTATACGATTTTCTTTTGTATTTGAACCAGAGCTGACATGTATACATACAGAGGCAATATGCCTTAAACAACGTTACCTTTACTTCGTCACTGCATCTGGCAAATCTCCGAGCAAGCATGTTGCACCTGATAGACAGGTTCCGTCTTTCACGCTCAATATCTTGGTCATCACTCAGGTCTTCCGTGATGATGTGCCCAAGGTATTTAAACTGCTTTACAACCTTCACTGCTGAACCCTTCAAATACACATCAGGTACTTTCTCCGGACCTTTTCCTGCTCTAAACACTAGCACTTCGGTTTTGAGGACGTTATATTTTAATCCATGGAGGTGAGCATAATTTTCACATATGGATAACAGTTTCCTAAGTCCGTTAATCGAAGGGCTGAGGAGCACCATATCGTCAGCGTAGCTCAAGTTGTTGACACAAACATCACCAACATGGCAGCCTGTCCTGGTACCCCTCAGTTCCTCGATTAAGCCGTTCATGTAAATGTTAAAAAGGTCCGGAGAAGTTAACCCCCCTTGGCGGACCCCGCATTCCAGTTTGTATTCACTGCAGGTCGTGTCGCCCCATCTTACTACATTGGTTTGACTTCCGTACCAGTATCTCAAAAGGCTTAAACTTAGCTATAATAAAAATTAAGTATAAAACAGAAAAAAAAAACAATTTATTAAAATGTCTACTATGATATACAAATATGATATAAATAGTTTGATTTATGGAATATACATTCATTTTTAGATACATACATTTTTAGAGACAAAATTCCTAATTAAAATTTTGCGGTCCACTAAAAGAAAGAATAAGTATACATAATCCAAAGAAACTGCAAAAGTCCCCTAAAACTGGCACGTCGATTCCGAGAAAGAAACCTTCATTACAATAATTATCAAAGCCATGTTAATTACTTAAGAGCCCCATCTTCTCAGTACTTGTTAAGTGAACAGAAAAATATATTTAAAATTAGTTTTTTCTATGAAAACGTTTAAAGATTATTACTTTCCCATAGTAACTGATTTATGGGATAAGAAGTCTAGGTTTGATTACATTTTAGAGCTACATCTATGCAAAATTTCAGTCTGATCCGTTCAGTACCTAGTTGTGGCGTGATGAGGTAACAAACATCCATACAAACTTTCACATATTATTAGTGTGATATGATGTGATTAAAGTATTGTACACTTACCTTATTATTTATTAAATTTTAAAAGGTAGATAAAATTTAATAAGTACATTTAACTTAAACTCGCTTTTGGGGTGGACACTGATTCATTATCATTACATAGAGAAAAAGTTTTATTAAATATTCACTGACTGATGACTTTGTAAAAACTTGAATATTTAAATATTCAAGTTTTTACAAAGTCTTCGCAGTGAACAAAATTCTCTTCTCTGAATTCAAAATTTGTCCAGGGCGTTCTGGATGTTTTCTATGTCTAACAAAAAATATCTATCTATGTAGTGTATTGTATTAAGTATATCAATTATTTAGTACCTAACACAAGCTCTGCTTAGCTTGGGGCTAGATAATGCTGTGTGAATTGTCCAGCATTTTTTATTTATTATTTAGAATGCTTTTAGCCATTGCTTACTATTGGATGAAGTTAATTCTAAAGAAAGAGGAAGATTATATAAAGCAAACAAATACTCAAAGAATGATTCTGCCAGAGAGCGTTACAGACGTTCTAATAGCGTATCAACAACAGACAAGACAGGCACATTCAGCCTCGCAGATGTAAGTAGAACAGGCACGGCTCCTTATCTCTTTCCGCAGTGACTCTGATGTGTACAATGCTCTCTGCATGGTTTGAAGAACGCTCAAGCTTTGTCCTGGAGGTATGTGTGGAAAAGAAAGATAGGGTCAAATTATTACCAGCATCAAAATTATACTGAAGCAAAATGTCAATGCTACCTAATTATTCCTTGGTGATCAAAAAGATTGCTCACAAAATTTTATGGCTCCATTGTGAAAACCTGTGGATATGTGGATGGATCCACATGGTCATTAAAACTTTAAAGACAATGCCTCAGTCAACATGTGCTTAGCAAACCGAGTGACCTAAAAATGCGAAAGGTAGGAATTATAGCATTAAAAAATGTATCCATAAGGTAGCGATATAGTGACAAAAGGTTTCTTATGTGAGACTCTAGTCACCCTCCGGTATTCGCATATCATAAACTAAATTTCAGGAAAACAAATATCCGTTCTGTCACTCTATTTTCTTTACCTCTTACCATAATTTCCGGGAAAAAGTTTTATTTTATGGGTTTTTCGATAAATGTTACGAGAAAAATACATTCAATTTGTATTTCCATAGCGTTTGTAAATTCTCCTCCAGCGTCTTGTATTTAATTTATCCAAGTATGTACCTAAGTTCAGGCAATGAAATAAATGAAGACTAGGAAAAGTATATTGTACACCATGGGAAGAGAGTGACTGATTACGGAATTACACTTACTCCCACCCAAGTTATTCACAGTCTTTCTTCTACTAGACTATGAGGCAAATCATCGCTTTGGACTCTTCAAAATCTCTCGACAACATTCTCAATAAAATTAATATACTAAGCTCAAATTGAAATTGGCTTGGTTCTATTTTAAAATCCGAATGAAAAGGAAAAGGCATATGTCATTCGGCGGACTTGGAGTAAAAAAAAGTCGTCTCTAGTTCTATTTACCAAGGTAGGTAACCGGCATTCAGTTCGAAAAAATTCAAACACATCACGTTAAAAGGATTTTCATAGGATTTTCTCTCATACTCAGCGCGTTACAAATTGAGCTTCCTTATTTTCTCTCCCGCATATTTGTACGACAGAAATGACGTACTTTCTGCCTCATGTTTGAAAAAACGCCACTTTCCGAGCAGGTGTAGAACAAAGAATTCTGACGCAAACAGATCGAGTCCGAGTTACATTAAAGTAAAACTAGTGGTATCGAAAACACATACCTTCCACCATTGTTCCTTTTGTAAGTGACAGACAAGTCTGTAATTACAGACAGGCACGAGACGCCTAGGGATTTTTGTACGAAACTCTGAATACATAACAATAATGTGTTTGATTTGTTTTATCCCATTATGCCCTGGTTTAATGGTATTTATTTTCGGTTTTGTTTCATGCTTCCATAATACATCGTTGAATCACAACCCTATATTCCACAAAAGCTTTTTCTATCTATTCTCATATTTTCAAGTACGAGTTAGAATGAAATAATGGAGGATTTTCGTAGTGAAAACTGAAAAGAGCGAGGCTGTATTTTTATTTTAGCTCCATAGGTGATGTAAAAATAAAAATGCCGTGTAAAGAGGAACCTTGGTAACGAAGTCAGTGAAGCGGATTATTTTATTCATGTCACGCTAAACGTGCTTACCTATAGGTTAGGTTGTTTATTTTAAGCACGATAGATTGAATTTTTAGTAGTTTTAAGGTAAAGTTTCAAATTCAATGGGTACAATTTAAAATGTCGATGATTATAAAAACAAATAGTAAAATAGTCAAACATTAAAATAACAGTAGGTATAATGTTTATAAAATAATACATATAGATCATTACATTGCTAAGTAATACTATTCCAAACCTGAGAGGAAATCTTTAGTAGAGTATGTTTTCCTCTTATAGTGATTTTTTTTTGTTTAAACTAATTTTGAACATTCTTTAAATTTAGTTTGGTGATATGTTGAGGCAATGTATTGTCAAGTCTAACACAGGAATTTAAAGTCATTCTATTCGGTTATAAATATTTCACAAGATTTCGTAGGACAGTTCCACAGTGATCTTACTATGCCAAGAGGCTTGTAGTGTAGGCCTTTGAAGAGGCTGACTGACATTCAATAACGATAGAAGAGTGGGTGGAGAGTGAATGAAATAGAATAGGTTGAAGGTATTCCAACAGGAGCAGACCAGGCTTTATAGCTTTTCGCAGTTTGGGATTTAGGAAAGTTTGAATTTCCGAAATTGTGGTCATACTGCGAAAGGCAATAAGCAAAAAGATGATTTGTTGGTCGTTACTCAAGCGCCAATAGGTTTTGTTCTGAAAACTAATACTATGTGCAAAATACTTATTGGAGGAAAATCATCGATTTACCATAAATTTTATTCAGCCCTCTTTTTATACGATTTACGTACCATGGCATCACAGCTGGTATTCTCACTGAAGCTTAGTTGCTACCAAAAAATATATTTTCGCTCACTTATTCTACCTTTTTCCTCCTAATTTATACAACGGCCAGCTGACCACCCTGTAAAAAGTTCAACAATGGCTCGAAACTCAGAAAAGGTCCACGAAAAGTGATAACAATGAAACGCTTTTTGTGGTTTTATACGTGTGAAAACTTTATGAGAATTTACATGAGTTTTGGTGAAATAACTTTCATTTGATTTTCTTATAATGTATTCCTAGTGCACATGTCATATCTACCCTACCGTCCGTCCCTTTGTGAGCAGTAAGCTGATGGTTGCGAGTGTCAGAAATAAAGAATGTCCCAACTACCCTACAAGCGATAGGGAGACGGTTGGACCGATTTTGGCCCAATCGTCACCTTAGGGGGCAGAATCACCCAACAGTTGGTTATAAACCAAGTTTTCTTGTTAATAAAATGAAGAATTTAAATAATAACTGATAGTTTTATTTTATTGTTTCACTCCGAATTTGGACCATTCATAGAATCGTTTGTTTTATTAAAGAGAATGTGAACCCAAATTCCATTCATACGAAAATTTGAATATATTGTCGATGGCCGACATGGCCGTAGGCATCCAACAAAGCAACGTAACGAACAAAAATTCGAACAGATATTAAATATACCCCAAAGTACCTATACCTCTCATCAGTCTGTTGGATCCCACTGCTGGGAATGTCTCCCTTCTATTTTCCATTGGTGAGTTATTGGACGATACAAAACATTTTTTATAAAGATAGATAGATACATAGAAAATACTTTTATTGCACACTTAAAACAAAGAAACAATTTAAAAAGAAACAATTTAAAAAGAAATAATTATTACATAAGTGAAAATTGGCGGTGTTATCGCTCAAGAGCGATCTCTGCCGGACAACCTGGTATGGTATGGTATAAAGGTATCTACACTACACGTCTTCATCTCCTACGAGAAGACTATTTGCAAGCAATTTGCAAGCAAGATCGTTTTAAGCTCTCTCACCTCACTGAAACTGAATAGGATTCAACACCACACGTATGTAGAACAATAGGCTACGTTAGATTGCATAAATCCGATACTAAATAGGGTACGAATGGCAACAGAGAAGCATAGCTGCAGAGGTATTATCACTTCCTCTCTGTAGTTTATAGATAAGTTTCCGTTCTGAACGCCCCGGTACAACTGCTTTTAAATCTACCGGTAATTGTCATTATCGGGTTTCTGATGGTAGATATATCAAATGGCTGAAATTGAACTGAAGCTTGAATTCGTCGTAGATTTAAATTGGGGGCGTTGTTATCGTAAGCTTCTAGATAGTTATTGGAAACAAGAACAAAATAGAAAATTTAGAAAACCCCCCGACAGATTTTCATTAAACATTGCTAAGAACACTCGGGATAAAATTATCTATTACACAAAAAAAAAACGAAAATCGGTTTATCCATTTGGGAGCTAAGATACCAAAGACAATTAAAAAAGAAAGAAAGAAGAAAGAAAGAAAATTATTTATTAAACACTACAGTACACTACTACTGAAATAAAATAAAAGACTACTTAGTAACACATACCTACAAAAACACAAGTGAACAGGACTATTACAATACAATACGTAGGTACCTTAACACAAGGACCTATCTACCTATTGCAATTAGACACAGATACACAGGTAGCACCCCTCTTTTTTTGCGCCGAGCGTTAAACACTAGTCTTGATTGTCTTTGAAATGTTTTGTTTCATGGCCGTAAAACAGTTTTACAGTTCGGAGGACTGTCACCTTTCTAAGGCACGGATGATATACATCTACTATTATATAGAGGAAAGATTTGATTGTTTGTTTGTATTGAATAGGCTCCGAAACTACTGCACCGATTTGAAAAATTATTTTACCATTAGAAGCCCACATTGTTCCTGATTAACATAGGATACTTTTTACCGCGGGAAAATGCTTTATTCCTACGGGAAAATGGGTAGTAAGACAACGGGTAGTAAGAATGCACTATTACCAAATAATTAAATACTTATTCGTAGACATAGAATAGGTAATTCGTGTTATTTTCTTGTTATTTTTTTGGTTATTATTTTTGTCTTATACAAAACCTAACTATATTTACCTTAATATTATATTGTACCTACCTAATATATGTATATGTTAAGAGGAATAAATAAATGTTTATGTTTAAATAGTTTCAAACTGAAAAGTGTAGTGCACTGAATATATTTATAAAGAACCACCTCCTTTTTAAAGTCTGTTAAAAAAAAGAATGTTAATCCGAACTCCGAAGATCGTAGAATACGTATTCTACGATACGACGAGTAGGTTTTTTATAAATCATATTCAGTGTGCATGTATTTTTTTTAATGCATTTTTACCGATTTCTTAGTCAATACCTAGTACATAATTGGTACATAACACATTTTAATGATTCTTTTGATATTTTATATTGAATATAATCCCGACATGGTCCCATTAAAAATTTATATCCGAGGGATACTTGAGCAGCAAAACTTAAAAAATAAGTCAATAATATGGAATTTGAAGTCACAAATTATTTAATATAGCACAAGCACAATAAAATTTACTGCAAATCAAATAGAGTCCATCAATAAGGTGGCATTTGGCTTGTTAATCTACGCTTGTTGTCAAGAGTGAGCCAGTCAGCTGCGAGCGGAAGTATCTGACCCAGTTGGCGGTATCGTGGGCTAAGCCGCTCGTTACTAACCTGACGATCTTCCAAGTTTCTACCTTATGCTGAATTAGACGTGAAGTCAACTGAAACTTTGCCGATTCATTGAAATCTTCCCATCCCATACAAGCACCATCCCGAAAGTTTGTTACAACCTTTATACCTATACTTATAGTTATAAAAATGAATGATAATAAACAATGAATAGACAATTTGGCTAATCCCCTAAACAGTCACTGGATTTCTGTCCACATGTACGGAAATTAAAAAAAATCCGTACATGTGGACAGAAATCCAGTGACTGTTTAGGGGATTAGCCAAATTGTCAGAAAATTACTTATGGGCACTGGATGACTGATATACATAACACAATACTTTACATAGATAGTGATTTTTATTATACATAGAAAATACCCAGAACAAATATTTGCAGATCGTACAAACATTTTCCCCAAGGCGGGAATCGAAACCGCAACCTTTTTAAAATTAAATAAGATTAATTAAGAGTTTCCTATTTTATCTATGTTAGTTTTAGTCTTGTTATTTCATATTTTCAGTTGCGTGCACTGTATATTTGTATGTGACAATGCCCTTTTTGTGCCTGCATTAAACTGATTTTATTTTTATTTTTTTATTTATAAATGTAGACACCATAAATGTGAGCGGGCTAACCGAACAACGAACCTTGCCTGTTCGTTAATGGCTTTGCCAATTTCGAAAAATTATCGAGATTGGCAAAGTCATTATTAATATATAATAATGAATTTACCAATCTCGATAATTCTTTGAGTAAAATGTTAATTCAAGGAGTTACGTCTTTGTAAGAGAACCAGTTTTTCACCACAAGCGCCACGCCGCGCCGCACAGTAGTCGGATGTAGATGAGGCCTTATCTAAAGGCAGATTTGTGAGTAACGACTTGATGACTTAGCAAGTGGGTCATAAAATGCGAGATAGCTTTACCAATTGAAAGGTCTTATGGTTTCAACGATGACGTACATAGGTCGTAAAGATACTGGAAAAGCTCAATGGGATAAATTTTATTGGGAAATCAATACTAATTTTATTTCCTTTTATGCGATTGCCAATTACTTCAAATTCTCGGTAACTTAGTAAATGCCAGAAGTTTCGAAAACGACAAAGCAATCGTTTTTAACGTGACGCGAAAAAAAAATGTTGAAATTCTCTCACAAAAAATTACTAACATTTCTCAAAACATCGTCGGCTTAATAAAGGACGTGCCATAAATAAAAGTAACATGCACGATTTTTTTTCTTTCCTGCCAAGAACACGTTAAAAAAATTGCTAGCGATTTGAACCTTGTTACTCAGAAATAAGTGTCAATTGATGTTTGTGTTGATATTGATTGTTTGCTATTTCGATATCCATAAACCGTTAGCAGAATAAAATTGATGTTATCCGGAAATATTTATTCAAGATTGGGAAGAGCGGGTATAACAAAAAACAATTGGTTTCAGTGTGAGTTATGTAATGTTTTGTCAATGAACATAAATTCGTAAAAAACAAATCGAAAGGCCTTAGAGTAGTCTTCCCATATAAAACCACAAAAGGCGTACGTTTATTGTGACCGACGTTTTTTTGACGACCGATTTGGCGCAGCGGGCGAAGGTCCGCCTGCGACACAAAAGGTTGCGGGTTCGGTTCCCGCCTTGGGACAAATTTTTGTACGATCTGCAAATTTTTGTTCCGGGTGTTCTGCTTACTTTCTATGTATAGTAAAAATAACTATCTATGTAAAGTATTGTATTATGTATATCAGTCATCTAGTACCCATAACACAAGCTCTGCTTAATTTGGGGCTTGATGATGCTGTGTGGATTGTCCAGCATTATTTATTATTATCAGAATCTTTTTACCAACCTACTTATTCAGATAAGATGAGTGTAATCTAGGCATGGTAAATGCCTAGATAAAAGTCATTCGATCCTTAGGTAAGTAAGTACTTATAAAAAAACTCAACTTTAACTTCCTCAATCGCGTAAGGCGCGCGAGCACTTTTTTGTATGCAATTGATGAGTCATCCTTAAGCAATGGATCGGTCATTTTCTCATCCTGGTCAAGAAAATAGACGACTTTTAGCTATTGCCTAAAGCTGAGAGACGTTTAAAGTGATTTAACTTAATATTATTTGCATTCTGTGACTGTAAAACTGATTGATGGGCTCTAGACTAGATAAATCTCAATTGAATACAAAGTTCTATGTCAACTTTATTAAGATCCATTATTCAAAACTCCAGAGAGTCTCAGAGTTTTATTAATTTAATTCTTCAAGACTTGTAATTTTCAGGTTAATTAGATGAGATTTCCCAAAATGAATAATTTATTTCCATCTCCTTGGTAATGTTAGGTAATTGTGAGTGGAATGGAAAAGTTTCACGAATCTCCGAGTTGGTTCCCGTGTTGGGAGGGGATCAAGCGAATTATTTCGAAAGAGAAAGTGTAGGCGAAACGAAAAACATGTTCGTCTGATCTAAAGTTATACGCTCATTATGTAAGTTATTGATATCTTGATTTGTTCTTGGTTCTCTCAATTGAGGCCCTCTTTTCTGAAGTTTAATTTTGCGAAAAGATATCGTATTGTCGATAGATTTTCAACTTTCGGAACTTCGAATGGAACCTCACAAAAATACATGAAATGAGAATTAAAACCGGTGTAGGGCTACTTAAATACAGGCAAGTTCTCAGCAGATTTAAACATGGAAACAAGCCTAAAGCAAAAGCTTAAACAAAAGTAAGTAATACATGAAGCGTGAACCACTGCCAGTTGCATTTGAGGATTCAGGCCACAGCCTAGTATAGTATTATAATATCTGTGCCACAGCCCTTATGCGGGCATCTTTTATACGCGCTTTGCTCGCAGCGTTACTATTGTCTGTGAATAAATAGCTGCACGCTTGAAGACAATTTTTTCTGAAAACAATAGACAGTTACATCATCATCATATTTATGAGACCAACGGTTGTAGAGGTGGCAAATGGCTCGTCTCCGTTAAGATTGGCCGGCGTGACAGAAATTCCGCTAAGAATGACCTCTTACCATGTTATGAAATTTGACAGATACCTACCTACTCCCATTTGTCTATATTATGAGCCTAAACCATTTCCTAGGGCTAGAACCAATTGAATTGGTACAACTTTCACAATAAATAACTAAACTTGGTGCCTTTTCTGATTACTCGGTAAGGTTTAAGTACGACATCAGCACGCTCGGTATACGCGGTACAGAAACGTATAAAAAGTATATTCACCTAGAAAAGTATATTTCGCCTCTAAAGGAACTTAGGAAATTATAATATACCTAAAAACTGTTGTAATAAATTTATAAATATCACAATAAATTGATTGATGGTATCCACCGATTTTAAATCTACTTTAACTCGCTTCTCTCTCTTTTCTCCCTATCACTATATCTATGCGATGAGATACAAGAAACGAAATGCTTTGCTTACTTTTTGTGCTTTTACTGTTGTTTTAAATTTGCCATTTAGGATATCCCAAGCTAATCAAATATATTTGATTGTTTACACGACATTGCAAGCCACATGTTTCCGCTGTCGTCGTGACGGACGGGGGTTTCCATTTGGCAGGCCTTCAAGATTTGCCGGTTGATGACATATTATGATTACTGTAACTCCTGAAACTATAAGGTCACGTAGTCTATAAGGACACGGTGTAATCTGATATGTTAGATGTAAGCATGAGAATCATGACTATGGATGGTGTCTACACACCAAAGTGGGTCGCTGACAAGTTGACAAAAAACTGTCGGCCGCGAACAAATATTCATTCACTGACATGTTGCACCATCCCATGGGGCTGTATGGTGTCGCCGACTTTGGTGTGTAGATTGTAGATTCCATAAGGGATAATAGTTTTATGGATATTTATAGATTCGTCTATCTTTATTGATCATCAGGTGGCTTGCCACTCAGTCTATTCAGGTCTTAAAAAATCATATTTTGTATCTTGTGCCGCTTTGTAGATCATATCGGGTCGTTGATTGAACGAAGCTCCATCTTGAAACCAAAGACAACAGTGGAACGTGATAGCGTCTACATTAGTTCCAGTCAGTTCCGGCGGTTTACAGTCCACATTTATGGCAGGGTATCTGGTTCCATGGCTCTGTAACTCAGGTTTATCGAGCTGAAAATGGTAATACTGTGATACTAACTCCCCGTCTTTGGTTTCGCATCCGTGAGCTCGGTTTCGGCTACTCTTAAAAATAGTTTGATGTATGTGAGATATTAAGAACAACCTTCTGAGAATTCGAACAGCAATGGCATGCTTACTTGATGTAATGATGCTGGACAAATAAATGTAAATGGCTTACTTCAAATCAAAATAACTTACGTATGTACCTAAGCATAATTTATCAACAGTTATTTAATGACTAAAATATTGATTAAAATTACGTTGTTTGTTCGTGCACAAAGCAGCTAAAAAAACTGCATATACCTATGCATTTTAAGTATCATGTTTTCAAATAAAATTAGTTGACTTGAAGCGAGATCTGAGTTTAACTCGACTTTTACTAGTGGAAACTTACCAAGCATTCATCTGGAATCTTACCAACCATTCACTCTACTCTTAACATCCATAAAATAATTTTTAAGCGGTCTTTTAACGAAGTGAATTTGATGATTTATTGCAATAATCAATTATCATGTTCCGGGGCGAAGCTAAATTAATTGACATGCCAAAATACGGATTTGAAATGGAATATGGCTTCTGGAATTCGCGTGTCAGTTTTAATTACTGAAAATTGTATCTATTTGCACACTTTTGGTAGGATTCAACGATTGTGTAAAAACTGAAAACTTGAAATTGATATAGGGTCGGGTTTTTCGAGTATATAATAATCTGACAATTAATAGCTTCGTCGATGACGTATAAAATCGACGGTCAAAAACATAAATTAGGACGTAATTTTTTTTTATTTATTTGTCATAACATCATAAAAGGTTAAAAGGAAACCTTTTATGGTGTGATAATCAGCTCTCCTTAGCTCAGGGCTAGATAATGCTGTGTGAATTGTCCAACATTATTATTATTATCTTTCTGAAGAACACAGACCTTCTTAGTCAGTAACAATTGGAATACCAAGTCCCAACTCAAATGCCCACCGATATTTTTATATTAATTTTTTTTCGATTTAGATCACTCATTCATTAGTCAAATCATTAGATACAAACTAATTTGGTTCTACATTTACTAAAAACCTATGAAGTTGTTAGCTTGTGTTTTGCTGTATATGTTGTTCTGACTTCCAGATATTTAGTGAAACTTATAACAACCTAATAGAATATAGAACAACGGACTAACATTTCAGTTTAATTGCTAGGCCACTTGGCTAGTTTAGCTACTAAAATAGATACAGCACAATCTCGCGTAATTTCTCTTATTGCATTCCTTCCTGGGGCAAAGTTTTCTTGTTCTTTTTGCGTAAGAGATTGTTTCGAGCGATTATCTTTTGTTCTTTATTTAGATTAACCTTTTGCCCACAAGAAATGATATAAATCTTTTACACTCTATTTCATCTGGATGGGTCAGATGAATAAGTTTCTAATAACAAAACGTGATAAATATTTATCACGTTTGGTTTTTAGAAATTATCTAAAATCAGTCTATATATATATACTGATTTTAGGTAAAAAGTCTGTCATAAGATTGAATGAATGTAATTTTGTTGGAGTTTAGATCTATCGTTTCGTGTTGGCGCAAGATTATTGTTTTTTTCTGAGTGGGTCATCTTAAATGCTTTTAGCCTCTGTAGTAAAATGCCTATCCTGAATGTCTAAAAATTAATATGCCCGATAAGTTAAATACATTAATATTTTTTGTGGTTTTTTCTGCGTTCTACAAGAAATAAAACTTGCAGAAAAGTTATTTACCGCAAATTTTACAACACTTTTTATTAACTTCTGATAAAACATACAAAAATAATTAATGTCGCGCCAACACGAAAAACCGATCTTATCTAAAAAATATTATAAAAAGTAAAAAAGTGAAGAATCTAAAATTTATTATGCCTAATGAAAGATGTAGGTAGACTTGAAAAAAGAAAAAGTGAGTATGTATGAATTGTCAAGCCACTATTTAAGGCAAAAAACTGATGTTTTAACGTTACAGAAATCGATAGAGCCTTCTGACATAGCCCTACAATTATCAACGACACGTCAAGTCAGACACCACTTATATATTAATGTGTGCACCATTACCCCATTAGGGTAATACTCTTCAAACACGTAGGAGTACCTGTATTGTAACATTTGCATGTCGGTAAAGACCAGACTATTAAAGTTTATACTATAGAATGGTAAATAGATTTTATTATTATTGGAAAGCTTTTACTAATAGGTGCTTACCGGGTACTTTTATTACTTTTTGCCTAAACTATAAAACTATATTGTACTTTGAATCACTTTGTGTTATTAAAAACATCGATTACTCACGACTACTCAACTGTAGTCGTTACGAGTAGGTATGTTACAAAATATAATTTATGCGCCAGGCCGTTTCCCTTAAAAGTTTTATTTTACTTTTGGTGCGTTTTGTGTGTAATTTACTTAATTTAATTAAATTTAAGTCTATTGTTTACTGTCTCTGATTGTAAGTAGGAATAATTTACTTAATTTAATTAATTTAAAGTCTATTGTTTACTTTATCTGATTGTAAGTAGGAACAATTTGTGGGAGGGCGGGCGGTACACACAAATCACATTTTGTTGGATCTTGTCGGAAGAGGTTCTGCGCGGAATTGTTACTAAATATTGTTTCATCCTAATATTATACAATGGATTTCCGCAAAGTAACGCCTGAATCTATTATTTATTTAAATATTGCAAAAAACTGCCACCGACGGATTTGCTGTACGGGTGGTCAAAAGGGTCTGAGACCGTACAGACGCGCCCCTCAGCGTCGCATTCGCATCGCTTGGCAGTGAACCCGCCCATATTTGAATGCAATTTTTCGTGATGTTGTTTAAGCGTCCATTGCCCGTTGTCTACCGGTGTATTTCAGCTGGGTGAACTGGTGAAGCCCGTATGTTGGGGATTATGGGCATTACACCCTATGTGACAAAAGCCAATAAGGTGCTTATCAGGGGGAGGCCTGCGTCCAGTAGTGGACCAATACAGGCTGTTGAGGAACTGGTGAAGTACGGGAGAAAACAATTTCGCGTTGTCCACCAGGATATCCTAATGTTAGTTACCTAAGAAAATATTTTTGTTTCGTCAGCGAAAAAATCATACAGAGATGTGAAACAGTTTGTTTTACTCCACTGTAAATGTCATATGTCCTGAATTCTTGCAAAGACACACAGACCCTTTGAATTTTGTTTAAAATTCACTCCCGCTGTCCACCGAAAATACACCTGTTAACTTGTTAATGCTTCGCTACGTCATCAATTACAAAAACAAGCGGCGAGTGTCAATATGGTTTTGCCGTCGATAGCCGCTTTAACAGACTAGATAGCCGCTCTAATCTGGACTAGCTTAGGTTAATGTTAATGTGCACTGAACTTTGAACTGCGAGTGGACTGAGGTATTTAGGTAGACACCCTCTCTGCCTAGCTTGTGGCTAGACGATTCTGTAATTGTCTATATTTCAGTACCTAGCATCTCTTTCTTGACATTATAATTACAACTTTTTTACTATCAAAGCTAACGTTACGTGACGAAAAAAATTAAATACTTTTAAATTTTTGGTTCAATTTATATTTTACTAGCAAATAAAACGTTTCTGTGGTCAAGGCAGGGCTTTTGAAACAAACTTTTACACACCTGTGCCAGCCACATAACCTCGACAAGTGAGATATTGGGAGGTATTCCAAATTTTTCAAGTTATAAAAGTAGAGTTCGGTGTAAATTCGATGAAATAAACGAAATTTCTACCACAATTTCATCGAAGTACAAGAAAACAAGCCTGAGATATTGGCCAACCATCGACCAAACTGCATTCTTTTTATCACGGCGCTGTATTTTGGTCCAACAGGCAACAATCTTAAACGACCTTACAGTTCTCAAATAAAGATGAATTTGCAATGACCTGTCAGTGCCTATGCTAGTAGCTGGTTATTGTTCTGGCACCCGTCACGGGCTAATAGGGCCCATCATCGCAGTTGGCTGCTCTCACCGTAACTACCGCGCTTTGTGCCACTGTCTTTCACCTGGAGTGGCTGAAATGCTACTTTTGGAGAGAGGTCGGGATTTAAAAGGGTTTTTGTGACCAGAAATAGTATTTCCTGTACTTTGGTGCTTATTGTTTAGTAAAACATTTTGTTAACGTTTGAGAAAAATGGGAGCAGGAGCCGATTTTCAACTGTTTCAAGGAGAGTGTCAAAAAGCTTCTACATTCTCTCTCTCCATCAGGTTTGATTGTGGTCAAACGAAGGTCTCTTAATTATATAAAAATTATTTAACTACCCACACTTCCACTTCCTGGCAAAAACGTAGAAATAAAACGCAGAGCAAAGAATTTAAAAAGCTCATTTTTAAAACTAATACATTATTAGAATCTGGGAGAAAAACAGACGTTCAAATTAGTTTTGACCTGTGTCTTGATTGTTTACAGCGGTCGTACGATGATTCATTGAAATACGCGATACCAGCTTTCATACAAAATGTTCAGCTAATAAATCAACTATCATAACAATAACGAACCACAGATATTATAATACTACCTACTAGTAAACGAGCTAAAAGCTGGTGTGGATCAGAGTAGCGATCTTACTCAAATAATCACTAAATTTTAATGCAAGATTACCTTTTGATTCAGAATTTAAGAGGTCAATTTCAAATTGTTTAAATTGCAAGGGATCATTGATCCTGTTAACTGTTTTTTGCTTCTCTTTCAAATTATAAGTTCATGATTTCAGTGAATATGTCCTACATGACACTATTTTTTACTTGTGAAAGATTATCATTATGGGGTAGGTACTCATCTATTTTATTGATATTTTTATCGATGTTGTACCTAATATACCTACGACTATATTCTTGAGAATATAACCCTACTCACTTAATGCATGGTCCATTGGTGAGGATATGAAATGGATACAAAAACTAGTTTTTAATTTGAGAAACAGAAAAATAATTAATAAAAACATTATAATAACATGCTAAATAATCTACGGATAATTAAAGAAAATGTCAGGAAAGTGCTTTCAAGTTTATCCGTATCATACCTAGTCTAACCTGCGTAATTATATTCAAGTCTTTTTGATCGAAACGACCGCGTCCTAGTCGAAAAGCAACTGACCTTGCACGGGCGTCTGCACTGCATTGTTTACCATAGAGGTTTAAGCATGCCCCTTCGTTTCTAGAAGCGACCGTGACTAAACCACACTACGTGTTACTTACCTACATACACATGATTTAAAAAACAATCATCAAACTAAAAATATAAATTTGCATGGATGTTTGTTTGTTCTTCACGACAACTGAACTGCTCACGCTGAAATTTTGCATAGCTGTACCCCTCTTGAGACCTGGAACAAAAGTAATCTTCTTTTCATTTAACAGAAAACGTTTGGGAAGCCGTGAGCCTAGTGTACCATTCTGCTAAGAGCGGAAGAAGGGAGGCATTTGCCTTGCAATGGGACAACGGGCTTATTAATGAAGATGTATGGCATATTACGGGTATACCGATTCGATATGTTTACTTCACTAAAACTGTACCTATCTCGGGACTGAGCCTTTAGTTTGCTAACATAACATTGTTTTCACAGCAACTTCTGGTTACTGTACCTATCCGGAAAACACACTCATAAGAAATACACCAAGACACAACAGACCTGCACAAATATAATGGAAATGTACCATCTGTTTTGAAGTCATAACTGTCGTAAGTCAGTAATTTCTGAAACTTCTCACATGATATCATTTCATGCGGTGACGTATCATCAAAGCTAAAAGGAAACTTGATACCTACCGTTGAACTTAATACGTATTCATTTAACATCGTATTCCTGAACAGAGCAGAAGTAACGATCTTCGCAAAGTTTCCAAACTTTTAAATACTTACAAACGAAGCACAGAATGTAAGTTACTATGAAGAGGATGTTTTAATTACTAAAAGTATCCTACAACTTCGACATAGTTAACCTGGTTAGAGTTCAGATGTCACCCGATACGGAAGTATACCAGTAAAGTGTGAATTTCATCACTGATAATGTGATAATGTCCTGTTTTTAAAGTGAAACGTTGATTCTCTTCAACATAATCAAAGAGTTGTTAGCATTAGCAAACCCGTTGTCATTCATCATAGAAGAGTTGATTTTCTGGTCAGTGAAATAAGAGATTAAGAAGCTAAATAACACGAACACAATATATTTGCTCCATTACCGAACCACATTGGTTTGTGAAACGCCGTACCAGTAACTGCTCTGCGCTGCCAATTGGCTGGTCTCCCTAAGGTACAGAAAGCTTACCTATCTCAGCACAGAAGCGACACAGAGGCAAGTGGTGCAATGTGGTCAGAAACAAATTGCACCAGTTTCACCGATAGAGCTGATCAATCTTGTTGAAAACCTTCTTCCAGCCACTTCGCTCGCGTTATTCCTGGATAAATTGTAGCTAAATTTCAGGCCGATTTGTATACATAGTAGTGTGGCACGAAGGAATTACGAAGATCTCTAAAAATGTTTTTAATAGTTAGATTATTATGAAGTACCGTTTTGGCTTCAGTCAGTTAGGTACATCATGGTTTCCGTGGTTACTACATTCATAGATCCATCACGAAGAAGTTACGCACATCTATACAAACGTTTTTAATACTGTGATTATTATAAAGTACCGCTTTTGACTTCACGTCAGTTAGATACATCATTTTTTCCGTGGTTACTACATCCATATAATTTTTGTGTCGCTGGTGGTTCAAACCCTCAGTCTTGTTGACAGTAATAGGCGATGGTTCAGTACTTCACTTACTGACAAGGAGTAGCTCGAATGTGATTGCGGTCAGGTAGCACTGCGCGCACTGGCTTCTACCTAATCTAGTAGTGGAAGCTGACATGACCGCTCGGCAGGACGCCAAACGGCACAACTTTGAGAATATAACCCGACTCACTTAATCCCATTGGGGAGAATTTTATGGCATGAATACAAAACTAGTTTTAATATGAAAAACAGAGCTATAAGGTCAGATAATTAAAAAAATAGTAAAGATTTTAAAGTATTTCTTTGATAGGCAGGCACTCCAGGGAATTTATTAACAAAGCGTCCTTTCACAATTTATAATTGCATGCCAAATACTTTACGAAATAATAAACAAAATGTCAGGAAAGTGAGTCCAAGTAGGAACTGTTCACTACAACATGACAACGGAATTCAATAGCGTAAAAGCTGTCAAAATATTTTAACTGATGTCATAACAAAATCAATCACAAAGTCTATGAGATCAATAACAGCTGTGCTTAGTAGTAAGGAATTCTCTGTTTGTTGGCAATGATTTATGAACCAGAATTTAATGAGTGATTTGAGAGATTAGTAGCGTATCTCTACAAATCCGTCATTATTTTTCAGACACATAAACGTGTCTGACAATGCTTTAGGTCTATTGTGGGCAAGTGTGTTTATAAGTTTCTTTCGTATCGAAAGTAGTGTTGTAAGTACAGAATTTAATGAGAGATTTAAGAGATTAGTAGCGTATCTCTACAAACCCGACATTATTTTTCAGACACATAAACGTGTCTGACAATGGACTTAGGCCTAAAGTGGGCAAGTGTGTTCATAAGTTTCTTTCGTATCGAAAGTAGTATTGTATGTAGTATTGAAGGTATTCTGGGTTTCCAGACCTCGTAAACCATTGTTACTAACACTAAACACCTACAGGTACATCACATCACAAATCACTTTATATTATAACCTGATAAACAGCTTTAAAGGCAAAAGTCATAATTTCGCTGAACAACTAGTAAATTGTATTAGTTGTTCACCACAATCACAAATACAGTAATATTTGGTTTAAGCAATGCTGAGTGGACTGTCATAATCAGTGAGTATACACAAAGCGACGCTGGCAGCCTGCAATCTATCGAAACGTGATATTGATACTCATACACTATTCAGTAATGTTGATTATTGATGAGTCTGGTATTATTAATGACTAACGTGACGCAAACGACAAATATTAGAGGATATTTTCACGCTGCATTGAACTATCATTTTACAAAGAAACTGTCTCTTTTACTGGCAGTTTTGAGACAGTTATAACTCGATAATTATAGATCCAGAAAAAAATCTAAAGAAGCTTAGCAAAGCTGACAATTTATTCGCGTTTCAAAGGATCTCAAATTCAAAAGGAACAACTGTAGAGTAATGACTTTTTAATCCGTAGTAATATTTCGATTTTGTACATCATTGGTCGTCTTCTTTTATGAATCTTCAAATTAGACTTCTAAACACTTCATACCTGTCAAAACATGCCCGTATCAGCATCTTCTCCCGTATGCCGTCTCAGGTATATCAAAAGATCAGTTGGTTAATTTCACCAAGGCGATTTTAAAATTTGCTACATGGCGGGAACAGTCGGTCAAACTACGTCTACAGAAAAAATGTGGCTGATCAGGCGATAGTCAAACCGCAGAGCCAATCAGGGCTGCGCGTTTGATTGGGCCAAATTAAAGAAGATTTCCTCATAATAATTTAACCCTCAGTCGCCGCAGGATCGATATATACCAGTTTAAGGTAGTCCTGCCCTCCGTGCACAATTACGGTCCCGTATTTTACGCTTATAAAAATTCGAAAATGGCTCAAAAAGCCACGGAAACTGCAGTGCGCGAGCTACAAAAGTACGTAGCAGACCTTACAAAAAGAATCTGTGATTTGGAGTGCAAATTATTGGAGCAAAATGCGATAATTACGACACAGAGTGAGTCCATCATAAAACTCAAGTCAGCTGTTGAGGGTACCTCGAAAACTCAGCTGACTAAGGTCGACGCACCAGCTGTTCCAGTCAACACCACCCAGGCAAGACCTATGAGACAAGCTAGATTGAATGCTGCTGCCGCAAAGACTGCTAAAGGCTCTAACAATAAGTCATCAGTTAGCTCTTCGCCATCAATATCAGTTTCTGACGTCACACGCTCTGTGCAAAAAGAGGTGCAAGGTGTGGCTACTAAACAAGTGACTACGGGAACCTGTGATAATTCAACGATCGACAAGCCAGTCGAGAATGTAAGTGATGACGGTGATGGTCAATGGAAGACCGTCACCCATAAACGCTATCCAAAAACACGCAAGATTGTGACAGGGACTGGCAATCAAACCGCCGATTTACAAACAGTAGAACGAGTAAGGTATCTACAGGCTTGGTCCTTAAAACCAGAAACTACTGAAGCAAATGTCCTAAAGTACATTAACTCTATTGAAATCTGTGACCAGTATACGGTTCAACGGAGAACAATAAAAACCAACACGCATGCTTCGTTTGTCATCGGTTTCCCCGAGAGTCTGTACGAAACACTCAGCTCGCCGAGATCGTGGCCACCGGGAGTGAAGCTATCAGACTGGTTTCTCGTTCGCCCCCGCGCCCCGCGGGGGGACCTGTCCACGGGAGCCACGGCCGCCGCTTCGAGCTGCGCTGTCGCCAGTCGCGCCGAGCGCCTGCGCGGAGACGGCGCCTCATAAAGTATGCACAAGGAACGAGCCAGGAATAACGGTATGTCTACAAAACATAGCGTCTATTGATAAGAAGACGCCGAAGTTGGAAGTTTTACTGTCAAGATCGTTAAAGTGTGAAGTAATCGCATTGACTGAGCATTGGCTAAACGTAACAAAAATGAGATGTGTGGCTTTAGCTGGTTATAAATTAGCATCTTATTTTTGTAGAAAAAATATCTGTCACGGTGGGTCCTGCATATTCGTGAAAGATACTGTCAGATGTACAGAAAATATGGACTTGTGTAAGCTCTCAGTGGAACAGTACTGTGAGATTTGTGCTATAAATTTATTAGATTTTAACTTTACAATCATATGCGTGTATAGGACAAATCTTGTCAGTGCTAACGAATTCTTCCCTCACTTAGAAGTATTGTTGAGAAGGATCAATGCTTTAGGCCTAGATTGCATAATAGTAGGGGATTTCAATATTAATTATTTAGATCAATTTAGCTGTGACAGGAAGCGACTGTCTGATATGCTGTCGTCCCATGGCATGTCCAATGCCGTTGACTTCCCAACTAGAATTACACATTCCACATCAACTTGCCTTGATCATCTGTATACCAATCTACCACCGGAGACTGTGACAACATCTCCAGTAACCACAAACCTTAGCGACCACTTAGCGGTCCGTGCTAAGATTTACTGTGGCAAAAGTGGGTCAAATAAGGAATCGAAGCTAGTTAGGGATTTTTCCGCCATGAACAGAAATAACTTTATTTCAGCCTTGTTGAGTATAGACTGGGAATTGATTAAGCAGCGCAGGCAATCACTAGAATCCTTTGCTTTGTCTATTGTAAATGTACTTATAAATCAGTTTGATATTTGCTTTCCAATAAAGAAAGCCAACTATTTGACTACTCCATCGTGGGTTACAGATGAAATTAATGACTTTAGGATATTACTATTTAATTTAATTGACATGTGTAATAAATTTCATAAAAATGATTCTATACAAATACTATTAAATGACTTAAATATAAAATATAATGATTTAATTGGAAGTAGAAAATATGAATACTATTCAGATATAATACTGAAAAGTAAAAACAAATGTAAATCGATGTGGCAGGTTGTTAATTCTGAGAGGGGAAAATACAATGCATGTACTATTGACTTCACGGGCATAATTGCTAATTCGGATGGCATAAAATTTCAGTCGAGGCAACAGGCTGCGGATGCGATGAATGCAAGGTATATAGGCGCAGCCTCGGCGTGCGGAGCACCCGCAGCTGACATGCCTAGTGTGCAGGCTGCCTTGCAGTCGGCGCGCCCGCCGGCCGACCGCTCGCTACGTTTTGTGCCGTTTACTGCAGGTGAGGTACATCATATCATTATGAAACGGATACCTCCGAAGCCCTCTAAAGATGCGTATGGCATCTCAATGAAACTAATGGCAATGTCAGCCGTTCCGCTGGCACCGATCTTGGCTAGCCTCTTCAACGAGTGCCTGCGCGCTGGGGCATTCCCAACATACCTTAAGTTAAGTAAGGTTACGCCGATTTATAAGGGAAAGGGTAGTAGGACCAGCATGGACTCATATAGACCGGTGTCCATTATACCTGCAATTGCAAAAGTCATGGAGAACGGTATAAGCTCGCGTCTAACAACATACTTAGTTGAAACTGAGGCACTATCGGACAGGCAGTACGCGTACCGTGAGGGACGATCGACTACTTCGTTGGCTCGAGGAGTAATACAAAACGTCCTGGAGGCTAGAGAGAGGAAGCAGCAAGTAGCTCTACTCTGCTGCGACCTCTCAAAAGCGTTTGATGTAGCCGATCACGCGGTGCTCGCGGCCAAGCTGGAACACTACGGAGTGCGAGGTACTGCGCTCGCACTACTATCCAGCATGCTAAGATCGAGGTCGCAGGTAGTAGTGGGAGAAAATGGGAACATTAGATCCTGTCCTCTCACCACGACAATGGGGGTAGCCCAAGGATCTGCAGTCTCTAATATCTTGTTTTCAATGCTGCTTAATGATCTTCCAGAGGCCGTGAGCACTGCGGAGGTATTCATGTATGCGGACGATGTGGTTGCTGTCGTCTCTGGTGTAACAGTAGACGCTCTAGAGCTTAAACTGAACCTTACCGCGTCCAGGCTTGCCGAGTGGTTCGAAGCGAATGGGCTTGTTCTAAACACATCGAAGACACACTTCATGCACGTCTGCCTGTCCGGACGTCTTCCACGTGACCTATCAGTCGTAGCCGGTGGGACGCCTATCGAACAGGTAGTTATGACCGCTTTCTTGGGTTTCGAGCTTGACAGGAGCCTCACGTGGGAGGCCCACATTGATAAAGTGTGCGGAAAGCTAGGTGGTGCGTGCTACGCGTTAAGCCGCTTAGCGAGATTCCTGCCAAGGCACGTGGTACGCTCCTGTTACTATGCGACTGTCCACTCACTATTGCAGTACGGCGCCGAACTGTGGGGTCGCGCGGCCGACTGGCAGCGCGCCTTCCGTATGCAGAAACGCGCCATACGTGCAATAGTGAAGATTCCACAGGACGTATCCGCAAAACCGTATTTTAAAGAGCTCGAAATACTCACCCTTCCGTGTATTGTAATCCTGCAGGTAGCGGTGTACGTGAGGAATAACTTAGAATTATTTAATAAAAATAGCGACACGCACAAGTATAACACTCGACGAGCGGACAAGCTCACCACCCTGCCTCGTACTCTCGCGAAGTCGGGAAAGTTAACGCGCATAATGGGACCGACAGTGTACAACAGTCTTCCTAAAATTGTAACGAACGCAACAAGCCTGACATCATTTAAGAGCAAGCTAAAGCACTGGCTCACTGACAACAGCTTTTACAGCTACGAGGAATTCCTAGCCTGTAAAAGTGACGCATTACCTACTGATGTACATATAAGTACTTAGATTACTTAGGTACTCAATGTAATATAAGTTATCTTATATTAGGTTAAACTTAAAATTGTTAAAATTGTTATTATTATTTTTTTTTTTTGTTAATACTGTACTTACTTTTCTAATAATTTCTAATAATGATAATGTTTTGCTTTTATTTAGTTATATTTTGTTAACTTAATTGCTATTATGGTAATACCTACATACGTAGGCACTAACCTATGCATAAGAAGTGACGTATAGTTCTAGAAACATATGAAATAAATGATTATTGATTATTGATTATTATTATTACCTAAACTATTTCGATACCCCTTGAGACTGGTACAGGATGGAGTGATTTAGCAGATCGGAATTTCTTAGCACTTGCTTGAAATATTTTGGTCTACCAACATACCAACGTACGGAAAACGATCAAACGGTGGATACCAACGGTCTATATTTTATGTGCGTTATAAAATGCTTTAGTTCTATCACTCAATTTATATTAAATAGAATCATGATTCTCATCATCACTCGCCAGTTGTCTGCAGTAGCTGTACGGATAAAACATATACATACATAACAAAAATAAGTAATTACATAATACTTTAATATATATGTTCATCGGTTTAAGCAGTACTTTCATTTCATCAACCTAAAAAGTCATTATATAGGGTGTAGTAAGGACCAAACTTTAAGGAAATTCCAGTTTCAATCACAAAACACAAAAAAATATTAAAAAAATAATAACGACCTTCAGTTTTCGAAAAAAAAAATTAAAATTAGACTGGGCTCTGGCGGATTTATGTGCTTATTGGCATAGATCCGAGAAAGGAAAAATACATTTGTGGTACCTACCTACCGCATCTAAGGCGCGTCACCCGCTCCGATGTCGCGGGTCGTTGACCGCTGCCAACGGCCCGCGATAAAGGTGTTGTGCATTAAAAGGAGATGTGAGCAGGTTAGGAGTGTGACGTTATTTCACTAGATAGTTAAATAAACGGTTTATGGAATTCCGTTAAAATAACGTGAAGCTGCAATTCTTCCATTTTTCTTAACGATTGCAACGACGCAACGAAGTCAATAACTATCTATTAGTCCTATCCTAATAACGATCGCGACAATGCGTGAATCGTGAAAGCGATAAGCATTCACGAGCTGTTCGTTTAGCTGTTTGTGAATAGTGAATACGCGAGTTGCGTTATACCACATTTCATTCGTTGTTGATTTGTTTAGCGATTTAGACTCAACCTCAACCTCAACAGCCTGTATTAGTCCACTACTAGAAGCAGGCCTCCCCTTGATAAGCGCCTTATTGGCTTTTATCACATGGGGGTAGTGCCCATAATCCCCACGCTGGGCATGCTGGTTGGGGACCACATTTCGGTAGTAGAATTGTTCTGTAGAGGGTGCTGCCCGCCCCCGGTGGATATATCTTAGTTGCCTCTTACGACACCTGCGGGAAGAGATGGGGTGAACATTCTAAGCCGGCACTATACAGCGAAATTAAGACTGTTATTTAGTTATTGTTGCGTGAAAAGTTCATTCTTGATTCTACGAAATGATTACGCAGGTGTATATTTTTCCCCTGTATACAGAGATAGGGTGTTATAACTTCTTAACAAAGGTGGGGCAGAGAGGGGGGAGGGTAAGTTTATTGCTCTATGTGGTGGAGCTCATGCTTCTGCCGTCTTAGAGACCCAACAACAACGTGGGTCTGCCTCAAGAGGTTCTGGAGTTATAACGGTTTGAAATTCCCTAGGCGCCAAGATATAGAGCTCCATCTGCTGATGACGTAGAAACCTCACACGATGGGCCAATCTCCTGGATACGGAGATATGGCGTTAGGGGTTATTAACTGTTTTATAAGGGTTATTATTATTATTAACTGGCTTATCATCTTATTTTTTCAAGCTATGGTGTCCGAAACCCGGAAAAAGTAAGTTTTAACCAAACGCCATGCTCAAAATAAACTCTTTTTTAGCGGTTTTTAGCGTTAGTTATACGTCAACATTCACGTGACCTAGTTTCTAACGATTTGGAAAGATAGATAGTTATTTAACGGTTATCGTTGACCATTAGATAGTTTCGTGAAGTGAATGGAAATTATGTTAACGAAACCTAGAGCAGGTACGTAGGCCATTGTACATTATTTTTAATGTCAATAAGTAATGCATCAGTAATGGCTTGTAGTTAGTTACATAAGTTAATCGGTTTTTTTATGTTTAGTCGATAAATAACAGTGACAATACCGGAATGTCAACCCTGAATAAATTTCCAATCATGCATCCAGCGCCCTAGAAATCTACGCTTTGTCGGGCAGTGTTTACAGTACGTTCTATTTTCAATGTCCATCATCTGGGCATTGTTACCGCGTTTATAGCCGGGAGGACTGATCGAGCAGCGCCTTTTGTGGAACACCGCGATTGAAGTCTTTGTTTGCGCTGTTTTTTGTTTGCTTATCGAATATTCCTACCGTATTTCGGAATATTTTAGCTGGAAAGTCCGTAAATTTTGAATAGTGGAGATTTTTTGGGTTTGGCTTGTTCAAATAGATGGTCATTTTGGGACTGGCCACCGTTGGAGATAGCAGAGGTTTATTTAAACTTTACTCAGCTTGTTTTTATGGTTTTGTATAAAGGTCCCTGAAAACTGATTTATTATTCTGAATGCTGAAAAAAAAAACTATTTGTCATCTTTTTTTACACGTGTTTGCAAATAAATGACTTTTACTTTTAATTTTTTTACTTTTGCTGATCTTTTTTCAGGGTTTTTTTGGCTCACATATCGAATGTTATGCATCCTTGAAGTGCTTTGAAATTATGAATTCTAATGTAACGTAGTAATTGATTGTGTGCGTAAAAAATAACATTAAAAACCCACACGATGACAATTCCATAAACAAACTAATGTAATGTCATTACATTAGTTTGAGGAGGACATTTCCTCCTAGCCGAATTTGGACCACGGCGACCAGTCTCATTGGAGACTAGCCAGATACATTATACAGAGGACATATTATAGTGCACAAGTGTGTGCGCACACAGGTGCACTTTCTATTCCCTTACTCTCATAATCCGATGGGACGACATACCGACACGACCAGGGAGACGTCAGGCAAATGAACAAACTGAAGCTAAAAGTGAGTAGGTACCTAAATGTAAAGCAAGATCCCATCAACCATACATTAACAATATTATCGCAAAACTGCAAGCCACAGAATTAAATAACAGAAATCGCTGCGAGTGTATCAATGAAGTGGTTTTCTCAAGGATATTCAGAAATAGAAATTGTATCAAAACAAAATTAGGCATGTTACTAAAACATGCGAAAACGCCAATCATACCTACACGTTTGTTGAAGAATTGAAGACAGCTATAAACTCACGCGAGAGCTAGTCACCTCTTGCGGTATACGAGGAGCTGGAGGGGTTAGAGTACCTAAGAAAAATAATGGGTGATTAAAATAAAATATAACGGGGTAGGTACTATAACTGTCTCACTTGTGGGCATGATTGGGTAATATCAGTTTGAAAATAGGGCTTGAAAGCCAAACACAAGGCTAGGGCCTCTGACTACACGAATCGCGTGACCGTTTCTAAATGGTTTCTATGACTTTCTAGTACTTTCAGCTACGATGATTGAACCAGAATTCCACTTAGCTGATTGTTCCAATTTCTTCTCTCCTCTCGTAGAATTGGTCTAACGTCAAACAATAGACGTTGGTGATCCGCATAGATAATAGGGGGCATTGCAAGATAAGTAAGGAGGTTGTACAGAACCATATAAATATATATACCGATAAATATATATTATTTTTCTTTTGATCGCAACAATAGCCAGTACTATTTCACTTCCTTCCTCTCTCGCCGCTCGTATAGGAGGTGATTAGCTCTCGAGTCTCGAGTAATGACTATTATTATAAGTAACTAGCTTCTACCCGCGGCTTCGCATGCGTATTTTTGGTATAATAAGTAGCCTATTATCTAAGTTAAGCTATGTTCTAGATGTACGCCAAATTTCACCATGATCTGTTCAGTAGTTTTGGTGATCGTTGGTTAGAAAAATTCACATTTCACAAACTTTCGGCTTTATAATATTAGTAGGATAGTCAAAGTCAAAAGTGTGAACAAAGTATTATTTGTGTGGTTTTCTTCCAACACAAACTAGGTTCGTAGTTAACCCACGTACATTCATAATGAATTCGTCAAACTACGAAATTTTTTATAGTAATAAAGATTAATCTATCGATGTTTCGATATTACATCAGCTAAATTGTGTGAAAAGAGGATTCGGAAAAAACTTAAGCTGCAATTTTAATAAAGGAGATCTTTTGTGTTACTTGAGAGCACCCGCTTCACAGATTTTGTTCAATTTAAAATGCATGTAGAAAGCTGGAGAGCGCTAGGTAATTTCAAAAAGGTCATGGCCCTACCTTTAAGCTAGGACGTTGGGGAGAGTGCATCCGGCGATAGTAAACAATGCAAAGGTGAGATAATATTCATGAATAGAATAGCATTTGAATTGACCCCTTCAACTCAGCTTGTGGATGTTGTTGGATCTAACTAAGGAATTCTATCAGAGGAAAAGTAGCAACTTGCTTCTGGATTATTACATTTATTACCAACTGTCGCCTGATCCTGTCCCCCAAGGGCACGACTGGGCCGAGCCCAACGGTTTCGCTTGTAGGGCCATGGGTGAGAAAACATTTCTCACACTGCTAACCGTCACCTCACTGCTAACAAGGAGCTGGTAAGGCCGATTAGTTATTTCAACCCGCCATCACAAATACGCCTGGCAATCGTTATGATTATGGTTTAACCCCCATTGCTTGGGGGAGGTATGTTCAGCAGAAAACGTGTGCTGATGAGGACAGGAAATAGATTTATATAACTCGATTTCGTACAAAATTCGTAGACCCTACGATTTCGTAGCATTTTCGTAGACCCTCTACGGGACCTGTAGAGGTGGCGTAGAGGTCCTACGAATGTAGATTTTCTCGTAGATCAAATGAACGAACACTTTATTCAGATTAAAATTTGTTCCCACCATTTTTGTCTCCTGTATGTGCTTCCATTGTATGGTAAGCTTTGGATATGAAATCGTGTAGAACTATTTCAAATATACAGTGAATAGGAGCAGGAATTTTATCGTCGAGTGTGTTTAACTTTTCACATCAAAAAGGCCATTAAAATGACTGTTTTCAGCACCAAGTAAAAAAGGCTCTAGGTACTTATCGGCAGCATAAAATCTCTATTCTAATCCAACTCTTTGCATCATAGGGACACGAACGATAACACTCATGCGATCCACTCCGCAAAATCACACAAATCCAATGCTTTTAGCTCTTGATGGAGCTGTCACTTATAAGTAGTCGCCCACTCGAAAAAAAACCACATTCCCGCATAGCAACCAGCTGAGTTTTCGCGGAAAAATGTGAGCACTATATGATATGTCATTTTGTTCAATGGAGTTTCAGGATAAATGTAGACGGATGCATTTTGCTTCCATTAATATGAACAAGTTTAAATTCATATTTATCTGTATAAATACAGATACAAAGTCACAACAGTTTCAGTTCAATTCTAATTATTATTATTATTATTAGCCGAGTTCATCCCACAGCTGGGCAAAGGCCTCCCCCCACTCTCTCCAGACATCACGATCACTGGCCAGCTCCGTCCAGTCGGCCCGAAATTTGTCTAATTCGTCCCGCCATCTCCGTCTAGGTCTACCGCGTCGCCTTCTCGCCTGGTCAGGTTGCCAATCGGTGGCTACCTTTGTCCATAGCTCTCCTGGCATAATCAATTCATCAATTCTAATAAGGAAAGAAAATTCACACATCGTTATCTAGCCCCAAGCTAAGCAGAGCTTGTGTTATAATGATCTATCTATGATCCTGCGGACATGACTAGTCTCCGTTTCTCCACGACTGACATTTTTACTTTAATTTATTTTACATTTTGACAATGCTATTGCAGCCACGAAGCTTGCTACGTTATTGTATTTTATCTGTATATGTACCTGTTTTGAGTTTTGTTTTGTGTTTAAAATGTAATGAATCTATTTGACTTGACTAAGTGTTCCCTGTGAATCTATAGTATGAATAAATAAATTGAAATAAAATTGAAATTGACTGAAATCCGGTAAGGGGGCCATAATAATAATTATTACCCAAGTTATAAATATTAACTACGAGTAAATATTGCTGGTATGCCTGAAGGCCTATTTTAATTCTTCGATCGAAATACGCAATCGATCGTTACGTTTTTTTTTTTTATATCGATACTCTAATTCGGTGTAGAGTACCGTCTACGGAAAATTCGACTAAAACAATTCGTCTAATACAATTCGAATAAAAAACAATTCGACTTTAAACATTCCGACTAGAAACAATTTGACTAAGGCAATTCGACCTTTAGTTAACCCGACCTGTAGTCGTCCCACCCCCGCGAAGCGGGAGGGGGGGTCAACATTAACTTACTCCTAAGAAGGCCGCCCGCGGGTGGCCCTAACATCTGTCTTCATTTTGTTTTTTTTTTTTCAAAATCGCCGCGCCCAGTAAACGTATCATTATGTTACTTTTATTGACCGCGGCAATCCACAAAATATGTGGATAGAAGACACTAAAACTAATAAAAAAATTCTAAATATAACTTAATATCGTAAAGTATCTTGTTTCTAAGATACTGATAAATGTAGAAAAAAATAGTTGTTTTCTTCTGTGAATATCTCAAAAAACTGACACTTTATCACATGAATGTGTTAGACATTTTTTATTTGTTCTAGTGTCTTCTGTCCAAATATATAACACGTACGCGGTGATTTTGAAAAAAAAAAACAAAATAGTGACCGATGTTTCTGTTAGTATGACGTTTTGTAACATTTTTGTGTGCCCTTTGCCAATAAGTAGGTGAAGGTGTAGGAGTTTCTGATATGTTGACTTTCCGACTGGCACAAGAAACGATTAACAGGAAAAAAAAATATTTAAACCCCCCCCCCCCCGGATTTTCTTGAAACATATCTCTGACACAAAAAAAAACTAAACGAAAACCTATTCATCCATTTGGGAGCTACTATACCACAGACAGATACACAGATATATAGAGAGACACGTTAAACTTATATCACCCTCTTTTTGCATCGGGGGTTAAAAATCAAAACATTATTTCGAGAAGATTTCACGGCGTTAATTAGATTTAGACCTTTTGATGGAAACAATCAGCGACGGCCGGAACGGTATTGTTATTTCGAATTTATCGTAGAAATTCGAAAATGCTTTGAAATAAGGTGGAACAAGATTCTATCGTTGCCGAAACAATCAAAATATTTAGATAGCGTTATTTTTAAGACATTATTTTTGCGAGAACCCTTTTTGCTTTCAAAATGCTGATATATATTTTTTTCTGAAGTACAGAAACACAGAAATACATTTTGATTGGTAAAATCAATTGGTAAAATCAATTGTAAAAACATGTCAGTTTTTCAAATTAGAAAAAAAAAATAAAATAAATTAGATCAAATAAGATAGGTCTCGCGAGACTTTTTGCGTAAACATGCATCGGTAGAATGATTATTATAAAATAAATAAATAAGTTTTCTAAAATTTGTTCTATTATTATTGAAGAAGAGAAAACGAACTATTATTAACAAGTAATTGTTATTTCAATCAACGAACGAAAACCATAGAATTTGTACAAGATAACCGTGGAATTTCTGGTTTACTTGTGAATGCCGTCTTAAACTAGTTGACCTACATATTGTGTGATGGTACATGCTATCGGAACAGTAGGTAACAATGCGACCCTTATTTTTTTTTGTTTATCTTATCCAGAAACCCCGAGCGTTAGGAAGTTGGTAATAAATAATTTCTCCCGCGTCAACAATGAATGCAAAAAGCTATTAGGAACAAAGCATTTTAGAGAAACTTACATTTGGGCAATACGTATCAATTCTACAGGCCATAAGTTAAAACAAAAGACTCATACAGAGCAGTGCAGCTGGAACCCATAAAATAAGTCCATAGAATATTGACTAGAGAAAAGGATCTTACTTTTTGTGGGCCATAAAATATCAAACAGATACACCAAGCATTGTTTGCGTCTGCGAGGTTCTGCGCATTGGCACAACACGTGTTTGGGTTTCAATAAAAAACAACAACGCTCTAATGTGAAAGTTGGATTATTGTTTTATGCTAAGTTAGTTTTAATGAATGATAACTTTAGTGGAATGATATAATATAAGGCTTATAAACGCATGAAATGTTATTTATTTTCGGCGAAGGCGCCACGTTGAAAATAAATAAATATGAATAGACTAAGACTTCTATTTCATAGTGTAAATAATCACATGCCATACTATTGGTGAAATACTAATGTATACTACTCAAAGGTTATAGTTTCAACTCTGTGTTAAGCGATAAACTAAAATTAACATCTCTTTTATTTTTATTATTTTAAGTGATACGGACTTTGCGGCGTGTAACGACATCTCGTGGCAGAACGCTGAACCATTCAAAATGGGAGGTAACAAATACGCCTTCTAAGGTCCCGAAGGCTGATGATAGGCCAATGGAGACGCGGCACAATGGCGTCTTTCTTGGAAATGCCAGGATGCGCCCGCGCCGAAACAAAGGTAGCGGGGGTGGCGCTCGCGCAGGGTGGGACGCGGGGAGATCTGCGTAAATACCCCGGAGGTGACGGAGCTCGAGGCAGTGTAGTAACGACGGACGGTACCTTAGCGAGATAGAGGTCTTGATATCCCAGCGCGGTTCTGAGGTCGTTAAGTTTCAGTGATAGCTTTCGGAATAGTGTGATTGAAATCCTGTCTAGATATCTAACGTCAGTGTTGCCTTAAGATTGTATCTGTTATTAAAGAGAGTGGTTTTAGAATTAGAGTTAGAATCTGTGGTGAACGTGTGTTCCTGTTTCGAGTACAAAAGCTAAGTTTATTGTATAATTGTTGTACCTATACGATTGATATTGGTGATTCTTGAATATATAGCATACTGCGAGTCTGAGAGGCTCATGTAATCTATAAAACCAGACCCCATTGTTGCTAAAATCAATCGTATTATTTTCTGTTTATTATTGTGTTTTCCTCAGGAAAATCCCGCCCATTTTTGAGGCCATTTCCCCGTAAAACTCTACTGAGTTAATAGAGCGACTGTGTTTCGTCTTTTGCATAAACTCCTCTTTTGGTTTTGAGTACAGGTCTGGCGAGGGCCTTCTGCCTCGACAGCCCTGGAGGCGATGTTATAGATGGGAGCTTATTAACTGATAGCTTTGGTATAGTGCTTACACAGACACATAACAAAGCTCTCCGTTACAGCACATGGGTGGCAAAACCAATCAAAACTTATAAATGTTTGATCTTTTCACTGTAATATTTCTATGTGCATCCTAGGAATTAAGTTCTGACTATTTTACTGCCTGTTTACTGTATTTTAATGTATTTGTGTGTGTGTTATATGTATTAAACAATACTAAATTCCTGTCGATCAGTTTGTTTACATTTTTATATTAATTTGCCCTTCAAGTTAGAGATTTCGTGAAGCATATGCTATTCGATTAAAGTCTAGGTTATCTAAAAGTCTTACTCAACGAACAGATCACTATAAAGAAAGAATAAGCATTTCTCACAGCCGAGTAAAGCCATTCAGAGTTCTAAGTTACAGAGATGGATTGATACTTTACTTTAAGATGTTATTGAATATCCAATTATGAGCATTATCTAAATTGATTTGTTCTATTTCTTGTAGAATGTAACACATATGTAGCCCACGTAGCGGTGCATTATGTAGCAGTGCAGGTGGCCACCTGATAATCAAAAATATAAATACACACACATCATATCGATGTAACACTGCCCTCGGTAAAGCCCATAAACTGAGAGACACAGGCATTCGAACGATTGTGAACAAATCAAAAGGTCTTATAACCAGACCACAGGCCAGTAATCTACCTGAGGCTCAGCTAAACTGACTGGGGCACTCCTTTTACATGGGTAAGAACTGAGCCTAACACCTTAAATAAAACAAACTGCTCTATACGGTATCGTTCCATGAACTGTATCATTCGCTAAGTTCACTGAGTCATAAGCTACAAACAAAGAGGTAAACTAAAGGTGCTATAAGTGCATAATATATCTGGTGTTCATACAGACACTCAGGCCGGGTCCGTTACATTTGTAAGTACTTAGTTTATGTTAAAAAATTCTTGGTATACACAAATTAAATAAAATAAAAAAAAATATATATTGTACTTAAAAATTATAAATGTAACATGAATCAATTATGAATTTACTGGTCAAGTAGTTCGTCACTGCCCAGCCTCATCTCTCTCGCTTCACGGGGGGGGGTGAAGAAAGACATCTGCGTTCCATGAAGGCCATCAAAGTTTTAATGCGTAGGCACTTTAAACCAAAACCAACCAGTTGACAAATTATTTAAAAATTCTCCATCAGATCCGCGAGTCTGGTTGACGATACTGTAGAGATGTGATTGTGGCATCTCATTTCTGTATGGGGTTTGCGTAGTAGAGGCATGGGTAGAGGCGCTGCACCAAATCCTATAGAAAAAGGAGGCGTCACGATTACATTATCGTCAACCGGACTCAACCCTCTGAACACTATTCCAAATATACTATAAAAACTACCATAGTTTGACGAATTCATTACGGATGTAATCTACCAACAATTCCCAACACAATTAAGGTTAGGAGTTAACCTACTTCGAAGAAACTTACTGTACCTCTTTTAGCGAGTACATTCGCTTTTTAATTGCCTCTATGTCGCTTTTTTTAAGGACCTTTTTGGTTCACACCAGAATAATACTCTTTGTTATAAATGTATTTTAATAATTATGTTTTTTTTTAGTTATTATTATTATTTTTGTGTGAGCTAATAAATTGATTTTCTTTCTTTCTTTTTTTTTATTTCTTTTTAAACTTTTATTTCACCCCTATGTCGCTACTGTAGCACTGAAGCCCGTATAACGTGGGCCCTTTTCCGGGTTATAGAAGCGATTGAGAAATTCTCTATCGCTACTGTAGCGCTTATTTATCTAAGACGTTATAATTACCTGCTATGCCGCTGTTAAAGCGCTTCTTATACCGCTTGTGCTACTTGGGCTGCTTACATCCGTAATGGACTATTCCAACTAGCTATCGAGTAAACGCATATAGTTAATTATAATAGTTGAATACACAACATCATTAAGGAGAGCATACGTGTCACTAGCTAGACATATGTGGATCTTATTATAATCAGTGATCCATCAAACTAACGCTGCAATCTGTTAATGCCGTTTGACCTTTAGCAGTACAGAAAGCAAGATTCGTAATGACGCCATATGGTATATCAAGTTTCAGCCGGGGTTTCGCACGCGTTGTTTCTTTGGAAAAGTTTAAAAGTTATTTATATCCCATGGAAATTGATTCATGGGATAAAAAGTAGTTTATTTTATTCCAAACCTAGAACTACCTGTGTGCAAAATTTCAGCTAGATCCGTTTTGGCGTGAAGAGGTAACAAACATCCATCTCAACTTTCGCATTTATAATATTGTGATGGATGGTAACTTAGACTTGTATGTTTACGTTCCATTAAAAATAAACCTAATTTGTTTTGAATTGTTTTTATCACTGAGTGGATGTGTTAATAGAATAGAATAGAATATACTTTATTGCACAAAAGTTGTATATGGGCAAGCATAATGCTACATAGCATTCTCTATCTGCTAACCTTTGGGTAGTGTGGATAACGATTTACTAAGTAGTGCTAGATTACAAAATTGAAAAAACAAGAAAAATAATAATAATTACGATTAATATTGTACTGGGCAAACAACCCATTAACACACCCACTAACAAATCACTACCTAGTATAATTGACTACTACCAAATACCTCCTAACAATACCTAATATAAAAGACCAGATACGAAATAGTTTGCGACAATTTTAACTTTATAATAAATCAACGCAATACAAATTTCACAGTGTCGACAAATTTAAGCACCAATAAGCATTAAAATACGTTTCTTAGCTTTATTACCCCATAAAGTGAACTGAGTGTGCAAACACTGACCTAGCAATGTCCTGCAAGCATTTTAGATTAACTGCCTCTACAACCATTATTTTGATTAGCTCTCAAGCTAGATAGAGTCTTGGCTTACGAAAGCATTCAGCTAAAGATAAACAGTGTTGCTAAGCTCTATAAAGGTCTTCAAAGAGAAGCTTAGCAGTTTTGTTTATCCTTAGGTGAAAGTTTTTAATGCATTTGTCGTGGCTTCTACCCTTTTGTTGATAGAATTCACTGAGAAAACTTGTACTCGCTTAGCAGAAATAAAGATATTTTGGGCTAAGAATACCAAATCGCACATCGGTGGCAAGGTCAGGCCTTGCTACTGACCAATTAAATGTACATTAAAATCCATTTTTTAATGTAGCTTATAACATACTTTCGACCTACAACATTTTTACGATGTATCGGGTTCACATTTTTTTCTTCCGCGAGATCGGGTTTTGTTCTATGATTCTAAGCAGATCACTCTTTATTACTTCGAAGCATGCAAACAGCTGAAATAACTTTGTTAAATGAGGTATGAAAATACTCCTCTGAACTCTTGAAAGCTTGTTAGCTACATTTTTAGCCCTCTCATTTTGCTACAAAAGGTAAAAAAGCGTGGTCGACCTATGTAGGTAATTTAGCATCATCAGCAGTTTGACCTTAGTAGGTTACTCGTTCCGCGAGCGCGGACCGGGCGCCTACGGAGGTCATTGCATCAGCAGCGATCATCCAAACCGCACTAATTAACAGCATATTAGACGTACTGTATCCAATACAGCTATTGTTCCATATACTCGACTTTTATATCAGCATCCCGGGAAGCCGCGATCCCTATATGGTCCTTCGAGCCGGATCCTACACAATTAATTACTTGTTATAGAGTAGTCAGGAAACAACCAAAGTTACTCACAAGTTCTTCACTGAAGTTCAAGAGAAGAATGTTTTCCGTGGAATGCCTCCTAGTTCCATGACCGTAATGGCATTCCTCTGGATATCCGATACGACCATGCATTTCGTTCTTTATAGTGGGGCAAGAACGGGAATTGTTGTCTAGGGCAGGACATAGAAAAATTACGTCACTTTGTAATCGAATGCGTAAACTATTTTAAATTCTTTCCTTCAACTTTAATAATGTACGCAATGTATGACGATGCGATTTCTTATTTGACTATTCTACCCTACAGAACAATCCCCGAGCTCGGTCTACTGCTGTCGGTATTTTATTGGACGTTATTTATCTGAAGTGGTGCCATTGGAATTTATCTAATCAATGTTCCAGTGCTTATTACAAACGTAAAAGGTTTATCTAAGTTTTTTCATCATAGTAGTGTAAATAACTGAAATACACAACAAAGTTAACAATTTACCAGCACAAAGCTTTATTTGTTGAAAAAAAAACGAAAAACCTGTTCCGAATTTGACCTTGTCATTCAATGACGACCTCAGTGGCGCAGTGGGCGAAGGTCCGCCTGCGACGCAGGAGGTTGCGGGTTCAATTCCCGCCCCAAGACAAATGTTTGTACGATCTGCAGATATTTGTTCAGGGTGTTCTGGATGTTTTCTAGGTATAATACAAAAAATTATCATTAAATTAATTATGTAGTGTATTGTAACACAAGCTCTGCTTAGTTTGGGGCTAGATATGCTGTGTGACAATTCACACAGCATTATCTAGCCAGCATTATTTATTTAAGTCGAATTTTCAAGGCTTCTCCGTCCTATTTGTGCAAACCGTTGAAGATCATTAAGAGACTGTCGTTTTCAACACAAGTCGAGCGGTCAGCGGCATACCGAATGATCAGCGGGAACGATCGACTGGCCTGAGTGCAAACAGATCAAAGCATCCGTGCTAGGGATGCCTCGGAAACGCATATATCTAGATGAAAGAATATTTCACCCAAATAATACGATTTGTGGGGCTAAGTTGCTATTTGAGTTAGCGGCGACGCAAATGGCAACTTAATTTCCTAGCTAGGTTATAACTGGTAGGTTGGTTACTAATAACATTTAGCTGTTTTCATATTATTTCCCTTAAATGTTGTTTTCCTTTACTTTGTTATTACCTGTTTTCTCCTGTTTGGTTTTTAAGATTTTTCCTTTGTAATCTGTACTTAGACCACTTGCATGTACATGTTGTTAAAAAGTTGTAAAATATGATGCGTATTTTTTTTTATGTACCACGCGTAACTTCTTACAGAGTAGTCCAATTTCGATAATTCTTTTTTTATTGGATAGGGTATTCCTCGATATGTCATCAAACTAAAGACTTAGACTCGAATTTTAACTAGATGTCACCACTAGAAGAATTTTAAGTCGGTTTATAGTTTTTTAAAACACGTCAAATTATTGATTATCTAGTATAATTATAAGAGTGAGGGAATAGAGAGTGCACCTGGACCTTTATTTGCGCACACACGTTGCACACGTGTATTTGCGCACTATAATATGTAATATTATGTCTTGCGTACATGGCTAGTCTCCGTAGAAACTGGCTGAAACTTTAAGATGATGACATTAAGCCTAGACCACGCATAGGTACTGCACCTACAACATATTTCATCAACAGTTTTACGAAATAAACTTTACGATCACGATGAATAATAAATCAGAAACAAGTTAAATTTCCAAAATTGCAATTTATATTGCGCTATGACTTTGTACAATCATAACCACAATATAGCACAAACTCATTGTTCAGAACAAAGCTGTTGTCAGCCCTATCATTGAGATATAGCTGCGTATTGTCGGTGATCCGTGATGTATGTACGAACGGGCACAATAGGTTACTGTTATTTCTGTCTGACGTGATTCCAGACATCGCCCGTAACGTCTGTATTCCTGGTAGTTACACGCGTATTAGCGTTTGAAACTACATGTCTAGATGGTTTGGTTATGTCAGAATCAGATTTCGGAAATAGGCTTGCCCGTAGGCAATAGGTACCTACATTCAATTTCAGTAGTAAAACACTCTGTGACGATAGCATCATGACACTATCTCTGCTGTTACAGCAGAGGAATTCAAGAAATACCCAAGCAGCGACTATTTTGCATAACTTGTGTCAACCAAAAAAAGCTATCGAGTTTATAGTACGGAGATAATAAGACTGAATGTATGGATAATAGTACTTTGACTGAATTTCTGCACAAAATTTGATCTTCCGCATTCGGACTACTTTGGTTCGAACACGGATAAATTCGGAATGAATCGATATTGCTTTGCGTTGAAAGAGGTTTATTAGTAAAACGGTGATTTATTTGTCAACTGTCTTGGAATAAAGTTTCGTGAATTTATAATCAGGTAAATAAAACTAAACGCGTTAACATTTACTTTTATTAGCCAAGTACTGAAGCGCAATAAAGCTCTTATTTAAACATAGTTTATTGGGCGCTAGAATTCCTGATAATTACTATAACTATTAAGTTCACAAAGTAAACGAGCTAGCTGAGCTAATATGAAACAACTTCTTTACATAGTATAAAACAAATCGCTTCTCGCTGTCTGTCTGTCTGTCCCTATTGATGCTTAGATCTTTAAAACTATACAAAGATAGAGTGATTCAAGAAAAAAGTTTAAATGTATATTAAAGTTGAGAAACACTGATAATTTTAGAGGTTTCTTATGTGATATCGTAAATATACACATTATTTTGCGCTTACATTGCAAACGCTGACTGAACTCTACGAGATAGATCAAAATAATGTACTACAGTATTGTACACCGTAAGAAGGTCAACAAAAAAGTTCACGATAGTATATGTCTATCTCTTAGGGATAACCCACAATAACCATTTTTTATCCTTTACTTTTTACGAGAAATAATAGCTTATTTACGAAGCGATTTTAAGCAATACGGCATTAATCCTTATCCAATTAAGTACCTGAAATACATTGTGCATTTAATATAGTTCAATATGGCCCTAGGGGCCAAATGTTTATTGCCTTAGGCCGAAAAGGTACAGCAGTCTTTGTATTTATCAGCATCCAATATAAAGGAGAATCGCCATCATAACTATCAACAAGACTATCAATTTTAAAGCAGTGTAACAATTTCTAGACTATTATTTCTAGAGAGTCAAATTAATATCTTCTTTATTTTATTTAGATTTTCGTTTGCCATAAAACATTTAAAGAGAGCATGCCAATGACCTCGTAAAATAGAATTTTCACGTTATTAAAAACGATCTTTCATCTTGAAGTGTGTAGGTAAATGAATAAATATTTCTGGACATCATTGGATGCAGTGAATACAAACCCATTCAAAAAAAAATAACCTATTTTAAGTTCTAGAATTCTCACATAAGGTGGTTGGTCACGTGTGAAAAAAATGGGGTTCTTACTATTTTAATTTTTACTATTTACACATTGTAAACCATTTGCCGCTTACTATATGCGCAAAAACTTCTTTTTTATTTAGATAGACTTTCGTTTGACCACAATCACTCACCTGATGGAAAGTCACAATGTGGCTGACAATGTAACACGAAGATCTAGAAGATACCTATTCACTCTTATCTTGAAGAGACCCAGCTTGTTATTGTCCAGAAAACAGCAGCAGGGAGCGTGTTCCAAACACCAGCGATACGGATGATGAAGGTGGGGGAAAACCGCTTAGTGGTGAGTGGACGGTATATCCACCATCGAGGGATGGTAATGCGCTGTGCGTCTGCTTGTCCTGGAGTGGAAGGGGTATGGTGGTTATCAGCTATCTAAATTACTTGTACACCATGTTTTAAGGCATGAAACATAATTTTCCCGACAATACCTAACTTATTCCTTACGGATGTAAGCGGGTTAACTACGAACCTTATTTGTATTGGAAGAACTCCAACGTTTCATCCCTTAACGACTCCCTCGTTAAGGGATGAAACGTTGGAGTTCTTCAGGGTGAGTGCGTTCTAGACGCGCGCGTTCCGCATCTTTCCGAGCACTTCGCATGAGCGCGCGTTCAGCCCGCGACGTGCGCGCCGGGGGTGGGAGTGGTGGGGGGTTCGCTGCTTGTTGCTGCTGCAGAGAGTGAGAGTCATCTTCTCGTAAAGATCCTACTGTGTCGGTCGTTGATAGCTAACCTAACCTAACTTATTACTAATAATAATGATGTTAACCTTGTATCTTCAACCACATCACCATCTCATTCTCATTAGTGCACTGTCACAAAAACGTTCTCCTATACCGAGCAGTTAAGCACAGGCTCATAAAATTTAACGAGCGCACCACAATTTTATGAAACTATCCACTCGGAATCAATAAACGGGTACACTACATAACAGGCGCTGGGACCTTATTCACTATGTTGCACACATGAAACGTAACACGGCGTTTTACGTTTTAAAATGCGCAAGTCACGACGATGAGATATAGGTTGGAAGTTTGAATATGAAACCATCGATATATATGTACTACGCACTAGATTTCGCGATCAGAACACTCAGTTTGTTCGACTGAACTGTACTGCAATCCGTACACCTGACATTAGTGTGGCTTCGACATGCATGCAGCTTGGACGCATATGGAGCCGCGCTAATAATACGAAAATCCAAATCTAAGTGTGACCCTGGACGTAAATAATGAAAAATAACAACCCAGTAGTCAAGTAAGTAAAATTATTTGTTGTATTATGTGAAAAAAATAGGTAATAATATCGTAATACCTCAACAGATAGAAATAATTTTTCATAAATATGCACGACATTGTAATCATAGACTAAAACATGTAGATGTTCCATTTCAAAACCGGTTGTAGGTAAAAATAATGTGATTGATGGAAGACAGTTATGGTGACAGACTTGACGCGGTGTTTTTTTTATATGATTGAAATTTTTATTATTGATTTTTAACCAGTTTCATATTTTTAACCGACTTCGAAACAAGGAGGAGGTTCTATGTTCGGCTGTATGTAGTATGTTTATAAGTATGTTCGTCGATTTCTCCGTCATTTGATTGACTGATTCCGGACCAATTTGGTGATCTTTTCAGTTGTTTATAGGTGCTCCCAAGGTGGTCCCATCCCAATATTTTATTCCCAGGGATTTCTATTTATCCAGCAAAACTTAAAAAAAAAACAGTTTAAAACTAAGGGATTCGAAGTCGGTTTTAAGTTTTTTCAAAACTATTTAATTATTACATTTTCAAAGAAATCAAATTATTGAAAATTTTATTCTTTTTTTTTTCCTTTCAGAACATATCAAGTTATGAACAAAGTTCAGAAAATATGACGACGTGCGTATTTCGATACTGCAAAAACACATCAAGAATATGTTTGAATAAACGCATAACAATCCATTTTTTTTTACTAATTATGCAAACAAAAATTTTTGAAATAGAGAATAAATTCTTACTAAGTTATGTAGGTACAAAATCTGTGTCACCTCTGCGCGGTTTAAAATCTATAGGGGCGACATGTTGTCAGAATACGTTGAGAAAACAATACTCTTTAAGCGATCTAGCGCTGAATGTTTTAATTGTTTGGTTAGTCGACTTAGTTAATGTTTTAGCGCTGCAGCGCTTGCCGCGCCCAGGCCACCGCTGTCATGAGAATGAGACGTTTTTTGTTTGAAATTTCTTCTCTAGGTACATTTAACTCAGTGTATGAAACATTATCTCACAACGACGACGGTGCGTGAAAAGATCACTGCAAACAAATGGACCAGTTAGTCACCATCCCGGGTTCACCGCTTCTAAAACTACAAGCGCCTCAACATCTATATGATGCGTGCGTAAATGGCCATTACTCGCTGAGTTCGTTATGGTGCCTATGAAATCTAGAGAATACGGGCCCATTTCCATTTCCCATTAACACAGGGCGTGCTTTTATGAAACGTGATACAATGTTGCAAAGTGTGTATTCACACGCGTTCAAGTTCATCTGTTGCATGAATGCCTAGGCGAGACTGCATGCATATTTATATCGCCACATTTCTACAGTACAGTCAACGAGAAATAGGCTCTAAGTTCTCTCTATAAATTTTATCCAGAATCAAAAGAATAATTATTTGTTTTGGGTTATAAAATAGTACCTACATAGACAAGTCAAATTGATTCTCTTGACTTAATTTTTTGTCCGCTAGTGGAAGAATAATTCCACATAGGAAATGACGCTGGCAATTTAATCAATTTTTAATACTTCCTACAATGTAGGAAGTATAAGTCGTTAAAATTTTCTCTTGGGACTCGTTAAAATTTCGTTTCCGTCGTTAAATTCACCGCTTCTAAAATTACAAACTTTTCTCTTCAAGTTCTAGGTAAAATCGTTTTGCCTGCACGACTTTGACATTCTGCAATAAAACCTGTATGAAGGTTTTGGGTCGGGCTACTGCTTGGCACAGACCAAAATAAAGGTATCCGAGCTACGTTGAATAAAATATTAGAAATTCACTTCCAGAATGTTCCTAGACGTGATTTATGACAGCGGCGTGTTACCAAGTGACTCGGTTGAAATGGAGTTGTTTGTTTGTCATTTGTTTGATTAATATTCCTTCTATTTGCGGAGTGTATGGCAGACCCGAGTGATGGTATGACACGCCGTGGCTTTGATGTTTTCACAACTGGTATGGGGATAGTAAAATTTAATAGTTGAATAGGTTTATGGGTCTAGCTGAATCATGATTGGGCAATTTGTCAAGAGTGAAATTTAATATTCAGATGAACACTCTTGGTTTCCTTTACGGTATGTAGTGGATTCACACAGAATAGAAGAGGCTAACATTTGAAACTTTGGATTTCAATATGCTTTACTACGAAGCTGAGTTTGTAGTTTATTTAAGAAACGAAAAGGCGCTCATTTAAACGGTATGTGTGCACCAAGCTTGAGTCATAATCCTATCCTACTAATATTATAAACGCGAAAGTTTGTAAGTATGGATGGATGGATGGATGTTTGTTACTCTTTCACGTAAAAACTACTGAAGGGATCTGGCTGAAATTTGGCACAGTAATAGATTATAGTCTGGAATAACACATAGGTTATATTTTATCCCGGAATTCCCACGGGAACGGGAATTACGCGGGTGAAACCGCGAGGCGCTGCTAGTCAATCATTTTTCAATATAACCACAATTTTGAATACCATAATGACTTTTATCTCAATTTTGCATCATCTCAAAATCCAGTCTATTTGTTCCCAGCACTCAAGCATGTTACGGTATTCATTGGAGGCAATTTGGGCCGTTATCACGCATACGTTTATTGCCATAATTCCGCACAAACATGGCCGCTTTCCTTCCATAAACCGGCACGTACAGTTTACAACGTAAGATGACTGCTGTCCCGATAATTTACTCCTTATGTCTGAGTGGTAGAGTTGAAAGTTGAAGCTGTTTGAGAGGTAATTGGTATACCTGCACCCAGTTTCCCTAAAGCACTTTGCGTAACGAGATTCGCTATAGTGCGCCATGTTACTGCTAATTCGTTTTTTTTTAATTTTCATGGTTCGAATAATACTTCTATTTCCACGCAAGAGTTGGTAATTTTAACGATTAAAAATCCATACCCACATCCAACTTGGTGGTTTATTAAGTTACGCTTCAACTTTTATGTTCCAAAATTCTTATTGAAGCACATTGTAGCTAGTGTTTGGTTATGTCGCATAAACATTTATTACGGTTAGCAACTTAAACGATAAAAATAAGCTTCGAAAACAAACTGTGAATAACAGTAGGTAACCAACAATCCACAAAATAAATCTAGAAAACTGTTATAACCTTAGCCAGAAAAGTCCACATATTTGTGCCATTAAAAGATACAACAATTTACCTTTAGAAATAATAGAAATAGAAGATAATAAATCCAAATTAATATTAAGAAAATATCTGGTATCAAAAACACATATCAAAGAATATTTTGACAGTACCCCCCCCAAAATTTAGATAGTAATAATTGTTATTTAAGTCCTATTCTTAACCTTAATTAAGGATAAAGAAGGTGTGCAATTTTGTTAACTTATTGTAACTATAGCTTATTTAATAATGTTAATAGTAATTATATTATTGTATGTTCGAAAGGATAAACTGTTGAACAATTTAAAATTAGTTCTTAAGACCAATTATGTACACAGTTTGAACAATAAATGTTTCTTATTCTTATGCTTGTAACTTTTCTATTTTTTTTAACAGCGACAGCATAAGGGTCATTATATTTACCTACAAATTCGTTTTATAATCACAGTCACAGTCGGTGGTGGACATTATTAAATAATAATAAATAATGCTGGACAATCCACACAGCACCATCTAGCCCCAAAGTAAGCTACTCAAAGCTTGTGTTACGGGTACTAGATAACTGATATATTTAATACAGTATATACATAGATAGATTTTTTTATTAAACATAGAAAACACACAGACCAACGGAAAAAAAATCTGCAGATCGTACACAAATTTGTTCCGAGGCGGGAATCGACCCGCAACCTCTTGCGTCGCAGGCGGACCTTCGCCCGCCGCGCCACGGAGGTCATAGATTAAATACCAGCAAACTTAGTGTTCATCATTATCCTTACTATATGTAGACGGTACGTAGTCTCTAGGATTATTAAAATCATTTATCATTTTAACAATCCTTAAAATACTTTCTAAAAATATGTAAGTCGTGGTTCGCAGTCTGGTCTATTTCAAGCCTTAAAGGTAGAGCTATTATAAAATTCTGTACGACCACAGTGGTCATAAACTATCCAAGCTCAATTCTTTTCTGAGTAACTGATAGGTAATTGTACTTACTTTAATTATTTGAAGTTCCAATGGACTTACGCTCATACCTATATATATAGTTCAGTTTTCCACACTATTATTATACATAGAGTTAAATTTTGTTTATTTGTAATATAGATGGTTTATTTGGTTCCGAAATGGAACAAAAATGAAACAAAATACAATCAAATATGGACAATTAGGTAGGTATATATGGGTGGGGGTAAAAATGTCACTGGACCATTTTTTGTGCTAGTTGTAAGTTCCATACTTTGAGGGTAAAAATGTCACCGACGAAATTGTTTATAAATAGGTGTTATGTCTAAAACTACTGGTTCGATTTACTAAAAGAAAGTTGAGAGAGAGAGATAATACTTTATTTACCTTAAAACTACTTTATACAATTTACCTTAAGACTATGTTAATTAATACTACCAAATAGTTACATAATAGATTTATTTTGTGCGTAGCAGCTTTTTTGCAAATATGGCCTCCACTCAGCGTTGTGCTGGATGCACACTGGTATATCCACTCAGCGCTGATTTTCAGTGAAGATTTGACACAATCCCACTTCATTATGTCACGTCACTAGTTCATGTAATCTTTTACTAAAAAGATTACATATCAATGTTATAACTAAACTTTAAACAATACTTACACTTGTGTAAATATATATTATCTATGAAAACTTATGTAATATACCTAGCTAAATATAATAGTAAGCAATTAAAAAACAATACATATGTTATTGTTGTTGCTGTCGGCGGCGGGCGGCGTCACGTCGGTCGCCGGTCGCCGGTCGGTCGGTGGGTGTACTACATATATCTGAGTGATATAGGCTACCTATGTCTTATTCATTTAAATAAAGCCGCTTGCAGCTAGTAGTTAATAAACTTTTCTCAAGAAAACAGACCTAAAGTCACGATGCCACTCGATTTCTGAGAAATGGCCGAAAATGGAACCACATGAAATCTTTAGTAGCAGTGATTTATTTACATGATAGTGATTTATTTTGATACATAATAACGTTAGTTGAAGGTACCTTTGTAATGTACCTACTTAATGTAGCTGGTTTTCACCCATAACACACAATAAGTATTTAAGTTCTTACATCGCATTCAATACAATATTACACCATAAACAATACCTATATGAAACAAAAGATAGGATATCACTCACATTCACAACAACATACCAAAGGTACAAAAGAGGTAAAATTAAAGAGGAATGAAAGAGATCATTGAAAACTGTTAAATTATTGCCATTTCAGTCCTTCCCTCTCAAATCTATAACGGTTTCATTGCTCTTCTTAAATCTAACGTTTCATTGGATCGATCCATTGGACAAATGGCCAAACTATTGCCGTCTGCCCCGGGCCATCCGCGAGAGCTATCGTATCTTGAAAAATATTACCGATTTTTTTAACTGCTTGTGGTAGGAATAACTTTTGGAAATAGCAACTTTCGGTACCTACGGTATTCTCTTTAAGTTAACGAACTTAATTGGTTTTTATACGTATGAGTTACATAACCTATTGCTTAAGTAATAGAACAAAGGGCATGTTAAATATATCGCATGCGATGAAACAAATGACAAACGAAAATGCTTTCTATTTTTGGTTTTATTTGAAAAGTTTTATGCGATTGTTATTTTAACACTGACACCAAAGCTAGTGAAAATTTTTTTTGATTCTACCCTCTTTTTGGCGGTCGAGTGTAACATTACTAACTTTACATAGGTACGCATGACAAAGCACAAAGTAGAGGCTTTCTTCAAATGATTCTTTGATCCTGCTCGTAGTCTTTTTCTGAATATCTGCGGTGAGAAGGAAATATATGACAGTCATTTCATATCTTTACATTTTCCTGACGTTTCCAATTGAATTCTGTGTGGAACAGCTTTATTTCCGGAGAACCAGGTTGGCAGATTTATTTTTATTTCACTGTGATTTTTGAAATTCGTTTTGTCTATTGTTTATGGATTCGGGATAGGTAACCTATTGAAAATTCAGTGAATGTAACTGTGGTTACTTTTACAATAGCACAATTTTTATTTAATTGTTACCCAATAAATGGCAGAAACAATAAAATTGGACTAGGTACTGAACAACATAACGGATATAAATCTTTTCAGTAACCCACCCCAATTTACAGGTCAGATTAGCCTTGTTTACGAGTCCACATAAACCAGACTGTCAATCTGAGATATAAGGGCTGTAATCTGTAAATATAGGTCCCTTAACTAAAAAGCATTCGTAAAAGTTTAACGACTTCTGAAGGTGTAATAAAAGCTTCGTAGGTGCAGATAGGTGTTTATCCGAATGTAGGAAGGGCTGTGTTTACGGGCAGCTGTAACGGGTAATAACGCACCCGTTACACTTATGGAACGATCTAGGGTTTTGCGCGGTCAACCAACGTGTCAAAAAGTGGATAGGGCTCTGAGGGTTGCTTAAACAATTCACATTGGATAAAAACCAAAACTTTTTTATAAATATTGTAATATTGACAACAGCTTACAGCAACTGATGAACGTACATTTTTCCACTGAGTGCTGCGGCAAATAAATTATTTAGGTTAGTTTTAGATATAGTTTAGTTTTAAGTAGGTATTTACTTTTTAAAATACGGGACTGACATAGTCACCAATGACTCAAAGTCCCCTAAATAAATAAGAATAAAAAAAACTTTTTCAACATAAACAATCATTTAATCTGACAATAATTGTCAGATCAATGATACAATCTACTAATACTTACGCTAATTCTAATCCGGGAAACGACTGCCTAGCTGTTGTTCCCGGGATTAAAGGTTCTAACATTTCAATAGTTATTTTGTTTCTTTTTGACAAATTATTCGTAAACAAAAGGGCTATTAAAATGTTAGGCTACCTTTAATCCCGGGCAGTCGTTTCCGGGATTAAAAGTAGCGTAAGTATTAGTAGATTGTACCTTATTCTAAACCAACAAAGATCTAATTTTTGTTCTGTGGGAAAAGAATAAGGTTAGTTCTACCCCATGAGCTCATGATGTGAGAAAATGGAACGAATATCGTCCTAGGAACTAATTTATGGGATAATAAGAAACCAGGTCTAAACCTACTACATCTATTCAAAATTTCAGCCCGATCCGTTTAGTACTTTTGACGTGAATAGGTAACAAACATCCAAACTACTTGATATTGGTGTGATTCATAGGAATTAGCTTCAAATGAAAGAGGGACCTAAGTACCTATCGATGCAGCTCTTTGTACGTTCAATAACCTTGCTGTGACCGTAAGCAGCCCTGCACTCTGAGTCAGCTGCGGCTGGCACTGTGTGGTTACAGTTTACAGCACCTACAGCTGTAGCAGTAACAGTACGTGCAGACTAGCACACGCCTTAATTACCGGCTGTTAAATTTTTGTTTGTGTCCAATACTGTTCGGCGTCGGACGGCAAATGAGAGCTGCATTTGGATAGGGTTGCCTGCTGTAGGAAAAGACCGGAGGTTTTTTTGAATGCTAGTTTCTCGTAATGCATGTCACGCTGGTAGAAGCGGTAGTTAAGGCTAGGTGCAAACGGACTACCGGCCACAGCCACCGGTGGCGAGCGACAAGGTGTTTACACGTTTTTCATACATTTCGGTACGAATTTGTCTTACACCGGTGGCGGCCTCTCGATGTGGCAGCAGTGTCGCGACGCGTAGTCGACGACTGTCGCCACTGACACTCACTCACTCAGTTAACCGCTAGGCATCCTACGTATCGCACGTGTCAATGTAATGTGGTTTAAAGATGCGCGACTGTGAATGATTTCATTCGAATTATTCGACTTCACAAATCATTCGAAACATTCGAATGACTAGGGCAAATTAGTAACTATTTGATTGATTTCGCGTCGACTGTCCGACTCGCCATTACTAACCAAATTAGTAACTAGGGTTAGTAATGGCACCTACTCGAGTCGGGCAGTCGAACTCAATGCGTTATTCGACGCCTCGATCAATTCGTAGACGCATTAGTAATTACTAATTAGTAGTTGTCATTCGACTTTGAAGATTAGTAATTTACTAATATTCAAGTCGAATGAGTAAATTAGTAGTTGTAGATCATTCGACTAGCCAGATCATTCGCAGTCGCGCATCTTTAATTTGGTTGCTTCCAAACCCCGGTGGCTGTCGCGCGCTTCCGCAACTGCTGCATATATGGCGGAAGCGCGCGACTGCCACCGGTGGCTGTGGCCGGTGATCCGTTTGCGCCTAGCCTAACAATTATAATATAATTGTGACAAATTGTGACATGGATCACAAAAGAAAACACACAAGAGAAAAACAACGCTGGTGTTGATTTTTCTTTTATGCTTTTAGTCTTCTGAAGTTAAAACATGCTTGTTTGTACTTCGTAACGTTCTAAGGTTTTAAAGTCAAACTTTGGTAAAAGGAATGAAAACCGCCCACTTCAGTGCTGCAATTTCACAAAGCTTGTCGACTCTGTTTTCCAAAATTCAAACAACACAAAGGCAAAGCCCTAGCGGACCTGCATAAAGCAGTCTTTTCATCTCGTCAGAATCGAAAATTTTATTTTTATTTTCCTTTAAGGTTTTGTTCCCCAACTCTTGGTATTTAGTCCGGCAAGATTTAATGAGTGCTCGGTTTCATAACGTTCTCATTGAAGTGTACGCAAATATGGGTTTTATGGTCGCTTTACAAAAGTGTAGGTGGCTTTGTTCAAACGCCTTTGAACTGCACGTAACAGCAGTAAAACCTGTACTTTAATAAATTAAATCATCAATCTATTTTGGGGTAATAGAGATATTTTAAATCGCTGTTTCTTTTGTTTCAGATAAATATTCCAGTTTCACCGAAAACTCAATAATGGAGGGCCTCCCTGCTTCAGTAGCGTCCAAATCAAATCACTCGTTGCGAATACAAACTGATACATACTTATATAGTTGAACCTAAACATGGTGAAGTGATAGACTAAAGTGAAAATGAGCTTATAATAATTTAAGTGGATGTCGGGAGAAATGCCTTATTACGGGTATCGGGAAGGGGGGCCCGAAACGGACACAAGTGGGGGCTCGGAGTCAGATGGGGGGGAATCGGACTCAGAGGGGGGTCTCAGTACGGAGACGTCAGTGGGACAGGGATTGCCGTTTCCTGGGTTCGTCCCAGTGGCCCTGGGATATTTGACGCAAGAAACCAGGCCTAGGAGTTGGTGTCTGGCGCTCATAACCAATCCATATCCTTTTCAATGTACCTTAATTAGAGATCATTTTATGTCTTTTACAGCAGTTCATAATTTATTAAATGTGCTTCAATATTCATGGAACATCGGTTTTCATTTTATGGCTTTCTTTTTAGTTAGGTCATCACTATTAAGAGACATTCGTTCGAGGCCAGCTCATAAAGTTTATTGTATACAAACACATTCCTTTTTCTGTTACGATCCCGATTAGTGTATATACCGATTAACAAAATCTAAACGATGATATGAGCAGAAAATATTTTTAAACGTTTAAAAATGGGTTTATTTCAAATGCAATATACACATTTATGTTCTATTACTAGGTATTTTAGGCAAAAAATTTCAAATTACTAAACAGTCGTGTCGATAAATTTATAACTACTGTGCCGATTGAAACATCAAACATTCAGAAAATACGAGTACCACACCACTTTATTTGGCAAAGGCTTGGAACACGGCGCTTTTTGCAAAAAATCGGGCGGAATTGAGATCGGTAGAATTTTTAATTTTTTTTTATGATATTGAAAAAAGAAAAATAAATGTTTCTTTGCTAATGGTATGATGAGAAATGTATCGACATACGAAACACACAAAGTATTTTTATAGTATTATAATTAACTATCTATTGCAGTGGCATGAAAAATTAGCAGCAGATCCATTATTAAGTAAGTATTAGTATTAAGTATTAGTAGTAGTATAAGTAAGTCTTATATTATCTGAAACTTTTTGGTTATAAAGAGCTTCTATGTCAGCAAAGAAAAATTACCTACCCACAATAACAAACTTTTACTTAGTTAAAATACGTAAGAACAAGCCTTGTTTTCTAAGTTAATTAAACGAACAGCAAGCTTACGAATTTATTACACATCCATACTTTGAAACTGCTAAACAGAATAAGGTAAACATTACGTAAGAAAATTACGAAGAAGACTATGTAATTGAATATTGTTATCTAGAAACCTATATTAATGGATACCTATATTATTAGCTGATTCGGGATAATATTTGAAGCTATGTTTATAAATGAAAATCAAAACACATGTATTTAAATGTGGTTAGCCACAAATAAAGAATCAACTTTACAAAATAAATTTTAACGCTGCCGGATGAAACGTCCTGACAAGTAAAATCCGTTCGGAAAGGAATTGAAAAACATGCATGCTCTACAGGCGCTTTGTGAATAATTGAAAGTGACTTTACCCACCTGGGTTGTCAAAGTCAACATAGCTTTTTGTGTAACGAAGCTTTTACTCAAAGCTTTGATTGAGTCCTGCGATTCCATGTCGCTTTCATACCTTGGTTTTAAACAAAGTTTCAGGGTTCTAGGTACCTATGTACTTACCAGCTTTAAAACTGATAGGACGAAACTCAATTAGCACTAGCAGGCAGATTTGTGACTTGATTGCTTATGACAAAGCTTAATTTACAAATTGGGACAAGCCGTCATAATCTTATTCGGGACAATATTGAAGCCGGTATAACTTAATTTTCGTTCTATTATTATCAAGTCCTTTGAAGAGAAACTAATGCTGGACAATTCACACAGCATTATCTAGCCCCAAATTAGCAGAGCTTGTGTTATGGGTACTAGATAACTGTACACTACAAAGATAGATATTTTTTATTATACATAGAAAGCATCCAGAACGCCCTGAATAAATATCTGCAGATCGTACGAACATTTGTCGTGAGGTGGGAATCGAACCCGCAACCAACCCGCGCCCGCTGCGCCACTGAGGTCGTCAGAATCAAATTATTTAGTTATTCAAACAGTAGATAAAATCTATGCAGGTAGGTAAATAAAAAAGTAACATTTTCATAACATTTTTGATTCAACATAAATGCCACGTCTAAAAATCCCAAAATATGAAAGTTCAAACAATCCGTTGTTCCCGCGGTTTAGTTTATCTAATAAATTACAAGAATCTGGATAATATCATAGCAAAATGTGTGAGTAATGACTGTAAGATTGTTTTCAAACCATAATGCAAACCAAGGTTTAGTACTCTGTGGGCGTCTATTGTAATCTATGGGCGCGCCAGGGTTTTGTGGCAAGATTGTTTTATCTTTTACTGAAATAAAGCGCAAAAATGTCTCTCGATTTACTTCTGAAGTTGGTTGAAATAATTATTTCAGACCGTTTATTAGTCCCTGTCTACGTAGGTGCAGTCAATGACAAAAAATCCTAAGCATCGTTAAGTATCGAAAACTCGTAACCTAACACGTCTCGTTAAAGAAAATTGACTTTGTTCACTGAATTATGACATTATATACGAAATACTGGAAGTCGAAATAACGGAGAACGGTATCTCGAAAGAACTCGAAACAGCAGAACGAAATACCGAAAACATCCAACACCGAAAAACTGTAGACCGGAAAGATCACAATCTCGAATACCTATAGCTTTATACATAGGCCACAATAAAAGCTACTAAAAATATAGACATACTACCGAAGAAATACCTACTATTTCAAATGAAAAAGTTTGAATGCATAGATGTTTGTTAGTATTTCTTTGTAGGTCTGAAATTTTGCGGAGAACTGGTTTACATTTGCAATAATACGGATTAGTTGCATATTAATTAACCTAACTACGACCCAGACTTCTTTAAATACTCTTTTTAAATTCTGCAATAATTGTTAAATAATTTGTAACGCTACTTTTCATATAAAACATCCTTTTATCTGTAATGTTTAAGTTTGAAGTTAGGCAGCGGAATGAATGCTTGTTGTACTTGCTTAAATATTAAAACGTTTCAATGAGCGAGAAAATGAATGTTAAAATTCTGTGGAATTACTAAGACGAGGCAACATTTTCTGGCTGTGTCAAGGTTTCTTCTCTATAATAGTCCACTCACCTGGAAATAAAGTGAGATTAAACTTCAGCGGCTTTGTAAGTTAAAACTGATGCAAAATAAGCTTCTTCGGAGTATTTTGCTTTCAACATTTCCATTTTAAAAGTGGCTTTTAATACCTACTTGCTTTAACTTGAATTTAATGCTGCAGTTACTTGTTGGCCGAGATATCGCAAGCGACGTTAGTGATGTCAGATTCGACAGCCTGTACAAGCCCAGCGAGCCCATGAAGGCTCATGAAAACTCGGCCAATGTGAGTTTCAGGTAATTCAAAGTTATGTACCTAAATTAACAAAGACCATAATTTATGATAAAATAATACAAACAAATTAGAACTACTTGGTTGACTGACTGTTGCAAACAATCTACAGGTAGCTCAACTGATCCATATCAACACCAGTCGGAAGCGTCCACAAGATGCTGGCTGCATTGCCCCGCGCTGTATGGCAATGCTGATGCGCTGCGCCAGATATTCACCAGCTCTCGGGTCACGCGTCATATTCTTTTATACCTGAATTAAAAGTATGATTAATTCGGAACGCATTACCGAAAAAAGTATTTACATCTGCCAGTCAATTCGTCAAAAGTCAGATGTATTTGTGAGTACATTCATTCATTCTATTTTTGCCGTTCACTGGTTAATTTTTATTTGTGTTTTATTCGTAATCAAAAAGCAACCAATTAGCGTTGAGAATAATGTGAGTAATGTAGGATAATAAAGTCTGAGTCGACTAGCTGAGTAGCTTGGAACTTATGAAACATCCAGTTCCCACCACCAATTCTGGGTATTCACCAAAAAAAAGGTGAGTTGTTACTTCTGAATAGCTGCCAAAAAAGACCAAGTACAGAAATACAAACCGAAAATCTATGTACACCGCTAGAGTGTGTAATTTTGCCTACGTTGCCGGCATTTCCTTACGTGTTTGCAATGCCTTGTTAGTGGCTCGTTACAGTGAACATTCGAGCCGTTTACATTCCGGATTTCAGGCTTTTGCGGATTTGTTCTAGTTTCGTTGGCAAACTGTTACAGGGAATACTTACCTACTTAACAAAGAATCTTGAACTATATTTGTAAAATATTCAAATTCGATTGTGTTTACATTACATAGTGAATGTTATTGTTTGAATATTACCACTAGGAAATAGGAGAATATGAAATGGAAAAATGCGGAATTTTATTAAATGGGCTAACAAAATCTACTAATACTAACAATCCATTAAGGTATGACCATCATCGAAGGCTAAATAAGTAAAAGAAGCTTTGTATTTTTTCATCTTTATTGCATTTTTTATTCCCTTACTTTTATTATGGACACAAAACTACAACGTAGAAGGCACAACTCTGTCCAACGTGAACGAATATTGTTGCCCCAAATGACTCCAATTTGGTATCAGACCCACAATTATGCTAATATCTGCCCGGAATCCGCACATTCTGATTCTGTTAGAGGCACAAATCGCTGTTTTTGAGTTTCCGTGGAACTTGAAACAGATTTTCACGTTATTTCCATTTAGAAATAGCCAATTTGGAACCTAAGTAGGCTGTGTTTCGGGAGAAATTTTGCGTTACTGATAAGGTTTTCTTTTATTGAGGTATAATCGAATAAAACATTAAATAAACTTTAAACAATTGCTTGCTTTTCCTTTTAAACAGTTTTGGGTTCATAACACTTTCATGGCCCCAGACGGTCATGTCCGTGTCCAGTACCGTAAGGCGGCGGGGAGCGTCAAGGCTGGGCAGTGAAAGCGTTAATGATATTTAACCGGTCGGCCAAGATGACTCAGAAACACATACAAAAGCGAGCCCGTGCGGGCCGTCCGCGAAAGAAGTTGATGTGTCTTTGCGAGGGAAGCTTTCATTATCCGCGAAGCCCCTGAGCCATCGAAATTTTCTATAAGCTACAGATAAATTTGAATTCCAAATACATTGCATTGCACTCAATCCAAAATGTCTGAGAAGCCAATGCCTAAAAAAATATCGTTTAAAATATTGGTGTTGACTCTCAGATCTTATTAGAACGGAATTCTTTCAGCAGTGTCAGTCCATTTGTAAAGAATGAAATATTAAAGCTCGGAGGCTCGATGATTCGAAATCAGAGACGCTATCGCATGTCACCCTAGAAGATGGGGCCGCGTTTAGACGAGACATCATGGGACAATTTATATTTATTATTTTTTATGTCCAGTCGCTCCGCTACTGCTCATTGCCATCTCATATAAAATGTCAATAAAACCTATAATGTCAATAAAATCATACTTTATCTTAATCTGCTCTTTAACACACGCAACTTACAAAGCAATTAAAATTATACAATGTTCGAGCTAAGTTCTAAGAAATGAACTTACTATCTGCTAAATATAACATCTTAAAATCTTATATTCTAAAATCTAATATATAAAATCCAAAATCTTACAGTTTATTACAAATTAATTTAACTAAACGGATAAGACATGCATTTAGAACCAGCAATAATATCGTAAAATAAATCGGATCGTGCAAGTTTACGGGAGTTTTACTGCCTATAAAACCACATCATGAACAATCAATGACAATCATTCAATGAAACCGTGAAACAATATTGTTCTTGGGGTATTTTCGTAAAAAGCTTATTTGCTTACGATCTTTTAGTATTAACGAATACAAGAATACTTTAAAATTATAATCATAGTGCAAGTAGTCTATCATATTATTATATGGAACTTGGTACGTCGGTTTAGTTATAATACCTTCCTTCTTATCCAGTTGGTTCCCAACTAACATAAACTAAACAGAGCATCGCCGCTTGTAGACACAATAGGCCGGGTAGGAACATAGCATTCGCTTCAATAATACAACCTTTGTGATACCAGTCGCTCTCACATAATGTAATGAGATTTTTATAAAAATCACAGAACTGGAGTCCCCATTTTTACGTATTAATAAAACAAATACCTATATTTCCGGTGAAGCGAAAAGCTTACCAGCAAAAGCTTAGCCAATATTTTATTTGGTTATTTTAAACTTGGCGAACGCTAAAAGGGCTTGATCATAGTAAAACAGTTAACTAGTTTATGCCCGCGGCTTCGCACGCGTTGTTTCTATGGAAACGTTTAAAGGTGATTTCTATCCCATGGAACTAACTTATGGGATAAAAGTAGCCTATGTTTGATTGCAGGGTTAGATTTACTTATATGCAAAATTTCAGCCTGATCCATTCGATCAGTAGTTTTGGCATGAAGAGGTAACAAACATCCATCCATCCACCCAAACTTTCGTATTTATAATATTACTGTGATTTAAAGTCTACCTAGTAGCATAAAGGCCGTGTGCATATTTATTATTTAAGTACCTAAAACTCTTGTGACTAAAGTGAGAACTACGTAAATCAATGTATCTTTTAAGTGGGCATTGCGCCCTCTCATAGGTTATGGGAGGTTATGGGATGCTTGGTGCTGGGTGGATTCATTTTACAGGTCATTAGAGTAAAAGGGTAAACAAAATTGTGGGTATGACCCTTTTTTACGTGTAACGTGTTGAAACGAAATCATGTTCTCTTTATTTAGAATTTAAAGTGTCGAAACTCAAATAAAATTGAGTTAATGCTCGTTTTGTATTCAAATTAGAAAAATGAGACCTTTTTGGTGTTAATTTGTGTCATCTTCTCTGTATATGCTTAGATCTTTAGAACTACGCAACAGATTTAAATGCGGTTTTTTTAATAGATAGAGTAATTCAAGAGGAAGGATTATATGTATAATAAATGCAAATATTAGAGAAACGCTGTTAATTTTAGAGGTTTCTAATGTAATGTGGTAAATAAACACATTTTTTTGCGTTTACATTGAAAACGCTGGCTTAACCCTACGAGATAGATAAAAAAAAATGTACCACAGCATTGTACACCTTAAAAAAGTCTACAAAAAAGTCCATATCAGCATTGCACCCGTGCGAAGCCGGGGCGGGTAGCTAGTCTAATATAAAATTAAATTATTAGTAGTAACTTGATTATCAAATTCACTTAGGTATCACCAAGTACATACATAGATATTATACCAGCCCCAAAACTATACTTTTATCGGAGTTAAAAATCACATTCAGAAAAACTTCTGTTCGCCTCAATAAAGAACACAAAGTAAAAAACCAATAAACGTATCTATTCCCAAACAATAAAGAACAGCCCAAATATTTTCGATGTAGACACAGAAATTGGTATACTCAGAGAAAAAGCTCTACATTAGTTAGCACAACAAAAAAGTTGATAAAAGGGCACGACAAATGGAATCCCATGCTTATGTATGAGTATATTATGTCGCCTGCTTTCAGGACACGAAACTTTTACAATTTGTAAATTTTCGCCTCTTTTTCACTCTCATGACTGTAAGTCTCTCCAAAGTTTTTATCAGTAAGTAGATAAGTGTTTCGTACCTTAATGTTCTTTTTGCGACTTAACAACGACTTGTCAAACTATTTGGTAACGTATTGTGAAGTCTTTAATAAGCCTTTGTTTATCGACAATCTCACCAGTTGGACATAATTCGGCCCACGATCTTTCACAAAGGTTTAGAAGACACTACTCGCTCTTGTCTTGAAAGTTCTAGTTAGCCCAAAAGCTGTTTTATTAATCGCATGAAAAATATCTTCGATTCAATCTAATAAATACGCTAGTTCGCTACATAAAAACATAAAATAGGTTGCAGATACTTGCTTTTATTCCAGACTCACTACGTAAAATAACACTAAAAGCCTCAATCATTAGTATGTCCCACTTGTGTACAAAACAAGTAGAGCGCAACATAAACCCAGTAATGACGGAATGTTTTCAAAGCTTATTACTCATCGAGCCCTGATTGAGCCGGGCTACCTGCCTTTATTGACGCGATAAATCTCCGGGAAAAAGATATTCTTCTGATGCCGGATTCACTGAGCGAAATTTTATTCATCGTCAGAATTTCGCTGACAGATTGGAAGCATTTTACTGCTGAATTAAGTTACTCGTATATGTTAAATCAATCTACCTTTACCGCGAATAAATCAAGCGCTTTTGTAAAATTTATGTAAATAAGATCGGTTTTTGTGACCTGAAAACTGACAAAGCAGCCCACGTGCGTACTTACCCACTTGTAGCCCTACAAAACAGAATTCAATGGGAGCCACTTATACAGACAAGGTCATGAAGACAAAAAGGAATAAAATTCCGTGAGAGGCTCCGTGTTTCGAGTGTTGTCGACAAAAATATGAGAGAAATGTCAATGAAAAAATATCTGGAGATATTAAAAATGTTGGTTCTAATTTTATAACGAAAAAAAACTGTCTTTTTTGTAATTTATTTTATGTATTTTGCCCTACAAAAAGTGAGAAGAAAGTCTTAATTTTAGGCGTGCGTGCTTTGACACCAAGGAATTAAAACAGAAAGGTGATTTGAAATGCACAAAGACCCCACGGAAGGCACGTTTGGAATTGCTCGCGCAATCTTCATGTCACGTTTAAAGGCGAGTAAACCCTGTCGTATAACCTCATTGGTCTCTTGGGTCACAGTAACCTTAAATTAAGAAAGAAAACTAACTAAGGGTTCTTATTAGTTTTACAGTAATAAGCTTTTTATCTAGAATGTCATTAGGTGTAGGTAAAGTTACACCCTTGCATATTTCTTGTAGCTTAACTACAGCATTAATATGGGCTACTTGCATACGAATTATTTAGCCCCCTAAAATATTATTAGTGAAATTTCAAATCATATAAATACAACAAATTTAAATACGATTAGTGGGTAAATTGTATTCTCAGTGTTTTATCCTTTTCATCTTCAATATCAACAAAAACTGGGTAAAAAATCCGACTACTAGGCTTTTTATATCGTAAATAGACCGTTATAATTAATTTATAGAACAACAATCTCACCTGGTGGTAGCGATGTGGTTGACGATGTATCACGAAGGTCTGGAGACACCTATTCACTCATGTCTCGGTTGTGGTTGGCTGGAAAACAGAAGCAGCGAGTTCCAAACCATAGCGGTACGAATGATAAAGGTAGAGGAAAACGGCTTAGTAAGAGGGGAAGGAATCCACAAGATCATGGTGGTTGTGCGTCTCTTTTTGTCCTTGAGTGAAAGAACGAAAAACCGGCCTATTTGTGTTGAATGGTGCAACATTTATTGATGAACACTTTTCTTAATAAATATTTTATCTTAAACTTTTCTATCTGGCTTATCTTCAAAGTTCTAGTAACTAGTTTAAGTTGTTTTTGTTGGTTTAAGTTAATTTAAAGTACCTACCTACAAAAGAAATAATCAACATAGTATAGTATGGTAGGTAAGTAGCTTTTAGTAGCTTAGACTACTTGGTTATTTTATTGTTCGTCCTACCTTCTTACTTCTCTGTTTTCATTTGAGCAGTACAGACGTATACCCCATACTAAAAGTGGATAATAAATTCAGTTGCTTATAAAATCCTCAAACAGTGGTTTTACTACATAATATCTACCCATAATCTCCTATAGGTTATGGGCCCAGACTAGCTTGCTAAAGTGTAGTGTATATTATAAAAATAAAAAGTTTAAATTTCAATCTACACAATGGATCAGCTAAAATCGAAGCGGAACATTAAGCCTTTCGAAGGCGAAAAATATAGCGTGTGGAAGTTTCGGATTCGTGCCTTATTATCTGAGATGGACGTTATAAAAGTGATCGACGAGGACCCTATCATACGTTCCAGTGAGTGGGAGAAAAGCAATCGAATTGCTAAGAGTATTATCGTGGAGTATTTGTCCGATTCCTACCTCGGATTTGCAAAGGAGGATAGCACAGCGCGGGAAATTTTAAAAAGGTTAGACGAACTTTACGAAAGAAAAAGCATCGCGACGCAGTTGGCGTTACGTAAGAAGCTACTGGTGCTAAAACTACAAGGTGACCAGCCCCTTGTTAAACATTTTACGCTTTTCGATGACCTCATTACCGAATTGCTTGCTGCGGGTGCGAAGTTGGAAGAAACCGACAAAGTTGCTCATTTATTGCTGACGCTACCCTCAACCTACGATGGTGTGATAACAGCTATCGAAACGCTGTCTGAGGATAATCTTACTCTGGCTTTTGTGAAAACGCGACTTTTGGATCATGAAGTTAAACTCAAAAACGACTCAAGTGACACCAGTGCGAAAGTTTTAAATATAGAAAACAAATGCGAATCGACTGGCACAAAACGAAAGTTCGACAATACACAGTCTACACAAAACCAAACACAGAACAACTGGAGAAATAACAAGGCGCGAAAGAAGATGCAAAATAATAATTTGAAGTGTTATCACTGCGGACGCAAGGGACATAAAAGAAATGACTGTTTCTACTACAAGAAAAACAGTCAGAATCAGCCACAGAAAGCGGAAAGGGCAAGGACTGTTCAAGCGGTGGAAATCGACAAGTCCAATGAATTCTCTGGATTTGCCTTCATGGCCGGCGAATATTCAAACCAGGACCAAGGAAACAAAATTACATTTTTATTGGATTCTGGCGCATCGGACCACATAATAAACAGGGAAGATCTTTTCGTTTCCCACGTAGTTTTGCAACCACCACTTAAAATTTCAGTAGCTAAAAGTGGGCAATTTATTTCAGCTACAAAAAGGGGAACGCTCCAAGTAACTACCAACTTGGGCATTAATGGAACTCTGGAGGACGTTCTGTTTTGCAGCGAGGTGCCCTACAACCTTCTATCGGTATCCAGGATGCAGAGCGCTGGGTACTCGGTAGTATTTGGACAGCATGGCGGCACCGACATATGCAAGAACGGTATATTCATTATGCAAGGTATGCCTGTAAATAATCTTATTGCTGTAGATTTTGATATTTGTGCTAATGTGACCGGCTCAGCTTCCCAAATGAGCACTCCTGAAAAAGACAGTTATAAATTATGGCATCAACGATTAGGTCATATAAGTAAAGGTAAATTCTTAGAGTTGAAAAATAATGACATGGTTGATGACATTAATCAAATTAGTTCAGTAGTTCCTACTGATGAGTTATGTGAGGCATGCATAAATGGGAAACAGAGTCGATTACCGTTCAACCAAGGTAAAGACAAAAGTTATGTAAAGCGACCATTATTTATTGTGCATTCTGATGTTTGCGGCCCAATCACTCCATCAACAGTGGACAACAAAAATTACTTTGTACTTTTTGTTGATGAATATACCCATTACTGTGTGACGTACCTACTGACATATAAATCAGACGTGTTTTCTGCCTTCAAAGATTTTGTAGCTAAAGGTGAGTCAAAATTCGACACAAAAATAACTAACTTATATTGTGATAATGGCGGGGAGTATTTATCCACCGAAATGAAAAGTTATTGCGTCGAAAAAGGTATCACGTATCATTTAACGGTACCTAGAACTCCGCAGCAAAACGGTGTATCTGAGCGGATGGTTCGAACTATAGTTGAAAAATCTCGTTCAATGATAAATGGTGCTCAATTAGACAAAGCATTTTGGGGTTTTGCTGTCTTAATGGCTGTCTACTTGATAAACCTTACACCAACTAAAAGTTTAAAATGTGCTAAAACACCATACGAATTGTGGCATAATAAAAAACCACAACTTAAGTATCTTAAGGTTTTTGGTTCAACTGTTTATGTTCATAACAAAATGACAAAATCAAAGTTCGATGCAAAATCATGGAAGGGCATTCTTGTAGGTTATGAACCAAATGGTTATAAAGTTTGGGATCCTACGTGTGAAAAGTTTGTTGTAGTCAGAGACGTTATCGTAGATGAGACTTGTTTTGTGCAATCCAGGCCCGTTAAAGAACCTGAAGAGAATGTCGGAAATTCTCATGACGAAACTGATAGTAATACGAAATCAGTGTCAATACAGTCTCGAAAATCTGATCGCTCTAAATCAGATGTTGCAAAATCTGATGAGTGCCCTAGTAAACTTCGCAAGGTAAACCATGATAATATAGAACCAATGCCTGTAAGTAGTAAGTCTGATACTTTGTCTGATACGCAACAAAACACAGAAAACCATTGTGAAACGAGGAGGAGCGATAGGTTTAAAGGTCGTCCACATATAACTTATAATGAAAATGATGATGATGATGATTATTTAATGTGTGCTCAATCGATCATGTGTAAAGTGCCTTTATCGTTCGCGGAAATTCAAACTCGCGACGATAGAGCTTTGTGGGAAGGCGCGATAAAAAATGAGTTAAATTCTCATTCTGTTAACAAAACATGGACTATAGTACCACGACCGGAAGGTAAAAATATCGTTGATTGTAAGTGGATTTTTACGATAAAAAACGACGAATTCGGAATACCTTTGCGTTATAAGGCGCGATTAGTAGCTAGAGGCTTCAGTCAAGAGTACTTAACCGATTATGATGAAACTTTTGCCCCTGTAGCAAGAATAGCTAGCTTCAGATTTTTGCTAAGTTTTGCCAACCAAAATAACTTGTTAGTCCATCATATGGATGTAAAGACCGCCTTCTTAAACGGCGATTTAAAGGAAGAAATAAATGAAAATTCCTGAAGGCGTGTCAAATAACAATAATAATAACTATGTCTGTAAATTAAACAAGGCTTTTTACGGGTTAAAACAGGCGGCAAGATGTTGGTTCGAGGTATTTGAGCGTTCGCTGAAGCAAGAGGGTTTCCAAAATTCTTCTGTAGATAGATGTATATATGTACTAAACAATGGTGATGTTCACAAAAATATATACGTGGTACTATATGTCGATGATTTAGTAATAGCATGCATAGAAAATGAAAGAATGATTAATTTTAAAAATCATTTAATGAGTAAGTTTGAAATGACTGATTTAAATGAAATTAAACTATTTTTAGGCATAAAAATAACTAGAAGCAATAACAAAATAACCCTCGATCAAAGTGCTTACATAAAAACAGTTTTAAGTAAGTTCAATATGCAGGATTGCAAACCTGTAAATACACCCCTGGAAAATAAACTGAATTACGAGGAATTAAATTCAGAAGAAAAATACGACGCTCCATGCCGGAACGTTATTGGTTGCTTGATGTATTTAATGCTATGTACTCGCCCTGATTTAAGCACAAGTGTAAATATATTGAGTAGATACACTAAATTCAATAACAAAGAATTGTGGCAGTGTCTGAAACGAGTGCTACGGTACTTGAAAGGCACGGTAGATTTAAAATTGTGTTATAAAAGGTGCGAGTACAATAACATTCTATGCGGGTATGTAGATTCAGATTGGGGTGGCCAGGACACAAAAGACAGAAAGAGTACATCCGGGTATTTATTTAAAATGTTTGACTCTTGCACAATAACCTGGAATACTAAAAAACAAATGTCTGTAGCAGCCTCCTCCACTGAGGCTGAGTATATGGCTCTTTATGAAGCTGTAAGAGAGGCCCTTTGGCTTAAATCATTGGCAATCAGTATGTACATAGAAATCGATAAACCTATAGTTATATTTGAAGATAATAACGGCTGCATATGTATAGCTAATAATCCGACTAATCATAAGCGGACAAAACATATCGATATTAAGTATCATTTTTCTAGAGAGCAGATAGAGAAAAATGTAATAACATTAAATTACATTCCGACAGGTCAGCAGTTGGCAGATGCATTGACGAAGCCATTGCCTTCCGTCACCTTTCAGGCGATGAGAAGTAAAATGGGTCTAGAATAATTGATTTTTCAGTCAATACATGTAAATTAATTATTTTTAAATAATTAAGATTATTCTTGTAGAAATGATTGGTCTGATTAGGTTTTACTGGGTTTCCCTAATCCTAGCAACGAATGTTGGACCATTACTATTGTACCCCAGAGATGATATGGTTGGTATACGATCTGTTTAGGATGGTTTATGTTTATATAATACACATTGTTTTGATGATTATTTTTTTGAGGGGGCGTGTTGGTTTAAGTTAATTTAAAGTACCTACCTACAAAAGAAATAATCAACATAGTATAGTATGGTAGGTAAGTAGCTTTTAGTAGCTTAGACTACTTGGTTATTTTATTGTTCGTCCTACCTTCTTACTTCTCTGTTTTCATTTGAGCAGTACAGACGTATACCCCATACTAAAAGTGGATAATAAATTCAGTTGCTTATAAAATCCTCAAACAGTGGTTTTACTACATAATATCTACCCATAATCTCCTATAGTTTTCAAATCTGTAACTAGTTTTTTTTTTTTTTTTTTTTTTTTTTTATTAATGTTATAAGTATAGTAACTGATACCAATCAAAGGGAAGAAGAGATACAAATCCGAGTCCAAAACGCGCTTAGATGCACAGCAGCTCTACATAAAGTATTAGTGTCCAAGTTGATGACCAGGACCACGAAGCTCCGCATATACAAAACAGTGATACGACCTATCTTAATGTACGGATGCGAAGCTTGGACGCTAACACTAAAAGAAGAGCACAAACTACTGGTGGCCGAAAGGAAGATCTACCGAAAAATTCTAGGTCCCACCCAGCGGGAAGATGGCAGCTGGAGACTTCGAAAAAATATCGAAATAGAAGATCTAGTGTCCGAGCCGAACATCATAGGAGAAACCAAAGCCTCGAGACTCCGATGGCTCGGGCATGTAGTCCGAATGGGGGAGGATCGGGCAGCCAGGAGAGCGTACATGGGTCGCCCAAGTGGCCGAAGGCCTGTAGGTCGTCCGAGGTACCGCTGGAGCGACGAAGTTGAGAAGGATCTACTTGAACTTCGTGCCGTCAACTGGACTGAAACGGCTAGGGACCGGGACAACTGGCGATCTCTAGTGTCGGAGGCCAAGATCCACTTTGGGTCACTGCGCCACGCCAGTAAGTAAGTAAGTAAGTAAAGTTATAAACATGCATTGTTCATACTTCGGATACCCTCGAAAATAATGGTGCCCACGTCACGGGCCATGAGCCTAGTGTGGGGCCGTAGCCATTCATGTTAGACATACCTACCCATTAATTAAGTATTTAATTAGCTTCAAGTTTCCTTTTTTGTATAATATTTAAGTGTGCCTAAATGTACCTAATGTGTTTCTAGTAAATAAAATTATTATTATTATTATTATATATTATTATTATTAGTAGTGTGCATACTGGTTGTGAATTAGTTCCGTGGGTTCGTATACAGTTGACACGCGGGGCTGGGTAATAGCGGTTTTATGTATGACGGAAGCCAGACTGACTCTGCGTATTTAAACAATCTTGAACGCCAAAACAAGGTATCTACAAACGAATTTCTCTAAAACTCTACCTAGTATACATTATTTTTCTGCGAACTTTGTAAAATTGTGTTAAACCTTGGAAAGGCTGACTGAAACCTGTTCTTTAGTAAGTTCAATTTATTAAAGTTAAGTCAGTTATTCCTTTGTTGCCTAGGCCCCAGTAGAATAGGTTGTTTATTTAAACTCATTAACTCCTTAAGAACAATACTGGCACGACACAACGGGGAAAGAAGATTAACTTGCTTTAAGTTTTTAGTTTGTAACATTTTAGGGTTGGAAGGTTTCTTACTTAGTCTGAGTAAAACAAATAAGGTATTTTATTTGTTTTCAAATCTGTTTCTTATGTTTGTCTTAAACACTTTGGAAATTGTTTTCAAGGTTCAAGATTATTATTGCGAACACGTTTTACATACAAGGACTTAAAATAAGGTACGAACTTCGAATGAGCTCGGGTCACTGCAATTTCGAACTTATAGTTTCCAGATAGTAAAAAGTTATTTTGTTATGTAATACAATAATCACACTAATATTACAAATGCGAAAGTTTGGATGGATGGATGGATGTTTGTTACCTCTTCACGCCAAAACTACTAAACGGATCGGGCTGAAATTTGCACACAGGTAATTCTAATCCTGGAATCAAACATAGGCTACTTTTTATCCCATAAATAAGTTCATGGGATAGAAATCACTTTTAAACGTTTCAATAGAAAAAACGCTTGCGAAGCCGCGGGCATAAACTAGTATAACATATAATAACACCAGCTTCTTCTCGCAGCTTAGCACGCGTATTTTCGGTATGATAAGTAGCCTATTATTTAAGGTTAGGCTACGTTTTAAGTGTATGCCAAATTTCATCTTGTTCTGTTCAGTAGTTTTGGAGATCTTAGGTAACAAATATTCAAATTTCACAAACTTTCGGCTTCATAATATTAGTAGGATAGGATATACACTTCTATCTATTTATTAAATAGATAGAAGTGTAATATACTATTTATACAATATCGAACATATTTGTGCTAGGTGTTTCTTCAAATTTTCGTAACTAATTTTACATACGATAGATTCAAATAGTTTTCAATGATTAGAAACAATTTATGGGTTCTATAATTTGTTTTCAAGGAGCAAATAGCTATTGAAATAAAGAATATACTAGATAAAGAAAAATCCTTGAGTTTGTATAAAAATATCATCTGGTTCAAAATAGATTTGTATATTTTACTAATGAGTATTTCCCATTTAAAAAGTTCAAAGCATTGCAATAAACTGTAATGCATAACAAAGATAAACAAGCTGATTGCTGAAGCCCATTCGAAGAACAGCGTTCTTCGTATATGTAGCTTGTGATCATTGTTTTTATTTTCTATTCCAGATATCTCTTACTCCACGAATTCCTGTTATTTAAAACACAAAATTTTACACATTAATAAATATTGTTGTAGATAGCTCAAGGGAAACCCGCTAAATCAAATGGGGTTCCCAATTAGAGTGTTGGCGGTTCATTGATTATTTACAACACCTATTAATTAGGATGTTCTTTAAAATAGTTAAAAAGAACAAGCTTTAGTTAAAATTAAAGCTCTCGCTCTCGCGTCCCGCAAGATAAGGCTTAGGTTATCAAAAAACACGTGTCTCTCTAAAATCCATCGGACCCACGGACACCATTCTTCGAACAGGGCCTTTAAGGCCAGGTATTCCTACAGCAGTAGGCGTAAGGGAAAACGCGCGCCTGCCAAGTCGCCGCCGCGCTCGTGTTTTTTGTAGTTATTTAAACATGGTGATTAAGATAATAATATCATCAAGTCAAACTCTGCGAATTTGTTTAGAAATATTAAGTGTCCATAGTTGAGTACAAAAAAAAGTGTGATATCAGTAGTTCGCTAGTCATAATATTGAAAAAACGTTAAAAAAGGGGTAACTTTGGTATTATTTTCTATCAAGTGAAGTTCATTAGATCTTGTAACTGAATGCGACTTTTACTAGACTAGATCCCTAAGTAATATATATCTTTTTTTCAGAATTTTAAACACAACTTTCTAAGTCTCAGATGATTATTAAAATCACAAAAATGCGGCCTCTGCTGGCCAAGCCTTAAACTGATTTATGGAAAGGCCACGTTGGCGCACAATGTAAGGCCTTTTAGCAAACAGACGAGGAATATAATGGGAAACGCAAGTCAGGTCGACTGAAGCTTGCGCTTAGAAAGTTCTTACTCTCCCCATTATTGAGATAATCTCCCAGCTACAAAGGAAATCGAGCTCTTTATTTACCTTGATGTTATGCGGTAGACAGGATCGGTGTTGATGAAATCAGGATACACAGCTCTGAAAATGTCGCGTCGTCTTTTTTCCAAATGCGAAGAAAGCTGTTTTAGGGGTGCGTATGTAAGTTCTGTGAGCTATTGGTTCTGCTAGGCCGATTTATATCAAAGAGAAATGGTTTAAGTATCCAAAAATGATATCTACAGTCGGGTTTTTTTTCAATAATTTGTCTTGTTTGAAACTTTATACTGATTTAGCCAACGATACTCATTCTTACGTATACTAGATATAATTTTAAACAAAGAGAAATAAATGCTTCAATCGATAGTGGTGTAATTCTGGTATTAAAACGTTTCAATGAGCGAGAAAATGAATGTTAAAATTCTGTGGAATTACTAAGACGAGGCAACATTTTCTGGCTGTGTCAATGTTTCTTGTCTATAATAGTCCACTCACCTGGAAATAAAGTGAGATTAAACTTCAGCGGCTTTGTAAGTTAAAACTGATGCAAAATAAGCTTCCTCGGAGTATTTTGCTTTCAACATTTCCATTTTAAAAGTGGCTTTTAATACCTACTTGCTTTAACTTGAATTTAATGCTGCAGTTACTTGTTGGCCGAGATATCGCAAGCGACGTTTGTGATGTCAGATTCGACAGCCTGTACAAGCCCAGCGAGCCCATGAAGGCTCATGAAAACTCGGCCAATGTAAGTTTCAGGTAATTCAAAGTTATATACCTAAATTAACAAAAACCATAATCTATGATAAAATAATACAAACAAATTAGAACTACTTTGTTGACTGACTGTTGCAAACAATCTACGGGTAGCTCAATATATACATACCAGTCGGAAGCGTCCACAAGATGCTGTCTGCATTGCCCCGCGCTGTATGGCAATGCTGTTGCGCTGCGCCAGATATTCACCAGCTCTCGGGTCACGCGTCATATTGTTTTATACCTGAATTAAAAGTATGATTAATTCGGAACGCATTACCGAAAAAAGTATTTTCATCTGCCAGTCAATTCGTCAAAAGTCAGATGTATTTGTGAGTACATTCATTCATTCTATTTTTGCCGTTCGCTGGTTCATTTTTATTTGTGTTTTATTCGTAATCAAAAAGCAACCAATTAGCGTTGAAAATAATGTGAGTAATATAGGATAATAAAGTCTGAATCGACTAGCTGAGTAGCTTGGAACTTATGAAACATCCAGTACCTACTACCGATTCTGGGTATTCACCAAAAAAAAGGTGAGTTGGTACTTCTGAATAGCTGCCAAAAAAGACCAAGTACAGAAATACAAACCGAAAATCTATGTACACCGCTAGAGTGTGTAATTTTGCCTACGTTGCCGGCATTTCCTTACGTGTTTGCAATGCCTTGTTAGTGGCTCGTTACAGTGAACATTCGAGCCGTTTACATTCCGGATTTCAGGCTTTTGCGGATTTGTTCTAGTTTCGTTGGCAAACTGTTACAGGGTGTCGAATACTTACCTACTTAACAAAGAATCTTGAACTATATTTGTAAAATATTCAAATTCGATTGTGTATACATTACATAGTGAATGTTATTGATTGAATATTACCACTAGGAAATAGGAGAATATAAAATGGAAAATGCGGAAAAATGCGGCTCGCAAAATCCACTAATACTAACAATCCATTAATGTATGGCCATCATCGAATGCTAAATAATGTAAAAAAAGCTTTGTATTTTTTCATCTTTATTGCAGTTTTTATTCCCTTACTTTTATTATGGACACAAAACTACAACGTAGAAGGCACAACTCTGTCCAACGTGAACGAATATTCTTGCCCCAAATGACTCCCATTTGGTATCAGACCCACAATTATGCTAATATCTGCCCGGAATCCGCACATTCTGATTCTGTTAGAGGCACAAATCGCTGTTTTTGAGTTTCCGTGGAACTTGAAACAGATTTTCACGTTATTTCCATTTAGAAATAGCCAATTTGGAACCTAAGTAGGCTGTGTTTCGGGAGAAATTTTGCGTTACTGATAAGGTTTTCTTTTATTGAGGTATAATCGAATAAAACATTAAATAAACTTTAAACAATTGCTTGCTTTTCCTTTTAAACAGTTTTGGGTTCATAACACTTTCATGGCCCCAGACGGTCATGTCCGTGTCCAGTACCGTAAGGCGGCGGGGAGCGTCAAGGCTGGGCAGTGAAAGCGTTAATGATATTTAACCGGTCGGCCAAGATGACTCAGAAACACATACAAAAGCGAGCCCGTGCGGGCCGTCCGCGAAAGAAGTTGATGTGTCTTTGCGAGGGAAGCTTTCATTATCCGCGAAGCCCCTGAGCCATCGAAATTTTCTATAAGCTACAGATAAATTTGAATTCCAAATACATTGCATTGCACTCAATCCAAAATGTCTGAGAAGCCAATGCCTAAAAAAATATCGTTTAAAAGATTGGTGTTGACTCTCAGATCTTATTAGAACGGAATTCTTTCAGCAGTGTCAGTCCATTTGTAAAGAATGAAATATTAAAGCTCGGAGGCTCGATGATTCGAAATCAGAGACGCTATCGCATGTCACCCTAGAAGATGGGGCCGCGTTTAGACGAGACATCATGGGACAATTTATATTTATTATTTTTTATGTCCAGTCGCTCCGCTACTGCTCATTGCCATCTCATATAAAATGTCAATAAAACCTATAATGTCAATAAAATCATACTTTATCTTAATCTGCTCTTTAACACACGCAACTTACAAAGCAATTAAAATTATACAATGTTCGAGCTAAGTTCTAAGAAATGAACTTACTATCTGCTAAATATAACATCTTAAAATCTTATATTCTAAAATCTAATATATAAAATCCAAAATCTTACAGTTTATTACAAATTAATTTAACTAAACGGATAAGACATGCATTTAGAACCAGCAATAATATCGTAAAATAAATCGGAACGTGCAAGTTTACGGGAGTTTTACTGCCTATAAAACCACATCATGAACAATCAATGACAATCATTCAATGAAACCGTGAAACAATATTGTTCTTGGGGTATTTTCGTAAAAAGCTTATTTGCTTACGATCTTTTAGTATTAACGAATACAAGAATACTTTAAAATTATAATCATAGTGCAAGTAGTCTATCATATTATTTTATGGCACTTGGTAAGTCGATTTAGTTAATATACTTTCCTTCTTAACCAGTTGTTTCCCAACTAACATAAACTAAACAGAGCATCGCCGCTTGTAGATACAATAGGCCGGGTAGGACCATAGCATTCGCTTCAATAATACAACCTTTGTGAAACCAGTCGCTCTCACATAATGTAATGAGATTTTTATAAAAATCACAGAACTGGAGTCCCCATTTTTACGTATTAATAAAACAAATACCTATATTTCCGGTGAAGCGAAAAGCTTACCAGCAAAAGCTTAGCCAATATTTTACTTGGTTCTTTTAAATTTGGCGAACGCTAAAAGGATTTGATAATAGTAAGCTAGTTTATGACCGCGGCTTCGCACGCGTTGTTTCTATGGAAACGTTTAAAGGTGATTTCTATCCCATGGAACTGACTTATGGGATAAAGTAGCCTATGTTTGATTGCAGGATTAGAATTACTTATATGCAAAATTTCAGCCTGATCCATTCGATCAGTAGTTTTGGCATGAAGAGGTAACAAACATCCATCCATCCACCCAAACTTTCGTATTTACAATATAAGTGAGTCTACCTAGTAGCATAAAGGCCGTGTGCATACTTATTATTTAGGTACCTAAAACTCTTGTGACTAAAGTGAGAACTATGTAAATCAATGTATCTTTTAAGTGGGCATTGCGCCCTCTCATAGGTTATGGGAGGTTATGGGATGCTTGGTGCTGGGTGGATTCATTTTACAGGTCATTAGAGTAAAAGGGTAAACAAAATTGTGGGTATGACCCTTTTTAAGGTGTAACGTGCTATAACGAAATCATGTTCTCTTTATTTAGAATTTAAAGTGTCGAAATTCAAATAAAATTGAGTTAATGCTCGTTTTGTATTCAAATTAGAAAAATGAGACCTTTTTGGTGTTAATTTTTGTCATCTTGTCATCTGCATAGTATAAAACAAGGTCGCTTCCTGTCTGTCTGTCCCTATGTATGCTTAGATCTTTAGAACTACGCAACAGATTTTAATGCGGTTTTTTTATAGATAGAGTAATTCAAGAGGAAGGTTTATATGTATAATACATGCAAATAGTAGAGAAACGCTTTTAATTTTAGAGGTTTCTAATGTAATGACGTAAATAAACACATTTTTTTGCGTTTACATTGCAAACGCTGGCTTAACCCTACGAGATAGATCAAAATAATGTACCACAGCATTGTACACCTTAAAAAAGTCTACAAAAAAGTCCATATCAGCATTGCACCCGTGCGAAGCCGGGGCGGGTAGCTAGTCTAATATAAAATTCAATTATTAGTAGTAACTTGATTATCAAATTCACTTAGGTATCACCAAGTACATACATAGATATTATACCAGCCCCAAAACTATACTTTTATCGGAGTTAAAAATCACATTCAGAAAAACTTCTGTTCGCCTCAATAAAGAACACAAAGTAAAAAACCAATAAACGTATCTATTCCCAAACAATAAAGAACAGCCCAAATATTTTCGATGTAGGCACAGAAATTGGTATACTCAGAGAAAAAGCTCTACATTAGTTAGCACAACAAAAAGTTGATAAAAGGGCACGACAAATGGAATCCCATGCTTATGTATGAGTATTATGTCGCCTGCTTTCAGGACACGAAACTTTTACAATTTGTAAATTTTCGCCTGTTTTTCACTCTCATGACTGTAAGTCTCTCCAAAGTTTTTATCAGTAAGTAGATAAGTGTTTCGTACCTTAATGTTCTTTTTGCAACTTAACAACGACTTGTAAAACTATTTGGTAACGTATTGTGAAGTCTTTTATCTTGAATATTTGTTTGACGACAATCTCACCAGGTAGACGATGTGGCCCACGATGTTTCACAAAGGTTTAGAAGACACTACTCGCTCTTGTCTTGAAAGTTCTAGTTAGCCCAAAAGTTGTTTTATTAATCGCATGAAAATATCGATTCAATCTAATAAATACGCTAGTTCGCTACATAAAATAGGTTGCAGATACTTGCTTTTATTCCAGACTCACTACGTAAAATAACACTAAAAGCTTCAATCATTAGTATTTCCCACTTGTGTACAAAACAAGTAGAGCGCAACATAAACCCAGTAATGACGGAATGTTTTCAAAGCTTATTACTCATCGAGCCCTGATTGAGCCGGGCTACCTGCCTTTATTGACGCGATAAATCTCCGGGAAAAAGATATTCTTCTGATCCACGATGCCAGATTCACTGAGCGAAATTTTATTCATCGTCAGAATTTCGCTGACAGATTGGAAGCATTTTACTGCCGAATTAAGTTGCTCGTAGGTATATGTCAAATCAATCGACCTTTACCGCGAATAAATCAAGCGCTTTTATAAAATTTACCTGATCTAAAAACTGACAAGGCAGCCCACGTGCGTACTACCCACTTGTAGCCCTACAAAACAGAATTCAATAGGAGCCACTTGTACAGACAAGGTCATGAAGACAAAAAGGAATAAAATTCCGTGAGAGGCTCCGTGTTTCGAGTGTTGTCGACAAAAATATGAGAGAAATGTCAATGAAAAAATATCTGGAGATATTAAAAATGTTGGTTCTAATTTTATAACGGAAAAAAACTGTCTTTTTTGTAATTTATTCTAGAAAAATGTATTTTTCCCTACAAAAAGTGAGAAGAAAGTCTTAATTTTAGGCGTGCGTGCTTTGACACCAAGGAATTAAAACAGAAAGGTGATTTGAAATGCACAAAGACCCCACGGAAGGCGCGTTTGGAATTGCTCGCGCAATCTTCATGTCACGTTTAAAGGCGAGTAAACCCTGTCGTATAACCTCATTGGTCCCTTGGGTCACAGTAACCTTAAATTAAGAAAGAAAACTAACTACGGGTTCTTATTAGTTTTACATTATTAAGCTTTTTATCTAGAATGTTTTTAGGTGTAGGTAAATTTCCACCCTTGCATATTTCTTGTAGCTTAACTACAGCATTAATATATTATGGGCTACTTGCATAAGAATTATTTAGCCCCCTAAAAGATTATTAGTGAAATTTCAAATAGGTTTTTGTGACCTGAAAACTGACAAAGCAGCCCACGTGCGTACTTACCCACTTGTAGCCCTACAAAACAGAATTCAATAGGAGCCACTTGTACAGACAAGGTCATGAAGACAAAAAGGAATAAAAAAATTCCGAGAGAGGGCTCCGTGTTTTGAGTGTCGTTGACAAAAATATGAGAGAAATGTCAATGAAAAAATATCTGGAGATATTAAAAATGTTGGTTCTAATTTTATAACGAAAAAAAACTGTCATTTTTTGTAATTTGTTCAAGAAAAGATGTATTTTGCCCTACAAAAAGTGAGAAGAAAGTCTTAATTTTAGGCGTGCGTGCTTTGACACCAATGAATTAAAACAGAAAGGTGATTTGAAATGCACAAAGACCCCACGGAAGGCACGTTTGGAATTGCTCGCGCAATCTTCATGTCACGTTTAAAGGCGAGTAAACCCTGTCGTATAACCTCATTGGTCTTTTGGGTCACAGTAACCTTAAATTAAGAAAGAAAACTAACTAAGGGTTCTTATTAGTTTTACAGTAATAAGCTTTTTATCTAGAATGTCTTTAGGTGTAGGTAAAGTTACACCCTTGCATATTTCTTGTGGCTAACTACAGCATTAATATATGATGTTCTACTTGCATAAAAATTATTTAGGCCGCTAAAATATTATTAGTGAAATTTCAAATCATACAAATACAACAAATTTAAATACGATTAGTGGCTAAATTGTATTCTCAGTGTTTTATCCTTTTCATCTTCAATATCAACAAAAACTGGGTAAAAAATCCGTCTACTAGGCTTTTTATATCGTAAATAGACCGTTATAATTAATTCATAGAACAACAATCTCACCTGGTGGTAGCGATGTGGTTGACGATGTATCACGAAGGTCTGGAGACACCTATTCACTCATGTCTCGGTTGTGGTTGGCTGGAAAACAGAAGCAGCGAGTTCCAAACCTTAGCGGTACGAATGATAAAGGTAGAGGAAAACGGCTTAGTACGAGGAGAAGGAATCCACAAGATCATGGTGGTTGTGCGTCTCTTTTTGTCCTTGAGTGAAAGAACGAAAAACCGGCCTATTAAATCTTACATCCGTAATGAATTCGTCAAACTACGATAGTTTTTATAGTAAAAAAGATACATACATATTAGAATGTGTGTTACATACGGGCCAAAAAGGTCCCTGTCTCAGCATTTTGCCGCTACAAGCCGAAGCTGGTAGCGGCGCTGGTTTTCAGACAGGTCCTGTTGTGGCAGCAATACAAAGAAAAAGAATACAAAGAGTAGGTATGACGGAAGCCAGGCTGACTCTGCGTCTTCAAACAATCTTGGACGCCAAAACAAGGTATCTAACATCACCTACCAGTATTAAAAGTCTATTCAGAGCTACATATTTGCTACCCAGAGCGTTAGCGATAAATTTCGCATGGAACCCTTCATATGCAAATCTGACTCGCACTTTGCCGGCTTTGTTTAAAATATATCCAAGACAAAGTTCGTTTGTAAAATAAGTAGTTGAAAATAAAACTTTTAAATCCATCATGGTTATTAACACTAAAGTCATAAATAACGGGATATTTACCATGATTTGAATTTTTTCAAATCATGGTAAATATCCCGTTATTTATGACTTTAGAGGGATATTTACCATGATTTGAATTTTTTCAAATCATGGTAAATATCCCGTTATTTATGACTTTAGAAGTAGTTAAAAACCTCATAATTTATATTGTCTTCAAAAATTTTCAATGATAAATATAGCGTTTACTTTTGCAAGAAAAACTATGATTGATAGCTTCCGGAACCAAAAACAGCTAAAAGACTTTTTGGAAACATACCCTTAATCAATTTTAAGAACAATTATTACGAGTAGGTTAATCATGATAAGAGGAGTAAACTTAAACACTAGTACAATTGACTTTTGTTGTTTGTGAAATCTGAATTTTTGTTACCTAAGATCTCCAAAACTACTGAACAGGTCCTGATGAAATTTGGCGTACATTTAGAACATACCTTAACTTAGATAATAGGCTCCTTGTTATACCGAAAATACGCGTGTGAAGCCGCGGGCAGAAGCTACTTATAAAACAAAAGAATTTATCGAAAACTTTACCTAGCATACATTATTTTTCTGCGAACTTTGTAAAATTGTGTTAAACCTTGGAAAGGCTGACTGAAGCCTGTTCTTTAGTAAGTACAATTTATTAAAGTTAGTTATTCCTTTGTTGCCTAGGCCCCAGTAGAATAGGTTGTTTATTTAAACTCATTAACTCCTTAAGAACAATACTGACACGACACAACGGGGAAAGAAGATTAACTTGCTTTAAGTTTTTAGTTTGTAACATTTTAGGGTTGGAAGGTTTCTTACTTAGTCTGAGTAAAACAAATAAGGTATCTTATTTGTTTTCAAATCTGTTTCTTATGTTTGTCTTAAACAGTTTGGAAATTGTTTTCAAGGTTCAAGATTGTTATTGCGAACATGTTTTACATACAAGGACTTAAAATAAGGTACGAACTTCGAATGAGCTCGGGTCACTGCAATTTGGAACTTATAGTTTCCAGATAGTAAAAAGTTATTTTGTTTTGTAATACAATAATCACACTAATATTACAAATGCGAAAGTTTGGATGGATGGATGGATGTTTGTTACCTCTTCACGCCAAAACTACTAAACGGATCGGGCTGAAATTTGCACACAGGTAATTCTAATCCTGGAATCAAACATAGGCTACTTTTTATCCCATAAATAAGTTCCCATGGGATAGAAATCACTTTTAAACGTCTCCATAGAAACAACGCGTGCGAAGCCGCGGGCATAAACTAGTATAACATATAATAACACCAGCTTCTTCTCGCAGCTTAGCACGCGTATTTTCGGTATAATAAGTAGCCTATTATTTAAGGTTAGGCTACGTTTTAAGTGTATGCCAAATTTCATCTTGTTCTGTTCAGTAGTTTTGGAGATCTTAGGTAACAAATATTAAAATTTCACAAACTTTCGGCTCCATAATATTAGTAGGATAGGATATATAATTACGGTTTACATTTTTATTCAATAGATAGAAGTGTAATATACTATTTATACAATATCGAACATATTTGTGCTAGGTGTTTCTTAAAATTTTCGTAACTAATTTTACATACGATAGATTCAAATATTTTTCAATGATTAGAAACAATTTATGGGTTCTATAATTTGTTTTCAAGGAGCAAATAGCTATTGAAATAAAGAATATACTAGATAAAGAAAAATCCTTGAGTTTGTATAAAAATATCTTCTGGTTCAAAATAGATTTGTATATTTTACTAATGAGTATTTCCCATTTAAAAAGTTCAAAGCATTGCAATAAACTGTAATGCATAACAAAGATAAACAAACTGATTGCTGAAGCCCATTCATATATATGTAGCTTGTGATCATTGTTTTTATTTTCTACTAGCTGTACCCGCGACTTCGTTCGCGATTGCCATACCTGCCGACTAATTAAGTTCACATTTCACCACAGTTTCTCTCATATTATGATACGCCGCCGTGCAAAAAAACTTCGATGCGCAGAATTGGCCCTGTTACACTTTTAATATAAGAATCTTTATTTAGGTACCTAGTTAAATAGTGTATACATCGTGTGGGGTCTACGGCGGATAGCATGTTGTCATCTTCAATCCCATTCTTTATCCACACGACTTTTAGCTACGACTCGGCCAGCGTCAGTGTTAAGAAGTGTCATACTCGTTTCACTTCTTACTGATGGTTCCGTTCAGCTGGGGCCCTATTCTGCTATACTAATCGCTTCACTATGACAGATGAAAGAAATTATGATGAATGCAGATGTAGAGACGCGCGTCAAGTTTGAAACTATTAATTTATCTCGCACGCACTATCTGGAGTTTTATTAATCTAAAGATTCTACGTAATGATTCTGCGACGATTACATTGTCATAGTGAAGCCATTGTATTACAGAATTGGGCTCCTGATCCATTTGACTGGACCACAACATATACAGGGTGTAACAAAAATAAGTAACCAAACTTTCAGGTGGGGTGTAGAATCGAACACTGAATTCAGGAAAAATATTGAAGAAAAATCCCGCCCTTTAGTTTTCGAAAAATTTAATAAATAGGTACGAAATTTTCACAACATTAGGCAATAGACTATAATACATGTGTCTATTTGGAATATAAAAAAAAATGGCCTAAGTACCTGTATTCATCTCTTTTATAAGCCCATAACACCTAAACGGTGCCCTAATGAGCGGCCACCGCGGTCATCGACCCGCGACATCATTGCAGCGGAAGCGAACAGGCTGCACGGCGTGCTTAGATATGGAGCCTACGTACAACAAATACATTCCAATTTTCCTCTAGGAATTAAAAAATAAATAAATTATTTTAAGTCTTTACACACGTTCTATCGCGAAAATGCATAGTTAGTAGATACATTCATTAAGCATGCACCTTCTTACTAAAAGATATTCACTACTAGCTTTTATTTTTTCATATCGTTGACTACCTAAGTACCTACCTTCACATTGACCTTTAAAAACACGGTGAGTAACTTACAATGAACCCCATAAAAGGTTGTTACAATTTGCATTTCCGAATCACCAGATTGAGACAAGAAAAGGCACAAACTTTTAGCGCGCGATAGCGAGATAGGTATACAAACTTTGTTCATCCGAATGTTCACCCAATGCTAGGCTTATTGTTAGTTTTGTCAAACTGTCATACCACAGAAATGTTATCATAGGGTCAATGGCCGTTTAGTTGCATGATTGCAAGCGCAAGGTGAAGGTCGCGGCGGCGCTTATCGGTTTTTTGTGCGTAAAAATGGCTCGTATGCGTTATTCAGATATTGAATACCACGAGATGAAAATTGAAATGGGAAAATTGGAATGCATTGGCTAGCTTCCTACATAACTACAACACGTGCAGCCCGCCGCCGCGCGCGCTGCTGCGATATCGCGTGTCCGGTCGCGGGTGCCCTCCGTAAAAAGATGTTTATCTGCTAAAAAGGTGTACACAAGGTACGTACGACCTTTTAATCATATTTTAATGTCAAATAAACACGTTTATCAGTCGTTTGCGTAATGTAGTGAAAATTCCGTATTTATTTTATTTTTCGAAAACTAAAGGGCGGGATTTTTTTTTAATATTTTTCCTGAATTCAGTGTTCGATTCTACACCCCACCTGAAAGTTTGGTTACTTATTTTTGTTACACCCTGTATAATTATACTTTTTCCTCTCTCCCAGGGGAACCTTACTGAATTCCAGGATATTGTATCCCATGTCCTTCCTTGTAGTATGAACTCAAATCGTGCCAGGTTTCATTCCAACTCATTCCGCAGTTTCGGCGTGATGCGCGGTGAAGGAATTTTACTTTCATCCTCTCTCCCAGGGGAACCGGATAAAATGTATCCCATGTCCTTCCTTGTAGTTTGAACTCAAATCATACCAATTCAGTCCAACTCATTCAGCAGTTCAGCGTGATGTGCGGTGAAGGAATTTTACTTTCATCCCTTCTCCCAGGGGAACCTTACTAATTCCAGGATAAATGTATCTTTCCTCGTACTCAAAGAGTAGAGCTCAAATTATGCCGAGTTTCATTCGAATTCATTCAGTAGTTCCGTCGTGAATCGTGATGCGCGGTTAAAGAATTTTACTTTCATCCTCTCTCCCAGGGGAACCTTACTGAATTGCGGGATCAAATGTATCCCATGTCCTTCCTTGTAGTATGAAATCAAATCGTGCTAGGTTTCATTCCAACTCATGCAGCACTTTCGGCGTGATGCGCGGTGAAGAAATTTTACTTTCATCCCTTCTCCCAGGGGAACCTGACTGAATTCCGGGATAAAAAGTATCCTATGTCCTTCCTCGTAATATGACCTAAAATTATGCCGAATTTCATTTCAATACCTTCAGTAGTTTCGACGTGATGCGCGGTGAAGATATTTTACTTTCATCCTCTCTCCCAAGGGAACCTGACTGAATTCCGGGATAAAAAGTATCCTATGTCCTTCCTCGTAATATGACTTAAAATCATGCCGAATTTCATTTCAATACCTTCAGTAGTTTCGACGTGATGCGCGTTTAAGAAACAGACAGACAGACAGACAGACAGACAGACAGACAGACAGACAGACATGAATGAAAAAAATTACAGTTTTGGCTTCAGTATCGAGAACAGAGTGCCCTCCAAAAAAAATTTTCAAAATATCTTCAATGTACAGAATTGGACCTGTTACAGTTTTATTATAAGTATAGATTCCAGATAACACTTTACTCCACGAATTCCTGTTATTTGAAACGCAACATTTTACACATAAATAAATATCGTGGTGGGAAACCCGCTAAATCAAATGGGGTTCCCAATTAGAGTGTTGGCGGTTCATTGATTATTTACAACACCTATTAATTAGGATGTTCTTTAGAATAGTTAAAAAGAACAAGCTGTAGTAAATTTTGTTTAAAATTAAAGCTCTCGCAATCGCGTCCCGCAAGGTAAGGCTCAGGTTATCAAAAAAACACGTGTCTCTCTAAAATCCATCGGACCCACAGACACCATTCTTCAAACAGGACCTTTAAGGCCAGGTATTCCTGCAGCAGTAGGCTTAAGGGAAAACGCGCGCCTGCCAAGTCGCCGCGCTCGTGTTTTTTGTAGTTATTTAAACATGGTGATTAAGATAATAATATCATCAAGTCAAACTCTGCGAATTTGTTTAGAAATATTAAGTGTCCTTAGTTGAGTACAAAAAAAAGTGTGATATCAGTAGTTCGCTAGTCATAATATTGAAAAAACGTTAAAAAAAGGGGTAACTTTGGGATTATTTTCTATCGAGTGAAGTTCATTAGATCTTGTAACTGAATGCGACTTTTACTAGACTAGATCCCTAAGTAATATATATCTTTTTTTCAGAATTTTAAACACAACTTTCTAAGTCTCAGATGATTATTAAAATCACAAAAATGCGGCCTCTGCTGGCCTACCAAGCCTTAAACTGATTTATGGAAAGGCCACGTTGGCGCACAATGTAAGGCCTTTTAGCAAACAGACGAGGAATATAATGGGAAACGCAAGTCAGGTCGACTGAAGCTTGCGCTTAGAAAGTTCTTACTCTCCCCATTATTGAGATAATCTCCCAGCTACAAAGGAAATCGAGCTCTTTATTTACCTTGATGTTATGCGGTAGACTGGATCAGTGTTGATGAAATCAGGATACACAGCTCTGAAAATGTCACGTCGTCTTTTTTCCGAATACGAAGAAAGCTGTTTTAGGGGTGCGTATGTAAGTTCTGTGAGCTATTGGTTCTGCTAGGCCGATTTATATCAAAGAGAAATGGTTTAAGTATCCAAAAATTATATCTACAGTCGGGTTTTTTTTCAATAATTTGTCTTGTTTGAAACTTTATACTGATTTAGCCAACGATACTCATTCTTACGTATACTAGATATAATTTTAAACAAAGCGTAATAAATGCTTCAATCGATAGTGGTGTAATTCTGGTATTAGTGTAGCGTGACTATAATGTTCAGTTTATTTACGACTTAATTGCTATTGTGCTATGAATGATTATCGCACCAATTAAAAGTTGTTTGCTGTCATAATATCACTAAAATTTTTGAAATGCTCATTTTTGGGCTTTTGGGTTGCTTTAATAAACAGCGCTTTTTGAATTAAATATGTAAATAACATGACCTAAATAAAAAATTGCAACAAAAGATAGGTTATCCAGAACGAATACCTAAAATATGTATCAGTGAATTAATTAGGTACCTATTATAAATTAATAAGTAAGTAATTATGTACATGAAAGGAAATAATTAGCTTCACAAACATTATTAAAATCAGTAATAATAAACCACCTAGTAAACAATGTTATTAAAACTAAACGGGATGTTCAGTATATCACTAGTTAGCGTTAGTTTTCAATCCGCTACCATTGAACTAGCCAGCTAATCCTAATTGCTACCTTTGTCATAATAAATATTTCACTGAGGGATTTATCTTCTAACTAGGCTTTTAACCCAAACTAAACTTTAACCCTTAGAACAACAAAATCGTTAGTTAAAAAATGTATTTAAAAAAATGCCAATGCCAACCTATGATTTTAATCTTTTAATCTTTGGTAGCCTGGAAAAATCGCTTTAAGCGATAAGGCTGTCAATTTTATTACCTTCTATAGCAATAAGCGCTTTAGAGAAATCTTAAGGACGGCAATGTACGTCAATGTATGAATGGGATTCTTGCTGCCTCTTAGAACCTTATCACACTAGCGGTTTGCGAGTGGCTGCGGGGCGGAGCGGGTGCGCAGCGAATACGTTACGGACGCGCAACGTTTCCGTCGCGTGTTTGTAGCAAGTTAGCGACGTACGAAAGCATCGACGAATTTGGGAAGATCCATTATCAATTAATCAAATGGAAGAGACTGAATACTTTGTATTTTGCAAACGAATAAAAAATATGTACGTACTAAAACGTTTGTACCAGACAGTACAAAATGGCGTCCACGCTGCTATTCGCGGCGATGGCGTTGCGCGTAAGCAACGAATTCGCTGCGCATCCGCGGCGTATTCGCTACGCGCCCGCTCCGTCCCGCAGCCGTTCGCAAACCGCTATGTCATAATAAGGCTCCTAATTAAGAAAAAAAAAATTTATAATCAATGGATTTAAACGAAAAACACTTTTCTCGAAGCCACTAAGGTAGGTACTTTAAAGTTACTAAAATAAATTCAAAGCGGTATTCCCTGTAGACATCTAAAATTCTATTATCTGTGTAACTAACAAGCAACAAAAATGAGCATCCGGTTCGTTTGCTCCCCTTTCGTCTGAAATCCTTTCCTTCCTGTCCTCATCAACTTTTTCAACTTGAGTTTTTGAAAAATAAAAAGATACAAATACTTGACATCAAAAGACTTTGAGGCCGGCGGGCTTTTTTGCAGCGAAAATTATTATGTGTATCTTTTATAATGAATATTTTTGTTGTACAGTTTGGTGTTGGTTTCCACATTTATTTCACGCTCACGAGCAGATAAAATTAATGAAACAAACAAAACAGTAGCAACAAAAACAAACCACATTTATTTGTGGGTTTGCCCAAAAACAAATGTGGTTTCATTAGCACATCTACTATTTACGATAATCGAACACATCGAAACCAGTGATTCGGAACAAACATTCATTCAATTCCAAAATTGCGCACACCGCGAAACCAGCAAAGCTGGCAACATCCACGTAATCAAGCTACGTATTTCAGGAATTTGGTCGGCCACATGCAACAAGGCCTCAGGTCAGCCTGGAAATTGCACAAAGCGATCAGTGTTTATCAGTAAATAGTGCGTTCAATTATCTTACTGGAACACTTTATTTTTTGCTGGTAGGGTTGTTAAAACCTGTCACAACAACAATGGGGAATTACATAATATTTCAATACGACAGCTTTGTGTATTCATTCATTATTGTCTTCTGGCAAAGTATGCGATATGTTTAAAATGAATTAGCTTATTAAAATACTAGCTGACCCGCCGAGATTTCATTTGCATGGACTTTAGTAATACTAATACATCAAGTGATGTTGGTTTCCATGTAAACATAAAATGTTTGCATTAATGGCTTTGGCGTTATCAACGCCAAAGTTTTACAACCTTACAATTTTAAAGTTATATGAGAAAACCAATAAATCCCGTTTCATCCTTCTAATATTGCTTGTTAAAAAAATTACTTATTCGATTACGACCCCAATTTAACTACCTTAGAATAGGAATTTCCAAAATCCGTTTTAACGGGGGTGTCTACGTCTTAATAGAAACCTCCATGCAAAATTTCAGCTTCGTAGCTCTTCTAGTTCCTTAGATTTCGGGATATGTCAGTGAGTCGCCTAACTTTGACTCCACACCACCTTTAGGGTGTGAATTTCAAAAAACCCTGAAACATGTGTCTCTTTATTTTAAGTCATCTTTCTACGCTATAAATTTTGAAGGGCCTACAGTTACGGTTCTGAAGTTATTGTAAAAATTACCTTTAAACCCCTTAGAATACGAATTTCCAAAAATCCGTTCTAAGCGTGTGCCTACGTCCTGAAAGGACAGGAAATAAAATGTTGCATGGAGGTTCCATGCAACATTTTATTTTATTTTATTTTATTTTACAATTCAATAACATTTCAGCTTCGTAGCTCTTGTAGTTTTAGAAACCTCTTGATGAGTCAAGTTTTCTCTTCTCTTTTATATATATAAATAGAAAAGTACAACATATAGAAACAAATTAGAACAAGTATTTACATTACAGTACAGTATAAACATTGAATATTGATTTTACAGTATCTGGTTCAAACCTAACTTAAGATTGTAAATACCCGAACCCCACACCATAATACTCGTATCGAGTACCTAGGTTAAACCTTCCGATGTTATAAGCCGGTTTCCATCTATCGGGTTTCCTCATTAAAGCGAGTCTCGGCTCCAACGTGTATTAATTAACTCTGTATGAATGCAAGGCCACATCAACGTACCTAAGCCAGGTCAGAGTTCATTTCTGTAAAGTAGGTACCTATTTTGGTCGGGATTTCGACTCGTAGTATCGTACGACCATGACATTTACCAGCACGATAACTAATCCAGCTCCAAGGATCCTTTCCTGAGAGTCCACACCTTTTAACCAGTAAATTTTACGATTTACGACAATTTAACTTTCAACCAGTATAACATTAGAAAGCCTAAACTGATTTCTTCCAAAAATAAATAAGACAGTGCCTGAAACATAGGTTTTTTACCAATCGAAACGTAACCCTAATCGGAACATCCGTTTGGGAGATAAAGGAGAACAATGGTTTGCACAAACAAACACACAAACAACCTCACCTTACCCTAAACGCGTATACCGTCTCTGTTCCAGGGGTAAAAACTAACCAAAAATTAAAGTAATATAGCTAATACCAAAGATTTTAATCGTTAGATAGACCCTCTCCGTATCCCTTTCCACATGCCCAGCGTGGGGATTATGGGCATTACCCCCATGTGATAAAAGCCACAGGGGGAGGCCTGCGTCCAGTAGAGGACCAATACAGGCTGTTGAGGTTGAGATTTCCGCGGTGAGACCGCGCCGCCGTGATGTTGCCAAGCGAAATGAGATAGCTCCCGATTTAGAATACTTGTACAGTGTATTGTGTGTTTTAGTTGTGTATTTTTTATTGCACAACAAAAACAAAACTAAAAATTTAAATAGATTTTTATGAGACATTGCTATGAACACTCGGGATAAAATTATCTATGACACAAAAAAAAAACTAAACGAAAATCGGTTCATTCGTTTGGGAGCTACGATACCACAGACAGATACAAAGATACACAGACAGAAACGTTAAACTTATAACACCTCTCTCGTTTTGCGTCGGGGGTTAAAAAATAAAGAGTAATAATAACAATTACGTTACTTGACAAAAACAATATTTTTAACTACTCATAGTGTGTATGCATCGGCATTTTGTTAAAGCAAGTATTGAAAGATTTTTGGTGTCAAGGCGTATCTAGCAATTTAATATTAAAACCACAGATAATTTTTTTAACACGTATTGAAAGTTTTTTTCACGTATTGAAAGATTTTTGGTGTCAAGGCGTATCTAGCAATTTAATATAAAAACCACAGATAATTTTTTTAAAGTCCAGTTTTCATCCTCGGGGGGATTTCAGGGGTAAAACTGTAATAACCCAGATTTTCGCTTGAAAAATAAAGAAACATCTCCAAGAAGTTCCTCCATTCACCTCCACTGCGTGCATTGTTTCTTGCCCTGCTAATTAGGTGGGGTGGCTTTTGTCTTGGTTTCTATGCAGACTTCACAATGTAGCATATTCGTCTCTATTTCAATAATGGACCTTATTAATAACCTTTTATGGTCGTGAGTAAAACAATGGCGAGGGCGATCAAAACCGCTTAGTGCTGGAGTAGTGAGTAACAATAGGCTGCAAAGTCTACTGGGTAGATATTAAACGGTCCGTCGCATTTACTGATAATGATAATAATTATGATAATATCATCATAATTAGTCGCCGTGGCTGAAATTCGGCTGGGAGGATATCATTCTAGCCGAATTTCGGCAGCGGCGGCCAGTCTCAACAGAGACTAGACATGTGAGCAAAGTATAGGAATTTATAGTGCAAGATTGAGTGCGTAAACACGTCTACTTTTTAAAATTGATATGGCTGACTAATTTGTATTGCTGGTCGCGTAGTCGGTATACTTAAAATCTCCCTCCACAAAAAGATATGTTTCGAAAGAAATGACGTCATTTAAGACGCCATGACACTCTTGAGAGTTTTCGAATGAAATTAAAATTGTTTTTATAAACGCAAAATAAATAAATATCGTAAATATAAGATTTTTTCATCATTGGAGTAGAATAGATATTAAGGTACGCGATAAATATATTTACACTGCTGAAATCACACCATAATGTGCTTTTTTTCCGGTCACCCGATCTGAAACGTAAGAAGTCGTAAATCGAAGGCGAAAACACACATCTGTGTGATTCAGCACAGCCGTAACATGATTTTTCGAACGAAACTCATGTGCACACACACAGTATCACAGCATCTGTGTGTGCAGTTAGTATGAATTGCTTTTGTAAGAAAAAAGTTCGCAGCGACTTTAATTAATAGGTACTACGATAAGAAATCGCGAATGCTTAAAAAATATCTCGTTTAAATAGTTTTTATTACGCTGACTTCAAAATATCGTAATCGCGTATCGTGTATTAAATTGAATTCGGAACATTTAGCTCCTTATGCTATAACCTTTTAAACAAAAACCACAACAGTCGTATTTTCACAACAAACATGGTTCTGAATAACATGAAGCCAAGGTCTTCACTACTTCCACCACATTACTTGACTAACCACAATAGGAATTATCTCTAGACAAAAGACAAAAGAGAAGTACTCAAACGCTAGCATTCAGAACAACGAAGTTATAATACTTCAATTTTATGTCTACAAAGATATTTATGAATAAGAACTTAATAAAAACTGATAACAATAACAGAAAAACAAAGTTTTTTCTAAAAACCAAGACACAAACTTCATCAACGCACAATTGCACACGCGCAGCGAAAAAGGTTTAAAGAGTTCGAGAACGGACGAAAGCCGAATGTAATAATGATGAATGAAAACTTTCAAAACCAAAAATTGTAACGCACTTCAGCGATTTGCTCGCATGATACCAGTGCCGTAAAATATTTTCCACCAATATTTGTATGGATTCGCAAGAAATATTAAAAAATCGTTTACAAAAAATATCTAGAATTCTAAAACCGACAGGTAATTACAACACATGTATTTTTGATGTAAGTATATTATAAAACATTTGTCTAAGCCCCGAACAAAATCCTATTCCCTTTGTCCCAATTTCGGATTATTTACATACGAGTATTTTACTTGTAGAGTTCATACTACATAATATTTTATTGTGGAAATACGATCTTGTTATATTTGCTTACTACTGCCATTCCCTTTGGACAAAACCCTTACGATGTCATCGTCAAGGTCAAAGATTATTCTAGTAAAACAACAATCATATGTATTTCTTCTCGTATGTAAATAGGTACCTACCTACCTAAGAAAACGTGATGTAGAAACTACTAAGACCGCTTTATAGCCGGGGATATGCGATAGAACGTGTGGAAATATTTTATTTGTGGTTCAATAAGTTCGGTTTTATTGAGGGCGAATAAAATGCATATGACACACGCGGTGCATACGAATTGCCGACATCAGGCAGAAAATAGCTTTCTATCATTTTCGTAACAAACCTCGCTCTCCCAGCGATAGCTCAACAAATGACCTGTGTTGTGTTATGTACAACTAAATGCAATTACACGATATATTCCAATCTTTTGCAATATACCTACCTAATCAAAATTTAAAACAAAACTTTTATTTGGAACAAAGTACAGGGTTAATATAATGAACAACATAGATGGAAATACGTACATACGTTCTTTTGTTATCTTTCCTGTGCTGTTTGTGTGTGTACCCAATAAAAAGTCTATCCATCTATCTATCTATCTATCTATCTACATCGACCGAAGTGCGACCGAGACAACTCACACGCGAAACACGAACACTGGCGGCGCCGCCGGTTGATATACCTAACCAACCTTTTTGATATTTCTATAATAAATATTGATATTTCTAAAATAAATAAAAGCTCTGCCAGTTTCTCGAACGTTCAACGTCAAAGTAATCAATGTTTTCGTTTGTCAAGTGCTTATTGTGTTGATTTTAAGATGTAGTGTTTTATTTGAGATAAAGATTAGTTTACCAGTCTATCGGATTAATTAATAACCAAGTTTACTTCATCAATCGCTTATGATATTTACAATTTTAAACGCTATATTATGCATTTTTAAAGTGTTCGAAGATTTTTTTATCATCGACTACAACGCTTTTTTATTTTACAAAATCGCTGCGCTCGATAATCTATTAATATTACAAACGCGAAAGTTTGTAAGTATGGATGGATGGATGGATGTTTGTTACTCTTTCACCCAATAACTACTGAACGGATCTGGATGAAATTTGGCAAAAAGATAGATTAAAGTCTGGAATAACACGTAGGCTATTTTATCCCGGATTTCCCACGGGAACGGGAACTACGCGGGTGAAACCGCGAGGCGCTGCTATTATTTATATATTTGTAAGACACCTAAATAAATGAAAAAAATCCTGTAGCATAATGTAATAAATATCTTATTATCTATTATCTTATTATTATTATTATGCAAATTTTCAATAACATTTTTTATTTGTCGAAGTGTCCTCTATCCAAATATATGTAAAACTTTCTTAGTGCGCCGCGATTTTGAAAGACAAAAAGCGCGGTAGCCGATACGATGTTAAGGCCACCCTCCATACCAAAATCTTCAAACCCCTTTCCAAGCGGTTGTAAAATCCTTCGCTAACTTTGAATAACCGGCTGTTAGTTAAGTAGTGTGCAAATATTGACGACCTCCGTGGCGCAGCGGGCGAAGTTCCGCCTGCGACGCAGGAGGTTGCGGGTTCGATTCCCGCCTCGGAACAAATTTGTGTACGATCTGCAGAAATTTGTTCCGTTGGTCTGGGTGTTTTCTATGTATAATAAAAAATAATATCTATCTATGTAGTGTATTGTATTAAGTATATCAGTTATCTAGTACCCATAACACAAGCTCTGCTTAGCTTGGGGCTAGATAATGCTGTGTGAATTGTCCAGCATTATTATTATTATTATCTATCTATATATATAAAAGAAAGTCGTGTTAGTTACACTATTTATAACTCAAGAACGGCTGTACCGATATGGCTGAAAATTGGTGGGTAGGTAGCTTAGAGCCAGGAGACGGACATAGGATACTGTTTATCCCGTTCGATAGCGTTCCCGTGTGACTTGACATAAAACGTCAGTCACTATAAAACGTGGTATAACAAAAAAGAATCAGACTTGGATTAACAAAACGCAAATGACAGTTATGTAATGGACGTATGGATGACGTATGCATGCCGGGGGGCCGATTCTGTAGTATATTTAGTATCAACATTTGCACCCGTCCGAAGCCGGGGCAGGTCGCTAGTTATTAATATAGAAGAAACTTAGCCATAAGACAGTATAGTTAAGTAGTACCATAAATGCCAAGAATTATTATTTCTTAACTCCAATGCACATGGTTCGAGCGGATATCGATGCTGGTGATCCTACTAAACTGTGTGACCCTCGGGATGTACCAGCCGTGTGTGGATGACCAGTGCGTGACAAATAGGTGTAAGATATTACAGGTAAGATTTCTCAAAACTGTAAAAATGTGCTCAAATATTTTCTAAGGCTTAGACCACCTACAGAAAATCTTTGAACAAAATCAAGTAAATAACAGAAGAGATTTTCCAACTTGGAACCAAGAAGTTTTAACAATGGTTAGGTCAAGAAGTTTTTATTAACAATGCTTCGATTATAAATATTTGAAAAGAGGTTTTGTTCAAAGTCCAATGCAACTTTGCATAAAACTCTTTCCTGTGTTGAAAATCAGAACTCCATGGTGAAGCAAACCTATTTTACTGGCAATTAATATTTTTAAATTTTGGTACGTACTCTTCCAAATTCAAAAGTATACAAGCCATGATTTTGTTTTTTATTACGCGTTAAATATTTTTTCGAAGTTCCTTACATCTTTGAGGACAAACGTAGTGTTTTTTATCTTTCGAGAAATGGAAAAGAAATACAAGATTAATAATTATTATTTACGCTGCGTTGTTTTGTTGGAGTAGTAATAAGGAATAATTACTTTTTAGGTTTTTGACGACGTCATCTTCGCGTTTTTCACGATTGAAATGGCGATCAAAATGATAGCTATGGGTACCTACGGCCACGGTACCTATCTAGCTGACTCGTGGAATAGACTGGATTTTTTCATTGTTATGGCGGGGTATGTACCGATAACTTTAGTTTGTGGTTATTATAAATTAAACAGGCGACCTTTCGTTGTTCAAAGACTTAATAACTACTTATTGTGTAACATTTGCAAGCATGCCCACATTGCCCACGGCCGGGCGTGGGAAATATGCCATTCACCCATTAGGGTGAATGCAATAATCCCCACGCAGGCATAGGTCACAGGCGCATACCAGGGGAGGCCTATGTTCAGCAGTGGACTGGCAAAGTTTAAGTTTAAGTTTAAGTGATGTGTTGTGGAAAACATTAGAATTTATTTCAGAAGGATTACCTAGATATTTATGAGAGGTGTGGATGGGCGTGAGGTTTTTTGTGCAGCGGTGGGACAGTAAAGACGCATAATAGGAATTCAAAAACCAAATGTTTTTTTTTTTCAGATCACTAGAATACGGACTAAACGTGGAAAATATAAACTTATCAGCGATCAGAACAATCAGGGTCCTTCGTCCATTGAGAGCAATAAACAGGATACCGAGTAAGTATAAAATAATTCATTTTAAGTTCACTGCATACGTAACGGGTCCCGGACGGAACGGGACAATTTTTAAACATCGTTAGAAACAAAAGTACATCGTTAGAAACAGTATAACACGTGACGGGAGCGTGAACGGGACGGGGCTTATTCTTTTGTATGTAAAATTGTCCTGTTCCATCCCCGTTCCGTCCGGGACACGTTACGTATGCAGAGACTTTTTTTCGTGATATTGATATTTTATTAGTCATAACAAAAGCGTTTAAAATTATGCGTACTCCTTAGTCAAGATAATAGTAATTCATGCCCATAAGTAGCCGCTAAACAATGCCCCTATATGGGCAGAATAAGGTGTCATATTTCCCATAAGTGACCCTAAAGATAGACGAAGACCACCATAAGATATAGGTAGGTAGAATTTAAGATAATAATTTGATTGTTTTGAACTAAAAAACTACTTAAATCCCATATTTACACTGTTTTGTTTTTTGTGGGACAAATACTGATTCCTAAGGAATAAATTTTTTGCAAAGAATTTTCAAAATCGGTTCATCATTGACGGAGAAATCAACGAACATAATATGTTCGTCCGCATAATAAGTTTTTTATATATTATATAAAAATAACTTAATATGTGGACGAATGAAGTCGGTGAAAAATAAAATGTACGACGCAGCCAATATGTCCATAATCCTTAAAAAATTTACTCGCGGTAGTACTTATCAATCAGTTAGAACTAAATTTAGTCCAGTAAGTTTCGACATCAATAAAAAAATAGTTACATTGATAACCACCAACCTAACGCAATTTACTTATACCATACATATACATAGGTAAACTTTTTCTTTATTTATTTTGTTTGAACAATACAAACCAAGCAACAAGCAATCAACTTAGATAGTGGTTTTTCATTGGTTACCTGGCAACCTTCTACATACATATGTACAAAATCAACAGAGTAACGGATTTCTTATAAAGCTCTTAGCAGGTTTTCTTGTACTAAACCCCGGATTCTGGAAGCGAGTGCTCTTAATACGAGGGCCCTTTACTTAGAGACCTGCGGGGGTTCCGCGGAAACCTGATTTAGAAATTTAGAGTTACCTACGCGTTTATGAGAATTTTACTGTATTTTTTAGTATGCGCCTAGACGACTTCTTTTTAAATTAAACTTTAATTGATCTAAAATTATAGTTGAGCATAAACTATAATTAAAAAAATATATTATGCTTATTGCAATTACTTAAAAACTATACAAACAAGTTCTGGAGTCGCCCTTTAAGCAAAATTTGCTGGGAGACCCCGCTCTTATCAATAATACATTAACAATATTCAAGTATTTGCGTAAAAGATTAAAATAATAATGTAACAACAGAAACTTTTTAGACTACCAATGATGGTTTTGAATTAATACAATAAGTACTAGAACACTTAGCAGTACGCATTACGTCGTTAGCTGACCTATTTTAAAAAGGCAGGCAATTTTTCTGTATTTCTAAGTACCCGCAAGTCACACTAATATTATGAATGCGAAAGTTTGGATGGATGTATGGTTACCTCTACACGCCAAAATTACTGAACGGATCGGGCTGAAATTTTGCATACAGGTACATTTCTAATCTTGGAATCAAACATAGGCTACTTTGTATCCCATAAATCAGTTCCCATGGGATAGAAATCACCTTTAAACGTTTCCATAGAAACAACGGTCATTAACTAGTAGGTATATAAAAATCTCATATCAAGCCAAATCATATAAAACTGTCAAAATCAGCAAAAATTTCTCGTGTATTTCATCTCTAAGCAATCGTTAGAAATACCATTTAGCGAGTTACAAGTTTATCAATTCCAATGTCATTGAAAAGTTTTTCCATTACGTAGCAAACATGAGAACTCGTTAAGGTCAGAAATCTATACTTTTGAAATGAACCCTCTTATCAAGGGGCCGGGAGTATCGATCGCAGCAACAAGTTAGCTGGGCTCAGCTCAGCCACTGCTCTGGGACACGTCAATAACGGAAGATTACGAAGACCTTAACACGAATACTGTACCAGCAGAAAATGTAGGTGCTTTTCGTAGGATGTGTACGAATAGGACCATACATTTCACACGAATACTGTACTAGCAGAAAATGATACAAATAAATAATAAATAAATAATCCTGGACAATTCACACAGCATTATTTAGCCCCAAGCTAAGCAGAGCTTGTGTTATGGGTACTAGATAACTGATATACTTACATAATACAATATACTACATAGATATTTTTTTATTATACCATAGGGTCATTTTAATTTCTATGCCCACTTTTATAAAGTCTGAACACTTTTTTGAAAACCCCACTAAAAGCAATTTAAGCTCATAAATTCCTTGGGTCTATGCAAAAAAAATTATTGTGTCTTAGTAAATGAATTGTTTCACATATCTTTTTTATGATTGTTTGAACAAAATTCGAAAACTTTTAGTAGTTAAGTAAACTTAGTTTCATAGTTGGCGAACAACTTATTAAGAATGAAATAAAATAAGACGAATGGAGGGATAACTCAGAAAATATAACAAATGGAGAAACTGAAAGAAAAGTATATTGCTACGATGACTAGCGAAACTTTATGTTGTGGCAAGATGAATTGTCCAATAAACTTGAAAGGGTACACGAACTCTATAAATGTTACAGTTAACACTATACGTCCATAGGAATATGAGTTTTATACGCCTAATTTTATGACGACGCCAAAATAACGTCCGTCACAAATTACAGGATTTCCGCAGTTTTCACAGTCTATAAAACCTGTAATCACAGCACTTAGGTTTAGATTATATATGTTTGTTATCCCACAGGGTCCGTGATCTTGGCTGTGAGGCATTAATCATGTTTTAATGATCGCGACCTTTGGGCCTGCCGTTTCCAAGGCGGAAATTTGTTCCTTTCCGCAAGGTCTCTAATCTCTCGTACGAGCGGGCCCGCCGGCAAACATGCCTGCCCCATATTTAATTCAGCTGTACGTAGGCAGAGTGAAACCAAAGTCAAATAGTTTAAAATTCAGCAATGTTTTCTCTAGTGGGTGTTTGTGGCTTTATTCAGAATCACTTATTCTGAACTTTGACTTCAATAAACTGTTGGTTTTGGCGAATTCGCTGCAAACTTCCAGAAGCTACATCAAAACAGCTTTGGGACTCAATAAATGTGTTCAGAGCGTGCCGTGAGCGTCACGACTTCGAAACGTTTTCCATTGAACATTCAAACAAAAGACGGGCGCGCACTGAAGTTTCACAAAATCCCAGCTGGGACGTGAACACAACGGGAACAATGCAACTCTCCCGCAAATTAAATCGGCCCCCCGCTGGCGGCGGTTAGACATACATCGGCACTAATTTGCCCTCGCACGATTTATTACTCTCACGTGCCTTTTTATTCCGTTAAATTGAATCCACATCGTGATTTATATCCTACTGTTTCTAGCAGGATACGCTGCAAAGCTGGCTAGCGATATTGTGCTAAAACCACCGAATTCTAAACAGCAGGCTTTGTAAATCATGCCAGCACCATGCAGTCCTGTCACGATTAAGCATTTCTGTCTGGCAGCAACAAATTAATTGAAACCCATCTAGCCGTGCATTACAAAACAACTGCACCTTCGCAATAAATGAATTCATAAAGTTCGCCGCATTCAGTTGAAATATATTTTCTTTTTCCCGACCCCGTAATGAACTAGTTATGGAAGTCTGCTTTATTTTTTGTTTATAGCAACTATTAATTGAATATCTTCAGACTTCAGCGCTACAAATTGTGCTCGTATAATTTATGAAATTGCCTTCGACTAATGACATTTTCCCATCGTAATTTAGTAAAAATTACAAGTAGCTTTTTTGTTCACAGGTATGCGTATTCTAGTCATGCTGCTGCTGGACACATTGCCTATGCTTGGCAACGTCTTACTGCTATGCTTCTTCGTTTTCTTTATTTTCGGTATAGTGGGAGTCCAACTGTGGGAAGGAATCTTGAGGCAAAGATGCGAACTCGTTCTCCCACCATACGTACCGAGACCCAAGTATGTTTCTTTTAATCATATCATTTAATCACCAAGCAAACGATAAAAACTAAATTAAGGCTAGTTTTCATAGTTTGCCACATCTAAATAAATTACCGTAACTAAGTTTTGAATAAGTAAATACCTGAATTTAGATGATGCCGTTGAGTAGGAAGTTTTGGATAGAATCCCGGTTAAAAGGGACTTTTATTTTGTTCCATTTGTTCGCGAGCGCTCGACTTAGCGGCACGACCCATTGCTAACGTTGACTGCATGCAATATTTAACGCTTACACCCTCGCAGCGCTACATCGCTGCGGCTCTACATGTCATTTTAATATTATATTTCATTGCATACAATTTTTGCACTATTTCTAGTCAACACATTTTTGGAACGCGCATGTTGAGAGGTCCGCTTACGAACTAACATCATGACACAAAACTTAAATATTGCATTCCGTCAAAAAACACACAAGATTTTTAAACCAATACTAACTGTTCACACGCATGGAGAAATACATGACCTGATAGAACATGATATGATAGATTATGTAGTAATCCAAGTAATCAAATAACAAAAAGGATCAAATCATTATTTTTAATCTTAGATTAGAACTTAGTAGAATGTGATTTCAAGGCCAGCGTGTATCTACATAATTCTTCGTAGCACGTGCTACGAAGGCTTCGTAGCACGGGCAAGGCCTTGCTACGACGCCTACGAAGCTAAACCAATTCTGCCAAAAATGTAACGAATCTGAATTGTTCAAGCTACGAAATCACTTTCGCCTTTACATTTTAATTACATTGAATCCTTTAGAATTTTAGGTACATAACACTCGTCACGGCTTCCTAACTTTGTGTTCCAGAGACCTGTCCGAATGGTACAGAGTGCGCGTCAGAGTGAACTCGTAAGAATTTGCGTACAACATTAATGTGTATATTAAGAATATTACAAACTCTTGTTCCGTGTACCTTCACACATCTGCCGTCCAGATGTGCTATCGTAATTGCTTCCCTTTTAAAATTGGCAGTTTTGAAAACATCACAACAACCCAACTCCGATTTTGTATGATGTTTGAAAAACTGCCAATTTATCCTCTAAGTACACACGTGGGTAGTTGTTTCGACTTTCTCTTGAATATGTACAAAATATACTCTTTTCTATCTATTTAACACCACCTATTTTATCCCAATATAATAATCGGACAACTCAAAGTTTCTAGAAATACTGTACCATTCTATTACCGGTGAACATTGGATAATTACCTACACACATCAAATATACATGAGCCATTACATCGCTGATAACATTTATTTGCCATAACAGCTTTGTTTCTTCATTGTGTGTTCATAATGTGACGTCTAATTCTGCTTTACCATCAAATAAATGCGAGCCAAATGTAAACAGTAGAAATGCTATCGTGTCCATTCGTCTCGCCAACCAGAGACATTTTTGAGAGTCGGAGACCACAATAAAAGGCTTATGGCGAACATCAAGTGTAACGAGCGGGCTTCCCAAATGATGTGGGTTACTGGCACGGCTCGTATACTGTCGTTAAACGATAACGACTGTATGGCTACTAACGTTAATCTTACCGATACCGGCCTCCCTATCCTACCTTTATTAGCGCTACCATTAGGTACCATTCATAGTGGCACGTAATAGATTTGCATTGAAAACATTCACTTAGTGCATGTTTGCATGCTCTGTAGGCACTCGGTGCATAGCCGTGGCATGGATATTCTAAAATGATCATCTGTGGGTTTTCCTCAGCCTTGTTTTCGTCAAACAAAATCTGTAAATACGTTATGTAGGGTTAGAAAATGCACGAGCAATAACAATTTTATATACAACGTAAACAGGCTATAAAAGCTCTTACTAAATGTTTAACTTGTCCAAGAACTTTGCCAAGCTCAGTTTCAGTTTTAAACATTCCAATTTGGTTCGCTCGCTGTATTATGCTGAACTTGGCATTTTTCTATGAACTTGTGGTAGTAGTGCGTTATTTTAGAAATAACATGGTGCACCTACTTTATTTCATGGTCGTTTACAACATAGTTTTCAGGTAGAATTACAAACATATGATAATCATTTGTTGTTTTAGAACCACATTTAATAACATTCGTCGTAAAATTGTAATCTAAAAAGGCATTCTTAAAATTTTGTGCCCATAGCTCTCTTCGAATTTTTATTATGTGTATACTGAGTTAAACGTTTTTTGCGCAGCATATCGTTCTACTACGAGTTCTCGAAAGAACTGGACTACATTTGCACAACTTCTGAAAACAGTGGAATGCACTATTGTGGTGACTTCCCTCCCTACCGATATGGGGCGTTAGTGTGCAACGAGACGGCAAAGCCGCACTCTTATAACACGCCAACTAACGTGTCTTGTGTCAACTGGAACCAATATTACACGAACTGCACGCAGCGAGGCTCAAACCCTTTTCAAGGGACGATCTCGTTCGATAATATTGGACTTGCGTGGGTTGCTATATTTCTGGTAAGTTTATACCTACTAAAAATTCAACATGTTGATATTTTTAGAATGTCTGGGTCGAATCTGTTAAATTTTCCAGGTCATATCTTTAGAAGGCTGGACTGACATAATGTACTATGTGCAAGACGCACACAGCTTTTGGGATTGGATCTATTTTGTACTTTTGATCGTGGTAAGTATTACTTTTATCTTTTTCATACTTAATCTTCAGCTTTGAATAAAAGAAGAAAAGTTAAGCTATCGACTTGCAAGGATCAACCGCTGTTATGATAAGGGTTCGTTCCCTGTCAGGTAAAGATAACCGCTGAATGTAAATTAATTAAAACAATACTTCGTAATCAACGCTTCAATTGCCTTCGGTACGGCTTCCAAATTGAAAGCGATCTTATCTCGGCGAGGGTAAAGACGCCTTTAACTTTTCATTAGGCGCAAATCTGTACGGGAATTAATTAATTTACAAAGGACCTACTAGAGTTTTACAACATTGCGGTATTCAGATTGGAATCATCTCAAAAGTTTTATATCTATTGGTATCTCTACCGACAAAAGACGATAGTTTAAAGTCCGGATCTATTATATCTCAGGCAGCAAAATACCTATCAATACTTAATTGCGATTTTCAGTAGTTTTTGGCAGTAGACAGTAACGTTTCGCCACTATGGCGGCGACTGTCTGATCTTACCTTTACCTAGTTCAAATCAAACCATTTTTTTTTACTTCTCAACAGATTGGATCATTTTTCATGATAAACCTCTGCCTAGTCGTAATCGCTACTCAGTTCGCCGAGACGAAAAAGCGCGAGATGGAAAGAATGAGAGCTGAAAGAGCTCGCTTTACGTCCACTTCTACGCTCGCCTCCTCAACCAATAACAGCGAGCCTGCTACGTGTTATGCAGAGATTGTTAAATATGTGGCCCATTTGTACCGGCGGTTCAAGAGGAGGATGGCCAAGAAGATAAGGTTTGTTTTTTACTTTACAGGTTCACTCCATGTATCTGTTGGCTTTTAAAATTTTCTATTGTACTAAGAATTTATAAGCCGAAATTATTTAGTTTTCCTTGGTGTGCTTCGTTAGACTACATCTGAATATTATATCAAAGATCTAAAAGGTTCGTTGTTATTCGAAAGCTTCTTTTATGTTTCATAAAAAATAGAACATCGATAATCTGATAGCTAACGGACCCACTCAAACCCTTTCATTGAAAACATCTATCTCACTTCTGCTCGCGAACAACACTTTGGATCGGTGACATACAATAGCCATTGTATCGGCATAAATTCTGACAATCTTTCTCTATTCACGGGCAACTGAACATTTCAATAAATCGCTTCTGACACTCTATTTTGTTATTTTCCTTTCTTTTCCTTGCTATCAACCATGAGAACTAAAGTTTTATGTTTTGTCTATCGAGTATTGTTTTACAACCGAAGATAAAAGCTAAAAATTATGATGTCAATCAAGTAAATAGAAAAATCAATTTCAGAAAATCATTTTGTTTTATTCCAATGTAAGATAAATTTGCTTGAAATCTCTCTGTTTGCATATTTTAGACAACAGAATCATGCTACACGAAATCGACATTTTCTGTTTGCAAATCTTTTTATCCCACGACAGATCCCTAGATTTTGTTGAAATAATGGATTTGTTTCGTGTGATATTCGAAGTCTTCAGGGGTCTGATACATTATGAAGATTACTCCCATTGTTTATTCATGCCCTTGTTCTGTCTTTCATTTGGAGTGTAATTCCCATTGCTGCTCGTAAGCGGCCGTTGTTCAATTAGCTCTCGGGTTTTCTTGTCTAATGTGGTACTAATCAGTCCCCGCAACCTGGCTTTTTCTACTGACTTATAGAGAAATAAGTTTTATTCAAAATGAAATTAAAAAAAGAATGAATGACAAAATACTATCAGTATTTATTGAATATGTATTATTGGATATAGCAACTTTGAAGAAACATCACAAAACGTGTGTATAGTAAATAAATAAGCATCATTATGACATTGTTCAGGTTATACCGATATCAGCGAGCTCAAATGCAATGGGGGACAAGCAAAGAAACTCTTCAGTTGCCATCGACCAAGCCGAAGCAACATCATCCATGCTGCCCAAGAGCTAATCCACAGGTAAGAAACTATAGATTATATTTTAGATCGCGTGGTTCCCTATTTGCCCCATCACCGATTTTAATGGGACGAACGTGATATCAAATGAAAGAAAATATTTTTCTCCCATAGATCCGCCCACGTCATTCTGGGATTTCTTGACCTACCTACCAACCATTGAAGTAGTTTTAGGAATAAAGGAATTATTCGGTGCATTAATTTTCCAGTAGATTATTTTTACAAAAGCTACAAATAATAGAGTCCAACCATTTTTCTCTCTCCAGGATAACTAAAATTTTATCATCCGCTCCATTTAAACTCCAGGTGACAAAATTAATAAGTTATACCTCCAAACTCAAACTTTCTGCTCACGAAATTGTCTCAAGGGACTCGGAATTACATTGTAATATTAGGAAGGACTCGTAAAGTCACGTAGGCGTATTGTCATTAACTTGAACGAGTGAAAATACATCATTATAAGAGTAGAATTTCAAAATTAATCATACACATATATGCTTTGAATAAACAGACTACTTTATCTTCATTGTTGAAACACATTATGCCACGACAAAAGATAAATAATCAAGGCTTCTGTGTTTTTGCATAATGTCGTAGTAGGTAATGTGCTACGTGCTACGAATACGCTACGAAAATTCGGAGCGGGTTCGTAGACATTACAATACAATCCCTCAATTCTTACGAGAAAGAGTTCTGTGGTTTTGAGATTCTTATTCTTAAAAGTTTCTATCAAGATCGTAATAACTTTTAAGAATAATATTTATTTGTTCCAAGACTTGCACAAAATACATATACTTAAACTAAGAGGAAAACAGAGTTTAGATAAAGAATGAAACCCAGTTGAAAAATTGGCTCAGCACGCAGCTTTTCTTATTATTGAAATCATGAGAATAGAATGAACAATTTCATTCTGTAACACTTGTTTAAGCGTTTATGGAAGAGCATAGTTGAAGTCTATTAATATTATTGCGTAACTATTTCCGTCTTAGGTATAAGATAGTAAGTTTACTAACTGTTGAGTTCCGTTATCCACTTCTAAAGGGTTGAAGGAAGTCAAAGCAAGTAGAGGCCTGATTCATCAAGGCCTGAGTAATCAACCATCTGAGACTCGTTCTCTAAAGTAGCCAGGCACTCATGTTATTAGCAAATCAAGAAAGTTCTAGGAAACGAATAAAGCTGATTAAAATAAGATAAGTACTTACGGTGATTTTCTCTGAAGGATAATCTGACAATCGCCAGTTCTTTGTGATTGTGTATGTATGAAAACTTATGTTCAAAACGTCGATTTAACCATCTGATCATCATCGAGCTGATAAAAGAGCAACACCCTTAACTGATTATGTCACCATGGCCTTTTTCTTCACCAAGCTCGTTTAAATTCATGTTAGGTATTTTTATAAAATGAAAACACGACTAAATGTCGCTAAACATTCGAGAAAATATAAGGTTTGGTGTCCCAAGGCAAACACATTTTAGAAGCTGGGTATTCCTTTATTAATGGGAACCTTATTTATTCATGAAAAACATCAGCGTTTCGTCCTTGACCGAGGGACACTGTAATGGTGAGTTCGGTATGTTGTGGGCACACTGTAATCATGTGTGTAAAGGGTATCTGATAATCTAAAATATACAGATTCAACAACTGGTAGCCCTACCATATGATAAAAAAGCCATAGGATTATCGCGGTATGAAACACAATTTTCACGACATTTTTTAGTGTCCGTATCTTTTGGACTTTAGACAGAGTTTTCAAGTGATATGAATGCAAATATAGAATAAACCTTTTTCTTAACCCTGAGTTTATTTGATCTTAAGGATGATGATTCGCATTATAATTTTGAGCTAAAACTAATCAAAATGTGTTCAAAATTCTATTTATACCGCGTGAACTATTGGCAGACCTATAACAGTTGTAAGAGCTTTTCAATTCCTTACCCAGTAAAGCTACAAGCTGTTTATTTTCTTAAGAGGCTTACGTGTAATATGTTGTACAGCAAACCAACGGCAAAAGCGTGGAGGAAGGGGAAGAGCCCCTCTCGCGACCCAGCCTGTTGCGCGTGCCTTCGCTCTCCGCCGCTGACTTGGAGGTAACCTTGACACACTGACACCTTGTCTTACAGATGCTAAGAAACCGCTTCCTTTACAGGGATATTTGGTTTTATATCTGCTCTATCGGAGCCTTAGAGCATTAAACCAGACATCGGAGCAGATGGGAATTCTCTACATTTTTCTTTGTGTTTGAGTCATTTATTTCGTTTAAATTATAGGTATTCTGTTGGTTTATTCGTGTTCTTTTGAACATGCCTGGGATCATCAATGAACAGCCTGGGTCACAAATTCCAATCTAAATTTATACCAACTTTTCTCTGAAATGAAATAATTTCGCAATTTCTAATCCTTTTAAAAATATATACTATTATTTTTCAAAATTGATTGTTAACAGGTTATATTAGACCAGACTTTTCAATCAACGCAGGAATTAAAGTTGGTCATGTCATTATCAGAGTTTATCTACGCAACTACCTGCAGCCCAAGCCTAAATCAACACTCATTTGATGTAATTCCGCCCTCGAATTTTAATTAAAAGGTTCCAATGTCCGGAACTATTTCTCATTGTTGTTTGTTCAGTCGCACCATAATTTAATTAATTTGAAATGCGTAGTGAATTATGAAATGAACTGAATAGTTTGGAAAAGTCCAGCAGTATTTACTATTATAAAAAATACCTTTACTTTATTATCGCTTCAAAATTGTAAATAATGTAAAACTAACGAACGAAAAATTGTATCGTATAACAAAGAAAACCTTTCCTAACTATTCTTAAAGCTGAGACACATCTTCGATTTCATTTACTACTTTTATTTAATGCTTTGAGCATTGATTATAACTGTTTCTTTCTAGAACGCATCAAACCTCTCGCTGCTGTCTCCACCGTCGCTGGCCCGGCGAAGGTCCTCAGTAATGTTCAGCGATACAGTGGTACTTCACACGTCCAACTCGCCACATAACGTGTGCTCTTCAGAGAAAATGACTCAAACTGGTAAGAACAATGAATTACTATTGAAAGTGGAGAAAAGAAACTTCTTGGTCCCGAAATCTCTATCAAACAGAATTTCATCTTTATATGGCTTTCTAATCCTTTCGCAGAATGAATTTTTCTCAAAGGAATGTCTCCACTATAAAACTTTACTTTGTTTATAAGCAAGTACCTAAAACGTGTTTAGAATTTTTCATGTTTCACAATTAGGTATCTATCCTATACCTACTTACAGTTTGAAAGCACAACAAAACATGTTCAGCATTAATGAATAAATTAACATGGAATGACAAACTTACCAATATAAGACCGCTGCTCCCAGAATAGACTTCACTTTGCATTTTGAAAATCACTTCACACCACCGCTAAACTTTTGATAGGTATAAACACTAGCACACACATTGTAGATGAAAGTTTTTGTACTTTATGTTTCGTAAACACAACATTTGCCTACTTCAAGTTAAAGCCTCCCAAGGCACTCAGTACCGTGTAACTTTACCTGTTGCCACGCTTTCAACTTTCCCTCTAAAACAGGCGAAGGAACTTTTTAACATTTACAATGCATATTTCGTCCACTTGCGACGACAGTGTGACATCTTAAAAATCGTTACTTTACAGAAAACGACTTTTAAACTTTTAAATGAACATAGTTCTTAAATTGTTGTCAAAATAGCCTTATTATGTATGAAGTGAATAGAGTTTAACTAATAATGAAATGAAATATCAGAAAGAAAAAACATATTCAGACATAAATTAACTTTTTTTAAGAGTTTGAAAAAAAAAAGGAAAACTTATTACGTTGTTCTAGAAAAAAATCAAGTTTTTAGAGTGGTAAGTTTAGTTGTTACGTTGAAGATGATGTAAACGTTTACGTTTAACTAGGTTATAATATAAGTAAAACATTATTCTTGAAAATTTGTTTTTTATTGTACGAATAATCTAATCATTCAATATAGTGGTAACTATTTTAATAATAAATTCTGTAACCTTCAATTACATATTGAATTAAAAAAAGTTAAGTATGAAGACAATACTGTATTTTTCACATGCTGTGCTATGCTAACAGTTCTTTTACTTATTCTAAAAAAATATTTTTACTAAAGCAAACGTTAAAATGTAATATATTTTACTGCAAATAACAATTTCGTAAACTATTACTTGAAAATATTACGGAAAACCTATCAAGTAGACACTTAGTGACTAATTCCTTAAAGAAATGACGCGCTTTGGTGCTATTGTTCCGTCAGAATCAATTTTGACATATCGCTGGGGTGGTTTTATCTCTTCCATTGACTGAATTATAAATGACCACTGTCTTTCAATTGCAAATATACAATTTCAAATATAATATCCTTATGAGTTTTTGCAGATTTATAGGATTTCCCACTATTTCTCAATTTTTTTGCAATATACTTCTTCGAATTTGTTTCTTGTCTTGGCCTTTTTTTCCCTTTTTTAATGGGAGTTTCAAAGATAGTTGGAGGATTGTCAGATTCTGTCACGGTGACGACTCTAGCTTCGATTGAAGGCGATTGATTTTCGGTCCTTATAGCATTAGGTACATCGATTAGTATTTCATCGCAAGTAAAAAATACTGATTCGATGACCTTTCTCCTTGGTTTGTCCTTTGCTGGCTTGTCACAGCTGTAGGAACATTATAACTTACATCAGTGACGACGCGAGCTTCAATTTGAGGCGGTTGATTTTCGGTATTCATAGCATTAGGTGCATTTATTGGTATTTCATCAGAAGTAAAAATTACTGAGTCGTTGTCTGACCTTCCTGCTTGGTTTGTTGTTTGCTGACTCGTCATAGCTGTAGGGGCATCATCATATAAATCATTGAGTGAAAATACGCGTCGGCGTTTTTCTTGAACTTCTTTATAGTTAGGGTCTTGTACGGAATCATCACTGTCCTCGGAAAAAGATGAAGAACTTGAAGAGTTGCTACATGAGGAACTTGAAGAAGAACTCTTCAAAATACTGCGATGACAATGAGTTTGTGTTGTTTGTTGATCATCTACTGTTTCATTTTCGTCAACAGTTTTTAAGTCCGGGTTTATTACGAGCTACTGTGGTACTTAAAAACGATGAACTCGTCGATTCACTGAGATTGGAATGAGTTTGTGTCGTTTCGTGGTCATCAACTATTTCAACTTCGTTAACAGTTCTTGAATTTGGGTTTTCACGAGTAACTAGGTTGCCACTAGACAAACCTTCGTCCATTTTTGATTGTGCTAGCCGCATTATTATTTTAGACCTTGTCCCCATCTGTAAAGATAACTGAAGTTTCATATTGCTGCTTAGTTCATACAACGTGACAAGTATACATAATCATTAAATTTTATCAATAGGTATTCTGCAACAACAGGACATCAATAAATGACCCACAACATATTTCCAGTATAATAAAAACGTGTATCATCTTCAACGTTACAATTCAAGATGACGCAGTGATACTGTGAATTTCTTACAAGAAAAACGTGACATTAAAAACATGTCTCGTTAGCTTCGCTTTATGTTTTACAAGAACATTGTGATAAGTATGACGTGCCACATTGTCGAAAAAAGAAAATTATTAAAAGAGACTTACCATTATCAACTAAATCGTGGTATCCTCGTGATGTCACGTTCTTCATGAAAACCGAGAGCACTTCAAACCTCGAAGACCAGGTGACAACTGAACTGTCACTGTGTTGAAGCCAACTAGATCACCAAACGAGACAGCGCTATATAGTGATAGGTTGTCTCTTTCTCTCAATAACTCTGTTGGTTTTGTAGTAAAAAATATCCCGTTTTTGTAGATAATAGAACGAGAGATCGCGATTCAGAATATCAGTAAAAAAAAAAATCGTATATTTCGAGATGTCACACTGTCGTCGCAAGTGGACGATTTGTAGATTCATTGATTCAGCGTGAGTGGCTTAAGTGCCCGAGTGGTGGTGAGTCTAGATAAGTAGTTCTAGACGTTTCTATACTGATAAATGTTTTTTGTTAATGTTTATTGGTAGGGAAGATTAGACGGGCTTGTCACTCTTGGCTTCTTCACTATCTAGAAACAACTTAGAAAATCTTCGCTTTCCTCTTTCAACTAAGGTTTCTTGATCTATTTTCAGTCTGTTACTTCCTGTGTTTTGAAAGCATTTCTCTTTAAATTAAACTAAAATTGAATTTTACAGAAAATATAAAAAAATCTTAAAGGAAGTGTTTCAACTGAATTTTTTTGCCATTTGAAATGCTTTGAAAACCCCTCTACCTACTCTCTATCTTTCTAAAGTAGTGACATATTTCTACGTGGCGTAGAGTTCGACCTGCCGACAGAAACAATGGAGGATCGCGCCGCAGCGGGAGGGACGATGTCGTGTCAGGAACTTCTAGCACTTTCTGGAGCGCTCTCAGCTGCCTTGCCCACGGGACAAGTGGCTCTGGACTCCTTCTTCGAAGAACTCACCAAGGGAATCAGCAAGCGCGCTGGAGAGGAAAAAGGAGATTCCAAAGTAAGATTTTACATGACTTTGTTGCTGGTTTTTCACAATGAATATATTTATTTCCATAAGACCAGCAATATTTAAGTCAGAATTGAAGGAATTGGAGGAACTTCGACGTTGCCCTCGCCCTTAAGTATTTCTGTCTACTGTTTGGTTAATCCGATCAATTTAGAAAGAGGCTAAACTCAGTTATACCTTGAAAAGTTTTACAATCAGCGTGAACCTACGCAATCGTGAATTTTTAATTGGAAACGTTTTAGCATCGTATACAACCTTGATCGAAATTAAGAAATTACTTGATCGAATGTAATTTTGTAGACAATAGAAATTGAAGATTTCTCGTGCTGTGCGGAGCTGATCGCCGCTGAGGCAGCAAAGAAGCTGACGAAGAAAACTCGCCTCAAAAACGCTTGCTTCGGTTTTTTCAAGAGGATTTCCAAGTTCTTCGGAATTATAAGGAAACATGTCAAAAACATAGTCGATCACAAGTATTTTCAACAGGGTAAGTTCACATTTATCGGTAGTTTTGATTTAAAGTCGAGACGCAGATTTAGCTAGCTTTCAATAGATACATATCTAAAGCAGATACATAATGTATATTCAATCTTGGTCGACTAGATTGCAATCTACTTGGCATTATCAAAACGTTTAAAATAGCGTGGGCTTTTGTTTTATAATATAATCGACTTTTACATTACTCTTAATTTTTATCTTTTTAGTGCATTAGCTTACAAGATCGTTATATTTATTCACAGTCTCAAAAGTATCTGAAAAAAATTTTGAACATTCCAGAAAAAAATATAATCCGATATCTAAATCGAATTTATTTTCTGTCGGCAGCCCTCGAATAAATTTGGGAAATCGATGAAATAGATACCGATCTCACCGACCTTAATAACATTTATCAATAAAAGTAATAGGGTTCTGATAGCTTTCAAATTATAAAGCTACGACGTGTTTGATATTTGAAATTGTTTTGTTTCAATTTACTTTGTTTTCGGCACAATGATTTATGTTCGAAAAAATTCAATTGCAACAATCACAAGGCTCTTTATTTTAACTGACCAAAAAATTAACAGGATCTTAATTTGGCTATATGTTTATTTTTGTTTGGATAATGTTAGGTTCGGTTTCATAATAGTTGTTCTAAACGGTGCGATGAATTATGAAAAATAATTATAATTAATAATTTACCAAATACGCAAGATAACAAATGTTAGACAACACAACAAAACAGCTTAGACAAAACCGAAATTACAGTGCAACTCTACAAGTATTGTATACTTGGCAATATTTCAGGTATACTACTAGCGATCTTAATCAACACGCTATCAATGGGTATTGAATATCACAATCAACCGGAAGAGTTGACGGTGATTGTCGAAATCAGCAACATTGTGTTCTCGGCCATATTCGCTGTGGAGATGATCTTTAAAATAGCAGCCGAGGGGCCTTTCAAGTATATAGCGAATGGTTTCAACGTTTTTGACGGCGTTATTGTAATATTGAGGTAAGGATCGTGCAAATTATCAGCAATGCTGCCAGCATTCTCGGCACTCTGCTTTCTGGTAACGGCTTTAATTTCTTAGGAAATTAATAAAATATCATAAAGATGTTCAAGAAAGACATTTTTTGGAATTTGTGACTTCAAATGATACCAAACAATGATAGATAGATAAATAAATAAATAATGCTGGACAATTCACACAGCATTATCTAGTCCCAAGCTAAGCAGAGCTTGTGTTATGGGTACTAGATAACGTCTGATATACTTAATACAATACACTACATAGATAGATATTTTATATTCTACACAGAAAACGTCCAGCACACCCTGAACAAATATCTGCAGATCGTACAAACATTTGTTCCGAGGCGGGAATCGAACCCGCAACCTCCTGCGTCGCAGGCGGTCCTTTGCCCGCTACGCCACAGAGGTCGTCCATAACGATAGATAAATGAATAATAGTAATTTGTAACATCTATGTATTTTGTTAACAACATAAGAATCATGACGTCCTTAGAGTTCAAAACAAATTAAAAACAAATGGAAGGGATCTTTTTCATTAGTTTTTCTTTCACAGTGCATTTGAACTAACGCAAAGTTATGGTCAAGCTAAAGAAATACAAGGCAACTCCGGATTATCAGTACTACGCACATTTCGTCTCTTGCGCATTTTGAAACTTGTGCGCTTTATGCCGAATTTGCGCAGGCAACTATTCGTCATGCTCAGGACTATGGACAATGTTGCAGTGTTTTTCTCGTTACTGGTGCTTTTCATCTTTATATTCAGGTAAATATCTAGTTTTACTTAGAAATCAATAAGTTTAATGTAAGGGTTTTAAATCAAAGATTATGGAATTATTAAACTTAAATCTAAATCAAAGCTAAAACCAAAGTTTTAAATTGCATGTGATTCAAAAACACTCTAAAATAAATTAAAGGATCAAAGTTTAATTTGAGTTAATGAAAATACAAAACTGCTGTCTAAGTTCATAAGTTTGTTCAGCCTTTTGAAATTAACTTTCTTGACATTATTTTTGTTTATATTGCCTTTAAGAAAATCCGAAACTGTTCTTGACCACCTGATTTTAAAAACTTGATTACTACTTAATCTTTACTACGAACTGCGACTACCTTTTCATTGCGCTGGCCTTCAGAATCTTAGCTGTAATAGTTATCTACGATCTCAGTTTCCTATTGTAACGTCTCTCATACCTGTTAGAAGCAATTAGAAACACCTCCCCCAGCAATCACTTATTGATTGCTCATTCATTTTTCCGTAGCCAAAGAAGATTTATTCGACTCTCCATAAAATATGAAATTCTGAATGTTTCTACCTGTCACACCCGCATCCTTTAACCTGTGCACTAACTGTGAGTGATTTCTCCTATTTCTTTTCATTATTTCCTTATTATGTATGTGTCACTTCTATCTTCAACATCCACTACACACTGCCACTATTACACACATCAAATCTTTTCTATTCTATTTAATATATCTTATCCATAGACCTCACGCTTCTACGCTTTCCTCCACTTGGATTTATTTTACACCAGCACCTCGCTCATCTTAGATTCTACCAACACAGTATAATATATTCATTATATATTTCCCTATATACCTATCTGTATAGCCCTTATTGTTATTAGACAGGTCAATAGCAATGGTATTTATCTAATCGTATATTGCGTGATAACGTTCAGTATCCTCGGTATGAACCTCTTCGGGTGCAAATTCTGCGAGAAAGACGAGGATGGCGATCCAGATTGTGACAGGAAAAACTTTGATACGCTCTTGTGGGCCTTTGTCACGGTGTTTCAGGTATTCAACTTTCAAATAAAGTACCTAACAGACAACCCAGAAACAGACTGTACCTACTTGCAACATTACTAAACGCTTACAAACGGGCCCGTCAGCAGTCAACACTTGACAAAATGACAATCCCATAACATAGGATTGTGCTGCGACGGCTAATCGACTAACCACGCGAGTACACAAACCATCGGTCACCTTGCTGCAAGAGGAGCGAAACACTTGCCTTTTACTAAACACGTCTCGCTTGCAGCATCGTGCGTTGTCAACAGGCGTTCAGTCGCGTAACAGCTACCCTAGAACCCGCGTAGTGAGATAGATCCATACGTAACAGATTGATCCAACATCATCTAGTGTCACGATCACCAGTTGTACCGTACCTACAGTTCCCATCAGAGTCGAAGCACATTAGTCAGAGAGCTTGTTGAGCGTACGTCCGTAGGTTAGCTTGAGGGCAACGGAGCCTCGCGTGACCTCGTCGATCCTTACTTACTCCCACTACTAAGACCGCACTTGGCTACAGTATCTCTATCACTCTGCATGAAGCTTCTATTACTTTAGTATTTTCTTTATTCTACACGAAATTAGTGGAAAGCTTAAAACGTTATCATTATTATATTCATTTATCATTTTGGAAGTAGGTAATGGTTTCGTGACAAAAGTTTCCACTGATTTCGGCAACCCCAGCACCCTTGTTGTTAACTTCAGTAACAATCTAATTTTCAATTACTTTCCCTTTTCTTGAACTTTTATCTTCCCGTTTATTGTACGTTGATTAAAATTGGCCCATTTTATTATTTTCTTTACTCTTTTATTCTATTGGCATAAAATAAAGATGATAATTTTGTAAATGCATATGATTTGAATGATATTTGCTACAAGTTCATATATAAAACTGTATAGTGTATATTTTCTTTATATATCATAAACTGTATTTATGCACTTTATTTTCGCCTGTTTTCTTCTTTTAATTTTTTACTGCATTTTATTATTTTTCTATCAGTTACCGACGCAGTAATAAAGAATGAAATTAAATATGGTATGAAATTTGCAGAAATATCTTGCACTAAATAACACAATGTATCTTTACAATTTAGATGAATAACAAGGCCGTTGTTGGTGGTAGCGTCCCAACGGCGATAACACTGCTTAACCAACTAGGCTTTGGATCATTTGTTACTGTTGTCACCAGTTCAGTACCAATAGATCACGAATCGTTTAAATAAAACTAATTTTACGGCACTCTTGTTCTGTATGTATTTAGGTATAGTCGCACATTTGCACTGAGAAACAATTAACCCCAGAGTATTGTAAATACACGGTCCGTAACATTAGTATTATTTGTTAAAACGGGAGGTGGCAGTGTTGTCGCTGGCACAGTCGCGTCGTCAGGTTGCCTCGGTTGCGGCGTATGCGCATAGCATTTTGTTTTTCTTTCATTTTTACATTGGGCCCTCGCCGCGCAGTATTCTGGGCATGTATCTATTCGGTGGTAAGTTTTGCAAGTACGTCGAAGACAATGGCGCCGAGCGCGACTGTACCTGCCCAGAGATCGTCTCGCGCCACCCCCAGTGCGAATGCGACAGGAAACATTTTAATAACATTCTGTGGGCTACGGTCACCGTGTTCCAGGTAAGCCTAGCTCCGTCTCTAGACTAGGCAACAAATAGTCGGTTTATTTGCGATCCCGTTTCAATATTATTTAGACGCGTGTTTCTCGTACCACCAAAATTTTATGAATCTGTCTTTTATTACAACCTTTACTGAGTTTGTGAATAAAGACGAATAATTTACTTGAAAATTCGATTTATTTATTATTCGAGAGATTCGCCGTAGTAAATTATTAACTTAAAGTTTCCGTATTGCATCGTAATGAGCGCTCTGTAGCTAGTGCATCTTGCTTGTAGACTAGTCTAGATTATGCTGAAACCCTGATATGCTTGTGTACTCCAACCGCCGTCTGTGTTCCCTTTCATTATTAGTGTACTACACTAACACTACAATGCTACACTTGTAACACTGACACCACCCAACACGCTCTACAATAACAGAGTATAATATTTTCCGTTTTGTTGAGTTTTACTTTAAATAACACTCAATTACCTTACAATTACTACTACCTACTTTACAATTTATAACAAACAAAGGCACAACTTACAATATGACAGCACACCTCGCTTATTTTGATTTATTGAAGTGTATTAAAATATTGGATGATATTTGATGTGGTAGAGCGACTTACGCACCCGAGTCAAATATTCACTTTGATGTAAACGTTTCAGGTTTTGACACAAGAAGATTGGAATGTTGTCTTGTTTAACGGAATGGAAAAGACGAGCCATTGGGCCGCGTTGTATTTCGTCGCTCTAATGACTTTTGGGAATTACGTATTATTCAACTTGTTGGTTGCTATTCTAGTCGAAGGATTTAGTTCTGAGGTGAGAAGCATAATGCGATCAGTGTCTCGTTCCCTAAATTCGCGAACAAATACTCATGTGTTATTCAATCTCTTAGCGAAATGAGAGGCGGGAACGTGAGCAGAGGGAGTTGGTGAAATCTAAATTGTCAGGCGAGTGCTTCTCAGACAACAACGAACTACAGTACGACGATTCTAACTCAGGATCGCATTCCAGTGACAGTTTTTCTCAGGTGAATATTATAAATACTTTTCTTAAGCATTCTTACTGGAGCCCGTGTATTTCATTTCAAGACTTGAATGTAAATTCTCTAAATAATGACTTGTTCGCAAGAATCTTCTGTTAAAATTTAAGAGACATTTATAAGACCATATTTAAAAACAGTCGTCGCAGACAAACATGCTCAAATGACGACAAAAGCGAAAATCGTTCGTGCAACTTGACTACCCTATTACCGGTCAATATTTCTATCACAGAACGAAATAAAAAACTACTGGCGGTCGGCAGACGACGTTAGAAAAGCAAAGGCCGACGTAAATGGACACAAGGAAAAGTCGATGCGACGCCGTAAAACCAAATCAACCCACCATCCCACGCTCTGTAAGGACTGCGCTCAATCCAACAAATGTAATTTACAGAAGGTGAGATACATCACAATTTGGTTCATTACTCTGAGAAAAGGTTTCAATTTCACGTAACGATGTTTGGATTTCGTTTACGAGCCTATTCGGGAAGGCTAGTAAATTATGTGAATAAGTAACGCAAGGTCAAAAGTCGGTTTAGAACCTAGGCCGCTAGACTTCTATTCATCGGAGTTTGTATTCAGGTTCGTTGGTGGGACGCTTTGATATTCATAAGTGCTTGCTTTGACAACACCTGAATCAAGGCACTGTTGAAATTGAATTTGTTATCTTGGATCGCACCCTAACAGGGTTGTTTGAGTTTTACCGCTTGGGATAGCAAAATGTCTATTGAGATTTACTTTGGGAAAACAAAAGAAAATCTGTACGTATTTTTTGCGAAATTCCGTTACAAAATCAATTTGACTGTAGCATAGAAACCCGGGTTTTTACTGTAACTTTTCTGATAGGTTTTTTTTTAAGAAAAAATATACATAAAAGAACACACTCTAAAAGTTTTGTGTAAAATCTTGTGAACCATCCAGGAAAAGATGTTAGCAAGCAATGCAAGCAATGCCGACGGCCCAGCACTACCGATGATCACCCACACCGCGGCTACGCCACAAGACTCGCCATCCACGACTTTAGAGCCGGGGGCCACCTTCCGAGACTTCAACATGGCCTTGAGCTTGGAGAGGTCCTCCATGCTTTCGAGCTTGGACTCTATTGATCGCACTTCTGTACGTAAATAATACCGTAATATAATTGAATTTTCTTTCATCTGAAATTCACGAAAGTTGGGTACTTGAAATTCTATTCATTGCCCGAACAAGAATTTATTCCTAGTTTATGCCCGCGGCTTCGCACGCGTTGCTTCCATGGAAACGTTTAAAGGTTATTTCTATTTAATGGGAACTGTTTTGTGGGATAGTCTATGTTGGATTCCAGGCTTAGAGCTAGATCTATGCAAAATTTCAGCCCCATCCGTTCAGTCGTTTTGGTGTGAAGAGGTAACAAACATCCATCCATCTAAACATCCAAACTTTCGCGCTTATAATAATAGTGTGATATGATATCGCCTATAAACACAACTTCCAATAAATAATTAATTTACTTTTCCATTTTACTATAGTGATTCTGACTTTTTTCTTCTGATTTTTACTATTTAAATGAAACAATTTTTTCAGTGTGCAAGCATACCAGGTCTACTAAAACCTCCGAACAGCTACACCCTAACCCTTCACTCAGCTCAAGCTCAGCTCGGATCTGAGAAAGCCAGACTACCCATGACCTTAGCCCCTCCAGCCCTAAGCCTAGCCCTCCCCCCTTTAACCCTAGCCCTACCTCCCGTTAGAGCAGGTTCCCCTTCCACTACCCCGACTACGCCTAAATCTCCTATTCTGCCTGAGAAGAATCTGCAATTGACGGTTGTGAAAGAGAAAGACGATAACTGTCTAAACACCAGCGATAAATCCAGTCTTCTCAGTTCACAAAAGTAAGTACAATAGTAGCTTTAAGGAATGTAAAGTTTAATCATTTTCATTTGTTTTCTTTTCATTTACTTGACGACCTCCGTGGCGCAGCGGGCGAAAGTCCGCCTGCGACGCAGGAGGTTGCGGGTTCGATTCCTGTCTCAGAACAAATTTGTGTACGATCTGCAGAAATTTGTTCCGTTGGTCTGGGTGTTTTCTATTTAAAATAAAAAAATATATACCTATATATCTATGTAGTGTATTGTATTACGTATATCAGTTCTAGTAACCATAACACAAGTTCTGCTTAGCTTGGGGCTAGATAATGCTGTGTGAATTGTCCAGCATTATTTATTTATTTATTTAATTTTTTTCCTATTTGTGTGTGAGTGACGCCGCGACTCACGTGTTTCATTTTGGCCTCCACGGAAGACCAGCGCTATGGCAAGATACATTCTCTCATAGCATCTGCTGAGTGTTGACCATTTTTGTGACCTATATGTTGTTCCTTTTATATTAATCTTTATCTATTATATGTTCTATGTATATGTATTGGTTACAAAAAACGCATTTTTACTTTTCCTTTACTACTGATCACTTTGACATAAACACTTGGGGACGCCTCCGACTGGTATTGATATGGATCAGTTGAGCTACCTGTAAATTGCTTGCAACAGTCTGCAGTTACCTCAATTGTTTCAATTGTAAATACTAGTTATAATTTATTTCTATTATTTCATTGTAATTTTATTTGTGAATAAAGTAACTACTAAATTAAAAAAAACACTTGTATCGACATATATTCGATGACCTCAGTGGCGCAGCGGACGAAGGTCTGCCTGCGACGCATGAGGTTGCGGGTTCGATTCCCGCCTCGGGACAAATATTTGTGTGATCTGCAGACATTTGTCCAGGGCGTTCTGGGTGTTTTCTATGTAAAATAAAAAAAAAATTATCTATATAGTGTATTGTATTATGTACGAGTATATCAGTTATCTAGTACCCATAACACAAGCTCTGCTTAGCTTGGGGCTAGATAATGCTGTGTGTATTGTCCAGCATTATTTATTTATTTATCATTTTAGAAACGTCAGCATTGTAGAGACGCCTCAAACAAACTCTGAAGATAAATGCAGGGTGCAAAGAGGGTACAGCTGGCGACTTTCACGTCCGAGCCTCCGGAGGAAAACGAAACAAAGAGCGGGCTCCGATTCAGACGCCGTTGTGCTGAACAATGGGAGGGACCACGCTGTTTGCAACGGTTAGATATATTTTAATATCATTTGGAGCTTTGCTCTGGTTTTTACAGTTCATATTTTTGTATGCAAACTTTTTCGTCGAAACAAAAACTAAATTTAATACCTAGAGCATTTTTCAATTTCATTTCATACCATGACCGCATGTTTTGAGGTCATACGATAAAAAAAATTGAACTAGTTTCTGCCCGCGGCTTCGCGCGTTTGTTTTTTCTATGGAAATAATTAATGGTAACTTCTGTCCCATGGAAACTGATTTATATGATAGAAGTAGCCTATGTTTTATTCCAGGTCTAGACCTACAACTATGCAAAGTTTCAGCCAAATCAGTTCTGTAGTTTAGGCGTGAAGATGTAATAACCATTCATCATCCATCCATCCATCCAAACTTTCGCATTTATAACTTTAGTGTTAATTATTTAAAAAAAATGTTTTAATGCTATATTTAATGGTTATTATAATCACAACTTGTTATATTTTACATGCCTTTTTGATTTTTAATTCTTAGGTTCAAATCTCCGTAAGAACGAGATCCTCCTATCATCGACAATGGTGATCAAAAACGACACGCAGTCGGAATTACCCAACAACCGCGCACGACCGCAGCTGCCTGCGCCTCGGGTGCTGGCTCCCCCGGTTAGAAGGGTCTCTGCACATAATGCACCTCTACTGCCTGACGTGAGTTACATTCTATTTAGTCTCTGCACATAATGCACCTTTACTGCCTGACGTGAGTTACATTCTACTTAGTCTCTGCACATAATGCACCTCTACTGCCTGACGTGAGTCACATTCTACTTAGTCTCTGCACATAATGCACCTCTACTGCCTGACGTGAGTCACATTCTACTTAGTCTCTGCACATAATGCACCTGTACTGCCTGACGTGAGTTACATTCTACTTAGTCTCTGCACTTAATGCACCTTTACTGCCTGACGTGAGTCACATTCTACTTAGTCTCTGCACATAATGCACCTCTACTGCCTGACGTGAGTCACATTCTACTTAGTCTCTGCACATAATGCACCTGTACTGCCTGACGTGAGTTACATTCTACTTAGTCTCTGCACATAATGCACCTGTACTGCCTGACGTGAGTTACATTCTACTTAGTCTCTGCACATAATGCACCTTTACTGCCTGACGTGAGTCACATTCTACTTAGTCTCTGCACATAATGCACCTGTACTGCCTGACGTGAGTTACATTCTACTTAGTCTCTGCACTTAATGCACCTTTACTGCCTGACGTGAGTCACATTCTACTTAGTCTCTGCACATAATGCACCTTTACTGCCTGACGTGAGTCACATTCTACTTAGTGTCTGTACATAATGCACCTTTACTGCCTGACGTGAGTTATATTTTACTTCAGATTATAGTACCAATGGATACTTTTCGTCAATGCTGATTCGAAATGACGACCTCTGTGGCGAGTTGGGCGAAGGTCCGCCTGCGACGCAGGAGGTTACGGGTTCGATTCCCGTCTCGGAATAAATGTTTATACGATCTGCAGATATTTGTTCCGGGTATTCTGAGTGTTTTCTGTGTACAGTAAAAATCTATCTACGTAGTGTAATAAGTATATAAAAAATAATAGTTATCTATCTACGTGGTGTTTAAGTATATAAGTAGCACTGCTTAGCATGGGGCTAATGCTGTGTGAATGGTCCAGCATTTTTTTTTATAAAACAATACTGTCTAACCACTATTTTGAATTTAAAAGCAGTCGGGTAAATCATCATCAATGACTTTTCCGTGCACGAAGGATGGTTTTTGCAGTGTTAATTTTTTTGGAATATACGTAGATTTTTTATGAAATTCTGTACATTATTGGTTTCTCTTGTTACGAGTGTTCTACGCAATGCGGTATTGTAATAATCTTACGATCCATCATCGGCAAGGGATTTGTTGTCATTTCTGATGGATTGCGTAACCAAAATTAAACCTAGAAACGAAGCCATGTACAGTTATTGTTAACAAAGTCTCTTTTGACAACCACGCGTCCAGCAATACACTAATTAATACACAATCGTGAAGACTTAATTCTTGTCTTAATTCTTTAATTTGGTACTGGTTGGTAGAGGGGGGCTCCATACAATAATCATCCTTAAGAGAGGCTTTATTTGAAAGTAATCTTAAAAACTGCTCTGCTCTGAATTAACAGTGAGTGTGGAATCGGAAGATCGGTCTTTAGAAATTCATCGGTTTTCGGACAAGCGTATTTTTAGGGTTCCGTACCTCAAGAGGAAAAAAGGAACCCTTATAGGATCACTTTGTTCTCTGTCTGTCTGTCAACACTCTTTTCTCAGAAACGCGTGGACGTATCGAGTTGAAGTTAACGTTAAATACTCAAGTGCGTAACCTCATAGAGCCGCGATATAAATAAAACTTTTAGTTCAACGCACTCAAAAGTTATTTCATATTGTATCAGAGATGATATACAAAAAAAAATAATTAAGACCTGGCGTCTTTACGAAACGTATAAACGTAAACGTTTACGTTGTTTTTTTGTTTAAACGTAGTGTAGGACGCCCTCCGGCCAGGTGGGATGACGATCTGCGAAAGACTGCAGGCAGATGCTGGATGCGGCTAGCTGAAGACAGGGCGCTATGGCGCTCGTTAGGGGAGGCCTATGTCCAGCAGTGGTCTAATATAGGCTGATGATGATGATGATGATGTCTTTACGATCGTGTTAGTGAAGATGTCCAAAAACTACAGTTCACGCAGTGTCAGTGAATTACCAATAACCCTGTTTATCTGAGCCCTGTGTTCGGTGAGTAGACAGTATCGCCTCAATAACAAGACGTTTCTATCGATTCACAAAGTCAGGGCTCTGGTTTTATGCTACAAGGCTTAGTAAGGATATTTTTCAGGTATCATGGAAGGCCCCAGAAGCAGTTTTCGCGTCTGATTCCGCAGTGCGGTTGGACAACGTGAAGTCCCCACCACATAGGCTGTCACTCACCAACGACTACGTTACTAGTAAGCAAATAGGGATTATCCACAGTCCTATGAATTTTCTTAATCCGTATTCGATAAATTAAATATTGCAATAAGCATAAGAACATTTTCATCTGTAGCTAAGATACAGTATTTTATAGAAGATATGTATTTAGTTTGTCACAGTTATAATTACTACTAACTAACAGATATTAACATCATCCTACATCAATTATTTTGAAACAGTAGTGACATCGGGGTAAATTATCTCCGATGTTTATACAGTTTTAATTAATTGGTATACATATTCAGTTATTTTTCAGTAACTTCGTCCACCATTTTGTATTAATTATTTCGCAATACTGCGTTATTTTCAGTGTATAATTTGGAACATATTATCAAAACTTACATTTTATCTCATGCTAATATTCATATTATTGCGTAATGTGATTGTTTATTATGCAGGGTGCCACGAAACATGTGTACTAAGCCGAAAGGGGGTTATTCTAGAGCCTGAGGGAATGAACTTTTGATTTTGAAATTTCTAAATTTCCACTTTTTATTTTTGGAAACTTTTGAGACTTTTTCTTCATATTCGCGTTCTTTTACGTCTGAAATTATTACTATTGTATTGAAATTTCGTAAGATTTATATTATTTTCTGTAATAATTTATTGAAAAACACTGGTTTTGCTGAAAAAAATAGCAAAAAACATTTGTGGAATATTTTATATTGTTAAATAATGCAAGATTGCGTATAAAAGAACACGAATAGGAAGAAAAAATCTTATAAAAAAAAATCGTTATTCACAAGATCCACGTTAAGGTCCCTTTCGGCTTAGTACATAGTTACGTCTGTACACATGTGTTACGTGGCACCCTGTACTATAAACAATCACATTTCACACCCTTTAGACCTCCTGTTTCAGATTTCTTTATCAGGAACTTAAGTTTCTCAATGACTTTACTTTATACCTGATAACTCTGATAAGTCTTGAAACGTTACCATTAATAACGTTACTATTATTATTGCGTTCGTTATTATTAATGTTATTCCAACTAATTATAATGTTGAAACAGTAACAACAGTATCCGAAGTAAAATCAAGCAACCTCATTTCGCCACCACCATTGCCTCCAGTGGTGGCTCGAGCAACCATCAACGAAGCACCTTTACCAACCAGACCTAACAACCAACCACTGCCGCTCATCAAACAGATCAATGAAGAGGTTAGTCACTTATTATTATTAATTATTTTATACATTGTGTTGCCTAACGTTGTCGGTCAAATATGTACCGGCATTCAGATAAGGGGAGGCCTATGTCCAACAGTGGACTAATATGGGCTGATGATGATGATGATGATTCAGATAAGAAACGTTTGTTTGGTTGCGTCTATAATTTTACCAAAAACCCATATGTAAAAAAAATAAGAATAGTACATTACATAGCAGAGATTTGTATGGTGTATTACGATTCTATTTTATTGAATAACTAGCTAGAACCAGATATTTTTGTGAGTGAAATTTCAGCCGGATCATTTCAGTAGGTAGTTTTTGCGTTGCCTTCGGCCGAACAACACAACGGCGTAAACTAGATTTATGCCATATTCGTCCCGAGGAAGTTCGGCCTATATCACAAAATCTGCTTTCGTCCCACATTGTATGCCGTACTCGACCCATAATTCTGTTGCCTGTATAATATTAGTCAGATAACCAAATGCCAAAGCAGTAAACCTTTTTTCAGTAATTAAGGCTTGAACTTTTTTTACACTATTGCATTAGGTGCCCCTGTAAAAATAGTGTAAGTACTTTTATAAATAAATAAAAAAATTAACTTTTTTAGGTTGCAATCAACAACAACAACAGGATGTGCATATTTTCGTCAAGATTCGACCGAAGACAGTTTCGTTTCAAAGACCTGTTTCGGTTCATGGAGCCCACAGGCTGCCTAAAAGAGAAAGAAAACTTCTCCTTATACTTATTCGCACCTGATAACAAGTAAGTTTTTACTGCTACAACTGTTTATTACCCAGAAGAAGTGCAGCGGCTTCATATGCGTATATTTACTTAACACTTTCACTGCGATCACTAAACCGCCAGCCAAGCGTGGTTATTATAGCAAAACCCTCTCATTGATTGGTGGGCAACGAGGAATAACACTGAAAGAAGCGCAACAAAACGGGTGCGCTATGTGGAAGTACTTTGGTGCGCTTCATCTGGGTGCGCTACGAGGAATACCTCGATTTGTTCAGCAGTGGACGTACGTGTGCTCATGAAGAATACTTCAAGCCCTTCGCCAACTTCAAGGCCTTTTACGATATTTATAGGTTACCTTAAATAATTATTGTAGCAAAACCATCTCATTTATTGGTGCGCGACGCGGAATAAAAACTTAACATTTATAGCTACTGAAAGAAGCGCAACAAAACGAGTGCGCTATGTGGAAGTACTTTGGTGCGCTTCATTTGGGTGCGCTACGAGGAATACCTCGATTTGTGGACGAACGTGTGCTCATGAAGAATACTTCAAGGCCTTCGCCAACTTCAAGGCCTTCTACGAAAGAATTACTTATTAGGCTACTGCATTATAAGTAATTCTTCAATTATCGTAGAAAGCCACTCAGGCATCTCATCAGAGGTTGAGCACGAGCCAACAGAAGAAGATCTGTGATTTTTTTCCGTGTAAAATAATTTAGGTTCGAATGATCCAACCTAAGTCACGGAAAAAAATGTCCATGAGAACATTTTGATAAGGCCCTAATTTAATTTGACAGGTCCTCGAGAATCGTAAGAGATCCTCAAACAAAGCGGGTCTCGTTATTACAATTCCTCCAGAAAGTTGGCAAAGTTATTTAAGAACCCAGCGTTTTTTATCGTACAACCCTCAAACAAGCCAATCATGGAAGCAACCAAGTTTCCTACTCATTGAACTTGTGAAAAATCGAACATCCAATAATGTCTGAGCAAAATAGATAAACTCGAAAGCTAGTTCGCGGTAAACTGAATAAGGCTTGCGGAAGGGGGAACAAAATAACCGTTTATCTAGTACCTACAGCACTTTAAAAGGGATTATGGAATTTCTCTCTACTAACGTGACCCGCTTTACAATGAACACTGCTTTAACAGAAAACATATGTAAATTTAAATGTGTGTCCCCAAACATTATAACAACCAATGAATAGAATGAATATTACAATGTAATTCATTATTAATTAGAATTGAAGATGAATTATACTCCAACCTCAACCTCAACAGCCGGTATTGGTCCATTATTGGATTCAGGCCTCCCCCTGATAAGCAACTTATTGGCTTTTATCACATATGCCCATAATCCCCACGCTGAGCATGCGGGTTGAGGATCGCAATTCGGTGGTGGAATTGTTCTGAAGGGGGCGCTGCTGCCTGCCCCCGGTGGATATCTCTTAGTCGCCTCTTACTACACCCGCGGGAAGAATTCGGGTCGTGCAAATTCTAAGCCGGCACCACACAGATGAATTATAACTCTTAGCTATTTTTAAGGATCATAAAAATAGCCGAAAGGCTTTTCAGGGCTAAAAACGCCGCCAAGCACCTGGTTACACCTACCCCCAGTTACCATGTGACACGTGGTCTGCCGAACACCATGTAGTTCATAAAGTAATAGCAACGATCGAAACAAGTTTCACACCATTTTCCACAATATTTGACACCAAGTTGTCTTTTCTGTATATTACTCGGGGCCGGTCACGTTTATCAACTTTGTCTTATCAGCACACCTACGTCAATGAATACTGCCTTATATGTAATTACTAGCTGCTGCCCGCGGCTTCGCCTGCGTAGTTCCCGTTCCCGTGGTAATTCCGGGATAAAACATAGCCTATGTCCGTCTCCTGGTTCTAAGCTGCCTCCCCACCAATTTTCAGCCAAATCGGTTCAGCCGTTCTTGAGTTATAAATGGTGTAACTAACACGACTTTCTTTTATATATATAGATTATAATTCTTTAACTTATCCTATAAATATCATAAAAGGCCTCTCAGGCATCTCATCAGAGGTTGAGCACGAGCCAACAGAAGACGACTTCTTAACGTGCCTCTAAGGGGGGTTTTACCATAATTACCACGCATCATCTTCCAGAATACAATACAATACAATACCTACACCTTATTGCACATCAAGAAAATAAAAAAATAAAAATACAGGAAAAGAGAGATACAGAGTTGCACAATGGGCGGCCCTATCGCTAAGAGCGATCTCTTCCAGACAACCTTGGGTTGGACATGAAGCAGTTGTACAACTATATTCGTTATAACTATTATTCGTTTTGAATATTATATTGTTTTCAACAGTAGTTAGCTCAATTGCTTCTATTATAAATAGGGACTAGTTCTAATTTATTTCTGTGATTTGATACAAACATCTTTGTTTCAAACAATGTACAGTTTGTACAGGTAGCTCAACTGATCCAAATCAATACCAGTCGGATTTTTGTAAATAATTAAAAAACATATTATTTGATTGTAATTATCTTTGCCAATAAAGATATAATGTCATAATTGACTAATTCTAAAGTAGAAAGACTTAAAAAGTATTGAGACGCCCAGGCATGTCTTAAATAAATTGTTTTGTACATGGGGGCTGGGAAACAAGCCATTAATTGCCATTTATATGTAAATACTGCAGTTTCCTTTATTTCTAACACAGGGTCAGAAGGCTATGCTCGTGGATGGTCGCGCAAGGCTGGTTCGACAACATCGTTCTGTTGTTCATAGCCCTGAACTGCATTACCCTCGCCATGGAGCGCCCCAACATCCCACCTGACTCCAAGGAGAGGTCGTTCCTGTCCTCAGCCAATTATGTGTTCACTGTTGTGTTTGCTATTGAGATGTTTATCAAGGTAAGCTCTACTTTGTAAGGACGTAGGTTATTATAAAATAAATAAATAATGCTGGACAATTCACACAACATTATCTAGCCCCAAGCTAAGCAGAGTTTGTGTTATGGGTATTAGATAACTGATATACTTAATACAATACACTACATAGATAGATATTTTTATTATACATAGAAAACACCCAGACCAGCGGAACAAATTTCTGCAGATCGTACACAAATTTGTTCCGAGGCGGGAATCGAACGCGCAACCTCCTGCGTCGCAGGCGGACCTTCGCCCGCTGCGCCACGGAGGTCATCGTATTGATGGATTATTATATTTTAGTTTTTTTTAATAAGGCGCATGTATGACTAAAACTAGCGCCGCTGCCTTTACTTTCTTCTATTTACGTTAATTGAAGTAATTTTTAAAAGTCCTTTGTACAGTTTATAATATCTATCATAAGCCTTATTTTATATATCCCTCTTAAATAGTTTAGTTTCGTATAATTTAGACAGAGAAGCGAAAATAGAGTTCAGCGGCCACCAAGAGCAACTTCGCTGTTCTGCATAAAGGAAATAAATAAAAATTATTTTATGGGCATTAAAATAATGCTTATGATAGGTATCATAAACTGTACAATGGAATTTTAAAAATTCCGTTAATTAACAGAATTATAAGAAAGGTAAGGGAGCGGCGCTAGTTTGAGTCAAACATGCGCCTTAAGGCAATGTCAGAAATACAATGCAAGGTTTATACTATAGCTAGAATGTGTGCTTATAACATGGGGGTCATTCATTTATTACGTAAGACGATTTTCGCTAGTTTTTGAAACCCTCCCCCCCTAATATAAGAAAAAATAAGAATAGGCCGACCCCCTCCCCCTTTGTTTAATATTTATGAAAGATTATTTTCAAAGTAACAATTTTTAGAAATGTTTATTTGTACTTAAAAAGGTACTGATAATTTTTATTTTTGGCAGCAATTAACTTTGGTTTTTTGTGATCTTACGTAAGAACTATCGAGACTCCCTCCTACCCCCTACCCCCCCCCCCCCCCCTAAATCGTCTTACGTAATAAATGAATGGCCTCATGCTTGTACAACGTTTGCAATAGCAAAATAAATAAGGAAATACATTTATTTAAAACAACAATACAAACAGACACACTGTTACAAAATAGCTACATTCCTAAAGTTGTTACAAAAGGACCCTAACTCAGCATAATGCTGGCACGAGACCTAGCCAGCACTACTGGTCTTCCGTTAGAACCCGTATTTGACGTCACGAACAGACCCACTTCATGCAAAAAAAGTTTGTAGCCATGAATCTATTATAATAAATAAATAAATAATGCTGGACAATCCACACAGCATACTAGATGACTGATATACATATTAAAAGACATTACATAGATAGATATTTTTTATTATACATAGAAACGACCAGAACACCCGGAACAAATATAATTTATTGTCCCAAGGCGGGAATCGAACACGCAACTTCCAGCGCCGCAGGTGGACCTTCGCCCGCAGCGCCACGGAGGTCGTCTATTTATATGTTTAATATATATGTATATTGCAAATATTAAAGTGAAAACTATCTGTGTGTATAGTGTTAAGAAAAACCTACACACTCGTCGGATACAAAACATCCACCTCAAGGCTACTCATATAATACTATTTTATCTAATACTTTTTTTAGAATACTATTCGTTAAGCCGTTGGTCTTCCGCTTGACCTATCCCCGGTCGTGTCCATCTGCTTTCCCATCGGATTATGAGGAACAGAGAGTGCACCTGTGTTTGCGCACACACTTATGCACTATAATACGTCCTGCGCATGATGTTTCCGATGAGACTGGCCGCCGTGGTCGAAATTCGGCTTAGAAGACATTATTATTTACTTTTACTATTCTTCATGAACAGTAGTCACAGATTTGTAAGCTTGGATTATCCCGTCGCGTTGTTTACTCTTTCATCCGCAAAATTATGTCGGGAAAGTTTTGTTAGGAAGTCTTTGATCTCGCCTTCATTATTTTATATCGTCGCCCTTTACGACTTATTTGTCCGTAAACAGGAACAAACTCGTAAAAAAATAATACATCTATACGGAAGATGTATTATTTTTTTATACGTTATCGTGATGTGAATCAACATCAACAATGAGTAAGGTACCTAACTATTTTGATTCAACTTTTTCTTTAGGTATTTCGGATAGTTTAGATTTATTTATTTAGAAAGTAACACGATTTTAAATAAACCAATTACATTTAGTTACTTAGCATCAAAAATTATATAAAATAAAATTAAAATTGAATAATATCTTTGTCGCCGCCGGATCAAAGAATCAGTCCGTTTGTAGAATAGCTAGGCCGATTGCAAAAGAACGCTGATTTGTTGGGAATACCTAATTAGTTTCGTTCGACGAGACTGTGACGTTTAGCCATATTGTTGAACTTTGAACGTTAAAATATCGGCATAGGCAATTAATTGAAGTGCGCCGTTGTGAAATCAGCCTAGCCATTCTACAAACTACGATCTGGTGACATCTTCAGAATCTATAAAAAAAAATCCTATCATGCTTATCAACACTAAAGGTGGGTCCGTAGCAAAAGACAAAAATTAGGGTACATCTGGCAGTAAAAACTCGCAGTGACCTTCTTCTAGTGTTCTTCCATGAACATAGCGCATGAAACTGTGCCGAAATATTGAAAAGCTCAAAACTCACATCGTGGTAGGTAAATATCCCGTTGTAAATGATCTTCAGTTTTCAAATTGTGATTTTAGCTTATAAAACATGGAGTAAATAGATAAATCCCTCTCAATTCTGAAAATCATTGTTTTTTAATACGTATATTATCATTCTGTCAGGTATAAAATGGCGCTCATACCACGGGAAATACGAAGCATGGTCAAAACCTAGGTCAAGGAGGATCATACACAAAGCATATTTTAAAAATTTTATCTTGTTGTCGACAGGTAGTGGCTAGTGGAATGTTTTACGGCGAAGACGCGTATTTCACATCTGGCTGGAACATCATGGACGGATCCCTTGTGATTATATCCATCATCGATCTACTCATGTCTCTTGTGTCAGAGTCTAGTCCAAGAATATTCGGAATACTCAGGGTAAGTCACTTGCATCATCATCATCTCAGTCCTTAAAAACCCATTGCCGCAAAGATTTAAATCGTTAGATAGGATTTTTCCTTACTGAGACTGCGCCGTGTTGTTGCCAAGCGAAATGAGATAGCTCGCTCATTTGGAATCAGTGTATTGTGTGTTTTTGTGGTGTGTTTTTTCACAAAATTTCGTGCAATATGATAAATGGTAGGTACTAATAACAGTTAGGTTTATTGGAAAAAACACTATTTTCAACTAATGATAGTGTGCGTGCGTTGGCATTTTGATAACGCACGCATTCAAAGGCAATGCCACAGTTTTTGGTGTCAGGACGTAGCTAACGATTTAAATCTTTGCACTGCTATAAGACACTTCTTTGAAATCGGCTTAATCCTGTGAGAGTTTACTGTCCCAAGTCTTCAGGCCACCTTAATTATGAGTTCTTAGCTTATACGGGGTGTTCGGAACGTGTGCCTTAGGTTAACAGCGAGTAGCCGCCAAGCTTTTGCACTTGGTTCCACCTACCTACTGTTATCCTTTGGCACACGTTCTTCCGAACACAATGTAAAATGCTTTAAATCTTATCCGAGATTAAATAATTGAAAATTGTAAAAACTAACTTAGTTTAACATTCCTGTTTAAAATATAGCAAGTAGTTAATTTTGTTCAAATACGGATACGGACATAGTGACTCAAAGTCCGTAAAATAATAAAAAATAAAAAACCTAATATCTCAGTTCATCGAATCTGCTTCTTAAACCGGGTACTTGGTGGGCAGCCCACCAATTACATTAGCAAATGGCAATGGGGAACGCAACAATGGGGATCATTTTGGCAGCCTTAGCGCTGTCAAAATCTTTTGAAACTTGAAAGGAGGAATATTTAAGCCAAAAAGTTTCCCCTATTCAAGTTTTATAAGATCTAGATACCATTAAGGCTGCCAAAATGATCCCCATTGCTTTCCCCATTGCCATTTGCTACTGTAATTGGTGGGCTGGTCGGTGAGACGGGGCGTAATGTACCATTTAAGCAAGCATTAATTAATTACCGGGGCAATGCAGCCAGCGTCTTGGGGTCGCTTCCGACTGGTATTGATATGGATCAGTTGAGCTACCTGTAGATTGTTTGAAACAGTCTGCAGTTAGCTCAATTGTTTCAATTGTAAATACTTCTAATTTATTTTTATTAGTTGATTGTAATTCTTTGTGAATAAAGTGGTATGATAGCAATAATACGTTTCGCCGTGTGCTAAAATCCGCCTCGTTGCTCGTTGCGAGCGCTTTCTTTCCCACGAATGCTCGCTGTTCACCGCCGGGCGACGTGTATGTAGTCTCTCATATAAATTCCCGCATTACAACCCGCACGCCTTCGCCTCCGGCCAGACCACGGCTTCTGTGTGTGTAGGCTTTAAAAGTGGGTACTGACCGGCGCTGCGGTGCGTAATGTAACGTGTTAAACAGCGAGCATTCGTGCAGTCAGTACAGGGAAAGAAAGAGCTCGCAACGAGCATTCGTGCAGTCAGTACAGGGAAAGAAAGCGCTCGCAACGAGCAACGAGACGGATTTTAGAACACGGCGAAAAGATGTGGAGGTTTTTAGACTTCAATTCCGGACTTATCTTTGTCTTCTCATCAGGTTTTTAGATTACTAAGGTCGTTACGGCCGCTGAGGGTGATAAACCGAGCGCCAGGGTTGAAGCTGGTAGTGCAGACGTTGTTGTCTTCCTTGCGGCCCATCGGGAACATTGTGCTTATATGCTGCACTTTCTTCATCATCTTCGGCATTTTAGGAGTACAGGTAAGTTTACTGCAGGACAATACATCATATTATACAAATATACAGGGTGGTTTTTTGAGAAGGGCGGTGACGGTCAAGTCTGAAACCACGCGAGTTAAAGAAAAGTCGTAAAAGGAGTCATAAAAAGTCATAGAAAAAATCATCAGCCATATCCTCGATTTATAAGAAAACAATAACTGCATATTTCGTTTTTTTAATCTTTTTCTTTGGAAGAAAATCGAGATAAGTATTAAAAGTAATTTGTAAAAATTTGCTTTTTTTAATATTACGTTTCTTTGCAAAGATTTATCCTTATCACCAACAAAATTCATTGGTTAAATAATACAGGTGTCCTTTTTTTGAAAAATCATTCGTGTTGATCTCCGTCAAAAGTAAAAGGTTTGAAAAAAAACTAAATATGCAGTTATTGTTTTCTTATAATCGAGGGCATGACTCCTTTCACGACTTTTCTCTAATTCTCGTGGTTTTGGACTTGGCCATCATCGCCCTTCTCAAAAAACCAACCTGTATATATCAATCATATAATATCATACAAATAGTCTTTATTGCACACCAAAAAACAGAAACACAGGACAGGAAAAGACAGATTATGTTTCACAATGGGCATCCTTATTTATTTATTTATATATTAAAGTAGATAGAAATTTACAGTGGTAGAACATAAGCACTCACTATCTTATGATATTTGACTATAAATCTATGTTATAAGTTTTTACTTAAATATATTAAACGACTTTTGACTACCAAACATAACTTGTGGTGGAATATGTCAAATAGTTGGAACTCGTGCACGAACTCGTTCAGAAGACTGAGATGACTTATCGCTATGAGCGATCTCTTCCAGGCGACTTTTTACTATTATTGCTTTTTATGGGTTTCAGAAACGATTTCTGTCATATCTAATTATTTATACCAACATTTCTGTCTAAAAGCATCTGCTCAGCTCTATCAGAGGTAGACATAATACAAAGCCGGTTGTTGTTCATACAACGTACACTAATCATCTCCATAATTTAACTAATCAAATATCTGGTCCCAGTTGAATTAACTATTTGACAAGAGATTTGAATTAACATAATTCCCTTAAATAATATTGCCATATTATAATATTATTCAGTAATCATTTGATTAGTAAATCAGCGGTACGAACAACGAACTACCATGTTAGTACCTACCTACTTTATCTGAGATCAAAGGATTCCGGACAAAATACCAAACCGATGCACCTTGCTTTGCAACCCACGTACCTACTTTGTAAACTAATTTGTATTCCTTTGAGATGACGAGTTAAGCTAGCAATGCTAAGTTTCCCAGGCTATCTACTCTCAAAGCAAATCACTTCTCGGATTTCTACAATTGGATTAAAGTGTTCGACAGTCGCAAATGCCGCCGAGACACGTTTATAATTCCCATCGTATCTAGTTTATCCATGTTACTAGCTACACGTGAAATTACTGACGTGAAATTGTTGATTAATTACATTCCTATCTTGGCTCTATAATTTGGTTGATATTGCTGTGATTTATGTGATTTTTGGAAAAGCAATTATTATCGTGTTACGCAATGGATATGGCGGCGTATTGACTTACTCAGGTTTATTTCTATCTAAAAAAGTGTTTAATGGTATGGAATCACACTTAAGGTCCGCTTGCGTAAGGATGTTTAACAGGCTAAAATATGATTAGTGAGCTATACAAAATAATAAAAATACGTCAAAATTTTATATGATTAGCAATTTAAAAATCATTTTGCAAGTGGGGCTAAAAATATACACAATAAAACTTTATTTACTGAAAGAAGCAGTATGTGACCAGAACAATAAACACAAAAATATTTTCAGCTTTTCAAAGGAGCTTTTTTCTATTGCGAGGGTGCGAATATAAAGAACGTAAAAAACAAGACCGACTGCCTCGCCATCGACGGCAACGTATGGGTCAACCGGAAGTACAATTTCGACGATCTGGGCAAGGCTTTGATGTCTTTGTTCGTGCTGAGCTCAAGAGATGGATGGGTCAATATAATGTACACTGGACTGGATGCTGTAGGGGTAGATCAACAGGTAAGGCTGACAATTCCGCCAAATTAGACAAATTAGAACAAACCTCTCTCAAAATGAAGCTTTTTAAGCTATAAAGTCTTTTATTTGGTAATTTTCTCTACATTAACAGTTGATTTTGTGGAGCTTTATTTTGAATTATGCGCACTCGATGTAACAGATGCTTTTTATGGCCATCCACTTAATTTCAAGCATAAAAGATTAAGTAATAATTGATGCTCTTTTATTTTGGCCCATTTTATGTAACGCTAAATCTATGATTACATTTTGCAGCCAATCGTAAATTACTCCGAATGGCGTCTACTGTACTTCATTGCATTTATATTGCTAGTCGGGTTCTTTGTACTGAACATGTTTGTCGGAGTTGTCGTGGAAAACTTCCACCGATGCCGCGAAGAACAAGAAAAGGAAGAAAGAGTTCGTCGGGCGGCGAAGCGAGCGCTACAAATGGAGAAAAAAAGACGAAGTTAGTAAAACAAAGTTTGTCCCAGACAAAACATCATTAGCGCAATAAAAGTTGTCTAGACAACAGTTATATGTTTGGCCAAACTGCTTCATAAAAATGGCCAACAACGAACATGCAAGTTTTATTTTTACCATAAATGTTTATTTTACTATTTTCATTTCAGAAATGCACCAAAGACCTTACTATGCAGATTATTCTCACTACAGATTATTTGTCCATAACGTTGTAACATCAAAATATTTTGACTTAGCCATTGCTGGGGTAATTGGCTTAAATGTCGTCACAATGGCTATCGAATACTACAGAATGCCACCTGCATTACAATATGCATTGAAGATCTTCAACTACTTTTTCACTGCAGTATTCATCCTAGAAGCTCTGATGAAGTTAGTGGCTTTAGGGATAAAGATATACATGAAAGACAAATGGAACCAACTGGATGTGGGTATTGTTATATTGTCAATCGTGGGCATCGTCTTAGAGGAGCTTGAAACTAATATTATTCCGATAAACCCAACTATAATGAGGGTGATGCGAGTGTTGAGGATAGCAAGAGTCTTGAAGCTACTGAAGATGGCAAAGGGAATACGAGCTTTATTGGACACGGTGATGCAAGCCTTGCCGCAAGTGGGAAACCTCGGACTGCTATTTTTTCTACTGTTTTTCATATTCGCGGCTTTGGGGGTGGAACTATTTGGAAGGCTAGAATGTTCTGATGAAATTCCGTGTCAAGGTAAAATATTACCATTACCCCCGCTTTTAAGTTAATAGAAAGTTTATAGATTGGCATCCCATTTTGAACAAGTATAACCTTGTGTTCCGTTGGAAACAGTCCAAAGATTTCGTTTTGATTCATTAAGGATGGATAAAAAATAGCATGAACTTTCTAATCTAAATGGACAAATCTACTTATCTCTCTTTCTTATCGTATATATCTTCCGTAACGCTATTTAACTCATAGAAGTCATTTTTCAACTGATCTTGGCATAATTCAACAATGGACAATCAAGACAAGGTTAATGCTCGTTCCATAGAGTAGAGCTTTTATAACCCCTATCAATCCCTTTGCAGGACTAGGTGAACATGCCCACTTTGCGAACTTTGGCATGGCGTTCCTCACTCTATTCCGAGTGGCCACCGGCGACAACTGGAACGGTATCATGAAGGACACGCTGCGGGAAGACTGCGACAGTTCAGTAGACTGTGTGAGGAACTGCTGCGTTTCCACCATCATAGCGCCGATTTTCTTTGTGATTTTCGTGCTCATGGCGCAGTTCGTACTCGTCAACGTTGTTGTGGCTGTAAGTATACCTACTACCGACTCTCGATAACTTCGCTGTTCTGAAACTTTAAATTCGCCTGACTAATATTGTGAATCTATTTCTAAGGTGCTGATGAAACACCTAGAAGAATCGCACAAGCAAATGGAAGACGAAATGGACATGGACGTAGAGCTCGAGAGAGAGCTGGAGAGGGAAGCAGACGACGAGGAGGACCGAGCGCTGTGCCGCGCGCTGGAGGAGTGCGTGAGCCCACCGCGGCCCATCAGCAAGGTACTCTCGCTGCCCACCAACTTCACCTACAGCGAGCCCAAGCAGCCGCTGCCGTCCCCGTCGCGCAGCCGGCGCCGCACCATGCACTCGCACCACGCGTTGCTCCCCGCGGCCCTGCCCCCGCGCCGCGCCTCCCTCTCCCCGCACGCCTTCAGCCGCCGCCGCCAGGACTCTACAACCTCCGAGGCACCTGCCGCGCTCTACGAGGAGGACGCGCGCTTTATCGACGCCGACGATGTCGAGGAGCTAGAGCCGGGCAGCCCGCCGCCCGCGCCGCGCCGCGACTCCTTCCAGAACCGCCGCCAGCGTGTCGACAAACGCAACTCCCTCCGAGGAGAGGAGGCCCGCCTGCTCCGACCGGTCTTACTCGCCGTACCATCCACCAGACAGAGCCTCAGGCTCACCGGCGCCAAGAGACGTCTCTCCGCGGAGATATCCTCTGCGAGCTCTGATGCGGGCGCGCGCTCGCCGAGCCAGCCGACGACGCCCGAGGTGACGGAGCGCGCCGTCAGTGAGGGGGAGAACATCAGGATAGTGATAGCGGAGCGGCGGCGGATGGAGAGTGGCGAGCGGCGCGCGGAGGACGAGGGCGGAGGCGTGGAGCTCACGGAGCGCGCCTCCTAGTCCAGGCGCGGCCGGCCGCACTCGCACCACGAGGTCTACATCTAGACTAGCTCTACTTGTACACCTCGCGGGCACCACCCTTCCCTCCCCTCGTCCTCCCCTCTCTCCTCTACGAATAGGTAACGAATGAAGTGAGCGAAAGTTTGAACTCGGTTGCAGTGAAGTGATTTTTATAAACGATGTGTTTCGACTACGGTTTCAGTGCTGCGTTCTAGATTCGACCGAAGATTGGTTGGTTGGTGATTGTTATGGTTTAGTTAGTGTGATGATTCTCCTACTTTTCTTCCTCGCTTCCTTACTTTACCGCTCGCGGCCGGTTCAACTGTTCAAAGAGACTTTAATAAATTTATCTTAACGTATTAATTACTTAGATAGGAATTAGAACTAGTCAATTTGTTGTGGTGGAAATTTTTCTACAAGAGCTAAAGTTCACTTCGTAATTTAATTATTAGTACGGTGCTTGCTGAAACAGTTTGATTTGTTATTAATTGTTAAAGTTTCAAAAACTTCAACGAAATGGTTTATGTTTAGAGAATATTAAATTACTAATTTATATACATGTAACTTTGTTCGTTGCACTAAGCGTCAATTTGTTATTAGTTGTATGTTTTAAAATGAAAGGTTATAAATGATTGAATTAGTTACTTTTAGTCCAACGATTTAAATAAATCCTAGTTAAGTAATTGTAACGAGTATCATGTATCGTGTCTTGATTGTTTACGTTACTTCAAAGTATAACTTAGCCAACGACTGTGTAGCCTCGTAGTTATTTGTTATTAGCTAGATCTTAGTCAATGTGAGTATCAGAGGAAACATTTATTCGTGAATTGACTAGGATGTTCACTTAAAGACAAACATATTTTCTAAACAAATTTAATCCTATTTTCTTACAAAAAACGTACGTAACTAGATACTAAACTGGCAATACGCACATACAAGTTAGGCATAACAATGTACCTACTTATTGTAGGATAACGAAATTCGTAAATGGTCATAGACACAGGCTTGGATATTTTAGATACTTATCATTATTTAGTGCATGCAACCATTTCTAGCCGTGCCAAATCTGTAAACTTCAAAAAAATTAAAAGTATGATCACTCGCTATTTTAGTAATTTGGCTTTCAAACTTCTCGTTTCCAATAAATCTCTGCAGAAAGGGTCGCTGAAACAGGACAAATTATGCCAAAGTCCTTAAAGTATTAATGGGAAATTGATTTTAAGTTCTAATGCGATTTATTCCGGAGATGTGACTAAGTGTAACGAAGGTATCTACTAGTTAGGGAAGTCAGCAATAAATTTTATACTTACTTCGACTGTGCCTTTCCTATTTCTAACGTGTTAGCTTGTGGGGTTAATGTGGTAGACTCTCATTTAATGTATACTAGGAGTTGGAAACTAGACTATAATCCCTGTTAAGACCTAATTAAGTTTTCTTTGTACCTATGTCACGTGTATTTTTGTATTTTCAAGACATTTCCCGTTTTATGGAATTAATTTCATCATTCCGAACTACTAACTCTATTTTATATGAAATAATAGTAAGGACTTTTAGCATTTAACGACGCCTTTATTCTTTTATACGTTTTCTACTATCAAATTAATTTAGCTACTTTTTATAAACAACTTTATACTTAGCTTGTCTTTCCATTAGACTCTGTCTTTTCATTGAAATGATGTCTTCCATTTCCTCGCATTTCTGTAGCTTGAATGTTATCAAAGGGAATTTTGAATCAGTAGCTACAATAGATGGTAATTGTATGATAGACAGCGCGCGTGATTAACGTTAGATATTGTATTATGTATTCGTTTTATCCTCACATTCATGAAATTGATTACTTAAATGGAATTTAGTAATATTAAGTATAGTATTTTCGTGATAAAAGTAAATTTCGTGATAATGATAAATTATTGTTTTTCAGTACTGATTGTGTAATTATTATTAAGTGTATGAACAATGTTCATAGTTGAGTACACCTGTTAATTAGCTGGTGATCTGTCAAGTTACGAAGTTACGACAATGTTAGGTTGAAAAATAAATCGACAATTCGAAAAAGTATTTTATTTCTTACATTATGATGACCTAATTAGTGTGAAAATAATGAGACCGTTAGGTACTTACTTAAAAATAATATAAATTGGTACAACTTATATTCTAAAAAAATAATTGCTATATAAGTCTCGGCAAGCCCTTCGCAGCCGGAAAGTTCTAAAACAATATAAGTTGTTTTCTTTTCTAGTAGCTGCCTTTGACGACAAGTTTCATAACTAAAGACTCCTTGTTTAAAAGTTTTGACCGAAACAGACACGTTGAACCGACATTATCCCTCAGGGCTGGAGCAGATGGGCTAGTCACAGGCACAGTATGTCCAGGTAAAACCATGGTCTACATACATCATCTCGTAGGTCGAGGTGTTGCGAATCAGCTGTCACTGTCACTTGTCAGACGGACATAGCCGAGAAGGCGGGAATCCGGGTTGACAGGCGAACGGATGCCGACGGAGAAGGTCGAGCTGATCATCATGAGCCGATGAATGCCTTGGCTTTGCCAAGCCGATGTATCCCTTATCGTGTACACTATCGGTCTATGGAACCCCTACACAACCCTAGACAGTAGGTACAACCAATTTGTTTTATTTTGTTTTGTTCTAATGATGGTTTACTATAGCTGCTTAGATTGAAACATCGACGTAATAGATCTAAAAGAATCCAAAAACATTTTTATCTCTCTTATTTTTTTTATCAACATGACACAGACATAACAGGACGACTCGAGAGAAAACTGTCAATATTGTTTTGCGTTTGAAATAATAATTAATTTATTGCAAGAAGCTTTCTCTTGAATGGATATAAACGTTATTGAAACAGAAAAGGATAACCAAGTTGTAGAATTGTATATGTCTTTAAGTCTATTTATGTCCCTCAATACCCTCACTTTTTAGTTTTATTTTGCAAGGCCGCAAGTATCCCATGTTATAAGGTATGGCCTCGTCTGCGTGGAGCCGGCCTGACCCAGATGCCCAATGGCAATGTCAAACTGCATTAAGTTCTAATTAGTTATTCTTCCGGTTAGATACATCATTGGGGAGGCAGGGGTAATGACGCTCACGGGGTAATACCGCGCACACCCATAACTGGCTAACAGTGCACAGAAATATGGCTCAAGTAAAATCACTAAGTCTACCTACTGGCGGCGCGAAATAGCCTATTAAATACGTGTATAATGCGTATTTGTGTCAATGGTCGGTTCACGCACTAAATAAAACAGTCTGTAGAAAGGTACCTACTTTATTATACAGGTAGGATAAATATTATGTCGATGCTAAGAATGTAAAGCCGGCTTTTCACTATGGGATATAATATATATTACATGTTGAGCTATATATTACATCCCGCGGTTGCTGTTCACACTGTGGGATATATATTTTGGAACACACATAATCAGTTGATACGTGTGCACACGCACGCCAACATTCAAACTGAGGGCGAGGCAAGGGAGGGCGCGGTGTCCGGGGACGTGAGGTAAAATGACCCTTCAAATGACCTCTAAATATCGCTCACTCGGTCGAAAAAATATTTATAGTTTGGGATGTAATATATATTATAGCATAGTGTGAACGGTCTCGTACAAAATGTATGACGAGCGATAAAATATTATATCTCAAGATGTATTAAAGATATATTATATATATACTATAAATATTATATATTGAAGATATATTGTATTTATCCCATAGTGAAAAGCCGGCTTTAGAAATTGTTATTCCATATATAAATTTTTCCTAAACATTATCAGGATTGGCTATAAAATCTATTCATAAAACCGCTTGTGTTCCGACATAAAACGATTTTCATGTAAAAAGTTCTCAAGTAGTTCGCACATCGTCTTCAGCTAGCAAGTTCCTTCGAACTTCTTTTTAACCGACTCCGAAAAAAGGGGGAGGTTATATGTTCGGCTGTATTATATTTTTGTATATTCTCCGTTTTTTCGACCGATAATAAAGTTTTTTTCGCTTTTGTATTGAAAATGATTCCGAGACGCAACCAAAAAAAAAATTAATTCACGAAGGTTTATTTGTCCCCTAAAAATTACAGAAGGCATACAACAGTGTAGTGTCAAAAGTTACAAAAGGCGCACATCATAGGCGCATATCAAGTCTGTCAGTCTGTCAGTTTTCTAACTGACAGACTGACAGACTTCTTATCGTCCTTGTCCAGCTCGCCGTCGTTTTGTATCAATGAACCAAGGTACCGGAAATTCAAGCAGACTGGTAGTGATACATTATCTAAGGCAAAACTGGAGGTACCACCGCCGTAGTCGAGGAACAGCTGTTCGGTTTTCGACCGGCTAATTTTAATTCAAGGTTTTTCTTTTTTTATTAGCTTAAAGCAAGCTTTGTCACACTTGTCAACATCAGCTTCGTAATACCTATCAAGCAATCATTTACACCAAGCCCGGTCATTTATAATTTGTACACTCAATTTAAACTCAGCGGCGCGGTGAGGTAAAACCTCGGAAATTGTTCACCAAACCAATATACCTAACGTAGTAGTAACGTCTAACGTAACTACAATTTGCATGAACATCTACTACGAGCCTAACTTTTTTGTTGGATTATTTTTATCCAAAAACAAATAATTAGAACATAATAAATAAACCAGCTATATATATTATAATAATAAATAATGTTGGACAATTCACACCGCATTATCTAGCCCCAAGCTATAAGCAGAGCTTAGTTGTAGATTTTAAGTAAGGGCATTCCTATTGCTTATTGATATTAAGCAATAGGAATGCCTGCTTAGGTACTGATATTGAATTGTTTTTGGTTAATGACATTTGTATTTTTGTATATCAACCAGGTAACAATATATAATTTGTATATCAACCAGGTAATTAATTAATTACCTGGTTGATATACATTTATAATTATTTAGATGACTACTCTATTGTATTAGGTCTGACCTGTAAGAATAGTTTTAATGTTTTAAATAAAATACAAATAAGTAGGTATGTAGAAGGGTCTGAGCACAGAGAAACAGCTGAATAGTCGAAATACTGTAATTTCAAACAAGCACAATAACTTGGGACCTCAATCGGCATATGGTTAGCGCGTGGAATCTATTTATGTCTGTGGGTGCAGTGATTGAATTGATAAACTCAATCAATGTTCTAATTACCCAGCTTAGTACAGCAAGCTCTTAGTCTGGTTAAACACGTTGTATTTGAACATAAGATTTACGTCGCCTCTATGCGGGCGTTAATATGTTTACCTTAGGGAAGCTATACCTACATAAACCTCTACTATCTCTCTAACTGAATAGCTACGTAAACTTCGTTTTACTTAAGAGGGCGCAAAGCGTGCCAATTTGTAAAAAGTATAGGCATAGCATTACGCTTTCAAAGGAGCTGGACAGAGCATACGTTTTTGGGTACCTATAAGCGAAAAAATAAAATTTTTGCTTATTTACGAGAAAACTACACAACATAAAAAGAAACTGGTTCAAGGAACTGTAACAATCTAGTTTATGCTAGCTTCCTCAACCTCAACAGCCTGTATTGGTCCACTACTGGACGCAGGCCTCCTCCTCACATGCGCCTTATTGCCTTTTATCACATGGGGGGTTATGCCCATAATCCCCGCGCTGGGCATGCGAGTTGGGGATCGCAGTTCGGTGGTAGAATTGTTCTGCAGCAGCAGAATTGCTATGCTAGCTTGTTGTTTTGCAAATATAGAAACATTTAGCGCTTTCTAATAAAGTGGGTAGAATTGAAGGGGGGCTCCCCCTACGGAGACAGGAAAGAGTTTTAATAGGCCACTCAAATGACCAATTTTTGTTTTGGTGAGTTTCCTCCGGACGATAAAATAGAGTCAAAGTAAAAAATTGTAGAATATAAAGGAGGCCGACGAATCAGTTTCTCCCTTAGGGTTTCCGTCTTACTTATCCACGGTGCTTGGCGAGAGGCATCTTGGTCTGATTCGGATGGCACTGGGGTAAAAGACAGACAGCTTCAGGAAGGGGTGAAGACATCACAAGTTGACTAACACATATTGGACACATACCTACTGATTTTGTGAGGCGGGCGAGGGTCGATTCCCGCCTTGGGACAAATGTTTGTATGATCTGCAAATATTTATTTCGGGTGTTCTGGGTATTTAATAAATAATGCTGGAAAATACACACAGCATCCCAACCCAAGCTAAACATAGCTTGTGTTATGTGTACTGATGACTGATATGTAATACATGACAGAGATAAATATTTTTATTATACACTAGCTGACCCGGCGAACTTCGTATCGCCTAACAGTCGATTCTTTAATTTTTTTTTTTTTTTTTAGAATTTTTCTCTCCCTAAGAACCATCCTCGTACTTCAAGGAATATTTTTAAAAAAGAATTAGCGAAATCGGTCCAACCGTTCTCGAGTTTTGCGCTTAGCAACACATTCAGCAACTCATTTTTATATTATATAGAATAGTAAATAGTATTTACTTTATTCAGTACTTACTTATTTATTTAAAAAAAAATATCTATCTTTGTAATGTATTCCATATCAGTCATCTAGTACCCATAACACAAGCTCTGCTTAGCTTGGGGCTAGATAATGCTGTGTGAATTGTTCAGCATTATTTATTCATTCATTTAATTAGTCAAACGCCTCGAACATGTTTGATTTTTTCATCGTACAGGCACCAATCAACAGCATTCACTCAATAGTTCCCCACGCCAAGAGTTAAAGTGCTATTAGATGCCGATCACCATTAAAGGGTGGAAATTACGCCTCATGTTCGGAGACTTTGTCGACAACTTCCGATAACATTTCTAAACACGTACCTTGGAGATAAACAGTTTTTCCCTGAGTGAAACTAAACGACTTTAGTTCGTGAAGGTACTGCTTACAGATTGAACTTGCTTACTATAACTTTTTTATGTGTACCTGATTAGTTTTGTGTTAGGTAGAGTTCTGTGTAGGGATGCAAACGGCCCTATCTCACTAGGACTATGCAAACTATTCATTCTGTATTGTATGGCAGCTAACTAATTTGTCAACGCTTAGGCAACGTTCTCTGCCATACAATAGTTTGGATTCGTTACTGGCGACGTTGCCTGGCGTCCCGGTGAGATAGGGTCCTTTGTATAAAAATATGAAGTGACACTTTTATTACGTCTTTCTTTCATATTTTCTTTTGTTTTAATCTATTGTGATCGTTCATATCCTCTGCAGTGCGATACGCCTACGTAAATGTATCTATTTAGATAACCTAGCTTGTTAGAAATTAGGTACATTGTTTGTATACCTCGTTGAAGGGTGACAAATTGGCTTTACAGAATTTGAAAGCTTTCGTTTTGTTTTATAACGAGAAATAAATTGAATTACGTGCCCACCTCTGTCTTGCCTTACTTCGTAAATCTCATTGTCTCAAGAAGGCTTTCCATTAAAAATCGGTTCTAACTTTTAAAATTTAAGATTTCTGTTGAGATATTAAAGTTTAGTAATTGTGAACAAAATGTGAACAAAATTAGTCCTTGAAAAGTTTTGCGTCAGTTCCAAAATTCTAAAAGCTTAGCAGAAATATTGGCTAGGCTTACAAGTAAGTTGATAATTTCCTCCTACTTTCGATATACCTATAACATCTACCTCATTTTTAATTATTCCCCGAAAACATTTAATGAAATATTTACGTCCAAAATCCACAAAACGAGAAATAAGGCACTTTACTTGCAACAGAGACCTCTACAAAATTATCAGTCAACGTCACGTTTCGAATATAGATAATGATATTCCACCGACCCGAGATCGGCTGCAAATTTCGGGTCACGAACCCCCTATCTGATATTCCGGCGGAATCTGTTACCTACATGGAAGCTAAAGTTCGATACTGGAAGGCGTTTATAGTCAGTTGAATATACCCATTTTAGAAATAAAACTTTGTTTTACAAAGGTGATTGAGAGTGGGTACCTAGCTATTTTTATTTTGACAAACCTACAGATTTGAGGACTGGTATTGATTTGGATCTGTCATATCTTTCACATATAGCCTTAATGTTCATGTGTATTTTGTATTTATTTAGTTGTCATCTTTTCTTTAATAAGCTACGTACAGTAAAACCAAAATCGTATTGACCTTTCAGTTCTAACTTGTATAATATGATTAGTCCACGAAATTTTATTTCAAAAAACTCCAAAAAAACAACAGTTTTTTTGTATGGGCTGATGATTCGTGTGTTCGATTGATTTGACTTTAAGACTAAAAATCTAATTGATAGTTTGTAGAATCAAACTGAAATTCCACATTAAACAGTTCGAGGTTGATGAGTACGAACGCTGATAGGGAAATTATAACTCCTAACTTGATTGAAAATTCAGGAGACAGAACTCTGCTTAAACTGGCTAAGTGGAAAATTCATTATATTTTAATGCTCTTCTCAACTTAACTTGGATATCTATAGATAGCTTAGCTTGTATGATTAACTATTCCTAGCCAAATTAATAATTAGAGTGTACAAACGCGGGCAGAGTTTGTACAAAATTACTTTTATGATGGATGTGGGAAGTTGATGAAACTCGTTACTTTTAATCATACTATACAAAGCGTAATCGAAGGCAACTCTGTCTGTGCGTCGCAAGTCACGACTTAACGGCAAAAGCACGTTTTTTTCGAGTAAGATTGTATCCTTGGAACGTACATACTGCCTTCTTTTTGTCCAGGAAAAAGGTGAAACCACGGACAGGAGCTAGTATTATACAGGGTGGTTTTTTGAGAAGGGCGGTGATGGCCAAGTCCAAAACCACGAGAGTTAGATAAAAATTCGTGAAAGGAGTTATGCCCTTGATTTATAAGAAAACAATAACTGCATATTTAGTTTTTTTTTTGAACCTTTTACTTTTGACGGAAATCGACACTAATGGTTTTTCAAAATAAAAACAGCCTGTATTATTTAACAATATTTTGTTGCTGATAAGGATCAATCTTTGCAAAGAAATGTATTCCTAAAAATAAAAGCAAAAAGCAAATTTTTACAAATTACTTTTAATGCTTATCTCGATTTCCTTCAAAAGCCAGCAACCCCCTGCGTCGCAGGTGGACTTTCGCCCGCTGCGCCACAGTGGTCGTCACATAAATTATTTATTTATTTATTGACTACCAACTATAGATAACACAAAAAGAAATGAAAAAGCAATGACTGGGTTCTTAGGTCTCTCTTGTTTATAATAATAACATAAAATATCAAACATTTTAAAAACCCCCAACAGATTTTCATGAAACATCTATGACACAAAAAAAAACTAAAAGAAAAATGGTTCATCCGTTTGGGAGCTACGATACACAGACAGACACGTTAAACTTATATCACCCCTCTCTTTTAGCGTCGGGGGTTAATAATGAGTTTATTTGAAACTTATAATAACTAAAATTGCTTACTTAAAACTACAATTGTGACAATATACTTGAAAGTATGCAAAAGAGAATGTAACAACTAACAAGGTTATACATACATACATGGTTATATATATGATCTACACACTAGGATTCCCTGTGTCGTGTAGCATTATACCTCTTTCATTGACCAATCTAAAACAACTCTGGTACACGAATAATGGTCGCTATACAAATCTGTTTTGAAATAGCACCCGAGGGTATTGTAATATTGTACTTACCTTGCTACTCGTACATATTATTTATTCAGCTCATACCTGCTCTGAAGCGGTATTATTAAACATTCACTAACGCAAACCCTTCTGTTCATGTATCTGAAGTTTATGTACTGTTTCTATATGTTTTACTTCTGATAAATGTATGTTTTATTGAAATTACGCCTTTGAAATTGGGTGCAAATAAACATGAACCTTCCAATAGCGAGCTTCGATGAGTTATTATTTGGTGGTTTTGAGGATACGCTTTTACAACAAAACTTTATGTGAGTGGCAAAAATTGACAAAAGCTTTCTCTGTAAAAAGGCTTGCTACAAAATATCAGATTAACGTCTGTGTTTACCAACAGATAATCGGACAATTAGGCTGCTTCGTCGGTTAACGTTGACGTTTAATGTATGAAAACTTGTGTCAAAAACGTTAAAACAAATGTTTAAAATTTAACCATCTGTTGGTGAACTCGGGACTTAATAGGATAAAACAGCTTGAGACAGGTTTTGCTCCAACTCGAAAAATAACAACTAACAGGTTAATGGTTTCTTCGTTTTTCTTTACTTTAGTGTAGGTAAATATCGAAGCGACAGATCAAAATATCACTTTAGTTAGGTATTTCCTATATATCATTTTTAATTTTAAGAATTTGACTTTTCCTAGTTTTCCTACTAAGTTTAATCTATTGTTTCTAAATAAATCAAGAATTTTTTATTTTTCAGTGGGTTGGTTTGAATCAGAGAGCCAAAGCTGTCCAAAGTGCTTTTTTATTATACATAGAAGAACATCCAGAACACCCTGAACAAATATCTGCAGATCGTACAAACATTTGTCCCGGAGCGGGAATCGAACCCGCAACCTCCTGCGTCGCAGGCGGACCTTCGCCCGCTGCGCCACAGATGTCGACAAATTATCAACTTCATAACAAGATTAAATATCTACACGGCGGTAAAATTCTATGGACCCATTCTTGCGCATTACGTTTTTGGCTAGGAACGGAGATATTTAGACGTTTTATGCGCAGTAGGTACTCAGCATTATGAAAAGATGGAAGCTAGCTGAACTAACGAGGAATTATGCAGTGAGGGCTCTCGACTAGCTCATTAAAACGAGAAGTGGCGTCACTGATACTGTAGGTTCTATTTTATTTAAGCTGAAAGGTGTTCCATTTTCTATTATAAAAAATTTCGACAAAGTTGATAGTCAGCTACGCGTTTTTTTTATGAACGACTAGCTGCATTCTTACTACCTGTTGTCCTATTACCCGTTTTCCCGAATGAAGCATTTTCCCGCTGTAAAAAGTATGTATGTATGTTAATAAGCCTATGTTCATAAGAAATCATGTGGGCTTCTAATGGTAAAAGAATTTTTCAAATCGGTCCTGTAGTTTCGGAGCCTATTTAATACAAACAAACAAACAATCAAATCTTTCCTTGTTTATAATATTAGTATAGACTAGCCCGCTGCTTCGCACGCGTATTTTCGGAATAATAAGTAGCTTAATATCTAAGTTGGATTATGTTCTAAATGTACGCCAAATTTCTTATTGATCTGTTCAGTAGTTTTGGGGATCCAAGGTAACAAAAAAATCACATTTCTCAAACTTTCGGCTTTATATTATTATTAGAAAGGATAGCTCAAAGACAGATCAATTAGGCAATATCATTAACTTTAAAACCAGCGAACTTTAACTGAAAAACACTTTTCTCAGAATAGGCCTACTTAAGCTTTTAATGTTGTGAAAGTAAATCTTTAAGCATAACATAAGCATTAAATAACAGAAACAAATTAGAACTAGTATTTACAACTGAAACAATTGTGCTAACTGCAGACTGTTGCAATTGCAAACAATTTTCAGGTTGCTCAACTGATAATTATAATTTGATTTTAATTTTCTTTGTTAATAAAGAACAATTAGAACATTAAACATAATTATATTCAGCAAAAATTATCGTATTACAGCAAATTATAACCATTGTAAAAATACTGTTACCGAAAACTTCTTCGTAAAAAACTATAGTCTTTAAAAATTTCCGCCACAAGGCAAATGTTCAGAAGAGATGCAACGCTAAATCAATAGATGGTGAAATTATGGTAATGTATGCAAGTTGCTGAGGCATGGCCGATCACATTTTCCCTCGCCGTTCGTTCATGCTTCAGAACTTTTAATCTCTTTAAGTATGGGAAGGCAGTTCTTATTTTAGACTTGCTATCGTAAACCGTGCAGGGAATATATCAGTGATACCTACCTACAGAAAATAACCACGTACCTATAGTAGCATCTGAAAGAAAAAAAATTACTATCACATCTTTTTAGAGATTTGTTTGTAAGATGTATGTAGCTAAGTCTCTATATATTAAATATGTATACTTAATGTAATTTTCCTTCCTGGGCAGTTCGTACAATTCCTAATTTGTACAACGATATCGAATGTGCTAAATAAAAAATATGAAGTTTTCTGTATACAACCAAGTATTACCCAAACTATAGGCACAGCATTTTTTGAGAAGGGCGGTGATGGCCAAGTCCGAAACCACGACAGTTAGAGAAAAATCGTGAAAGGAGCCATGCCCTCGATTTATAACAAAACAATAACTGCATATTTAATCTGTATATAATAACCAAAATAATTATGTGCCCTAGCTAGTTAAATATACCTATATTATGCTAAAATGCTGTTTGCAAAAGCATAATACATACTTAATCATTGCTTATTGATGTAATCCGGTACCGTGAAATGAGTAAATGGATTACCTACCCATTACTACAAGTCTGCATGATTAACGAACCATTGATTTGCATATGGTTCGAGTTACTAATTAGCATGATAAAGTAGATCTAAATACTGTGGGTACTCATTATACCTACTGTGCTGAATAACTTATCTAGTACTAAAAACTCAAGTGGGGAACGAAGTTAGTCTTTTTATTAAAAAGGTTTAACACAGGAACTACTATAAATAAGGTTTAATACCTATTATGAAAAACCTTTTGTTAAAAACAAGCTTTTAATATATTGTCATCCAAACTAAACGACATTTTACAAATCCATATTTTTGACATTTTCCGTATTGTACAATTATTTTAATTTCATGTTTTACATTCCAAATATCTGAATATGTATTCATTATTTTTTGTATAAATTTTGTAATTTCTCTTTTTATATAGTATCCTACTATTTTAATGTTTTTAAGTCGTGTAAATGGACTCTAATCGTAAAAAATATAATAACAATGTGTACCTAATATTAAGACAAATTCCGACACAATGTATGTATTGTTTGAGAATAAATAAATGAAATGTATACAACAGCTCCATTGGTTGAAGATTCATGGCAAACTTCAAAATTGAGTTGCAAGATTCCACCCATACAAAAATAGTTACATACATTACAAGTTAAATAAAAGCTTGTAAAATTGCTACAATTACTCGACTCCAATGCCTTTTCTCTGAGTTTCCTTTAATCTTATTAGGGATAAGAAAATAAAGGAAACAGAAATGTGGATTATTTTTAATTTAAACCTAGCGGACAGCTGAACTGGCGCCTCAAAATCAACAATTGTTAATTGCACGATAGCTAATTACTTTGGCGGTTTTTGTTCTCAATGTGGAGTATAAATATCTTCTTATGTTCAAAAACAAACCTTTACTTACATCCAAACTGTGAATAGTTTTAAATAATAATAATAATAATAATAATAATAATAATGCTGGACAATTCACACAGCATTATCTAGCCCCAAGCTAAGCAGAGCTTGTGTTATGGGTACTAGATAACTGATATACTTAATACAATACACTACATAGATAGATATTTTTTTTTTATTATACATAGAAAACACCCAGACCAACTAAAAATAAATTCAAATAGCAAAAAAAATAACTTTTGATTTCGTCGAACTTTAATTTGACAGCCATACCTACTCACTCATCGTTTTATGCGGATGTGCTTCGATAACAAACACGTTGTTTACATATAGAAACCCTACCAAAAGAGTCGCAAAAACTTCCCGGTAGATATTTTAACGTCAAACTTCCAATGTAACCCTAAAGCGTCCGTAGTTTCCGATCTCATGGTTATTAATCGTAATTTTTCATGGTTTTAAATAATTTTTGCTGAGTTTTATGTTACTTATCTTCATGCAAGTTGAAAAACAACACCTTACCATCAATCAATAGGTATATCATGCTAAAAATACACGGAATAGACATTCCGTTAAATAGAAGCTCTATTTGAGAAAATAACTGGTTGTTTTTTGAAGAAAAAATAAACAAGGCTTTTTTTAAGTTTGTAGGTACTTAATTTAAGCAAACTAAAGCAACAATAAATAAATTACACTTGAATGCTAGAGTTTCAAGATAGAGGTAAAAAGAAAGAAAATTTTTATTGAGAGACAAGAATTTATTGGATATAAAAATTCGTGTTGACCACGAAAACACGTTCATTTACTTCGATTTTAGAAAACCCTTCCAAAAAAAACATAAAAGCTAGATAGAAACATAGAACTAGGCTTTTACCAGCGTCAGTATCGTAGCTACACTCGAACCACGTGGCCTTATGCGAGATGATGGTAAAAGGCCTGACGGTATGATTCTGATTCCCTGGAATATGGGTCGGCCTTTAGTTTGGGATGCCACGTGTGTAGATACCCTAGCGCCTTCACATCTTGCAGGGACATCGGTAAGGGCCGGTTCTGCAGCAACATCAGCGGAGTCACTTAAACGGCGAAAATACGCTAACCTTGACCGAGGTTACCTATTTGAGCCGTTTGGGGTTGAAACCCTTGGCCCTTGGGGTCCTGGGGCACACGCAATTTATAAAGATCTTACCAAACTTCTTATAGAGTCCACAGGTGATCGGAATGCTGGCTTCTATTTCGGTCAACGAATTAGCATTGCCATTCAACGTGGCAATTCTGCCAGCATTCTGGGCACTCTGCCTTCTGGTGACGGCTTAGATTTTTAAGAAATAGATATAAGTGTATATATTAGTTGTAATTGTTTTATTCTGTTACTGTAATTTCCTTGAATAATAAATATTATTAATAATGTATATAATTAAAAAAAGCTAGAAAACAAGCTAAAGTTAAAACAAGAAACATATAAAGAGTAACTCCACTAGAAACTCTACAATCAGGAAAAGGTAAAATGAAGAGAGCTGAAGCCAGCGCTAATAGTAATTACCTTATTAAATTTACAGAGCTAAAGCTTCTTTTTTCCCCGTTTCTTAAATAAGTACAAACAAGAAATAAAATACTTAACTAATAGACTAATTACTTGCCTTTATTGCTTTTATTACGTCGGCATCAAAGGTAAGATGAAACGTTATTTGCTATTAACCATAGGTAATGTAGCAAGCTACGACGAGCAATCTATAGGGACAAATGAAACTAATAGTTTTTTTGGATTGATAGAAAAGAGATAGAAAAAGAGATAGAAAATATTGATAGAAAAGAGATAGAAAAGAGATCTTCGGGCTAATCATAATCTAGGTACATTAGTAATTAAATCGTGCTTTATTTCAGCAGCGACGTAGCAAGCTACGGCGTAGCACTCAATGGGACGGAGAAATTTATAGCAAATGTAACTATAATGCTTCTTTGAGATTTTGAGATTAATTTGAACTTTGGAAAATATCAAGCATAATATCAAGATGGAATCTTCAGGAAGAAGATAAGTCGTTTTTTGTTTTAATTATGGAGAATACACACCAAAGTCAACGGGCCGCCGCCGCGCCGCGCCGACCAGTTGACAGAACACTGTGGGTTACCTAGTATATTCATACACTGAAATGTTTCACCAATCCGTCTGGCTGTGTCGACTTTGGTGTGTTGACTCTACTAAAGCGTCAGATAGGTTAAAAAGTCATACATGTAGCATATTCATAAAATGCGCAAAAATATTTCATTAATACCACAGAACTACGTACATAGTACCTACGACTACGACAATACTAATAATAATAATAATGTCCTCCTAGCCGAATTTCGACCACGGCGGCCAGTCTCATCGGAGACTAGCCAGATAAGCAGGACATATTATATTGCACAAGTATGTGCGCAAACACAAGCGCACTCTCCATTCTCTCACTCTCATAATCCGATGGGACGGCAGACCGACACGACCGGGGAGAGGCCAAGCGCAGGATCAACGGCTTAACGTGCTTTCCGAGCCACGGGGGTGTAACACCGCCAACTTCCTGACTCCAGGCTGCTTCTGTGAAATGTTCTTGCTAGAAAAATCCAAATATCAACTACTGGCCCGACCCGGGATTTGAACCCAGGACCTGATAATCAATGGTTGAACAAGCTGACCACTAGACCAATGAGGCAGTCAACGACAATACTACGACTACACATGCGCCTGACCTCTCCCCGGTCGTGTCGGTCTGCCATACTATCGGATTATGAGAGTGAGGGAATAGAGTTTACGTGTGGTTATATATTTTATTTATTTATTTAGTGACTCTGTTGATACTGGCCACCGCCATGGACGAAATTCCGCTGTTTTCACGTGGTCCCATTATTTTGTCCCATTGATGGGACCACGAGGGAGAACTGTTCCTCGTAGTCCCATTACTATTTATCTACTTCCTGTATATAAAAATAAGGATGCGTAGTTTGCTACAAAATTTCGGATTGGAGGACATCATCAATCATCGAAAATATTATACAGTGTCTAGTGTGTTATACAATATTATTATTTCTTTAAAAACAAAGGATTCATCAGAAAAGTCTATTTTACTACTTTACTTACCCATTTAGACGTTAAAACCTGGTGTAACATAATTAGGTTTAAAGAATATTTATTTTCTCAAAAAGAAATACATTTCACTTATCTGAGAAAACATCTTAAAGTTAAGTATATTAAATAAGACTTCGAGCAGTCAAACAAATTTTTGGTACCTGCCTAATAAGTAAGTATACAGTTTAAGTTATTATAATAGTAAGTTACATACATAAGTTGTTCAAAAGTATTAAAATTGAGTCTCTAATACAAAACAAAGAATTCCTAGATTTAGTGAGATTGAGATATCAAAACATTTTAACACTACCCGCAAAATCCTGCATATTTATTAACTCCCCGGTCATTGCGTAGTCGTTCGGCATTATCATGTCACAGTGAAAGCAAAGACAGTTAGGCAATGTGTTATTTGAGTAAGGATATATCATTAAGTATGTGTTTTTTTAATTTAAGTTTGAAGTTGCTGAACGATTCCGCATTTTTCACCTCTTTGGGAAGACTATTATAAATTTTTACTCCCTGGAAATTTAGCGCTCGTTTGCCGAATTCAGTTCGCACGCTTGGAAGAAGTATGTGGTCTTTTTTGCGAGTGTTTCTTGTATGTATCTGATGGACTTTTATGAACGTTATATTAGTGTGTATTGATTTATTTAAAATTTTTCTAATGAGTGTGCAAATACTGTAAGTATAAAGTTGTTTTATGTTCATAAGTTTGGTTTGTTGATAAACATTGATTGTGGGTGTTAAGTAGTCTAAATGAAATAACATTTTAATAATTTTGTTTTGAGAGACTTGTAGGGTTTTTAGGATCGTTTTAAGGGCACTGCCCCAAATTTCGATTAGATACAGGAGATGCGGTTTCACCAAAGAATTGTAAATTGTATGTCGAATGTGAAGGGGAAGACAGTGAACTACATTTCGTAGCGATCCTTGTAAAGACGTGAGTTTAGACCTGATATGATCAATTTGTGTGTGCCAGTTAAGGTGGGTGTCAAGTCTTAGACCTAAGTATTTTTCGTGTTGTTTTTGCTGCAGTGTCTGTCCGTCAATTGACGGTGGCCTATGGATGAGATTTTGTAAAATTCTGCTATTTTTATAATGTATTTTATAATATGAGTTTAATTTTTGATTTTATTTCTTTACCAGGCAAGTCATTATTTTGTAAATACTTACCTCGAGAATCAGATTTAAGAAATTATCACTCAGGCATTGCTTGACTTGAGTTAGTCAGTATCTGTCTGATAACTTTCCGAGTTTAGATAAAACAAAAATCTGCTATATTTTAGCTAATTTAACTTAATTTCCGCGTTCTTTTTTAAAAGCAGTTAATGTGGTAGGTATAAAATACCTACCATAAATTCTTATATAAGAGAGGTTTTAGTAAGTCAACTCGCCGGGAACGTGACTAAGTCCCGAGATTTCTATGCCCGAGGTCGCAAATGGAATTGTGAGAAGATTTCGAGTGGTTTAATTTAACACCTTAGGGTAGAAAAAGTATCAGTAATATTGCAGGAAGACGTGTAATACTGAAGAAGCATAACAAAATGCTGAATTCAGAAGTTTGTATAAAGTGTATGTAGTACATAAATAAATAATGCTGGACAATTCTCACAGCATCACCTAACCCCAAGCTAAATAGATCTCGTGTTATGGGTACTAGATAACTGATGTTTAGTAGTATTCATAGGTCAACCACACAACTGGCGGATTGCTGTAGAACCCTGTCATGGGTTGGCGTTTGGTTTCTTATCGTGACAAGGTTCTACAGAGATCCGCCAGTTGCTAGGTCTACCTGTAGGTAACACTAAAGTCATTTATAACGGGATATTTACCATGATTTGAGTTTTGAGCTTTCCAATACTTCGGCACAGTTTCATGCGCCAAGATCACGGAATAACTGTTTTACTTAATAATAATAATAATAATAAAGCCTTTTTATTCCAAACTCCTAAATTACATTATATACAAAGTCTTTCGACTCAAAGTGTGTTATGGTTTAGTTAGTAGGTGCCTAAATATTTACACTTAGTATTTACACTTGTTGAGAGAGTTGGATCCCTTCTTGGGTAAAGGCCTCCTCCATCTTCATCCACGACTGTCTGTCGAGTGTCTGGCTCATCCAGTTTTTTCCCGCTATTTGTATAATGTCATCAGCCCACCGTCTATATGGTCTGCCAACATTTCTTATGCCATCTGGTCCCTTCCATCGTGTAGTCTGTATGGTCCATCTTTTATCAGTGAGGCGTGAGATGTGCCCAGCCCATTTCCACTTAAGTTTTAAAGCTTGTGTGAGTGCGTCTGTTAGCCTGGTTTTTTGTCTGATTGAGCTGCTTCTTATTTTATGTATTTTCCTTATCTTGAGTATGCTCCGTTCCATTGCTCTTTGTGTAGACCTGACCTTGCCTTTGGCTTTATTCGTAAATACCCAAGTTTGGCATCCATACAGTAGACAAGGTAAGAGACAACTTTCAATGACCACCTTTTTCATACTTAAGCTGTAGTTTCCTTTCAGTATTTCTTTTAATGATTTACTTACTACGGAATAACTTTAGTGTTAATAACCATGATGGATTTAAAAGTTTTACCTACCTATAGGTAAGTTTCAGAACGATAATGCGTGACAAATTACTTAACAAAGCCAAGCACCTACCCTAACTCAGATGCTTATAAATTAACTTTAATGAGCAGATTAACCTTCAAATAACGGTCAACATGTGCTTCAAAATGTAATCAACAGGTCACTGTATAAATTAATCATTTCACCCAAACAATACCTATTGCTCGTTTCGAGACGACCACTTAATATTGTTAATCACCATTTCAAGTCTAAATCTGTCTACAAGCCTGAACCTAATCTCGGCCTATTAATATGGCATCTGCTAGGGGCATTAAATTAAGCGCCCTTCCAAAATTCATTACTTACTTGGAATATTTTTATAAGCCTTAACGACTTTAACGTTTGACAGAGTCGTAGACAGGACCAAACGGGGGGCTTCCTAAAATTTCATAAAACTAGAAATGCAATAAATTGAAAAGAAACACCATATTTTTACTTTGATTTTTATATAGTTATTCGTAAAGAAGTACCTTACTAGATATTTAATGACTAAACTTAACTTACGTGAAGTTCTATCATAATTATACGAAGTGTTTAGTCCGAAGAGGTTAGTAGGTAGGTGTGGTAGTATCTACTATTAAGCGTACTACATGTGTAAATCGATTTCTACAAACCTAGAGGAATAAAAAGCTGCGTCCAGTAATAGACCAATACAGGCTGTTGAGGAGGAGGAGAGGAATAAACTCGAGCATAATTTCTGTTGTAGGTATGTACAATTTTTTTTTTGTAAACTAGGTATATTTTCTAGCCCCACAAAAACGTGGATGTCATAAGATCGACTAAGAAACTTACCAGAGGAACGACAGCAGCTTCCTTCCTTGTATTTTTAAAACCTTTACTGCGATCACCAGTCCGAGGCGCGTTCAGCAGTGTGAATGTATGCGTGCGGAGAAGGAAACTAAATCTCGTAAGCCGTCTTTACTTTTGTTGCTTTTTCAGTTTGTCGCCTTTAACTCTCAGAGTCGGTTCCGCATGTTACCAATTTGGCAATCTGCAGTTAGCTCAATTGTTTCAATTCTAAATACTAGTTCTAATTTATTTCTATTATTTGATTGTAATTTTCTTTATGAATAAAGTACTGTTGGAATAATATTTAACAAAAAATATATAGTAGTATTCTTAAAATATTCAGAGTCTGCATGCGTGGTGGTCCTGAAAAACAATAACATCTAAAAGGACCACCACTTACCCCCACCCTGAGTCCGGCCTGTCCCGCAATGGGCATTCGCATAATCTTGGCTGGTATCTCTTTAATGGGATCGTTACAGCCTAGATTTCATTACACAGTTGTATACGTTTATGTTTTACTGTGGAAATGTCAGGATTGCGTAGTCATTAGGGTATTTACTTTGCATGCGTCGCCACGCTGCGGGCAACAATGCATTTGATTATATTTGCCTCATTACGCGTTTGGGCTTTTGTTTGTATAACAAATATATATACGTGTCACCTGAACGCATAATGAACGAGCAATGAACAGTAGGTAGGTAATCGTATTTACTGTTGGTTAATAATTGACACCAGCAGCCTGATGTGGCAAGTATGTATGTATGGTGCCTCGTAACATGCCGAAAGGGGGTTGTTCTAGACCCCGAGAGGATCAACTTATGAATAACGATTTTTTTTTATTTTCAAATATTGTAGGTATTTACTTTTTTGAAGAAAAAAATCATAGTGTTTCTATTTTCATTCGTGTTTTTATACACGCACTCTTGCAGAATTTTTGCATTATAAATTATTTTAGAAATGATTTTTGCTTGATTTTCCAGCAAAACCAGTGTTTTGTCCTTAAATTATTACAATGAAAAAATATTGATTTGATAGGTTATAATAGAAATTGGCAAAAACGTTGAAATGGTTGACGTAGGTACAAAACGAAAAAGACCTCTTTTGCTAGCTCTGGAAACAAAAGGTTTAAAATAGGTAAGTACCTATAATAATGCAGACCTGCAAAATGAAACCAAGAATAAAATTTCTGAAACATTCCATTTTATCTGTAATTCCATAAACAATAAGCCGCTCCGACAAGTAATAAGGGTTCAAATTGTTCGCTTTTGAGATAAAGTCTGGCGTCACCAGATGGCATAAACTTTTCAAGAAAAATATTATGTTGGAACTTTCTTATAGACTTTATGTTGCGGAGGCTGCTTCCGTTTGACAGTTGATTATGAACTTTATTATTTTTTTCCATTTTAGGTAGATACATATCGACTGTACTACGGAATACCGCAAGTCGAAATACCGGAGAACGGTATATCGAAAGTACATGAAACCGCAGATCTAAATACCAAAAACACATGAGCAAAAACTGAAAACGGGACGATATACCGTTCTCCGGTATTTCGACTTGCGGTATTCCGTAATCATACATGTCATACGTTATGTTGTGGCGGCCTAAAATTTGCACCACCCCAATGCTTCCCGAGGGTGTTGTAAGAGGCGACTATGACACATCCATCAGGCGCGGGTAGCTGCGCACCCTACAGAAAAATTTTACCACCGAACTGCGATCCCCAACCCAGCGTGGGGATTATGGGTACTACCCCTATAAGATAAAAGCCAATAAGGCGCTTATCAGGGGTAGGACTGCGTCCAGCAGTGGACCAATATAGGCTGTTGAGATGAGACATATCTATATACATCGGATACCATCTTTATACAAGGGACAGCACGGGTTTTAATGAGACTCACTAGTAGGAAACCAGTATTGTTTATAAAACAAAGAAAAACAAAGCTTTTGACCAAAAAAAGAAACATGTAGGAAATACGGACTTATTTAGAAATTACGATACTTATTTGGACACTCAAGAAACTAGTGGTCCAATGGCTGTTTGTTGAATTACAAAAGGCTATTCTCATACAATTAGTTATTCACACCTTTAATAAATTAGGTCCCTGCGGATATTATGTTATGTTTAAAAATCACCTCACGTGTTTAAAATTCACATTAGTCTCTGATCATCATCATCAGCGCCTATTGGTCCACTGCTGAACATAGACCACCCCCAAACGAAGCCACGAATAGTGGTCCTGACCCGCCTCCATCTATCAACTCCCTGCGACCGCTGCAATGGCGTCGGTCCATCTAATGGGAGGTCTTCCTACACTCCGTTTCGCATTGCATCGTGGTCGCCACTCGAAAACCTTTACTCTCTCTACCTTTACATTAGTGTCTACTCCCTATAAAATAATATGTCTAACCAGCAATAAAAACCTTATCTGGCAGATATTTTGAAGAGCGAGCTCGTTCCAGCTGGAATAGACGTCTTTACAGCGCACGGCTTATGACGACTCTAAAGGTCAGTCTACACTCATATGTTCCAACTAATATTATAAATGGATTAAAGTTTGTTACCTCTTCACGCCAAAAGTACTGAACGGATCGGGCTGACATTTTGCATACACGTAGTTTTAGACCTGGAATAAAACATAGGCTTTTTTATCCCATAAATCAGTTCCTTTGGGATTGAAATAACATAAAACGTGTCCATAGGAACGACGCATGTGAAGCCATGGGCAGAAACTAGTTTACTATACTAGATTCTAGAATTTGGTTTTAGAAGAAATGTTTAGTTGTTGGTCTAGACGACGGAATTCTTAGTAATTTTCTGCATAAACCGAATGTCACCAATTTTTAATTACACTTGATTGATGTTATGACATGATATTCATTGGCTGCTGACCAAATAAATAACACTTCATTTAAAAGGACGGTAAATAAAATGTAATGTATGAATAAATTCTCTTTTACTAGAATGGTAAATGAGATGTTCTGAACGGTAAATGCACTTTTTAGGTACTCATTTTTTTAAAGGTTTCTGTGCAAACTCATCTTATCGCCTCAAAACATGCTTGATTCGAATAGTTTTGTGAGAAATAACTGAAATAATGGAAATAATTTGCTAAACCACACGTAGTTAGTTCTGCCTGAGGTATTTATTAAGGTAGATACCAACAAAGGTTGTTGTGGCTGGATCATGTAGAAACTCATTGGGCTGGAAAGCTGTTTATTGAGGCCTTCATATTTTCTATTTCGGCGTGAAAGATCGTAGATACGTGATTTGAGGGATACTACAGGTTGGTTATTATTTTATTTGAACTGTGGTGAGGCAAGTAATATTTTTCTATGGGCATGATGTGCTCTCACGTATTTTGGTAGGAAATTTATATATCACACACAATATGTCTGAGTGAAATAAGTCGACTCATCATCATCATCCACAGCCGGATTTTACCCACTGCTGGGTATAGGCCTCCCGAAGTTTGTGCCATTCACCACGATCCTGTGCTAACCGCCTCCATTGACGCCCTCCGAATCGTACTATGTCGTCGACCCGCCTTGCTACCGGGCGTAAGGCGTTTCTTTTGCCCATTATTGGCCACCAATCAGTTGTTGTTTTGCTCTACCTATCATCACCTCGCCTTGCAATGTGTCCAGCCCAACTCCATTTTAGCTCCATGACTCGAGTATCAACATCCTGAACTTTTGTCCTGTGTCGGATCTCGGTGTTCGGAACTCGGTCTATAAGGTGGATGCCGAGCATGGCTCGCTCCATGGCCCTCTGTGCAACTCTGAGCCGGTACACAGTCTCCTTCGTAAAATTTTAAATAAGTCGACTAAACAACCAATCTTACCTCCATTACACCTGAAAATTCAGTAAAACGTTATCTCCTAAAATATATTTCCACGAAACTGCCCAAAGTCATTATGGTACCACTAAATCTCAATCCCCCTTTTGTAGGAGACTTAAGGCGCTGCCGTGGAAAACTAAGACTGTCAGATTGCATGTCAATATTACCAAATGTGGTCGGCAGAGGCGCTTATTTTTAACATAGACTTATGCAAAATTTATCTGTTGTAGAAGAGGCAAACTTGAGTTTTATTTTGGTTGATAGCACAATCACAAGGTAATAATGTAATGTTAACTAACATTTGCCCGCGGCTTTGCTATCGTTGCATGTAAAATACCTTAATAAAACCTATGTCGCTCATTGTAGCTTCTCAATTATAATAAAAATTACATTCATCGATAGTTATTCATAGAAATCAGAAACACTTAAAAAAATAATATCATCTTCATGCATGTTGAAGTGCCGACAATATCACCGACCATTATGATAATACTTTATACATTAAAAAAATATACTAATTTAGTCAAAACAACTGAGGTCTGAATGGATTACAAAAGTGTCAATCGTTGAAGATATTTCGATTTGGTTTTGGAGGGCTTTCTCAAAAAAAAATTAAAATATAAATAATGCTGAACAAGCCACACAACATCATCTAACCCCAAAGTAATTAGAGCTTGTGTTATGATATACTTATTAAATACACTACACAGATAGATATTTTTTATATACATAAGACATCCAGAACACCTGGAATAAATATCTGCAGATGGTACAAACATTTGTCCTGAGGCGGGAATCAAACTAACTGTAACCTCCTGTGTCGCAGGTGGACCTTTCCCCGCCGCGCCACAGAGGTCGTCAATCAAATAATCAGATATAAAATGAAATATAACAGTGCTTTATTTCCTTTACCCCTTACAGGAGTCTTGGACACGTCAATAAATTCAAATAAGGTTCAAGAGTAAAACTGGGAAATAAAGTGATTACTTTAATTTATTGTTCACTTCAATCTTTTTAAGGTAAAGTAAAGAAGCGAACAAGAAACCTTTACCTTGTTAGGGTGTTAGTTTTCGAGTTGGAGCAATACTATTAGCAATACCTAAGTTTTTTATCCTCTAGAGATAGTCTGATATTTTGTAGTAAGCCTTTTTAACAAAGGATATGTTTTACAAATTGTTTGAAATTATTTTTTGATAACTTTTAACTCTTTTGGAGTTTTGTTGTAGAATCGTATACATTTCCCTTTAAAAGATAATCTATAAATCGATACTATAAAAATATATAAATATATATCTTTAAAAATATTCGTAAAATAAAATACGTGAATGTTGGAATGCTGAATGATGAATTTCACGGATATAATTTTGTACACAATCTCAGTACTACTCGCTTACATAATTAATTTTATTTTCCGGAAATAAAACGCAACAATCATGAAGATAGTTTTAGTTTAGATTGTAATTCTACAAAATAATCATAAAAACCACAACAGACCATGCCTTGCTATCCAAATTGATATTCATACCGATATAAAGTATTCTTTATTATGTTGCTGCCTTCCAAGAACTCATGAGTGATTATGATTAACATGAGTGATTAATAATAATTTTGACAACTGTCATTGGAAATACAATTGTTTTGCATGTTTATTACGTTTTTAGCGTCTTTAAACATTTCCTTTACTTGACTTCTTTGTTACGCTAAAAAAAAAAATATTATATTGATGTCAATGTACACATATTGCCAATAACAAAAAAGTTATGACAAGCCGCTCCGTTGAGGTTTTTCTATGAGTTATTAAAAATTTAAAGTAAATTATTATTTTTGAGTATCTGTCCTTTTGAGAATCTCTCTTCTCTAAGAGAACAAACCGATAGAACTACGAGTAATTTAAATTTGCCTGTAGTTCTACTGGTAGAACTACGAGAAAAAAAATGCAAATGGTTGGTCCTAAGTAAATCAGTTATCTAGTAAGTACCCATAACAAAGCTCTGCTTAGCTTCGGCCTTGGTGATGATGTGTGAATTCATCATCATCAGCCTATATAAGTCCACTGCTGGACGTAGGCTCCTATTTTAATTTTTCAGCATTGTTTATTTATATATAAGGTCATCAAAATCGCCCTACCTATTTAACATATTTTAACTCGACCAATACTTTTCGTGCTGTTAACATGTTGAGTAGTACCTACCTATCTAGCTACCAGAGATAAAACCACTATAAACCTATTCTACTTAATTGGTAGGTCTGTCAATGAATAAAATTCCTGCAAATTTCTTTTGGCTTAGCTTCAATCAAATATAGACTTTATTTCAATGACGAATGAACCATTTAACCCGCAAAACAAAAGTTGTCGAAAATCGTAATTCGTCCGTCGAACCCAGCTGTCATCGCGAAAAAAGTTACATAACCTCACGTCCGTCTGAGGAGGCATCCAGCCTCCGAATGAAGCTAGTGGAAGCTAGGAGTGGTCGTTGAATGAACGAACTGTTTTTGTAGACTGTTTGTTTGCCGTCGACTGCTAGACCGGTTTACAGTCCACTGATGAACCAGTTTACTCGTGAACGAAATTTGCATCGCCCAGTCCAAAGTCGAGCGTTGACGAAACTGTTTGTTTCTCGCTCTCTAGCCACTCGTCTATCAAGCATTCTGCTCTCTTCACACTTGCTTGTTTCGCTAATATGACTATCTCTCTTTCGCCATGCGCCAGGCCAGACTGTATATCGGCGGCGGCGTAAGTGGTGTTTTGTAAAAGTAAACTCTATTGCAATGCAATATGCATGTCAATGTATTATTCTATAAGTAGGCATTACCTACTAAACAATTACCTAACTATCTTCATATGGTAGGTAAGTTGCACTATGCACACAAGCGTAGGTTAGGTACCTAGGAGGGTTATTTATTTCTGATTTTCGGGCATAACTATCAAGGTAGAGACAAACCATTCTAAAAATGCAGGCCCTCTTCATAAAACGTCATAGGTAGGTACCTACTTACTTGGCGTGCATTTTTAGAATGCTTTATCTCTACCTACCTAGGTAGGTACCTATCCCGAAGGTAGGTAGGTAGTGTATGTTCCCTAGGTACCTACCTACTGACCTATGGGATTTTTCTTTTGACGCGTCAAAAAGCAAGAGGCAACGATACTTACATTTTAATACCTACCTACTTATGACAAGTTTATCACCACTATTAAATAATAATAATAATAATAATAATAGTAATCTTTATTTCGGACAAGTCCATAGTTTTACAATATATATACTTATAGCTTAACATTTTAAGAGATTAACATATTAGCATATTATACCTAGGTGAATAAAAGTAATTACCTATTATGTAGGTAATATTAAATTTCTACTTAAATTCAATTTCTACTTGCGGTTCCCACTGTGGTACACCGATATCCAATAGCGGAAGTAGTTATTATCTGGGCACTCAGCGATGCACTGCAAGATAGAGTTCTTGGATGCGCGCAGACGTTTCCAGAAAGAAAAGATGCGCGATCTGAGGATGGCGTAGAAATCGGGAACTCCGGCCTCGGCAAACATACCCGACGCACTACAATATCTAGGTTTTTTCATTAGAATGCGAAATGCGTTATTATATTGGATTCTGAGTGTACTATAAGATTTTCTGTTAAATGATGACCAAAGCTGACATGTATAGAAATTTTGACAATAGGTAGTAAATAAAGTTAGTTTCACCTGCTCATTACATTTTGCGAATCTACGAGCGAGCATATTGCACCGCACAGCCAGAGCCCGCCGTTCCCTCTCCATGTCCTCATCATCTTTCTGTTCATCGGTGAGAATGTGCCCTAGATATTTGAAGCTCCTTACGACCCGCACTGGCGTGCCTTCCAAAAGTACCTCAGGTAATCTCTCCGGACCTCCCTTCCACTTAAAGACCATCATCTCAGTCTTCTTGGCATTATATCTTAATCCGTGTGCTTTGGCATAATCCACACATATGCCAAGAAGCTTACGGAGTCCGCTGATCGATGGACTGAGCAGGACCATATCGTCAGCATAGCTGAAATTATTCATACACATATTACCTATGTGGCATCCGATTCTAGTCCTCCTCAGTTCAGCGATCAGATCATTCATGTACAGGTTAAAGAGGTCCGGAGAGGTTAACCCCCCCTGCCGCACCCCGCAGTCTAGCCTGTAGTCGTTAGACATCGTGTCTGCCCATCTGACATTATTTACTTGGTTCTCATACCAGTACCGCAACAAATTCACAATGCTACCATTGACATCACTTCTACCGAGTTTCGACCATAGTAAATTATAATTTACGAGATCGAAGGCACGGCTCAGATCAAGAAAACATGCATAAACAGAGGTTTCCCTAGCGATATAGTAATTGACAGTATGTTTGACACTAAATATTGCAGAATCAGTTGCCGTACCGGGACGAAAACCAAATTGCGCGTCGTCTATCGTTATATCCGCCACCAGTGCAGTAAAGGTAGGCCTACCTATAATAAACTGGTGCTTAGGTATTCTGATGAGTGATACGATAACATAACACTATTGCTCCGTGCTATTTCACACTGGCTACTGGCATGGCGATTTGCAAGCGAGTTAACGCCGAAAGACATGGTACCTAGGTAGGTAGGTAGGTAAGGTACCTAGGTAAATTCATTGTTGAAAAAAAGTATAGTGATCGCGAGGTCTACTGTTCGTAGAACTACTAGTTATATAAAAATACCCAGAACACCCGGAACAAATATTTGCATATCGTACAAACATTTGTCCTAAGGCGGGAATCGAACCCGCAACCTGCGTCGCAGGCGGACCTTCGCCGGCTGCACCACATCGGTCGTCAAAATAGTTCATACGTCGCGTCGTCGATTGGCAACCGTTTACCTATGATCGTTTTAATTCTCGTCGTCGTTTACCAATCTGTGCATCAACGTTCAACGATCGATCATGTCCTGAACTAAACGGCATAAACTGGTCGAACAGTAGACTGTTTTATGAACTAGTTCATCGTTGACGGTAAACGGTCTCGTTTCGTCTATTGAAAAGAAGTCGACGACCCATTCCTAGTGGAAGCTATTTTGAGCATATATTGAAAGGGATGTTTGAGTAATAAGGTTGAAATTCTATTGGCAAAATATTATTTTTGCAATTACTTCGCTAAACGCCTTACAAAAATGTGTTTTTTGGGTTTTATTATGTTAATGGTTTTATTTATTTAAAACTTCTTACATATTTCTTTTGTTGATAAAATTTCCTTTCATATAGTATTAAAATAATTAATGGTTGTCACTCAAAATATTGAGCATTTCGAGACGAAAATTTTTTTCTTGTTCTTTCTTGTGATTTTTTTTCTTCAAGATCCTAGATCGTTTTATAAAATATTTTTGTATAAGTCTTTTTTCCATACATTTGACTATACACTGTTTTTTTTTTGGGCTTGTAATATGTCGGAGAACGGCTAACGGTGCGACGAAAAAGTGTACTTTCTACGGTGTCGCTGTTTGGGTAGCGTCTTAAAAAGGTGCTCTTATCTAATGAATAGCTCAAACAGTTCATCAGGTCCGTTAACGAGTCTTCAGGCGAGTGCGGAAGGTAAATCGTAAACTTACCAGAAATTCGGGGTGACTTAATTATGCAGCTGTTAAATGGAATTAGATGCCTTTCTACTGGTAGAACTGCCTGTATATGTACATACCTACTGGATAGAAGCAGAATGCAACGCGAATCTTTTTCTACATTGCAAAAGCCATGCGGGCACACTGTCTAGTTTGAACACGCAGTTCTAGTACAGTTGTTAGTGAGAAGTTCTATGCACAAAGCTCTATGATGCTTTTTATGTTAGCGGACACATACCTAAATAAATTTCTTTTTTGAAATCTAGCAAATCTAGCTACCGATGTATAAGGTGGCACAGGGCAGGACAGAATGGCGCAAAAGAGAAGATTTCTACACCCAGCTGTGGGTGAGTGACCAAGATTTGAATAAATAGGTGATCTAATAACAATAGAGCGTGCAAACTGCCTCGGTCCAGTGCTAGTCTGGATCAGACCCACGGTCTGTCGTCTGGATATCATCCAACCATGTCGCTCTTTTAAACCTTCGTAAAATTTGATACGATAGCTTCTTTGTTTTAGGAAGGTATTTACCTAAACCAAATATAGAATTATAATATATACCTACGTCACAGATAGAACGTGTTTCGGCAATGTCTGTCTAGCTTATTATTAATGCGCTCTAATATTCAGAAAGCACCTGTGAAAGGCATCCGCCAACTTCTTGCATAAATCTACCAGAAATTAATTTGTTACACTATGATGATCCAAAATTCATGTCAGCATCACAGCATAGATTAATATCCGACAAGGTAGCGATGTGTGAGACTAAGAGAGGCTTTAAAAGAGGGGAACAACAACGTTACATGGTATAAAATTTATTAAATTAGCCCATGCCTAAAATTTTGTAAGTACCCGGTTTCCACATCAATGGTTAAAATAGATCTAACATAGCGTAGAGCCACGTAGAGCCGGAGAAAACCAGAGAAAAGCTGCGTAGCTTAGCAGCAAAACGTATGAAACTCAGCTCATAAGCTGAAGCGCTTATGAAATCGAGCGAAGCCACGGTTAGTTTTTACTACGAAAACATAACGCCGCTTATCATTGAAACTGTAAACGAACTTTATTTTGCAACCTATCTATCTCAGAACAAAGCCTTTGCATGAAACCTCTTTTGTGTATTTATTTCATGTGATTTTCAATTGGTTATGATCAAATCCCATGATCAAATCAAGAATGAATTGACAGTGTCAGTTGGCCGAAAAACTTGGAAAATTAGCTGTAAAAAATATCAAGGAAATTATCAGAAATTATATTCAGTTTGCAAACTAAATTAAAAAGTGTTTATAAATGGAAATTACTCGAACATCAAAATTCACAGAAACAGTAATCGATCAACTTTACCATAATTTGATTATAATTTGAAGATGGATTCAAGAAAAACTTGGGGTAAACAATGGATAAGCAAAGTTTTTGATTGTGAAACATTCTGTGGAGGATATGAGCTCGAATACGGTGACAATAAGCAGAGATACAGACGTGGGACCACATTATGAGAGCGGATTAGATACCATAACTTACCTACCTTGTAATTCGTGGACTTGTCCTTGTCTGCACATAAAATATTCCTGTTGAATGAAAATAAGTTGTTTTTCAGCCTGTTGACACCCACAGCTGAAGACAGACCACCACAAAACTACACTTAATAATAATATAAAAGGCATTTCAGTCCATATTACCTGCCTAGGCGCATTTTTTCTAATTCTTTGAATCTTGTTCACAATACCGAGTAGATACATCACGAGTATTCAAATATTAGGCTCAAAATATATAAATCATTAACTCAGCTGCATATTGGTTGAACATGCTCTGTTAGGTAAAAATATAATAGTGTTATGCACGATTTCTGGGTACTCTTAAAACATTTTGTGATATTTTATTCTCATGTAAATGTGTGTTCAATAAAACTGTGAATCGTTTTTGCAAAATGTTGTTGTATTCTTTATTAGTATGCATCGTTTCAATTAATATTCCTTCAATGCGTTTCACGGTTCACGACAAATATGGAATAATAAAAATCCCATTTCGGGGACAAGTTATTTTTCCCCAAAATAAGACTGATTTGTGGAGTAGTTACGGTGCATATAGTGAACTAGTTTTTATCCCTGGTTTCTCACATTTTGAACCTATGTTTACTCACAACTATCTACTTATTAACGTCATTATTTAATCAAATTAAGTTAATATCGGCTTGAATGAAAGTTTTACAGTTGGATAGAAGCCACTTATATACCAATAAAAATGTCCTATAACATAATGTTCTAAAGCGTCAGGTTTCTGAGATATTTGCACATGAAAAAAATCATTGGAGTAATAGTTATACCTTCATACCAAAATTTTCAAACATCTTTGTGAAAATGTGAAGTTTTGAGATTAGACAACGCCGAAACTATTTTACTAGAATAACTATCGTAGTTTGACAAATTCATAATGCATTAAAGGGGGTGGGTAACCCCGAACCTTATTTGTGTTGGAACCCCAGAATACTGAACGGCTTGGGCTTTAATTCTGCATTTTGTATTAGATCAGGGTTTACATTATAGGCTATACCTACTTAAGCGTGCGAAGCAGCGTTATAAGAAAGTCCTACATGATTGCTGAGCAAGTATGGGATGTAATTCCGCGTTCCAAAAGTACCTATACCTAGACACCTATTTCGGTATTATAAGAGTTAGGTAGGTAATGAATATAAAATAATACTTTGGTGTAACCTTGTGTATGGGCCCAGCCCTTCTGTTTGCCAGCTAACAACCCAAAGTTAAAGGTCGTGAATCAATATTTGTGTGCCAGAGTCCCTTTGTAAAGTTTCAATGGCCAGCCGGTAACGAATAGTCTGCCATGTTATTTGTGAAACACATCTGTGGTAAGCTTGCTAAGCTTTTATCAAGTACTTACCTAAGTTGATAGAGGTGTCTCTTAAGTATATTCAATAACTTTTTATTTCGATGATATAATTTGTTTTTCAAATAAAAAGTCGACATATACATTTGGTTTGTTCTCATAACATGAGGTCATACATGAGCTGTGTGGTGCCGGCTTAGAATTTGCACCACCCCAACCCTTCCCGCGGGTGTCGTAAGAGGCGACTAAGGGATATCCACCGGGGGCGGGCAGCAGCGCCCCCTGCAGAACAGTTCTACCACCGAACTGCGATCCCCAACCCGCATGCCCAGCGTGGGGATTATGGCCATATGATAAAAGCCAATAAGGCGCTTATCAGGGGGAGGCCTGCGTCCAGCAGTGGACCAATACAGGCTGTTGAGGTTGAGGTTGATCAAATAAAGACGATTATCAAAAAAACAGATACCTACAGGAGCACACACATATTGCTTAACCTACATTTAGATTTTCTTACTTGTAATCTCTACAGTACATTAAGGTAAAGAGACTAATGTCACCGTTAATGGTCATTACCAAATCTGCCACCATTGGTGGCCATTTGGAAATGTTTTTGTACCCAGTAGCCAGCCACTAGTTATGTTAACGATGTTATCTGAATCAAAGCTTCAAATTACTTTTTTAATTTAAATTTCACTGAATACCCTTGCATTATTCTGTACTGAAAGACGAAAGAATCATGAATTTCAAGTAACCGAGCGACGTACCTATTAATGTGGACCATGAAAAGCCGTCTTCCTTTTTATGAAGTCAGTAAAAATCAACCAACTACCTAGGACGACTCCCAGCTAGGAAAACAGTTTCATAGGCGCCATTTTATTCCGGATTTACAGTAAATATTAAGAATAGATAGGTATAACCTCGTTTGCATAGAAACAACGCGTGCGAAGGCGCGGGCATAAACTAGTAAAAAATAAAGTAAGATCTATTTAATGGACCGATTGGTCTAAGGCGCTGCACAAACGGAGACACTTTTTGTTGCAGACACGGCACACCATCACTTTTTGATCGTCAATGAACATGCGTTAAGTGGGAGCAACTGGACACAAACATATTTACGTATGGGATTGGATGATTACATACTGGTTCTATAGAAATCAAATATTCATCGGTAGCTTGTATCTGACACAAGACACAAAAGTGTCCACGTTTCCGCCCTGCCTTAGCATCGGATGTTATTCGTCGATGAAAAGAGTTGAATAAAGTTAATATAAAGGTAACCATGTGTGTTGGTCTAGCCCTTCTGTTTGCCAGCTTACATATTTAGTTGAACATTAACGATGGTAATAAAAACTTGATGGTTCTTAGCTAAAAGCCGAAACTGGAATTACTCGCATCTTCGTACCAGAATCTTAGTAAGAGCGAAGATTCGATTCCTACTTTATAACAAGATCCATTATAACTCTATTTAAATAGACACAAGAATTTTATGTGAGTTTTTTATTGGTCTATTTCGAAGAAAAATACATACTTTTGTTTCTTTGTTTGAATATAGACTAGAAAGATTACAAAATACAATACTTTATGGCACACCAAGAAAACACAAAAGTAAAAATAGAAAATAGGAAAACAGAGATACAGAGTTACACAATCGGCGGCCTTATCGCAAAGAGCGATCTCTTCCAGACAACTAACACAAAAAACCTGCTCAAACTTTTCCCTCGAGCGGTAAAGACATAAAAACCTAAGGATAATAATGTCAAATTCAGCATAATAATATCATCCACTCCACAATCTACATAATTACAACCACACGTGTGCTTGAAACGAGAAATGAAACAGATAGGCATCGGCGGGACAAGGCAGACTTTTTGCTTACCTGTTGGACCGAGCTATTAAACAGTACAATTTTAAATAGGCGTCGCATTATGTAGAAATCTACGAATCTAGAAAGGGCAGAAGCCTTTACTCACAACGAAAATTATAATAAAATAATAGAAATAAATTAGAACTAGTATTTACAATTGACAACTGCAGACTGTTGCAAACAATCTACAGGTATACTATAAGGATGAAACAATATTTAGTAACAATTCCGCGCAGAACCTCTTCCGACAAGATCCAACAAAATGTGATCTGTGTGTACCGCCCGCCCTCCCACAAATTGTTCCTACTTACAATAAGAGAAAGTAAACAATAGACTTAAAATTAATTAAATTAATTAAATCAAGTAAATTCTCCTACTAATTAATCCTACCTAACTTAATTTGTGAAAGAAAAGACCACACCAACCACACAATGAAAAAACTCATCAGAAGTAAGTCGTCAACTAGTTTCGTCTCTCCACGAGACATCATCAGGACACCTCAACAATACTCGACCTTGACACAGAGCGCTAAGCAACAACGACAGAGTCCTACCAGAGATGTTGCCTCTCTGAGCATTGCCCCGCTGTATGGCAATGCTCTCGGGTCACGCGTCGCTTCGACCAGACGCTCAGATAATTTTTTAAAAACCCGAAAAGCCTCGGTACCCCGCGGACCTAGGGTCTCGACTCCCAGGGGAGCAAATGTGTAGGCTCTGTCGAGACCTGTATATTTGCGCCTCTTGAGATCGTCAGCCAAATCTGCCGCCGCACCTGCCCTCACGGATGTCCTCGGAAGATGGGAAGGCGCAAGTGTGTCGACACATGTAGCGTCCCACACAATGGGCCTCCCCAAATCTCATGGGACTAGTGTCATACCGTCGGGCCTCTTACCATCGCGCATAGTCATGTAACAGACCATTCGGTTCGAGGTTAGCGGTGACAAAGGCCCACCGGATGATGTCCTTAAGCTAAGCTAGCGTGGCGAAATATCTGACCGGCGGCCCTAGTACACGATAATCCGTGATGACCAAGCTGTTCGACAGCAGTACCGCACTGACATTGAGAGTGATGATGAGGCGCGCAACACCTTGCACCCAACCGAAGACATGTTGCGATACGGAAAGTTACGAGATCCAATAAAGTACCAGTGTTATATGAAAGAAATATAGAAATATAAAATCTAGAAATACATATCATCATCAGCACATTTACTTAGTAAGTCCACAGAACAACAAACCTCTCCTTAACAAGTGGTGTTTTGCCATGATCATCACGCTTGGCATGATGATTGTGATCGCAGTAAATACAGAAAAAGAAACTGTTGCTCTTCCTCTTAAAGGTTCCTTTAGTCAACTCTTTCGACAGGGTATTATTGATGTATGGTTATTTATTGATGTAGAAACACTGCTAGGGCGCATGCTTCCTGGCAGTTTACCAAGCTTGTATGAAAACTTGAAGTACCTATTTTATTTTAGACGTACAGTTTAGTACCTAAAACGTTCTTGTATGATTGTACTGCTATGTGATGTGTGTGATAATGTGGTACTGCTAGGGAGCATCACACCATCCAGACGTGTGGTGCGGCGGGTTCGATTCTAGCCTTGGGACAAATGCTTGTACGATCAGCAAATATTTGTTTCAGGTGTTCTGGGTATTTTCTATGTATCATAAAAAATACATATCATCATCTCGTAGCCATAACACGAGCACTGCTTAGCTTGGGGCTAGGTGATGCTGTATGGATTGTCCAGCATTATTTATTTATTTATTCACGGACTGAGTTGTAGGAGTAGTTTCTCACAGTGTGACCGCCCTGACTAAAAAGAATTATATCTGCAGTAATATAATAACAGTATAGTGTTATATTTTTTACCGCCTAAGGCCTTTATCGATAACACTTACGGGTCAGTAACCTATTAAGTATAGGTTCATTATTATTGTATCGTAGCCTACTACATTATAATAAGTTGACGGTGTTACACCCCCGTACCGAGGAAAGCACGTTAAGCCGTTGGTCCAGCACTTGACCTCGCCCCGGTCGTGTCGGTCTACCGCCCCATCGGATTATGAGAGTGAGGGAGTAGAGAGTGCATCTGTTTGCGTACACACTTATGCACTATAATATGTCCTGCGCATCTGGCTAGTCACAGATGAGACTGGCCGCCGTGGTCGAAATTCGGCTAAGATAACATCATATAATAATCGAGATTTGATAGGTCTACATTACGTTTGCTTTGGGATTGAAGCGTAGAAAAATGTCATGCCCTGGCTCATCAGTATCTTCGCTTCTTGCCCGTGGACTTTTTAGCAGATCCCGTTGGCTGGACCACCAAAATTATGCACTTTGTCCCTGTAAAACGTATCTAAATATAACGAGTTAAAGGCCACATTTTAATGAACGTTTTTGTACCGTGTGGTAGCGTTATTGAAATATACTAACACTAAAATATACTAACGGTCGTGAAGGGTATAGGGAATGCGCGGAGGAGTAAATAAACCTTTTATTAGTAATAACTTGTTTATATTCACTGATTTTTACAATTCTTTAGAGGCCATAGTGACCAACAACAAGATGGATGATGCAATCTCCGACATCCATAGACATAGACCATCAACTATATCTGTTTGACGACCTACGTGGCGCAGCGGGCGAAGGTCCGCCTACGACGCAGGAGGTTACGGGTTCGATTCCCGTCTCGGAACAAATTTGTGCACGATCTGCAGAAATTTGCTACGTTGGTCTGGGTGTTTTCTATGTATAAAAAAAATATCCAGCTATGTAGTGTATTGTATATCAGTTATCTAGTACCCATAACACAAGCTCTGCTTAGCTTGGGGCTAGTTAATGCTGTGTGAATTGTCCAGCATTATTTATTTATTTATATTTATTTTACTAGATTTTTAGTGTTGTGACACACTTTTATTAGGGATGCACCTACTTACATAATGGCCCAAGACGCAGATGGTAAAGTTCACCTCCATGTAATTCATCTCCATGTAGCGGCGGCGGCGGGAGGCTGGGCAGTGAATGCGATATACTAAAGAATGCAGCTTTACTGATCAGATGTGATGTCTTCCATTATATACCATTGGATTAGTAAAAAAGCGCAGAACGGCTTTTCAGTCACGCTCACTCGTAAAGTAAAAGTAAGTAAAGTAAAATAATTTATTTGTCAGAAAACTTATTTCGACCATACAGTTGCTGGTGGTCCCCGCATCAGGCAAGCCTGTGTCGCGGGAGGCCTGTTTACAAAATATGTTTACCGTTCATAGATTAAGTGTACAGAGCCAGGGCAAAGTAAGAAACAGTGATTTAAATTAGTTAAAATAATAATAATAATTACCTATTACATCGATACTAAAATAAGTAGAAGAAATAGTAAAATTACCTAAATAAAAACAGGTTTATAAGTTACATTATGTAATGGAAACATGTCACATAAAATATTGGGAAGGGGAAGGGGGGGGGGGGAGGACGAGTGTAAATCATAAATCAGCCTAAATACATAAGAGACCTTCAGTAGCGTCGTAGTCAAGTGTGAGAAGCCACCTTTGTTATCGGTCATTTCAGCCAACTACAAGCTATCTTTCCCATCTGCTCCCTAATTTTAATAATGTTTCCAGTTATTACAGAAAATAGGTGCTCAGAAGCAGCGGTGCCACTTGATTTACAGCCCACCAACTTGGTTTCTGCGGGACGAAATAAATTTGTTTAACCCCAAAATATTATTCCTCGAGTTTTTTACGGTTCACGAAAGACCTAAGTTTTTATTGCTGTTTGGTTTTTAGCTGCTTTCTGGCGCTAAAAGAAGGTAAAGTTTCTTGCAAAGTGACTATACAGCGTGTGTGACTCCGGGGTAAACTTTTATGAAAGAGTTGGTTCACAAAGTTTTGTGTACCTACAACTCAAAATACATTGCGTAGGGAAAAATATAAAATATGGTAGGTATTTAGTTTGAAATTCAACTTAATTTTGTGATGGTCATTTTGCTTATTTTGTAAACCTAACGCCTAACTAAATAAACGTTATTCTGATTAAAAACGTTGCAACAAGCAGGAAACGTAACAATATCTGAACCTTATTTATTGATATATTCCTCTATCTAATATTTTAAAGGGCTAACGTAGTCAATGTTTGTCTAGAAGCCCTATTAGTTCATTCAATTACTAATTTAAAATACATATATTTTTCTTTTCTGTAGCTATCTAGTCTAATTTGACTTATAAGTAACAATGAAAAAATTCATATCACTTCTGATAGGTCCTTCACACGTAATTGCCCTCTCTTCATCTGCGCCGACACAATGATCGTTAATTCACAGCCTGAGCTCGGTTCAGAAGCAAATCGAGCCTGTGATCCACCCTTTGAACTCAGAGGAGCACCGTGAAATCCGCTTATGTCGATCCATCGAAAAATGTACAAGTTAAACCTATTTTAATACCTTTTATGGCTTTTATGCGCAACAGACGGGTGAATCTATTTGATGTTAGTAACGAGTCGCGATCGTAACGTCTACTTTTTCCATATTATTTAGTACAATGCTTCTAATATACAGGGTTAATCACTGACACTGCGAAAACTGCAGGTTCTGCCCATCATCACGAACACGTTAGTTAAGACGCTAGGTCTTAATTCTTAAATTTTTTGTAAATCGCCTCACAGACAAAATAATGTCCGAGACCTAATTAATGACTAAATACCGATCTTCCACTCCTGTTTAAATCCACATCATAATCATTGGCTCTTTTTACATCTAAGCAAAATGATTTAAGTGGCATTAGCCTGGCTAGGAGACAGCTGAACACACACGCACCCACTGATAATTCAAGGCAGGACCGTTTTTAGGTTTAGTTTCAAAGAAAACCTATGAAATTAACGATTTTTGAATGGAGGGGGGTACATACTTATATCAACCCCTTTCCACCAGCTTAAAGAATTGAGACCTGGTGTCTTCATGGTCGTGTTCATGATGGTGGGCAGAACCTGCTGTTAACATAGTGTCAGTGAATTACCAATAACCCTGTATACAGGGTGTAATCGTTAAGTGTGCACAGGCGATTATTCCGTAACTATTGCAGATATCAAAAAACTTTAAACTGATATCGAAAGTACTTTACCTAATGAGTAAAATGACATTAATAACTTTTTAAAAATAAAACGAGAAATATCCAAAAAAATTACATTAATCACTCCCATACATTTTATTTCTTAGTAAGTACAAAATTTTGTGTTCAAAGCATATGTTCGAAGTGACGTCCTCCTTGTGCAATACAATGACGAGCTCTATTTACAGTTTCTAAATGAACTTTCCTTAACATTTGCGGAGTAATTAAAGCAATTGCACGACGTACACGATTCTGTAACTCTTCTAGGCTGTGTACTCTCTCAGCGTACACGTGGTCTTTGACAAATCCCCATAGGAAGAAATCACAAGGCGTGAGATCCGGGGATCTGGCAGGCCAAGGGGTTGCACTATTATTGGCTATTAAGCCATTATAATTGTTTCGTAAGAAATTCATTACAACATTTGTATTATGTGCAGGTGCTCCATCTTGTTGAAAAATTATCGACCTTCTTTCATCGTCTGGAATTGGTTCTAAGAGACTTGGCATATCGTTTTGTACAAAGGAGAAATATCTCTGTCCATTTAAGGTTCCACTGTAAAAATATGGCCCAATGATCCGATCTCCAAGAATACCACACCACACATTAATTGAGAATCGCACCTGAGCTCTAACTTCAGTAGTTAAGCGAGGATTGTCAATTGACCAATAATGCGAGTTTTTTCTATTGTAAATGCCGCAGTTTGAAACATTACTTTCATCGGTCCATAAAATTGACCTTACATTGACATAATTATTGACTAGCCAATTGCAATAGACCAGCCGACGAGCAGGATCATCATTGTGCAGCGTTTGAGTAGGTTTTATCTTAACTTAAATGCTTTGAAGTTGTGTTTTTTTAATAACTTGTGTACATAATTGTGGGACACTGGAAATGATCGGGCCACTGAACGCGTTGATTCTTGTGGATTATCTACTACGTAGTTAATAATATTGTTATCTAAGTCATTATCAAATTCCGGAGCTCTTGTTCTCGAACCTTTTTTTCTGTTAAAAGATCCATAATTTATCAAATTGTTATCCAACTTACGTAAATACGTACCAGAAGGAACTTCTCTATCTGGGTACTCTCTTCTGTAGGCGATAATGGCCGCCCTATTGTTACAATCATGTTTGTAGTACATTTTTAACATGTCCCTCTTTTCTGTATTGGAATAAGCCATTTTTCAATCAATAAATGCAACAATCACGATTATTAACGCAAATTGAAAAATACAATAAATTGGCGGGAACGAGAACCCGCGATAAAGAATTTGAATTTAGAACGAACACCAAAGAGTATCTTTCTTTTTGTTTTTATTTAGTATGTTGCTTTTCAGCTAGTTCAAATCAATACAATATTGAAACAAGGTTTATTATAAATTTGAAGTGGTAAGATAATTAATCTACACGTGTATCTACTTGAAATTCATTAATACCTTCATATCGTACATAATTATAAAATGACTAGGGTAAAATGAGTAGGTACTATTCCACTTAAAATAAGGAAACTAAAACCTTTCTACTATCTCATACTAAATGTATGGGAGTGATTAATGTATTTTTTTTGGATATTTCTCGTTTTATGTTTAAAAAGTTATTAATGTCATTTTACTCATTAGGTAAAGTACTTTCGATATCAGTTTAAAGTTTTTTGATATCTGCAATAGTTACGGAATAATCGCCTGTGCACACTTAACGATTACACTCTGTATATGAGATTTGCATATAACTATGTAAATCTCATACTAAAATGAGACATCACGATGGTCACGTGTCGTTTCTAACGTCAAATAGACTCGCACCTCAGATTTGGCAAAAACGTGCAACTTTATTCAAAATTAAAAGGAATTAAGCAATTACACACAGAGAAGGCATAACCGTGTTGATGATGATGAAGCTAATAATGGTTGAGTTATTTGTTTGGTCGTGTCTGTACAATATGTGCATCTATCGTCAGTTGTGTTTATTACAATTTTGTTTAAGCAAATTCCTAGGATACTTCTCCCAAAATTCTAAGCAAATTAGAATTCCTGGGTAATAACGATATTTTAGGTATTTAGTACATACCTACCAACATTTATTTTATTTATAAAAAAATCTATGTACTTAAGGGGATAGAAAATTCACGTATTTTTGCGCACACACTTGTTGTAAAGGCGAGTCACCTTTACGACTCGCCGCCGTGGTCGAAATTCGGCTAGGAGGACATAAATTATATATATTATATAAACATTAATTATATACAATACATACATTCATTCTTAGCTACGTAATGTACACAGCTGGCAATATTCGCAGAATTTAATCATCTGCATTTGATTGCGACGCAGGCAGCCGTAGAGGATGCTACGCCGTAGAGAATGCTACGCCGTAGAGAATGCTACGCCGTAGAGGTTGCTACGTCGTAGCACGTAGCCCGTCTACGCCAGATGCAGTGATTTGTTAGATATGGCTTTACAAGTTCAGGGGCTCTATTATACTAAACTAATCGCTTTACTATGACAATGGTCAATGGGCAATCGTCTCAGGATGACACATGGCATTTTACCTTAGATTATAGAAACTACGGATGAAGGGACGCGTGGCAAAAGTGTCAAGGTTTCCACCATTTTATTAATCTCTCCGTGCAAATAGCACCGCGCACTATCTAGAGTTTCTTTCATCCATCGGCCATAGCTGCATAAACTGTAATATGTATTGTAAAACTATGGACTTGTCTGAAATAAAGATTTTTTAATATTATATAAAATAAAAGATTGACGACCTCAGTGGTGTAGCGGGCGAAGGTCCGCCTGCGACGCAGGAGGTTGCGGGTTCGATTCCCGCCTCGGGACAAATGATTGTACGATCAGCATATATTTTTTCAGGGTGTTCTAGATGTTTTCTATGTATAATTAAAAAAATATCTATCTATGTAGAGAGATTATACAATACAATAAAGATATCAGTTATCTAGTACCCATAACACAAGCTCTGCTTAGCTTGGGGCTAGATAATGCTGTGTGAATTGTCCAGCATTATTTATTATTATTTATAGAAACAAATTAGAACTAGTATTTACATTTGAAACAATTGAGCTAACTGCAAACAATCTACAATAGCTCAAGTGATCCAATATGAATAGCAGTCGGAAGCGTCCAAGGTAGAAAGTTTGTAAGTCAGACTGCAAAAATAAAATATTTTATTCTTATTCTTAAATTTGACGACCTTTAGTTTAGTTTACACTCCTTAGGATCAGAACAAGTTACAATTACAATCTACATAAAACAATTCCACAAGTTTCAAGAGACATGTAGCTACGTAAAGTTTGTGTTAAATTCAACCTCGTAACTTCCCATTATCATTATGTTAGGTGAAAGTAAACGATTATATGGCCATTGAGGGCAACAACAATACGAAGACCCTTCGTTAAGAACATAGGTTACATTACAATGTAATAGCCGTAAAGGTCTTGTTCCAGTGGTGGCAAGAAATATTATAAAACTAGATTCTGCCCGTGGCTTCGCACGCGTTGATGCTATGGAAACATTCAAATTTGAACCTTGGAATAACCTTAATGTTATTTCTATCACATGGGAACTGATTTATGAAATAAAAAGGAGAAAAGAAGCCTATGTTTTATCCCATGTCTAGAGCTACACCAATTCTCAAATCAGTTTCGGCGTGAAAAAGTAACAAACATCCATCTATCCATTCATCCAAACTTTCACATCACACTAATCACACTAATATAATAAATGCGAAAGTTTGGATGTTTAGGTGTATGGATGGATGGATTTTTGTTACCTCTTCACGCCAAAACTACTACTTGCATACGGTCTATCTAATCCCGGAATCAAACATAGGCTACTTTTTATCCCATAAATCAGGTCCTGTGGGATAGAAACATTTCCATAGAAATACGCGTGCGAAGACGCGGGCAGGAACTCGTTTAAAATATTAGTCTGATGTCATTAAAATTACATTATAAGATCTTAGGGATAATTTCTACGGGTCCTTGTATCGCGGGTGAAAGTCTGGATATGCTATATAAGTATATGATGAAGATTATGTCCTCCTAGCTGAATTTCAACGTCCAGACTCGATGGAGACACGTATCACTATTACATGTCCTGTGGACATAACTAGTTATGTCCACAGGACATGTTATAGTGCGCAAGTGTGTGAGCAAATACAGTAAGTTAAAACAACTCCAGAGGGAGTGCGAAACAGCTCTTTCTATTGACTCGCAATTTATTTTCTAACACACCTGTGAAGGAGGTTTCTTAGGCTGCATCATAGCTTACATAGGTAACTACTAGAGATATTTGTGGTCAAATTCAAGAATTTTTCGTAAATGTATGAAATAATATGAAATTTAAACTATTTTGAAGTGATAATTCTAAAGTACTTAGTAAGAATTGGACGAATCGCGCATGGATTCCTGACGAACCGCTTATTGGACGAAACGCGATTTGAACGAATCGCGTTCCACTAACAAATCTGAAGGAGGTCTCTTATGCTACATTCTTAGCTCACGTAAGTAGATAATCACTAGAAATATTTGTGGTCAAACGCAATACCTTATTAGTACGTTATACAAATCTGAAGTTTGCACAGCTCTGTTTGCTTTTATAGTCGACCTCAGTGGCGCAGCGGCCGAAAGTCCGTCTGAGGCGCAGGAGGTTGCGGGTGGGATTCCCGCCTCGGTTCAAATGTTTGTACGATCTGCAGATATATGTTCAGGGTGTTCTGGACGTTGTCTTTGTATAATAAAATTATCTATCTATGTAGTGTATTATATCTCCGGCCAGGTGGGATGACGATCTGCGAAAGACTGCAGGCAGATGCTGGATGCGGCAAGCTGAAGACAGGGCGCTATGGCGCTCATTAGGGGAGGCCTATGTCCAGCAGTGGACTAATTTAGGTTGATGATGATGATGATGATGATGATGTAGTGTATTTGTATTAAATATATCAGTTATCTAGTACCCATGACACACTCTGCTTAACTCGGGGCTAGATAATTGTTAGCAACGACGACATTATGCCGAAGGAATAAGGCTCAAAATTGTGTAGGACAATATCTTCATTATAGCTAGGAAATTTCTTGAAGTTTTGTTTTGAAATAGAGTTCAAAATCGAACATTATTTTTAGGTAAACAGAATAGGTAATAGTTGCTAGCGTCCGGCTCGCTTATACCTACCTACTTATGTATCTATAGACAATTAATTTCTCGAACGAATCGAAAAGAAAGACAAGGACAGAAAAATTTTCTACAATAAAGAAAGAGATAGGTATAGCTTCCGGAAACGCGTAGAATTATCCAGAAAGGATAGAAATAGGTATATAAACCGAGCCTTTTGGCAGATTATTCATTCAGTTCTGAGCGATCAAACAGTGAACAAGTCTTAAGGAAAATAACGAAAGTGAATTGTTAAGAGCAGTGCAGTGACTTTTTGTATTAAGAACGTAGTTGAGTGTATACGGTTGAATATACCGATTTGAAGTGTTCTGAAGTGTTTCTATTGATATCATTCCTGACCAGCCCTAGTTGAAGTCTTACACCTTCGACGAGCCCCTACAGTTTTTGGTCCTTCGAGCCGGATTAGGAAGTGATTTCGCGTAATGCCTATTGTACGCTCCAGATCACCGATCTGCCCCGGGAAGACGAGAGCCGAATACAGTTCAACTTCGTCTTTGAACATGCTGGCTGACTTGAACACCGCCGCTCCGTTGTCCATTGGAACTCCTTGCACAGTTGTACCGTCTGGGACAGCGGAAACATTCGAAAGCCCCGCAATGCTGCCAGGGCAACTAAGGAGGTCAGCACGTGCAAAAACAAAGAATATTGGAGGAAAACAAGATGTTCCACCGTTTGTTTCTTTGGAATCGTTGTGTCCTGCAACTGCTGATGTAAAGCCGAAGAACATTGGAGGATCTGCTAAGATTCCACCGTCAGCTTCTTCTGCATTCCTTCCTGCTTCAAGGTCGATGAAATCCTCAAAGAGGTCGCAGTCATCTGCTCTTCGGGAACTAGAAGAAAAAGAACTTGAGGAGGCTAAAGCGAAGATTGCTACAGCTAGAGCTGAAGCCGCAGCAGCCAAAGCTAAAGTCGCCGCTGAAGCTAAAGCTGCCGCTGCCGAAGCCGAAGCTGCCGAAGCTAAAGCTGCAGCTGCCACTGCCGCTGCCGAAGCTAAAGCCGCCGCTGCCGCTGCCGAAGCTAAAGCCGCCGCTGCCGCTGCCGAAGCTAAAGCCGCCGCTGCCGCCGCCAAAGCTAAAGCCGCCGTCGCTGCCGCCAGAGCTGACGCCAAAACTGCCGATGCTGAAGCTGCTATTGTAAAAGCTGAAGAAAAAGCAGCTACAATCGCCGCGAATTTAGCCCGTATGAGTGTCACTGGGTCCCAGTGTCCATCAGAACTTCAATCAGAAGATGATGAGTTCGACGAAGAAAGATCGATTCAGGTGGAACGATGGGTCGAACAATCGACCAAGTTTACTGAAAATCCATACAATAACCTACAAATTCAGAATAAACCGATGTCACCTGCCGAGAACAAACCAGTGCCATCTGCTGAGGACAAACCGACTCATAATTGTGAAATAAGTAGACTCGCCGACGCCATCATAAGTGCCTCTAGATCAGGACAGTCTACAAAAGTGTGGGATCTTCCAAACTTCAATGGAGATTATGAAGAGTGGCTACCATTCAAGAGAGCATATTTAGACAGCGTGGCCCAGCACAGCGACGTACAGAATATGGCTCGCCTTAGAAATTCCATCCAAGGAACAGCCAGGGAAGTCGTCAGAAGTCTTTTGTTTGTGACCTCTAACCCTGGCGATGTTGTGGATGCCCTAGAACAAAGGTTTGGAAGACCAGAGCAAATCGCGCTCGCCGAGATTGATAGTATAGAAGAACTACCACGGCTTGGCGAATCAATGAAAGAAATATGTGTTATCGCCAGTCGCATTGGAAACGCAGTAGCGACGATTAGTGCATTAAACAAACGCGAATACTTGCATTCGCCGAAAACCTGCAAGAAAATCACCGAGAAATTTACGCCGTTGATGAAATGGAGATGGCTCGATTTCAAAGCACACAGTGGTGAAGAACCTGAATTAGTAAAAATCAAGAATTTTTTGAATCGAGAAGCATCCTTGTGTGCCACTTACGCTCCACCAGAATCTAGCAAGAAGAGACACACACGTCACCAAGTGAATGCTGCAACGGACCAAGATGAAACTGCGCCTGTTAAAACGAAAAAGTTCTGCGTCCATTGTGAAAAAGACCATTGGCTCACAGAATGCAAAAAATTCAAAGAAGCTTCAACAAACGAAAGATGGGAGATCGCGAAGAAATATCGGCTATGCTTCATGTGTCTCCGTCGAAGACACATTATATCAAATTGCAAAGGACAGCCGTGCAAGAGATGCAAGCGACCTCATCACAATATGTTGCACTCGGAGCTATCTCGTCGAGAACCAGCACCGTCAACGCAACCAGACAAGCCAAGTGAGACGTCGTCTGTAACTCAACCAACGACAGAAAATAAAGAAGTTGCAAACGTCATGACATCCGTTTATGCGATGGGCAACACAGCGAGCGTCTACCTGAAGATGATTCCTGTTGATATTTACGGACCGAAGGGGACTACGCGAATTTTGGCACTATTAGATGAAGGTTCTACAGTGTCGTTGATTGATAAAGATGTTGCCCGTCGCATCGGAGCTACCGGAATAGCAGAACCGCTCATAATAGAAACTGTCGGTGGAAAGAATATAGAAACGAAAGACTCAGAGAAAATGAATCTCAAAATAAAAGGAGCATTTAGGACGGATAAACGAATGCTAAAAGGGGTGCGCACCATAGAAGACTTAAAACTGGCACCTCAGTGCATCGATGTGGACACTATTGAAAAGTGCAGTCATTTGAAAAACTTGAAAGAAAAGCTCCTCTATGAAGCAAATAAACCAGCGCTGCTGATTGGGCAAGATAATTGGGATCTCATCGTATCAAGAAAAATCCAGAAGGGAAAACGAAACGAACCTGTCGCATCACTCACGAGCCTGGGATGGGTACTCCACGGCTTTCATTCTGGAATAACGACCCCCGTGAATTTCGTGAATCATTGCCGCATGAAAGATAATGATGAAGAAATTGCAGAAATGATGAAGCGATATTTCGACTTGGACTCTATTGGAATCCAGGAACAAAGACCCAGTAATGACGCTGATGGACGTGCCTTAGCCCTGCTTAATGAAACCACGAAGAAAAGACCCGACGGCAGATATGAATCTGGTCTACTTTGGAAGACCGATAACGAGACGTTGCCAAACAATTATGACCAAGCCTTTAACCGACTTCTTGGCATCGAGAAAAAACTGAATAAAGACGCAACGCTCAAAGAAGATTATAAGAAACAGTTGGAACATTTGGTAACCAGTGGCTATGCCGAGAAAGCTCCAGCTAAATTAACGCCGAGACGAACATTTTACTTGCCCCACTTTGCTGTCGTTCATCCCATGAAGAAAAAGACCCGCATCGTTTTTGACGCTGCTGCACGATTTAACGGCAAAAGCCTGAACGACGCGCTACTTACAGGACCGGACCTACTCCAGTCTTTATTTGGTGTTCTTTTACGATTTAGGGAAGGACCTGTGGCAGTAGTCGCTGACATTAAGGAAATGTTCCTCCAGATACGAATTAGAGAAGAAGATCGTGACAGCTTAAGATATCTATGGCGAGGAGACGACCTAAATCGGAAGCCAGAAGAATTTCGAATGACCTCTGTAATATTTGGTGCCGCGTCTTCACCAGCTACAGCTATTTTTGTGAAAAACCTCAACGCACTGAAATATGAGAAGACACATCCAGAAGCAGCAAGAGCAATCATCCGTAACCATTATATGGATGATTATTTACAGAGTTTCGAGAGTATTGAAGAGGCGTCAAAAACAGCGGAAGCAGTAAATATGATACACAAAGAAGCAGGATTTGAACTACGTCAGTGGGCAAGCAATGCCAAAAAAGCTCTAGACAATGTAAGAACTGAAGAAGCGCCAAAAGAGAAACAGCTTGGTGAAGAAGAAAAAACTCTGGGAATGAGATGGATCGTCGACGAAGATAAAATAGCTTTTAACATTGGCTTGAGGAAAACGCCATCAGAAGTTTCTGAAGAACAAACGTGCCCCTACCAAAAGAGAAGTTACTAGTGCTGTCATGTCAACTTTCGACCCAATGGGACTCGTAGCTCCGGCACTTATTAAAGGCAAGAAACTTATCCAGGATCTATGGAGAACTGGAGTAAAGTGGGACGAAATGATCAACGAAGAGCAAAATATCGTATGGCAGCAGTACGTAAAAGATTTAAAGAAGCTTCATAAACTGAAGATTCCTAGATGTCTAGCACCATCTTCGAAAGTAGGAGAGCTGCACACCTTCGTCGATGCTAGTGAAACTGCCTATGCTGCTGCAGTCTATTGGAGAACTACAGATAGCAACGGGAAAATCCAGGTCATACTGATGGCAGGAAAAGCCAGGGTAGCTCCTGTTAAGATAACTTCAATTCCACGGTTAGAATTACAGGCAGCACTACTAGGAGCGAGGTTGGCCGCCACTATCTGCAAGGAATCAGACCTTGAGATCACATCTAGAACTTTCTGGTCTGACTCAACCACTGTATTGCACTGGATGAAAGCCGACCCACGACGATTTAAAACATTTGTCGCTCACCGTCTTGCAGCTATTGAAGAAATCACCAAGCCAGATGAATGGAAATGGGTTCCAACTAAAGAAAACCCAGCAGATGACGCTACCAGAAACGTCCCGAAAGACTTCGACAGCAAAGCAAGATGGTTTAATGGGCCTGCATTTTTATATCAATCCGAATCTACTTGGCCAGTCAAGAATATTGGAAAAGAGGAAATACGAGAACTTGACCATGACGAAATTAAAAAAGTTACCTGTGCCGGAACAAGAATCGCCACTTCGTCGAGTCTGCCTGATCCCTGCAGATTCAGTAGCTGGATGCGCCTTCTTCGAGCTACGGCAAGAATATACATGTTTATGGATTTATGCCGCCGAAAATCAATGAGTCAAGAAACACCGTCTAAAAAACGGGACCGAGAAAACTGGCTACCTATCGAAAGTGAACATTTGAGGAAAGCTGAATTAGCTCTCATTCGTTACAGCCAGCAAGAATCATTCAAGAATGAAATAGAAAATCTGAATAAAAACAAGCCGCTTGAAATTTCAAGCCGTCTTAAGAAAATAGATGTGACGCTCGATGAAGAAAATATATTGCGTCTCAATACTAGAACAGCGAAGCTTCGGGACTTCGAAGAAAATCCTAAATTACCAATCCTGGATGGAAAAAACCGTGTGTCACAGCTAATAATAGAACATTATCATAAAAATCTACACCATGGAAACCACGCCACCGTAATTAATGAACTGCGACAGAGATTTTGGATACTATCCCTACGTGACGCAGTACGACAAGTTGCTCATCAATGCCAGCTATGCAAAATCAGAAGACAAAAAACCAGAAATGCCACCACTAGGGGACTTACCTCAAGAACGTCTCGCACATCATCAGCCACCATTTACATGTACTGGTGTTGATTACTTTGGGCCGATATATGTAACTATTGGTAGAAGAAAAGAAAAGCGTTGGGGCGTACTTTTTACGTGCCTCACGACAAGGGCAATTCATATAGAACTGGCTGCATCCCTTAGCACAAATTCCATGATAATGGCGCTGAAAAGGTTCTCATCGAGAAGAGGAAGCCCGAAGATACTGTTTTCTGACAATGGCACTAATTTTGTTGGAGCGAAACGAGAACTCAAGGAAGAGGCCAAGAAACTCCGAAATCAAGACCTCATTGAGGCTGCTGAAAATGGAGGATTCAAGTGGAAATTTATTCCACCAGGTGCACCTAATATGGGAGGAGCATGGGAAAGACTAGTGCGGTCAGTGAAAACTGCTCTCGCTGCGGTCCTGAATGAAAGAAACCCACCAGAGGAGGTGCTCTCTACTTTATTAACAGAAGTAGAGCACACAGTAAATTCTCGGCCACTTACTCATCTCAGCGCTGAACCGGGAGAAGAAGAGAGTTTAACTCCAAATCATTTTTTGATTGGCCGCTCTAACGGAGCTGCAATTTTCGGAGAATCCGATGACGTAAACCTCGTCGGCCGTCCTAATTGGAAGACAGCACAACGATTGGCTGACCACTTTTGGAAGAGGTGGTTAAAAGAGTATCTGCCGACACTGATGCCTCGAAAGATAAAAAACCGAAGAATTACGAATATTCAAATAGGAGACACAGTTTTAGTAGCAGACTCTTCTCTTCCACGAAACACTTGGCCAAGAGGAGTCATAGAACAAACATACCCGGGTCCTGATGGTCGAACGCGTATCGTCGACGTACGAACAAAGGGTGGTATCATGAAGAGACCTACTTCTCGCCTCATCGTCATTGTACCCAATACGTCGTCGCTTCAGTTAGATGGAGTGCTTGTTGGAGCGCGCACTGGGGGGGAGAATGTTAGCAACGACGACATTATGCCGAAGGAATAAGGCTCAAAATTGTGTAGGACAATATCTTCATTATAGCTAGGAAATTTCTTGAAGTTTTGTTTTGAAATAGAGTTCAAAATCGAACATTATTTTTAGGTAAACAGAATAGGTAATAGTTGCTAGCGTCCGGCTCGCTTATACCTACCTACTTATGTATCTATAGACAATTAATTTCTCGAACGAATCGAAAAGAAAGACAAGAACAGAAAAATTTTCTAGAATAAAGAAAGAGATAGGTATAGCTTCCGGAAACGCGTAGAATTATCCAGAAAGGATAGAAATAGGTATATAAACCGAGCCTTTTGGCAGATTATTCATTCAGTTCTGAGCGATCAAACAGTGAACAAGTCTTAAGGAAAATAACGAAAGTGAATTGTTAAGAGCAGTGCAGTGACTTTTTGTATTAAGAACGTAGTTGAGTGTATACGGTTGAATATACCGATTTGAAGTGTTCTGAAGTGTTTCTATTGATATCATTCCTGACCAGCCCTAGTTGAAGTCTTACACCTTCGACGAGCCCCTACAATAATGCTGTGTCAATTGTCCAACATTATTTATTTATTTATTTATAGTTCTTATTCTTATACCAGTGGAAAAAAGTCTTATTTTGTTACCAAGACTAGGGTTGCCAATTTATTTGCCAAGTTATTTTATTAGTTCACAGATTGCTCTGGTTTGTTGGCGATTGGCGTGCGTTTGGCAAAGTTCGAATGAACGGGAAGTAGGGAATTATGTTACAAGGTCAAATAATAAGGTCAGATCTGGGTTATTCTCAATCGATTAGGGGCCATAACAAATATCCATTCTATGCCTTATATAATACAGTCGGAAGTTGTGATACATTTATATACAAGGAAAGTAAAACATCGATTGCCACTATGTAAAACCAGAAGAGAGAATATTAGGAACCATAGAGTTAGGAACCTATTTTGGTCCCTCGATTGAATCCTTTTTAACCCCCGACGCAAAAAGAGAGGGCTGTGTCTGTCTGTGTATCTTTTTATATGTCTGTGGTATCGTAGCTCCCAAACGTCCCAAACAAACAAAGTTCAGTAGTATTCGAGATCTTAGGCAACAAAAATTCACATTTCACAAACTTTTGGCTTTATAATATAACCAGCTTCTTTCCGCGGCTTCGCATGCGTATTTTCGCTAAAATAAGTAGCCTACTGTTTAAGTTAGGCTACGTTCTAAATGCATGTCCAATTTCATCTTGATCTGTTCAGTAGTTTTGGAGATCCTAGGTAACAAAAATTTCACATTTCACAAAATTAGCAGTCTAGGATAGTAGGAGGAAATGGGATGTACTGTTTATTTCCCAAATAAAACAAAACAAAAGCACCAAGTGTAATCGGATTCAGTCAGCAAGACTATTTCAATTGGAATGCCAAACAGGCCAAACTATTAATCTGAAGTAAAATATTTTACTATTGCCAAGTTTAATAATCAAATTCTGTCTGGTATTAATACCAGCTAGGTATTTGTAGAGTCGAACTCCAATATTACACAGGGTGTTCCAAATACATGGGGCAAGTACCAGAAATAGTGAAAGTTAGGAATTTTAACTGAAAGGAAACATTCCTTTCTATTTAAAAACTAGGGTACAGCTAGTTTTTGAATATAAAGGAATGTGTCCTTTATATTTAAAAACATTCCTTTATATTTAAAGCGCTACTTCGTTCGCGATTGCCATACCTGCTGACTAATTATTCAAATTTGACAACAGTTTCTCTTTTATTTAAGAAACGCTGAACAATACATTGTTGTGTGCCATTTTTCATCTATTTAAAAACTATGTGAAATTTCCTGTCTCCAATATTTCTGGTACTTGACCTCCATGTCCCATAGATGTGGGACACCCTATATACACCGAATACTATCTTCAAATCCAGCCACCTATTTATAGAGTCGAACTTACCGAACTTACCTACCTATTCGACCGCTTCAATATTAAATACCTCCACTTCCCACCCCATCTATCTCAAGCTATCAGCCCATCGATTGGTCCTTGGTCGCGCAAATCCCCACGTGACCTCCCAGGGCCGGATTAAGTGCAAAGATGCCAACCTCCGGTGACCCTCATCCACAAATTACGTACCTCGTTAATCACACAACCGCTTCTTTGTAAACACAAGTTTGGTCTGTTTTTGCTCGAGGGGGAATTCGGATAATAGTTTTATATGGACGCTGAAGGTCGTCATCGTAAGCTTGAAAAACAATGGAGTGTTTAGTGCTAAAGATAAAGAGATGGAGTAAACTTTATGTTAATGCTGCCAGCATTCTGGGCAATTCATTTTCAGCCTTCTGGTGACGGCTTAGATTTTTAAGAAATAGATATGTGTATATGTTAGTTGTAATTGTTTTATTCTGTAACTTTTTCTTAAATCCTTAGTTCTGGATGGTCAACATCAAGCAGCGTCCACGTTTGTATGGAAAGATGAACGACACGTTTAACCTTAATGATGAAAAAAGTTTATTGCATACTTACAAAACTATATAGTTTTATTTTTTAAGTTTTTATTTGTTCGGGATAGCAAACAATTACATTCTTAGCCTTATTAAATAGATTAATTATTTATTTCTATTAGTTCATTTTAATTTCTTTGTGAATATTTACATTAAATAGATACTTATTTATTCTAAGTGTTATTCATAGGTGCAATCAACACCGTTACCCTACTTATAAAGACAGATCCTACTTATAAAGCCTAATCATCATCATCATCATCATCAGCCTAGATTAGTCCACTGCTGGACATAGCATAAAGACACATCATAAGGCCTAAGAAATATTATAAAGCCTAAAGTTTGTGAAATGAGAAATTTTTGGGATCCCCAAAACTACTAAACAAATCAAGATGAAATTTAGCGTAAATTTAGAACATAGCATAACTTAGATAATAGGCTGCATATTATACCGAAAATACGCGAAGCTGCGGGCAGAAGCTAGTATAAAAATAAACAAACATGGCAAAAGTTATTTTATTATAGTTATGTACTAGTTAGGTTATGTACACAGATAGTAAATAATTATGTTCTTCCACTACAATCCTTGCGCGCGGGATAACCGCTTTTGAAACTAAACTAAAGCATAAATATGTTACACGCAAATTTAACTACCTACTTTTCTGCTATTTAAAAATAAAAAATAATCTCAATAAACTCAGCGATTGAAGAATACATCATAACGAGTGCTTAGGTAGGTACCTATCTACTAGTTACGGTCTATAATTTTTTGAATCCGATAAAGTACCTACCTACGTCTTTAAAATGAGGTATAAGTTCTCTTGAATTTAAGGTGTCTTCTTAATTCTCATGGTCAATAAAATAGGCGGTGTTGCTATCAAAATACAAATAAATAACTACAAATCATGTATTTACATGAACATAGGCAGCTAGGTACGTTTACATAGACAAAAAATACACCTCCTGCGTTTGTAGTCGGGTAAAAATAAGTGCCAGTATGTAGGTACCTAGGAATGACAACTTGTGTAATAACGAAACTGTGTTTGCTTTTTCCGATAAAACTCAGCAACTCTTAAAGCCAGCTCAGCTACTTTTAAAGCTACCAACTACCACGGACTTATTTTTAACTAGCAGCGCCTCGCAATTTCACACGCGTAATTCCCGTTCCCTTGGGAATTCCGGGATAAAATATAGCCTATGTGTTATTCCAGACTATAATTTATCTCTGTGCCAAATTTCATCAAGATCCGTTCAGTAGTTTTTACGTGAAAGAGTATCAAACATCCGTCCATCCATACTTACAAACTTTCGCGTTTATAATATTAGTAGGATGTAACTACTATTTTGACCGAGCCTGTGCATTTATGAGCTTCCCAATGGGAGAGCCCAATCTGCATTGTTCTGGTTGTTATCGCTATGTTCTATTGGCTCTGACGTCGGTTAATGGATTACACGGGGATTTCAAGAGATCTAGACTGAATTGGATGAACCACGGTTCGGCAGTCAACTGGGTGACTTGTTGACTTCAATTGCTAGTTTTAGTAAAAAAAAGTAAAAGTAAAGTAAAAATGCGTTTATTTTGCAACCAATACATATACATAGCACATACAAAAGATAAAGGTTAATATAAAAGTATCAACATATTGGTCACAAAAATGGCCAACACTCAGCAGATGCAATGGCAGGATGTATCCTGCCATAGAGCTGGTCTTCCGTGGAGGACAGAAAAGGTAGACGCTTTTTTTAAAAAATTAGGTGTAGGTACGCTATAAAAAATGCGCATTGGCGCTATAAGTACCTAAAGATTAAAATCTAAAAATTCTTACGTCGCAACGCTAAGTGCAAAGTTTCTTCGACTTCGTACTTACTTAACTTGGAATCTAAATCCATTTGGATAAAATCGGTTTTCCTATTTCCTGTGACCCTAAAAGAACGAGATGATCAGAAAATTGCAGAATTTATTATCTTCCCCCTCAATCTGCCCTCGTTGTTGTGGCAACACTCTACAAACCAATTTCAAATTGTGTTGATACAACATTTTGAAATTAGGTCAACCGTTGGAGATACAACAAAGAATGTTTCATTTAACAACCGTTGTTCCCAAAATATTTAGCAAATACATTGTTTTTCTAAAAATTCAGCCATCCATTTAAAAATACAGGGAAGTTTGGTACAATAATGTACAAATGGCGCCAGGCGAGTTTTTCGAGGAAATCTCAGGGGACACAAGTCCCTAGGATTTATTACTCTCGACCTCAATTCGAGATATCATTAGAATTTTAATTAAAACGAGAGCCTCGCTAAGTTGATGATTGCGTGTACAAGAATTCAGAAAATTTGCCTTGAATGTGGTTTGGCTACATTTTACCAAATCATTTTGAAGATTTAACTTAACATTCGAAAGGTTTAACTGAGAAAACAAAGGATGAAAATCCTGATAATTATAAAATGGAATTGGAATTTATAATGGAAACCGTGACAGGGAGAAACATAAAACCATCATTAAGTTTTTCAATGACCCTGCGAGCTTTAACGATGCCTTTATAGCAGACAAAGGCCTCATTACGGCTATTTGGGGATTCGTGAAGTACCTCGAGTAGTGCGACATAAAAGAAAAAGGTTTTTTGTTCAGAATTTTCAATGAAATATCTATTAGGTGTACAAACAAGCTAACACAAAACCAGGATTGTTAACCGCTACGACAAAAACAAACAAACGAAAATGCGCGAATCATCCAAAAACCTACCCAACCCAAAATGTTTTCGCCTTTCCAAATCCTTTACCAAATGTGTTTGTAAGTAGAGTACAAATAGACCGGTAAAAAGGTATGTTGGGATGCCTGGGATATAGATTAGAGTCCCTCGAGCGAATCTGGCGACCGCAAGCGAAACCAAAAGTCGTCGGTTGGACCAACATGGACTAAAGAAATTACTTGGCGACAATAAAGGATCAGAGAGATGAGTCCGGTTGACAGTAGTTTCGAGACGGGATCGTGACGTAAATTTTTCCAAAGGTACAGAGCCTCTATGGTGCGAACAGAGAACTACGCAAAACCAAACAAAAATGAGAAATCACGTCTTGATAGATACTATAGTCGACTGGACTCGGGGCTTAGAATCTAGCATTTTTTAAATTTGTGGTACCTACAAGATATTTGAACATATTCCTTCTTCAATTTTATATGGTTGGCCAGCGGAACTGTAAAGACAGTCGAGTACAATTTTTCATACTATGTTACTTTGACCGTAATTAGCACATTATACCCACAAAAATACATTGTGAATAAACAATGTATTTTTGTAGGTATAATGTCATATTATTTGTATCATGTGTTCCGGAACCTTTGCACTATTTATAACCCCCAAGATTCCTTCTGAAATAATTCACATTATTATCTATAGAATTCTCCTTAAATTTTCTTACTCCACGTAGCACTAATGTGATAGAATTGTGCCTTTCCTACCTTTGGATTCGTTCATAGAATCATGCGGTAATATTTCTCTACTTTGTATGACGATACATTTTTGTATCACGTACCTTTTCAAGGGTCATTGTGGGGAAGGTACAGGATAAATCCTTAGGGATTTACGACCTTCCTGGTACCTTTGCGGTTACACTTAAACAGTGTTACTTATTTTTTATTTGTCTGTTTGGCGGAATTTTACCATAGGGTCATATTGTTGAGTAGGTAGGTACCTGGTTGCATCTAGATGTTAGTTAGAATAAGCACAAATTATCTTCTCTCAGTATTTGCAGGAACACGATTTTTTATTTAATTTGTTTATTTAACCAAGAACTAGGTAACAGACGGAGGTTTCCATTTCGTCCAGCATTGTTCTAAAAAATATGTCTAAAACAAGATAAAAAAAAAATTAAAACCCCCCGACAGATTTTCTTGAAACATGGCTAAGAACACTCGGGATAAAATTATCTATGACACAAAAAAAAATAAACGAAAATCGGTTCATCCGTTTGGGAGCTACGATACCACAGACAGATACACACACAGACACGTTAAACTTATAACACCCCTCTCTTTTTGCGTCGGGGGTTACTAAAAGTATAAAGAGTAAAAAATTAGAAACAGAGAACCCATTTTTTTTTAATATGTTTATTTAAACAAGACTTAGGTAACAGACGGAGGTTTCCATTCCGTCAAGCATTATTCCAAAAAATATATCTAAAATAAAATAGAGTAAAAAAGTATAAAGTACCTACCGAGAAACAAATATTTAATCATCAAAAAAATCCGTACTCTTCAAAAGAATCACTATCACTTTCATCAACGTCTTTGTTTTTGTCCTTCAAATGTATTAAATTCACTATTCTTTTGGAGTCAGCCTCATCGTAAACGATTGCTAAAGACATGGGGCTGGGAAGACTGTTGACCACTGCTTGGTTCAGCTTCATAAAGGGCTGATCCTTTAACTCTGGAAATAATTTAATAAAGCTTATGATATGATATATCAACAAAACTCACTTATTTTCTCTTGTTTTCACAGTGGCGAAAATAGTATGCGTTAAATACTTGCGTACGTACATGATGCGCGTGAACAAACAAGTTGGTTGTATGAATGTCAAAGACTTAAATCGTTAGATAGGCCCTTTCCGTACTGAGACCGCGCCACGTTGTTGCCACGCGAAATGAGTGAGCTCGCTCATTTGTAATCAGTTTTTGTGGTGTGTTTTTTTACAAATGTTCGTGCAATATGATTACACAATAAATAGCAATAATAACAGTTAGGTTTATTGGCAAAAAATTTAACTATTCATAATGTGCGCGCGTCGGGATTTTGTTAACGCACGCATTTAAAGACAATGCCACAGTTTTTGGTCTCAGAGCGTATCTAACGATTTAAATCTTTGGTGAAGGTACCATAAAAAAACTATATGAAAATAAACAATCTTCTAGCTCACATACCTAGACAATGATAGCTTTGCTAGATTGTAAGCTATCCTTAAAAAAGTAACTCAACTGATCCATATCAATACCAGTCGTCGCGTCCCCAAGACGCTGGCTGCATTGCCCCGCTGTATGGCAATGCTGATGCGCTGCGCCAGATACACTCGGGTAAGTAGTTTTCCAGCAAAAAGTAAACATTTGCTATTTTTCTCACCTCTAAAAAATGTTCGTGCCAGTTCCGTCACATATTGATTCTTAATTTTTGTCGACTCCTTTTCGTAAATGTGGCATTCTTCTTCTTGGGCTTTTGCTGTCCTGCTTAAAGCTGCACATAAGAAAATCTACAAAAAAATATCACATATCATGACTGACAGAAATATCGTAGGTTTCGAGAAGAAAGCTAGATAAATAATATATGAACTTCACTGAAGTGAAATTCGATCATTACGTATTTTATGAGTCGCATCATTAAGAAGATATTAAAATGAAACAACGTAGTTTCCATAATCTACAGGCAAGATAACGCACCTTCTTACTTGAAATCCATGGAGTTATAGAATAATTTCCTATTGTCAGTCAGGCATAAATAAGTAAATTAGACAAAGATCCTATGACTACGTTCAATATCTTTGAAATTAGATAACGCTGTATTATGGGAGGCGGCCGTATCGCTAAGAGCAATCTCTTTTAGGCAATTTTTGGTTGGATGAACAAAAGAGGTAGGTATAGTGTAGGTACATACCTAATGTGTCGTACATTACTCAATGACCTACTTAGAGATAAGGAAAAATAGATTTATATTTTATTAAATCTCAAACATATCGGATTAATAACGGAGAATCTTTAGATAAGCAAATAGAAAATCATTTTATGTTAAAACAATAAGAATATCGAATTACAAAGATGGAAGATGGAATGAATAAATCAAAATTAGAGGTAATTTTCTTCTCTTTTCGTGGTTTTTTATGAATAAACATTGAGTACAGAACCAACTACAGTCGTGTTAATTCCTCTTACCAACAACATTTCATAGGTACAACTAAAATTGACTTTTGTAAACCCCTTTCATGAACTCATGCTAAAACTTACCACAATAACAATTTTTTTAACCATAATGACTAGGAAGCACAAGAGAATGAGAACCACACGTTATTTTCAATTTTTCGTAAATTTAACTAAGTTTGGTTTATATCTTTGAATTTGCCAAAATTCATACATTTATTTAATGTTAAAGCTATTAGCGAACAGTAGGTATCAACTCAAATTTCAATTTAATTTTCTGTCTCTACATCTACACCTTTTATACAGAAAAACAGTTAAAATCCACCAATTTGTTAATTAGTTCGACAAACATTCTATATATATTTACTTACTAACTAATTATACGAAACAAACAGATGTTATAAAGGCTTTCGTTTGTGAAAGTAGGCCATTTTGTGTAACCCACTTTACTTTTTCTCACATCTGTTCAAAGGTAGGTATTTGGTTACGCACAGGTAGGAACGTAGGTACTTCAAATAAAATATTTTAAGTACTTACTAGTGTGTGCCAGCGTCTTTGCACCTGTTGTTTCCGGATAGAATGTAGCCAATAGATATATTCATAGTCAATTAACTCACAGTAATAGCGTGGAGTCAGGAAGTTGACGGTTTTACACCCCCGTGCTTCGGAAAGCACGTCCTGGTGGTTGGTCCTGCGAATGACCCCTCCCGGTCGTGTCGGTCTGCCGTCCCATCGGATAATAAGAGTGAGGGCAAAGAGAGTGCACTTGAGTTTGCGCACACACTTGTGCACTAAAATATGCCTTGCGCACATAGCTAGCCTCCGTTGAGACTGGCCGCCTAGGAGGACATCATCATCATTATAAAGACTACATGTCTACAAAGATCTAATTATTGTTCTATGGACACGTACAAACAGGCAAAGTAGCGTTGTATATAGGTAGTACTTACTTCAGAAAAACGTCTACGCTATAGCGTACCAAGCCGAAACAATGAACCCTCTACACCGCTACGGTTACGAAAATAACTTTATTTTTGCAGTCATCCCCTGTTTTACTTGAAAAATCGTAAAAGCGGGTCATCGCTCTCTTGAAATATTCGTCTTTATCTGTTAAATAATATGAATTCTAGTGAGTATTCCAAATCTTAACAAACAACGACGTTATACCTAACCATTCGTCATGCCTGTAGAAGTGCTACGCCGTAGCTCATCTACGAAATGACCTATATGGTAACGAATTGGTACCATAACCAGCAAAAAAATAACGTGTAGGTACCTTAGTATTATTATTATATTCTTTGCATGTTTCGTGTAGGAATGGAGGAATTGCAAACCGGGACAGATCTACGTCAACATAAATAACTCAGACTTTGCCTCAATAGACAGAAAATATGGAAATTCAGAAACTGCGTTAAAAGCTGCGCCTACAAGTCGTAGTGTGCGGCACAAAGAGTGGCACAAATCGATTGAGCAACAGGTCTGGCCGGGGCTCCGGCCTTGTGAGTGTAAGCTTTACACTAGGGATGTGCTCACCACTCCATATTACGAATATTCGACTTACTTGAATGGTGCGATGATGTGCCTTCATTTTAATGATAATTAAAATTGAACTCTCACCAACGACTTTTACGATTTCTTTAAAAGTTTTACATAGGTACCTACCTATTTAAACTCAACAGCATGTTAAACTGGGCAATGTTGTCGCCAAGCGACAAATTAAACAAGATCAAAATTTAAAATTTAAATACCCCCCCCGACAGATTTTCATGAAACATGGCTAAGAACACTCGGGATAAAATTATCTGACCCAAAAAAAAAACTAAACGAAAATCGGTTCATCCGTTTGGGAGCTACGATACCACATATAGATACACAGACAGACACGTTAAACACGGCTTCATTCAAAATCCACATTTTTTCCAGTTCCTGCAGAACAATACCTATATTATATTAACTTGACCAGATTCACTTTTCCTACTCCACTCTGACATTTAGGTCATCCCTAATTTACACGTAGGCTTACACGTGTACTACGTGTATATCTGTTTAAAACTGATTCAGCGATGCACGCTGGATGTAGTTTTGAACATGGTGCCTACCTACTTTACAACAAAATATTTCCCAGCAGAGAATTGAAAGTAAAATGGAGCACACACATGTGGTAGCTAGGTCTAGTGCGTAAGTACCTAGGTAGGTACTATAAAGTAATTATGTGGCCTCGTCGCATGGTAGCCATTGTGCTGCCCTAAGCAATCCACGCCCGTGGGCCTCCCTTAGTTTAACCGATACAGTGCGGAAGACGCCGGAGGGGCGCCACCAAAATCTTTTCCGTCTGGTGTATTATCCGCTCGACGAACTTCTTTAGGGGCTCCGTCAAATATTTCGATGTCCAAAAGGGTTCTATCGCTAAAATATTTTGAGAACCGCTGGCCTAGTCAATTAAAAACGCGCACATTTTTCTTACATGTGCCAGCCAGTTTTTTTTTCTGTTTCTGGTGGCCCCCAACACATGATGCCCTAAGCAATTGCTTAGTTTGCTTAACTTAAAGGCTAATCCGGCACTGAGTAGGTACCAAAATAGATAAGAAATTTCAATCACCGCACATCTTTTTACGGATCTTCCATTTACCAAATAACCAGAAACGTAAATATATCGCCAGCACAGTAAATAGGCGCTACCTACGTCATTTCGGGAACAAAAACCTAATAACCCATACAAAGTAGCCTCATCCATCCTCGTAGACGTCCATTTATCCCCAAGACGCCGATCCACGTGTTTTCGTTTTTCGCAAACTCCGTGCCTCGTTAGGTAGAGAACTCCGTACCGTATATTTTTTTATAGTAGATAGATATATTTTATGTGTGTATTAGCAGGATACTAGTCACATAGCATACAAATAGGTAGGTACCTATTATAAATGCGAAAGTTTAGATGGATGGATACCTATACATGTATATGTAAATTACTTCTTCACGCCAAAACTACTGAACGTATCAGGCCGAAATTTGCAGATGTGTAGGTAAGACCTGGAATAACACGTAGGCTACTTTTTATTGACGACCTCCGTGGCGCAGCGGGCGAAGGTGCGCCTGCGACGCAGGAGGTTGCGGGTTCGATTCCCGCCTCGGAAGAAATTTGTGTACGATCTGCAGAAATTTGTTCCGTTGGTCTGGGTGTTTAATAAAAATATCTATGTACCTATGTAGTGTATTAGGTAAGTATATCAGTTATCTAGTACCTACCCATAACACAAGCTCTGCTTAGCTTGGGGCTAGATAATGCTGTGTGAATCGTCCAGCATTATTTTTTATTTATTATGGCATAAAGAAGTTTCCATCGTAAACAATGAGTGCGAAGCCGCGGGCATAAAGCTGGTATCCTATAATTAAATATCCTATAATTATATGTAAGTAGGTACCTATATAATTAGGATCCCGCGAATATTAAAAAGGCGTAGATTGAAGATGTGTGTTTTTCATCATCATCATCAGCCCATGTTAGTCCACTGCTGGACATAGGCCTCCCTAATGAGCGCCACAGCGCTGTCTTCAGCTTGCCGCATCCAGCAACGCCTGCAGTCTTTCGCAGGTCGTCATCCCACCTGGCCGGAGGCCTCCTACATTAAGTCGTGTTTCGTTTTCAAGCATTGCGGTATGGATGAAGATAAGACTCGACGTAGTTTCCCAAAAGCTGCCCAGCCTAGATTGGATCCTCCTCTTGGCCTCCTTCTCAAAATTGTTTTTACCTTACTGCAGAATCTGCCCGAGGTAAGTGTAATCGGAAACGATTTCGAGAAGGTGTACGACCACCGGTCTTGGATCAATGTGGCCAGTTAGGTATCATGATTTTAGTTTTATCCAAATTCATGGCAGACGTCATGAAGGGAATTCAAGCGCGGTCGCCTTACTTACCGAATCGACGTGCGAGGAACAATTAACTTTTTTACTCGTCTGTAGGTACTTTAAAATGTATGTACCTACCTAGATGTTGAGGAAAATGAGGTACCTATATTTCAGAGCTTTTCAGGAGAACTAGACACTTTAAGGCATAGTTAATCGGCATAGCAACCATGTGTGGTTGGCAGGTAGATAATGCCATAGGCATTAAGCCCACCTTTTACTTTTAGATAAATGTGTGCAAGGATTTAAGTAAATGAAATAGTTCATGATTCATGCTCGCTATAGATTCGTCGAAATCAGCGGGACTGCCAGCTTGACGTCGAGATAGCAGCCACAGTGAAAGACCTAAATATCTCCTAAAGTAGGTACTGGGGCACTATTTATTTTACTTAGGGCATCGGGATCAATATTTCATGACACATTTATTAGAATAGTTGAAACCACCAAATTCCATGGCGGGGCTGCTAACTTGACGGACACTATGTCATCAGCAAATCGCAGGTGTGAGATGTTATCTCCGTTAATGCCCTTGCCTTTCCAGTCCAACTTCATAAACATATCTTCCAACGCGCTTGTGAACAGTTAAGGGGGATGTCATATCGACATCCCCCTGTCTCACGCCTCTGCGCAATTGGATGGGTTTAGACTGCTGGCCCTGTACTTGGACACTTATGGTGGCGGCTTCGTAGAGACATCTCAGCACCTCGACATAACGACAGTCTACTTGGCATCGCTGTAAGGATTCCAGAACAGCCCAGGTTCCGACGGAGTCAAAGGCCTTCTCATAATTCACAAAAGCCAGACACAGGGGCTGATTATACTCTTCGGACTTCTGTATAATCTGCCTCACTGTGTGTATGTGGTCTATGGTGCCATATCGTCCGCGAAACCCGGCCTGTTCTGGTGGCTGGAACTCGTGAGAACAGCTTATAGACGTAGCTCAGGAGTGAGAAGGGTCTGTAGTTTTTAAGAAGGGTTTTTCATAAACAAACCTATTTACAAGACAACGCCACTATTACCTTGTGAACCTATCGGACAGACTCTGCATGCATGAAGCTTACGCTTTGCGGTAAATCACTTTCCCACCAGTTTTATTCCTTGTTGAAAAAAAATCACCATTTTCAATCTCCCTCTCAGCCGCGCAGTTATGGGTATTCGCCACGCGTTAAGGGTACCTATACAATATTATTTCTTCATTTTATTGTCATCCATCAATAAACCTTATCTTATGCATCTAACAGGCGCCAACTTCAACAAGCGCATGTGCGTCATGTTATTCTTGTTGGGATGCAAACAGTTTTAGTATAGGTTTAAGAGACTATAATGAAAAATACCATTTTGGTCTTATATTCTGAAAGAAAAATGACACTTAGGTACTTAAAATTAACAGATATAAGTATTTACAAATGAACTGCATTAAATTCAAAAAAATAATGACATTACATCAGCAATATTACTACTAACTTATATTCACAAAATGATTGAACTAAAATTATTAACACACACTTTCAGAATACTGAAAATGGTCTTAACATTGTGTTACTATCTTATACATCCATTCATTATGATAACAGCCTTAAATACTAATAATAATGTTAGACAATCTACACAGCATCAACTGCAAACACACTACAAGTCTTGACTTATGGGTACTAGATACTAGTTTACAGATTTAAAAACATCTTGGAAACCAAACACACCACCTCCTGTGTCGCAGGCGGACCTACGCCTGATCTACGCAGAGGTTGATTCAATACTGTCAATACTCTTGCCATTCATGTTGATTCCAGGATTGGCTATCAACTCATCTTTTATACTGTTGCAGTGATTACTCAGTTGAATATCATTAGTATATTCAATAGAGAGAATATCTGTTGCACGTATCAATGACATTTTGTTAATCATTCCAGCTGGAGTCAAAAGATTATCAACAAGAATTTGGGATCCATCTGTGTTCCATCCTTTGAAGTTGCCACTTAGCTTGGACTTTTCAATTGTTGTCATATTACAAGGCTGGTCTGGAACAACAAATTTATTTATTAAAAAAGAAAATTCAAAATCACAATCACTTAAAGTAAACAATAGGTATACTGTCCACAATATCAACCTAAAGGGTGAATAGGTACAATGCCTCACCCTGTATGATATACCTTCCTATCATGTTCACCCTTGGCAAAATATGAAAACATTTTTCTGTTTGGATTTGAAGTAGGTAATGAATATCTTACTAACACTATGACACTTTTGTCTATTCTAAGCCTTGCCTTGCTTTGTATACCTAAAACTGAGGGGTGAGTCTATTTGCCGTTAGTAATGTAAAGAGACACAATTGTGCTGTCTCCTTTTTGTATAGGATTTGCGTAACTATGCAAACAGACTACTAGTGCAGACAGGGAACTCCCTGTCTGCATGATAGAGGTGATGTACCAAATTGTATGGAAAAAGGAGACATCACAATCATTTCTTACTAACATCAAATAGACTCGCCTCTATGGTCCTTGAATAAATTATAGCTAGCCAAATCACCCTCAAATAAAGAAGGTTTGTAAACAAACCAATGCAAAAACTAATACTCACTTGCAGTTTCAGATATTATTGTTAGGAATATTAGGGAAGGATCACAAATCGACAATAAATGTAAATTTCGTAAGTATAATAATACGCAGAATTAGTGTTAAAGTTGCAATGTAGGCTGGCATAGAAAGAATAGATCTACAAAATAGAGATGTTTTGTTTGCGCGTTTTTTGTAACAAAATCAGAACGTTAGCGTTGTAGTAGGTATTATATGTGTGCCGCCGGTTCTAATAAACGTAGTACTTCTATTATTATTAATAAAGGACCGGCGACCACTTCTTATATGTACACAGGTGTCCAAAGATAGAAGATCCTTAGGCTGATGTCTCTACTTGGATGTAAAAGCCACAAAGAGGATGAAAAAATGATAATATTTATAAACCTACCATTTAGTTCAGATATCGCATGCAAAAACTTAATTCTTAGAAGGGCTCGTGCATTTTGTTGATCTTGTTTGTCTTCTTTGTCCTTGTTCATAGTGCGGCCCAAAATTAAATTTTATTAACACAAATTTTACAAAACTGAACAAACTTAAAGTACTGCAAAGTAATTTTAAACGCCCTAAACGGCAACGACGTCCTCGGTCGGCACTCGGTCGGCCTCGGCAACACAGCTCGGCAACACGGCAAGTGTTCTTCTTCTTCTTTTCTGTGGTTTGTTGTAACTGTCATCGATCAAAAGAAATGTCAACTTCAACTTTTTGTCAATGGCCAAAAGAAATGTCATTCCGAAAGTGAGAAGACAGTGACAACGATGACGAATATGATTGTAGATGGATTGGACGAACAAAATCACCTTTTTGAGGATGGCTACAAGAATGGTTACAAGGCCTTCCACAAAGTTGATAACCACCTCCAGCTGAAGACAAGGACGCAGTTGTACCCCTGTCTACAGCTTGTCCCATCCAGCACCTGCCTGCAGTATTTCGCAAGGTCATCCATCATCCTAGGTGTAAGTACTTGGCCTAAGAGCGTCTTGCACTACGTTTATCGAGTCGTGGTCTCGGTTCTTGAATGGAGTCTCCATTATTACTACATTTATTTCTTTGAATTTATCACACAGGGATTCTCTGCGACCCATAATTATTATAGATTGCACGAGCAGCTCTCTTCTGCAGCACAAATTATCGATATATATGTACTACGCACTATAGATTTCGCGATCAGAACACTTAGGCCCTTCTCTCACAAAGCGACTCTCAAGCGATTTGTGTTTCGTACGCGTATCCTGCGCGTCGCTTGCGAGTAGCCGCCATACATATTCAGATAATTTCGCAAACGACGAGACGCGTCGACGACGCGTTTGATATCAGTCGCACGCTACTTACCGTCTTGCTGGTCACACGCTACCTACCCGAGTCGTAGGTATACGCGTTGTATTACAAAATGGCGGCGGAACAATCTTTTAATACTCATTTTGTCCAGGAGGTGGAAAATTATCCATGTTTGTATATTTATAAGCTGCCAGAGTACGTAAGAAAATATGTTACAGAAAAGGCGTGGATTGAGATTGGAAAAAAAAATTAATTTTTCAGATCAGTAATAATATTTTTTTATTTATATAAATTACATTTATACAAAATAATTAGATTGCCAAGGAAGCGAAGCATATGGAGTTATTAGATAGTTGGCAAGATAATTTCTCTAGCTTTTCTCTAGCAGCGACGAATGCTCTACAATTGATATTTTTTTCGATGTAGGTACGGATGTACCCAGAATCTTCTTTTATTCTTGTAATATTATATACAGAATAACACTGTCTTCATCGCTAGAGTCACTAGACATCGTCGTACGAATGTTGTTCTTCAAATGATAAAAAATAGTCTCATTTCCGTAGCACCGTGTGCGGAAACGAGTAGCATACCAGTAGGCGATCATGGTTTGCATCTCAGTCGCGTAGCATTTGAATAGCTTCGTGAGAGAAGGGCCTCACCGTAGAAAGAGTATTTAATCTGTGGGCCTCACTCTGTTCGACTGAACTGTACTGCAATCCGTACACCTGACATTAGTGTGGCTTCGACATGCATGCAGCTTGGACGCATATGGAGCCGCGCTAATAATACGAAAATCCAAATCTAAGTGTGACCCTGGACGTAAATAATGAAAAATAACAACCCAGTAGTCAAGTAAGTAAAATTATTTGTTGTATTATGTGAATAAATAGGTAATAATATCGTACCTAATACCTCAACAGATAGAAATAATTTTTCATAAATATGCACGCCATTGTAATCATAGACTAAAACATGCAGATGTTCCACTTCAAAACCGGTTGTAGGTAAAAATAATGTGATTGATGGAAGACAGATAGGGTGACAGACTTGACGCTGTTTTTTTTAAATGATTGAATTTTTTATTATTGATTTTTAAAGATTTTTAACCAGTTTCATATTTTTAACGTACTTCGAAACAAGGAGGAGGTTCTATGTTCAGCTGTATGTAGGCTATGTTTATAAGTATGTTCGTCGATTTCTCAGTCATTTGATTGACTGATTCCGGACCAATTTGTGATCTTTTCAGTTGTTCATAGGTGCTCCCAAGGTGGTTCCAATATTTTATTCCCCAGGGATTTCTATTTATCCAGCAAAACTTAAAAAAACAGTTTAAAACTAAGGGATTCGAAGTCGGTTTTAAGTTTTTTCAAAACTATTTAAATAAGTATTACATTTTCAAAGAAATCAAATTATTGAAAATTTTTTTTTTTTTTTTTTCCTTTCAGAACATAGCAAGACAAAGTAGACAAGAACAAAGTTCAGAAAATATGACGACGTGCGCATTTCGATACTGCAAAAACACATCAAGAAATGTCAGCAAATCAGATGATATCACTTTTCATCGGTAAGTTTAGTGGGAAAAGTATAAAAGTTTATATTAAAATCTTAACAATACTCAATACTCGAGACCTTGGAAACATATAGGTACTAATAACCATACCTAGATAAGATCTTGTCATTCCTTAGCAATTGAAGGTCATTTGAAGGTGTATATTTTACCTCACGTCCCCGGACACCGCGCCTCCCCCGCTTCGCCCTCCGTTTGAATGTTGGCGTTCGTGTGCAGACGTGTAAACTGATCATTGTGTGCTCCAAAATATATATCTCACAGTGTAAACAGCAACCGCGGGATGTAATATATAGCACAAGATGTAATTTATATTATATCCCATAGTCAAAAGCCGGCTTTACGCGCGAGCTAGTAGGTACCTATTCAAAAATAAATTGGGTTTTTGATTTTACACTAATAAGGGAATGACATGAAATTAAAATATATTTATTCTGAAAGGTACCTACAGACTTGTATAAGAAAATATAAAAGTAAACATAAAGATCTAGCAAGAGTTACAAACATAACACGCGACTACTTATGGGTGATGATGACATTATTTTTAAAGATCTCATCTCTAATTCAGTTATAAATTTCAGGTTTGTTCACCCTGATCATTCAAAAAGAGAAGAATGGATAAAAATAATTCAAAAGGATAGAAGCGAAGACACGTGGCTGCCTACAAAATATACGTTTATCTGCTCTGCACACTTTCAGGCTGCTGATACTTATACGACTAAAGCTGGAAAGCGTTTTCTTAAGAAGACAGCTCTTCCTTGTAGTAATCCTTCGGGATATGCTGTCAAAAATCCACCGGCTTCTCCAACATCTTTAGACAAAATACAGTTGTCTGACTCTGAATCAATTTTTGATACACCCCGAATAATTAAGTTGAAAAAAGATTTAAGGAAAGAATCTGCTGCAAGAAAATTATTGGCAAAAAAAAATTTAAAATTACAACGGCAAAATAAATATCTTCGGAAAAAAACGCAAACGTTAACTGGGATTGTTAAACAATTAAAAGAAAAATTTTTGGATAAATAAACAAATAGAAAATTAATTGATGAAAAAAGCTGAAGTCATTGAAATGTATTCTAATACATTACATAAAATAAGAAAATCTAGAAAAAAAATTAAATACTCATCAAGCATACGAAAATTTGCTCTCACTTGCAATTACTACTCACCGGTTGCTTACAAATACGTCCGTCAATTTTTTCAATATGCTTTACCCCACCCTCGGACTCTCGGCAAGTGGTTTAACGCTGAACCAGGATTTACAGAAGAGTCCTTCAAAAGCTTAAATTTAAATCTGAATCGACATCCAAACCGGTTATTTGCTCTCTTGTGTAAGTTATTCAAGCAGAAAAAGTTAGGATATGTAAATTTTGGAGACTGTCCTGTAAAACAACAAGAAGAATTAATAGCAACGCAAATCTTAGTATTTATGCTAGTTTCTCTGTCAGAAAACTGGAAAATACCTGTGGGATATTTTTTGGCAGCAGGTATCAGTGCAGATACTAAGGCGTCTCTAATAAGAATTTGTCTTTACAAATAGTAGTAGGGGTTTTTGTACCCAGTGTAACTTTCGATGGGTGTGCGGCAAATTTTCAGGCTGTTGAAAAACTGGGATGCGACTTTTCTGATGTCGATAACCTTAAAACATATTTCATACATCCCTCTACTTTAGACGTCATTATCAACGTCTGTAAGATGACGGATTTTTTTGAATGCAAAAAAAACCATCAAACAATTAGGGTTCCACGCAAAAATTAAAATTCTACGGGGGCGAAGCCGCGGGCTCAGCTAGTATGAGAACAATGTGGCGGGACCAGGTAGCGGTGTGGCCCTGACTGATCTGCGCGTAAAAAATGTTACCATCTATTAACAACCGGGCGCTACCGTCATGATGAGTCATCGGCCTGCCTACTTGCTTTGCTTACTTGATAGGGGTTTGTAAGGCTTCTCAAAATAAAACAAATTGTATTATTATGCGTATTTAATTTAATCAAATAAACCCTAATCACACAATCATAACACGCGACAATGTAACGTGAATATAACAAAATTATAAATACCTGAAACATCCTGAGTGGAATCTGGTATACAGAAAAAACTGACCTCCATAAGGTTCGTTTTGTATCTACACAGTACAGTACAGTACAGTACACGTATACAATTATCATCTAAAGTAATTTCTAGAACCTAAGAGTCAATCGGTAAACGATTTCATGCAGTTACACAATTTATTACAGCGAGTGTTGTAAGAATAAAATGTGACTATTCTATGTCACCTCAAAACCGTTGGAGAGTTGTTCCGAAGTAATTTTTGTTCGCCGCGAAACGCCTCCGCTTCTGCCTTCCAAATTGTGCCTGAATTTTGAAAAGTAGGTACCTCATTTTCCTTGGCGATTCACCGCTCTTCGTCCACGGTCCCAACTGAAAAGTCCATGGAGTATGCTAGTAGTGAGCCCTTCATTAGTGGAGGGAATGAGCTGCTAGGATCAATTTAATACCAATTTATCTATTCTTCTAAACAGTTAAAGATTTTAGACGATCACTAGCAAGCAAATTCTGTGTTGGTGTGGGGGTGGTTAATTAGTTTGTAGCATCAAGTTTCTATTACAAAATATAAAATAAAACAGAGTTCAAAAGTAATTTAACATTGCAGATATATAGAACTTGTTGCCACACAAAGATTTTAGGTACCTGGAAACATACAGATGGTGTGATATGCGCACAGCGGTGCTCCCAACTCCGTAATGCGACATCGAATGGTACGACGGACATAATCGAGTTTTGTTGCGTATTAACATCTCCAGAATTATAATTTACTATTTTTATAGAACACAGAACAAGAATCACATGTTTTCCTGACATATTAATAATAAAACTTGGGTGTTTAGTAATGAACCCTAAACCAACATCCTAACAAATACCTGGCATTTTCTTTCGGCACCAGTGTTCACGACGTCGAAAAATAATATTTAGAAATACCTCAAAACAATGCAGAAGCCAACAGCTCCTTGGGAATCGCCAATAAACGATAGATAGGCGGAAGCCTCCTCTCGGCAACTATTCAAAATACCAATTAAAATACCTGCCATCCGTCCGTCGGTGTGACGACAACTACCGAATCGATAATGGCTCAACAATACGCCCCATTATTGCCATTATATAACGAAGTTATATTTTGGAATTCTACATTAGGCTGTAAAATAACAGTGTTCATTTTATTACTTGTATTTTTATATTTTTGGATAGGGTTTTTGGATAATATGGGATGTTTGAAACAGTTATTATATGTTATTTTGGAGGGGAATGGGTAGGAGCTGGTCTGGGGTTGGCTGTGGGTTGGACTTGTAGGAGTGGGTAGGATTTTATACTTACCGGTTTGAGGCGCTTTTGTGATACCTCAGTGAATGCTAGCGACGGTCACGGGAGCGCCGGCGAGACCGCTCGCGCTCGTGGGGAGAACCTGGAAACACAAATATTAAAAATATTATAGAAACATTGATGTACTCGTATCTTTAAAAAAAATTATAGTACATGTAAAGGAGAGCTTAACCCTATAAAAGTTTTCTTACAGCAAACCTTTTGGGTGTGGAGAAAGGTAGTGTAATGAATAAAATAATACATATTTCACAAGATTCTGCCCGCGGCTTCCATTTCGTCTTTCCGAGATAAAAATAAGCCTATGTACCCGCAATATCAACAATGTTTCAATCATCATAACTCATCATTCATCACCTATGGTTTCAATACCAAATTTCACTATGATGCTTTCAGCCGTTTAGACAAGAAAAGATAACAGCCAAAAAAAAAAGAGAGAGAGAGAGAGAGACTGAATTACTTTAGAATTATATAATACATAGTAGTATATAGATATAGAATTACAGAAAAACAGCACTTTCAGTGCCACCGACGCAAATGTAATTCTTTGAGTCCTATAACCTGCGGTTCGCGCCACAGCGGCTGGGAATTGAATCATCTACAGCCTATACCGGTCCACTGGACGCAGACCTCCACCTCAAACAAATTGTCAAACATATATAAATATCCTTTGTAAAAAGGCTTACCACAAAATATCAGATTATCTAGAGGATAAAAAAGCTTGGGGCAAGTTTTGCTCCAGCTCGAAAAATAACAACTAACAGGCAGTTTCTTCGTCGCTTCTTTACTTTAGTCTACATAAGCGACAGAAATCAAAAATATCACTTATTTCGGTGTCAGTATTTAGTTTTATGATTTGACCTCTTCTAAGTGTACATTTATTGTATTTATGGAAATAAAGAGTTTTTGATTTGATTTCATTTGACCTGATAAAAGCATTATTGGCCATTGTAACACTGGCCACGGTAACGCTGGGCGTGCGGATCGCAGTTTTTGGTAAAATTGTTCTGCCGGAGGCGCATCTGCCCGACCCGCGGTGGATATCCCTTAGTCGCCTCTTACGACTCCCGCGGGAAGAGTTGGGGTGGTGGAAATTCTAAGCCACACGGCCATGGTCTCCAGTACTTCTCGGTACGGTCACGTTTCACGTGATCTGAGACCAGTGTATTATTATACATATATTATATGGTCTTATTATTATATGGCGCAGTGGGCGAAGGTCCGCCTGCGACGCAGGAGGTTGCGGGTTCGATTCCCGCCTCGAAACAAATTTGTGTACGATCTGCAGAAATTTGTTCCATTGGTCTGGGTGTTTTCTATGTATAACTAGCTGCTGCCCGCGGCTTCGCCTGCGTAGTTCCCGTTCCCGTGGTAATTCCGGGATAAAACATAGCCTATGTCCGTCTCCTGATTCTAAGCTGCCTCCCCACCAATTTTCAGCCAAATCGGTTCAGCCGTTCTTGAGTTATAAATAGTGTAACTAACACGACTTTCTTTTATATATATAGATAAAAAATATCTATCTATGTAGTGTTTTGTATTAGGTGTATCAGTCCTCTAGTACCTTAGTTATAACACAAGCTCTGCTTAGCTTGGGGCTAGATAATGCTGTGTGAATTGTCCAGCGTTATTTATTTATTATTATTATTAGTGTATGATTTTCTGAGCCAAGCTGTGCATCGCAGTTACAAACCACACGGCCATTGACTTGGGCACAGAATGTGTAAATATACAGAAATAATAGTCGTCTTACGGTGTCTGTCCTTGCGATGCCTGCGGTCGCGGTCGCGGTCGCGGTCACGGTCCTTGTCACGGCTCTTCTCGTCGCGGCTCGACCTACAGACAAACAATATTGTGTGTATGTATTGGTGTCAATTCAAATGTTGCAAAAACTAAACAATTTGACAGGAATAAAAATGTTGCCATCGCTTTCATCCGTGGACGACCTCTGTGGCGCAGCGAGCGAAGGTCCGCCTGCGACGCAGAAGGTTGCGGGTTCGATTCCCGCCTTGGGACAAATGTTCGTAACATTCTACAGATATTTGTTCAGGGTGTTCTGGATGTTTTCTATGTATATTAAAAATATCTATCTATGTAGTGTATTATATTATGTATATCAGTTATCTAGTACCCATAACACAAGCTCTGATTAGCTTGGGGCTAGATTATGCTGTGTGAATTGTCCAGCATTATTTATTTATTTATTTTATTTTAGATAACGTTCGAAATAAAAAAGGATGGCATCATTTTTAGTCCTGTCAAATTAATTTAGTTTAGTTTTAGCGACATCTGAATTGACACCATTGTATAATGTAAGTAGGTATGTTAGTTTCTTACGTAATCATCAGTTTGGAATGGAATGACCTTTGAAGTTAAGTATTCATTGAATTGAACAATGCTTTCAAAAGAATGTATCTTCCATTATGGATATAAGAAAACAATTAACTGTAATATATACACATGTGTTTTTTAATTTAATTTGCTATGAATCCTGATTTTTATTTCTATAAATACATTAATGTGTACAAAGTTTCTCAGTTCTATTTCTTATTTGATAATAATTTAAAGATTAAAATTTGACTAGTCTATAAGCTTATTTTGTAAGCCTTAAAAAATAAACATTATTGATTTCTAGGGTCCAGTTAGAAAACAAAAACCAAAGCTCTGATTAGTTTTCGTGCAAAACCAACTCTTATGTCACGTGCATATGATAGCTATTGCACGATAACGAATCAGGAACCTCGATTTCGTTTTTACGAGTACGGGCCCTGATTTTTCTTACCTACGGCTATGACGATCTTTTTCTTTATCCTTAGAATCCTTGTCCTTAGAATCTTTATCCTTATCCTTGTCCCGGTCTCCCCTGTCGCTGCGGTCCCTATCTCTCTCTCTGTCGCGCTCCATGCGCTCCCTATCCCGGCGGTCAGAACCGAGGCCGCCACCCGCACGTGACCTCTCTTTCTCCCTTTCATCTCGGCGCCTTTTTTCTTTCTCTTGTTGTTGCTTTTCACGGGCCTCGTGCATTTCTTCGTAGGCTTGGCGGAGCTTGAAATAGCTGTGAATGTGACGTTTGTTTATGTAAGGTTCAAAAATCAAGACCATATAGAATAGCAGTGACTAGAAGGCAAGAATAAGTCTTAACTAAAAGTTGTATATGAATTGCTAAATTATGGCCTGAAATTCCATTCTGTAGCTGAACAAGTGAATAGAATGTGTGAAATGAATTAGGTGTGAAAAGAAATGAGTTTTTATCCTATAAACTTTTAAATGTTTCCATAAAAACGCGTGCGAAGCCGCGGGCAAACCGAATTTATTAAGCTCATAAAAAGATAATAACAAAAATTAATTTTGTAGTTCAGTTCTTATCTTGTTTATGGTTTGCTGTTGTTGCCTTTCATTCAATATTTGGGCCTCTTGCTTGCTTGTACCGTCTCCGAAAGATGTATTAATTGAGTATATCGCATTCACTGCCCAGCCTCGACTCGCTGTCGATACTGGATGTGCGACATGGGTAATGGAAGTGTTAAAATACCTGCCTTGCAGTAAAGCAACATACCCGACATGTTGTTTCCCAGACAAGTGGTCATCAATCCGCTGCTGCGCGTCACCGACGATCAGGAAAGCACCGCAAACGGGACACACCTCCATTTGCTTCTCTTGCGCAGCTGCTAGCTCCGCGGTTATTGACCAGTGACTGGAAAAGTATTAGAATATTAACTACAGCTAGAAAATAGGGTAAAATGTGTAATCATGATTCGACAGACAAGGGACTCATATCTAGACAACAATTGGGAATTACGTGTGTGGATTATGTAGTATAACAAAAATGCCTAATTGTTTACGACATGTAAGCAAAAAAACTAAAAAACGGGACCTTCTCTGCGCCCCCACTCCCAGGGCTGACCGCACAGGGGTGGGAACTTTTTGTATGTTGGTCTCTTAACTAGTCCAAACAAAGTTCTGAAGTCAACATTCCTGCTTTCGAGCTCTCCATCCACAATCTTTGTTGACTGGACTAAAATTAAATAATGAGTGATGTTTTATAGGTACCGAAAAAGTCCAAATAAAGAAAAGCGCGTCTCTCTTTAAACTAATTGTATGAATTTGTAAGTAAGTACATACCTACAAAAAGCAAATTTACTCATGGTCCTGGGTTGCGGATTGAAAATTAAACAATTAAATAGTGACCTATTTAAATTTATCTAAAAATCTAATCAAAAACATATATGTCAAAACTAGCCAAGTTTGTGCAGATAGTGACTTCACCGATAAAAGAGCTGAGATCATATGGAAAGGTGTCAAGTTTCTTAGCAGTTCCTAATCTTAATTTGTTTTTTCATTACTTTTATTTGTGTTATTTAATTTGTGTTTTATTGTGTTTTATTTAATTTGTGTCTTGGCAAGTCCAAAATTAAAACAAATGCTGTGGATATATACTTGCCAAGACACTAATTAAATAATGAAAGAATGTAACAAATTAAGATTTGGAACTGCTATGTAACTTGGCAACTTTTCACTGTATGGAAAGAGATCATAATTATTATGATTTTAGCTCTTTTATTGGTGTTGTCCTTCGATCAGGTATCTGCCATTTATAATTATCTACAACTTGTTTTGTTGTTATTTTGTTTCATTTTAAGTCATTTTATGGTTACTTTCTATCAATGTGTTTTTTTTTTGGAACGGATGGTTTCAGGATGCCCATCACAAATCCAGGATTGGTGATTCTGGGAGCCAGAGAATACCTTGACTGTGGGTGTAGGCAATATTTGAATGAACTTGAACTTGGCTAGTTTTTACATTTATGTTTTAGATTAGATAATAAAATTTTTAAATTGTATAAAAATTACAAGCCAAAAGTATTGATAAAAACAAATTATGAATGAAAAGTTATTTTACAGATATACAAAATTCACTATTTTATTTCAAATTATGATAAATAATCTAGGAATGACTGCATTAGTTTTCTTCAAACATAGCTAAGAAGAGGTTCAAGTATGCATCTCACTTCTCAAACAAAAACTAAATTCATTTTGTTCTAGCCATTTGGCAGGTACAATGCCTGCCACAGACCAACACCGTATCACACTTTATCACCCCTCTTTTTTGTACAGAATTGTTTATGTATTTAGAAATTACAGAAAAAATGTTAATGCAAAAAGTTGTAGATTCACACAGAAAATACTCAAAACATTTACCTGTTTTCTTGTTGTTTCAGCAGGGAATCTTTCTCTTCCTTCAACCTGTCGCAGAGCTTCATCAGACCTTGTGCCTGCTCCACATCACCCCTGGTGCCTGCTTCTTCTGCTTCTTGAACCAGGGCCTTTACCTTTTCCGAGAGCAGATTTACCTTTGGAAATAAAATATTGAATTGAAAAGTCATTAAATATATATCTATACAGGTTGTTTTTATGTTTTTCCTATATGCTGGTCCTTACTTTTGTTACACCCTGCATAAAATACCAGAAGATAATTTTGTGTTGTCTGGTATTTTTTTTTAACCCCAGATGCAAAAAGAGAGGAGTGTTATAATTTGAATGTGTCTGTCTGTGTATCTGTCTGTGGTATCGTAGCTCCCAAATGTATGAACCGATTTTCGTTTAGTTTTTTTTGTGTAATAGATAATTTTGTCCCGAGTGTTCTTAGCCATGTTTCATGAAAATCTGCAGGGGGTTTTTAAAATTTTAATTTTGTTATTGTTTAAGTATTTTAATACCTGTTCCTGGTTCTTCTCAGTTTGGGCAGCAGTCATTGGTGGTCCTTCAGGTTTTGAATTCATCAATTCCAGTCTTTGCTTCCCTTTCTGTATCTTCCCTAAAAATGAGGTTATTTTTAAATTAAAACTTAGTATAACAATAATTTAGTTTTTAATTTATTTTGTGTATGCAGTAAGTAAATCAACTGTACTCACTTTCAACATCATTGATCATGTGCTGACAAAATCGTAGGAACTCTTCAACATACTGAGATTTCTTGTAAGTAGACTCAGCCTTTTCAAACAGTTCTTTGACCTCATCATCATGAACTTTTGGGCACACTCCAAGGTCAGCCCTGGTGTTCACAAACAAGTCATGTGGACAGAACTTCACCATGTAATAACTGCAATACTGCAACAAGATTATACCATTGTGAATTAACCGATTACAAAAATCCTACAGAGGTACAAAAGAAAGGTTTTTATTAATACCATTAATCCAAAGTTTTATTATTGGATAGTATCGATAGAGCGCACAAAGAGCGCTATATGTATTTTAGGTTACAATGGGATAGAAGGAACAGAAACGGGAGGCCAACGCGAAATGGTTATCTTTCTACTGAATTACGTTTAGTAAAATCCATTGAACGCTTTGGGGTCACGTTACCTCAGGGTCCTCCCAGTTCGGCTTCCGTATCTTTTCATTGGGATTGGTATTGCGATGTCTTCCCATCAACTCATCAAGTAGCTGGGCTGCAGCTAGAACCGCCATTATCGTAGATCACACCACACTTCTATTTCAACAGGACAAATAACAAAGTGAAGTAATACTTCATTGAACGGAAAAATCCACAAATCTGCCTAAAACAAATAGAATTCAAATGAAATCTTTAGCAAGACAAGAATCAAACAAATTTAACATCTCACTCATCAAATCACAACGCAAAAACACAAAATGTAGCACCGCAACTCAACTCAACTCAATCAACTCGCTCAAACCGAGCTCAAACCGAGCTCAAACCACCCAAAATATCTGTCAAAGTCAAACAGAATGAAAAGTCAGCCAAAATTCAATCCAATATGTACCTACCATCAAAGATCTTAGGGCTACGTTCCAACTACAATAACTTACACAATAAAATCTAGAAGCCTCTCCACACTCGCACGCGGAGCCACGAACCACCCGCGAACCATGAGTGTGGATCCCATTCGCATGTTCGTCGCGGCGTCGCGATGTGTTTAGTTTGTAAGATCGTATACGTCATAGTAAAACATGTACCTACTACAAACAAATATCACATCACAACAAATCGAGCGACACAACGCGCTTTAAAATCGCGGAGGCTATAAGTGTAAAAAAGTGGGTAGATCCCTGGTTTAAACAAAGTTTCCGGTTATTACCACATGGCTGCTAGCTAAAAACAGCAATAATCCGACTGTGGAACGAGGAAAGACGGGTTACGTCTGTTAATCATTCTGGAACGGGTTTTCACGCATACTGGATGATGATTTAGTTTTAAAATTTTTGTGGTATTCAACAATGTGCAAAATTAAAATAAATATTATTACATATATGATAGATAGATTATAAACTAAAATAAAATTCCTCGTACTATTTCGTTGCTTAGTTAACCTTGTATTTTTATCAATTACCTGCGTATTGTCAAAAGCGTTCCATTTCGTACACAATGAAACATTAATCAGGAAACTACAGCTGGACCGAAACGAGTAGAAATTAATTAAAATGGAACTAAACTAAACCTCTGCTCTGGCAACACGAAACCTATGTCAAATCTGTTCAAAATGTCATGCACATGTAAATAAATATTGGGTATCTCAACGAAATTTGCATTAAAATAACTGTATTATTTTATTTTATTTTTTATTTTTATTTATTTGGGAAACACAAAGCTTGTACTACTAGTATAACAATACCTAATAATAGAACAAATAAAGCTAACACAGTTTCCGCTTATAGAACCTAAATATATATTAACTGAACTAATTAAAATAATAAAGAAAATGAGTAACGTGCCTAAAACTGAATATTTAACAATGAATAAAATTATAAAATGAAAACTGAATTATATGTCTGTCGTCAGTAACTAATCAGCTAGAAGGAGTAGCTACAGAAAGGAAGGTATTATTGTGTAATAATAATAAGGTGTTTAGTGTAATCCAACATGGAAAAAATTATTCGCAGAGGAACAAGAAAAGTGATTAATAAAGTTTTCATACGTTTTTTAGCTGATTTCAAGTGGGAAAGCTGTGGCCCGTTGTATCAGAAAATGATCAAAGAACCTCCGAGATCACTGATAAATATTCTATTCTATGGTCTATACATAGTAAAATCTGCCTCTCTCAAACCATTAAATCTGTGAATTTGATTGCCTGAATATTATTTATGTTGTTTTTTGCAAATTGCGTTAATGGTATTTTTAATGTTTATTTCCGTTAGTATTGGAAAAAGTATAGTCCACTTTCATATTTTGAGTCTTTAAAACAAAATCAATATCATCATCCGTTTTTGCTTTGTTGACCTCAAAACCCATCTAACTCATAACGTCCTGCGTTACATTTCAGTATAATTTAAATTTGTTTTTAGATGGGTACATCCGTTATGTATCAGGGATTGAAGATGCAAGGTTCTACTAGCATACCAAAAAAAGAAAAGGAAGACCTTTTAACAATTGGGTGATTTCAATTTGTGCGCAATCAGAAAACCTATTGTACCTATTTTGTTGGTTATGATATTTTAGTAGATTATTTTTAAAAGTGGTTTAGTAAACTAGTTATGCTAAAGTATATCTATTATTTTTAATGATAAATGATTACGATAATATTAAGAATATGAGATTACTTTTGTAATCGTAAATTAATTTAGTCTAGAAAATAACATTCTTAAAGAGGTACTATTAATAAAGAAAATAAGAATATTAATAAATAATGTTGTTTTCTATGTAGAGTAGATAAAGATAAAGATAAAAGCATTTATTGTTGTACAGTGCTCGCAGTGTTTAATTTATTTATTAAAATTTCTAACATCCCTTCTCAAACGCGCCATCATTGTGTACTTGTAGCATGCATCAACGTGTGTAGCCTGCATAATATCATCATCATGCATCATTTACAATAAATTATTTATATTATTAGGTATATTATTTGATTACGTAGGTATTTTTCTATAAAAACGTAATTATAAGGCCGCCTTTACATCTGTAAGTTACTTTCGTAATATTTATGTAAGTTACTTACGTTTGCATTTACACCTAAAATAAACTTACAGTAAATAATGCTCACGTAATTTTTGTGAGTTTAAACTTACATAAATTATTACACGCCCATTTACATCAGTAAATGAATCAATCAGTAATAAAAATGCCTTCTCATAGACGCCACGTTCAAGCGGGGCTAGATAATGCTGTGTGAATTGTCCAGCATTATCTATTTATTTATAGCTAATGAGAGGTTAATTTAGAATAACATATGTACATTGTAGTGTATTTGTTATTAAAACCCTTTATTCTGACACCCTACTTGATGGGTTGTTTATGACGAAATAAAATCCTGCTTTATTTATGTAAAATATTATGGCTTTCGACATTCGACACTCTAAAATAAAGACCAATCCAATGATTCCTTATATTTAAAGTCTGTCCAGCCGTTAAGACTACAGGTGAAACCAAACATTCAGAACTTATTACCCTCCGCTGTTTCGCCAAATGGGTAAAAATAATCAAGTGTTTCTGGTAAACTTTAGAATTCATCGATAGTCGATTAACGACAATGTCAAGAACTAGCATATTTCATTATTGTTGCAATTGTTTTGTATACTGACAGGCATCATTACGTGTGCAACGTGTGAGTATGCGATTGTGTGCGTGTAGTTTAAGATTGTGTGCGATAATAATGTTGTTTGCGTTTGTAGCGACACGTGAATATAAGTCTATGTGTGCTACCTCACCCCCCGCTGAAAGAGGCAGATTTTTTTGCGTAGGAATTGTGGCGCGTTTCGCCTCCGGTCTCATGAGGTCTATGGCATGTATAGACAAAAACATTATTTTCCTCTTTTTACGGTTTTCCCTGCCAGTGATGCCCGTTGTTGTCGATGGGCTAAGGAACTGAACCTTACGAAGAAGCTTATTTGTCTATGAAATGAACCGAACCGAGATAGACAATTATATATTGACCAATCCGCATTGAGCTAAGGTATTTTTAGAAATTCCAAAAACAGGAAACGGAATTTAAAAAGTTTAAATTAAGTTGAATGGCGGGAAAGGAAATACGACATCTTTTTTTGTGGTAAGAGACTAAAGTTAATCTTATTGAATAAATAAATAAAAGAACATACCTAATAATGTCTTCAGCAAAGAGAGCAGCAAAATCCAAGTTCGTACCGGCAAATGAACCAGATGAATCTCCAAAAGTAAAGAAAACTGCAAAACGAACAAACAGAAATGAAGTATTTGAAGAAGATGACATGGCCATGCTTATTGGCCAATACCAAGCGAGTGCAAAGAAGAAAACGGGAGAAACAAATTCTAGCTCTATAAACCCAGAATATAAGAATAAGATATTGGGCCTAGTGAGATCTCAATTAGAAGCAAGGTTGGTAATCATTGGCTATTTATCACTCCATAATTGAGCATAGGCCGAAAGTCCGGCTGTAATACGAAAGGTTGTCAGTTCGATTACCACCACGCGGGAGCAACATTTACTTCGAAAATGGTTAAAATAGACAAAACCTGCTAAAACAACTATAAATTGAAAATCGCTACCTAACTACATAGCCCAGTATAATGATCAATTATTGCTTTTCGAGTAGGTATTTCAGTAAATTCCTAAAGTACGGTCTACATACCTAAGTAAGCACTTTGTTATATTTAAACCGACCTAATTATTCCTTTTTTCTAGAAATAAATGCAACGAGATTTTTTTAAATGGATTCTCAGACATAACAACTCAGGTTGAAGAAGACTATATTGCAATGAAAGACAACGAAAAAAAGTTAGAACTCCTCACAGAAACTTTTATGAAATGCATCCAGCAAGCAACAACGGCATACAAACATAAACTCAAAGATTTGAAAGAAATCCAGCTTTCATTCAAAAAACAGTAAGTACCTTTAATATTGTGTTACTAACAAAATGGATGAATGTCTGAATAAATAAATTTTCAATTTCAATTTCAATTTAAATAAAAATCTTTTGAGCCATATAATAGGTACCTACTTAACTTACCAAGTAGGTACCTTACCTACCTACACAAGTAGCTGACCCTGCGCTTTTATTCGCGTGGACTTTATGAATACCCCAATTAATGTTTGTTTCCATTTCCATGCTAGCTATCATCACCAAAGTTGTGTCTTCTCTGTAACTATAGGTGCCTACCTACATAATTTTCAAGAAAATTTTGATGGCGTTTCAATGTTAAATTCCTACACACAGAAATCCCAAAAATTAACATTCATTTACCAGATTAAAAAAAATGTCTAATAAATGAGTGTCTATTCAAAAAAATTTTTTTAACGGGCAGAAGCCTTTAAAGCCGTCACACACAGAAACCGTGGCCAGGCCGGAGGCGAGAAGGCGTTGTATCATATGAATTTATATGAGAGCGTAGAAAGAGTATGCTATTAATCTGTGTATGAGAGACTACACACACGCCGCCTGGCGGTGGTGTAATAAAATCACGCATTACAAATTTACAACCAGCCGCCCCGCACGCACGCCTTCGCCTCCGGCCCGGCCACGACTTGTGTGTGGAGGCTTTTATTCACAAAGATAATTAGGTACAATCAAATAATATAAATAAATTAGAACTAGTATTTACAATTGCAACAATTGAGCTAACTGCAGACTGTTGCAAACAATCTACAGGTAGCTCAACTTATCAAAAACGTAGGTAACGAACTTCTTTAGAATTAGAAATTTTTGTTATTATTAACTAATTTTTGTGTGCACCTGTAAATCTGTCTTTTTGAGAATCTGAACTTCGCCGCCATCCGGCCGCCGAAGATAATATGAGTAATGTACCTACCTATATACCTCCATAATTAGTTTTCTTGTTTCTTTTACAGATATGAAAACATGGAGTCTGATCACAAAAATGAAGTCGAAAACCTCGTAGACGAGTTGGAATATGATATTAAAAAATTGCAAGATAAACTAGTGGCAGAAACGAAACGCAGCGGCTTCGAGTCACTGCGCCGCAGTATTTTTCATGCCATGAAGAATGATTTTTAATTTTTCTACATCATACATAAGATTTGTAAGTCTTCTTTGACTTGTACTCATTCATTATTTTTTTATTATTTTAAACAGAATGAAAAATTATAACGCCAAACTTGACTAAGTGGTGTTTTATTCATTGAACCCCTTATTAATTAACTATGAAAGCTGAGCAAGCTACACTTGATTAATGCTTTCCTATGGCATACACATTACTCAAGCTAGATCGATGACTGAGCAAGCTAAGCTATAGGTATACAATACAGGGGAGAAGACTTCATTTTGATTTTAAAATGAATGCAAACTCCATTCTTACATTTGAATTCCTGCCTGTCTGAACCGGGAATCGAACCCCTCAAACTGTAAATTAAACCTTTATTTTACGATACCGACTAAACGGCTCAATCGTAGGATATTTTTTTCCAGATAACATAGCATCTTAAATTATATAAATCATCCTTATAAAAAGGAAGACCGAGAAATTTTACTTTACCAAATAATTTATTTTTACTTTGCCGTGCCTAACAACTGATTTTATCCTTTTAAAGTACCTATCTATCTATACTTATAATAAAACTGTAACAGGTCCAATTCTGTACATTGAAGATATTTTGAAAATTTTTTTTGGAGGGCACTCTATTATCGATACTGAAGCCAAAACTGCAATTTTTTTCATTCATGTCTGTCTGTCTGTCTGTCTGTCTGTCTGTCTGTCTGTCTGTCTGTTTGTTAAACGCGCATCACGACGGAACTACTTAAGGTATTGAAATAAAACTCGGTACGATTTTAGGTCATACCACGAGGAAGGACATAGGATACTTTTTATCCCGGAATTCAGTCAAGTTCCCCTGGGAGAGGGGATAAAAGTAAAATTTCTTCACCGCGCATCACGTTCACGCCGAAACTACTGAATGAGTTGGACTGAATTGGTACGATTTGAGTTCAAGGAAGGACATGGGATACATTTTATCCTGGAATTCAGTAAGGTTCCCCTGGGAGAGAGGATGAAAGTAAAATTCTTTAACCGCGCATCACGACGGAACTAATTAATGAATTCGAATGCAACTCGGCGTGATTTTAGTTCGTACTATGAGGAAAGATACATTTTATCCCGGAATTCAGTAAGGTTGCCCTGGCAGAGGGGATGAAAGTTAAATTCCTTCACCGCTCATCACGCCGAAACTACATAGGTAATGAGTTGGAATGTAACTTGGCACGTTTTGAGTTCATACTACAAGAAAGGACATGGAATACATTCTATCCTGGAATTCAGTTAGGTTCCCCTGGGAGAGAGGAAAAAGTAGAATTCTTTAACCGCGCATCACGACGGGTCTACGCGTGTCGTCCGATTTCATGCATTCTTTTTGTTAGAAACAGAGATGCAAGATCGAATATGACTAAATCAGTAGAAAGTCGAGTAGAAAATCAGTAGATTGATGAAATAATCTGTAGATTGAAGAAAAAAATTAGTAGATAAAGGGTAGGTAAGTTCCTATCTATTTATTTTTCCAAGACGCACCCATTAGTTAGGTTCCTACCTACTAAGGTGGTGGGTCTTGGAAAAATAAGTTAGGTTCCTGCCTTACATGATATTGGTGGTTTAGCTGGTCCAGCGAAGTTTGGTTGTAGTCTTACTCCAACCAAACTTCGTGTACAATTAAATTAATTAATTATTGTGGTCCACTTAAACTAACTGGACCGCAGAAAAATATTTTTTATTGTGGTACACAGCCAACTGTACCTACCTACCTACTAACGAAAAAAAATTACGGTGGTCCAGTCAAATGGATCAGGAGCCCAATTCTGCAAAACAATTGCTTCAGTATGACAATGGAATCGTCGCAGAATCATCACGTAGAATCCTTAGATTAATAACATTCCAGATAGTGCGCGCGAGATAAATTAATATGTAGTTTCAAACTTGACGCGCGTCTCTCCATCTGCATTCATCATAATTTCTTTCATCCAAGGTGGAATACCAAAAAGTGTCATTCTGTGACGATAGCCCTGTCATAGTGAAGCGATTAGTATAGCAGAATAGGGCCCCAGCTGTGAGTAAGTCAAACGAGTAGGACACTTCTTAACACTGACGCTGGCCGAGTCGTACGTAAAGTCGTGTGGATAAAGAATGGGATTGAAGATGACAATATGCTATCCCCCGTAGACCCTACACGATTTTTTGGACGGCGGCGTTTCATAATATGAGAGACTATGGTTAAATGTGAACTTAATTAGTCGGCAGGTAAGGCAATCGCGAACGAAGTCGCGGGTACAGCTAGTTACTAATAAGTACCTACCCCTTTGGGAAATATTTTTTTGTTTGTTTAATTTTATTTGGGAATCATTTCCTAATTAAAATTTAATAATTAATTGGTTGCGGGTTCGATTCCTGCCTCGGGACAAATGTTTGTACGATCTGGAGATATTTGTTCAGGGTGTTCTGGATGTTTTCTATGTATAATAAAAAAATCTATCTATGTAGTATATTATTTTAAGTATATCAGTTAGGTATCTAGTACCCATAACACAAGCACTGCTTATCTTGGAGCTAGATAATGCTGTGTGAATTGTCCAGCATTATTTATTTATTAATATTATTATTTTTAAAAAGGGCAGAAGCCTTTATTCACAAAGAAAATTATATTAAAATTAGTATTTACAATTGAAACAATTGAGTTAACTACAGACTGTTGCAAACAATCTACAGGTAGCTCAACTGATCCATATCAATACCAGTCGGAAGCGTCCCCAAGACGCTGGCTGCATTACCCCGCTGTATGGCAATGCTGATGCGCTGTGCCAGATAGGTACTGACCAGCTCTCGGGTCACGCGTCGCTTCGACCAGACGCTCAGATATTTTTTTGAAAACCCGAAGAGCCTCGGTACCCCACGGACCTAGGGTCTCGACTCCCGAAAGGAGCAAATGTGTAGGCTCTCGAGACCTGCATATTTTTTAAAATATGCAGGTCAGGAAAAATTACGGGTGTTTTTTACAATTACGCGGGCTCGATTCCTGTTTCAGACAGGCGATTATTCAAACATTTTTGAACGCAGTTTAATTTTTTTTATATCGAAATGAAGTCTTATTTCTGTAATTTTTTCTATCTAGGTAGGTATATTATAATTTACATATTATGAGACTTTCCCTCCATGTGGCATAGCTACGTAAATACTTTGGCTTGGATTACTGCTCCTCCTTCCTTCGGTCCCAAACTTGGATCACTGTCAATGTCGGTATTTTTATATTAATTATCGTAGAAAGAGTATGCTATAGAACACGCGCAAATGCTATCGCATTCACACATAAAGAGAGAACGAGTTATGCCTAAAACCTAAGAAGAAATGAGATAGAGCGATTGGCTTGCTATCACGTTCTCGCGTGCCGGTTTTTTCATTGTTTAGCAACTCTAGTTGCTAAACAAATTTCCTACACATCGACGGAGCTCGACACGAGAATCATCCAAATTGTTGTAAATTTTGATTTCTAAGTATAAATGTGAATAAAGTGTTCCTGTGGACATTCCCGCACCTAAAAACAATAAAAACTAAAAATGTACAAGTGACAGTGAAGCAAAAGTGCCGAATTTATCATTCCACTCGTAAGTACAAGTTCTTTTGACTACAAAAAGGTTCAAAATTTACAGATTCATAGATTTACATGAACAATTACGAGGTACAAGGCTCAAAAGTTATGTTTTATGAAAATTTTAATTCATATAACCTAACATTGCGAAAATTTAGGGTTGCCTGCACTCGACAATAAAATTCCCCAAATGGCGCGTTGAAATATTTTTGAATACGTACATAACGAGAAACATTATCTTAAAACTAGTTTATGCCCGCGGCTTCGCACGCATTGTTTCTATGGAAACGTTTAAGGGTGTGATTTCTATCCCATAGGAACTGATTTATGGAATAAAAAGTATTTTAGAATTAGATACCTGTATGCAAAATTTCAGCCGATCCTTTCAGTAGTAAGTAGCGTGAAGAGGAAAACATCCATTCATCCATCCATCCAAACTTTCGCATTTATTATTTAAGTGTCATGTTTTTATTTGTTACAGATTTCCTGCAGATAAACATCTACGTTTGCGTTGGAAAGAAGCAACGGGTTGCAAAGATTGGGGACCCAAAATATAGTCCAAAATTTGTAGTAAACATTTCTATGAAAATTTATTAATAAAAATGAAACAGCGAACTTATCTTTTCCCTCATGCTGTTTCAAGGCTGGTACGTAATATATATAAAAAGAATGAAAGTCTGTTTAAGACTCTGAGAAAGTTTGTCATACCTACTTTGTATTATAATCTACCTTCCAAACAAATATAGAAATAACCAATCAAAATATTTAAATATTGGGTAGTATTACTTTTATATAGGGTGTAACAAAGAGTAAGGACCAAACTTTAGCTTCGATCAAAGAACACAGGAAAATATGAAAATTTAAAACAAATAAATAAAAACGAAATTATCACTAGACTGGGTAATGAATGAATGACTGTTGTCATTTGCTTATTATCATAGAACCGAGGAAAAATGCATTTGTAAGACCTACCTATCACATCTAAGAGGCGTTGTCCGCTGCGATGACGTCGCGGGTCGTTGAACTCCACGGTCAACGACCCACGACGAAGGTGTTTTGTGTTTTAAAGGAGTTGTAAAGAGGTACGTAGGCCTTTTTAGTTTATTTTACCTGAAAACAAGCACAACATTTAGTTTACTTTTTTTTCGAAACTATTCGAGAATTTTTCTTCGGTTCTATAATCAAGTCGGAACCCACCCATGAAAGTTTAGTGCTTACTTTTTGTTACAACCTGTATATTATTCATAATTAATAATTTTGATTCAATATTCTTACATACCATAATATAGATTTAATTTGAGAAAATTAAATCTGAGAATGTAAAAGAAATGCAATCCAGAATAACAATTAAAAAATTTTATATAACTAAAGACTATGTGATTTGATTAAGAACATATTGAAATAATCGTCTTAAATACTGATCATACATACTTATTAATTATAACAGAATATAAATATTTGGATTAGTAGGCAGGAATGTTGGTAATATTATTGTGGTGTAAAAGTGTCATTTAATTTTGTTGTATTTGCACTTTTTTCTTTTTAGCTGCATAATAATTTTAAAAGTGCCATTAAATTTCGTATTAAAGGTTACCTTAGCAATATCTAAACCGTAAGATTTAATTTATTAGGAGAAATGTGATTTCGAAGTCTGTTGGCTAAGCCTGGTTAACGTGTAAGAATTTAATTCCCTAATAAAAATTTTGTTTAATTACTATTAACATAAAACTATTGATATAACTTTTCTATATTCTAGTGTTTAAAATTATTTCTACTCGTATCGTAATAAGTGCCTATACCTATATAACAAAACAAAATTGATAGGTACCTAACTAAACGTTGTTTCCTTTCTAGGCTTAGTTAAATTAAATGTTTACCTATTCCCACATTCGTACCTAATTTAAGTACCTACTTATATATTTATTTACTAGAAAACTAATAACTTTACTGGAACTGGAACGATTAAACTTAACCAAATACACAAAAAGTTAAAAGTTTGCTTTAAATCCTAACAGAACAGGATCAATAGGTTGTAAGTGCGCAAGTAATAAAATAAGACCTACCGGACCGAGGAATACCTGCAGGCTGTAACAAAAAGTAAGGACCTAAACACACCAGTACTTAAAACATTCAATACAAAGGTCAACCAAGGTTTGGTGGAATTTCCTGTTCTGAATTTGAACACCCAAATTTCGGAACTGGAAAATCGCAAATCCAATCCACCAACAGAGACATAAAATGAGAAACCTAAAATCGGGGTAATAAAATTGCATGGCAACACTTTCCCCCCACCACCTTGCAATCTTTGGTCTTGCTCATCGGCACGCTTGCCATACATCTGGTTATATTTAATCTGTGTTAATTATGAAGTATGGTGGCCACCCAAACAAAAGTTACTCCAGAAAGAAGTTGAAGTTGAACAGCTGATTGTTTGTTGATTTGGGGAATATGAAATTGATAATCATTTTACGATTGTTCTAGGAGAAAAACCAGGTAAGGTAACCATCCAGGCCTAGTTACTTCATAAACACGTTTTGGAAAGCGTGTCGCAAAATTATCATTCCTTTGTATACTTGTAGCTAGACTGTATTCAGAATGGGGATTTTATTTGGGAAACATAAAAAGCCAGTGAGCAGGATAACCGAGCAAGATAAAGCCGTTTTCCAATTGAAACAACAAAGAGATAAACTTAAACAGTATCAGAAAAAGATAGAATTGAACCTTGAGAAGGACCGCCAACTGGCAAAGAAGCTGCTAACTGAAGGCAAACGTGACAGAGCTAAACTTCTGTTAAAGAAGAAAAAGTACCAAGAGAATCTGTTGCAGAATACAGATACTCAGTTAGAGAGACTTGAACAGCTTACTCATGATCTTGAATTTGCGCAGATCGAAGTACAGGTAAGTTTTCATCTATCGTTTCAATTATTCACTTCAATCATGCTCTTGGAAACTTTTTTCACCAAGGATTTTTGTCAGTGGTATTGTAAGCTTTCTACATTTAAACTTTTTTACAGGTGATTGATGGCTTGAAGACTGGAAATGATGCACTGAAGAAGGTCCACGACATTCTGAGCATTGATGAAATAGAAAAGATATTGGACGAGACTCGAGAAGGTATTGAGAAGCAACAAGAGATTGACGAGCTCATTTCTGGCCAATTAACTGAAGAGGATAATGAGGCTGTCGAAGCAGAACTTGAAGCCATACTTGACGTAAAGGATCAACTACCTGATGCCCCTACAGATAACTTACCTGAGATTACTGAAGAAAAGGCCCCGGAAAAACGTGAAAAAGTTAAAAGTCCAAGCAAAATTGCCATTGAAGCTTGAGCTGGGATGGTTAAGTTCAGCTTGTGAAATGTACATATAAATCAATTTAATATACATATATTTTTAATGTCTATTTTCAAACATTTTTATCGAACTGAACTATTAGAAGTAGGTACACTTTCATCATAATTAGCCCATATTAGTCCACTGCTGCTGGACAGACCTCCATAATAAGATTAATAAGCAACATAGATATTGCTTTATACATAGGTCTAAATAATAAAAAAAACATTAATATTACACTTTTATTGTAAAATTTCACCATCTAGCCACAAGCTAAGCAGAGCTTGTGTTATGGGTACTAGATAACTGATATGGTACATAATGCAATAGACTACATAAATAGATAGGTATTTTTTATTATACATAGAAAACATCCAGAATGCCCTGTACAAATGTCTGCAGATTGTACGTCTATCATAATAATAAGATAAAATAGGTGGTGGCGCTGATTTGGGTCGGGTATGCATGCGCCTTAAATACAATACATTCTATAGATAGTTTTTTTATGAATATAAATAACCCAGAACACCCGTAACGAATATTCGCAGATCGTACAAACATTTGTCCCGAGGCGGGAATCGAACCCGCAACCTCCTGCGTCGCAGGCAGACCTTCGCTCGCTGCGCCAGAGGTCGTCAAATCAATGAACATAAGGCTATGGCTAGAATAACCAAAGTATCATCTTGCAATGAATTTGATTATGAGGTGCCTATTAAACCTGTATCCAAGGGGCACAAGGTGTGCAGGAGCTACAATCTTGACTGAACACTTTGATCCTTTATAATAAAGGGAACAAATCCCTAAACTAAATACGGGGAGTTATTGTGCTGTAAGGCAAGATATCAACATTGCCAATCATTACTTACCTAACTGTTTTTCAGTCAATTAAGAACATTGATCTCTCTAAAATGATACCCGAATCAGAATGGGATAGAAATACCGTTTGTATAACAAAAGGAATGTGTAGTTATTACAGTGCTCTAAAGGTAAAAAAATTGATAGGTTGTATATTCAATTTATGAAATCAAATAATATCTACCAAAAAAATTACGTCTTTGCCCTAACCAATACTATAATATAATTTGATTTCTTAGAAATCACCCTGAGTGTGAGGGCCTATGAGGGGCCTATGCACTATTGACAAAAACCGTCAGAAACCTTATATGTCAGGAAGGAATATTTGGGATGATTTCAAGCATAATTTATGTTCTACTTTTCGAACTTCAGGTTGTTATAAAAATACTTGTAAGTTTTCTGTAAGTATGGCATTTATTTAGTACCCAGATGTGGTTTTGCGGTTATTAACAATAAAATAATTACTTAGTAGTTTGAATTTTTCATAAAATAAAACTAATGGCACATGAAAATTATATAAATCCATGTAATTCAAGCTAACTTATAAATAATAATAATAGTGATATATGTAGTAAAAACTTATAAAACATTGATTTAAAACTGATAAGAAATTAAAGTACTTACATACTTGTTGAATTTAAACTATGTGATATCACTATGACATCATAAACTAAAATTATTTACAATATCAACATCTTTATAGATAACTTTAGCACAGCGACACATTAAACATCCCATATTGCGCGCCTAAGCACCAACTAATGAAACACAATATTTACAACGTTTACGCACGCAATACGCGACAAGCCGCCTAAATATAACAATCTATACAAAATATCTACCTACACTTCATTTGAAGTGCATATTTATGCAAAATCAGGAGGTAGAAGTCTTGTGCAGTCCTTGATGTAACATCACTATATTGCTTCCGTAATTTCCAGTACTTTAGTAGAGCTTCCACAGCTAAAACTATGACAGATCACTAGATCACTCAACGTCTACATGCTCTAGCGTCACAAACTCGGATGCTGTTGGTCAGCTCGCGAAGGTTTCGCCAGCCGCCGGCTCCGTATGCTAGTAGTTCACAGTAACCGGGTGGTGCGCGATCGTGGAACCTGGATGGTGTTGTGCGCTCACCGTGTGGGTGAAAGTGCCCGTGGTTACACCAGTTGGACTTGATGACCCTACCCGCACCTGCTGTGAAGAAAATATACATTTTTACAATTGATGTTATTTATCCAAGCTAACGTTAGACATAAATCAAAATACTCTATGTATGCCCGTAGGCCTAGCACGGGGATTATTGTCTAGGGAAAAAAATTACGTCACATCGTCATCGAATGCGTAATATGTTTGAAGCTCGTTCCTCTAAATTTTATATTGACGACGGCATCATAATAATGATGCCGTGTTGAAGTTTGTGTAAAGCCATTTTGTCAATGTTGTATCTAAAGATAACGAGTTTAAGCCCTTATTTGAATGCATCCGCCTTGTTGATATGGCTATTTGTTTGAATTTAAAGTTTACAAAAATAGTAGCGATAAGAAATCAGCTACGATAACATAACAGATAGGCAAAATGAATCCAACTCACTTGACTGCTTATCTGCATCACAGTGTTTTGAGTTTGGGTGACTACTATGTGGTTCGGGGAATCAAGTGCAGGCTGCACTACAATATTTTCGGTTGTTCCATTTTCAACAGAAGTTCTGTAATAAGATGAAAGTATGATAAAGGACACAGCAGTAGTATTGCTTAAACACTAAATCCTCCAACCAGAATCGATGTGATCTATTTGTTGACAAACCACTCATACTTCAGCCTAAAATTAACTTTTATGCCATTTTTTTTTCGAGCTGGTCGAATTGAGATCTTTCCTTCAATAAATATAGGTAATAACTAATAATTAATCACACAAGCAAGTGAATTTTCAGTTCAATATATTTTTATCTATTTTTTAACTATTGCACTATTGTAAACTGAATTATTAATTAAAAGTACCTATTTGTTATAATATTAGTTTAAATTACCTTTGTTCTGCCGTGTCAAGCTCCACCTTGATGCATTTATTAGTGCAATCTGTGGTGACGGTCAAGCACTCTTCATTCTCTGTCTGCGTCTCTACCGAGGCTTCGTCGCCGGCGTCCTCGTGTACCCGCCGGTGAGTTAGTAAATGAGCTGAAACATTTAATTATATCTCTTTATCATAAGCGAAAAGAAGTCTTTGTAGCTTACTTAGTGCTATTTGTAAACAGCAAGGTCAGAAATTGATCTATCTCGAAAATCAAATAAGATAGAGATTTTTTTCGGTTGTGTTACATAGTCAAAATGTCGATATCATTCCAGATTCAGTCTTTTTTTATACTACGCTTCTTTAGATCAAATAAAATATAAATAAGAGTACACCTGTTTCGATTGGCGTTTTGTTACTGTGTTTAATAAGTAGTTCAGATAATTTGCTAGAAAAAAAGCAGATGAAACCACTTACATTTGCACAAAAAGTCCTTGGAACAGATATCGCAGCGGAAAGGCCTCGGGACTCCTCCGGATTTGTTGTGAGACCGCTCGTGGAACATGAGATTTCCCTTCAGTGGGAAGGATTTGCCGCATTCTCCACAACTGAACGGTCGGTCGTTACAACTGTGGTACCTGTATAGAATTTTTTGTTATAAAGTAACTTTTCGAGAAAAATATAGAGATCCGACTAGGCTTATATTGCCCCCAAACAAAATTGCACTTGTAGTAAAAATTGCTCTATTATGTATGACCATAAGTTTTTATTAAAATACTTATTAGAATTATCAACAGAATTTAATATAATTATCTAGAAAATACAAATATCAAGAGAATTATCAGATTATAATAAATAAAGTTTTGTCTTAAACAAAACTCCGAATCAAAATACAAATCCTGTACTCATGTCTTACTAACCTCATATGCGTCTGTAGATGTTCTTTCCTTGTGAATGGTTTCTGGCAAATCTTACACGTGTGAGCAGCGCCACCCGTGTGCTGTTTCATATGGTTCGTCAAATGTTCCTTGCGAGTGAACGTTTTCTGGCAGAAATCACAGCGGTGCGGCGACTCGCCTGTGTGTATTCTGAGTAGAGAAAGAAATAAATGTAGAGACTCTACTGATCAAGAGTAAATAAAGATTTAGGATAAATTTAGATATACACAAAGCAGCCAAAAGCAAGTTAGTAGATTTTAGTTGTTAATTTACACATTTAGATATCACAACAGACACCAAAAAGCTCGTTAGGGCCGAATTGAAAACCACGTAGCATAAGCCAGTCATAGAGTAAAACTTATACTAGATGGTTCCAAATCGGCAAAAATACGAAATATTCACTGACCTGACATGGTTCGTAAGATGTTCCTTCCTAGAGAAGGATTTAGTGCAGAATGGACATTTGTTCGGTGTCTCCCCCGTGTGCAGATTTATGTGATTCGTTAGATGCTCCTTGCGCGAAAATGACTTCGAACAGAACGTGCACTTGAACGGTGTTTCGCCAGTGTGTTTCCTGCCATTGGTATTTCAACTGTTATGTAACATAGCGGAGAAAGATACTAACCTACGAATACGGTACAACCTCTAAAGGCTACAGGTAAATGATACTGCATATCGAAAAAGACTCTTAGATATGAGACTACTCGGAACCAAGTATAGGAAAAAGCGTAAGCACCGCTGATGCTAACTTATAAGGACAATTATTACTGAAGCATACTTCTAATCTAAACGTTCTTTCGAGTGTGAGACATGGCTATTGGTTGCTAGAATACATACCGTACGTGGTTGACGAGGTGCTCCTTCCTCGTGAAGGTCTTACTGCAGTACGAGCAGGAGTGCGGAGTGACGCCCGTGTGCTGCCGCAGGTGCGAGTTCAGATGCTCCTTTCGCGAAAACGCGCGCGGGCAATACGTGCACTTGTGTGGCGTTTCGCCCGTATGCTGTCTGCACAGAGCACATTCCGATTTGTAACATTAATTTCACACAGCTAAGGCACAATTTTGTTTATCATAATTCCATTTCAATCACACATCTCACCTCGTCCTAATCACTACGTAAGCTTATCATTGAACTAGGCATGGATGTGTCGAGAGAAGACACAAATCGGAATGCACAATGCTGTGCTACAGGGAAACCTCACACAAATGCCACCTGAGTTGATTTAGATCATCATGCAGATATCCGAATATGAATCCAAAACAGCGAAGGACCAGGTTAATAGTGAGGAAGTAAGAAAATTCTACGGAAAGAAAAAACAGTGAATTTATATCTCATTAATTACTACTGTTTTTGCTTAGAAGTGTTTTGACAAATTCTTCCTTGATCTCTTTACTTTATTAAAGGGAAACAAGCCGGTTCACATGCCTTCTACTCATGCAATACTCTACACTACAAACGACGTTATTTCTAGTTTTCGTAGCACAGCATTGTAACATAACTTTATCTTCTACTAACTAAAAGGGTTTTGTTATTTGTATGAGTAAATATGACTTTTTGGTGATTCTTGTGGATATTTTCTGGAATATTTTCTACACTATACACACAGCGTTAATTTTCAATGCCCATAGAAACAAGTTTGTGTCGTCCTCAAGAAAAAATGAATTCATTCTTGAAATACAAGTTAATACTATTAATTTTATTATCCTGGCCTACCCCACAGGCTGTTTTGATGTCAGTCTGTTAGTAACACAACGGCGTCTGTACAGTCTAATGGCTGTTCCCAATATTCAATCTTTCGTTTTATCACCATTTATTATTATATTATATACTGCAGATAACCAAAACGGATGAAATTGGGAATAGTCAACCTAAAAACTGTGTACTTACTTAGAGAAAGGGATTGAGAATGACATCATCTCTCATGCTGTTCCGCTCAGTGCTAGGCCTGCATGGGGATAGTTTTCCAGGGTAGAATAGAAAAGAATGACATCGCATTGTCATACATTGCGTAAATTATTGAAGTTGAAGGAACGAGTTTCAAACATATTACACATTCGATGATGATGTGACGTAATTTTTATCTATTCTACCCTAGACAACAATCCCCATGGCAGGCCTAAGTAAGCAGTCTCGAATTCGATCAGGGGGCCTACTAGGAAAACGAAAATCGAACTTTCTAATTAGCATTCGTGTTAAACATATTCTTATCTCACTAATAGCATTTGCACGAATACGCATCAGAAACTTCGGTTTTCGTTTTCGTCCTGAGCGCGACAGCATGACAGTTGACGTCATTCTCAGTCCCATTCTTTAATAACGCGATACCAAATAAATCCACAAAAACCACACAGCACAACCGTAGCTCACCTGACGTGATTGGTTAGATGTTCTTTCCTCGTGAAAGACTTAGCGCAGAATGTACACCGATGGGGTGACTCGCCCGTGTGTTGCCTCACGTGGTTCGTGAGGTGCTCCTTGCGAGTGAAGGATTTCGTGCAGAACGAGCACTTGTGGGGAGATTCACCGGTGTGTTGTCGTACGTGGTTTACTGAAACAATTAATAATTTGGTATGGATATGGATAGTTCGGCAGTGGGACTTATCAGACAGGTACTTTATTGAGGTTACTAATTAACTTTTTACGTGATTTCAAAAATATAATAATAATGTTGGAAAATTCACATAGCATTATCTAGCCCTAAGCTATGCAGAGCTTGTGTTATGGGTACTAGATAATTGATAGATATACTTAATTACACTACATAGATAGATATTTTGATTATACATAGAAAACATCCAGAACACCCTGAACAAATATATGTAGATCGTACACATCTGCCGGGCAAAGACCTCCCTTCCTTTCTACTATTCATCTCGGCCTAAGGTAATTAAAACTTACCTTAATGGTATTTCTTATGGTGGCGGTCGTTGCGTAAGGATCGATCCCTCCCACTCATCCGTGATGTCGTGAGAGTCGACCAAGGGAACCTAGCAGAGGAGGGGCATCGGCTTCCTACTGTGTATATTTAACACCTCCACTGCATAAATTAATCCGCCTGCCAAACGTGGTTATGACTTAACAATCTGGCTTGTGTGTTGATGAGGAACTCACCTAATAAATGGTCTTTCCTAGTAAATGTTTTAAGACAATATCCGTCATTAGAAGGGCGTCCCAGTTTGTTGTCGGACGTGGTTCACGAGGTGCTCGCGCCGCATGAACGACTTGCGAGCAGTAGTTGCAGCGATGCGGCGACTCTCCCGTGTTGTAGTAGTAACTCACCTAAATGGTCTTTCCTAGTAAATGCTTTAGGACAGTATCCGCATTGGAAAGGCGTCTCCCCCGTGTGTTGTCGCACGTGGTTGACGAGGTGCTCGCGACGCGTGAACGACTTGGAGCAGTAGTTGCAGCGATGCGGCGACTCTCCCGTGTGTTGTCTCACGTGGTTTAAGAGATGCTCCTTGCGGGTGAAGGTTTTTGAGCAGAAGTCGCAGCGGTGAGGGGTTTCGCCTGAAACAAGAAGATTTTATGATGTTTGATGGTGCTAGACGAAAGATTATTTCTAGTTTCTGCCCGTGCCTTCGCACGCGTTCTATGGGAACGTATTAAGTTTATTTATGTACCCATGGGAAATTATTTAAGGTATAAAAAAGGCCTTTGGGTCTAGATCTATACCTAAGCAAAATTTCAGCCTGAACCATTTCGAAGTTTTGGCGTAAAGAAGTTACTGTTTATAAGGGTGTGAACCAAAGTATTCTCTATCTTTCTTTTCAGCGTGCTCGGCAGCGGTTGAATACATGTGTTGCTCAATTATTTATCATTAATTATAATAGGTCTTTAAGGATAAGGAGTTACAAACACTGTGTAATCTCCACTCCGAGCATGTCACGCAACAAAAACACATCATGCAGAATAGGATACGCGATTGTTATAGTTAGAATTAAATTTAAGTTTCGAAAAACCAAGCCTGGTACTGCATTACATGGACATAGATTACAGAAGACTTATTGAAAATATAAGACTTATTGAAAATATTAAGTAGGGCCAGTTTTAGGCTTACTTTGCCATACTCAGTCAGCAGTGGAGATTCTGGTTTTGTGCTAATAGGGCCCGTACTTGTAAAACAAAATGGAAGTTTCTGATTAGTTTTCGTGCAAATGCACGAAAATCGTATCGTAAATGACATTGGAGCAGGTTTTGCACGAAAACGAATCAGAAAGTACGATTTTCATTTTTAGGCCTCCAGAATCGACACTAATATCTGGCATGATGTTTAATACAAAAAATAACATCGAAAGGAAATTACAATACGCGCTCGCATAAATTTTAGTTTGCGCTGATACATTTGGTTCTATCACTAGCTGGCAGATTAGTGGCAGTGTAAATAAATGTACTAACCAGTGTGCCACAAAATGTGATTGGAGTAATGCTCTTTTCTCGTGAAGGATTTTCCGCACTGTTCACAGCGGAACGGGGTATCGTTCGTGTGCGATCTCATATGATTCGTCAAATGTTCCTTCCTAGTATATTTCTTCCCACAAATGGTACAATGGTGCGGCGTTTCTCCTATTAGGGTAGGCAAAAAATAAACCATTAACACTTCAATGATGCAACTATTTTTCTCGAAACATTTAGTTTGTTTTAACGTATTATTAGAAACATTAACGAGCGTAATGCTTGAAGGATAGTTGAATCATTAAACTGTTTTTTTTTTTCTATTTCTGCATCCACTGCTGATGCAGGCTTGGCTTTTTCGTTACAAACTAAAAATTCCGAAATATTTTACAATACATTAGTAAAAACTAAAAATACAATACACTTAAATATTAAAACAATGACGTAGGTACAATGGAAAATGCGAGGATATTATGACTGTGTGTGTGAAAGGTCCGGTTTCCACTAAAGAGCGTGAGGTGACTAAAAACTGATTTCGTATTCCTTTATAATAATTATACATTTTTTTAAGATTTGCGAGACAAATAGCATCAAAATTTTTTTTTATTTGGGGAAAATAACACATGAACCCGGGGTGGGCCCATTAAAAATATTCCCCAGGGAATTACCATTTTTCCCGCAAATCTTTAGTACCACAGAACTTATAGGAGTAGGTTTAAGTCGATTGAAAATAGGCCACTGCGATATCCGTTTTCGAGTATACTGGTAGATTTTTACAAATTTTCAGTTTCTCTTTAGTTCCGTTATCGAGTATACTGGTAGATTTGACAAATTCTCAGTTTCTTTGTATTTGGAAACCGGCCCTAAAGCTGTGTTAGGAGAGGGTTCACTACTGCACACCTGCCCCAATTATTACGCAGGCGAACGACTTTGATTACAAAACGTTTTGTTTTTCCATTCAGTAGGAGCTTTTGTTTACAACACAATGACGTTGGGTTGACGAAGCGTCCTCGCTGCTTTCTTCATTGCTATAGATAGATAGATAGATAGATAAAAGATTTATTCGACACTGCAGCACATAATACAAAAATATCACTATGATTAAGGCACTACTTAACATAACACAGACACTTAAGTAATATTTTTTTGATGGAATAAAGCTTGGGAACAATAAATAATACTATATCAAATTATGTGACCAAATCAAACAATGTCCATAATAACTGCCAATTTTTATAAAACACTAGCTTTTGTCCGCGGCTTCTCAAGCGTTTTTTCGAGTTTAAAAGTAGCCTATGTCCTTCCTTGGGATACTACAATGTCTGCTTGACAAATTTATTTAGATCCGTTCAGCAGTTTAGGCGAGAAAAGGTTACCATGAAAATGAGTTTCTTTCGCATTTATAATATTAGTTTGTATTGAAAGAGAGTACACATTTGGCGTTTACGGTGCGGTCACTTACCAGATGGTTTTTAAAATGTGCGTTACCAAAGCGCGAGTTTTTAAACGCTTAATGTGTACAATGAATGAATGAATGAATCATGGCTTCTATCTATGCATAAAGGACTACATCCACAACCGCTAACCGCTCGGCAGAACAATAAGCATTTAAATATGGACGTAAATTCGTCATCTTTAAAAACATATGAGTCATAATTGCTTAACGCAAGCTTCAAGCGAATGGTCCACTGCTTAAGTTATGTTGTCATTGTAAAATGTATCCATTTATCGAATTTAAGACCATATTTTAATGCACATTCGGATCTGCGACAACCCTAACATACCTGTGTGCCACATAACATGGTTCATAAAATGCTCCTTCCTTGTAAAGCTCTTCTTGCAGATATCACAGCGATGAGGCGTCTCTCCCGTATGTTTCCGCACGTGGTTTACCATGTGCTCTTTCCGGGTGAATGTTTTGGCGCAGAACTCGCATCTAAAGGAATATGAACGTTCTTTTAAACAATTTTAAGGATTAAAATTGAATAATAATAGATTAATGGTTATATGCTAGAGCACGAGACGTATTTTATAAGAATGTATTAAGTTCAACAGCGAAGGAAAAGCGCTTTTCACAACACGAACTAAACTTTAAAACACGCGTCGTCTGTTTGAAAAATATGCCATGTGCAAAGGCCTTCATGAGACAGAGACTCAGGTTTAATTTAATTTATAACTAAAGCCAAAGCTAACCGAAAGGTCTAGGCCTAGTGCAATGAAATCTAGTATAATCAACCTGATTTAACTCGCGAATTCTACTAAACAATTGGACTTGTATTCTCGATTTATTCAGTAAAATGCCGTTACCTGTATGGAGTTTCTCCCGTGTGACTGCGTACATGGTTGTTTAGATGCTCCTTACGCAAGAATGTTTTATGGCAAGTGGAGCATGCATAAGGTTTGTCTTGGGCCATTCTCTTTGCGTGTCTTTCAGCTGGGTCACCTGCTGTAACGTAAATCATTTTTTTGTGTTTTAGAATATAAGTTTTGACAGCACAATTTCCCTTTAGGCAATGAAGCTTAATTGCGCGATGCTTTTCAAATAAAAAATAATTTACTTTTCAATTGTAAATACTAGTAGTGATTTGTATCTTTAAGCTGTAATTTTCTTTGTTAATAAATTAAAGGTATTTTCAGACTGTGAAAAATATATTTTTTCTTTAAGGTATCTTACCCAAATGGCACTTCCCGTGCCGAGATAGTTCTACGGGGTTCGCGAATGAGGTGCCGCAAACTTGGCATGTGAATGGCTTGGTCTCGCCGTGGTAACGTCTGCGTAAAATTGTAAAAGAAAAACATAAACAAAAAAGAATGGTTTTGCCGTTCAACGCAAGTTTGTAAGTATTAGAACAATTTTATAACAACTACAAATGGTTCTCAATGACCTTGATTTATAACAACTACAAATGGTACTCAATGAATGACCTTGAGAGGCAAAGGTCAAGGCGTTTACACGGCTTTGGTTTAACAAGAAAACACGAGATTTTATACGACTAATGATTCATCGCACTAGGACCGCGAATCGTTAAATTTTTTAAACGAGGCCTGAGTCTATGTCTAAGTAAAATAAATTAGCAGCTACCAAAATTACATTAAAATCTGTCGCGACGCTAAAATACAAAATGACATTGACTAATATATTCATAGGTTACCTGTGTACGATGAGCTGATACCGGAATTGGAATATTTTCCCGCAGATATCACAGGAATGGTGTCCGGGCGAGTTCTCTGCTTCGGACATACCGGCACTCGTTCCAGGCACTTCAATTTCTACATCGCCCTGTGGAAATGAGATTAGGAATTAGTATTGATCCGCGGAAATTTATTTATTTTATGCTTTATGCTCCAGCATGTCACCATAGGCGCTGGTAAAAAAAAAAACTTATAACAAGAGAAAATACACAGAAGTTCTGCGAGGAAGGCAATATGAACATGACCGATATTAATGATATAAACTTAAAGCCCTGTGGTGGGTGCAGAAAGTGATTGATGATGATGAAGTCATGAAAACCTCTTAATAGTCTTAATTTATATCAAGCCAGTTTTTAAGTGAAGAAGGCACATGTTGGAATGCAGAAAAATAAGGAATCAGGTCCAATAGAATATAAATTGCTATCTACTAGTACTAGTTATACAGGGTGTCCGGTAGAAAATGGATAACAATAAATAGATTTGTTATAATTGAATTTGTGGACGTAGTGACCAATAATGTGAACAGGTATCAAATTTCGTACTTAAATAAAGAAAATTAAAAAATCGTAGACTGCTGCAGACAGATTTATTATACATAACACAAGCTCTGCTTAGCTTGGGGCTGGATAATGCTGTGTGAATTGTTCAAAACTATTTTTTTTTTTTTTTTTTGTTTTTGCCTGAGTTCCGTGCTGCCCCCCACTAGTACCTGCGGGGTTATCCAGTATTATTATTAGTGTACAATTTTATTTATTTTAAAATAAGTTTTATATTTTATGTATGTTAGATTTAAGGTATGTACTGATATGGACGGTAGAATAAGTTAATAAGATCTATGCTTGTTCTAATGTTGTCTGAAATATATGTAATAAATTAGTATTATTATTATCCATTTACTACCGGACATCCTGTATATAGGAATTGCAATCATTTTCAATCCGACAGGATTTATCAAATAAGAGTAATTTTCCCTTTTCGTTCTAAAATAAACTGGACCCACACGCACTATGCTGGTCCACACATTTAAAGGCCGGTGTACACATTGGGCCAAGATGCTGGGGCAAAATATGAGATTTTGTTTACATATTGGCTTGTTGATCATTCTGCATTGCCGTTTTGATAGAGATGAATTTCGAGTTGTGGATTCTCTTGTATTTTAGATCTTAGATTTTTAATTTCAATGCCAATACTAATGACCATTAGCCAGTAGAGTCTCACTGCAGGACAAAGGCTTCCCTGCCTGCATTCTCAAGACTAATACGAGTCATAACCTGTTTTTCATCCAAGTTCCACACGAGCGAAGAACAACAAGCAATAGCATATAGCAAATGAACTCTCATACTCACTACAGAGACTTTAGCCTGAGGCTGTCCATCGGGCCCCATTTTCCCGAAGACTTCGTGGTACGCCAGCAGCTGTGACAGATCCTCGACGTTTACTTTGTACATTGCGTGGAGATCGTGTTCTGGCGCACCCGTTGATATCTTCACTACGGCACCTTCCATGTTCATGGCGTTGACGGACTGTGAAACAACGTTGGGTATGAGGAGCATGACAAAATTTTAGGGATCTACAAGATTTATCTAGAAGATAAAAAAGCTTGGGACGGGTTTTGCTCCAACTCGAAAAATAACAACTAACATACCGAAGCGACAGAAATCAAAAATATCACTTTATTTCCGTTTATAATTTGACTTTTTCTAAGTGTACATTTAGGAATTGTATTTACGGAAATAAAGAGTTTTTGATTTTGATTTTGGATATAGATTGAGCAATAGCTGGAGAGGAGCTTTTATTAGATATCCACACTAATATTATAAATTCGAATGTTACTTTGCCTGTGTTTTACCTTTTCACGCCTGAACGGATCATAATGAAACTTGGCAGTGAAGTAAATGGTGTCCCGGGGTCAGACATAGGCTAATTGAAAAACGCGTGCGAAGCCGCGGGCAACCGTTAGTAGGCTAATAATTATGATATAGCATAGCTTCGTGTGAGACCCTTATTATTTTGATTTTTACGAGTTTTAAGTTGCAGAAGAAATCCTTTTAATGTCTGTCCCCAGTCTGTCAACGAACTGTTGTAGTTTCGGCAAAAAGAAAAATACAAATTCCAACAATAACTATTCCCCCTTATTACACAGGGTCTGCTTTGGGGCTAGATGATTCTTATTTCGAGCATAAATAATTTATTCTATGCACCTTGCGCCTTTTTGGAAATATTGTAACACAAAACAAACTTTTTTCTTCTTTCTAATTCAAAGAGTAGACAATTATTCTATAAAAACTTCATAGTCTAACTAATTCATCATGAATGTAAGCGGGTAAACTATGAACTTAGTTTGTGTTGGAAGAACACCAACTTTCACCCCATAGTGTGTGCCATACTGTGTGCCTATTTTGTTATTCTTATGTATCTGACTCCTGGACGTTTTGGTTTTTACTGTCACTCCACTTGTAAAATAAATAAAATCATCATCATACCAAGGAGGCAGTACGGGTGTGATGCGAACCGCACTCAAGTTCCTCGTAGGAATGACACATTGGTGTTCTTCCAACATAAACTAGGTTGGTAGTTAACCCGCATGGAGTAGATACATACCTTTAAATCAATGCCCTTCATTTCCTTGATCTCAGCCGGTATAGCGAACTGCGCCGACTCAATCTTCCCTTGATTCTTCTCATCTTTGACGATAGCTAGCGGATCGCTAGCACTGGCTTCGATGGACGTGGTGCCGTCAGGGTTGTGGGTGACTAGGATGTTAGCTGGTTCGCCGGTCGCTTGCTCGATGCGAACCACGCTGTCTAGCACCTGTTGGGAGAAATGCTGCTCTTCATTTAAAATGAGTTCGATGAACTATGGGTCTGGGTGAATTATTTGGGAACTGGGTGATTTTTGAAGGGTTGATGGGCGCTAAGTAATGTTATTATGTCGGGTATCTTTATCGGATGCGATAGGTATGTTGTATTTCTACATTACTGCGCCTTAATTACTACTAGGAATAAACTGGTCATCTTCAAAATTGCTACTATAAACCGATCAATACCAATTGTAATTAGCTAAATAGGAAAAAAATTAGACATCGATTTACTCTAGACTAGAGATAATTATAATTACTTAAACACACTAATACCTTTTATAAAATGCGTAAGTTTGATTAATAAATTACTGGACAATTCACAGCTTGTGTTATGGGTAATGGATAACTGATATATATAATAGAATACATTATATCGATAGATTTTTTTTATTACACATATTTCTATGTATAATCATTCAAAACAACCTGAACAAATGTCTGCAGATCGTAAAAACATTTGTCCTGAGGCGGGAATCGAACCCGCAACCTCCTGCATCGCAGGCGGACCTTCGCCTGCTGCACCACAGAGTTCGAATGGATGTATTTTAGTTATTTCTTCAGGCCTACTGACTGGATCTGGCTGAAATTTTGCAAAAATGTAGATCTAGACCTGGAATGACACACAGGGTACTTTTTATCGCATAAATCAGTTCCCATGGGATAGAAATAACCTTTAAACGTTTCTATAGAAACAACGCGTGCGAAGCCGCGGGCAGAAACTAGTATTATACATGCGAAAAGCTTCTATGGATAGATGGATGGATGTTTATTACTAGTTCACGTCAAAAGTAACTGATCAGGTTGAAATTTTGCACAAATGTAGTTCAATGTGGAATAACATATTAGCTACTAAAGTCATAAATAACGGGATATTTACCATGATTTGAGTTTTGAGCTTTCCAATATTTCGGCACAATATTGGAAAGCTCAAAACTCAAATCATGGTAAATATCCCGTTATTTATGACTTTAGTGTTAATAACCATGATGGATTTAAAAGTTTTAACATATTGGCTACTTTTTATCTCGGAATAAGCGTGCGAAGCTGAGAGCAGAAACCGTTTAAAGTTAAAGTTTTTGTTTTTATAGTGCGTAAGCCTCACACTGGCTAATTTCTAAGAAATCACATAATATCGCAAAAAAATTTGACCACGACACTTCCGTCAGTACCGGAATGTGCTAACCAACAACACCACGAGGTCAAGTGACGTAGAAGTCGAAAATCTTAGCGACTTTCTACGGACTGTAGCGCCGTTAGCTCCGGAAGGGTGCAGGTTCAAGTCCCGTCGAGGTCAAAAATTTTTGCGATATTATTTGATTTCGTTTAAAGTTAGTTTGATAAACATGCTACAACATACCTGTTGTCCGACAATCTGCTGCAACTGATGTACAGTGAGTGTATGATCCGACGGTAGCTTGATCGCCTCGTGCATCTCTTCCTTCTCAGCCATTTTACTGCTGCCTGGTTCTACTACCGTCACGATGCCGTCTTCACTGACAGTCAGTTGAATCTAGAGGAAATAATAATAACATGAACTGAGTTAGTATGTATAGATTTTCGACATCTTCATTACAAGCCTGATTGGCGTCCAAAATGACGAGGAGCGAAGCGGAATCGACCAATCAGGGCCCGTACTCGAGTTTCTGATTCGTTTTCGTGCAAAACAATCAGATTATCGTATGTATTTTTGTATTTGTATATATTTATTCCATCGTAGGTACACTTGATGTCGTTACATTCTATATTTTATTCATATTTGAACAATAACACACAATGTATTTCGCAGTAGGAAACACCATAAGGTACAAAGAAAAAAAAAACAGACAGACATGACTGAAAAAACTTATAAAAATAATTTGTTGGAATCAAATAAATTAATTAATTAAAGGGCATATCAAAGTATGCTGCTGTATAAGGGCATTGGTATATGCAAGGGACATAAGAGTTGGTGTCGCACGAAAACGAATCAGAAACTTAAATGTTCCCTTTTCGAGTAGGTCCAGATCCAGCAGGATAACGAGATAATTATTATTCTACCCGCTCCACTCCAGTAAGAACGCATCCTAGGGAGTAGGGACTCAACTCAAATCATCAAAAATGAGAACTGATAATGAAAATAGAATATAAGAAAAGTTGAGTATTTATACTTTATAAAGTATTATAGTTTGACGACTTCATTACGGATGTAGGCGGGTTAACTACGAACCCTATTGGTGTTCTTCCAACACAACTAAGGTTCGTAGCTAACCCGTTTCCATCTGTAATAAGGTGGAGTCAAACATCTTTATTCACAAAGAATGTATTTTTTATTTATTTATAGATTTATATTAATTTATTTATACATTTTTTTAATATGTTTCTAATAAAAACTCGTTCATTGCTCAATAATTAGGGTCGTAGTTGACTGAGATTATCGTTTAACGAACACTAATCTTAGCAGTCATTACGTCTATTTCATAAATACACGCGAAACAGTGCGTCACACCTTCAGTCTATTTAGTATTCTTATGATTACGTTTTATTACATACTAGTTTATACCCGCGGCTTTGCCATCATTTTTAATATGGAAACGTTTAAAGGTGATTTCTAACCCATGGGAACTGATTTATGGGATAAAAAGTAGCCTACGTTTGATTCCAAGATTATAATTACCTGTATGCAAAATTTCAGTCCGATCCGTTCAGTTGTTTTGGCGTGAAGAGGTAACAAACATCCATCCATACATCCATCCAAACTTTCGCATTTATAATATTAGTGTGACTTCTATGAAATTTAGATCATTAACGATCCTAGAGTTTTGTGTAGTTTTGAGTGTCACTCAATAAAACCTGAGAAGCCGTAATTAGCTATGAATCACGAACATTTTGCAGTAAATCTTAACATTTGGTGCGCAAAGAGAAATAACAGACTAAAGGCATTGTGTAATCTATACTCTACAGTTAGCAAAACAGTCACATGTTAGCAAATAAATCAAGTAGAAGCAGACAAAGACACGTTCTAACTACAAGGAAATTGTTCGTTGTCTTACCTCGCTAACCTTTGGTGGTATAGCAAGCGGCGGCGTGAGCATAGGAACACGTATTTTACAAGTGCATGTCAAAGCATAGCATTAGTATTAGGATATTTATAAGTATAGCACATAGAGATCAAAATAAAGGAAAGGATTAACTGGACGGAGAAGGTGACATATGAGGTGATGAAAAGAGTTAGAGAGAGAAAAGGTTTTTAATAAATAAATAACGCTGAATAATTCACACAGCATTATCTAGCCCCAAGCTAAGCCGTGTTTGTGTTATGGATTCTAGATAACTGATACACTTAATACAATACACTACATAGATAGATAATTTTTATTATACATAGAAAACATCCAGAACGCCCCGAACAAATGTCTGCAGATCGTACAAACATTTGTTCCGAGGCGGGAATCGAACCCGCAACCTCTTGCGTCGCAGGCAGACGTTCGCCCGCTGCGCCACAGAGGTCGTCTATTTCGTCGGTCGTTTTTGACTAACACCATTCAAAACAGAAGTGGGAGAATGATTGGACATCTTATACGACATGACAACTTTATGAGTATCATCACATCATAGAATGAAAAGTAGAAGGAATACGAGAAGAGGAAGACCAAGATATAGCTATATGAGTCAGATTAAGAAGAGTCGCTGTCATGTCTTTTATAGAAGTAAAAGATTGCATAAGAGACAAGTGGGTGAAATTGCATCATTACACCGACGAGCGAGCTAGGGTCTTTAATTTAAAATAATAATAGCATAGAGATCAAAACATTGATAAAAAGAGGTAATATTGCCACGTAGTGGGACACCACACGCTTACAACAATATAAAGCATAAGTCTTTGCTTTGACCCTATGCTTTATGTTTCTATATAATTATTTCTAATTATCTCGCCTTTACAAGATAATCGTCTGGTCTGGCCAGGGGCCCTATTCTGCTAAGCTAATCGCTGCATTATGACAGTGATATCGTCTCAGAATGACACATTTTGGTATTTTACCATATATGAAAGAAACAACATATAGAGAGGGACGTGCGTCAAAGTGTCAAGGTTAAAACCATTCCATAATATCAATATCTTCGTGTCAATAGCACCGTACGCATTAGCTACAGTTTCTTCGTCTAAAGTCGACTCTGCGATGACACCATTGTCACAGTAAAACGTTTATTAGAGAGACGGGCCCCTTGATGCGGTATAAAGATTTAAGACTAACGCGATATTTATCGTGTACCCGTGAATAGACACAATTAAAATTATACGCGAGACAGATGAATTTATTTCTTTTAACTTTTGTCAATATATTTTGTACTATTCGTTAAAGTGTAAAAAGCCTTGGCTCACTATACCTATTGCGGTTTGGGTGCGGCAGTGTTGCGTTGCATTGTGTATGAGAATACATGTAAAGACACGTCGTAAAGCGGAGGAATGTGCATGGTTATTGTCGGTCTGTTTGGGAGCTGGCGTGTAAGGGTATGTTCACAAAGCAGTCCGTTTCATCGTATACGTTTTTATTCGGCGATGGCGGATGTAGCTGTCATGCCAGTATTCCAAATTCAGTAATGTGTGAACTCGCTCATAACTACATCAGAAATCGCCGTATAAAGAAAACGTATACAATAAAACGGGCCTGTAAAATGGACGGCTGTGTGTACGTACTTACACTGACTACAGATGGAGCATGATTTACTTGCGATTGTGTTATCTACATAATTTCATCAAATTAAGTATATACATAGGTATGTTAATGTTGGAATGGGGAGGCCTTTGTTTTACATATAATTTGGGCTGACCAGCCCTCCTAGCCTGGACATCCTGACAAGCTATTGTCTGTAATAGAGAAAACTTTATACCTATACATAGCGTAAATTATTAAAATTGAAGAAAATAGTTTATATAAAAAAAATATATAAATAATACTGGACAATGTGAAACAAATACACACATCTTCAGCCCCAAGCTAAGCAGAGCGACAATGACGATTTCATGTAATTTATGTCTATTCTTACCTAAACATCAGATATATAACTTTATTAGGTACCATGTCTATTTTAATTTTAAGAATTTGACTTTTTATAACTGTTTTGATAATTTTAGTGGTAATATACATTATATTAATAATGTTGGACAATTCACACAGCATTGTCGAGCCCCAAGTTAAGCAGAGCTTGTATTATGGGTACTAGATAACTGATACAGTACACTACATTAATATATATTTTTAGTATACATAGAAAACATCCAGAAAACCCGGAACAAATATCTGTAGATCTTACAAACATTTGTCCCGAGGCGGGAATCAAGTGTCGCAGGCGGAACTTCGTCCGCCGCGCCACGGAAGTCGTCAAACATTGATTGTATTTATATTAATTAATCTTTATTTAAGACAAGTCCATAGTTTTACATAATATACATACTTTTTAAGAATTGAGTTAAAAATTGTATAACATACTTTAAGTAAGTAAATGTAATTACCTAGTAGGTAGGATATGTCTACTTGTGGTTCCCTCTGTGGTGCACCGATATATCTAATAGCGGAAGAAGTTTATGGAAATAAAGCATTTTTGATGATGATATTGATTTATTGAAACCATGACTTGTTTAGGGTCCATTCAATACAGGGCTAAGTTTATTACTTGGAGGACTGGGGGTCTTCGAAAAATCAGAGCTCAAGGAAATGATACAATTTTCTATTTTTAAATGACTTCAAAGAAGCAGGAGGTTATGTTCGGCTGTACGTGTTTTTTATTTAAGTTCGATTTCTCCGTCAGTTAGACCGATTTTAAAAATTATTTCGCTATTGTATAGAACATATAAAATAGTGGGAATACATTTTTTATGGGGACAAATACCAATATTTGTCCCGCTAAACTTATATTATATAACTTTTTATTTCGATCGTTATGAAAGTGGCGGCAACATTTTTAGTAACAAGAACAAAATTAGAAACCCCCAGACAGATTTTCATGAAACATGGCTTACACTCGCGGTAAAATTATCTATGACACAAAAAAAACGGTTCATCCGTTTAGGAGCTACGGTACCACATACAGACACGTTAAACTTATAACACCCCTTTCTTTTTGCGTCGGGGATTAAAACAGTATAAAATAAAGGATAAAATAAAATAAATTGTCAGTATTAAATTTTTTCAAAACATCAAATGATCGTAATTTGACCGAAATGCTTCATTGTACAGTGTTGTTGGTGACTTACCTGTTGGTTTGAGTGTTCTGGCCTTGAGGCTGCCATAAGCTGCTGCTGCATTAGGTGTTGTTGTTGAGAATGATGCCCCTTAGGAATAATTATAATAATATTAATACATTGTTATTCCTATCTGCCATAGGTATAACTTTAAATAGGAAATGTGTAATGGTAATCTATACACTAGCCAAACCAATGTAGAATAAAACTTTGAAATCCATCACGATTATTAACATTAAAGTCATTTACAATGGGATATTAACCATGATTTCAGTTTTTATTATTCTGAGATCATGGTGCATAAAACTGTGCCAAATATTGGAAAGCTCAAAAGTCAAATCATGGTTAAAATCCCGCTGTAAATAACTTTGATGTAGAATGTTTGTGAACAAAGCACAACACTAATAACTAAATAATAAACTTAAAAAAAAATATATAAACTCACTTGGCGTCGAGTTTCAGACATAATTTTTTAAGGAATATTTATTGAAGCAAGGATCTCAAATCGACATGTAATGTAAATTGCGTATAAAATGACAATAGAGTGAATTTGGGTTTGTTTACAAACATTTTAGATCGAGTTTGGCTAGTGTATTGAGGGCAACTCCATAAGTTATAGGGTAACCAGCTTCAAAACATGCCAGATTGTAGTACAATTGAGGAAAAAGATAGGATCCATGCAATAAACTAAAAATATTATAACAGATACTGTCAATATAAATGATAAAGATGGGATCCATGCAATTTAAACCTAAATATATTACAACAGAAACAATTATTCAACATTAAACAATTCTAAATAATATTTGTTTCTTTGTATTTTTATACAACAAGGTACCAACAAGCTCCCTTGTTTGACTATCAAATTGACCTTTGTACTATCATGCTGACTGTTTAGACAGATTCACACAAAAACAGTTTTTGCCTTCCATGTGACCTCAGTCAATACAATACAACTAATCTATGAACAGCAACTGAAGCATTCCCGCTAGTAATCAGTGTTACTTGGATTTACCATATCAATGTTATGGTGTTGGACAAATTCGACCCGGTTAGTGGGTACCTGGTGATGCGATGTGGGGACCTGGTTGGAAGGCTGTAGTTCTTGCTGTTGACTGTGTGCCACCAATGCTTCTGAAAGATTTAATTTCAATATGAAATTCAATTCAATGACGACCTCAGTGGCGCAGCGGGCGAAGGTCCGCCTGCGACGGAGGAGGTTGCGGGTTCGATTCCCGCGTCGGAACAAATTTGTGCACAATCTGCAGAAATTTGTTCCGTTGGTCTGGGTGTTTTCTATGTATTATAAAAAAATATCTATCTATGTAGTGAATTGTATTAAGTATATCAGTTATCTAGTACCCATAACACAAGCTCTGCTTAGCTTGGGGCTAGATAATACTGTGTGAATTGTCCAGCATTATTTATTTATTTAATTCAAATTATCTAATTCTACACCGGCACTGTTATTTGCACTGACATTTTGCATGGGCTTGTATTGTGCACTCTCTATTAAATTGATGACCGATGTGGTGCATTTGTATGATTAGATTAGTGAATATTTCTTCCAGGTGTTTTGGGTATTTTCTAAGTATATTATTAAATATCTATGATTGTTAGGTATTTTATTTTATTTTATATTCGATGGAAAACAAACAGCTTGTATAACTTAAATGAGTAGTGAGTGTAAATGAGTACATTGGTGGTATAAATAAAGCTTAACAATTAACAGTTTTCAATTTTATTACATATTATATCAGTCATCTAGTACCTATGGGTACTAAATGACATTCTTTTCACTGTTCCTCGAAGTTTAGGTAAATAAGCCCTACCTATTCCTATCACTGGTTATGACATGACACAAGCTCTGCTTAGCTTGGGGCTAGATAATGCTGTGTGAATTGTCCAGCATTATTTATTAATTGGTGGGATAGTGCTTTCGCTACATGGCAGCAAAAGTCTTAGAGAATTATCAGTGTTTAATAAAGTAGTATGATAGAAGTAAAGGATCTGCAACAACTTTTAAATTGACATACTTTGTTCAAGGCCCAGTTAGCCATAAATTATTCTTATAAAGTCATACTACCTACAAGCCTATTGAATCTATCTATGTGTAATATGAGTCATCCCATTTACAAATTTACTCACCATGTGTCTGCCCAGACTGTGTGGCAATGATTTGGGAGACAGGTATCTGTTGGGCCGCAGATACTGAGACCTGGGACTGTCCTCCGTGATGCCCGAGAATGATGTTTGGATCCCCATTGAGTATACTTGCATGTGCTTGTCCGATATCCTAAAAAATGTTTATTACTATAAGGGTATCTATTTAAAGCAAGTTTAATTCTGAATTTTTAAGCTTACCATCAGTTTTAGTAAGTAGAATAATGGAGGAAAGAGAAAAAAAAAACTCTGTATGATATAGGACAAATACCTTTTATAATTTATAGCAATTTAAGGTCCGTATTTTGGCATACTTACTAGCTGAATTGAAACAAACAAATTTTAAGATAAGTTAAAACTTCGAAATGTAGGTTATCTCTACATTTGCAAGTTCACAACAATCCATAGATGCTCAAGGTCAAAATTAATAGATTCCACTTAGTTGAACATGTACAAATAACTTGCATAAATTACTACCTGGTTCTGACTGAAAACCAGCACTATTATAGGTGCTCTAGGTTTTTGTGTTAGGGCAACAAGCTGAGTCAGGACCCGTTAGACCTACACACATGCACTTGTCTGCTTGCTGAGTGGGCTACTTAGTACCAACCCAATGCTTAGTTTTATTTTAGGTACCTACTGGTGTTAGTACACATTACTTACATTAATAATGTTCACCGGTGTTTTTGTATGTGTTCCTAAGTAGTATTTTATAATATTATTATTGTAGTGTTTAATAAATCACTTTCTTTACTATTAAATAGCATGTGTGTGATTTCTAACTTCATTCTTCATGTTTAGAAATAATTATGAAAACAAAATGATTAGCTATTGATCAAGTGAATTGCTATGGGTTTTTGACTATTTTCATAACTAATTCCTTAATTCATACTCAATCTCTATTTGGCTGTAACCATACATAAACAAAACCTAAATAAAAGTTGTAGATACCTACATAGAACCAGTTACATACCTGAACAGCTTTTCCATTTTCAATTCTTGTCCCAGTTGGAAGCCCGTAGACGGACACTTGAGGAATAGGTCCGGGGAATAAATTCGTAAATACCCAGTACTTAGCAACACTGGACAAAGCAACGTTCACAGCAGCCGAGTTGACTCGCAAGTCGGTGGCAGACGTGGAGGCAGGCAGGCTTACTTGCTGTTGCTGCTGCTGAGCTTGAACTCTTTGATTCTGAGACTGAAATCACTCAAAATTTGCAACTCAAAAACTTTCATCACAAAAAAACAAGAATTGTTTTAGCTTACGAACCTCCGAACTCCCAGGAGGTTGGCCCCCGCCCGTATTGATATTATGATGCTCGGGATTCATTTTATATGCACCATTTACCGTAAATCAACTATTTGGATTGGCTTATTTACAAATACACAACATTTTCAAGCTTCGCGATCGGCATTGTCATAGTTTGACTGTCACCGAAATGGAGGCGCGGGGGACGCGACGGGCCGCCATTATGATCGCACAATAACATTCTTCATCGAGAATCCTCTCATTTTTGGCAGTACAAGACTTAGAATGCTTTTATAATGAAAAGTTTAGACACAGGTAGATCACTGCAATGTTTTTAATCAAGATAATTTCATAGGATTCGCTAGAAAACTGATAAAACAATAGTCCACGATACACATCCAGACGAAAGTTTGTCACGGTCATTCACAGAAGTGCCAACTTAAGAAAAAAAAAGAGATCGCCAGACGAATTTTGTAGTCCATAGACAATTTATTTTCTATTTTATATTGCCATCTAGTGAAGATAGTTGTAATTTTTAATAAAAAAAAAATATTTCTCATTCATATCGAGAGATGTCGCTACGCGTTAGTTAAACACGTAAAGATGAAAATCCCTCCTACTTACCTACCTACCTAAAGCAGTGGCTGTCGTTCGTTTTTTAACTGAACTAGGAGACTATGTGGCTGACCTATCAGAAATTCAGAATCACGAAGATCTCGCTAGACTAGGGTTGCCACCTTGTTTTCGAGCAAATACTAGAGTATATAATAGGTAGTATATATACCAGGTACGGGGGTTAAAAAAATAAGCCATGTAAAAATAGAGTACCTACCTACAAATTTATCAGATTTTTTTGAATTTAGAGCGGCAGTTGGCCAAATCGGCGAGCAAATAAACCTAAACGATATTACGGCGAGCGGTGCGAGCCGCGAGAATTTTTTAAGACTTTAGTGGAAACTGGCTAAAATGAAAAGAAATAAAAACCGTCACACACAGAGAAACCGTGGCCGGGCCGGAGGCGAAGGCGTGCGAGTTGTAATGCGTGAATTTATATGAGAGACTACACACACGCCGCCCGGCGGTGTATGTGTAGTCTCTCATGCCTCGGTCACGGTTTCTGTGTGTGACGGCTTTAACAATGAGTAGGGGAAAGGCGTACAAAATGACATAGGTGGACAAAACGACACAGTGGTCTTTTCTCCGAAACCACAGACTATTCAGTTCCCGTGTCGATACACAGAGGCCGTCTAGTAACAGGCAGCAACCTGTCACAACGCCAGACACGACTGCTCGTCCGTTTGACGCCGATGGCGGTTTACAATTTTTAAACCTCCACGAGTTTTGTTCCGACGGATTTAGTTTCGCGATCAAAGTAAGTTATTTTTTACTTTTATTTGTCTTTGAAGGCATTTGTTTGTTGTCATTGAACTAAAAAAGCTGGGTTATGTGATGAAATCTCATAAAAATAAGTGCATTATTTGTTTTTGTTTCTGAAGTTTTAAATTTCAAAAGTGTACATAATGACATACCCCTTGTCCGGGTAAAATGGCATACTATGTCGTTTGACCCACCCATTGTTTTTTCTTTTAGATTTATTATTTCAAACATCCGGACATCATCATTATGTTAGAAAATCATGTCTCGATAATATGCAAAAAAGACAGATCCACAGGGTTAGGATAAAAACCTCCATGGAAAAGGCTCTTGAAGCTGTGAATAAAAATGAAATGGGTTGGCTGATGAAAATTGATGGAAATCGGCTCCTCCGCCGGTTCCTAAAAAAAACCAGAAATATTACCAAAGCACTAAACTTTAGTTCTAACAGCAAAGAAGATTTCTCATCCATGCAATCTAACACTGTAGCCGGAAGATTGCCCTTGCATCTATTGCAATGACCTGTACTCCAGGTCCAAGTCAAGGGAAGTTTGGTTAAAATGCATGAGCTGCAAGAATGGGCTCATGCATCATGTGCAGACGTTCCAAAGAAGACGAAGTCTTTTATTTGCGATAAAGGAAACTCTGCATATAAAGGAAAAAATATTATTTTGGTATGCCATTTTATCCACATGATGTATGTCATTTTACCCGCACAGGGTGGACAAAACGGATTTTGTCAATCTTTTTTTAAATGTTCTTTAAGTTTGTTGTTTTAGTATTAAGTTGATTGATCTCTTTAATTTCGATAAAGTACTGAACCAAGGTTTAAAAAGGCTGGTTATAATGTTAAAAACAATTAATAAAACACGATTTATGACTGATTTAGCAGAGGGTATGTCATTTTGTACGCCTTTCCCCTATTTTAGCGGCATGTTAAAAAAGCTGCAAAAAAAAACAGAGTTTGTAATGGCTGATGAAAAAAATTTAAAGAATCTTTATTAGACAGGAGTGTAAACGAGGAGCGGAGAGACCAACGCATAAATTTCAGGCTTTGTAGCTGCTGTTTCCCAAAAAAGCAAGCAAGCTATGGCAACACCATGCGAGAGGCCGTGACCATTTCGTAGACTTTGAGCACAGAATTATTATAATACTATACTAGTACTTTTAGCAACAAATGAAATTACTTATCCGGTAGTAGTTTTATTCTTTGTAGAAGGAAAAAATATTTAAAACTTCAAATTAAAACAACTCTTGGTAACGTAAAAAAAACCACAAAATAAGCATGAATAAATTCCATACTATAGCCTTTTTCAATGTCTTTTTCTTTCAGGAACAAACCCATATACCTATGAGCCGTTTGGCGTTTTGGTCTGAAAAGATTTGCATAGCGTTATGGTCTGCAAAATGTCCGCAGAGATAAAGAAATATCTGAAACGGAGCAAAAAGATCAGCAACACTGGTTGCACCGAAAAAAAAAACAACATTATTTATATTATTTGATTGTAATTTTCTTTGTCATTAAGGAATACAGTAGGTTTATATTATACCTACTTAGAGAGTCTGAATGATTTTGAGCATGCGCGCTACTAAGAAGTGTTAGTATTATTACTATATTATGTATCTAGGTTTATTATGTATTCTCTGGAAGTACTTACTACGGAGTTTCGAAATCATTCTGCAATATTCGAGCCTTGCCCGCAGGTACCAAAATCCTATACAAAAGATCTCAACGCGCTCCTACCTAAGGAATGTGATAGTGCTATAAATTAGTTTAGTTTCTTTAAAATATACCTTCCTATACTCCGGTCAAACTAAATAACAATGTTTGCGAACATATCAATCACTTTCTTATTTTTTTAATTCCTTTTTCATACAGAAAATTACAATCAAATAATATAACAATTAATTGACTTTATTCATATCTAGGTAATTGACAGTGTAACTGAAATTCTTTTCCTTCTAATTAACCTTTTGATTTATCATTACCTGCATACTTAAGTACCTACTTTAGTTTATTCTTCTATAATTTATATATTTTATTTAACTAACTTAAAATTCTTTGACATACCTACTCATCTGGTACTGGTACATACCGTATTTTATTGTATCAATTTAAATTTATAATTTGACATTGGTAGCTAAGTTTGATAAAAATAAATACTGTTTCGAATTATAATATAAATGCATGCTTCTTAATAAAATAACTAACTTAGATTGTTAGTTCCAATGTTCATAAACATGTATACCTGTTGAAATGTTTGTACGCCCAAGTGGCATAATCGCGATCTAAAATAAGTCTCATGAATTGAACGTAATATTACCTGATTCACAAACAATAAATGAATTATGAATTATAAATTTATTTTGATAATTAATTGATTTTTTGTAAATCGGTGGTTGGTTGCTATAGGTAGACCACACAACTAGTGGATCGCTGTATAACCATGTCATGTCACAGTAACAAACGCCAAAAGTGGCATTTGTTCCTGTGTTTGGCGTTTGTTTTCTTATTGTGACAAGGTTCTACAGAGATCCACCAGTTGTGTAGTCTACCTAAAGTTACCAATGGTAGTTAATTTTCTACTAATTTCCTCCTCGAATTTGTCTACGGCGCGCGGCCAGTTTCATCGGAGACTAGCCTAGAAGATACGCAGGACAGATTATAGTGCACAAGTGTGTGCGCAAACACAGGTGCACTCTCTATTCCCTCACTCTCATAATTCGATGATGGGACGGCGTCAAAAATCCTACTAATAGATATTATAAAGGCAAAATTTTGTGCCGTTGTTGCGAAGATGTTTGTTCGAAGACAGCGCCAAAACTACTCAATGGATCGGAATGATATTTTGCACACATTCAGATCTGGACTTGAAATTAACGTCGAAGCTTTTTATTCCAAAAATGCTTGCGAAGCCACGGACAGAAGCTAGTTATATGTAAATAAAATGTATTCTGGTTGATAAATTATACCTATACTCGATATCGTAAAATGCTGCAAATAATAAATAATCAATAATGAATAATGTCAACACATGGGATACCAGTAAACTTAATACCATTATAGTAGGTATGTATGACGTTTAAAAAAAATCTATGAAATTTAATTTGAACCAAGATTTGTCAAAGTGTAAATTAAATATGATTTTGGCATATTCTTAGTCTAAGCTGCTCTTGTGCAAGATGCATGGGTACTGCACATTTTTTATTGATGAGGATATCTTATTGTGTTTGCGTTGTTTTTTATTTTATTTTAAGTATTTGTTGGTATTAAAGTCGAACTTTTACTTATAGAAAGTTTCATGTGTGTAGGTACACTACACCCATTATGGTTATTATGGTTCAAGAGATACAGCCTCGACAAACTTAGAGCAAAAATAGCTAAAAAAAGTGTGTTTTTTAAGGAGCTCCCTTTGATTTCAATATATATTTATTTCTAGTATTTGTTAGCAGCAAGAAAATACATATTCTGTGAAAGTTTTAACCGTCTAGCTCTTACGGTTCATGAGATAGAGGCCTCTGACAGACGGACGGACACACAGCGGAGGCTTAGTTAGGGTTAAAAAGGGTTCCGTTTGCACCCTTTGTGTACTTAACCCTAAAGAGGACGAAAATAATAAAAATATTTAAAAATTTGGTAGATTCCTGTTGAATCAATTCATTGGCTTTGTTGTAATCATAGATCCAAGTACAAATTATGTAAGTAGGTAATTTATTTATTTGACCTGGGGTGTTGTCTTCACTGGGATGGCCCAACTGCTATCATCATCTGATATGAATAATAATACGTCTTTGCGAATAAAATAACCGTTGTGTTCAGAGAATTCGGGCTTTCAATAAGAACATTTCCTGCTCAAACAAAGCCACGGGCAAGAACTATTATTAACGATCCATAATCAAAAAGGTTTTGTACCACTATCTTGTCGCTTGGATAGTGACATTTCTTTGTTTACATTAATTGCCGATTTTGAAAATATTACCTACTCGTGTTATAAAATAAATCACGCGCTTCAATACTTTGGAAATTTCCAAACTACCATAGCTACCTAATTCGTTATTAACAAACATTGATACCAGAATTTTCTTATCAACCAAAGTTATATAATGTTTACCCATAGACACTGTAGACCTACAATAATAGTAACTGCACAACATTATCAATTTTGTTTGCAATAAGCATTCAATTGATTGTAACTAGGCAGACCAAATTTGATTTTGCACTCTGGTCTTTAGAATCTAAGATTATTAAGTCGAGATTCCCATGGCAGGCTGTAAACCTATGCTACGACATTCGTAGAGTACCTACGCGGCGTAGCAGCCGGACGGAACTCCAAGCAAATGCGTTAGTAATAACCGAGAGGTAGACAGGACCGCGCGCGTTTCGTTCTCCAATCGCGAAATATTACGTAAAACTTTGTAAACTCTTGTAATATCATTGTTTTTGCAATTATTGTGACTTACTATCGTACAGATTGAAGTATAGACTGTTCTTATCGGCGGAAATCCTCTATTTAGGAGCAAGCAGTTCTTTTTGAAGCCGGCATCTCTCGTGTACTCGGGTATGTTTGTTTACCTATAAAATGCGTACTGTAGGCGATGTCTAAATATTAGCATGTATCGAGTAGGTAGGTATGCATAGTTGTCGTAATTTAAGAATATGAGAGCCTTGTAGATAGTATTTTGTCAAGGCTAAATCGCTAAATCGATCTTAACCAATGGTACTGTACCGGTTACTTTACCTGAATTAATCTACTTATGAAAGACAAGTTACTTTAGTTACTTTTTTTAGTCACTTATTGATAATATCAATACCTAAGTGACTAAAAAAAGTAAGGATCAGTTGAGCTACCTATAGATTGTTGGCAACAGTATGCAGTTACCTCAATGATACAATTGTAAAACTAGTTCTAATTTATATCTTATAATTGATTATAATTTTCTTTGTGAATAAAGTTAGTAGTGGCAATAATATATAAGAAAACTTTAGGTTTTTTTGTATAATCTATATACCTTGGATTGACCACAATATCACCTGAAGGAAAGTGACGATGTGGTCGGTCTAGAATACATCTATTCCCTTTGTTTTGAAGAGACACAGTTTGTAATCGGAAAAACAGCAGCTGGTAGGTATTGGTATCTGGTACTACAGAGACAGATATGGGCATACATTTGGCTCTACATAAAAATCGCTAGTGCTACATGCAAAGCCTCCAACAATAAGCAATCTTTAATCTTCTCTATCTAATCCAGTTCATTCTAATATCTACTTGACTTCTCACACAACTTGTATATAGTTAAAATACCATACCTACCCAGAAAAGGTTGTTTTTTATAGTGATTTGATCTTTGCTTTTGCTTTTATAGTGAAATTAGTTACGCATTCGAGACGAGTTGTCGCAGTGAGAAAATTCTGCGGTCTCGCACCTACCGCAAATTGTGATTTGTATAGAAATTACATTTAGAGATCTTTGCCTTTCTGCTCTATAAGGTCCTTAAGGGTCCGGCGACGGATGGATTTCCCATACAAACGTACCTAGTACCAAAATGATTTGTAATTTGAGAATTTTTTCACCATGGTTTGTTTTTATTTGTATTAGAATTGTATTTATCTAGGTTCCTACCACAAGCTTTTTTCAAAATACTTATCTACACAAATACTACGAAAACATTCATTCCTTCATGTAAAAATGCGATTCGGTTTAATTTCATTTCAGAAAGGTATTTTGAAAAAAAAAATGTGGCAGGAACCTAGATAAATACTATTTTAATACAAATAATAGCAGACTATGGTGAAAATATGCTCCAATTACAAATCATTTTGGTATTACGTTTGTATAGGAAATTCATCCGTCGCCGGACCCTTAAGACTAAAGTCCGTTAAATTTAAAATAGGTGGGTTGGTAATCATCATAGTAGGTAACGTAGTAGGTGTTTCTAGAAGGAAGTTAATTCTTACGCTGCGACCACCACCGCCTAGTCTCATTTCACCAACATATGGGTTCACCTACACATCGGTTCACTACACAGCTGTTCGATTTTCAACATCTTAAATTATTTTAGTCAAGGTGTTTAATATCGTGGTAATCCAAAAATTATAGCGAACTACTTTTTCCATCGAGCTGCAATGCCTTATTCTATTATTTTGCATTATTTTCTTTACAGTGTATCTCGAAATTGAATATCGACGATGGTCGCCGTGGATTCGATGTTTGGTTCTATTTTTGTCAGGTCTTACATAATTTTTTAAAATTTAAACTTGACACGCACATTCAAATAATATTCTAGTCCCGCCCTAGGGCACCGTATCAGAGACATTTAATCTATTTCAGGGTCAGATAAATAGTTTAAACAATTAAGTTAATAGCTTGGTCAATAAAATCATTAAATATAACTTACCATTACCTCTAGGTGGTTTGCAACAGTCTGCAGTCTCGACTGTCTCAATTGTAAATACGAGTTTTCATTTGTTTCCTTATTTTGGCTCTAATTTGTTATTACAGAATAAAGTGCTTTTCTGACGGTTCTGTACATAACATAAATTGAAAAACTTAATGAAAATAATATAAGTTAATGATATAAGCTACTACCTAATCATTGAAGTAGTTTATTAATCATTCTCGGTAATAAACTTCTCACTAAAATGTGAAAATAGACGAAGGTTAAATTTAATTATTAATCAAGGTTAAAGGTATTTTACTTTACTTCGGAACCAATGTGTGTAACTGCTGAGCTAACAAATGTTTAGAATACCTACTATAACCAAGCATAAAATAAAATAATACCAAATTTCAAAAAGAATGGTATTGATTCAAATAATTTATGGACATAAGATTACATAATGTACCTATTAATAAAGTATTGTAAAGGATATATTTTACTTACGAAATCATTTGTACAACTAGTACTCTATCATCATCATCATCATCAGCCTATATTAGTCCACTGCTGGTCATAGGCCTCCCCTAATGAGCGATATAGAGCCCTGTCTTCAGCTTGCCGCATCCAGCATCTGCCTGCAGATGCAGACTTACCCCATACCTGCTACAAATGTTAAGAGTCTTACGTTGATGATGATGATTCCCTCCTAGCCGAATTTCGGCCACGGTGGCCTGTCTCAACGAATACTAGCTAGTAGCTAGGTGCGCAAGACATTTATGGTGCCCAAAGGTGAGCGCAAACACAGTTGCACTCTCTATTCTCTATCTTAGAGTCTTACGTTAACCTCTTTTAATAAAATAAGGGCCAAATCCAAACAAAACCAAGTCTTTTGAATTCGTTCCCACTTGTATGACGGAAAATATAAATAATATTAAAATGGCCTAAATATGGAAAACTAACACCCTAACAAGGTCCAGTTTTCTTATTCGTTTCTTTACTTTAAAAATATTGTAGTGAACAAAAAATCAAAGTGATCACTTTATTTCCCAGTTTTACTTCTGTAATTTGAATTTTGTGACCTGTCCAAGAATCCTGTAAGGTATAAAGGAAATAAAGTACTTTGATATTTGATATTGAAGCAGTTGAGCCAATAATGCTTTTAGAATAGGATAAGTGTGAAATAAAAACTACTCCTCACCTCAACCTCAACAGCCTGTATTGGTCCACTGCTGGACGTTATTATCACATGGGGGTAATGCCCATAATGCCCACGCTGGGCATGCGGGTTGGGGATCGCAGTTCGGTGGTAGAATTGTTCTGCAGGAGGCGCTGCTGCCCACCCCCGGTGGATATCCCTTAGTCGTCTCTTACGACACCCGCGGGAAGAGTTGGGGTGGTGCAAATTCTAAGCCGGCACCACACAGCTAAAATATTCACTAGACAAAATATTGAAAAAAATATTGTTTTAGTGACAGATTCATAGCTATGTAAAAGTTGTAGGTACTCTACCGTACGATATTCGAGAACGTGTGAACTATCAATTTCATATTAAGCTTTACAAATCGAATAACCATTCGAGTAACTGTATATCTTTCGGCAATTTAATGCGATACGACGCTTTGCCCGTGAATTAGTTTACAAAAAGTTGGTATAGCTGCCTTAACTGATAAATCAAGTAAGAAGCAGGTCTCATCTACGTTTTCAGTCAATAAATTCAAACAATTTGTCAAAACCTTGCTGTGCAAAAAAGCTTACTATAAAATATCAGATTATTAAGAGGATAAAAAGCTTGGGATGGATTTTGCTCTACCTCGAAAAATAACAACTAACAGGCTAAATGTTTCTTCGTCGCTTCTTTACTTTAGTCTACATACCGAAGCAACAGAAATCAAAAATATCACTTTTTTTTCCTAACAGGCTAAATGTTTCTTCGTCGCTTCTTTACTTTAGTCTACATACCGAAGCAACAGAAATCAAAAATATCACTTTTTTTTCGTGTCAGTGTTTATTTTTATAATTTGTCTTTTTCTAGGTGTACATTCATTGTATTTATGGAAATAAAGAGATTTTGATTTTTATGATTTTTTTATACCTACTGTTCTCTAACCTACTGAATGTGAAACTCCGGTATCATAAAACAACTACGTGCTGACCGCGATTTCACCCGCGTTTTTTGGGATTAAAATTTGGTTATTGTAAAAAAATAAAAACTGAGTTCGGATTCCTTCATTTTACACTGTTTTTAACTTTTGCGGACTAATAGGAGTACACTGCGTTAATCCCTCGGAAAAAAATACATACAGCCGGACATAGAAACTCATCCATCTTTCGAAGTCGGTTAAAAACTGTAACTATAAATGCTATTCCAGATCTATGGAATATCTATGGCTTCCAGGTCTATGGAATATCTATGTAGAATTATCTATGGAAAATCTTAACATTATCCGTCAGTAGTTTTTGAAGAAAACAATAAGCATCTAAATCATGTTATTGTGAAAGGCGAATACTTGTCTTAGGTTTTTAAAAGTACTTAACAGTTAGTTAATAAGTAAGTAGGTAGGTACAGACAGCGTCAGAATTAAGTAACCCCCCTGCATAACATAATGCAGGTTAGAATCAGATTTTTTTTTTACATATTCGTTCTGTTTTTATATTACCAGAATGTTACTACAAATATAATTTACTAGCTTCTGGCCGCGGCTTCGCACGTGTATTTTTGTTTAATAAGTATATAGCCCATTGTTTAAGTTAGGCTACGTTCTAAGAGTAATGCCAAATTTCACCTTGATCTGTTCAGTAGTTTTGGAGATCCTAGGTAACGAAAATTACACAATCTCACAAACTTTCGCATTTATAATATTAGAAGGGTTTTCGACTTTTAAAACTCCAACGATTTACAGGTTTGGTTTTACACCTGCATGTGTTATGCAGGGGGGTTACTTAATTCTGACGCTGATCTGTACTTATCTATCTAATAATAAGGTTTTTTTATTATTTATAGTGCGTAACCCCACACTCAGGGTAATTTCTAAGTCAAATAATATCGCAAAAATTTTCGACTTTGACGGGACTTGAACCTGCATCCTTCCGTCAGTACCGGAATGTGCTAACCAACTACACTAACGGAGCTACAATCCGTAGGAAGTCGCAGAGAATTTCGACTCCCACGTCACTTGACCTCGTGGTGTAGTTGGTTAGCACATTCCGGTACTGACGGAAGGATGCGGGTTCAAGTCCCGTCGAAGTCGAAAATTTTTGGGATATTATTTGATCTATCTAATAATGTTATCTAAATTACGATACACGATTAAAATCGCTTTTCAGTTTTTGTTAGGTACCTTTTAACCTCTTATGTAGGATTTGCTTCAGGTAGGCAAGGTAATGTGCTATGTTGAACAAACAAACGAAGTTTATTATGAAACCACTCTATGCACCTGCTTACAGTTTAGGTAATGTCCCTATTATATTACCCACCATGTACAGGCGTTTTTTTGACGGGACAGTGAGGGGAGGTATCTTAACCGGTGTACCTAAAGGAAAATGATCTTAGGAGACTATCCATATTTTGCGTTCACCCCGATCCGAGATTTAAAAAAAATTTAAAGTTAATTTGAAGCAACAAAAATTTACATTTTACACGAAAACTTTTTTACAAATGATTTGGCAAATGAATTAGGTAATCTTTTAACGGATTCAGAAATAAATTAACATAAAAAATAACAATTAAGGAATATAAACTAATTCGAAATAATACTTACAATTGTTGAGCTAACTGCGAACTTTTGCAAACAATCTAGAGGTCAAGTGATACATATCACCTGAGTAAACTAATTAAAAAATCTACCTACAACTTTATCAAGCCAATAATTACTTTACTAGGTTTAATTTTGAGTCTATAATTCAACCGTGAATTATTGCTTAAACGTGTGATTCGTACCTACCGATAATGACCAATGAACGGACTTTGAAACCAAAGATACTAAGAAAAATAATAACAAGGATCATATTTCTCAAGTTCGGCGGTTCGCGTGTATAAACCTAGATACTAAATGCATAGAAAACTTGTCAATCAAAACAAAATTAAAATTTTTAAAACCCCCCCCGACAGATTTTCATGAAACATGTCTAAGAACACTTGGGAGCTACGATACCACAGACAGATACATAGACAGACAAGTTAAACTTATAACACATTTTTGCGTCGGGGGTTAAAAATGTAGAGCAAGACAGACCTAAGTTGCGTGTTACCAGTGGGAATGCAATATTCGCATTGGGAATGCAATAATTTCGACGAAAGATCACATTATTGATATATATATGACGTGTCTAGATTTTAACACTTTCATTGCCCATTCCTAACTTTTAATTGCACGATAAAACTTGCTTAAACCTATAAATCATCATCATCATCATCATCATCAGCCTATATTGGTCCACAGTTGGACATAGGCCTCCCCTAATGAACCTATAAATAGTTCTGTTCAAACGTTATTGGGAGAGAGAGACAAGTTTGTAAAAGTGGAATCCATGGACCTAGGGATATATGTGGTTTAATATGTTGTTTATTCATCATATTAGAGTAACATAATAGTATCAAGAAAAAACTAAGTTGTTATTATGTAAAGATAAAACAATTATAACAAAAATGCGGACGAACACGAAAGACAAATAAGAAAAATCACACTAAACAAAAATAACTCAATGTTAGACACGGTAAAAATAATAATAATAAAGAAACAAGGATCAAGTTTTCTGGGTAGGTACCAACCTACTTAATAATAAAACAAATTAACAATTTAATATCTTTAATCTTAATAATCATATTAAGGTTTATTTGTAATTTTGTCGGTATTTTTTTGTAAAATTTGTATTAGGTAATAAATAATGCACACCCATCCCCATCTTTAATCCAACGATCCTATCCATCCACGGTTGTCGGGTAGAGATCGCTCTTGAGCGATAAGTCCGCCAACTGTCACATATTTTGTAAATTTTGTTGTTGTTTGTGAATTATCTTGATAAGTGTGCAATAATGAATTTTCTATCTATCTTCTGAATAGATCTAACCGATTTTAGCTACTCTAATCAGCGTGTCAGCAAAAATATCCAGGTCTGGGTGTTCTTTAAGTATACCATTGAGGTGAAATTGAGCACGGCAGATTGTTGGGTGAAGTCGCGCGGGGGGGCAAGATGTCCTCCTTACCCTGCTTATGGCTGGGCAGTGAATGCGTTGAGTAAATTTTTAGGTTGAAAAGTCATCGTAATCAATACAAGCTCGCATGGTCGCATGCCATTGCGTAAGAGAAAGCGTATAACACACAATGCAAGGAGTTAAAAACATGGAGTTTGTTTACAAACTGTTGCGTTACTAGTGATTGCGCTAACGTTCGATACGATTTTATTGTTCTTTTTATTTGAAATTTTTCATGAAACATGTTTATGATTATGATGTTTTCAAATTGAAAATGGAAACAAGCCGGGGTATAGATGAAATATTAAAAAAGGTCATGCGAAAGATCGATGCTATCTCATAATCCATGATACCTAGCATCTTTTCTCTATCGATCTATTGTGCACGTAGTGCCTTGGTAGAGCCATCAGATATAATGATCAGATAACTTTAGTAAAACAAAACACGAGAAAAAAAACTATGTTTGACTAATCTATGTCCCAGTAACTCTGTGAGAGGTCCAGTTTGAACCGAGTACGAGTTTATCACTTGATTCCTTTTCCAAAATTGGCGATCGTTAGAATATTTAAGTGTTCTGTCACCTTTTCGGTGCGAGTTCGCTTTGCGGAAAATTCGACTTATACAATTTGTCTAAAACAATTCGACTAAAACACAATTCGACTAAAACATTTCGACTAGTAACAATTTGACTAACGACTTAAACCATTGGTTTCAACAACAATTTTTTTTTGTGTCAACATATTATGGCTCTGGGTGCAATTGTACATAGACACCCCTTTAGTAACACAGTCGCCAGGAACCCCCCCCCCCCCCGCTTCGCGGGGGTGGGACGCATACAGGTCGGGTCAACTCAGGTCGAATTGTGGATGGTTGAAATGTTTTTATTCCTATTGTTTTTTAGTCGAACTGTTTTAGTCGAATTGTATTAGTCAAACTGTTTTAGTCAAATTTTCGTCGACGTCGACGTCCATTGTTTTAGTCGAGTTCAGCGTGTTACCAGTCAATACTAACCCTAGCTATAGTTAAGGTTGATTTCGTCGTATGGAGAAGATAAGAATAGAAAAGGTCACAAAAGCTAGTTCACCGGACAATTCATTCCGGGGAGTTAGGTGAGCCCCTAACTCATGAAGATAAGTCGTCTTCGTTTATAGCAGTCAATTTCGAGTGGCAGGCGCATGGGTCGCTGTTTGTCGCTACGTTAAATTCTTCGGGATCGTTACTTTGCTGAAAAGTAGCTTCGATGGCTGTATTTCTAGGTTACCAATTTAGTGAGTTGTAAGAACATCAATAAAATGAATTATGAAGCAGTCTCAGACCGTCTTGAAAGAAGTAATTTCATTTTTATTGGCAAAAAAATGTACTTTGTACACTGTCCTGTGGCTCAGCGAGTAATTAAGGAATAGGTACAAAGAAAAAGAAAGAAAGAAAATAATTTTATTTACCTTAAATTTACTACACAACATAATAGCTAACTAAACACTACTTATTTCTTAGATCCAATTTTTGTGAATAGCAGGTTTAGGGCAAATATAACCTACACTCAGCATTGTGCTGGGTAGACCTGGTGTATCTACCCAGCGCTGGTTTTCAGTGCGGGCCAAAGACAGATCACGTCACGACCATCCGTGGTAGTGCAGTTTTTACAAAAATTAGGTACTCCAACTAAAATTAACATATTTTATTTACATTTTAAACTAATTAAACTATGCAAAATAAGTAGGTAGTGACACATTAATATATAATACAAAATTGAAATTGATTTGCGTTTATCAGTCTGAGACATAGAGCAAAGGCTGTCGTCCACGAGGTCGGTCGAGGTACGATGTTGATGCTTTCGTATTCTATTCAGACGACATTTTTGTTGTTTCGGTAATCAAATTCATTTTGAAATCATCATCATTTCGGTCAGTTACCTTCAAGAATCCTCGCCGGCTTTGCCGACAGTCCGCTCCGTGCCGTACGGATTTTTTATGTCAATCTATTGATGGGGCCAGTGCGGATTGTCCGATGCCGGCCTGTGAATGCGCAACCCGAACGTTTCAACTACTAACGTTTGGGCCGTAATGCCGTGCCTTACCACACCGTAATCGCGCTCCAGTTCGTCGATGCACTCGTGGGGGCCTACCCACACTGCATTTTAAAATGACTCTACCTAAAACAAAACTGAAAAAGATTTGTTTTTCAAGGCGCCATTACTTACGCAACCTACACAAAAACAAGCGGGAACACCACTGTGTTTGTGTGTTTAACCTATGTATATTGCTATTTTCTAGTATTTAATCCTAGAGTCTAGGTAAAATTAACTTAGGATTTAAGGCAACATTAACCAAAACCATGTACTCTTTTTGACAGTAAATATCTATCGATCTATCTATTACAATCTTCTGAACTGTTGACCCTGAACGTCTTAGGAACATGCTCGACGAACTTAACGCATGACGTCCTAACACGTGGAGTCCATATCTTGTCACGAGGAACTAATTGGCCACCGTAGCGGACCTAATACCATGGCCGCCGCAATTTTTCTAAGCAACTAGCACGTGAAAAGAACAAGCTGGATTGATTGGTCGGCTATTACCACGACTCTAGCATTACGCAGAATTGCGGTGTAATGACACGTCTACGTTATAAATGGCCTTATTTTATTTTCCTTCTAATTTGAATCTTGCATGGGAAATTGACTACGTCCGTTTTGCACAGTTTTCCTCTTGTGGCCTTTTAAATCTGTTCGACCCTACCTTTAAGGCTTGGTAGTCCAGCAGAGGCCGTAAATTTATGTAAAGTCATCTGAGACTTAGAAAATAGTGTTTAAAATTCTGAAAAAAGATTTACATTACTTAAGGATCTAATTAATTTAGTCAAAATCGCATTCAGTTACAAGATCTAATGAACTTCACTCGATCAAATAAAATCCCAAAGTTACCCTTTTTTCTAGTGTTTTTTCAATATTATGACTAGCGAATTACTGATATTTTATTTTTTTGTATTTAACTAAAGACACTTCATATTTCTAAACAAATTCGCAGAGTTTGACTTGATAAAATGATTTTCGTAGTCACTATGTTTAAATAACTACAAAAAACACGAGCGCGGCGGCTTGGCAGACGCGCATTGGCCCTTACGTCTGCTGCGTAAGATTACGATATAATATAATAATGACTATTCGTCATTATTTATATTATAAACTTTGCCCATTTCTATATGAATTGTGTCTGTAAAGAATAAGTGTTGATAGATGCTTTATGAATAATTGATTGGTGTTTAGGACCTTTGACTATTATAGTAAAAGCCTTTGTTTCTTCGCCTATTCTCTCTATCTCCGATATCTCTTGGGGTAATGCCCATAACCCTTCGCTAGGAATACCGGATCGTTGGGTGATAGGATTGTTCTGCAGGAGTCGCTGGCCCCGGTGGATATCCCTTAGTCACTTCTTACGACACCCGCGGAAAGAGTTGGGGTGGTGCAAATTCTAAGTCAGCATCACACGGCGCCTACAGTAGGGGAGACCAGGGTATGAAGTGAACGTCAATAAATGGACTGAAATTCAATATTTAGGGGTTTATAGATGCAGAATTTATTCTAGTTTTACTTGATAGTCGTATTTACTAAATTATTAATATTTGGAGCGTTAGGATAATTTTTTTTGTGCATAATTGACAAGGAACAACTGGCCCCGTAATGGTTGTTCCATCGTTGAGGCAAGTTACCTACCTATTTACCTACTCGTCATTACATTACTCATTCATTGTTTATATTCATTAGTCATTAGTTATGTTATAATTTATTTATTTGACCTTCTTTTCTTGGACCTAAAGTTGGATTGTGTTTGCAAAGAATGAGTTGTTGATAGATGCATTATGAATAGATTGGTGTCTATGGTTATTGATTATTACAGTAGGTAGGTATTATAGTAAAAGCCTTTGTTTCTTCGCCTATTCAATAATCATAATAATCATGCTGGACAATTCACATAACATCATCTAGCCCCAAGCTAAGCAGATTTTGTGTTATGGGTACTAGATAGATGATACTTAAGAATACACCTAATGGATAGATCTTATTTATTATAAATATTAAACACCCAGAACACCTGGAACACATTTCTGCAAATCATAAAATAATAAGTTTTCCATTGTCTCTGTTGATAGAGGTTAATCTCAATTGAAATCATACAATGCTATATATCCGATATATATTGGATCAGTTTCAGTTCTGCCCGCAAGATTTTGGATCGCGCGGGCCCAAGGTATTCAAATCAAAATAAATCAATATTTCTATTATATCTTCGGCCGGTCATAAAACTTCGCTTGATTATGTGCAAACCAAGTATAATTGAAAGTAATGAATGATTATGGTTCAATTGAATTTGATAATAGGTAATACAAAATTCATTTGATTTGTTTGATTATATTCGGGATTTAATAATTGACAACTATTTATTCAAAGAAATATTACGCAAAATGAGTCAAATAAAGTACATACTTCTATTAATGACGCCCTCTCTCGTTCTTTCTCCATCCATATACATATATTGTGTGCCCAACTAGTGATCTTATATTAAAATAAATAAATAAATAATGCAGGACAATTCACACAGCATTATCTAGCCCCAAGCTAAGCCAAGCTTATGTTGTGGGTACTAGAAACCAAGAGAATTTAGATTCGGACGAGATGTACCCCTACTCAAAGTGAATTGAACATCTCGTCCGCGGATGAGTTTTAGATTCGGACCAGATGTACCCAAACCCTAGATAACCTACTTATTAACTTACTTACTACTTATTACTACTTATTTACTACTTATTACTTATATTATTACTACTTATTTACTACTTATTTACTTATTTGATTATTTATATTTGATCATTTATTTTAAATTATTTATTTAGATACCTAGGTATAACTTTTTAATTATAGAAATGTCCAGTAGGTATTTAAATTTTTTTGTAAAAAAAACTGTGCCGTTGCAATAGTAGGTATAATAATGTTGTTATAGTTAAAGTCGATCTCTACAATTTCAAAACTAATCTTAATTGCTTAAACCGACGTACCTTATTGTATTATCTAATCTGTTAGTTATACAATAGCGAGTAACGTAAAACTGTCAAAAAACGAAAGCGAACATTACGCCTGTGGTTTGAACAATTTGTTGGAATTGGCGCATGTCACGGTCAACTGACTGGACGCAATAATAATGATAATTTTGTGTACTACGCCCTATCAGTTTGACGAAATGTTTTGTTCTATTCTGTCGTCATATTACGAATTTAGTTCTCCCTCGTGGTCCCATTAATGGGACAAAATAATGGGACCACGAGAAAACAGCTTAAAAAACCACTCGAAATAAGCTGAAACACTATTGGGAGTCGGAAATTCCTGAATGCAATGTTAATATTTTGGTATGTTCTACTTTAGTAATTGATTTAATTAATACATTTCAAAATAGGGCATAAACCTTTATTCACAAAGAAACTAATAAACACTAACACTTAAACTAACACTGTTCTACTTATATATAAGGTTAGGTTACTTAGTTGTTGGAATTTGATTACTTCAAAAACGAAGAACTACTTACGGTGTAAATAAGTGGATAAGGGGATTTCTGGAACTCTTGTCCACAAATCCCCTGTGCGTCTTCTCATTGAGTTGGCAGGGGATTATGGCAGGGGATTATTGGAATAAGCCGAATTTTACTATGGCAGACCTGGGCCGCGATCACGGTTTAGTAAGTGTAGTTACCTATTGGCATTACGGCTCAAGCGTTAGCAGTTGAAACGTTAGGATGCGCGTTCACAGTCCGGCATCGGACAATCCACTGACAAGTGCGTCCACTGATCGGCAATTCAAATGACGTCATTCGCACTAAACGGAAAAGTTGCATTCAAGAATCCTCAGCACAACACAGAAACAGCAGCAGTTATAACAATACAAATTAACTAGCGATACATTAGTCGCGTGCGCAAGTCATGACCACTGTATGCCCTGTATGGTACCTCTGGATTGGTGGAAGGTTATCAATGAATGCGCATTAGCATTCAGTTGTCTTTCCGGTACAAGGCAATTATTTACATGTACATTTGTGACCACTTATGTAGTACCTACTTATTCGACTGCCTCGTTGGTCTAGCGGTCAGCTTGTTCAACCGCTGATTATGAGGTCCTGGGTTCGAATCCCAGGTCGGGCCAATAGTTGTTATTGGGGTTTTTCTACCAAGAAAGATTCACAGTAGCAGCCCGGAGTCAGGAAGTTGGCGGTGTTACACCCCCGTGCCTCAGAAAGCACGTTAAGCCGTTGGTCCTGCGCCTAACCTCTCCCCGATCGTGTCGATCTGTCGTCCCATCGGATTATGAGAGTGAAGGAACAGAGAGTGCATGTGTGTTTGCGCTCACACTTGTGCACTATAATATGTCCTGCGCATCTGGCTAGTCTCCGAGAGACTGGCCGCCGTGGTCGAAATTCGGCTAGGAGGACATTATAATTTATTATTCGACTGCCTCGTTGGCCTAGCCGTCGTGAGTTCAACCGCTGATAATGGACCTGGGTTGATATCCCGGGTCAGGCCAAGATTTGTGTTGTTGGGATTTTTCTATCAAGAAAAATTCACAGTAGCAGCCCGGAGTCAGCGAAAAATTATGTCTCTGTGTGTTTTTATGTAGTACTTATGAAAATCTAGAAAAACAACACTATATAATATTGTATTAAGTATATCAGTTACCTAGTACCCATAACACAAGCTCTGCTTAGCTTGGGGCTAGATAATGCTGTGTGAATTGTCCAGCATGATTTATTTATTAATTTTATTAGTTAACGAGTCAGTAACCGATTGTATGAACGTTTTGCGGAGGGGGCGTGCATATTTAGAATGGTTTATCTCTACTTACCTAGCATTACTATAGCAGCTTTGTTGTAGGGACCTATCTCAATAGGTATCTGTCTATGTAAGTTTAAGTGGGAATTTGCCATTTTATCATAGGCATTTAACAATAGACTTGCCCGCCGCACGCTGGTTTCTATGTAGGCTCCAAGACTCGTAATTACGTCACTTTTTGTTTAATATTATTAAATTTGTTGTTTTTATATAAAACGGCTTGCTTTCTTCATTTTATTTATGTTATTTTTACAATTTTGGAGAAACTTACAGCTAGGTTTACAAATAATAGATGAACATTAGAACATGCCTTTGTAGACCAGGCATGTTTGTTGACGGCTAATTATAAGTTTCGGCAGATATACTTAAAAATAGCATGAAACACAATAAGTTGACGACTAAGAGAAAAAACAAAAACAAAATTAATTGAAATACTGGAAAAACAAGAACAAAGTTAATTAAGTTTTAGCAATATTCTAGTCATAAAATAGTTTTGTTTTCCTAGAAAATGACTTCAAACGTAAGCTAACAATGAACGCCACTGTACTTTAAAAGCTATCCACATCTCCTCCTTTTCGGCCTTAATGCCGACTAATAACCAGCCGGAATCATAATTATCGGCACTGATTAGTTTACCTACCTAATTGAAAACACGTAGGTAAGGAAGCAAGTTAAAATAAAACGAGAACTTGGTCTGAGGCGTTACAAACAAGTTTACCTGGAAAGACTTCATTAGTGGATGCAATCTAATCGTGGTCTTTGCAGAACAGCTGAATCACTTTGAGCTGCTTAAAGGTAGAACTGACCGATAGGGCGGTAGAGCACTTTTTTTTATTGATTATGGATATTTTTTATTGATTTGAAAACGCAGGAAGCTCATTCCTCTCTTTGGCCGTCCTTATTATAAAAGAAGATCAGAATTTTTTGGTTCGTCAGTGTGGTATGTCGACCAGGTACGGGTGTTATTTTAACTAATTTATTCATTAATTTTTAGTGACTTTTTTTTAACTAGAATTTTTAGTTAGTATGTATAAGTGAGACAAATAAGGCAACTGAATCTTAGACCAGTTGTCCTCAACCGATTGAACTGTAAGGCATACTTATGTAGTTTTATGACAATGCAGTGTTATGGTACAATCGCGCTGGTCCGTTGATGGAGACGGATGGTGACCATAGGAACTCGTAAAGGAAAGGTTGTCTTCCCAAGCTCTTTGGTCCTAGATGATGACTAAATTAATTAGTGAATAAAAGCTTGTTTATAAAAAAAATATTATCTGAAGATCATCGTCATTGCGGCCTTTCATAAATCCTGGATGGATTACTGGATGGTTTTGATGTTTTCCTGTTTTTCTTATAATGAAACTGCTAAAAATTCTAATTAGTCCGTCAGTTACATTATCAGAAGATATTAGATACGTATTTTTTCTTTTGTCGACTAAACAAAAAATTATGAAGAAATAGCCAGTTAAAGTTCCGCGTGACGTCACACCTTGCGACAGTTTTTAGCAAGGTATGACGTCACTAAGTCACTCCCAAACTTTGATGCGAGTTTATTTTTTGGTTTTTGGTTTGATTGACAAAAGAAAAAATATGTGTCCAATATCTTCTGATAAAATCTAACTGGTGGACTAAATAGAATAATCTTTTTTTAGGACACTACCCTATTAAAAGGATGAAGTAGCCTTGTTTCTTGTTTCATGGTAGTCAGAACCAACACACCACCACAAGTGAGCTGGCTGAGGTAAACCGCAGCGGGGTAACCTAAAATTCAAGAATATACAAATTAAACTAGCTGTAGTGGTTGACGCTGTACTCAAGTAAGTGTTTCGAATGAATTGTCTAGCGAAACCAATAACTACAGCAGTAAAGCCAGCTTCTACAAATTAGCTATACGTAGGTATCTACCTACCAGTGGTCACGCATCATTCTCAGCGTCTTTTACTCCCGGAGTGGGTTATGTATGGGCCTCCTCAATGTTTACCATTTCGCTCTGTCTTCAGTTTCACAACACCACTGTCGGCCAGTAATGGTCTTTATTGTTTATGGTCGTCAGAACAACGTGATATGAACATTTTGAGTCTCAGACCCAAAGTGTTCAAACCCGCTATCCCGCTGCGGCCGGCTCTGGTCTTAACTTGAAGTCATGAAATAGATATCTCGCCATAAACGAGTCTAATTATATTTCTTTACTTCTCAGTTGTTAATTTATTGTTTGCGAATCAGGTAATTAAGTCAAATATTGGGAACTAGTCGCTGGATTGCAACATGAGCATATAAACATTGATTATTACAAATATTGGTTTCTACAAAATTGTAAAAAAAAAATACAAATCTAACTTTTTCTGAGCGTCTGGTAGAAGCGACGCGAGACCCGAGAGCTGGTGAGCATCTGGCGCAGCGCATCAGCATACCATACAGCGGGGAAATGGAGCCAGTGTCTTGGGAACGCTTCCGACTAGTATTGATATGGATCAGTTGAGCTACCTGAAAATTGTTTGCAACAGTCTGCAGTTACCTCGAGTGTTTCAGTTGTAAAGACTAGTTCTAATTCGTTTCTATTATTTGAGTGTAATTTTGGCATGTGGGTTGAGGATTGCAGTTCGCTGGAAGAATAGTTCTCAAAGGGGCGCTGCCGCTCTTGGTAGATATCAGTAGCCAATGTATAAATTCTAAGCCGGTACCACGCAGCAATACATAATTTACATAACATAATAAGACTAAAATGCCACGTAGGTAACCCAAACTGAAAAAAAATATTGTTTACATTGATTAAGATCTTGTGTAATGTGATCACTTGGTTGACTATGAGAACTTAGTTAAATCGTAATAGCTCCTTCTTACCAAGTAATGAATTGGCCTTATAAAGTGTAGTTATTTAATTTAATTCGGAGATTAAATGCAACAAAGTTGTTTGCTAACCCCGTGCAAATATGCTTAAGTGAATATTTATTTTGACTTAGAGCATTGTTAAGTCAATGATGTGCCGATTTTTTTTTAAACAAATTCGATATGTTGCAGCTACCATGCATCCTTGTTTGTATTGAATGAGATATTTATCATTCCAACTATTTTGACGCCAACTAAGATAAAATGTGTCCTAGTTGGACTATATTTTTTCAGTGCATACATGACGTTTAACTATGTTATAAAATGTACCTACGACAAAATAAGTCAGTTGTCCAGTAGCAGACACAATAGCGAGATGACGGTCAAGGTCTCGAATACATTATAACAATCACCGATTAACTTAGGTATAAATATAATCTTTGTCAGTACAATCCTTGTTATCATTCTACGAGTGTTCTCACGTTAGACAATGATAGATTACGATGTATATAATCAACAGCAAAAATCGTTGCCCAGGGTCAATATTCTATAGTTCGCCCGTACAAAATTTTATTGCTATTACAAAACAATACAAAAATCCTTTTATTGTATACATCAAAAAAAGAATATTACAAAGAGACATTACATTACATAAGTTAAGTAAAATAGGCGGCATCGCTTAGAGATGTGTGGTGCCGGCTTAGAATTTGAACCACCCCAACTCTTCCCGCCGCGGCTGTCGTAACAGGCGACTAAGGGATGTCCATCGGGGGTGGGCAGCAGCGCCCCTGCAGAACAATTCTACCACCGAACTGCCATCCCCAACCCGCATGCTCAGCGTGGGGATTATGGGAATTACCCTCCATGAGATATAAGCCAAAAGGCGCTTATCAGGGAGAGGGCTGCGTCCAGCAGTGGACCACTACAGGCTGTTGAGGTTGAGGTTATCGCTTATTAGCAATATCTTTTAGGCAATCTTTAGATGGAAAGAATGCTGATGTTTTAATGATCCTGTAAAAATGGTAGGTAAATTAAATCAAAATCGGTTTGTGAGTTACGATGACACAGACCGGCACAAAGATGCAAGTCAATAGCATCACTTTTATGTCGTAGTTCAAAACTTGAACATTTTTGTAAATGTTATGCTTAATGATGATGTTCTCTTAGCCGATTTTCATACATAGCACGGCCAGTTATAACGGAGACTAGCGATGTGCGCAGGACATACCTTTTATAGTGCACAAGTGTGAGCGCAAACACTGGTGCACACTACACGATATTCCCTCACTCTCACTATGAAATGAACAACATCTGTTGGATTTTAGATGTATAGATCGTTCAGACGCATAGTACCAGAAACGCAAATTACCAGATACGCATTTTACCAGAAACGGATACGACCAGATTTTGTTTCGCAAATTACCAGATACGCGTATGACCAGATCCTGTTTCGCAAATTACCAGATACCTATTACCAGACCTGGGAATATAGGGGGCAAACGCTTGACAGATACTAGAGGTTGAAATTTTTTTATTATCGACATTTATGGATATCGTGCCATCAAAGTCATCAATGCTTATAAAATATCTTACAAAGTACTAATTAAATCTACTATGGCACAATCGGCGGCCTTATCGCTGGAAGCGATCTCTTCCAGGCAACCTTTGGATGGACAGGATCGGTTATTGTAGAACTTGACGGTGGCGTATATGATAGTACAAAAATACCTAAATAAATATTTTGGCTAGAAATAGAAACTAGAACACAAAGAATTTAGCGAGACGCTATAACTGTTTGCAGATTGCTAGTGTAGTAATGGTTAGCAAACATAACTTACACAGCCCTGTAACATTAACCAGGTATGTTGTGGCCAAGAAAACACCAACACAAATACTTTTAAGCATCATTACGCACAAACAGCTAATATTACGTTGTAACGTAAATAATAATGGCAGGTGCTACCTATTATTAGCCGGTTCAGAGTTACAAAACTCGACTAACAGCGTAACTACAGGTTAGGCTATCACTTACCGTTCTGCATAATTTGCTAACGAAGGCTATTCATACATGCGTGCCTGTAAATGTCATAAATACTTTGCAAGGCCTAGATTTTGCCTTTTTATGTTAGAACTTAAAGGTGGTTAACAAAACACGGGCATGTAACCTAAGAATTTTCGGTTTTTCCATTTTGTTTTTCAGAAACAATCCTAGCAAGGACCTATCCTCTCCCTGACCAAAGAACACAAATAATAAGTTTTTCTTTTTAATTTTTGTTAGAACTCATCAGCCAGTACACGACATTGGTCCTCTTACATAAAGACTCGACTTTTTGGTGTTCAATAAACAATTGAATATATTTTTGAAACTAACTGAAAGCGCCTTCATAGTTTTTGTTGAATGTTACTAACAAGAACCAAATTAAACATTTACACACACACACAACACAAAAACCCTCGACAGATTTTCATGAAACATGGCTAAGAACACTGGGGATAAAATTATCTAAGACACAAAAAAAACTAAACGAGAATCGGTTCATCCGTTTGGGAGCTACGATACCACAGACAGACACGTTAAACTTATAACCCCTCTCTTTTTGCGTCGGGGGTTAAAGAACACAGCTGGATGTGTCCAGTCACTTTACGTTCTATTTCAGCTCCAGTCAGCAACTGTACCTACAGGTGTTTTGTTTTCATAGTTCATAGTTCTTTATTAATAACAGAAAATGTTACATGTCAGAGTATTCATTATCTAAGTATGTTATACAATTCTACAATTGTACCTACTTAAACACAACATGAAAAAATTTATAACTTTACATACAAAAAATAAAAATAAGTAATTTTTATTTTTTGTATGTAAAGTTATAAATTTTTTCATTATTACTTACTTTAGCATATTTACTAAAGGCAATTAACAGAAATAATAAATAAATAACAACATTCAATAGAATAAAAAATAAAAATATATCATTTTGAGCTTATAAACTCATCATAGCTATAATATTTCACATCCAGTTCTTATTCCGTTATTACCACAGAAGCTCAGCTTTGCGTATAGGTTCCGACTATGTGCAAAGCCGACTATGTTCCGACGTTTGTCGGTTGCCTAGATACCAGACACCTTAGCACTCCTGAGGTCGGAAGGGCCACATTTGCCTGTTCTAGAGAAGAGACACATTTGAAAGGTAGAGTACTTTGTTGGTTATGTCGTCACCGTGAATGCCTATCTCTATTATTCTTTGAGCATTATACCAACAGATAGAGCACAGCCGCAAGACAAAACGCAAAGATCTCTATCATTCGTTGCGACATAATTGTGAGAATTTTTCGTGTTCATTGAAACGAAACATTAGTGTTTTAGATTATTATCTAAGACTTGTGAGTAATGTTGACTTTTTTAAACTCCCATTGAATTTGTCTACATTGTGTATCTTGCAGGTAAGAGCATAGGTCGATTAGAATATACTGAATACAGATACCTGTTTATGATACGTAACACCAACCCAAACAGTCATAAGACAAGAACAAAATTTAAAATTTAAAAACCCCCCAACATATTTTCATGAAACATGGCTAAGAACACTTGGGATAAAATTATCTATCACACAAAAAAAAAAACTATTCGATAATCGGTTCATCCATTTGGGAGCTACGATACCACAGACGTTACACAGACGTTAAACTTATAACACCTCTCTCTTTTTGCGTCGTGGGTTAAAAACATAGATAGTAGGTGTACAAAATAGTTAAAATATTTATGCAGTGGGCGGCCTTATTGCCTAGGCAGTGTCTTCCGGACACGCTAAGGCGTCGTCGTTGATAAGGATTTTATATATATTAGTAACGAAAATTTTTTGCAAAATTCTAATCTAATAAAAGCTATCCATTTCGCAACATAATTTTTTTTGATAGGTGGATAACATGTGCAAAATGCAAAAATACGTTTAAAAGAACACAGACACAATTTTTTTTGGAACATTAACAACAAAGTTGACCCCTTGGTGCCCGGTCTAAACCCGATTTGGCTTAGTACATCCATTACTTGGCTCTTTTATACTGTACCTAGATGTAGAGTCGCCATTCTAGAACCACGCAATTCAGAAACCAAATGGCATTACTTTTGCGATCTATAAAGGAAATGAAGTCAATTTCATACAATCGGTGGGACATTTGCCGTGTCTCGATGAATCAATTGCCTCCGAATAACCCGAGGTGATCAGCGTGGGGTCACCGCTTTCGATGATAGTCTATTTGTCATTCCTCCTCCATTAAGTATCTACGTGTACAGAATTAGAGTTAAAAAGGTTTATTTCTTTAGACTTATAAAATAAGCGCGTAGCGTCATAAATGTAGGTACTTTAAACTAAATACTTACAAAAACAAATATTTACACAGAAAATCACAGCTTAGTATTAAAGACAAATAAAAACTAGTATTTACAATTGAAACAGTTGATCTAACTGCAGACTGTTGCGAGCAATTTGAGGTAACTCAACTGATTTATAGTATTAATTGAAACTTAATTTTTGATCCACTCGCTGAAGAAATTAAGAAGACAGCGCTAGACGCATACTATTACAATTTCCATGTAATATTATTGCCTTTTTTAAAAATAATTACACTCGAGTTAAGCAAAAATCAAGTTCCTAATTTTGGTGTTTCGTACCCATTTCCGCAGCTAGGCAAAATATTTGGGCTTATCTCTGGCGCGATTTTAACTTGGGGCCAGATGATGCTCTGTGAATTGTCCAGCGTTGTAATGTTTTTGAGTGGAGACCACGACTCGGCAAGCGTTGTGTAGGACGCCCTCCGGCAAGGTGGAAGGACGACCTCCAAAAGACTGCAGGCAGATGCTGGATGCGGCGAGCTGAAGACAGGGCGCTATGGCGCTCATTAGGAGAGGCCTATGTCCAGCAGTGGACTAACATAAATGCTGATGATGATGATGATGAATTATCCAGCATTATATTATTTTAACTTGCCTTTTCGCTAAAAGCGCTAAAATCCGTCCAAGAAACCTCTGGATATGGATAATTGTCCAGCATTATTTTATTTATTTATTATTTATATATTTTGCTCTACTCTCACTCTGGTGGAAACCCACCAATCCTACGCGTGTTATAAGGAATCTAATACTTTCACTGACTGTCAATGTCATTATGAATGCCTTGTTAATCGCTTTTGGAAGCAGGAACAGAATTCAAGAGCAGTTATTTTTAGATGTTTTTTTGATGGCGATTTGTTCATCGTCTTCGTAGTAATTAATTACTTTTCAAGTGAGTCAGCCTTGCGTGACCAAATACATACCTGCATCGTGTATTGTAGGAACAGTAAGCGGTAGAATTTGCTTAAATACTTACTGCGGAAAAAAAAACTAAGATTACTAGTACAATAGTTATTAGTTGTAATTTTTTCCTAAGCTTGAATGCTTTGAATTATACACAAATTATTTAATTGGCTCTGTGATATGATAACTGTTTTTATACAAAATCTGATTATTTGAAATTTAAATTTAAATAATTTTAATGTTTGACATGTACCTGCTAAATATAATATAATCTAATTTATAATTTTAAGCATAGTGTTCGATATATTTTTTTTTAAATATTGTTTAAGCAAACCTTGAATTATGTACAACTACGAGAATGTTATTTGTCTACTCTAAACTACAATGTATCTAAATTATTGAACATTTGCACGAATATCAAGGCAAATATAGTGATTTTAAGACCATCATTGTCAATCTATATTTATGCAAATAAATACTATCATTTCATTTCATTTTGTGTATAACGAATTCTCCCTAGATTTATGACAAAACATTAGACTGAAGCGGTCGATATTTTCAAAACTCTACAAAAGGACCGTACTATTGCTTTTTTATTCGCTCCTTGACTCAGTTTACGAAACTTCATATTTTTAAGCTAAAATATACGCTTTACCTTTCCACACCCGTTCAGATATTATATAGTAGGGCTGACACAATGAGTGATTTGCAATTGAATAGTCGCACTCGTGCGCAGTGAATACGAGTTTCTGATATGCGCTCACGCATTCTGTCACATGCATAATAATATGCTTATGATTTTGAATCTGTTTGAAAAGATTGAATTGTGTACATTGTTTTAGGTACACGTTTTGTAATGCCTTGAAATAAAATTGACTTCTTACAATTAGAACTTAAAGTTTTCGGTTGTTAGGATCACAAATAAATTTTATATAATCTTTTATATAATTATATAATCTGTAGAAAAACCTGTAACTGCAAGTCTCCAGGGCCTCCACTCCAAGGACTACATACTATAGAGTACAGCTTGCAAATAACATATTACCGGCATGGTAGGAAAAAAAAAGAAAAAAAACTATAATCTATTCTAGGTAATTTTGTGAAATCAAACATAACTAGAGCAACAAAAGAAAAATAAAAAGATTAAGTACAGACAGACCTAAATGTGTGTCGGTGTGTGTGTATGTGTGATACCTACCCACGTCATAGAAAATCGAAAATAGAATCAAGGTTTTTTCAGAATAACTCAATTTTATACTCTCCTAATCGAATTGTAAAATAACTACGTATTCTGTTTTTTTTATCTCCATGGCTTTCATTTTATGTGTAGATTGTGTCATTTTATGTTGATCAGAACCTCCAGTTCACCCAGTGTCAGAATTACCAGTAACCCTGTATATAGTCGGTTCTAGATTCTATTTCTATCTAGGCCTATGTATTATTTTACGCATATTGTTCCTTTCGTTTCAAATGTTTGTATCGACGTAACGTGACTGCTACAAAAGAAGGATTTTATGTTCATTACTATTACGCTAATTACTAAGAAATCAAATAATACACCAAAAATTGTCGACTTCGACGGGACTTGAACCCGCATCTTTCCGTCAGTACGGGAATGTGCTAACCAAATACACCACGAGGTCCAGAAATTACCAGTAACCCTTATATAGTAGTTTCTAGATTCTATTTCTATCTAGGCCTAGGTACTATTTTACGCATATTGCTCATTTCGTTTCAAATGTTTTCTAACCGTATCGACGTAACGTGACAGCTACAAAAGAAGGTGCTTATGTTCGTTAGAATTACGCTACATAAACAAGTGTTCGTTTTTGTCTGTTTAAATTAGCGTAACAAGGATATTCAGAACCTCAAATTAGAACATGGCGACCATAGCTAATCATATTAGTAGATACAGTCAATGTTTCTTTTCAGGGCCAAAGAATTGGTTTCAATTCAATTTTACACCTAGGTATAATTATGTAAAAAGCACCATTTTGTGATGAGTCACAAAATGGATTTAGATTCTATGAGCACTGTAAGCAGTGGCTCATGTTTATTAGGCCTTGGGCCCTAATTCCACTTAATTAATCTCTATCGCTTCACCAGCTGTGCACCACTAGCCGTGTGGTGCCGACTTAGAATTTGCACCACCCCAATTCTTCCCGCGGGTGTCGTAAGAGGCGACTAAGGGATATCCACCGAGGCGGGCAGTAGCGCCCCCTACAGAAAAATTCTATCACCGAACTGCGATCCCCAAACCGCATGCCCAGCGTGGGGATTATGGGCATTAACTCCCATGAGATAAAAGCCAACAAGGCGCTTATCAGGGGGCGGCCTACGTCCAGCAGTGGACCAATACAGGCTGTTGAGGTTGAGGTTGAGGCTTCACCATAACAATTGTATCTTCTCATAATGACACATTTTGTCATTTTACCTTTGATGAAAGAAATTACAGATGTAGGGACGTCTGTCATACGTCAAGTATCAAGATTGAAAGTTTTTGAAACCATTCTATGAATCTCTTCGTGCAAATGAGACCGCACGCATTACTTAGAGTTTCTGTTAAATGTATGGCAGCGCATCAGCATTGCCTTACAGCGCTGGGCAATGCAGCCGTCTTGGGGACGCTTCCGACTGGTAGATATGGATCAGTTGAGCTACCTGTAGATTGTGTGCAGTCTGTATGTAGCTCAATTGTTTCTACATATATTGGTTTTAATATATTTTTATTCTTTGATTGTAATTTTCTTTGTGAATAGAGTTTCTTGCATCTATGGTTTGATTGACGATTGACGATTCTGCGATGTTACCATTGTCATAGTAAAGCGATTGATTGGCAGAATTTAGCCCTGGTGCTGAAAGCAAGACATTTACAGCGAAACCTTATTACCTGTTACGTAAGTACTAACTAATTAGATTGGAACTCTTTAGTAGGTAGCTGCTAATTATTTGATTGGGTGCCCCACGTTACGTCGTATTACAAAATAACTAATGTTATTTCATTCACGTTAATACAGTATAACGAATAGTTGATATAATTTTAGAATGTGTAATAATTCAGGTGAAGTTATATGTTATTTATGATTGTTTATTGATGTGTTGGATTAATTTAATTTATTTCTATTATTTGACAGTAATGTGTGAATAAATTTAAACTAGAGTATCATATTAATATAAAATTTAGTTCAAGTGAAATTATGTTAGTTGTTATGAAATTATTTGCTGTGACATTGGCCACGTATTCCTGCAGCAGTAGGCGTAAGGGAAAACGCGCGCCTGCCAAGCCGTCGCGCTCGTGTTTTTTGTAGTCATTTAACCATGGTGATTAAGAAAATCATTTTATCAAGTCAAACTCTGCAAATTTGTTTAGAAATATTAAGTGTCCTTAGTTGAGTACAAAAAAGTGTGATATCAGTAGTTCGCAAGTCATAGTATTGAAAAAAAAAACGTTAGACAAAGTGGTAACTTTGGGATTTTTTTATATCGAGTGAAGTTCATTAGATCTTGTAATTGATTGCGATTTTGACTAGACTAGGTCCTTAAGTATTATATATCTTTTTTTCATAATTTTAAACACTATTTTCTAAGTCTCAGATGATTTTAAAAATCACAAAAAGGCGGCGTCTGCTGGCCTACCAAGCCTTAAGTGTTTTGCATGATAAGTATTTCAAATAAAAATTATATCCAATGATTTGTACGAACTGAAATTCGGCCAGGTGGGCTTTACTTATTTTGTATTTTCTTTTGTACACCTGTATCTCTTTCTCTCTCTCCCCCCTGTTGGTTTTTGCAGAATCTGGCCTTTATGAGTCGGATAAGAATTACCATCTTCCATTGCTTTTTAACCAATTCTCATTGTTTTTAACTACAAAAAGATCACAAGCCATTAAATAAAAGTACTATCTATACTAAGTTAATAATCAACTCCTTAATGTTCAACATATTAAACAAATGTTGGTCTGTTATCTACTTTATAGATCGAAGTTCAAAGAAGGTCACCCCGACCGATTACATTTTAATCAAATCAAGAACCATTCTATTATCACACACTCACAACCCAGTCGTTCAAACTATGGCTTCTGCTTCATACAATAATATAACCTATTGATTGTTTAGTGGTCTATCTAATCAACTTTAACTATTTCTGGGTGCGATAACTTTAGATGGAAAGATTTGTAACTCTATAGTATTACAATATCGACGACACTGCAATAGAAGTTCCAGCTATAGTGGTTGACCAACTTATCTATTGTTGGCTTCTTTTTGGATATTCTGCTTGAATATAAATGGGGTAAAAATACACCACGAGGTCAAGTGACGCTGGAGTCGAAAATCTTTGCGAATTTCTACGGACTGTAGCGCCGTTAGCTCCACCTACAGGGGAAACATTAAAGTTTATCCATTCCTGTTCAAAGACTAAAGTTACGTTTAGTTGGTTTGACGAGAGGTGTCGCGTTGCTCAAAATCTAAAGTTTTTGTTTTTATTGAGCGTAAGCCTCGCACTCTGGCAAATTTCTAAGAAATTAAAAAGCATCGCAAAAATTTACAACTTCGGCGGGACTTGAACCCGCATCCTTCAAGTCCCGCCGAAGCCGTAATTTTTTGCGATGTTATTTAATTTCTTAGAAATTTGCCAGAGTGTGAGGCTTACGCACTATAAAAACAAAAACTTTGGGGTAAAAATAGTCAGACAGGGGTAAAAATAGTCACATGAGATAGAAATAGTTACAATATGTGGTAAAAAAAGTCTAAAAACCTTACTTCTGTATATCACAATCGAGTATTGGTAGGCTAAATATTTACTTTATTTTCCTGTCTTCATATCGAGCCTATTAAAACTTGATTCAAATTCTCCAAAGTTAGGTTTTAGTCAGTGGGGGCACGTTTCAATCCGGACCTACCTTTTTTTTATTTTCTTCTTTTCTTGTAGAGAACTGTTCTATACTGTTGAATGTTATAAATGTACATTGTGTAAATGTATGTTGAAGCTGTAAGTCAATAATACATCAAGAGCTTAAGCACCGGAAAATACTAAAATGTTAGATGAAAGTTATTTACAACGCTACTCAACGTTCATGCGTGGTACGAGTAATTGCATAATTTGAACTCTGAACTTTTTGTTCGAGAGCTCCTTATATCAGTAACTATAAAATGTCAGAAGACCTATTCATTTGTGTGTAATACCTACTTACACTTTGCAATAAAACTATTGGACTAAATAATTAAATATTAGGTAAGGATCCCACACGATTCCGCGATCAAGCTTCATTGTATATTTACGAGTCATAAAATTCAGACAATATAATTTTCTAGAAGGTTTTCGAACATTTACTTAATATTATTGCATTCGTAACACAGATAATTCAACCAGTCTGTCGTGATTCGCTGATTGGTCAAGAGGCTGTAACTTCTCAGATAAATGACACTGATTTGTAAAGGCCCTTTTAAAATATTATGATTATAAAGCCCCCAGTACACAATGGCCCATGCGTGCCTACTACAGGCCATCGCCATTGTGTACAGGGGGTAATGGTATATGATGGCGGACAGTTGTCCATCGTGGCGCGCAATCGGAGAGTTGTCGGTTTTTTGGGCACACTTCAAAGGAATCGTCGGGCAGCAATGAGCCATACGCCATTGTGTGAACACCAAGTGATCGTGGCCTACAATTGTGCATTGCAAAGCGTGGCCCATCACAGGCCATTGTGTACTGGGGGCTTTAGAAGGTTTTGTTTTTTCTGTGCTTACACCAATTGTTAAGACCTTCTTGTCTATTATTGCAGTTTTGAATCTAAACTGCAATTAAGAACTACCAACAGGGGATACACAAATTACAAGCAAACAAAACATCACTACACCAGTCGTTCTTTAGTTCCATTAAACACTCAATAGATGTCGCTGCTAAAAATGACCGAGCGCTAGATCGCGCTAACGAAGCGTTTCACGAAAAAGGTCGGGTTGGAACCATAACTTTATACTGCAGAATATCAGTAAAATGATATTCAACCTCCCATTTCTGATTTTACGTATTTTTGATAGACAACTGTTTAAGGGTTGTCTTTGTCTAATTAAATTAAATTATATATTTGTTTCCATTAAGGTTTTGAAAGGGACTATTTTGTGCAAAAAATAAATAAATTATAACAGAAATAAACATCTAAGTTAGATGTATTTTTATACGTATATACACGATTGCGTTGATTTGATTTAATAGATAATAAAGTAAATGAAATGCAAAAAATAAACTTCTAGTCTTCTATACATAGAGGTATAGTACATTTTACACCAAGGCGAGAAAGTGATCCATTCCTACCGAGTGTGTCGTTTTGGGCCCGAGGCGCAGCCGAGGGCCTTAAAACACACCAGGTAGGAATCGCACTTTCTGCCGAGTGATAAATAGTGCTTTATACTACACCTTCGAGGAAAATAAAAAGCAGAATTAATTATTAATACACGCCTGACGCCGATGTGATGGAGAGACGGACGAGACATAGAGACAGGCTCTATGTCCCGGAACACAGAGGTAAAAATTGTAACAAATAATGCTTATCACCAGGCAATAAAAATCTACAACAAATTGCCCAAAGAACTGAAAGCAATGCCATTTAATCTATTAAAAATTAAATTAAAAATGAGGTTAATGGAGAGATGTTTTTATGACATAAAGGAATATTTTGACTTTAAAACTTTATTTTGACGTAGGACAATATTTTTTGACACATATTTTGAAATGTATAATGCTTGGTTAAATATTAATCTATGACATGTTACTTTAAATAAAGCCTAAAATTTTAATTTTGCATGCCTCGACGAGGCAGAATGTATTGGAGTTACCATTATTATTAAGAACTTTTGTACCTACATTCCTGCGAATAAATGATTTGATTTGATTTGATTGAAATTTAGAAGAACTTACCGCGCCCAATGATGTTGGTAAAACCTCATTGACCGCGCCAGCCTTTGGGTTCTTTTTTCAAAATATTGTTCGAAAATCGGAGGAGGCCTAATGGACTTGGAGTAAAAACTTTTTGTCGTTTGACCGAACGAAAATAACCATAGCTACCGGTCGATCTTTTAGGAAAATAAAAAAAATAACTCGTTAGAAATGGATTTCCGTACACTTTTTCCTCCCGCTAAAACACGTGAGAAATGAAATTCCATAGAGTTTTTCCTCCCGGTTTCCTATAGGCCTGCAAAGACATACTTTCTATTCTATAAATGGAAAAGGAATAGGCAACTTTCCGAGCAGGTGTAGTATAAAGATAGTTTAATACCTACTATAAGTAAAATCAAAACAGCAAAAGCCTCTAATAACTACAGGGTGCTTGATATTGTGACCGACATAATTTCTTGAAGTGTTGGAAGGATCATGGGCTGCATTTCTCCGATAGACTCAATATATTATGTGTCAAGGTTGCTGAGATATGATTTTAAAGTTTTTTTGAAAACCACCGTTGTATTTTTCAACATAAATCTATGTTTTTCAATGTTTACTTATTACTATTTAATTATTGTATTTGTTTCCTTTTCTTTAAGTATGTATCTATATATTTATTCAGTGCCACCGTCTATTTTGTTATTTCATTTCCAGTCCATCCCAAGGTTGCCTGGAAGAGATCGCTCTTAGCGATAAGGCCGCCCTTTATACTTCCTTTTTTAAGCATTTTCTTTGTATTATTTCCTGTATTTGTATGGTATAATAAAGTGTTTTCTATCTATCTATACATATATTTAAATAGAATATTACTTGAGCCTAAGACAGCAGCGAGTTTTAACTCTATGTTACGAGCATTCAAAGTATTTTTTTTATTAAAGTTATAAACCGTGACAAATTTTAAATTCATAAAAGAAGCAAGTTAAGTATGTTTAATTTTCTTTTAAAAAGTTATTTGGTTATTAACCTCTTCAACGATATGCTACATGACTACAAAACTATTTATTAGGCGATCAAAACTTAGAGATACTGAAGACACTTTTTTATGTTTTGTTCATGTGAAGGATTTTACGTCACAAAATTAAATCTATTTAGATGTAGATGAATAATTTGGGTGTACTGACGTCAAATTCCTGAATATTTTTAATTGATTTATCGTCAAATATAGTTTGATTGATGCGATCACAACCTAATACCTATGTATCTATCTATACTTAACCTAAAAATACTGTTCCCATGTAAGTGAAATTATATAATTTGTCCTTTTGAGGATAAATGAATATTAAACCTTAAATAATTAGCTTAATAGAGTTTGATGGGAGAAGGTATTTTGGTCTTAAAGCAGCATTGGACATTAAATCTGGCTTTTCAAATTCTTCGTCTTTAGGTAGGTACTTCTTTTTAAGCTTGTAGGTATACGTTTTAGCAAGCAAAACGAATAGAAATTGAAAGTAACAGTTCCAGTCCATTTGTTTAAGCCACGTCTCCGTCGTTCGGACAAAACAAAGAGATTCCTCAGCAACACTGGATCAAACAAGACATACCTGGCCAAAGAAATATTCACTCTGGAATTCAAGAAAAACCTCATCTTCGTGATTTTTGGAAATGTTGTCATATCAGAGATGTGTGTTTTTCTTACTACCGATCCGCTTCGGTTCACATGGGTAGCAAAGCAGTATTGTAGATAATTCTACGTAACTAAAACTTAGCGATTTGCTCCGATGATAAAGTCCTAAAGTCGTAAAATTATTTACAACAATGTTCTTTGGTTTTGTAAACCATTCGTTGACATAATTTCGAGTCTAGAACCTACTTATAAACGGAAGACCAGCGTTGGTTGCCAGCTTGCTAGTCGATCAAATCATGCTGAGGCAACGCCATTTTGTTACTGGAGTACCTTCAAATCTGTTTCCTCTTAGTCTAAGTTTATTGAGTATTTCGGTGAGAGTAATATCATTTGACGATTTGACGACCTCCGTGGCGCGGCGGGCAAAGGTCCGCCTGCGACGCAAGAGGTTACGGGTTCGATTCCCGCCTCGGAACAAATTTGTGTACGATCTACAGAAATTTGCTCCGTTGGTCTGGGTGTTTTCTATGTGTACGGTTTGCATACCATACAGCGCTGCATGTTCCCGCGGGTCAGCAATTTACGTTATGGCGTGTTTTAACGGCTAATTAGAGCCAGTCGCAAAACAACTGTCCTTAGGGCAACACGTCACGGCGTACACTCGCGACCATTAACTTTACTTTAAACTTACGTATGATTAACATATTATAAAAAATATCTATCTATGTACCTATAATGTATTAAATATATCAGTTATCTAGTACCCATAACACAAGCTTTGAGTAGCTTACTTTGGGGCTAGATGATGCTGTGTGGATTGTCCAGCATTATTTATTTATTTATTTATTTAATATCAGATAAATAACAGATAAAATATTATATTCTATTCTATAGGTATATAGGTGTATTATATATATTCTATATCTCACCATGAGTCTACAAACATATACTCAACTGACTACCTCTTTGCTAAACATAAATCTACATGATATGATAAACACTTAATAGTGTCCTTGATATTCTGAAATGTCAGCCAAAATGCGGAAGTACCTGTTAATGTAAATTCAGAAATGCAATTAAAAACTAAAATAAAAAATTATAAACGGCACCACGGTTATTGAAAATGATTCGCTGTCGTGTCGTCTTGCTCCAATGACATAGTGGCCAGTCAGATTACAGAATAGTAGGTAATGCCGTGCGTCTTATAAGGTTGTCACAACAAAGAAAATAACACGCATTTCACTTCATTACTATTTAGGAAAGAAAATGAGGATTCAATTTAAAAGGGTTACGATAGACGGTAAGATTACTTAATCATTATCCTTTGATGGTTTTTTATCAGTAAACCTTTGCTGACCACAATCTCACCTGATGAAAAGTGCCGATATTGCCGACTATATATCACGAAGGTCGAAAAGACACGTATTAACTCTTGTTTTGACGAGATCCAGTTATAAAAGGTCGGCAAATAATAAGATTCAACTGACAGTTTTCAAAGTCATCTTTTAACATTGTTTAGATACAGGTCTAGGTATGTGTTTATAACAGATTGATAACTTAATTTTAATATCGCGTATGATTTTCAGTTTTTACGTTAAGAAAATGCTCTACATTTATCTCGACCTTTTTAATCACGCAAAATAATATTTGACGAATAACACAACAAACAACACCACAATAACTAGTTGCTTCTCGCGGGTTTGCGCGCATTGTTTCCATGGAAACGATTAAAGGTTATTTACTATTTTATTTAGATACAAAATGTATGTATTTTATTTCAGCCCGATCCGTTCAGTAGTATTGGTTTGAAGAGGTAACAAACATCCAAACATCTAAACACCCTAACTTTCGCATTTACTAGCCTCAGGCCGCGGCTTCGCACGCGCATTTTCGGTATATTATGTAGCCTATTATCTAAGTTAGGCTTTGCTCTATACGTACGCCAAATTTAATCTTGATCTGTTCAGTAGTTTTGGAGATACTAGGTAATAAAAATTCAGATTTCACAAACTTTCGGCTTTATAATAATTATAGTAGGAAGTGTGATGATGACTGATGATAGATTCGACAACCCTGGCCTTACCGGCTGAACAACTTTCGCGAGTCGTCCCAGTGAACTCTGTCGTAACGTTCACTGTCATAGTACCATCCATGACTAAATGAAAAGGTAAACACTGAACAATAGGTCAATCTCGTGAGGGTGACATTTAATGTTATTTGTTCTGTCATGTTTCAAATAAATCATCAATTTACATCATGCTATTTCTAGAAATCTTGTATGTATATCAAAATATTGTATGGTTACTTTTAAGATTAGGTTTTTGTGGCCTGGTACAGACAGCGTCAGAATGAAGTAACCCCCCTGCATAATACAATGCAGGCTAGAATCCGATTTTTTCTTTTTTTATTTCGTTCTGCTTTTATGTTACCTAAATAAAAATATAATTTATTTTGGACTTTTAAAACTCCTATGATTAACAGGTTTGGATTTAAACTTGCATGTGTCATGCAGGGGGGTTACTTAATTCTGACGCTGACTGTACGTATCTAAATTCATCTTGAAATATTTTTTTGAAAAATTCATTCATATTAACTTACAGACTCTTAATTTGAGACAGAGGAATTTTTCGTTTTTAAATCTAAGAATGTGGTAAATTAATATAATATAACCTAAATATCTAGTCTGTCTCATATCTAGTAGGAAATAGTCTATACTAATATTATAAAGAGGAAACATTTGATTGTTTGTTTGTTTGTATTGAATAGGCTCCGAAACGACTGGACCGATTAGAAAAATTATTTTACCGTTAGAAGCCCACATTATTCCTAATGAACATAGGCTACTTTTTACCGCGGGAAAATACTTCATTCCTACGGGAAAACGGATAATAGGACAAAGGGTAGTAAGAATGCAGCTAGTAGGTAATAAAATGCAAACGTAGGGTATTAATATGTAAGGTTTTCTTATATAAAATGTTAGGTTCTATTCAAGGGGTTAAGTTTTCAACTGTCATTCTTATTTTCCTGTAACTCTTATTCCTGCAGATTTTAAATTACCTGTACTATATGAGTTCGGTTTTACACATTCTTAACATAAACTCCCTTCGTAGGCCTCAAAGATTTCGTATTGCGTGTTATTGCTCTGCAGGCAAGAAAGAGTTGGGCAACTTAATCAAAAATAGCTGGTTTACGATTCAATTTTATGATCTTCTTGCAAAATTCTATGAGTAGGCGATAATATTGTAGGTATTGCAAGCTAGACTCTTTGCTTAGATAGGTATAATTGTTAGCAATACCTACTTACAAGGATTGAGTCAGAGATAATATATGAAACATGATGACGATGTTATAAAATTATATACCTAACTACCTAGGTACTTATGTTCGTTATTACCTAAGCTCAAGATCCTCAAAAAGATCGGCTACAAGGTGTACCTATGTGTTGAAATATAAATTATATTTCAACACATAGGTAAGGTACACCTTTCTACTTTATTATTAAACTAGCAGCGCCTCGCTGTTTCACCCGCGTAATTCTCGTTCCCGTGCGAATTCCGGTATAAAATATAGCCTATGTGCTATTCCAGATTATAATCTATCTCTGTGCCAAATTTCATCCAGATCCATTCAGTAGTTTTTACATGAAAGAGTAACAAACATCCATCCATCCATACTTACAAACTTTCGCGTTTATAATATTAGTAGGATACTAGCTATTTTTATTTATTAAATACTAGCTTCTTCCCGCAGCTTCGCTTGCGTATTTTCGGTATAATAACTAGCCTATTATCTAAGTTAGTCTATGATCTAAATGTACGCTAAATTTCAACTTGATCTGTTCAGTAGTTTACGAGATCTATGGTAACAAAATAAAGTTCACAATCTTTATTTTTAATAATAGTAGGATAATTCTGAATTTAGTCAATTTTACATGAATTCATCATCGTCATTTCCACCGACCATTTTCAGCACCCGCTGATCCAAGTTTATACATGTACATATACATTATACAAAATAATGAATGATTTTATTTGTTTACTAGTCAATTTTCCAGGCGGCCTTGCCCCACGGCCGACGACATTCGGCACTCGTTATAGACGCGCAGCGTGGGCGCATTCACGAGAAGCAAGAGATTTGCTCAAAACACTCCTCTCGGGCGTACTGTCGGATCGTCTTTCAGATAATACTACTTCTTATCGAGTGATTACGAATTATACAATGTAGTGCCGGTCTTTAGTGATGTGATGATGAATTACTTCCAGTTTTGTTTGGTTTTGTTGTTCAGGTAAAATGGAGTGGTTTTGAAGTTTTCTGTGATGGATTTGTTTTTTTGCTTGTGCTCTACCAGAGTTTTGTTCGGTGTTAAATGAATTTAACGTTTGATTTAACAAAAATAGGTAAATATTTTTACTTTTAAACTTTATTAACATAGAAAGTAGAATTAAATAATAGATACAAATTAGAACAAATATAAATTTATAATTGAAACAGTTGAGCTAACTGCAAAAAATCTTGAAATAGCTGAACTGATTATAAAAAATATAAAAAAAAATTCTTCATTAGATTCAAAATGTTCTGCTTTGTTACTATTACTATGTCGGTAGTGTCTGTGAGTATTTTAGTGTTCTGTGAATAATAATGTGTTTATGTAAGACCGTTGCATTGAGGTCGATATACCAGAAGGTCAATTGACGTTTGCGTTATTAAGTTCAAAATATTCGTTCCAAGGTTAAGAAAGGTCCGAATCGTGGTTAAACGTGACTTTACTGACCGGCTTTTATAGCTCTTGCGAATTTTTTATTGCGTTAAATTATTTCATTCATAAATTTGAGCGAAATCGTAATTGTACCCCAAATATGGCTTTACTAGCTACTTTACTCTCTTGGATCATTTATAGTGATTTAGGTATACCTACCAATTTTGGTGTTCGGTCACATTAACCGATAAAACCGATCAAGGTTTGGTACCAACACTTCCGTCAATAGCCACATAACTTTGCATTTACGCAGGGCTATCACATACCCAAGCATGCAAGCATGCACTTCTTACTAGATCGCCATAAGAACATAATGAGGGCCTACAGATTACCTTAGTTGTGCAATCTCGTCTCGGAACCTGTCTTCGACCTTGGATGTCGGACCGGTATCTAACTGCTGTCATCTCTGTGACAGATTCTTAAGATTGTAGAAAATTGGTATACTCAGTTCAGATTTGAGAAAAATAAATTCGATGATTCATAAACTTTCAAAGTTGTTTTGCGAGTGGATTACGAAATGTTTTACTCACTCTTACCACCGGTTTTACCATTTCATAAGGTTGTTTGTTTTTAAAGTGTCATAAATTTTGTATTTTTGTATTTATTTATTTAGCAACTAACACGATTATATTAACCAATTACATTGGTTACAAATATATTTTATAAATTCTAGAGTGAATTGGGACAAAAAGTTATAATGATTATAAATTTAAAAGTGAATTCGGAATAAGGAGTTGAGTTTTTTTATTAATACGGCGGCTGTTAGTGTTTTACCAATGGTTCTTTGCTACCGGACAAATAAACAAAAGTTGTGAGTAACTTTAAAACTAACTAGTTCTTAATAAGGTTCACAATATAAATCATTGCCACCTACAAAACATGATTTAGTTCTATTAATGCTATGTTTAATGTAGGCATATTCTTCTATTTGTAAAATTTAACCTTTGAAAGATCATTGTTACGGTTCGTTAATTTAGTTTTTGTTATTTTTCAGTTGAGTTGTTATTATACGGTCAATGTTCTCTCGCTTAATGCATTCCGTAATTAATTGTAGGCATTCATATACAGGTAGTAGGTACCTGTGAATTAAAAGGCCATGCAGATCAACCTTGGTAGAGTCAGTTTTGTTGCCTTCCGTTACTTTCATTTTTGTATTTGTATCGGAAGTTTTTGATTATTACACAGATACTAAAATCATATTCAAAAAGTCTTAAGCCTGTGGCATTAATAACAAGTAGCTTTTTCTTCAAAGAGAGTTAATTGGTGCGATGATGTGGAAAAGGGATAATATGGGCATAAGTATAAAGTGCTGAAAATAATGAATGAATAATACAGGTCTCGACAGAGCCTACACATTTGCTTCCCTTGGAGACGGGTCCGTGGGGTACCAAGGCTCTTCGGATTTTTAATAAAATATCTGAGTGTCTGGTCGAAGCGACGCGTGACCTGAGAGCTGGTAATTATCTGGCGCAGCGTATCAGCATTGCCATACAACTCTTAGCGACGTTTCCGACTGGTATTGAAATGGATCAGTAGAGCTACCAGTAGATTGTTTGCAACAGTCTGCAGTTAGCTCAATTGTAAATAGTATTTTAAATTTATTTCTATTATTTAATAATAAAATAAATAATTTAAAATGATGTGGGTGCATAATTAAGTCGGTCTAGAAGTAGGTTTTCTTGGGGACGCTTCCGATTGGTATTGATATGGATCAGTGGGGTTACCTCTAGATTATTTGCAACTGTCTGCTGTTAGCTCAACTGCTTCAAATTGTAAATACTAGTTCTGTCTTTTTATGCATCAATTTTAATTTTCTTTGTTATTAAAATTATTTTTTCACAGAAGTAAAGTCTACAATTGACGATAAGACAGACACGAATAAATTAACCCAGGAACATATCGTTAACATCTGAAAAATAAATTTGACTTCAGAAAATCTATTTTTTCTTGTCGGGCGAAAATAAACGACTTGATTCAGCTCAAAACTAAATGTTTTACTTGCAGTGAAGTTATTACTGATGTATTTTTTTACATTTCCGCTGTTTAATTATGTATCCTAAGGAAATTCCCGTAATTAGGCAAAGTTTCGTCTGTCGGTACAAGTTTGTTTGATTTGAAACGTTTTTACTCTAATGACCAAGGCTTGTAAAGGGGTCAGTCTACCAAAGCGGAAAGAAGGAAAAACGAAAACGAATTGAAACAGGGCCTTAAATTATTCGATTTATGCCAAATTCGTCCCGAGGAAGTTCGGTCCACATAAAAAAATCTGCTTTGGTCCCACATTGTATGCCGTACTTGGCCCATAATATATTTTATTTCAAAAAATCTCATTTCGTCCTATTTTGCAGCTCCACATTCGGCCCAAGTTTTTTGTACAGACAAAATATTATTCACTACATCATGCACCATCTTTCTTTCATCAAAGATAAAATGCCAAAATGGCATTCTGAGACGATACCAATGTCATAGTAAAGCGATTGGTTAGTCGAATTCGGCCCCAAATAGATGCTCTATTTTATAACGTACAAGGCTTAGAAAAGGTAGTAGAACGGGGAAGGTCTATGTTAAGCCCCAGGATATAATATATTATGAACTATAGTATCTCTAAGAAATCATATAAAATCCCAAAAATTTTCGACTTTGACGGGACTTTAGTTTTTGAACAGGATTGAACTGAAAGACAGTCACAGGCTGTGGCGCATCCTTGGGATATAGTGCTATCTCTTTCTTTCTTATGGAGCTATACTATGTGCGAGTGGAATGCAGCGTAGCAGGGGCTACTTACAAGCATAATTCAAATTTTCTTCGCCAAAGACAGGACAATTAGTATTAGTTAACGGGTATTTATCGCGTTTATTTACCTGTTTTCCCGTCGTTTCAACAGGTTTACATACAGTCGTGGTCACGGGATGACTGGAGTACTAGAACTACGCAGCTGAGCTTCGCAGAGGCGGTAGCTTCCGTACTCTAGTGACCACGACAGTGTTGTAAACCTGTTGAAACTTCGGGAAAACAGGTAAATAAACGCGATAAATACCCGTTAAATAATACTATAGTAATAATAATAATGTCCTCCAAGCCGAATTGCGACCACGGCGGCCAGTCTCATCGGAGACTAGCCAGATGCGCAGGACATATTATGGTGCACAAGTGTGTGCGCAAACACAGGTGTACTCTGTATTCCTTCACTCTCATAATCCGATGGGACGACAGATCGACACGACCGGGGAGAGATCAGGCGCAGGACCAACGGCTTAACGTACTTTCTGAGGCACGGGAATACTATAGTATCTCTATTTTAAGTCCACTATGGTAGCTCTATGCCCTTAGACAGCCTAATTGCGGACTGATGGCTCGGTACTTATTGACATTTTAGTGCTGGTTATTAATATTTATTGCGAAAGCTCGATATTTCGCCTCTAATTTCATGGGGGTGTCGCTTTGCCGATGACGTCGTAAACTGCGTAGGTACTCAGTTTTACGACTAATCGCTAAGGACTTCTGGGAATTGTATGAATAAAATTATATAGACAACTTTTGCAAGTTAGGTATAAAATGTTCCCTTTTCTGCCTAATGGTTAGTTGGCCACAGAATTCTACTAAACTAATAATATTATAAAGCCGAAAGTTTGTGAAATCGGAATTTTTGTTATTTATGATCTCCAAAACTACTAAACAGATCAAGATGAAATTTGGCGTATGTTTAAAGCAAAGCCTAACTTCTATACTACTTATTATACCGAAAATACGCGTCCAAAGCTGCGGCCAGAAGGTAGTAACTATATAAGTAGTTAAAATACTTTAGATAAATTACTTTATTGACAAAGAAAGTTACAATCCTACTACTGCTACCTGTTAATCTACGGTAGCTCAATTATTTGTTTGTAATTTTCTGTTGACAACAGTCTGCAGTTAGCTCAATTGTTTCAATTGTAAATACTAGTTCTAATTTAATTATGTTATTTTATTGTAATTTTCTTTATCAAATAATTTGATTAAATTATATGTCAATAATACTTAAATAAGATGTCATATATGTTACTAGCGAAATATGCATTGAATAAAATTTTTTTGTTACAGGAATTTGGAAGCAGCTGTCTACTTCTGCTCCGGGTAAGTTCTTGAACTAAGCTTTAGCTAAATAATAATATTTTAATTTCCAGATTAGCCATACCATCAAATCTTTAGATTATTTAAGATAACACACACTGCCATTGCGTCTTCCGTTTCTATCCAAACTTGGCTGACTCATACACTTGTCTTTAAGAGAACTTTTAACTGTTCTGTTAAAAGTTCTCTGTAAATTGTGAAGTCGGTAGGTAAGTGACGTTTTAAAAGCAGGGCGATGAGCAGAGAGCCAATAAACAATGACTTGTATACTGTATAGTAGGTACTTTCAACTCACACGACAAGACATGACCTAATGCACTTTTTACTGAAGATGGTAGACATCGACAAAGTAAGGTATTCTTCTGTTGGCATAAATAATGTGCAGGTAAATAAGAGAGACGTTCGATAAACAAAGACAAATTATATGACAAGGCTTCTTATATTCTCTATGTATACATAGAGTAGGTAATGTTGTCTGGTTGTGGAATACACTAACAGAATTTTACTTTAAAAACTATCGTAGTTTGAAGAATTCATGACGGATGTAAGCGGATTAACTACGAACCTTATTTGTGTTGGAAGAACACCAACGTTTCATCCCTTAACGAGGGATATCTTCAGGGTGAGTGCGGTTCTAGACGCGCGTGTTCCACATCCCTCCGAGCACGGATGTTGGTGTTCTTCCAACACAAATAAGGTTCGTAGTTAACCCGCTTACATCCGTAATGAACTACCAGAATTCTTTAGAAAAGTACTATCCTTGCCAGTTTTCATAGCTCGCGTCAAGGAGTTTTCTCTTTCAGAAAAGTGAATATCGTTACTCTACTTACTATTTATTTATTTTACTATAAAACTATCGTAGTTTGACGAATTCATTACGGATGCATTTATTTATTGGTGGTATATTTTTACGTTTATATGTTAAATTAGGTACCTTTTGATTATATTTATCTACCCTTTCGTTTTAGGTATTTATAATATTATGTTAATATTTATTTTATCTTTGCCTTTCTTAAATTCACGATTCTTTCAATCCAAAGGTTGCCTGGTAGAGATCGCTTCTCAGCGATAAGACCGCCCATTGTACTTTATGTAATGCTATTAATGTAATTGTATCTCATTGAAATATAATGTAATGCCATATTTTTGATACAAGTACAATAAAGCTCTTTTGTATTTGACAATGTAAACAAATTAGGGTTAAACAAATGTATGAGGTTGTCAAACCTGTTTTTTTTTTTGAGTTGTCAAACCTATTGAAAACTCTCTGATTATAAACCATTAATCTACTAGCTTTTGCTCGCGGCTTCACACGCGTTTTCGTAGATAAATTACTATATGTTATTCCAGTTCTAGAACTACATTAAAATAAAATTTCATCTCAGTCCGTTCAATAGTTACAAACAGCCATACATGTATTATAACATAACATTCCCAAATGTTCCGAAAATAACAGTGATCGGAAGTAATTTTCTCATAAGTTAATATAAAATAGTCTACGATTTGCAGCAAATTCCTTTTCCGCTAGTTTTATTCCTTGCAGATAGCAGTAAAAAAACACTAAAAATCGTGTCAAACCGAAACAATCACCTTTAATCTAACGAATTAATCAGAATTAAAAACAACGAGAGTTTTTACACCCAAGAAACGATTTATGAAACATAATTTGTAGCCGTAAATAGCAACAATAGAGGTAAAAAACTAGTTTTTAGTCGGCAGCACTAATCAATCATGCTATGAAAGAAAGTGAAGGTAGGAGAGGAATTGATTATAATAATTATACGCTTGAGTCAAATTTAGTAGGGGAATGCACTTACAAACTAGTCTTTACTTTCGTTTTGGCTCAGTAGATAATGTTTTCGAAAAATGATATAATACGGGTATATTAAAAATAGATGCGTAATTTCATTGCCTATCTTTTCTAAAAATGGTGATGTTTTAAACCCCCGACGCAAAAAGAGAGGGGTGTTATAAGTTTAACGTGTCTGTCTGTGTATCTGTCTGTGGTATCGTAGCTCCCAAACTGATGAACCGATTTTCGTTTAGTTTTATTTGTGTGATAGATAATTATATCCCGAGTGTTCTGAGCTATGTTTCATGAAAATCTGTCGGGGGGTTTTTAAAGTTTTTAATTTTGTTCTTGTTGTTAATGTGATACTATGTATATGACAAACGGTGCTAAGAAAATCATTTTAGTAAAAACTTATAAAATTATCGAATAGAACGATGCGGTGGTTATAATTATAAACTAATAACTTTAAATCATCCAAACGTCATAAAGTCATAATATACCCTAAAATGTCTAATTCTAATAACACTCATGTCGGGGTTATTTACCATGAATAATTGAATTTCTTCACACTATTATGTATTATAATACAAAAGTTTGTATTAAGTGTAGTCTGTGCATGTTTGTCACTCCTTCACACTCAAAACACTTAGTGGATTTTGATGAAATTCGGTAACAGGATTATAGCTTATATCCTGGATTTAAACATATTTTTGATCCCGGAAAAATTCACTATTCCCGTGGTATGATCAAACGAATAGGAACCCAATTCAAATATGTTTATGAATGCGTGTATCACGTAGGGGCACGGCTAGTAGTAAACCAAAATCGCACGGTGCGTTCATTAGCAGTCCCCTCTCCAAACGCAACATTGATATTGCGAGCTGTTACTGCCGTGTTAGTTCCGCGTCGGAACTCGTATTCAAAAATCACTCGAATTTTCGAAGTACCTTTCTTATACTACGTACTCTTTCTTCTATCTCGTCTAAACTGATTAAAAAAACAACTGAAAGTCGATAATCGGATGTTGCATAATTTTTAAAAGAAGAACCATAATGGCGATGTTAAATAAGTTTCGCTCAAAAATCTCAAACCATGAAGGTTCTATGTCAATTCGAAGTATCTATTACAATAAAACGGCAATTTCATTCTTTAACCCCTAATATTACCTTATTATAATACACATTCTAAGGTTTTTGTTATTTTAGTGTGTAAGCCCAGGGTAATTTCTAAGAAATAAGTAATATCCCTAAAAAATTCGGTTTCGACGGGTTTGATACCGCATCCTTCCGTCAGTTCGGGAATGTACCAACTATACCGCGAGGTCAAGTGACGTAGGAGTCGGAAAATATTGCGAATTTCTTCAGACTTTAGCGCCGTTAGCTTCACTTACAGAGGAAACATTGAAGTTTATTCAATCCTGTTCAAAGACTAAAGTTACATTTAGTTCGTTTGACGAGAGGTCTCGCGTTGCTAGTAAATTAATTGACATTTTTTTTGAGGAAATTATTTGATTTCTTAAAATACACATTGAAAGTCTAAACCTAGAACTTTTCTATTTTTACTCATAATTGTACAGTCAGCGGCGAACGGAAAGTTGACAATTACACGATTCAGTGCTCCACGATAATGCATGGCTTTCTATGGTGCATTGACGGTTAACGGCACCGTGAGGTTACTTTACCCTATGCTGGTTATATCTATAGCTACCTATCAATGTACGTTACTGCTTCTTTTTATATCACCACAAACATGGCGGATCGTATTTATCCAGAGTAGATACACCAACGTCATATTTTGAAAGAAAACGGTGGTATGAAAAATCGGATTTTCTAGGTCCTACAAGTAACCATAAATAAGAAAGAAAATAATATAAAATTTCATATTGTAGGCCATGTGCTAAGAACCCATGCTAAAATAAACTTTTAATCATTTCGAATAATCATTGAAAAAATAATAATCTGCTAGCCAAATAAGTTCTTAGTAGAAAACAGAAATAAAATAAAAACCGAAATTATATGAACTAGGTAGCTTCACGTTACATCATCTGCGTAGAGTCCAATTCAATTATTTATTTATTTATTTGAGTGCCTACGTTATTGTCTTATAATGAAAAGACCAGTAGGTACCTTCCTGATACTTTTCATTTATTATTATTTATATTTCCCTACTTTAATATCGGTACCACCAAAATAGAGACACAGTTTAATAACTTCAGTCCAATTAACGTTTCGGAGATTACCTACCTATAAATGGAAAGATTTAAACCATGGCAACCTATCGATCTTATTAATTAAGAATCGGTAAATAGGTACAACAATAACAAGCACCAATCAGTCTAAAACAATGGGCTTTCAATTGTTTTCTATGCAAATGAAATTTCAATGATCTTCATTTGTTTTTGCGAAGCGAGCCCTTTTGATGAATAAGTATTTTCAACAGACAAAAACAGAGGAGAGACTCAAATTACTTAGGTATACTTACATTAGTTTAAGAACTTAGTTATTAATCAAAAAAAGGTTTATTCTAAATAAAAAATAATGCTGGTCAATTCACAAAGCATAATCTAAGCTAAGCTGAGCTTGGTGTTATGGGTACTAGATAACTAATATAAATAATACAATACACTACGTAGATAGATATTTTGATTATACATACATAGAAAAACATCCAGAACACCCTGATCATATATCTGCAGATAGTACAAACATTTGTCCAGAGGCGGAAATTGAAACTCTCCTGCGTCGCAGGCGGACCTTTGCCCGCTGCGCCACGGAGGTGGTAATTTTTTTTATTTTTTGCTTTTCAGTTTTTTCGGCGGTTTAATTATTTTGTTAAAAAGTTTAATTACTCAGTATTCTTCATTACGAGGTAAAATAGGCATATTCGTTGCAGTTGGGATACGTTGTTGTTGGGATTGGTAAACAACCTAACTTTTGAAGGGTCTACTCAGTGCATGAAGAGGAAAAATCTACTCATGTTATCAAAAAATACTTATCACGTATCTACCTATTGGGTAATTGAAATATTTATGTAGTATATTTCGGCAATATTTAGAGGACCGGCCATATCTCACGAAAAACCGACAACCACTTCGGTAAACGTGTTCTTGAGTGGAGATCGCGACTAGGCGAAACGTAGTAGCAAGCCCTCCAGCCAAGTGGGATGACGCGTCCTGCGAAAGACTGCAGGCAGATGCTGGGTGCGACAAGCTGAAGACAGGGCGCTAAGCCGCTCATAAGGGAGGCCTATGACCAGCTGTGGACTAATATAGGTTGATGATGATGATATACTATAGATGATAGATTTAGGCTGAGACTATCCCTCCCTACCCTTACCCTCATCAGTTCAGCCTACCCTACCTTACAGGATATTAACTAATTCCTATTAAATAATGATGCAAATTAATTATCAGTAAAAGCTCTCACTACCGTGATTACCGACCAATATCTTCATTGAAGTGATCATGCATCCCTAAAGCTAGGCATACACGGACGAGTTTGAATATAAACCACTACGCTATTTAGGCCCAACCGTCGTCTTCCCCTATAGAGTGACAGTTGGATATACATCATTTGTTTTGTTAAGCGGTTATCTATACTAATATTAGAAAGAGGAAAGATTGGATTGTTTTTTTGTTTGTATTGAATAGGCTCCGAAACTACTGGACCGATTTGAAAAATTCTTTTACCATTAGAAGCCCACATTATTCCTGATGAACATAGGATACTTTTTACGACGGGAAAATGCATCATTCCTACGGGAAAACGGGTTATAGGACAACGGGTAGTAAGAATGCAGCTAGTCTGTTATATTTAGCCTAACATAGTTCAGGCATTGGTATAACCTTCAGAATAAATAAATATTTTATTTATCTATTTACTGTTAATGCTATTATTGATTGTATGTAATGTATTAAATATCAGTTATCATATCAAGTACCCATTAAACAAGCTCTGCTTACTTTGGGGCTAGATGATGCTGTGTGAATTTTACAGCATTTTTTATTTATTAATTGTTTTGTTCGTCGACTAATGGCAAGCATCATATAACTTGTACGTTTTAAAAAAGCACTATGCAATTGTTCAATAGGGAATTTATTTCATTGTTCAAGCATATTATTGACTTACCATAATATCTGTTCACATTTTTTATCAGTCCATAACTTGAGCAAGACTTTAAGCAATATGACTCAATAAAATAAATAAAATAAAACATATTTCAGTTTTTATTTTATAGTCGACCTCCGTGGCCCAGCGGGCGAAGGTCCGCCTGCGACGCAGGAGGTCGCGGGTTCGATTCCCGCCTCGGAACAATTTTGTGTACGATCTGCAGAAATTTGTTCCGTTGGTCTGGGTGTTTTCTATGTATAATAAAAAATATCCATCTGTTGTGTATTGTATTAAGTATATCAGTTATGTAGTACCCATAACACAAGCTCTGCTTAGCTTGGGGCTAGATAATGCTTTGTGAATTGTCCAGCATTATTTAATTATTTATTATTTATTTAATTATTTTATTTGAAATTTAGTGAACATTTGCAATTTTTTTAAAAGGTATTTAATTTTTACCCAACGATACTAAAATACCAAATGAGATCTAAAAATAAATTCAAATGAGATCTCACCCAAGCAAGCAGTTCGTGTGCTCCTGCCCTAATACCCGAGCACATAACTCTGCGTGTGCGCAGGTTCCGCTTCCGAGAGTGCGCTGGAGTTGGCGAAGCAGCGCGTGTGAACAATGCTTATGTAAATAATTATCCGATGGATGATTGTTTGCTTGTATCTATATTAGGTTGTTCTGTTTAATTTGTATTTCATAACCCGATTATGAGGTGTTCTAGAACTCTATCTATGAAATATTTGAGTAACGCATCACTAGTTGATTTCCGATTTTCTGCTCTACTACAGTTCCGTAGAAATGTCGAAATTGTCTACGACTTGTTTTGGTGCAGATACGTGACAATTTCTGTGAATACGGAACAAGATATTAGTGGAGTCGAATTTATTTTGTTTTATTTCAATTCAATCACTTTGCGGAAAATTCGTCTAAAACAATTCGACTAAAACACAATTCGACTAAAAACATTTCGACTAGTAATAATTCGACTAACGACTAAAATAATAAATAACAACAAAACAATTTTGTGTTATACACACCCTTTCAGTCACAGAGTAGCCACGAACCCTCCCTCTCCTCTTCGTGGGGGTTGAGCGAGCTTCGTTAGGACATAGTTAATTAATGTTCACCCCCCCGCATCGCGGGGGTGGGACGCCTTCCGGTCGGGTCAACTTATGGTCGAATTGATTTAGTCGAATTGTTACTAGTCGAAATGTTTTTAGTCGAATTGTTTTTTAGTCGAACTGTTTTAGTCGAATTGTATTAGACAAATTGTTTTAGCCGAATTTTCCATACACGCTAAGGCTAGCTGTAATTAGAACCTATGCTTCCTATCCCTATCTATGTATATACATACTTACCTGCAATAATAAATGAATTTAAATTTGGCAAACTTGTTTAATAACTAAAATACTTCATAGGGCGCAATTCTATTGTAAAGTACCTAAGTCGTAACAGTGTGTTATCGTTATCGGCGACAGGTTGACGACACCTGTTCGCGTGCCAAAATAAATACCTTGTGGAACATATCTAGCATATCCCACATACTGGACATTATGTCTGAATCATACCAATTATACGTTCACTAGCCTCTGCATGTGGCTTATCTCGCAGTTCAGTAGAGCTAATTGAACGGAAACCTCTTAAAATGTCGAGTATGTTCGTTTAGGTACGGGTTTCCGTGCGGGCTTCGCTCATAGAGTTTAAAATTTATTAAATAGCTCTACAGTTACTTGAGGCAAAGTTCATGATAAAAATATCAATGTGCACTGTTAAACGAAATTTAAGAAAAACCCTCTTACCTACTTATAAAATCTGTCAACTTAAAACTGAACTCAACTTCTTGGTGAATGGCTATGCGTCTGGTTATTGGCCGATCACGGTGTAGTAAAGTGTAGTTACCTATTGGCATTACGGCTCAAGCGTTAGCAGTTGAAACGTTAGGATGCGTGTTCACAAGCCGGCATCGGAGAATCCGCACTGGCCCTATCAATGGTTTGCCATACAAGATCCGCACCGCACGGAGCGGACTGTCGGCAATACCGGCGAGGATTTTTGAAGGCAACTTTTCGGTTTAGTGCGAATGACGTCATTCGGATTGCTCATAGATGGACGCACTCGTCAGTGGATTGTCTGATGCGGGACTGTGAACGCGCAGCCTAACGTTTCATCTGCCAACGTTTGAGCCGTAATGCCAATAGGTAACTACATTTACCACACCGTGGTTGCGCCCCTGGTTCGACACATTTGCTACGCAGTGTTTCTCAGTCTGACTTATGCCAACAGGTGAAAACGAACGACTCTTAGCTAGTGCTGAAAGTAATGAGAGGTATGTAAGTCAAAGGGTAGTTATAGTATACACATATGTACCAACATTATTTATCATTTGTCCTAAGATTTCATAAAAACGTAATGTAAATCACGTAAAAAATCGGAACGTAAACGTTGGATTTTTCTATTTTTTTTTATTTGGTTGACCAAATAATCAAAATTTAAAAGATCCAATTATTATTCTTAAATAAAATATACACTTATTGAGATAGCTAACTGCACAACCAGTTATAGGTGGACACTGCATGCCAAATAGGTAGTTGGTTATTAGAGGAACAACTATATTGAGATTGTTTTAAAAAATATGAATTATTCATGCAACCATGTCTATCCCGCGAGAATCAAACCCCCTTGCACCTTTTGCTGAACCAACATGCCACACAGATGATCACTAATAAATCAGCAGAACATAATTTCTATTTCTTGGCACGATTAGTGAATATTATTTATTGATATCGTATGATATAAATTGTCACAAACAATTCGCGAAGGGCGTGTCGAGTCGACTAACCGTCTAATTTGAGGGGACAACGATATAATTGAATGTTTCCGCTTCTGTTATAATGTGTGGGTGTTCATAGAAATGTCGCCACTGGATCGTAGAATCAGCCTGTTTGTAGAATAGCTAGGTGGATTATTAAACGAACGCTGATTTGTTGGGAAAACCTTTCATTTGACGCGATGGGTAAGTGCCTGAGCCATATTGTTGAACGTTGTTGTTTCGAAAATCGGCATAGGGCATATCTTTAATATGCCATTTGTAATCAACCTAGCCATTCTACAAAGAATGGGTTGATTCTAGGATCCGGCAGCGACATAAATATAAAGGCGGTCCCTCACCGAGAGCGCCTTTAATGTAACATTCACATTTGAGCATAAGCATCAGTGAGGGATGAGAATCGAGCATTAGAGAGCGCAACCTGTAATGTTACAATTTGTGATTTTGATGATGATGTCCTCCAAGCCGAATTTCGGTCACTAGGCGGCAAGTGTCAACGTTGTCTAGCCATGTTTGCAGGACATATGTTGTTTAGTTCACAAGTGTATACACCAAAACAAGTGAGTTCTCCATTCCCTCACTCACATAATCCGATAGGACGGCAGATACGACCGGGGAGAGGTTAGGCGTAGGACCAACGGCTTTCCGAGGCACGAGAGTATACCGTCAATATCCTTACTACGGGCCACAACGTGCATTTTGCATATTTTTTTGTAACTTTATGTCCTTAGTGAGGTTTTTTAATGTGTTTTAGTGTAACCTCACCTCACCTCAACATATATTTGTCCACTGCTGGAAGCAGGCCTCCCCCTGATGAGCGCCTTATTGTATTTTATCTCATGAATGCCCATAATCCCCACACTCGGCATACGGGTTGGGATCGCAGTTCGATATTGGAATTGATCTGCAGGGGGCGCTGCTGCCCACCCCCGGTGGATATCCCTTAGTCGCCTCATACGACACCCGCGGGAAGAGTTAGGGTTGTGCACATTCTAAGGCGGCAGCACACGGCAATGTATGTTATCCATTAGATTCGAATGATTGACACTAAGAAAGGCAATATTGTAACGTTATGCTCACAAACTAATTTTACAATGAAATTACAGGCTAATGCTCTCGGTGTGGCAGCGGCTTTACACCTGCAATAGGTACTATATGTGTATGTACCCATAATTTGTCTAACATGACAACGACCGAACATAACTGTTATGAAATTTATTAGATCTACTAGGTAATAATTTACCTCATGTGATAGTAGTATTATGCCAACGAAAACAATAAACGAAAATACCGATTTATTTGCAACAGGGAATATAATTACTTCAGTATCACCAAAAACTATAGTTGGTTGAGTTCTAGTCGAGACAAGAACCTTCTATATTTGAAGCATAGAACCATTTATTTTATCTTACTAGTATCAAAATGTTACTATTCTTTGCGTGGCGTACAGAATATACCGCTGTGCAACCTATATTGTATTATGTAGATTTTATTCTCGGCTCGCCAGGAGCATTACTCTAGCATGCAGAGCAAAACATTGCTATTTTCTTGCATTTTGTTATTCCCGTACAATACCAAGTTTTCTGTGTTTATAAATGCTCTAGGTCAAGTGCGGCGATAAAGCGATTTGGCTATGTGCCATTCTATAACATCGTAATCTTGCTGGTTTGTTCAGATGTTTTTAATGTGACGGAATGGGACGAAAACTATACATTTTGTGATCCATTCACTTGTAAATTTTTTATGAATTAGTTGTGGTAGTTATTGAAATCAGTCTAAAATTTGATCTTGCAGCACTGGCGCAAAATCTTAAAAGATCGAAGAACTTACTCCAATTGACTTTTTAATTATACTGTATTTTTAAAAGCCGGCGCGTTCTTCTTTTGTATGTTTTTGTGGCCTGGATTTGTAAATAATTGTATAAAAAAACAATAATTTTCAACTGACTTTTTAATTCGTAGTGTAGGTATGTTGGGTTAATTATAAGCCCTGTCATGGCAAAATCTGGGCATTGTCTTTCAATACGTGCGTTAACAAAATTCCAACGCACGTACGCACACTGTGAGCAGGTAGGTAGTTAAAACTACAATTTATTGTGCAACCATATTGCACGAACTTTAGTGGAAAAGCACATCACAAAAACACTCAATACACTGATTCCAAATGAGCGACCTATCTCATTTCGCTTGGGAATAACAAGGCGCGGTCTCACTACGGAAAAGGCCTTTTTAAGGATTTAAATGTTTGGTTTTGCTAAAAATTTACGAGTTAGGTATGTGTGACACCACGTCGCGGATATAATAAAAACCTCTCATACCTACGCATTCGCGAAAAAACATAATCGTCGGTAATTAATGAAGTGGTATAATAGATGTTTGTTTTGTTTCTCTGCATTGGATCCAGTCACGTTTGAGCCTAACAAATCAGAAATAGTGGAAATAAATCCACCGTGGTTCACGGTAAAATTGTTGTTGATGAAATGTGTTTTGGAATTTATCTTTGTATTGAGTTGTACTTTGCTTGTGTACCTTAGCGCACACGTTTTACTAATACAGTAGGTACTTCATTTTGAGTGGCAGTGAGCAGGCCACATAGCCCGCAAAGGTGTTGCATGTTTCAAGAAATTCTTGGAGAGGAGACCATGGGGGAAACAAAAAACGGTGGGACGGCCACAAATGAGTAGTATTTATTTACGATAGAAACAGTTGAGCTAACTGCAGACAATTGCAACCTAAAGGTAGCGCAACCCATCCATATAGATACAAATCGGAAGCATCCCCTTTCTCTTGCTTTCTATGTTATTCATCTGGACTTAATGATATACCTTAGACAATTTCAAACAAGAACGAGGTTCTCAATTCGACTGTATTTTTTTTGTTAAGTTTCATTTAACTGTTACTGTAACTCAAGAATCACTAGCATTAACTACTTTGTTTACTCTTTCCTTGTTGATGTATCCTCTAGTGGAAAAATAAATATAAAAACATCCGTTCCAGTCTCTAATTCCGTCTGACGATCAAACGGTTTCACTTGCTCCACGTCGTCAGTCGTGCTTGGCATTAACAATTATCATTAAACCATGCATAAACCAACTGTTTTGTCAACTCTAGTTTCACGGATGTGCTCATGTGAGGAGATCTCTATCAATGTCACGAAGGAAATTTGGATGTAAGTAAACAATCGAAGAAAGCTAGTCACGATGCGGTCGCCATGTGCTGCATTGTAAAAGTGCTGTTTAAATTTCACCTCACCTTACCTCACTTCAGCTCAACATCCTTGATTGGTCATGTATACGCTTCTACAACAAAACTCCTAGTGAATTGCAAAAATTATTTATCAGTAAATAAATTCAAACAAATTATAAAAACCTTGCTGTGCAAAAAGGCTTACTATAAAATATCAGATTATCTAGAAGATAAAAAAGCTTGGGACGGGTTTTGCTCCAACTCGAAAAATAACAACTAACAGGCTAAAGGTTTCTTCGTCGCTTCTTTACTACATCTACGTGTACATGTCTACATACCGAAGCGACAGAAATCAAAAATATCACTTTATTTCCGTGTCAGTGTATAGTTTTATAATTTGACCTTTTCTAAGTGTACATTTATTGTATTTATGGAAATATAGAGTTATTGATTTGATTTGATTTGACTGATGGACGCAGACCTCCTCCTGATAAGCACATGGCTTTTATCTTATTGGGGGTAGTGTAAATAATCCCCACGCTGGGCATGCGGGATCGGGATCGCAGTTCGGTGGTAGAATGGTTCTGCAGATGGCGCTGCTGCCCGCCTCCAGTGGTTATCACTTAATCGCCTCTTACGACACTTGCGGGAAGAGTTGGGGTAATGCAATTTAGTCAAGTTCACAATTATTATGCCATTTTAATATGTAGATGACTATTTGATGGTCACACATCTCAAACAATACCTCATACATCGATAATTTATGTTGTGTATAAACCTGACTACACACCTATGTAAGTTCTCATTATTCTTACACTCTTAGGTAGGTATAATAAATAATCATGATTCATAATAAATTACAAAGAAATCTGTGACAACTTAATCAGCCTTTAAATTGAACACAATTACCCGCTGATTGACATAAATTAACTTAAACTTACTTCATGAGAACCGTAGTTAATGACTAAATAGAACGTAAGTAGTTCAACAGTTTCAGAGTACAGTGCCACATAAATTAGAGGCTCCCTCGGTTAAGCAAACTGAAAATCCTATCCCATGTCTTCTGGGCCAATAAAGATGGTAAGCTGTTCTGTATAAAAAACAACAAATTTAATGTAACAAAAAGTAATGCAATTACGAGATTTATAGCCCACATCTTCTCTGCGCAAACTGGTTTGTGCAGGGATGCTCGCGCGTTTTATTATTACAATTTTTGAAGTGAAAACTTCTTTAGCGGCGTTGAGCACTTTTTCTGTAATGGGTATAAAATCTTAAACTCGCGTCAGGACACGTGACCTGATCGAAAAAGCGTAAGACGGATGGAGAGTAGACAGCTATCCCCTCTCTACGGCGCGGCGAAAATGTATGCCTGGGCCTACTGTTTCGTTTAGGTTGTCATGTTTGTGTACGATAGCGCAATAAATGAATATTGTATTCTACCACATAAATGATAGTACTTTTATACTGATAAAGCAATTGGTGCAAAATTATTCCCTAACCATTCCAAAATATCAAACATGCTCAACGTTAATAATCAAGTTTTCACTTCTGCCGGCACTCCCGGTCTCAGTGCAACCCGTCTTTTTTTTTTTTATTTGCATTAGGTGGCTTTCGTGTCATTGGGCATTGATAGGCCTATTGTGATCGCCACTTTGTGTGTTTAGCCTCAAAGCAGCAGCGTTCATCATTCGCCACAAACCCTTGCAGCTGCTAGGAACTGTAGGATTTTCTTCGGAGTGAAGTCTCTTAGCTCGTCTAAGCTAAGCTGGTGCTTGATGCTAAGACGGAGCGTGTGGCCGGACTATTAGAACTTGTCAGGGGCCTATTTAAACGTCACTGTACGTCTCCAGTCCCCATAACGTCAAAATTAGGACCCTTTTGTATGAAACAGTTCTATATCCACTACTATATACTACCTATACTATAATAAAACATCCAAATCGAACTAACTAATAATTTATGCATGTCAATCGAACTAAATGTTTCTGTGAAAGGTTTGGTTTTCAGTTACGACCTTATTCACCATGTAGGTCGTTTCTAATCCATCCGTTATTTATTAACTTAACCTACCCTTAATTATCTGCTTAACTCGAAAATAGGGTAGGTAAATTATAAAGGAAGAACTTTCTTGACATCAAAGGACAAGAAAAACTTATCTTTTTACCTTTTAAACCAAACGAGCTCAGACAAAGTTACAATACGATTCCCGCCCTGGGAAAAATGTTTGTACGATCTGCAAATATTTGTTCCGGGTGTTCTGGGTATTTTTTATATATATTAAAAAATATCTATCCTATGAAATATATTGTATTAAGTATTTCAGTCATCTAGTATCATAACACAAGCTTTGCTTAGCTTGGGTCTAGATGATGCTCTGTGGATTGTCCAGCATTAGGTATTTATTTATTTATTTATTATACGAATAGGTCAGTATTATGTTTTTTTAAATTATGTAATATATTCAATTGTTTCAATTGTAAATACTAATTATATTATAATTTTCTTTGTGAATAAAGGCTTCTGCCATTTTAAATTATGTGCTTACCATACCAATAGATGGAGAGATGATGTTAATGAAGACTAGCCATCTGAGCAGGACATATTATAGTGCACAAGTGTATGCGCAAACACAGGTACACTCTCTATTTCCTCACTCTACGTGTCCCTCAATAGCTGGAGTATCAATACACTTAAGATAAATATCATTCAGTAATGAAATGACTCCTTTTTCACTGAAATATTTTTTCAAAGTTAAGTAAAATTTTAAATTAATGATCGCAAATATCAATTGCACGCTCGCTTCTTTCAAGTCATCCAGAAAGCGTTTCCATGTCTCCATACGAGATAAGAAATGCAGAATTAAAACACTTACCGTTTTCACTCTGAAATTTAAATGAAATATATTGAAAAACTCAGCGGAAATGAGTTTCTTTCAGCGAGCTTTTCACTTCTCAACGAGTGTTTTAGACTATTCTCCGCATTTACTACTTTTTCTTAGCGGTAAAAAAAGATGTTGATGGCTAGAATAGTAAAGCCTCCACCCCACAGCCGCGATTTTGAAGCGCGTTGTGTCGCGCGATTTGTTGCGATATTTGTTTCTAGTAAAATTTGTACTAAGACGCGTACAATTGCAAACACACTGCTGCGATTTCGCATTTGGCGCTCGGCGCGTCTAGTCTAGAAATCGCGCTTCAAAATCGCAACAAATCGAGCGACACAAGCAAGATGCACTTCAAATTCGCGGCTGTGGGGTGTAGGCTTAAAACTTGCCAACACAAGTTGTTCAAGAAACCAATAAATTATTAACTTACTGTTTACCAGCTATTCTACATATTGGCTGATTCTATGATCCGGCGGCGACATACCGATTTAATCATAGATGAAATAATTGGTAGGTAATTGGTAGGTAATAAGGTTATTTTAGCTGTGTGGTGCCAGCTAAGAATTTGCACCACCCCAACTCTTCCCGCGGGTGTCGTAAGAGGCGACTAAGGGATATCCATCGGGGGCGGGCAGCAGCGCCCCCTGTAGAACAATTCTACCACCGAACTGCGATCCCCAACTCGCATGCCCAGCGTGGGGATTATGGACGTTGGGTATTCTATGTTTGCCTTTGCCTCGACGAACTCAGATTTTCAGATTGCTACAGTAGTAAGAAATCAATTGAAATCCCAAAAAAAATCGATTTCAACGGGACTTTTGTTACTTGTTTCTGAACTGGTTTCCGCTACTAGGCCACAGATGGGCCCTGTTTGCGTGTCGGGTGGGGGGCTGTACTTCGACGTTACTTGAACCCGCATCCTTTCCTCAGTACGGTAATGTGCTAATCAACTACACCACGAGGCCAAGTGACGTAGGAGTTGAAAAGCTTTTTGGGACTTCCTTCGACTCTAGCGCCGTTAGTTCCACCTACAGGTGAAACATTGAAGTTTATAGCTGGAGTGACGATAAAGTCCTCTTTTTTCTGTTTCTCGTGGTGTAGTTAGTTAGCACTTTCCCGTACTGAGCAAAGGATGCGGGTTCAGTCTCGTCGAAGCCGATTTTTTTGGTATATTATTTGATTTCTTAGAAATTACCCTGAGTGTGAGAGCTGCGAAAGACTGCAGGCAGATGCTGGATGCGGCAAGCTGAAGACAGAGCGCTATGGCGCTCATTAGGGGAGGCCTATGTCCAGCAGTGGACTAATTTGGGCTGATGATGATGATGATGATGATGTGAGAGCTGACGCACAATATTAACAAAACTATATATTAATAACAATAATAATGCTGGACAATACATACAACATCATCTAGCCCCAAGCTAAGCAGAGCTTGTGTTATGGGTACAAGACAACTGATAGCCATGCCAACATGTTGCATCCTTGACGCTCTACTCTTGTAAACGGGGCAATAACTGCATTATGCACATTGATGCAAACAAGCCCATGTTGATTAGAATTGATAAAAACACAATTTACGTCTTAAGTGTCATGACCGCATATAAATTGCTCAAGTCCACTGAAGTGGAAGGAAACAATTTGCCAGCTTCGCCGCGTCCAGTCTTGGAATGCAATTGAAGGACAGCCTACATAGTCTGACTAGAACAGCTTGAATGCCGAATGCGATGAATTGGTTGTTGTACCTTTGCGACAAAGCAAATTCGTCACGGAAAAAAGCATGTGCAGGTAAATTTTTCTGACAAATCATCCGTTTATTAATTTTGATTATTGTACGAGTAAGTTTGTCACATTACTTTCCACATGGAAAAAATAAAAAAATATGGAGACTAAAATAAAATTAGTTTTAACGCGTTGCAGTGATAGAGCAAGCGAACTCGTCAAGTCTACCTTCTGTTCTTTCCAAGTAAGTAAACTCCGAATAGACAGGTAGTGGGTGTGTTATTTGATTTCTTAGACAGGTGGTAGGATCTTAAACATCACTTTATTTGTAGATAGATGGATAGAAAACAATATATTATACCACACAAGTACAGGAAACAATACGGAGGAAATGCTTAGAATATAGGACGTACAAAGGAGGCTAATCGCTGAGAGTGATCTCTTCCAGGCAACCATAGGATAGACTGGACTTGAAAAAAACAAAATGCAATAGTATAATTTGTAATGCTAATATGTAGGTTTGAGCTATTTTGTGAGTTTGAGTTTGTAAATTTTTTGGTAAATTATTATAAGGTTTCCGTATGAGAATTTGCTATGAATATAATCGGGTAATATAAGGTAGAACGTTTTGAATGAAAATGTCACCTTTAATAATGCTTCATTAATAATGGAATGGCCATTAAAGCCATCTTCTCCTTATTTCTAAGGTGTTGGGGAGCGATTTCCTTTAGACTGTGACTGCCGGTGTTTTCTGCAATGTGCATAGGCTGATGATAACGACCTTTTGCAGCACTATGTACCTATTTATTATTTATTTTTAGATAGGTAACCTTTGATGCTAGGCGATCTTAAAATAATTCATTCAGTTCGGGTCGATAGTTTTGAATAAAAATAATACACGTATCTACGTACGTACGTGTGTATTGTGTATGTTCAGCAGTAGGTATAAGCACAGTATTAGCTTTTAGTGTAGATACAGGTTTAGTAAACTCACGTAGGAAAATTTTCAGCCACTTGAACAAACTAAAATTTTATTATGTTTTAATAATTAGTTTGTTTAGGACTATGAATAATTTAGGCTGATAATCACTTCGCAATCAACAAACTAAAAAGCCTATAAAGGACTGCCTGCCTTATAACCACGGGAGCATTGTTTATCTGCCGGGGACTGGCACTAAATGCATTGCTGCAACTGCCTCAACTCCATACAAAAGGGAGCAAATACCAGCATATATAGGGCCAGCACACTGGGCAGAAGGAACTGGCTCTCCCAGAAACTGAGATCTCTGCAAGAATCAAGGAATCGTTTGAGCTCTGGAAGAATTTCTCGGGCATGAGCCACTCAAAATCTTGTTTGCTGCAATGCTTCGAGTCTGAACACAGAAGTGGTAATCACAATAGGCCTTTCATGGCCACTGTGTCACGAAAGCCACCAAATAAAATAATAATTTTTTTGACTATGAATGCATTAGATTCATTTCAAAAATCTTTATTTATCATTCATATCACACAAGTTACGTTCAATGTCTTTATTGACCAATAAAATTACACGCAAAAAATTTAAGTAAAATAGAACTAGTATTTACAATTGAAACAATTAAGCTAACTACAGACAATTTACAGGTAGCTCAACTGATCCTCAATACCAGTCGGAAGCGTCCTCAAGACGCTGACTGCATTGCCCCGCTGTATGGCAATGCTGATGCGCCGCGCCAAATACTCACCAGCTCTCGGGTCACGCGTCACTTCGACCAGACACTCAGATACTTTTTTAAAACCCGAAGAGCCTCGGTACCCCATAGACCTAGGGTCTCGACTCCAAGCGGAGTAAATGTGTAGATTCTGTCTCTCAAGAGGCGCAAATATGCAGGTCTCGACCTGCCTGCATCAATCAAACCCTAATCTGCTTTAATTTAGCCAATTGTTCACTCAGTACCTTAATAGGCCGTATAAAGGCCTGAGCACATACATTCAACACCGCTACCGCATAAAATAAAAATAAACATTCAACTGCCGACAAACTGTTGTATAGTTTGGCATAAAATTTAGAACGTGATGTACCTGAACCTCAACAGCCTGTATTGGTCCACTGCTGGACGCAGGCCTGGCCTCCCACTGATAAGCGCCTTGTTGGCTTTTATCTTATGGGGGTAATGCCAATAATCCCCACGCTGGGCTTGCAGTTTGGGGATTGCAGTTCGGGGGTAGAATTGTTCTGCAGGGGGCGCTGCTGCTCGCCCCCGGTGGATATCCCTTAGTCGCCCCTTACGCCACCCGCGAGAAGAGTTGGGGTGGTGCAAATTCTAAGCCGGCGGCACTACACAGCTATGTTCCTATCTACCTACTATTAATTTGAAAAAAAAATCATTAGATACATTTTACAGTGGTAAAAATGGCTTCCCACAAGCTTCAAATGCCTACAAGCCTATTATCTGCCTTCATTATTACGAGTTAAAATCGATATTTGAATGCTCATTTATGTGTGGTGCTGTAGTGGCGTTGGACGTGTGAGCGCGAACCTTAATCCTGCACCGGCTTCAATTGACGACTAATGCGCCCGCGCAGGTTTTTACCGTGAGACATCTGTCATTGCAAAAACTAACCTATTTCACACAGATGATTTTCCTAGTTATTGTCTGGTAGAGTCGGTACGACAGTTTTCTTTGTGAAATACTTATCAGAATAGGAAATGGTGACACTGTATTGGGTTTTTATATAACATTATTTATTAATATATATGTATATTACTAGCTGCATACTTACTACCCGTTGTCCTATTATCCGTTTTCCCGTAGGAATGAAGCATTAGCCTATGTTCATCAGGAATAATGTGGGCTTCTAATGGTAAAAGAATTTTTCAAATCGGTCCAGTAGTTTCGGAGCCTATTCAATACAAACAAACAAACAAATCTATCCTCTTTATAATGCTAGTATAGATAATATATATTAATAAATATATATTATTATAATAGCTGCTGTCCGCGGCTTCGCACGGACTTTTCAAGCAGCCTATGTCGTCCCCGTGATACCATTTACCTCCCTGTCAAATTTCATAAAGATTCATTCAGCCGTTTAGGCGTGAAAAGGTAGCAGACGGACAGACAGAGATACTTTCGAATTAATAAATTAATAACTAATATTATAATATTAGTATAAAAAACACTATGGACAAACATCTTTAGATGTTAGTTACCTATTCATGCCAAAACCACTGAACGAATCGGGATGTAATTTTGCATACAGGTAGTTTTAGGCTTGGAATAATAGGCCTTTTTATCCCATAACTAAACAAATATCTGCAGATCGTACAAGCATTTGTCCCATTTATTCAATTATTTGGTATTCTCGGGCGAAGGTCCGTCTTCGACGCTGGAGGTTCCGGGTTTGGTTCCCGCCGCAGGTCATATGTTTTAACATCATATGTTTTATGTCATATGTTTTATTATTATGACATGTGTGTAATTTATGGACAAAATTATGTCTGAATAAACAAACTTTTTTATTTTTTATTTATTTAACGATCTGTTGATATTTACTCCGGGTCTGGGTGTTTTCTATGTATAATGAAAATATCCATCTTAAGTTGGTATATTGTGTGACGATCGCCTTTATCGATATTGTGTGACGCCGAGGCAGGCCAAGGAGACGCTGGCGAGACAATTTCGACGCATTCCGGGTAGATTGGTGCGACCTGGCCAGCGAACTCGATTCCTGGAAGAGTTTGGGGAGACCTTTGCATTGGGACAAAATAGGTTACATAAAAAAAAGTTGGTATATTAGTTATCTAGTATCAATAACACAAGCTTAGCTAACTTTGCGGCTAGATGACGCTGTGTAGATTGTCCGGCATTGTTTATATTATTTATTTATTCATGTTATAGTTTCTGGTACACCTTTTGACAGGTTAGATTTTTACACTAAGATCTCAAACTAAGTACAAAGTATAGTATAGTATAGTTACATTTTTTAAAATCTTATCTCTTTCTCTTATCAAAGGTTGCCTGGGAGAAATCGCTCGCAGTGATAAGGCCGCCTTTTGTACTATGTTTATTTTTCATTTAGTTAAGAGATTTTTTTAATGTTATTTACTAGTACATTAAAGTGTTCATTCAATCATTCATACCTTTGGTTTTCGTATACTGAAGGCCTGGATTTGTGACGTCAGCGTGGAATTGTATAAAAAAACAAAAGACAGTCACGCCAGCTTTTACAAGTGTACCATACCTGTGACGTCATTAAACGCAATACTAACTCCTACTCAGTTTTTACAAAGTCCGTCATTTGCCTTTTTCGACATTCACATAGTTTGAAATTATAGGCCTATTCTTCCCGGCCATCACGGTCTGGTTATCACATTAATATCATAAATGTGAATGTTTGGTTGGATGAATGGACAGATTTTTGTTGATTACGTCTTCACGCTAAGACTTCTGAATGGATGGCGCTGAAATTTTTCATAGATTTAGGTATAAACCTAAAAATCCACTTAGCTACTCTTCAGACAATCACACTAATATTATAAATGCGAAAGTTTGGATGGATGGATGTTTGTTACCTATTCACGCCGAAACAACTGAACGGATCGGGCTGAAATTTAGCACACAGGTAATTCTAATCCTGGAATCAAACATAGGCTACTTTTTATCCCAATAATCAGTTCCCATGGGATAGAAATCACCTTTAAACGTTTCCATAGAAACAACGCGTGCGAAGCCGCGGGCATAAACTAGTAATATTATGAATGCTAAAGTTTGGTTATATGGATGATTATCCATCCATCCATCCATCCAAAGTTTTCATTTGCAACTTTCGCATGTAACAAACGTGACATACAAATTATTTATTCGACAAAAAAGATAAAACAAGAACATGATAAGTACATCCACATTTATAATCTAGAAATAATAATCTAGCTCCTTTATTCATATGGTCTGATAACTTAATACAGTTGCTAAGCCGTATTATTTCTCACTCTGACTTATGTCAATAGAAGAAGACACATTCAGAAATAGCAGTGCGTTAGCAGACTATTATGAATAAGGGGGTAGAAAAAAAACAATATAATAAAGCAAATACACACAAAAATACTCTTCACGCAAAAACTACTGAACGGATCGGGTTGAAATTTTGTATAATAGGGTTAGACCTGGAATAAAACACAGGCTTTTATCCAATAAATCAGTTCCCATGGGATAGAAATAGCCTTTAATTAAACGTTTCATGGAAACAATGCACGCGAAGCCGCGGGCAGAAACTAGTAAACCGTAATAATGTAGGTACGTAAAGTGAAGAGAATTTGATTTTTCAATACAAATATCCATAAAAAGTTAATTATTTCACACAATGATTCTCACTGAAGCGGAAGTAATCATTTAATTATATTCTATTACATTTCAAATAGGATTACCTTTGTAATTACAAGATTAAAGTTTTTATTGTAAAAAAAAAGATTAAAAGTGATTGTAGTCTATGTTATATCATCATAATAAGCAAGCACTTAGCTAGATAATTCACTATCACAATGCAATGTTTTGTGTTTTTCTGTATTCTACAGAAATTGATATTATAGTCGCCAAGTTGTAAGGATATATATATTTTATAAATGGTTGGTACCTAACGTAAAACTGATAACTTTCTTTCTTACTAGCATGCATGTTGCAATTTGGACCGACAACTAAGAAACTGCCATACAGCGGGGAAATGCAGCCAGCGTCCTGGGAACGCTTCCGACTGGTATTGATATGAATCAGTTGAGCTACCTGTAGATTGATTGCAACAGTCTGCAGTTAGCGCAATTGTTTCAATTGTAAATACTAGTTCTAATTTATTTCTATTATTTTATTGTAACTTACACTGTGAATAAAGGCTTCTGCCCTTGTAAAAAAAAAGAAACTGCGTCAATATGAATCAAAGGTAAACCTACTCTAGTAGGCCGATAAACCTACTCTATTCTACCAACACCAACTGAAAAAAGGAGGTTGGTTTTAATCCTGTCCCGAACCTGAAACTAACCTCTAGAATTGGTCACTCCGCCGCCATTGCAATGAGGAGAACGCCAATCTTTAAAAAAATATTAAATTTTTTCTGCAAAAATTACGGAAAAACTAAAAATGCAGAGTTCCTCAAAATTTTGAGATGAATCGAATGGTATATTTCGTATCATTCCTCAAATTTTTGGGACAGACCATAAGGGAATGTTGCCATTGTTCTTTGACCTTTATGTATTATAAACTAGTTTCTGTGTAGTCGCGTTGATTCTAGGGAAACGTTCATATGTCATTTCTTTCCTACCGGAACTGATTAATCTAACAAAAAGCCAATGTTTCCCCGCCTAAAACTACCGGCATGTAACATATCACCCCGATCCGTTAAGTAGTTATTGAAGAGGTAACAAACGTTCAAACTTCGCATTTATGATATTAGTGTGACGCAGTAGATTGTGCTTCAGATAACATACATATGTACATAGGTACCTCTACGAACATTTAATTTCCTCACCATTCATCACAAGATTTAAAGACACGCCTAAAGATAAAATCGCGTGGTTTGTGCTGATACGTTGTGCTTTGCACAGATGGTTGATGTTTACCGTTATTCTTTTGTTTTTCTCCATTCACTGAAAACGTCTTCAGGTTTTCCTAATGGAGTAATAACATGATAGTTTATTGTTTAGGATTAGATAAATGGTTGTATTGTTGGTGAGATGGAACAGCAACGAAGTGAATGAAAGTTTAATAAATAATAGCTCTACCTAGATAAAAACATGAAAATCTTAGAACCTTTTAAGGGCCTTATTGTACTAGCGGATTGCGAGCGTCCTCAAAGCGGAGCGGGCGCGCAACGAATACGTTACGGGCGCGCAACGAACCCCCGCGCATGCGCAGTGAATTCAAAACCAAAATCAAAAACTCTTTATTTCCATAAATACAATAAATTTACACTTAGAAAAGGTCAAATTATAAAACTAAACTCTGACACGGAAATAAAGTGACATTTTCGATTTCTGTCGCTTCGGTAGGTAGACTAAAGTAAAGAAGCGACGAAGAAATAGCCTGTTAGTTGTTATTTTTTAGTTGGAGCAAAACCCGTCCCAATTTTTTTTATCCTCTAGACAATCAGATATATTATAGTAAGCCTTTTTGCACAACAAGTTTTTGACAATTTGTTTGAATTTATTTACTGATTTAATTACGATATCGTCGCGAATAGCAGCGTGGACGCCGTTTTGTACTGTCTCGTACAAATGACTAATAATACAATAATTTTTTATTCGAATAATTGAAAATAGATCTTCCCTAATTCGTCGATGCTTTCGTTTTCGGCTCCGGCGTCTTCGAAGTAACACAGCCAACAGCAGTGTCTCCTCGTCGGAATCCATTTTGTCACTGAGTTTTTTGTACGTCGTTAAAATGCTACAGACACGCGACGAAAACGTTGCCTATTTGCCACGCACCCGCGACGTCTTAGGGTGGGTCCAGACTAACCGAACGAGAGCGAGCGAAGCCTGTCAACCGAACGCGATCGAACCAGTGTGGACGTCACGGCGAAAGCAAGCGAGCCCGAACGAGGGCCTTCGTTCGCCTTTGGCCGTGCTCGCCGTGCTGTGCTTCGCTGGGTTTCACATGTGTTCGTTAGGTGTGGACACAACAGCGAAAGCGAGTGAACATTCGGTATCGATCGTCGAATCCCACTCGTTAGCCTTCGCTCGCTCTCGTTCGGTTGGTCTGGACCCACCCTTAGCTGTGCAGCCGCGGCGTGTTCGCTGCGCGCCCGCCCCGCCCCGCAGCCGCTCGCAAACCGCTAGTGTGATAAGGCCCTAATTTCACTGGTTGTTGGGTCTATTTTCAAATAGAATCAAACACCTGACCCTCGTATATGAACCCTTTGAGCCATCCCATCACGAACCTAATAACTGTGTGAAATAAGACTCTTTGTCTGAATAATGTCTTTGGTCCTGTGAATTAAGTTACCAGGTGAGTTTTGAACAGATTTTCCTTTTATGACATTATTTATTCCAAAAATTTACGACTACGATAAGACGGGATACGATTTTTCTTACTTTTCCAAATATATACACTTACACAGGGAGCCACGGAAAGGAAGTACTAAGCCGAAAAGGGGTGATTCTGCACCCCGAGGGGATCAACTTGTCATTTTTTTGTTGTAAATTGTAAAGGTTTTTTTTCCTATTCGTGTTCTTTTACACTCACTATTATTACAAAATATTTTACAAAAGCATTATAAAATATTTTACAAAAGTTTTTACTTTTTTATAGCAAAACCATTATTTTATCATGCAATTATCTCAAAAAAATTATGTGAATCCTTAGAAATTTCAAAACAATAAAAATAAATTAAATCAAAAGTTCTAATAATGTAAGAATACAGGTAAAAGAACACGAATATGCAGATAAAACCTCTCTCATTTTATTTCAAAACAAGGAAAAAAAATGTTCGAAATTCAAAATATCGTAGAATAAACTTTGACCCCTCGATGTCCAGAATCACCCTTTCCGTGGCACCCTGTATAATGTAGATTTTCTATTTACCTTTTTAATATGGCTGTTGTGGCTGGGTGCAGGATTTGTACGGTAGTACTTACTAGGGTAGTTTCCTAGGGTGCGACTCTAATCTAACGTTTAGGTTTTAGGTACACATTAGACGTTTTGAAGGGTGTGTTTATGCTTACAGTTAGTGTAATTTTTATTTTGGATGGATTTGGAATAATAAAATAATAACTTGGTAAACTCACAAACTTTTTGTATTGTTGTTCGACTCATAATTATAGAGGCTGACCATAGAAAATCGAAAATGTGTTGGCTGCAAATGTTGCCAGCTTATTATTTATATCATAGACAGCGTGTACTTGTGACCAAAAATCTGAGGAGTTTGTAGTGTAGGTACGGATGTATCGGACAAAACGGTTTTAAAAACGTGCGTTCCCAAGGCACGTGCTTAAAACGTACGCACTATCACGGGTTAACTCCATTTACATCTGATTTATAGGCCTATATTTCAAGCAAGCTTGTTATAAGCGAAAGTAGAAAACCCGCAGACAACCTTCATTCACTTTAGCAATGTGGATGTCAGACGCAAATTAAGCAGTAAGTGTAGGCGCATATGCAGGCAAGCATATAATGGATAATGCATTGTAACCATCGCCATCGTTGTGCAAATGGTTTTCCCTGCAGGCTTTCGCGTTTAATAAGCTTGAACGTAGTTTGTGTGGGAGATATTATAATGAGATAGTAAGAGATTTTATATCTTGTATAGTTCATACTCTTGCAACAGTTCTCGGGGCGGCAGCGCCTTGGTTATTTAGCTTTGGAGGCTTGGAAAACGTATAAATCAAGGTTAGTCAAAGTTTTAGAGCCTTGAGTCTCGTTATGTCCGTAGGGATATCACAGCTCTTAATGTTTAAGAAACCAGTCAGTGCCTAGAAGATTTAAAAATCCAGTCGATATTTAGAGTCGTTTCCATTTCGGACCGCAAGAAGTTGGAACGCGCGAGCTCAGGTGAAAATTCCAAGTAACTTTGAAAAGTCTTTATTAACAAAGAAAGATACAATTAAAGAATAGAGACTAGTATTTACAATTGAAACAATTGAGCTAACTGCAGACTGTTGCAAAATCTTACTAAAAATAAATTCACTTAAAAAAGTGTATATTATTATTTATACAGCCTAGCTACTAGTCAAGTTTATAATGAACTGAAGTATTTTCACCTTTACTTCAAAAATAATAAAAAGCAAACTGAACTACCAATCATTTGTTAGCGGTTCGTCCAAAAAGCGATTCGTCCATATAGCTTGTCCACTAAGCGTCCACTTCGTCAAGAATCCATACGCAGTTCGTCCAAAAAGCGATTCGTCCAAATCGCATTTCATCCAATAAACGAATCGTCCAATAAGCGGTTCGTCAGAAATCCATGCGCAGTTCGTCCAATTCTTGAATTATCTAAAATAGTTTACATTTCATAGTTATTTTTTCATACATATTTGAAAATTGCCAGCGAATGCCAATTGTTAACTTGAATTTTTCGAGTTCATGTGCTCTTGCAACATCGAACTGACACTCAGCCTCACAATAATGCTGTTTTAATTAGTGTAAGAACCTGTTGTTTTTAATTGGTCGTTATTTCTCTTTATTGCTTCTCATGGGGCTGATATTGATCCATTTTATTTGACGTGATACGTTTTTGTGCCATGTTACGAAGGGTTTACATGTCTCGATTTATTTTTTATTTATTTAAAGTGTTGTCTCTTAAATAAGTAAAGATAACCCTAAGTTGTAGTATTCATCACAGCTGTCTGTTCCCAGTCACCAGTGGTGGAAATCGAGAAAAAAAAACCGAATTGCCACCAGCAGTGGGACTGGGATTCAATGGAGCCAAAGATGGTGTTGGTTATTAGTAGACGGTCAAAGCAAGTCTGTCTGTTAGGGCTAGATATTTTGAGTTTGTTGCAGCTCAAAAGCAGATATAGAGTTTTTTAACAATATTAAATAAATAAAATATAAATAATGCTGGACAATTCACACAGCGTTATCAAGCCCCAAGCTAATTAGAAAAATTTGTTCCGAGGCGGAAATCGAACCCGCAACCTCCTGCGTCGCACGTGGACCTTCGCCCGCTGCGCCACGGAGGTCGTCGTATTCTTCGTATTCTTTATTGACAATGAAAATTACAATCAAATATTAGAAATAATTTAGAACTAGTATTAACAATTGAAATAATTCTAACCTTTTTGTTTCTTTACTATATTTTTGTTTGAAGTCCACAAATACCGTACACAGAAAAATATTTGCAGATCATACAAACATTAGTTGGACTTATAATAGTTGACGCAATGCGCGCGTCATAACCTAGTTATTTTGTGCGTAAGAGCAAATATTTTAGTTAGGTACTTCTCGACAAAAACACATTTTACCCTCTAATAGTAGACCGATCATAACATCCACTCAAAGAAGGAGAATCAATAGACCTCTGGTTATTCTTTCACGTTAACACAGGAGCCCAAAATCGCTGAATCATGATTCAACCTCTTTATTTCTGACTGAATATTCTTAAAATGCCTATGAGACATTGAGATTTTAACTTACTTACTTACTTTCTAAGGTAGAAAAATACAAGAATACGTACTTTACGGATGATGGCTCTTTAGCCCTCGAATATTCAACGCAACTCAGATTTACGTACCCACGTCTCTAAAATCCCTCACTTTTTGACCGATTTTCATTAAAAACCTTACTTACTTAGCACCTAGAGCTCAAAAATACCTAAAAGTGATATAAAAAGAATGCCTTTAAAGTCTTTGATTCTCTAGGTGTGTTCTAGCAGCAAAACAGCTTATCGTAATATATGTATTTTTCTCTTATTTTGCATCCGTCGCCAATTCTGTTGAAGAGTTGTTTAATTTTATGTTGAAACGAATAAAAACCAGACGTTTGGTTATGAACAATATTCCACACGAATCGGAATCAGAAATATGAGTTCAATCAAATGAAAATAAAGATTTAAATAATTATTTGTACTCAAATAAAAATAAACATGAACATAAGAGATTAGGGTAATTAGTATTACCTGATTCTATCGTGTAGGTTCAGTTTATACTATCGGGTAGCTTGATTTCAAATAGCTTCCACATTGTAATTTCCAGCAAAACCTAAGTAATTTGATTGTTATCACAGTTTCGATGATTTTTTAATAGAATTGTAATCTAAGTTAAAACCATTTTGTTTTTTTTTATAAAATAAGTACTTAACTTAAGTACTACCGAATGGTCTGTTGCGTGACGATGGTAAGAAACTCGACGGTATGATACTAGTCCCATGGGAGTTGGGAAGGTCTAATTGTGTGGGACGCTACATGCGTCCACACAATTGCGCCTTCCCATCTTCCGAGGACATCCGTAAGGGCGGGTGCGGCTGCAGATTTGGCCGAGGACAGAGCCTACTCATTTGCTCCCTTTGGAGTCGCGGCCCTAGGTCTGTGGGGTACCGAGGCTCTTAAGGTTTTAAAAAAATATCTTAGCGTCTGGTGGAAGCGACGCGTGACCCGAGAGCTGGTGAGTATCTGGCGCAGCGCATCAGCATTGCCATACAGCGGGGCAATGCAGCCAGCGTCTTGGAGACGCTTCCGACTGGTATTGAAATGGATCAGTTGAGGTACCTGTAGATTGTTTGCAACAGTCTGCAGTTATCTCAATTGTTTCAATTGTAAATACTAGTTCTAATTTATTTCTATTATATGATTGTAATTTTCTCTGCCATGTTAGTCATAATTTTAGTTTTACCAGTGTTCATTCTGAGACCCGCTTTAGCCGAATCTATTCTGATATCTTCTATCATGGAGATCATGTCATCTTCGCTGTCTGATACTAGGACCAGATCTTCTCTGCAAAGCGAAGATTATAATAATATAATAATAATAATAATGTTGGACAATTCACACAGCATTATCTAGCCCCAAGCTAAGCAGAGCTTGTGTTATGGGTACTAGATAACTGATATACTTAATACAATATACTACATAGATAGATATTTTTATTATACATAGAAAACACCGAGACCAACGGAACAAATTTCTGCAGATCGTACACAAACTTGTTCCGAGGCGGGAATCGAACCCGCAACCACCTGCGTCGCAGGCGGACCTTCGCCCGCTGCGCCACGGAGGTCGTCACACGGAGATTAGACTTCTTCTCTTTATCGAAGGTCAAATCTAGGTCTTGGACATAAGCATTTCGTTCTGCACGTGTTTGCGATTATATGGCGGGTCAAGATCCATCACCCTATTTACTAGATACATTGTACTTGTAGGTACTACAAATATTTCTTACACTAAGTAAGTCATGTATGTAAGTTAGCACGACAATCAGAGGGTATAAACATAGATATTAAATATATATATATATTTTATGTATATAAGTTTATCATGTATTTTAGTCTAAGTTTAGTATGTGTAAGTCTGTTAACAAATAAATTTATATTCTATTCTATTCTATTCTGTATTATATAATTTATATATATTGGTCTGGGTGTTTTCTACGTATAATAAAAAAAAATCTATCTATGTAGTGTATTATATTTAGTATATCAGTTATCTAGCACCCATAACACAAGCTCTGCTTAGCTTGGGGCTAGATAATGCTGTGTGAATAGTCCAGCATAATTTATTTATTTATTTATTTATTTATTCTATATTTACACGTGCGCTGAGAACTATTTGTTTTGAGCCAGCGCCTGTCAATTTAAAGTTATTTTGACCCATCGTAAAATACCTACCTACTGGATTTTGGCGAAAGAGTCTATCAAAGGGTCGTTGAAATAGTTCTGCAGCAGGGGGGAATTTCAGCCCTTCATGGTCCTCAAATTTCCACCAGCTGTATCGAAAAAATCAATGACAAAAGAACTTAAAAAAATACTCTGTTCTATTTTTATTAATATTATACGCTGGTTTAGTTTTTGTGCCAACAGAATCACATCCTATCCTACTAATATACCTATATAGCCGAAAGTTTGTGAAATCTAAATTTTTGTTACGTAGGATCTCCAAAACTACTAAACGGATCTAGATGAAATTTAGCTTACGTTTAAAGCAAAGTCTAACTTAGATAATAAGCTATTTAATGTACCTATTATGTAAAATACGCGGGCGAAGCAGCGGTCAGAAGCTAGTGTCTATGTACATATATATCGACAGTGGATTTAACGATCGTAAAATGTAAGTGACCGTGTGGTGTGGCCTTAGAATTAGCACCACACCAACTCTTCACGCGGGTGTCGGAAGAGGTGACTAAGGAAAATCCACCTTGGCAGCAGCGCCTCCTGCAGAACAGATCCCCCACCCCTTAAAATCCGCATGCTTGTTATGAGCGGATAAGGTGCTAATCAGGTCAGGACTACCTCCAGCATTGGACTGGTAAATGCGTTGATGCTAATGAAAATGAAGGTCTCAAAATTCAACAAGAATTTTAATTGAATGTTATTTAATTAATAGATTCAGGCGTAACTTTGCTATTAAGAGAAAAAAATATTTTGTAACAATTCCGCCCAAAACATTCTCTACCACAAGTTGGCATGCCATGCAATCAGAGAAGGTAACCAGACCAAATACACAATGGAAAAATCCATAAAAGTAAGTCATCAACTAGTTTTGTGTAGTTGTGGTTTTTTCTTCTACAATTAAAATTGTGTATGTGCTTGAAGTTGGAGGGTAAGTGACTTGGCAATTTAATATTGCGCTAGCTGTTTTTTACCTTCTCTGATTGCATGGCATGCCAATTTAAATGGAGGGCGGTGCACGTGAATGCATTTTATTGAATCTTATCAGAGAAGGTTTTGCGCGGAATTGTTACTAAATATTTCTAAACCTAATATTTTTAAATACTACAATACAAATATTATATTATATTATCCTACTAATATTATAAAGCCGAAAGTTTGTGAAATATGAAATTTTTGTCACCTAGGATCTTCAAAACTAATGAACAGATCAAGATGAAATTTGGCATACATTTAGAATAAAGCCTAACTTAGATAATAGGCTACTTATTATACTGAAAATGCGCGTGCGAAGCCGCGGGTTAAGCTAGTACTGACTAAAACTAAAAAGGACATTCAAGGTAGATAATATTCTGAGACGTAAAATAGAAATAAAAACTCTTCCGTTCACAAAACTGTTAGGAATACCGTTTTACGTGAATATCTACTTCCCTATTGATAAAACTGTCATGATCTTTACACTCACAGATTGAATGGGAGAGACGCTCCTTCGTTCTTAGAATAAGTATGAGCTTTCTCTAGATAGCGGATTTGTTTGGAGGGCGAATTTAAATGGAGGTTTTTAGATAGTATCGGTGGTCGACTCGACTTTTTAGCTGAAGGTGCGAATACGTGCATCTATGCTTAGGAGGACAAGAAAAGGAAGTTAAGGGGCGAACCACACGGGTTTCGTTGTCAAACTAGACATAGATAAAGGTGGTAAAAAACTAGTATTAAATAAAATTCAAGTTATTTTCTTCAGATAATTGGAAAACACGATTCCGATAAAAAAACCTCACCTAAAAAAAATTGGTTGCCTGTAAAGTCGGTATACGGGCGAAAGTTTTACGTGACAACGACTTTGAGTGGTAAAATAATTATGTCTGTCTCTCTCGCTCTTAGGCGGGCTAACCATGCCCGAGTGGAAGGGACGCGTGCCTCTCACTCGCTCTCATTGTGAGCGCATAACGTGAGCGGAGCGTAACGCAGTTTCTTGAAGTGTCACCCGGCAAACCAATTTATAAGACGTTGTCACGTCAAAAAACCTCACCTAATTTGGTCGAGATCTCAGGAACCCTGCGGTCTATATAAAATATTTTTGTTTTGATTTGTAAGTTATCATTATCACTAATTCTTTGGTTCTTTAATACAGTTTTTTCATAAGTTGTGTAGTTTTCTTGTAAATAAACCAAAACATCATTTTTGCTCTTACGCCGCCGTTCCAAAAACGTACGCTCCGTCCCGCTCCTATAGACGGGAAATCCTATGCGTATTCTTTTCACAAAAAGGCGGCAATGCGGCTCTTAAGGGGCGAACCTTACGGGTGTGGTTGTCAAACTAGACCTAGATCTCAATACTTATGGGATCCTGGTGGTGAAAAACTCGAATTACATAAAATTCAATGTTTTTTCTTTGGTTCCTTGAATGTGAAAACACTGCTGAGAAAAAAAATCGAATAAAAATCATGAAAGGGCACTGTTTCGCACATGATTTGGTCTAAATCTAGAATAGAATACAAAAATACAAGAATTTATTCATAGCCACAAACAACTTATACAAAAAAAGGGAAACAAAAATGTATGTTATAATGAAAAATCCTTTGGATCTAAGTTTAAAACATATTGTAAACAGCAGCGTTAAGATTAGAATTCGTAGGGTTCCTTGAATCAGTTTTTTCATAACTTGCGTAGTTTTCTTGTAAATAAACAATAAACTTGATTTTTGCTCTCACGCGCCTTTCCAATAACGTATGCTGTCTTGCTTATATTAACCCGAAATCCTATGTTTTTCGTTGTTGTTGTCGTTTTCACAAAACAACATTGTTCTCTTAAGGAAGATGCTTTAGGAATGTCTGATTTGATTTCAACGGCAAGAGCAATAAAATAATGACTTCAAACACATAACGCTACAGATAAATGAGAAAACTTGGGTAGATGTTCAGAGGGATGCTTGGTAGCTCTTCATGTAAAAACGACTGAACTGATTGGGCTGGAATTTTGCATAGGTCCAACTCTAAACATTGAATAACTCATAGGCTTATCCCGAAAAAAGTTTGCGAAGCCGTGGATATGAGCTCATGATACAAACTCTGAAGTTGAGCAGGACAGAGCAGCGCGCCCTTTTAGATTGCACCGCAGTTGGGCAGTGAATGTGTTAAAACAAATTCCGGTTTAAATGGATACAAAACGGGCTAAGTTATCCAATTCTCACAAACATAATTAAATGATGCTGGTCAATCAACACAGCATCGTCTAGCCCCAAGCTAAGCAGAGCTTATGTTATGGGTACTATACGTCATACACTTACGACACATCGTACAAACATTTGTCCCAAGACAGGAGTCGAATCCGCAACCTCCTGCATCACAGGCGGACCTTCGCCCTCGGGTCACATAGGGGGTCCGTGTGTAGCAGTAGCTATGCATGCTACATTACATAGATATGTATATTTTTTTATTATACATAGAAAATACCCAGAACACGAAATGTATGGAGATAACATTGTATCGTAATATGCAAATACCTTCATATTTTGACGTAGTAAATACCTATCCCCATAAACATTGTAATTTCAATCAACAGACATTTTCATTATCTTGGCAGTAGGTAGATAGTTCACAAAGTTTGAGTCACTTGTACAAATGTTAACGTCAGTTCATTGGTATCTGTTCCATATTTATACATACATCTGTTACATAAAGGAAACGAAAGAGTAGGTAATCCTACTAATATAATAAACGCGAAAGTTTGTAAGTATGAATGGATGGATGGATGTTTGTTACTCTTTAACGTGAAAACTACTTAACGGATCTGGATGAAATTTGGCACAGAGATAGATTATAGTCTGGAATAACACTTAGGCTATATTTTATCCCATAATTCCTACGGGAACGGGAACTACGCGGGTGAAACCGTGAGGCGCTGCTACGCAAAAACTACTGAACGGATCTGGATGAAATTTGCCACAGAGATAGATTATAGTCTGGAATAGCACATAGGCTATATTTTATCCCGGAATTTCTACGGGAACGGTAATTACGCGGGTGAAACCGCGAGGCGCTGCTAGTTCTTAAATAAAGCTGCAGTGCACCTACGTGCAGCAAAAATACTTTGTTAATTTCACAAGAATCAGCATGGTATTAGTTTACTTATTCGCTGAAATTGTGTTGAAATAATCTACGGACCTACTTATATTTTGCTGAAAAGGCTTTTCAAAGTTAGGTAAGTTTTACGGTGTGAAATAGAGAATTTTTGTTTCGCAAGCATGTCACAAGGCTCTGGTATAAAGATGCGCGACTTCGAATGATCTAGCTAGTCGAATGGTCTACTACTACTAATTTACTCATTCGACTTGAATATAAATAATATACTAATCTTCAAAGTCGACAACTACTAATTAGTAAGCACTAATGCGTCTACGAATTGATCGAGGCGACGAATAAAGAATTGAGTTCGACTGCCCGCCTCGGGCAGTCGCTATTACTAACCAAATTAGTAACTAATATGGTTAGTAATGGCGAGTAGCGTCGAATAAAGAATTGATTTCGCGTCGACTGCCCGACTCGCCATTACTAAATAAATTAGTAACTGATTTGATTAGTGATGGCAACTGCTCGAGTCGGGCAGTCGAACTTAATTCGTTTTTCGACGCCTCTCGCCATTACTAACCATACTACCATACTTAAACTTTAACCATGCTAACCAAATTAGTTACTAATTTGCACTAATCATTCGAATGGTTCGAATGATTTGTTAAGTCGAGTAATTCGAATGAAATCATTCACAGTCGCGCATCTTTACTCTGGTACATATTTTATTAAACTTATATTAATAAGGTTGCTATCAATGAGCTAAGTTGGAGTAAAACGCTAAGTGATGCTGGCTAGCTGAGGGTAGTAAAAACTCCAGAGAGATTAAAATAACCCGTTGAGGGATGATTGAACACTGCTTTTATTGTTTCTAGATTTGTTGATAATCGAGGTCAATGCAAGATATGCTAAATCTTATATAGAATGTTCTGGTTAAAATGTACTACTGCATATACTTATGCGATAGCTTTTTCTTTGTAGATTTCCTTATTGTTTAGTTCTTGTCTATACTAATACCAATCTATCCTAATATTATAAAGAGAAAAGATTTGAGTGTTTGATTTTTTGTATTAAATAGGCTCCGAAACTACTGGACCGATTTGAAAACTTCTTTTATCATTATGCCCACATTATTCCTGATGAACAAAGGCTACTTTTTACCACGGGAAAATGCCTCATTACTACGGGAAAACGGGTAATAGGACAAAGGGTAGTAAGAATGCAGCTTAGTTAGTTATATAATAAAAGCAGCGGGGTGAGTCTATTTGACGTTAGTAACGTCAACGATCGTGGCGTCTCCTTTTCGTATGGTATTTGCGTAGTTCCTTGTCGGCACGATAGAGACGCTGTACCAAATTGTTTGGAAAAACGATCACGTCTCGTTACTAACGTCAAATAGACTCGCTCATCTACTCTTCATGCTAGTGGTGTGGCTAGCTTTGTGGCCATGTCTCCTGAGCGGTCTAAGAAATTGCTTTAAAGCCTGTTGACTCATCTATATGTAGATAACATAACTGGCGAATCTCTTTATAACCATGGCGTTTGTTTTCTTATTGTGACAAGGTTCTACAGAGAGCCGCCGGTTTTGTGGTCTACCTATAGCAACATTCGTAGATTCCTAGAAACAATCACATTTTTATAATTAATCACTAAAAATTCAATTCATAAAATTTCTCAACCGCGAACTGTAACGATAAAAACCTCCTTGATAAGCCCTCCCATTGAAAGTCCCCTCTTACGTAGGCTTTGTTTTCAGTTGGCGCGGGCGGCGGCGGCGTCGAGAGTGCGCGCGCGGCTGTAAGCGCTCCCCGACGCCTGAGGATGCGCGCGGGCCGCGCAGTCCACCCGCGCCGACCCGGCAAGCCGCGCGCACCATGCTCAACATGAAACTAAAAGAGCGCCTCGCGCTCGCACTCAGCGCATTCGTGATACTCTTCACGCTGATGCTGCTAGTAGACCTGCAGATGGACTATGGCATCTCCGGGCATAGAGTCCCCTTGCATGGCAGAGTCAAGATCGGGGATACCGATGATAGGGGGAGATCTGCTTACATGGAGTTCCGGAAGAGATTTTTGCAGAAAAGGTTGGTGTTGTGATTTTTTTGTGTGGATATGGATTTGGGTTTTACAATCAAAATTGGTGAGTAATTTAATTTTTATAACAAAGAAAAAATTAGGGAATAATTTTAGAATTTATTGTTTTCGGATTTTTCTTTTCACTTTTGCTATAATACCTTGCTGCTTACCAAATTTCATGATTCTAAGTCTTCGGGAAGTAACCTATAGGCTAGAACTTTTGAGTGCGGTAACTTTTTATGTATTACATTATAATTTTTATTTATATCGCGGCTCCAAGAGGTAACGGACTTAAGTTTTTGACGTTAATTTCAACTCGATACGTCCACGCGTTTCTGAGAAAAGAGGATTGACAGACGGACAGACAGAGACACAGACAGACGGATAACAAAGTGATCCTTTATGGGTTCCTTTTTTTTTCTTTTGAGATACGGAACTCTCAAAAACAGTTGTACGCCAATATAACTCTAGTTTTAGTAGCGCTTCGAAAAATCAATAAACAAAATAATGTTGAGTAGAAACGTTAATGCGACACTTGATTCAAATTACCAAAACAAGAAACCGTTTGATTGAAATTGACATCAATAACCACTCATTTCTCCTAAAATTCAATACTGATGTTCGAGAGGTTGTTTATGTGAATTGTTTTCTTCAGGATAACATCTCAAGTATATTCATTATATTAGCGTTTATCTTATCGCAAGTTACAATGACCTATTGATAGCATCAGCATATTATAAATAGGCTGAGCTCCTTCACATATTTGTAAATATGTCGATCTGGTTCTTACAGTCCATCATCTAACATTAGCTAATTATTGGCATAATGACCTTGCCCTGGCTTATTGTTTTAACTATAACATGTTGAATGAACAGCTGGTTTTTAATTTTAAAATGTCAGTGACATAATTAATAAATATTCTACTGAAAATGCTCAAAGTATTACGTTTGTTAGTAGTTGGTATGATAGATGCTTAGACCGTTTAAAGAAGTAAATGTATGATTAAAAAAAAATAAGATTTTTTTGTTGACATACTTTTCTTCAATAATCGATATATTTCCTAGCATAGTTAAGTAGTAGTGATAAAGAAAATATTACGTGTCGTATTCTTGTAAGTTTGATTAAGTTGACCTATGTCATGTTTTATTTAAAAAAAATCAAACTCGACCATCAAACATAATCATTACACTCGTGTGTGTACCGACCGAGATTATTTTATTATTTTATTTGTGACTTTATCTGACACGCTCTATCACATAGAGTAAACTAGTCACAATGTTGACTAGTTTGACACTGTCTTCACTGATAATGATAACTGTTTGTTCATGAATCATATTTTCTGAAATTTCTAGAGAATCAGAAAAAAAAGTAAGACAATCGCTTCCTTTTTTCGTCTTCTCACATTTGATCATGATGATTCCATTTTGTCACGATATCTTTTGATTAGAACGAGTTTTATTGAATCTACAAGAGTTCACTGACGGAATTTAAGCGTGTAAATTAACTACAATGTTGGTAATAGGAGACAACTAATAACATTTCTAGTTCGGACGGTTTTACAGAAAATGTTTGTATTAGTTAGTGGCTCTGTTTATAATACAGGGTGCCACGGAAAGGGTGTACTAAGCCGAAAGCGGGTGATTCTGGACGTCGAGCTCAACGTTTATTCTACGATTTTTTTTTAAATTCTATCATTTTTATAATTTTTTTTAAATGACAGACGTTTTTCTATATATTCGTATTTTTTGCATATATTCGTACATTATTATTATTGTTTTGAAATATCAAATGACATCACTTTTATGTAATAATTTCATGAAAAAACACTGGTTTTGCTGAAAAAACAAGCAAAAAAATATTTTTAAATATTTTGTAATGTTACAATATGCAAGAGTGTACAAATAAGAAAAAAAAGTTAATTTTTTGCAAAAAAATATATTCGAAATTCGAAAAATCGTACTTCACAAGTTGATCCTCTCGTGATTCAGAATCACCCCCTTTCGGCTTAGTACCTTTTCCTTGGCACCCTGTATAAACTAACTTGCTTGCGTATCAAAAACTCGAATTACTTAAATACAAGTAGGTAACTATAATAATAAAATATTATTATTTATTTAAATACTTGTATACACTATGTATAGGTATATTTTTTTTATTAACTTTAATAGTCAGTAATAAAACAAGTCACAAACGTTCCAAAAGGAAATGACACATCAGTAAGAGTGCAGGCAAACGGCAGTGTAGGTAGGCGTTAATTAGACATTAAGGAGGATCTCGATTTGAATTAGACGCTTCGTTTAGTAGCATTCGTAGTGTAGGTACTCACCTAATTTTTATGTCAGTCTAAATAATACTACCAAATATTTCATAGATTTAAAAAAATAAAGCAAAACGAAAGCGCGTTTAGGTCTTTTGTATGAGATAGGTACAATATAAATTACCAATAGAAAATGAATAAAAGTCTAATAACTACAAGCCAACTATTTTGGGTTATTCACTAACTGGACACAAGAGACTGGACACACGTGTGTCCAGTTAGTGAAACTCAAAATTAGTATCACTCACTATTTCGTCATCTGGACACGCCAAGGTTTTTACTCGTGTCCACCAAATGAAACTTAAATATTAAACCACATTTTGCAAATGTCTAGGTTTTATAGTATAGGTATTTTACGAGGTAGTGGCTTTCTGTAGTAAAATAAAAATAACTCCAACAAAGCCATCTGTGCCGTAGCTCAATGTTTTTTGAAAAAACAGATGACAAACATTAGTTGCAATCAAATAGAACTAGATTTCAATTACTAAGCTATTGTGTGAAAACATTATATCCGGAACTATAAATCCAATGTTCTAAGTCAATAATTTGGAGTCATTGTGTTTGGTTGGAGTCACTGACATCAAATTGTTGGCAGATGTATGATTGTATATTGTATGTATGATTACAAATGTGATATATGTATGTAGATGTAATGTACTTGGAGGTAAATAAAAATGTATCTATAAAAATATGAAATCAAACTAAAAATTGTATATAAGTGTATCATGATTCTTTATTTTTAAATACTTTATTAAAACCATCTTAAATTCTTTTCTGGAGCAGCATCAACTAAATGTACCTACTTACCTACGTCAGAGAATATATAATAATACTAACGTAAACGATGGAAACTCCTCGCCCTCCACCTGACCGAGCTTCCTCACCCCGTCAGCGCCCCTAGAAGAGTTCGGATTGCGTTCCAAATGCACGGGATGCACGGCGTGTGCACAACGCTCAGTCATGGTTAATGATTTTGGACAGACGACGCTGATGGTAGTTTATTTATGATGTTTGATCATGGACACACGAAATAACCTCTTTTTAAGGTTTAATTTCACCTTTAGTGAGAAGAAAATAAGAAACAAAAATTTTCTTTGAGCTATTTTGGAACTGTCTCACTCCCACAATATTATCATGAAGTGACCTTAAAAGTCAGACACACAGTTGCACGTGTAGCGCAAAATAGTTGCGCATGTATGTGCCGACACGAGACTTTTGTATGGCGAAATGGTCAAGTGTCCAGGATATGGAACGTAAAGTGGAAAAACTATCATAAGCTTGAATTCGTTTATGGTCCAAACAACCATAATGTTTTGACGAGTAAATTTAATAATATGGTATTTTATATAAAATATTGTGTACTCGTGAATCATAGTCGGCTGTAGGTTATCAAAAATTTGGTAGGTACTTGCTCGCTCTTGAAATGATTATCGCTATACAAACAAACATTTATCATTTTGATTAAAGATAAAAAAATGTAATTTCGGCACATCAGCTGAAGTTATCGAGTGATCGATAAGGATATGTTAAATTATTACGGTAAAAACAGAAATCGTTGAATGTTGTATGAGAATAAATTTTAGGTTGAAAAGTAACGGAATATTTACAGATGTCAAATTGTAGAGCCCAGCTCAACGAGTGGTTCAAGAGATATTTTTTTAAATCTGGACCGATTGAGTTTTGTTTTTCTTACAATTAAGCACGCTGACGTCACAAATCAGGGCAGCCACTGTACGAAAAACACAGAGAAACAAAAGGGGTTTCGCGCTAGTTAAAAAAATACCTATAGTGATGTCCTGCTGAATAACACCCACGCACGACGGTCAATCTCAAAAGAGACTAGACATGAGCGTGGGACATAAGTGCAAAAGTGTGGGCGAAAACACCAGGTACCCTCTCTCCCTCACCCTCATAATTCGATGGGACGACCGACTGACACGACTGGAGAGTGGTCAGGCGCAGGACCAACGGCTATTCGTGATTTACAACGCACGGGGGTGTAACACCGCTTACTTCCTGACTCCGCGCGGCTACTATAAATTTTTCTCCCTAAAAAAATCTCAATAACAATTTAGGTTATATCTACAATGCGACAAAACTATCGCCAGCAATATAAATAATATAATTAATTTTTGGTCCTAAACTATTACGAACCGGAGTGTGGTACGACACTCTATAAGAAGATGTGACGTCACTAGCCCCAACTCCCAAACTTTGACCCGCTTTATTTTTGTCATTTTTGTTTGATTGACAAAATAAAAAATATGTATTGTGTCCAATATCTTCTGATAATCTAACTAACGGACTAAATAGAATAATATTTCTTTTACCTAGGACACTATAATACCCTATTAAATGTAGTCGCAGGGAATCGATGGAGGGCCTGCCTCCATCTTCCTTCGACTCCTTGCGACTGCAGCCCACCCAGGACCGCTATTCATGGCGTCTTTTGGGGAGGCTATGGTTCAGCAGATGATGATACTGATTATTAATATAATAAAGATGGAAAAAAAATCCCGTCCCACCGGTGGGTCAGCACAGGAAATGATTGTTCGTCGCTCCATGTATCAATGGCGCGCCTCCCTCCGGAATGCACTGACGAGGCCGGGTAGTGAATGAAAAAATAAGATATGTAAATAAAAGTGGCTTGAACATGGGGACGGCTAAAACTTTTAAATCCATCATGGTTATTAACACTAAAGTCATTTATAACGGGATATTTACCATGATTTGAGTTTTGAGCTTTTCAAAATTTCGGCAAAATTTCATGCGCCATGATCACGGAATAACTGGTATCATGGTAAATATCCCGTTATAAATGACTTTAATGAGGACGGCTGCAGTTTTTTCTGTTACTATTTTTAAATTACACTATATATTTCGATAACAACAGAAACAATAGCAGTATTGATTTAATATAGTTCGATCTATTTGCTATGTAAGTTTACATTTGCACACAATAAAGACAGTTGGAAGTCAAAATTGAAGGTATCAATTACCACCTTTTGTTTTTATGAAACAAAACACTTAGGTTCGTCTAGCGATGGATAAATAATGATGACAGCTTGCACAGGGTATAGATTGTGTGAATAAAATTATGAGTATTTTACTATGGACTAAAACCTTTTTATTACTCAATAAATATGCAGTAATTGTTTTCTTATAAATCGAGGGCATGGCTCCTTTCACGACTTTTCTCTAACTCTCTTGGTTTCGGAATTGGCCATCACCGCCCTTCTCAAAAACCACCCTGTATATCTGAGCGTCTGGTCGAAGCGTCGCGTGATCTGAGAGCTGGTGGGTATCTAGCATCAGCATTGGCATTGAACGGGGCAATGCAGCTAGCGTCTTGGGGACGCTTCCGACTGGTATTGATATGGAACAGTTGAGCTACCTGTAGATTGTTTGCAAAAGTCTGCAGTTAGCTCAATTGTTTCAATAAAAATAAGTATAATGTAAATACTAGTCCTAATTTGTTTTTATTATTAATTTGATTGTAATTTTACTTGTTAATAAAAGTTATGGCTTAAAAAATCTCCTTCACACAACACTAATATTGTGAATGCGAAAGTTTGGATGGTTGAATGGATGCTTGTTACTTCATGACGCAAAATTTCTAAATGAAAAGGGCTGAAATTATATGCGCATGCAAAGGTGCCCATTTTCATCCCATAAATCAGTTTCCATGGGATAAATACAACCTTACAACGCTTGCAAAAAACAATAATAAGCTCTTTGTTGACTTGGAATAACGTATTTTACTTTTTCCCGGAAACAACGCGCTGTTCCGGGCTCGTTAGAAACTAGTAAAACTATTACAAAATCAAATATAATAAGTTTTAATTTTTTTAAACAAGCTTTTAATGCTGTATCATCCAAGCTAAACGTGTTTACAAAATTTCAGCTCAATCGGATAAAGATATCTGCTTCAAAATTGAGTTACATGATTCCAACCGTACAAACATAGTTAGGTACATACATTGCAAGTTAAATAAAATATTTTATAAATTTTAATTATAATACTTTAAAAAAACTGTAGTATGAGTATAAATTCTATAGCTACTTATGCAGGTAGGTGCTAAAACAAGAATGTATAACAACTACATATACTGCTACATCCGATTAAGATAACGGCATACCGTGAAGGAATAACTTTCTGATCTTCAGATTTTTTTATGGTTTATTTAATCATATTAAAACTTTCAAATTCATTGACTGTCAGTTCCCTGTAAATGAAATTTATTGTTTTTAGGCGTCCTAAGAGGCAGATCATTAAGAACTTACCTAGATCAAATATTTTAAGGCATAGATAATATACTAAATATTTAATTCAAACCCAACTAAAACACAGCAGAAGCCGGTATCGAAACAAAATAAAGCCTGTATCCATATCGACAATTCTAGATTGGAGATTATATTAATAAAATTTTATAAATACCTAGCCTCAATTAGTACTCCTTTTGTACTGCAATTATAATGCGCTCTATTTAGAAGTCGCAACTGGGCAAATAATTTTAATTGTTACCAGGAATTGTACCTATATTTATGAAACCAATAGAAGACGTTATTTTACATGGATAAACAGATACCGAACTTGCAGACATACTGTACATAATAAAACAATTCAATGACTTAAAATAACGTTATTGAAGTAATAGTAGTATTATCGTATTTATAGTTTTCTTTGTTATTATTATGAACAACATAATTATTATGTTGTTATGTAGCTGTATAATACATTAAATGAATAGATACATATAAGAACTAGTAATAACAATAAAACAATTGAACTAAACAATCTACAGGTAGCTCAACTGATCCATATCAATACCAGTCGGAAGCGTCTTCAAGACTGGCTGCGTTGCCCAGTGGTATGGCAATGCTGATGCGCTGCGCCCAGCTCTCGGGTCACGCGTCGCTTCGACCAGAGACAATGTAATTGTTTAGTTAGTTAGTTTAAAAAGCATACCCAGTGGTTGTAGAGATTTATAATAGATAGGTGTATTTTAAATGGCTATGAAAGAGTTGGAAAATTTACGCCTAATAAACGAAAATCAAGTCGATTGATGTCATGACGATCTGATAAAATAATAATAAAGATGCCACAAAATTATTACGTCATCGCCACTATGTACCTACGAGTAGTTTATTTTTTACTAGTTTCTGCCCGCGGCTTCGCACGCGTTGTTTCTATGGAAACGTTCAAAGTTATTTCTATCCCATGGGAACTGTTTTATGGGATAAAAAGCCTATGTTTGATTCCAGGCGTAGAGCTACACCGATGCAAAATTTCAGCTCAATCTGTTCAGTAGTTTTGGCATGAAGACGTAACAAACATCCATCCATCTATCCATCCATCCATCCAAACTTTCGCATTTATAATATTAGTGTGATAAACATATCTTAAAAATTCATTAAAAAATCATCAAGTGTCGCTCTGCGAGAGGTTCACATAGCTAGAGGTAGTTATGCAGAATTAGAGGTGCCAATTACCTACGATTGTTTACGGCCTGATTAGATAACCTATCTGAGCCACAAAAAATCTGATTTTAAAACTGATTGCAAGTTAATACCCGCCGAGTAATATGAGCATGTTTATTTGGGCATTCAAACGTCTAAACTGACTCGGATGTTTAGAATAGATTTACTTAGACATAAAACGCTGCGATCAATTTAATGTAACTATAGAAATTTGAAGAGGCGTTAGAATCGAGCCCGTGGATGTCGTAAGAGTCGAATAAGGGCCTATCAGAGAAAGGGTTGGAGATTCCTCCTGTGTATTTTTAATACACCCCTGTGATCACCAGTATGTCTGCCAGGAGTGGTGATTACGGCAAAACCCCTGGGGCAGGCTCGCTCAAAAGTGATGAAGTGAAGTTTCATGCGCCATGATCACGGAATAACAACAATAATCAGTTATTCCGTGATCAATCAAAACTCAAATCATGGTAAATATCCCGTTATTTATGACTTTAGTGTTAATAACCATGATGGATTTAATAGTTTTATTATTAAGTGATTTACAAATAAACGGCTTATTAACGTTTCAGATTGTAAAATTTAATCTTTTCTACTTAATTCTCGGCAACATTATTGTGTTACTTTGTCGTAATTGTATATAACGTTGGAAGGAGGCAATAAATTTTCCATATTGGTATTTTTAACCGTACACTGCATAAGTACATAAGTAGAGTATGTAGAGTTGTTTAAAGCTGTATTTGGTGGTAATCATACCTTGTCAACTTTAACAGACTTCTTTAACAAAAGAATAATGGGATTATAACTATCCTATTATTAACATGATTCGATTGTCTTTTGGCCAATTCATGTGGTTCTATACATAAACAAAAAAGACTCGTTTTTTGCTACGTTACGTACCTTTGTTTATTATAGTTGAATTTTGGTATAAGGTACCCTACGTATTAAACAATACATCATAAAAACATTCACAGCGTTTTATAAGCCATAGGTAGCATAGTATTAAGTTAAGTAAACTTCTATTCATACAGAAATATTTTAAAACGAGTTTTATTTAGTAAAATGGAGCAATGAGTTCTATATAAAACCACAAATTTGATATCGTAAAACCATAACGAATGTAATTACAAGACTTGAAACCCGTCAGGGGTTCAACCTATGTATGAAAGCCACTGTCACCGTCGCCTCAACTCAACTTTAAGCACCTTAAATGACGCTTCAGTCAGACACTGCATTCTGTAACAATTTTATATCCAAAACAGAAGGCAGAGCTGCCCAGAACAATGACCTTTCTCGTTTTTCAAAAAATCAACATATATATTTTTCATTTTCTTACCAGCAATGGCAGCAACGGTTCTCGTGAGTACGAGCAGTCAGCTCCAGGAGAGACGAGCGGCGGCGACACTGAGCCACGTACGCCAGCGCCCCCTCCCGACAAATATGAAGACCTGCAGAGGGTCATCGCCAATCAGATGCATGGGAAAGACGAGGAGCATACCGTGGTCATTCCTCCGCGTAAAGATCTGAATATACTGAGGCCGGAGAACCCGACTATTGGAGAGATGGAGGATTTGGAGCCGAGGTTGGTTGAATTTATTTATTTATTCGGGTTGGGGTAAAAATTTCACAAATCAGATAACAATTGAATTTTAATAAACTTACAGTATATTTACCGATTTTGATCTAAATTGAATTAATTATGTGAACATAGAAAAAGGAAAAATTATGTTTCATGCAATTATTATTAGATTTAAATTACTCTAAGGCGTGAAAAAGAAGGAATACTGAATACTGTTTTATTGTCTTGTAGGTGGTATATCAGCTTATACATACAGCATATATTTGGGGCTTGATAATGCTCTGTGAATTATCCAGCATTATTTATTCATTTGTTTATACAAAATGTCCCATAATAAGTGTGTAAATACCACATGCAGAAGCCATTTGACAAGAAGTTGAAGCGTTGAAGTGTGTTAATAATTTTGTTTAACAGATCTCTGTCTGTTTTGGTGATTTTCCACAAAAACATATCAATTAGAAATACATTTACCTAGGTACACTCTTTTATAACACAAGAACTTTTTTTTATTTTGAGTCTTGTCGCTTTATCCAACAGCATACAAAATTGATGGAGAAAATCTTTACACATATAACTCTTTACACTTATAACATTAAAAAATGGTCATGAGAACAAAATGTAAAAAGTCACAGAGAAAATCTAGAGCAAAAATGTGAGATGTTCCTTTCCATTTCAGAAAATGTTATGAAAGCAGCTATTTTCTCTATACATAAGTAAAGCGGTAATCTTACGCCTTCGCGTTATAGTATAAGTTACGAGGGAATAAAGCCTAACAGGCTGCATTATCTAATATGCTTTAAATACGTACGTTTAAAGCCATTTTATTACATTATTTTGATTGAATTTTTTTTCGTAAAAATCGTATCTCTTTTAGCTACATTGAGTGAGTAAATTATAAACATTTTTAGAATAATATATAATTGACTCTGGTTTTTAAACCCAAACTCCTACCAAGTGCATGCCAAATCATTTTGATAAGGCAAGGTTTTTAATTTCATGGAGAAATAGCGTTTCATAATCAAGATCCCTGCGCAGTAATACAATATTTCGTTAGGAATATTAATTAAAATACTCCTCGAAAAACGACGCGCTAAGGACATTACAAGGAAACTTCCGGACAGCTGACATCGCCAAGTACAATTTATGCCTCGCCAAATTAAAGTTACCGCATTAAAATTGTTTATAACCGCATTATTGCAGCAAGTCCGCTGTGATAACCAATTTTTCTCCAAGTCTCCAACTAACTTTATAAATTTACCACTATGTGCTAAGTTGTATTGTGTCATCTATTCGTACCGACCTTTACCTGATTGTGATATAAGCGACGTAGTGTGGACATGGAGGAACTGGAAATGGACTTCCGTACCGGAATCACTCATTAGATTCGCATTGTAGATTCAAAACTAAGATAAAGATCCAAGTTTATTTAGCTAGTCCAAGTTATATTTTAACATTAACGACGAGGTTGAATCTCAAGTTTAAAAGTCTTCAGAATGCAACCTTTACAAAATAAATATAAAAGCCCTGACCTCTCCGTTCCAGCGCATGTTTTGTAAAGCGATAGCTTTTCATCCCAAATGCCCTGCAGAACACTGAAGTATGCATCAAAATCAAACAGGTTGGAGCCAGCCGGCCTCTTGCGGCTGACGTAATTTCACCAAAGCAAATATTAGACCAAATCTCGCAGGACACTCTGAAAGCAATGAAAATAATATCACATTACCCCACTTCACTACCTACGCTATCAACAGAATTCCGTTTTATACATTACTATAAAAAAAGGATCATATCATATTTCCTCGAGACGATGATTCTATAATACGAAACAGACAGCGACCTTTCTTTATCTTGTACCTACAAGGCGAATTTCACAAGCCTACGGAATCTTATTTAAAATCCAGTTACGGGTCCCGCCGAGATAGGCGCGGGTCTTTGACAATAAAACTAAATGGAATGAATGCATGATGGCTTCCTCAAAATGTAGCGTGATATGACAAGGCCTATATTGCTTTGCTGGTCCGTCCAAGGAGGGTCACTTTGAACGTGGCGAATTTTCTCACACACTTTGAGGAATAGATGTAGGTAATTTAGGCAAATGAGCAGGAGACGGGCTTACATTGTCCGCGCTCAATACAATGTTCTCTTTTGTTGTGTGAATTCGTTTGTTTACTCCGTAGCGAATAGCTGAAATAGCTTCGTGGATGTTATTCTAATAGGACGTGTCGCGGTCGTTTAGGATTCAAAGCGTCCATTTCCCGGCAGAGCAGGCGCGCTTTTCGAATTCTCCCATGGCCCGGCACAATCGTTCCGAAAGAGGGTCAATAAATTTGTGAGTATGTGCCGGCTTGATTTCTAAATGCAGGTTATCGGAGCATGCCACAAATCGGGAACGTTACACGCTCCTTAGTATTCAGTGGAGTCGTATGCCGTCGCCCGGAGTTTCGCACCTACACCTAGTAGGCGAGGCACGTCCGCTTATGTGTTCCACGCAGCCAAAACCAACACGCCCGCCATCGGAAAATCTTGCATGTAAATCTTGACGTTAACGACCAGGTTTAGAAATATGTGCTAAAAATTTTAACCAGGTGCCTAGGAATTTATCTTCCTGTACTATTGACCTTTATATAAGTGCATTCAATTGATGTCGAGGTTTTATCCTGTGGTCGTTGTTTCAATGAGCAATTTCCGTGTCAAATCATCATTATCTTCTATCGGGTGTGTTTCTTAATCTCCTGTAGCTCTATGCTTCTCTATATGTCCATTATTCCCACCACATGACCATCGTCGACGCGGTAGGGAACACCCAATTTCATCAACACACTCGTACTTAACTAACACATAAACACGCTACTTATATTATGATTATTATGATGGATGTCGATATAGGCGATAATAACAATTCAATTAAGAAGCACGTTGCATCGTATCAATACTATAATTGACCTTGAAGAAAGCCACGACCAATCAATTTCTCAACTTTTTACATTCCTCCTCCACGTGCTTAAAATGATGGAAATGTTTCCTGTGTTGCAGCGTGAACGCATCTAACTTGGAGAAGTTCCAGTTGAAGATAGCCCAGCATGAGCTCTACGAGGAGGGAGATTCACTTGTCGACGGCATTCTGAAAGACATGTCCACTCAGCCGGTTATTCATGCAGGTAAATTGGATCTACCTCAATTAAAAATGCTCAAATGCTCATCAAAAAGTAACAACCTTAATGGTAATCGGCCCAAAGAAGATAAACAACACAATAAAATCCATCCAACAATTAGCAAAGAACATTTAATTAAAACAAAAAACGGATATCGAACACTAAACGATAAAAATCACCTACTATCCGAACTCATTAGATTTATTCGGGACATTAACCCGCTCGATTTTATTGGACAGTAAAATACGGCTATCTAGAAACAATTTCAGTCGCCACGGTGAACCCTTCGATCTGGATTTGAGCATGTAATTATCTGCATAGAATATTCATTCGCAGTTGGTCGGACTTAGGAAACCAATTACGTTTTAGAAACAACCTTTACATCGCCTACATTATGTTTTAGTAAACTGGACGTTCATTTTAATTACATTATGTTATACTAACAACATTTCGATAGTTTAGTTTTAGCTTCGTCAAATCCACAAACAACGCAAGTCGTTCCCTGATGATTGAATAACCGTAAAATGATTGAAAATAAAAGAAATAAATACATTTTCAAAACTCCAAGCTTTTAGAAGTACATAATTAAAGCCCCAGTTAATTATGTACAGGATTATATAAAAGCTAAAACAGGTAAAGGCGTATGTATTTTAAATGAAGTCGGGTCTGCAATCAGTTGAGGGGTTAGCGGTCTGGCGGACAATAGTGCCACAACAATCTCGCCCTTTACTTCGAATTGGACTTAAATATTTAAACCATTTAAATGGATTTCATTGTTGATCCGACTTTAGCGTATCTACCTAATGTATCCTACAACCAACCTTGGGTAGTTCAAATTAAAACGTCGCTTTCAATTTATTGTTATCTAAAAAGCGATCAATCTTTTATTTGATAAGGGTTATCAATAGTCTATAAAAATAACTTTCCTGAGTACTGAAAAATTTATTAATAATAATCAATTTGAATGGAAAATTTAGCATAACCTGAGCTTTAATGGAACTAGATTAATTTAGTGCAGTTCCAATAGAACTCTTTTATATAATGCAAATATTTGAACCTACCTATTAATATTCATTAAAATTAAACAAGAACAACATTCTAAAACTAACAAGTTGTTGAAGGTTGTATTTAATACTATCCAATTATTGCATAAATAATTTATATGTAATTGTTTTTGGCAGAGCAAAAAGAAGGAGGGACGCAGTTGAAGCTCATTATAGACTACCCCAATGGAGTCCAAGCACTGTTCAAACCAATGAGGTAAGTGTAATTAATATACCATTATCATCGACATAGCGGATTTCAATTGCTTAATGATTTATGGCATTCAAACAATCCATCCATTATCGGTTCTTAAAGGCTAGCTCCATGATAAAATACGCATCGACAACAAGTACATAAATCGATGTGAATTTTTAGCATCTTATTACAACACGTAGATACACTTCCATATAAAACATGCAAATGAGCTTCGTAGGCCAAGAGTCATATTTCATGCAATTTGATAACGTCTAGTTGACGTCTTTAATAGGGTGGGAGTGGAATGGGTACTTGAATAGCACGCCATGTCTTAACCAGCTTCTAAACTTTTATTCCAAACTTCTGTTCGTTTTAGTTGGAGAGTCCGCGTCCTCGTGTGATGTAGTACTTGAGCAAACTTCCATGTCGCTTGTTCAGTGCGTTGTTGGTTCTATTCACAAAACTTCGCGAGCGTTCTTTCACACGATCGGCTTAGCGGCTTGCCTACTCCAACAAGTACTTCAAGTATTGAGTTCTACACAACTTCTGTTACTTACGTCTACTTATTGTTAGGACTTCGTTCTATTTCATAAATTCTTTTCCGAACATAAAGCTTTTCAAAGTAAATTACGGTTACCTTTGAGCCCGTGTTCTGCGTATAATATTCTGAAAGGCTATCAAATACAATTTTTGTCGTGACAAAGGGTAAAACATCAGCTTCCAAAAATTTGCTCGCGGGAGTGGTGTTACGTTCCCAGTGGGCTTGTATATTGAGTATCAGACGTCTTGGCAATTCGTTCCCACTTTAAGAATATTTTTCATGGAAAATAGAGGTCGAAAAATTGTGACAAAGTTTAAATGGCACATTGTTATTTCACACTTTTTATTCGACTGTATCCAATTCATATTTATTCAGTGAACTCACAAAATGAAGACATCGCTAATTTAAATTAAAGTTTTATTTAACTAATTTGCTTAATCTATCTTACAATAAAGTCAAAACTAATTAGAAAATCACAAATATAATTTGATATCTAGTCAAATCTTACAGGATTTCAACTGAAATAAAATGTAAAGAAATAAACCGAAATTCCGCTCACAGATTTCGTAGGACGTGTAACTTTTGGAGAAAAAATATATACTCTTGGGGTTAGCCCGGCGACATTTCAAGGGGCCCTGGTAACAATTCACGCGGGAGCCGTGTGTCACGCGCACTCGATAGTACCCCTACCATGTATTACTTTTATCACCTTATGCAAGTTTATATTGACGATGTTCCTTCATCAACAGTTTTAATTCGGTTTGAAGGATTTCTAGGAAGGTCGCTTAAGTTTAATCACTTTCCAAGCTTCTTAGAATACATATAAATTAATTCGCGTTTAAAAGGTGGACTTACACTTAACATCCTTAATTTCCATATTTGGACAATAGGTACTTTCAGCGCACAGCATCCTTAAAATGAGGGCAGCTTAGAACCAAAATCAAAGATACTAACCGTGCAGTCCTCAAAGTACCAGCTATAACTTAAAACAAAGCACTTCTAACTTAAAAGAAACAAAACTAAATGCATTTGATTGTGACCTCTTAAAATATCCGTACTATCTCGCCCGACTGTGGACGATAAATCGGAAGAGTCTCGGTGCACTACGTTTCCGGGATTGCTCCTATCTAACCAGATTCACGATTTAAGTGCCTCTTTAATCGTTTTGACTCAATTGATTAACTGCTGTGTAAAATTCAGTGTGCCTTCGGATTACATTTTGTACCCTGTTAAAGTAATTTTTCAACACTATAAATTGCAAATGACAGAGGTCCCTTATCATGATATTTGATATTTCCCTTTAATGGATTTATATTACTGGGTTTCAATTTACATTTTGAATAAGTGGCTTGGTAGGTACATTAGGCACCCTGTGGAATTCGAGAATTATTATGGCTCTTTTCTTGTTAATGTTCGGTAGAATCTGGATAATTTATTTGTATCTACCGTTAGTTTTCAAATTATTTTACTACTTATGGCTGTCGCCAGGTTTGCATGGTTAAAAAGCTGTTGTTAAGCACTTTAAGCAACCTCTTTTGTTGTTCGATAAGATATTTATGGCGCTATACTTGCAAATTGATTAGTCGGATGAAGATTAGATCGATTGCTTTTGAACTCAAGCATGCGGCTAGTTCGTGCCTTATCAGGTACCTACCATGTTCTCATCGATTCTTGTTCTGTGAAAATTTGATAACTGATAAAACTCCTTAGCGTAGCGTTAGCTTTCGTTTAATTTCTAAAAATTGTTTCAAAGCTAGTGGACAAGGAACATAAAGCTAATTAAATCCAACCCTAGAACAGATATATATTATTTACCTGACTGTGGTATTCTCAATAATTTATGCCTGTAGCGAATTGCATCAATCTTAAATAATAAGGCAGTGTAAATGTTACATATTTATATATTTTTTACTTACTAATGACAGAGTTGACGTTTTTGAGTTTTTTTTACTTTATTTTATTTAGGTATGTATTAGTTAGTAGACTATACTAAGTTCTTCTTATGTTTCTCTGTGTACATAATGTGACTCTTTAGCATTAGCTGTAATGTTGGATTATGAAAATAATAATAAACTATTTGTCCTGCTGTCACTGAATTAAATAAGCATTTGTTTCCATTATAAATTATGTAAGTATGTAATATGTATATATGTATATATATATATTATATTATATAAATATGGTATTTATATTAATATTTATAGGAATAGGTATAGGTATTTATGTATTTTTGTGATTGTATTGAAGTATGTTATTATTTATTATTGAGTAGGAACCAAAGTTCTTACTACCTAGTAACAGATGCACACAGATCTGACCCCATGTACATATCCGACGATCCTATCCATACCAGGTTGTCTGGCAGAGATCGCTCTTGAGCGATAAGACCGCCAATTGTCACTTAGGTTATAATTATTTCTTTTTAATTGTTTCTTAGTTTTAAGTGTGCAATAAAAGTATTTTCTATCTATCTATCTATCTAATAATACCATCCTTTAAAAAATGTTAAACATATACCTAAGGAAGAGCATGGCATCCTGCCGTAAAACAGTTATTACTAGTACGGAGGACTGCCACCTTACCAAGGTTCTGGTACTGGTAACATACACAAATAAATATACTTAATACTACTTAATCTGTAGATGTAATACTGGAACGAACAGCCTGTTATATTTATTGTAAGTTGTAGCATTATAAATAATAATAATGTACATTTATCGGTTAATAATAAATTTTGTTTGTTTGTTTGTTAATAAAATGATTAAACTATTGGTGGAGTTAGATATAGGAATTTAAAATTGAGCAACAAAATTATGAAACAATTAGGCCGGAAATTTTACAAGTACATATAAATGTAGGCTCGTTATGTTTCTCAAATAAAATTACAATCAAATAATAGATATATATTAAAACTAGTATTTACAATTGAAACAATTAAGCTAAGTGCAGACTGTTGCAAGCAATCTACAGGTAGCTCAACTGACCCATGGCGATACTCGTTATGTTTGATTTAATTGATAGTCGTTCCGTGTTTTTGCAGGTTCCCAAGAGATGTTCAGACTCTACCAAATCACTTCTACTTTTCCGACTACGAGCGACATAACGCTGAAATTGCTGCGTTTCATTTGGACAGGTTGGTATTTGCGATTTTTCCACATTCTTGTTAAGCCTTAAGCTGACTGACCGATGTTACAGGGTGTAATGTAACGTGTCACACAGCGAGCATTCGTTCAGGCAGTACAGGGACAGAAGGCGCTCGAGCAACGCGAAGGATTTTAACATATGGCGTAACGTTTCATGCTCGCTGCGAATGTTACCTCAACAGCCTGTATTAGTCCACTGCTGGACGCAGGTCCCCGGTGGATATCCCTTAGTCGCCTCTTACGACACCCTCTTACGACAGGGAAGTTGGGGTGGTGGTGCAAATCCCAAGCCGGCACCACACAGCTTCTAAGCCGGCACTACACAGCTAATGGAATCAAAGCACTTAGAAATTTGAAAAAAATTACTTACCAAATCACAATATCAAGTTTTAAAAGGTTTTGTTAAAGGGATTTAAACAAGGTTAAAAGTGTGGTTTTCTCCAAAACATAATTCATTAGGTCCGTTGAGTCATCTCGTGAAGCGCAATATATTTGTATGCAAGGAGTCACATCAAGATAACAGTTTTGCGAAATTAATTTGAATATCAACGATCTTTCTTAAAATAGCTTTTATCAGATTACCTTTCAAAGTCTTCAAATATTCAGCTGGTACAAAGAAAAAACTGTAGTTACAATTTAAATGACAAACCAGGCAATCGAAGTTTTGGAAGTTTCAATCTATAACACTAATATTATGAATGCGAAAGTTTGGATGGATGGGTGGATGGATGTTTATTACTTCTTCATGCCATAACTACTCAACAGATTGGGCTGAAATTTTGCATAGGTACCCGGAATGAAACATTGGCTACTTTTTGTCCTATGAATCAGTTCCCATTGGATTTTTATACCTTAAACAAACAAACAAACAAACAAAATTTATTATTAACCGAAAAATTTACATTATTATTTATAATGCTACAACTTCACAATAAATATAACAGGCTGTTCGTTCCAGTATGACATCTACAGCTGATTATGTAGTATTAAGTATATTTATTTGTGTATGTTACCAGCACCTTAGAACGATCCCATAGACACACCGCGTGCAAACTAGTTTCTTTAAAACGACGTTCATAAGGGTTATTATCTGTTGCATATACTATCTGGCAAAATAGCACAAAGGGTAATTGTAGAAATCCTACTCACAGTTCTAACAGCTTCTAAATCCATAAATTGTTCAATCCAGATTACTCGGGTTCCGCCGAGCTATGCCGGTCGTGGGCCGCGTCCTCAACATGACCACTGAGATCTATGACGTCACAGAAGGAGACATCTTGAAGACGTTTTTCGTGTCTCCCGCGAACAACTTCTGCTTTCATGGAAAGTGTTCGTACTACTGTGACACGTCTCATGCCATCTGTGGGAACCCTGATATGCTGGAGGGCAGTTTTGCTGCTTTTCTGCCGTCTTCGGATGTAGCTGAGAGAAAGGTATGGCAGTTTTTCATTTAGTTTTTCCTTTGGTTTTATCTGTTTTACTCTGTGAACCTATGTTATAGCTACAAATGTTAGGTATCTACTGAATTGAGTTAATTTTGGCTTGATATTTTCTTTTATTACCGACTTAATCTTCATCGCTTACTTTCCGACATGCTTTCTATTGGTGCGACATCAACGATTTCTGTTTGAAGACTGCTTGTGACTTCAGTATTACGGTCTTTTGCAGGTGTGGCGGCATCCCTGGAGGAGGTCGTATCACAAGAGAAGGAAAGCACAGTGGGAGATACAGTCAGATTACTGTGATACGGTATGTTTTCTCTTGTAAATAATAAATGCAAGAAAGCTTTACGCAAACCATTTATTCCAATGAAGTATTATATGTTACAGTATATTATGTAGGTTTAAATTACATATTTTATTTTTAGAAACCGTTTTTAAAAGTTTTCCCGTGACTCGATCAGCTTACGTTTATGTATTGTATTTTTTTGTATTTATTTAATTTTATTACTTAAAAGTACATTACAAACATTATTTGAACAAAGTATATTTCGCTGTTCAGGTTTTGATGGATTTTCTAATTTTGTAAATGGACACGTTAAATAGTAGATTGTTTAACAAGGGACTAAACTATCCCATTATATACGAGGTTGCTATACTCCCGAGCGTAGCGAGGGAAGATGACAAGACCGAGTTATAATGGGTGGTTTTGGCCCGAGTAAAACACTACTTTTCACTTCTATTGCGAGAAATAAAACAATTCAAAATTAATAAATTTTCAGAAATTTTATTAATCTCTATGTAACCCGCAACGAAACAGTTCGCATTCTACCGTGAAGGGAAGAATCAACCTTCATAAAACATTACCAAGAAGGTTCTATTTAAAAAAAAAGATTGACGGAGCACCAAGAAGTCGAGTTTTTATGTAAGAGAACGAATGCTTTGTACGGGCTGATTTATTTATTTATTTTTATTTATTTATTTATTTGACCATAAAGATATAACATTACAGGAACTTAGCCTAAGCCGTTACATCTCTTAAACATTATACACTGAGAAAAATAATCTACGTATACGTAACAAATCGTGGGTTACGTAGCAAGGAGCACGGCAACGACGTACTTACTACGAGTATATTGCAGTTAATTTAGTGCCTGCATACTAACGAATGTGTCCTAATCATGATGCAGTTATAAGAAGCAGCATTCTAGATAATGGTTTTACCGAGAGGTCTTTAATACGTACCGCGTCCCTTTAATAATGGTGAACCAACATGATGATCAACTAAGCTAGCTCATTAGTCCAGACTTAAGGATGCAGCATCATTGTAAGTAATTTCACGTCGATAAGTGTGTAATGTCGATGTACCTCTACCACGTAGTTAACAACATTATAATGTCTCGTAGTACGTTGTACCGATGAAATATACCTACTGAATGAATGTAATTCATTACTTACCTATATGGTGGCGTGTTGAAGGTCTACGTATGTACTACATATCAGAGAATATCACAATTAAAACCACAAACACTCACATGCCTAAAGCAACTACCTTTATAGGTACGTGCCTAAACTGAACTCAGACTGTATTATTTTCGATTTAGTCAACATTACTTACAATACGTAACCGGACGTAGCATTACAAGTATCAGTCAACGTTACTAATGCGTGCAGCTACTTACAATACATAGCCGGCAGCATTACAAGTATCAGTCAACGTTACTAATGCTGGCAGCTACTTACAATACATAGCCGGCAGCATTACAAGTATCAGTCAACGTTACTAATGCTGGCAGCTACTTACAATACATAGCCGGCAGCATTACAAGTATCAGTCAACGTTAATAATGCATGCAGCTACTTACAGTACGTAGTATGCGAACGCGTGGGCACCAGTATACATACATTAAGTAGCCGGCAGCATTGAACGTTTCAGGCAGCATTGAACGTTTCAGGCACCGTTACTAATGTGTGCAGCTACTTACAATACGTAGCCGGCAGCATTACAAGTATCAGTCAACTTTATTAATGCGTGCAGCTACTTACAATACATAGCCGGCAGCATTACAAGTATCAGTCAACGTTACTAATGCATGCAGCTACTTACAGTACGTAGTATGCGAACGCGTGGGCACCAGTATACATACATTAAGTAGCCGGCAGCATTGAACGTTTCAGGGACCGTTACTAATGTGTGCAGCTACTTACAATACGTAGCCGGCAGCATTACAAGTATCAGTCAACGTTACTAATGCGTGCAGCTACTTACAATACATAGCCGGCAGCATTACAAGTATCAGTCAACGTTACTAATGCATGCAGCTACTTACAGTACGTAGTATGCGAACGCGTGGGCACCAGTATACATACATTATGTAGCCGGCAGCATTAAACGTTTCAGGCACCGTTACTAATGTGTGCAGCTACTTACAATACGTAGCCGGCAGCATTACAAGTATCAGTCAACTTTACTAATGCTGGCAGCTACTTACAGTACGTACTATGCGGCCGCGTGGGTACCAGTGTTGCCAAATACCCGTATCCTAAAGGTGGCTCAAATTGTGCAAAAAAAATCACAATACGGAACTTAAAAGTATCACTCATCTGAATCCCTGAGAACTCGTAGACACAGACCTATCGATTGAGTCCGTCGTAGTACTAATCAATATGAGTCTGTTCAACTGTGATGTTTTATTTTTCATTTCGACTATTTAAAGTATGACCATGTCGTTGTCGGGGCCACCCTGTACTTCGGTCCTCTGACTCTCTAGAAACAATGTTACGATGATATTGATATCATTGCTTACTTCAGCGATCATTTCGATTGTTACGGCTTCCCTGCAGAATGGTTGATAAAAATAAGTGGGCCAGACAACCACATGCTTTTAGGTTTGGTTTCATGACAAAGGAAACCATTCATTTTGGGCCCAAAACTCTACCGGCAAAGTACCGGCAACGAAAAAAACCGATACTAATGTGTTCTATTCTACTCATTATCCTAAGGGACCACGCTCACCAAAGAGGCGCGGATGCGGCGTGGAAGCGGCGCGGCCTCATTCACACTTGTGCGAGTACTTGAGTCATCGTACGCAATGGCGCAAGTCACACACTTGCGCCATGTTCTAATGAGAAGGCTACTTTTTATCCCGAAAGAACGTGTGCGAAGCCGCGGGCAGAAGCTATATTATTTTACTACCATATTCAAAATAAATAGTTATTTCGTATTTTGTACCTATTTCGTATTTCGTATGTTTTATTTTGAATTTTATGTTTTAATTTTGTATTTTGTAAGTCCGCTAGTAGTCATTATAATATGGATGGATTAGCCTGAACAAGTTTAAATTAATGCAATGCTTCTGTCCAATGGGTCTGACAAACGTTTTTTATTATACATGCCAAAAAAATGTACAGAAAAACTGTGATTTTACTTTTTTCATATCTAAAAAATGGCTGAGATATTGACGATCGAAGTGCGTATTTCCGGCCGAAGGTTTTTAAAAACGCGGGCAGGCACTCACTAGCCGATGACGTCACAGCATGGGTCATTCGACAGTCGCGCTCTCGTCCGTACGCCCGCCGCTGCGCAGTAAAAATCTAAATTAAATCGTTCTCTGTTGTAGAAATGAAAAATAAATACTGTATTGTGCCTCAGTGCTTCAATTCAACCGTCAAAGAACCCGATAAACTCTTTTTTTATGTGCCTGTGGACCCAAAAATGCGGAAAAGTGGATGACACCCGTAACTGTATATATACCCTATGGCATCATCTCCGTAGCTCTCTCTTCCTGACCTAGAACCATATAATCGGTTCACCCGTTTATGAGCTACGGTACTACAGACAGACATACAGACACACAACAGACATACAGACAGACACACATAGCGGTCAAACTTTTATCATAACACCCTTTTTTTGCGTCGGGCGTTAATAAATAACCAATAAAAATTATTAGTAAAAATTTGCGGCCTGCAAGTTCAGCATTGATTTTTTAACTATTATTATCTTTTTTTTTAAAACTGTTTGTAAATGAAAAAACTAAAGCGGATAAACTAAAGCGGACATTGTATAAAATGAATCAAAAATATCAGGTTTAGTATAAAAATGTTATTTATAATAATAGGTAGATATTTGCCTACTTAGAAAACTGATAACTACATAAATATCTACTAGGACTGGTATTGATATGGATCAGTTGAGCTACCTGTAGATTGTTTACAACAGTCTACAGTTAGCTCGATTGTTTCAATAATTGTAAATACTAGTTTTAATTCGACATATGAATTTTCACGGCTCGCTACGCTTGCAGTTGGAAAACTCTCGATGTTCCGATTTTTTCGAGCTTGACCCTTACGTACCATCAATTACACATAAACTAGCAAAACACAAAGTTTTCGGGGTTCGCTCCGCTCGCCGATAACGTTAAGAGATTTCGCTTGAGTCTTCAACCTGCTGAATTCTTGGCTGCGGCCCTGATTGTACCTACAATACAATTTATAGGTACTTTTTTCATGATATAACAACTTGCCCCCCAGCCAGGCCAGCGGCTGGCAACGCCCTTGTACTCGACATTTACTTATTAATAAGTACTAATTTAAAGTTCCTAATAGTCGAAGCAATATAATAGTACAAATTATTATGAAGACATAATAACCCTGTTACGCCAGGTTTTTTTTTTTTTAATTAGCAAAACTGATCTTTTTGTCCCATTTCGGACCATTTTGGCGTCCAGATCAGAGCTTTTTCATTTTGATTGCCGGCAACACTGAGGTAGAGTGTATTTGTTCTTCTGTCTGTGGGTGGAGTGGAGTGGAGTGAGTGAAGTGAGTTCTCTTGGCGTGCGTGTGTGTGTAGTGTAGTGTACCGAGACGAAAACTTCAAGATAATGGAAAAAAAGGAGCAGATCGAGGAGATATTGAAGAAAATCGGGTGTGAGGAGTTGTCAAGTATATTTGAAGTGCTGTAGTGCCTATGTATATTAATAGTTGATTGAACAGATCAACACCACTTCACATCTGGCGGTACAATGCGGGCGCGTCGCAGAACCGACCTGCTGGCCGCTTTCATTTTGTTTGTTTAAATACAACAGCGCCCGCGACACGCCCACGCCCGACGCCACTTCTGCGCAGCTCAGGAGATCTACTACGTTTAAGATTTGAAAAGAAGCAGTAGGTAGTATCAAAACAGCACTGGTTTGTCAGCACCAATGAGGTTAAATACGTGTTCATAGACAGGCAGCCATTGGCTCTCATCTAATCTGTTTGGAATTTACACTCCAATCAGCTCGATAGTAGCATTTTCTCATTGTCACAACAAACCTAATGAGGCCATATTCCAAGGGTTTACTATTACTAGTAAGCATCCCAGTGTTCCAGCTCCCACTTTCGAACTCCATCATCACACCAGCTCGATGGTACCTTATGAACCAGTCCCAATGTGTCATTATTTTTTGACACTGTTTGGTTCGAGTTGTCAATCTTTCGAGCTAGCATACATCGAGCTAAAGATGTTAGTGGAATCGGTCTCGAGGAAATAAAGCTTCGAGGAAATGTTATTCGAGTTTCTGTAATTTTCTGTTTCATTACTTTATCACAGTACAACCATATTAACCAAACCTGTAGGTAAGCTGCTTTGTGACATAACTTCATGCTACTGCATGGTACTAGAGGAACACCTACATTTCAATTTATTTGTTTTAGACTAGGTGGACCTAGTCTAAAACAAATAAATTGAAGTGAATGTTTCTTAAACATTTCTAACATAATTATTATTTTTAGAGCACAGCATTGATTGGGCGACAGCACAACTGCTGTCGCCAGAAGAATTAAAAGAACTCATTCCGAAAATTGGAACACGAGTCAGATTTAAAAATTATCTGGATTTACAAAAGCAAAAAGCAAATGATGATATACAAGTAATAGTAAGTTTTATTTTTCAAATATTTTATGCTCCTAGTTTCAGATTATGCATTTTTTTTTCACTAAATGTGTGGGACAAGCTAGTTACATTGTATTGTTTTTCAGTTTATTGACAATACCACGCATGAAGATCTGCACCACCGGGAGCAATCTCCACCAACAGAGCTATCACCAGAGACATCTCCAACACCAGAGACATCTTCAACACCAGAGCCAACAGAGCCAGCTAAAATCAAAGAAAACAATCAACAAAAAAAAGGGCCCTGCACAGTAAGTTTATTCCTTGAATAAGTAGGTAGGGTGTCATATACAGTATGCAGTCCACTAGCACCATTGTCGACCGCTGGGACTTCCCTCTGCTGCAGCACTGGTTAGGCCACATAGTAGTGCATGCTGCAAGATAGTTTAATCCTCTGTCAGGCTAAGCACAACTAACAAGAATGGATCATTGTTATACTGTATAAATAATTGAGAAATATATAACTGTATAAATATTTGAGAAATTGATAATCCTACTACTACTATAAACGCGAAAGTTTCTGAGTATGTATGTTTGTTTGGATGTTTGTTCCTCAATCACGCTTTAACGGCTGAACCGATTTTGATGAATTTTGGCATGGCGATAGATTAGACCCAGGAAAAGAACATAGGCATAATACAATTGATCAGAGCAACTTTATTTTTCTTATCTCAGTATACAGGATGTAACAAAATCGGAGTCACAAGCCGAAAGGGGGTTGTTAGGGCCATCAAATTGAACAACTTTTACTATAGGATCCACTTGATCAGAACAATTTTATTTTTCTTATGTCAGTCAGTATACAGGGTGTAACAAAAAGGGAGTTACAAGCAGAAAGCCGGTTGTTAGGGACATCATTCAGAACAACTTTTACTATGGGACCGAATTGAAAAGTGTTTATTATATTAGACTACGTGGACGAAATCGCGGGTAAAAGCTAGTAACTCCATAATACCATTGTAAGACGAACTGACGAATCTATACTTATAAAATCTTTTGTACTCATTCACTATCAGCACAGCCTAAACTACTGAAACCTACTGATTTGACAGCCTTCTATATAATTGCTATTTATTGTTGCAGGTTTTAAACATTTTAAATGTACGCATCAGTGCATGTGGTATTCGACATCGTGGGTTAAGCTGAAAGGAGTAATTTTGCTAAATCATCAATCGTAGTCATGGATATTTCTGAATCCACGGGTTTTCCTGTATTCGCAGAGGTTGAAAAAATTTACATTACTAATGACTATCATAATAAAGTTGTATTTAAGTGTATATCACTTGAAACTCTTGATTTTAACCATCATTATTATGCTTTTGAGGTTAAAAAAATAAATAATCACTTGCTTTGTTGTTATGACAATCTCTTGGCACCCGTTCCTTGCACAATTACACTTTTGAGAAATCTAAAATATTATATCACTGTAAGGTGGACCTTAGATTAAAAAAAACGTTAAAGTAAGTAGTATAAGTGAAATGTGTTATTTTTTAATTACTGAGTACCTATCACTTATTAGTATGTATCATAAATAAAACATATTGAGTTAATTTCCATAATATTTTTTTTACTTACCGACTCAGTAACATTTTGATGTCCATGATGGCAATGAGTATATGCCACCCAGGTAATTGCCAATAATGATTAATGATAGTCATAAATGTGTTATTATTATTAAAAATGCTAAAAATATGGAAATGAGTTCTAGACTCAAACTTTATGTGAAAATACTTATACTGAAAAATAGTTAGGTATACTATAAGTAGGTAAGCACTTATTTTTAGGTTCTACTGCACCTTCGTTTCGTTATTAATAGGTAATTGTAATGGATTTCTATGTTTAGCATTGTCGTACCTAAACGTAAATTAATTCCTGTATATGCTTTTGAGGTTAAAAAAAATTGTGATTACTTGCTTTGTTGTTACGACAATATGTTGGCAAGGAACGGGTCCTTGCACAATTAATGATTAATCAAAAAAACAGTATCATGTGTATATTTTTATGTATAATAATTAATACAGAAAAAACAGTAGCATATACATTTTTATTTTTCACCCTATATAGACCTTACGGTGATTTTAATAAAAGACAGTAGGTACATACAAAGTCCAAAGTGCTTGACGTGTTGCTGACTGTACTTAACATTGTATGCTTATAATTTAACACTGAAATCTACCCACAATCGTTTATGCTGGTGTTGTTTATTAAAAATGCTAAAAGCTCTAGACTCAAACGTAAATTAAAAAAATAAACGAAAATTCATTCCTGTGAGTAGGTATATGATATTCCGTGGTAGAACAAGATTTTCTTCGGTATTTTGTAGGTTGGTAAGGAATAAGGATGGGAGTACTAATGTATAAATCTGGCTAGGTAGGTACGTTTATACTGGTATTGCTTACCAAATCTTACAGTTAGGGTGTCTGTGTATTTATTAAGATACTTAAACTTTAAAATGTATAGTTGCTATGGAAAATGCTTTGTAGTGTCATACGTACTATAAGGGTGTGTAGCTGCATTGATGCATGTAGAACGTAATACGTTCGTACTGGTGTTGCTCACTTACTGGAAAGGTGTCAGTGCAGTAGGCACGGTGCTGCACCAGTGCGATAAATGTAATAAAGGGGATGTAAAGGACAGCGCACCGAAGAAGCCGAAAGCCCTGGGCTCAGACCATGAAACTGAATATCGAAAATATTATGAAAGGAATTATCACTGGAAAATATAAAAAAATTTGGCCGTCCCATACAAACTGGATGGATGATCTTGCCAAAATGTATGGGGAGGCCAAAAATGTTTTCTTTTACTGTGATTTACGGGAATTTATTCAGTTTCATGGTCTGAGCCCAGGGCTTTCGGCTTCTTCGGTGCGCTGTCCTTTACATCCCCTTTATTACATTTATCGCACTGGTGCAGCACCGTGCCTACTGCACTGACACCTTTCCAGTAAGTAAGCAACACCAGTACGAACGTAACAAACTCCATACATCAATGGAGCTTCACCCTTATAGTACGTATACTACAGCGGTATGTACGTATGCGGCACCTTGCCATACTGCACTGACACCTTTCCAGTAAGTAAGCAACACCAGTATGAACGTAACAAACTCCATGCATCAATGGAGCAACACCCTTATAGTACGTATACTACAGCGGTATGTACGTATGCGGCACCTTGCCATACTGCACTGACACCTTTCCAGTAAGTAAGCAACACCAGTATGAACGTAACAAACTCCATGCATCAATGGAGCAACACCCTTATAGTACGTATACTACAGCGGTATGTACGTATGCAGCACCTTGCCATACTGCACTGACGCCTTTCCAGTAAGTAAGCAACACCAGTATGAACGTAACAAACTCCATACATCAATGGAGCTTCACCCTTATAGTACGTATACTACAGCGGTATGTACGTATGCGGCACCTTGCCATACTGCACTGACACCTTTCTAGTAAGTAAGCAACACCAGTATGAACGTAACAAACTCCATGCATCAATGGAGCTTCACCCTTATAGTACGTATACTACAGCGGTATGTACGTATGCGGCACCTTGCCATACTGCACTGACACCTTTCTAGTAAGTAAGCAACACCAGTATGAACGTAACAAACTCCATGCATCAATGGAGCTTCACCCTTATAGTACGTATACTACAGCGGTATGTACGTATGCGGCACCTTGCCATACTGCACTGACGCCTTTCTAGTAAGTAAGCAACACCAGTATGAACGTAACAAACTCCATGCATCAATGGAGCAACACCCTTATAGTACGTATACTACGGCGGTATTTACATACGTACCTAAGTGCACATGTAAGCAACAACAGTATGAACGTAACAGACATCAAGCTGTAATGAGTCAATAGCAGTAACATACGTATAATTCTCTAGTAATACTGGGCTTGCATCCAGAATGGTCCTGGGCACCGCTTACTTACGTAAGTATGGAGCATTGGGTAACTTACTGCGTAAGTAGCAACATCCATTACAGTTGTAATGGTGCATGATACTTACTGCTGGTTACTTACGAAGCATGCAGCCGCCTACTTACGTAATAGTGGTCCTCTTTTGTCTTTACGGAAAGAAGCGGAATACTTATATACGTAGATTATTTTTCTCAGTGTACACTTCTCAAAATGACAAAGCAGAACACTTCATATAAAAATGGAAACACAATATAATAATAGTATACAACAAAATTACACATAAATAAAATTTAAGAAACAAACAAACACAAAATTATAATACCATGATTTTAATGATGAAATCTGATGATTTTAGACAAAAATTAATAAGAAAAAATACTTTTTAGCCCTAGGTATTAAACTCGAGTTTTAGGCCCGCTAAGCTACACTTTTATACACTTTTTGAGCAAGAGAAGTGAAAATGATGTTTCGTGCTGATAACAATGAGAAGACAATATCTTGCTCTTTGTTATTCGCATGTATTTCGAGGGTCAAGAAGATTACCAAGTAATGTGATACCTATTTAAATATATTCTAGGTCCGGAACACCCCACCATATGACTCTGGCAGACGACTTCTCGACTTAATGGATATGTCCATATTCGACTTCCTCACCGGGAATATGGATAGGCATCATTATGAGACATTTAAGTGAGTAGTACCTACCTATCAACTAAGACTATTTTATTAATTTGTTTGTCTAGGCCTCAATCGTTTTTAAGATTCCGTACCTCAAAAGGAAAAAAAGAACCCTCATATGATCACTTTGTTGTCCGTCTGTCTGTCCCCTTTTCTCAGGAACGCGTTGAAATTATCGAGAAAGTATCGAGTTGAAATTGACATCAAATACTCAAGTCCGTAACCCCTTTTAGAGGCATGGTATAAATAAAACTTCTGAGTCAACGCAATCGATAGTTACAGCCGATTAATCCAAATATTTTGAAATTTCCAAAAGAATCATATGCACACAAGGTTTTGTTTATAGGTTTATAAGGAACTTCCCGTTGACCTAGAATCATGAAATTTGCCGAAAAGCAAGGTCTTATAAACCAAGTAAAGGAAAAAATCCGAAAACCATAAAGTTGTAGTTTATTCACTAAAAAGAAATATTTTTGATTTTCGCCATGGACCAAAACCTACAGGGTACCTACTACCCTAGAATCATGATATTCGGCAAGATACAAGGTCTTACAACTATACGGAACCCTTAGTGCGCGAGTCCGACTCGCATTTGACGTTTTATTTAAACTTACACAGCCGGAATACATAATTCACATTCGATTCTCGGGTGTTTATTACGTTTATTTACCTTTGATTTTCCCAATGCAACAGCAAGTTTAATTAGATTAATTAAGGTAAATAGGAAAATCAAATACCTAAACACAATTAATACCCATGAATAGTTTATTCTCAAACATAGTGTTTTCTTTTCTCGTAAAATTGTGTGTAACTCAGATTTTTGGATGAAAGCTCCCAAACTACGATACGAACCCTTCAAAAAATAACAAAAGTTACAATATAAATAAATAAATAATGCTGGACAATTCACATAGCGTTATCTAGCCCCAAGCTAAGCAGAGCTTGTGTTATGGGTACTAGATAACTGATATACATAATACAATACACTACATAGATAGATATTTTTATATTCTAGAAAAACATCCAGAACACCCTGAACAAATATATGTAGATCGTACAAACATTTGTCCCGAGGCGGGAATCGAACCCGCAACCTCCTGCGTCGCAGGCAGACCTTCGCCCGCTGCGCCACAGAGGTCGTCAAATATAATATTTAATTAATTAACGTAATTTCTTGTGCATTTCGGGTTCGATTCCCGCCTCGGAACAAATTTGTGTACGATCTGCAGAAATTTGTTCCGTTGGTCTGGGTGTTTTCTATGTATAATAAAAAAATATCTATCTATGTAGTGTATTGTATTAAGTATATCAGTTATCTAGTACCCATAACACAAGCTCTGCTTAGCTTGGGGCTAGATAATGCTGTGTGAATTGTCCAGCATAATTATTATTATTATTTATTATTTACCAGAATGTTCGGCAACGAAACCTTCACCCTCCACCTAGACCAGGGCCGTGCGTTCGGCAAGGCCCACCACGACGAGCTGAGTATCCTGGCTCCTCTGCTGCAGTGCTGCCTCATCCGACACACCACCCTCACTGAACTGCTCAGGTGAGATACGCCTTCTTATGTATTGGCTTATAGAAAATAAATGTGTGTAGTAAATCAACCAGCAAAGCTTATGTTATGAATTCCAGCCTGGTGCTCATAACATAAGCTTTGCTTGCTTTTGCTGAGGGAAATTTCATCATTCTTTTTTTATCAATTTAATAAGTTTCTGCCCGCGACAAGTTTAATGGTAATTCCTATCCCACTGGAACTTATGGGATAAAAAGTAGCCTATGTTCGATTCCAGGAATAGAATTACCTGTATCAATATTTCAGCCCGATCCGTTCACTAGTTTTTGCGTGAAGCGGTAACAAACATCCATCCATCCATACATCCTTCCAAACTTTCGCATTTATAATATTAGTGTGATGGAGTGTGACAGTGTGAAGTGTGATGTGATGTGATGTGATTGGTGTGATTAGTTCTATTAACACATTACCACATAGGCAAACATAACTTCTGGTTAACCTCTTCATGCGGTTTCCCCTTATTAATGACATTACCTACTGGGCATAAATTTCCGCATTTTCCTAAAAATCTACGGAAACTTATTTCGGGAATTTCTATACAATCAGATCTTCATTTGATATGATTCATTTTCATCACAAATTACTGTTATTACTTAAAACGTCACAACGTGCAATAATTTTAGATTTCTAGAACACATTAATTACTTAGTTTGACTATTCACTAGTATTTCCAGGTATTTCTATCATCTGCATCGAGATTGGGGGCAATACCCCCTGATAAAGTTCATTTGGGTCATGTTTCGGTCGATCATTTTATTTCGTTTATAAATTAAAACGAGTTATTGTTGCTCATTGGACAAAATTGGAATGTGATTTCTGTAAGCTCATAAGTTGATGAAAATTTTAAACAGGCTTAATTTATTCCTACTTAACTGTATGATTTACTGTCCGCACTTTACAGGAGTTTATTTCGTGAATTGCAGTAATACATACAAATAAATTATGGTATAAGTAGAGCTCTTTTACTTAATGTTTTATTTGACCTAAGTTTGCAGCACATCATTTTGCTTTATCTTTAGTGTGCCCATAAAGCGAGATTATTTTAATGTTATCTCGACCGTTCAAGACTATTTGGCTGCAGTTTTGTGAAAAATCTGGTACCGACAAGATGCCTTATTGTGGGCTTTTAAATTTATTTAACTATAAAACGGGTTTCACGTCGTTAAGGCTGAGCCGTGGAAAACTAACCGCCGAATACTCAAACGCATCTCAGATTTAAGCACGTCTCAAATGACGATTTTTTGACAGTTTTCAATGAAAATGTGTCAAAAACTCGTCACTTGAGACGTGCTTATATCTGAGATGCGTTTGAGTATTCGGGGGTTAGACTGTCAAATTGCATGTCAATATTACCAAATGTAGTCGGCTGTAGTCGGCGCTTATTTTTTACAGATATTTTCTGTGAGGCCTAAATTGCCGTGTTTTTTAAAGTGTTTTTCTCCAGTGAATTAAAAGGAGGGGTAAACTTTTAAAGATCAGTTATTTGTTTAAACAATGTGATATTTTTCATAACATAAATTACATGCGCTTTAGAGAAATCTTAAGGACGGCAATGTACGTCAATGTATGAATAGCATTCTTGCTGCCTCTTAAGGTTTTTGACAAAGTAGCTAGGTCAATCAGACCTGACACCGTCAACCGTTGAACTTGAAACACCACACAGTGATTTGTCTTGTATTTTTTCAGTGTGATCACAGGTTTGACGAAGCTGCGTCAAACCAAATCACTGTGTAGTGACTCTGTGGTTGTTCCAGCACAATCCAAGCTTTTTGGCCATGGCCAAAAAGCTTGGATTGTGCTGGAATCATCATGTAGCCTGGCAGTTTTTAAAAAAGTATCCATTGTTACAAAACTACGACTAACTTGATCTTTGTTTCAGGTTCAACAACGATATTCCTCTATCGAAGTACCTCAGGGAGTCACTGAAGGCGGACCCCATAAACCCGGTGCTGTGGGAGCCCCACCTCGCAGCCCTGGACCGGCGCGTCGGCATCATTCTAGACGCAGTCAGGAAATGCGTAGACAAAGCGCAGAGCCCCCTCCTAAAAGAAGTCGTCGACTTTGTATGACCGCGAAATGTGATTTCAATACAAACTTTTGAATACAAATGTGATAAAGGAGGTGCAATATGCGCGCGCTAGTCGAACTTTTTGTGACTGTGTATGATCTTGTGACAACGGAACTTTTTAGATGTAAGAGAATATGGGAGTCATGGTCAGCCTAATGCGATTACTGATTGCAACCGTGCCATACAAATACTACCTACTGCTTACACCAAGGAACTTATGGAAAAAAAAAATTTTTTTGTTCATTTTCTGAAATAAGGTGTGTGGTATGTCGAAGCAAATTGGGATTAAATCTTTTCCTGGAATTAAATTCGAGCTAGGTGCTTTTCGACTTTTATATGTATTTACCGCGATATCTAGTTATTTTGTGTTTTTGTATTTGCCGCTGTTCGACTCAAAGTCCTCTTTAAACGGCATTTTCTTTTGTTTTTCTTTTTTCAATTAACACATGGAACTAAAAAGAAGGCTGTCTTTTGTTCTGTTGATATTTAATTTCGTTATTGCGTTAACACTTGGTGACATACGTATGTCAAACAGATGAAAGTTGAGATAAAAATTAACCTGTAGTTTTCGAGACGTATAATTTCGAAACACGCACCGTCGCGCGTTGCGTTACTGGAATCGCTGGTTTTGACTTTTTGACTGCCCTATTCTAAATTGTCGCAGATTAAACTGAAGATTAAATGTAAGATTATTAGTGCCAAAGATCGTCCAAATGAAATATTGATGTGCATAATTTATGAACCATTCCACAGGATTATGTACCGCCATGGTTATGCCAAATAGAGCAGTAATTTTTGGTTGGTGTTATTGGCATTCGTTGTGAAACTTTAAATTATGACAGTATTGATTGGTTGGTATGACAAACTTTAAAATAATATTATTTGTATATTTTGGCTAGTTTTAGATTCTCCTTTGCGAGATAGATACTATATAAATATATATATAGGCAGAAGTGCAATGATAAATGTACATAATAAGAAAATGCAGTTACTTTAGTTGGTAAGAGTGGTTGAATTGTTATCTGCAATTTTGTAAACTGTGTTACCATAGCTGAAAGCTCAACAAAGCACATATCGTAGGTAACCGTATCTTTCAGACCATGTCTGTTTATTTTGATAAGAATATTTCTTGAGGCTATCAATGCAATCGTCTTTTCACTTATTGTACTAATCTACTTATTTCTTAATCACTAAAATATCTTTGTCTTACTGTAGATCATAATATTTTAGCTGATCTCAATCAAAAGTCTCTTAATCAAATAATTTATCTTGTCTACAGCTTGTTCTGTGTTTTCTTTGATAAGATGAGTTTCTGAGTATTTTTAAGACAATCAGGCCACGTTAATTTTACAGATTTTTATCTCTATATTATTTTATGCTTAGCTAGTTAATTTTAAGATTGTTTCTGACAGGGAAAAGCTAGGTGAACTATGTTTGAATCTGATTGTAGTGTAACTAAAAATCGCAAGTTCAGCTGTACCTATTTATTTTGATCTTAGGTATCTCATATTTAGAAATATTGTTTGAAGAAAAGTTGACTTGCCAAAGACGTACCTAAAACTTTATTGTATTGTATGTATGTTCGAATTGTTGTGTAGAAAATTTGTGATGAGATTGTATGCGTGTTTATGTTGACTGTTTACAAATTAAATGTTATTGAGTTCATATTTTTGTGTGGTTTTATTCACGATTCCTTCTTAAATCTACATCATCATCATGGTCTCCACCTCACCGAAGGATGGTTTATCTAGTGTTTCGTTTGGCGGCATTTACGTAGATGGAGACATCAAATCTTACAACTAAAATCATTTACAACGGGATATTTCTCATGATTTAAGATTTGAGCTTTCCAATAAATTGGCACAGTTTCATGCGCCATGATCACGGAATAACTGACTTTAGTGTTAATAACCATGATGGATTTAAAGTTTTATGTTACAACTTGAGTTGATGGTGGTGAGTCTCCGGCAGTCACTGCACCTGCTTTCTGGAGTTGCACCACAGAAATATATCTAGATTTATTTATGTGTGTATTTCCCTTTTGAGGCATCTTAAATATTAACATAGAAAAGTTAACCTAAAACATAACGTATACTTTTCATTCTCGGTCTTTTCACTGTTGACTAATATATATTTGGTGTATTGTAGGTAGACTTTAGTAAGACCATAGTCCACACCAAAGTTGACACAAAATTCGGCTTTGTTTTACCTAAATCATATCGGAAATAGTTTATTCTAGTAGTGGTGAAAAGAAACAACCACCAGTCTTCTGAAAGCATCATTTTCAATCTGTATTTGACTGGGAAAAATGAAACCAAATTATAAGGACATAAAAACATGAACGAATTTGTTGGGTCAACGGTCCCGTCATCGCAAGAGATCACATAAAACCCGAGAAACTCAGATACTGCGTCCATAAAAACGTATATGAATAGGTAGGATGTTTGATATAATATTTTATAGCTTTACATTCTGCTGAACTTGCATTACAAAGACCGTATACGTTTATATTTTTAGTATGTTTTTAGTTGATACTGTAAATCACCTGTCAACTTCTTTGATACTTACCTTACGAAAATTGTTTTCTTTTCATCATAGTTCAACCATTTCTCGCTTTTGTTAATAAGATTTATTAAATCATTTTATTGAATTCATAAAGTTATATTTAAAGGAATAGGGGTAAATTCCTTTTACACGAATATTAAAATAATTGAAAGGCCCCATCCTAAGTTTAAACGCAAAATTATCGTGAAATCCGACGACAGTTGTCGACACCCTGTAGGGTCCGGTACATAGAACACAGAATAGTTGCTATGGATATTCGCTGGAATAGAGATTAGTTAGTATGACAGAAGGTTCCGACTGCCCACTGAAGGCACTCTAACTTAGAAAGGTCTATTTTTGAGAAATATTAATTTACATAATGAGCTGTGGAATTACTCTGAACGCTGAATTAGAGCCGTCGCGTCGAGGACATTGTTCGGCTCAGTTTAATTAATTTTCAAATTATTTTGTTCACTACAATCACAAATAAATTATTATGGTGTTTAAAAACGTGTTTTGAGCGTGAATACAAATTGCTGGCTAGTGTTAATTTGTAAAACATGGTTGTGACGTCAAAGGACACGATGACAACGGTTTTTTTTACCTGCTATCCAATCTGTTTATTATATCTATATCTATTCTTATATTATCCTCCTAAGACCCGGAACTATATTTTTTGAGTACTCATTGGTACCCTCTGTACAGAAAAATGTACAAATTAAAAATTCGTTGTCAAACCTAAGGTTAAAAATACTTTATTTTTGTATTTTTTGAGTTTTTGAGATGAAAATTTATTCTTTTTAGGTTAATTTTGAATGTTTGGAATACAACTATAGTTGTAAAATGTATTTTTAATTAGTACATAAAAATGTACATGCTAAGACCCATCTTAGCATTTACCTATGATTGGTCTTAAGTTTAGTAAATAAAACAGGAAATATATAAATGAAATTATACTTATATTCATTATTTATTGTTATTATAGTATATTAGGAACGTTACACACAAATTAGTTATATCTTAGTTTCAATTAACAATTGCGTATTCAGTCATTTGGCGTGTTTGATACAAAAAAACTTAAAAATTGCACTTCTATTTGCAAAAAAAACAGTAAACTTAACAAATAAAACTATACTATGATGATAGAACTATATATTTTGGGTGCCATACCTAAAATACTTTTTTGTATTAGGGCAGTTTGCGATGGGTGCGTACAAAGTCTATTAATGTCACGTCGGTTACGTATCATGAGATGAATGAAGTAAGTAATGAAGTAACTAAGTAAAGTAAAAAAGTAAGTAATGAAGTAAGTTTGATTTTCAAGGGATTGCTATGTGCGCCGTTAAAACGTAGTTTTGTAAAACTTCACATGATAACACAATCATTGTCACATGAAAATTTCACAATAATTAGGGGTCTAACAGTAAAAACGAAAATAAAAGTTTCTGATTCGTGATCGTGTTAACGCTATCATATGCGGGCGAGTAGATAATTGTATTTAGTAAGTAATGGATCCATGGTAATGGGCGTAAATAGTAACATCCACGTGTTATCAAACTAAATTAACATAAGGTTTTATTTTATAGTTCATAAGTAACTATTTATTAATAAACTTTGATAAAGTTAGCAGTCGCCATTTTGGCGTACTCGAATTATAATAGACGTCTACCTCGAGGTAGACGTCTATTATAATTCGAGTCTAATTTTAAATTAAAACTTTGAAAGCGCGGTCAAATTTTTTTTGTGGATCCACAAAAAAAATTTGACCGCGCTTTCAAAGTTTAAAACGAGTAGGTACCAAACAGATTTTTTTGCACGTGAACATACTTAGATAAATACTATTTATTATGTACTGTTTCCAAATAAATGTTTTTTCCATTCTATTCTTTTTACCGAATTTGAAGTTTGTTTATAATTCTTTAAACACGCCAAATAATTATGTTTAAATTCTGGCTCATGCCGTAAGATGAAGACATGAAAACCTCACAACAAAGCCCTGCAAAGTTCAGAGATATTTTTAATCCTTCTAATAATGAGGATGCTCAAAAGAACTTAAAAGTTCATCCTTAAGGCGATGTATGCCTCAAACTAGCGCCACTGTCTTTTCTTTCTTATAATTACTTTAATCAAAGGAAATTTCAAAAGTCCATTTTACAGCTTATGATACCTATCAAAAGCTTTTTTTAATGCCCATAAAATAGTTTTCTTTTATTTCCTTTGTGCAGAATATTGAAGTTGCTCTTGATAGCCACCGAACTCTGTTTTCGCTTCTCTGTCTAAATTATACGAAAATAAACTATTTCAGAGGGATTAAAAAAAGCTTAGAATAGGTATCACAAACTGTACATTGCATCATCATCATCATCCGCAACCCGACTTCACCCACTGCTGGGTATAGGTCTACAAACTTTTGTGCCACTCCACACGGTCCAGCGCCAATCTCATACAGGTTCATTGGATATTTGAAAATTTTTGTGCTTAACGTAATTATAAATAAAAACAGGTGGCGGCGCTAGTGTGCCGCATACAATCGCCTTAAATATTCCGTGGGATTCCCTGGGAAGAAATTTAGCATTGAGTGGAACTAACCGCTCCAAAGTTGGTAGGTAACATGTCAGCAAGTCAGGTGCAAACACAACGCTGTTTAATAGTCAGCCAACTGCATTGTAAACTGTCTAACTTAGGTTAGACGAGTTAGGATAGAAGAGCTGCTATCCGCTTCAAATGCAAGTATTCTGGCTGGCAAGTGGCAAATGCATTACATATTAGATAGATAGAAAGATCTATTCCTATATAATACCAAAAAAGTAATACCAAACGGTATTTGTTAGACCAATATTTAGACCAATTGCTGCGCCCTTACAGGGTACATGCATGGTACATGCTAATTACCACCTAAGCTAAAACTCTGTTATAACGTTTATGTATGCAATAAATAAATCTGAAATCTGAAAAAATACACATAAAGCTAATTAAATAATTATAACCTAAGTGATATTTGGCGGCCTTATCGCTCTTTTCTCTTATCGCGTCTGTGTGCATCTGATCTCTGATCTATAAATAGGCATTTGATATTATTTTATGCGAAAGATGAAATTGAAGAAGTATGGTTCTAGCTTTCATTGCTTTGACAGCTTTGACAGACAGACAAAAATGGAAAAAAATACAGTTTTAGCTACAGAAGCGACTATAGATTGCCCTCCTAAAAAAATCTAAAAACTTCAATGTACAGAATTGAACCTCTTACAGTTTTATTATAAGTACCTTTATGATTGTAGTTTTTGATATAGATATAATTATAAACCATGTAGGTTCTCATGGGCGACCGATTTGGCGCGGCGGGCGAGGTCCGCCTGCGACGACGCCGGAAAATTAGGTAGGTACAGCAAATGTCAGCAATTTTTTTTATAAAGTTGTTGTTGACAAAGATGCTTGTCAAAAATTACAGCTATAAATAAGGCTTTATGAAATAATAAATAGAAATTAAATGTGTAAGAATGACAGTTCTTGTCAAATTGGATACATTGCATCATACGTTTGGTTGGACTATAATTACTTATTAATAAAGAACATTTTAAAAACCCAAACCTTTCAGCAAGTCTAAAATTGAAAACTCTTTCAATAGGCCCTGTATCAATGGTTGTCCATGCAACGCGCTGTATAGAGTGATTTACGTCGACAATGCCAGAATGTTAGCTGGGCGCCTCTGCTATTGTTTCTAACGATTTATCGCGTAGACGCCACAACAATTCGTGCACTACCTATTGACCACGCGAGAACACTGGCCAGCATTGTCTGGTGTTACAAATGAGGCATGCTGATGACAGGAATCATTTCAAACACGCTGTTCTGATTTTCAACCCCTAATCGTGTAATCGTGCATCGTGGAATGGGAGCTATAAGCTGCTATTCCGCCAGAGATGTGCTACGTTGCTAAATTTCCGACCAATAGGATAGCTCCATTATCGCGTCATTTTCATAGCTGACAAAAATGACGTGATAAAGAAGCGATCTTATTGGTCGGCTGGAAACCTAGCAACGTAGCACATCTCTGATGGAATGGCAAATCGGGTTATTCCAATTTTCCCCCTTGAAATCCCCCTTAAATAAAATTAAGTTAAATTTCAGGCCGATCGGTCAGTCATTATGGAGTGAAGAGGTAAGAAACATCCATCCGTCCATATATCTAAACATCCAATCTTTCGCATTTATAATATTAGTCAATCAAATCAAAAACTCTTTATTTCCATAAACTCTACCACAGACAAAGCTTGGCTTGAATCTTGAACACACTTTTTGTAAGTGAAGTTACTCCTAAGGACGCCATTTTGTCACTGTAAATATATTTTTTTAAATTTATTTAAAGATAACTAGTTTCAGCCCATATTTGAATGCACATTTTTGTGCTTGTGCGGTAGCGGCGTTGGATTAATCAGAGCAGAGCCTTAGAACTTTACCACAGACAAAGCTTATTTTGGTTTTCTTTAGAACATAGTTTGATTTATGCCTTATTCGTCCCGGGGAGTTCGGGCCAACTAAAAAATCTGTTTTCGTCCCGCATTAGTGGTGCAGCGGGCGAGAATCCGCCTGCGACGCAAGAGGTTGCGGGTTCGATTCCCGCCTCTGAACAAAGTTTGTGTACGATCTGCAGAAATTTGTTCCGTTGGTCTGGGTGTTTTCTATGTATCATAAAAAAAAATATCTATCTATGTATAAAATGTATTAAATATATCAGTTATCTAGTACCCATAACACAAGCCTTGAGTAGCTTACTTTGGGGCTAGATGGTGCTGTGTGGATTGTCCAGCATTATTATTATTATTGTATGCCGTAGGTACTCGCCCATAATTTATTATCTTTCAAAAAAATTCTTTCGTTTTTTTTCAGCTTCATATTCGGCCTAAGTTGTATAGGCAAATTATAATCACTATATACAGTTGAAGCAATATGTCTTCACTTGACTTTCATATTTTTATGATTTGAAATTGTTCATATCATAGAGTTAGTTAGGTAAACTCAATTTAAAGCGTATTTATTAAAGTAAAAAAAGGCGTCCCATGGCCATGCCACATGGAGGGAAAGTATCTTAAATATTGTAAGTTAAATTTGGTAAGTTACTCCTGCTGAGACCATTATTATGACTCAATTCTGATTATTGACCCTAATGACTCCATTATCCTTTCATTTTCTTTCTGATTCGATGAAGCTGTCTGAAATCGCTTTACAATAAAGGTATTCGTATATTTTTTCCACTATCAAGCCGATGGAGTATTTACAAGACTATGGGGAAGTAATATAATTTTCACCCTCATGCATAATTTTGTAGGAAACTGAAATGACATCCTGATTTTTTCTAGGCCATAAATAATAATGGGCCTGCCTCGATTTGTAGATTTATGGTTATTAAAGATATGTAACGGAGATACTGAGCCGCATCGCTACAATATTCATTTGTATGGAAATTTGCGGACACTGATATCCCAAATTATTAGACATGACGGCTGTACTGAAAAAATATTGTTGAAAACCGCTTGTAGCAGCACGGCACTTTGTGAAACATGTGTCAAAGAAGAAAACATTCCTATTGTTAGTGAAGACTCCTGTTCTTTGTTTTTCGTTAGTTGGCTTCAAAAGAAGAAAATTATCGACTACCTACTTATTCTTTAAACTACATAAGCCTACCTATTTCAAAATTCCCTGAATGATCAAAGCCTAAAACTTATCTACGTGAGATAAGACAAAATTAAATCCTAGAATATTTTTGAAATAAATGATTTGTATTTGTAGAAGCTAAACTCTCTCGGTACCAAATATTAGGTCCTTACATATGAAATTGGCGTTTTTCGTACTGGCCACTTTAATCACAAATTTCTCCTCTTTGGTAAGGAATTCCAAATTCAAATTTGTACAGCTATAGACTCGTGTATTTGTGCTTCGATGATCGTCATTCATTTGTTTTTTTTCTTCTGTTTTTTTCTGTTTGCGTCACTCATTTTACAAAATGGAAAACTTAAAATATCGCATTATTTACGAGTACGAGTTCCGCCGTGGCACTAGTGCTGCGGAAACAACTCGAAGGGTGAATGATGTGTATGGCGGTCGTGTTGCAAAAGAAAACACAGTTCGTTTTTGGTTCCAACGTTTTCGTTCTGGAAATTTCGACTTGCAGAACAAGCCCCGTGGACGGCCTGAGACTCAAGTTGATAATGAAGAGTTGAAGGCTATTGTGGAAGCGGATCCATCGCAAACCACGTCCGAGTTAGCTGCAGGCTGCGGTGTTAGTGATAAAACTGTTTTAATTCACTTGAAGCAAATTGGGAAGATTAAAAAGCTTGAAAGGTGGGTACCTCACGAATTGACTGAAGCAAACCGGCAAACGCGCGTCGACTGCTGCGTTACATTACTAAACCGGCACAATAATGAAGGTATTTTAAACCGAATCATTACCTGTGATGAAAAATGGGTTCTTTACGATAATCGGAAGAGAATTTTTCGAAATTTGGATAACTTCTTGCAAGGGAAAAAATTCAACTCCGATGGGGCAGTCCAAATCGCCTTCAAAGATTTTATTGATTCCCGTCCGACTGGTTTTTTTAGTAAAGGGATCAATGAACTACCTATAAGATGGCAAAAGTGCATAGAAAATAATGGTTCATACTTTGATTAATTAAATATATTATATTAAAAAATATTCGACTTTTTGTTCCTCCCATACAAAACGCCAATTTCATATGTAAGGACCTAATACCAACGTTCAAACAATGCAGTATTTTCTGTGTAAAAATCGAGACAGATTTTCCGTCTCAAGCCGGCTACAATTTACGGTTATATGCTGCCGATACCGGTCGGTAACGTATTACCATTTGGCTGTTTTACGACGAAAGCGGGAACTGTTGCTGTCTAGGTGTCATGGGACTACATCAGATCTTGCTCATCAGGCTACAGACGTCGAGGGAGGGTAGGTATGTCATAATCACGGGTTAGGGTACATCTGGTCCGAATCTCAAACTCATCCGCGGGCGAGATGTCCACTTCACTTTCACCACGCTTGGCAAGCGGATCGATGATCGCAGTCTAGGTGTTACTCAGTTACTCAAAAGAAGGTTTTGCTCCTACTCAGGTAGGGTCTCTAAGTCGGCTCCTACGACATCCACGAGCTGAGTTACCGAGGTCGATATTTTTACGCCGCGAACTCGCATTTTGAGCGGACTAGCAGCACCTCGCGGTTTCACCCGCGTAATTCCCGTTCCCGTGGGAATTCCGGGATAAAATATAGCCTATGTGCTATTCCAGACTACAATCTAATCTCCGTGCCAAAATTTCATCCAGACCCGTTCAGTAGTTTTTGCATCGCAGCGCCTCGCGATTTCACCCGCGTAGTTCTCGTTCCCGTAGGAATTCCGGGATAAATATATCCTGTGTGATATTCCAGACTATAATCTATCTCTGTGCTAAATTTCAGCCAGATCCGTTCAGTAGTTTTTACGTGAAAGAGTAACAAACATCCATCCATCCATCCATCCATCCTTACAAACTTTCGCGTTTATAATTTTAGTAGGATATATCGCCGTTAATAAATTACCTCGTGGTCGTGTGGCACCGATTTAGAATTTGTACCAACTCTTCCAGCGGGTGACGGACGGGCGAGCAGCAGCGCCTCAGGAAATTCATTTCAAGGAATAAACTGGTCTGGGGGGACCAGAATTATGTGGGAATCGACGACCTGAGAAGGACGTAATACCCGCTAAAACCTCTCCGGTGTCCCTCTCTCGCCATTTTCGCCGAACCACGAGAACATTTAAAACCTCCGCGGCCCGGCTGGCGTCCCCTCTTCCTACTATACATGGCCGGCGAGCCCACCCATCCATACACTCGCCGACCCCATTCTTCCGTCACCTTTCCTCCCCCCCATTAAGACACAGACTGGATAGATACTGTTGCAACCGCAAATGTTGGAATTACGATAAGAGTCAATCGCTTATCAGGGAAGGCCTTTGTTCAACGTGGACAAGCAATAGCTGTAAATGAAGTCTTCTCGTGCATCTTCTATATCTAACAAAAACATGAGCTTGTTCCAGCGATATTTCATCATCATCGACTTTTTTATAGTTTCGAAATCAAGATGCTCCCGTAAGCATCATAGTGCCGGTAGTTTTCTAACCTCACCTCACCTCAACAGCCTGTATTGGTCCACTGCTGGACGTAGGCCTCCCCCTGATAAGCGCCTTGTTGGCCTCTATCTCATGGGGGTAATGCCCACAATCCCCACGCTGGGTATGCGGGTTCGGGATCGCAGTTCGACGGTAGAACTGTTATGCAGGGGGCGCTGCAGCCCGCCCCGGGTGGATATCCCTTAGTCGCCTCTTACGACACCCGCGGGAATAGTTGGGGTGGTGCTAATTCTAAGCCGGCACCACACAGCTGCGGTAGTTTTCTAAGCTTGCCTCTTCTAGCATCAGCAGTTTCATCGCACATCGTCATTTCATCTGGCCAGAGACAGACCAGTCCAAAAGTGGACTCGATATGATAATTATTGTGATAGGTAACAATATCAGTATCAAAGTATCAATACTAAATTTGCCGGCTCTTGTTGTAAATGTGACCTAACTTATGACCGTCCCCGTACGTTATTATTATGGACCATATAGAATTAGAATACAGTTCAAACTTGAAAAATTCTACGAATATGAGGAATTCATTGTGAGAAGAAGAGCTATCATACCGCTATTTTAAAACAACTGTTGAAATTTCTGAAAATGTTCACGTTACTTATTACTGAATTTTGATTATGCATAAAACATGGGTTTTGTTATGGTTAAAACATTGTTTATTTTGAAATCTTATAACCATTTGAATATCTTAAATACAAATAGCATCTGAAATTCAAAGATTCAAATAATATAAGCCGTCGAATATAAATCGGAAACAATATGGGCACATTTACATAGATTTCTTGGTCAAAATGTAAAGAAGAAAAATAAGATCAACGAATATCCAATATTTGTCCACTTACCCTATACTAGAAAGCAGCTTTTGCAATTTTGTTGGCAAAGATATATGCAAATATGATTTTGTTTAAAAATATGATTTGAGGACCTCTGTGGCGCAGCGGGCGAAGGTCTGCCTGCGACGCAGAATATTGCGGGTTCGATTCCCGCCTCGGGACTAATGTTTGTACGATCTGCAGACATTTTTCCAGGGCGTTCTGGATGTTTAATACGTATAAATAAAAAAATCTATCTATGTAGGTTATTGTAATAAGTATATCAGTCATCTAGTACCCATAACACAAGCTCTGCTTAACTTGGGGCTAGATAGTGCTGTGTGAATTGTCCAGCATAATTTATTTATTTATTATTTATTTATGATTTACAATAAAATATACCTATCTACTTAACAATAGAGAATACTTTACCAACTATTAGTGCGCAAATGCTTGTCACCACTTGCTTTAAACCAGCAGCCTAAGAAAGCGTGAAAAGAAATGTTAGCTGCATAAAAAACTAAAACGCTTACGAGCAAATAATTCGTCCGGCCACAAAACGGTGTTTCACTATTAGTGGCATGGTTTCATCCCAGCCTACCCCCAGAGGTAAGGCGGGTCCACCCACAGTGAAACATTCCACTTTTCTGTTCGATTCAGACACCCATTGAACACCGTTTCTATTTGTATTAGTACAGCAAACTAATTGAATTAGTAGTGTGTGCAGACTACGGAAGATATTCGGTGCAATTAAATTATGCACGCCCTAGAGTAAGTTTCGATCGGTTTGATCAAAATGTGGGTTACCTGTGTTTGCGTTTCATCGGCAAATGGAGCCGTGGTACTTGCAGCTAGTTTCCACCTGAGTTTCAGTTTACCTAGCTGAGCATATTCTGACTTTGATTAGTTCATTGCATTGATTTGATGGAAAGTCAACCAGCGTGCTGTAGGTATGTCTTTCAAACATACTCAATAACCAATATTGTTAAGAGGCAATTTTACTCTGATAGGAAATAAGCCCTCCGATACAGTAGTTCAACTGAGTAGTTCAACTAGTTGTACAAATAATACACCATTGTATCATGGGTTGTAAATTTAAGGTTGGTAGATAAGGGAGAATTTAAAAATTCTGGAGGAGTAAATATATTAAGCTTCAGAATAAGAATCAATGACGTGTGTTGTTTTATCAACCACATCGTCACCTTCCATCAGGTGAGATTGTGTCAAACAAAGATCTGTCGATCATAAAAAAGCTTAATCTGGCTTATTTCATTGATCAAAGACCACCTTCTAATATCTAAATTCACCAGAGAGGAAAGCGCCTAATCGATGTGTCTTCCGTGGACTGTGCCTGTCGGTTCGCAGTCGACGTGTCACTTTGCGACTTGTTAATTATATATGAGCACTTGAAAATTCTATGCGGCTAAAAACTGGTAAAAATAGAAAGTAAAACTATACAAAATTTTTATCATTTTTAATCAAACAATACAATGCATAATCTACCTAAATTATTCAACCGCTTGTCTCATTTCCGATTTGATCTTTAGTTTGTAATAAACAATCTCTGCCATAAAAACGATGACGCAAATCAGATACATGAACCCCAATCCGTAGAAGCATCCACTTAATGTGTCCATATCCAAAGGTTGAGCTGCCCTTTTATCATGTGTACGATCTTCATTCTCCGTCCACTTACTAATAGCACTTCCAACAATTTTTTCCAGAAATCCTGCTTCTATTAGACGAACTAGAACTGTGTCGACGTCTCTAGCTGGTGGCCAGCCAGGACGCATTATAAAACCCACGAAAACCCGACTCACTGGCTCTTTCAGTCTCTGAAGACCTGTGCCAAGCTCGATTGCCATTAATCTCCCAACCGCTAAGAGAAACCTGTTTCCATCTGAAATATTTTTTATTTGCAAGCGAACATTTTTGAAGCTCAGTACTTTGAAATTTTTGTAGTATTTAGTTCCGTTCAAAACCTTGTGTGGATATTCCAGCCCACCGTAGCCGTCAACTTCTTTAAGAGCTTGATCTAAGTATGTTAAAGGTGCCTCCAGCATAGTATTTTGCAAACCATCAACAAGGTCTACTTGATAAGCTATGCGGATAATCATGCAAAACCAAATCCAGAAGACAAAAAGATAATTAAGTTCCCAAGATTGCGACTGTAGTCTAACCCCCTGACCCAAAAGTATTACAAGTGATTGAAATGATATGCTGATTCTATTTGTTGATCTTTGAAATCCATATCGTTTTATTAAATATGTTATTAATATGAAAAACAGAAATGTTGCGTTGACGGCGTGAGATGTGTCAGTCATGAATGGATGAAGAATCTTACGCCATTGGTTAACTGGTCGCCTTGGAGGACCAAACCAAGACACGTCAAGCATATGGAGGGTGTGAGATATCTGCACCACGGCATATCGAATGTGATCTAAGACGAGAGTTGGGGCAAAAAAGTCTGATCGATTGTTAATCAAATCCCCGAAACAACCAGTTCCATTTCCGTTCGCGTAGGTGCCGACTTTTCCACGATCCATGCACATTATTAAATCTACAGTAGCGTTGAGTTTTTCTACAATCAGACTAAACATCAGACCATCCACACCGAACATTACTCTAGCCGTCTCATTGTTTTCAGGCATTATGATGTATGGCGCCAATGGTAACACCGTTACTCTTATTGGACATCCATGAAAAGACATGAACTTTTTAGGAAACCATGTTTTACCCTCTTTAAATGGAACTGGAGTATAATCTCCGCAGTTTCCTTCTCGATAAGGATAGAAAGTCGTCAACTTGACATCGTCTTCGTTTGTGCTCAATATTATAATATCGGATAGGTAATTGTCCCATGCAGTTTGAGTTATTTCAATCATCTCAGCGTCTGTTATTGGTTGGGTGAGAACTAGTATAAGTCGCATAGGGTTCACTATATCTGCCTTTAGAATTATAACAAACTCTGCAAACTCCTTCACGTTTGCGGCAAAAAGAACTGTTTGCCTGTAGCCATGTTGTTTATAGTACTTCCGTATATCTTCATGATTTTCATTCTGCAGTGCCGTTAAAAGTACGGATCCTTTGTATGAGGTTAAAAATTCTATTATTTGTTGGTCGTTGTTTGTAGAGCACCACACAATGGCAGTCGCAAAGTTGGGTGAATACGTAGAATCTGCTATCAGAAGAGCTTTTTCAACCAATGGCGAGCTTATACAAACTATTTTAGATACTTGGAATAGTAAAATAATTATTCTAAGCCACATTGTGATTTTCCCGATAGTTTTTTCTTGAGGCACGTAATGGGTAGAATGATCCTCAGTGAGTTCAATGTGGAATACTGATGGATTTATGGCATTACCTTGAAATAACTGTGAAAATAAATTAATGAGACTTTGTTTACGATTACTTTGAACCAGCTAGTTTACTTTTACTTTAGAAAATTAGGGGTAGTCAGATTTACGTCCTCTGTAAATGATAGAAACTCTGATTACTAGCTTTATCGCAATTGAACACAAATTTTAAGAAGGTAAATCTATAAAAATTAGGTTCTTCTTAGGAAATTCATTAATATAAATATGGAAAATTTTATAACGAGAAGTGTAAATTCTAACCAATGCAGTGATTAAAAAATACTCATTAAGACGCTACCCAAACAGCGACACCGTAGAAAGTACACTTTTTCGTCGCACCGTTAGCCGTTCTCCGACATATTACAAGCCCGAAAAAAAAACAGTGTATAGTCAAATGTATGGAAAAAAGACTTATACAAAAATATTTTATAAAACGATCTAGGATCTTGAAAAAAAAAATCACAAGAAAGAACAAGAAAAAAATTTTTCGTCTCGAAATGCTCAATATTTTGAGTGACAACCATTAATTATTTTAATACTATATGAAAGGAAATTTTATCAACAAAAGAAATATGTAAAAAGTTTTAAATAAATAAAACCATTAACATAATAAAACCCAAAAAACACATTTTTGTAAGGCGTTTAGCGAAGTAATTGCAAAAATGATTATATTTTGCCAATAGAATTTCAACCTTATTACTCAAACATCCCTTTCAATATATGCTCAAAATAGCTTCCAGTAGCTTCATTCGGAGGCTGGATGCCTCCTCGGACGGACGTGAGGTTATGTAACTTTTTTCGCGATGACAGCTGGGTTCGACGGACGAATTACGATTTTCGACAACTTTTGTTTTGCGGGTTAAATGGTTCATTCGTCATTGAAATAAAGTCTATATTTGATTGAAGCTAAGCCAAAAGAAATTTGCAGGAATTTTATTCATTGACAGACCTACCAATTGAGTAGAATAGGTTTATAGTGGTTTTATCTCTGGTAGCTAGATAGGTAGGTATTAAATTATGTTTAATCACTCATGTTAATCATAATCACTCATGAGTTCTTGGAAGGCAGCAACATAATAAAGAATACTTTATATCGGTATGAACATCAATTTGGATAGCAAGGCATGGTCTGTTGTGGTTTTTATGATTATTTTGTAGAATTACAATCTAAACTAAAACTATCTTCATGATTGTTGCGTTTTATTTCCGGAAAATAAAATTAATTATGTAAGCGAGTAGTACTGAGATTGTGTACAAAATTATATCCGTGAAATTCATCATTCAGCATTCCAACATTCACGTATTTTATTTTACGAATATTTTTATAGATATATATTTATATATTTTTATAGTATCGATTTATAGATTATCTTTTAAAGGGAAATGTATACGATTCTACAACAAAACTCCTAAAGAGTTAAAAGTTATCAAAAAATAATTTCAAACAATTTGTAAAACATATCCTTTGTTAAAAAGGCTTACTACAAAATATCAGACTATCTCTAGAGGATAAAAAACTTAGGTACCTATTGCTAATAGTATTGCTCCAGCTCGAAAACTAACACCCTAACAAGGTAAAGGTTTCTTGTTCGCTTCTTTACTTTACCTTAAAAAGATTGAAGTGAACAATAAATTAAAGTAATCACTTTATTTCCCAGTTTTACTCTTGAACCTTATTTGAATTTATTGACGTGTCCAAGACTCCTGTAAGGGGTAAAGGAAATAAAGCACTGTTATATTTCATTTTATATCTGATTATTTGATTGACGACCTCTGTGGCGCGGCGGGGAAAGGTCCACCTGCGACACAGGAGGTTACAGTTAGTTTGATTCCCGCCTCAGGACAAATGTTTGTACCATCTGCAGATATTTATTCCAGGTGTTCTGGATGTCATAATCATAATCACTTTATTGCATGTCTTATGTATATAAAAAATATCTAGTGTGTAGTGTATTTAATAAGTTTATCAAAATAAGTATACCATAACACAAGCTCTAATTACTTTGGGGTTTGATGATGTTGTGTGGCTTGTTCAGCATTATTTATATTTTAATTTTTTTTTGAGAAAGCCCTCCAAAACCAAATCGAAATATCTTCAACGATTGACACTTTTGTAATCCATTTAGACCTCAGTTGTTTTGACTAAATTAGTATATTTTTTTAATGTATAAAGTTTTATCATAATGGTCGGTGATATTGTCGGCACTTTAACATGCATGAAGATGATATTATTTTTTTAAGTGTTTCTGATTTCTATGAATAACTATCGATGAATGTAATTTTTATTATAATTGAGAAGCTACAATGAGCGACGTAGGTTTTATTAAGGTATTTTACATGCAACGATAGCAAAGCCGCGGGCAAATGTTAGTTAACATTACATTATTACCTTGTGATTGTGCTATCAACCAAAATAAAACAAAAGTTTGCCTCTTCTACAACAGATAAATTTGGCATAAGTCTATGTTAAAAATAAGCGCCTCTGCCGACCACATTTGGTAATATTGACATGCAATCTGACAGTCTTAGTTTTCCACGGCAGCGCCTTAAAACTCTTATCTCTAGAATTGGTTCACAGTACTTAACTATGTTGTGCTGCAGGTAGACGGAAAGTAGAATGGAATTCTGGTAACCAATAACAAAGATAAATTAAATTAACATACATTTCAGATGTTACCTCAGTAGAATAATGTTTGAATTTAATAAAAGAACTAAATAATTATCTTGTTCCAATTTCAAACGAAACTTTTATGTCATCACAGTGATACCTAGTTAAAGTCTGCATTAAAACTTAATTAAAGCTGTCACAAAAAAGGCATAAAAGCTATGATCGTTCAAAGCTGGATTCTTTGTTTCTTTTCGTTTGCTTATTTATTTCATAGTAATGCGAATTTAAAACACTATATTGAATTCTTAAGTGCTGGTTTGACAATCATCCCTTATACTTATAAACTTTCATACATTGCTAGGAGTCGTTTGTTTTCTTCTTTTGAATTACCTAATCAGAGTGACAAAAGCGCTGTCAAGCAATTAATTAATAAATAATGCCTCTGGGTGACGTCACTTTATCTCAGTCTCTAGTTTAAAAAATGAATGAACAACAAAGTTTAGGTAGGTACCAATGTAAATACAAAGCAAAATGAGTGCAAAAAATATGTGAGCAGTAAATTATGTAAAAACGAGGTTGTTGCAATTTAAAGACAATAACTGAATAGCTGTTGATGAGTAAATGATAGAAACGCTGATATACAAGCATTATCACAATTTAACACAAATTTTAAGCAGGTACATCAATAAAAATTAGGTTCTTCTTATGAAATTTATAAATATACTAAAATATTACGATCTCTTACGCATATTATAGATTTGAGCGAATGTTATGATTTAGTGCGGTGTGGGGAAGGTATATCATTCCAACAGGGAGAAACTGCAAAACGGAATGAACCTCGAAAAGTAACTGTTCTATGTTTTGGTGTCAGTAAAATAAGATTAGAGCAAGCTCTACGTGGAAATCTAGAGTAACTTTCAGACGCCCATTCTAGATTTTTGTAAAGGTAAGGGGGGATTTAAATTTGATAACGCCAAACAAAAGAGTCGCCAAGTGCAAGTCACTGCGTGTATATATTTATATATTTAGCAAGTTTGACGAATTCTGGTGTAGGGTCTCCTCGTGCATCTTATGCTATATCTAACATCAACATGAGCACATCACCGACTTTTTTATTGTTGCAATCAAGTAGCTCCCTTAATAATAGTGCCTGTATTTTTTTCTAATAACCCAAATTTTTGTGTAGCTTGCCGGTTACCTTACAGCATCTGCCAGCAGTTCCTTCACAAATCGACATTTCACCTGGCCATAGACTGTCCAGGCCAAAAGTGGACTAGATAGTGCTGGTGATAGGAGTCGGAATTCGGTTGCAGGCAGCCGTCCCCATTACGTGCAGCAACCTCGACGTCTTCGTCGTCCCCATTGAGTATTCGTCCAAGTTTTCACGCACATAAATTGCGGCCTGCTATATGACAAGGGCGGGTACGGTCAAGATCCCCAAAGACTCAAAATACGGCCGCGCAGACTCATCCTGTGGAATTCGTACCATCGCTCTTATCGCTCTCTTTTGGAGTCTGAAGACGCGCTCCCAATCGGATGCACGCCCCCAAAGCTCCACACCATACTGAAGGAGCGAATGTTAGCAAAATAAATGCTTCTCACCATAGCTCTGTCCAAGGTAGCTGAGAGGCGCCATAGAGCAAAGCATGACCTGCCTATCTTCTTGCATAGTTTGTCTATATGCGCCTTTCACGTTAGACTATTGTCCAAGGTAAACCCAAGGAAAGTAGTAATGTCAGTGAGTTGTAAGTAGTTAGAGTAGCTAAACCAAACAAAAAACGTGTCGCAACTTGATGACAGCGCGCTCGACCCCGCCCACAAGTATTCGCTGCAGCGCTCATAGATTTTTTCACCGCAGAAGGGACAATTCAGACAGCTATTTTGCACACAAAACTGAATTTTAATGCAGTAGCTATGAATATTATATTTTAAAACATGAAAATATTTACAGTAAATTAAAATTAATTGTTGAGGGTTTAAATCATTGTTTTACAATAAATTGGTATTCTAACGAATAAGTAGGTAGGTACATCCGTACATAGGTACTTGCATTAACTAGACCCCACACCTTATCATATCTGTCCCAAGGCGGGAATCGAACCCACCTCCTGCGTCCCAGGCGGACCTTCGCCCACCACGCCACAGAGGTCGCCAATCGATCTATTACAAATTTATAAACCTTAAGATACCTATTTGTTCAGACGACAATATAGGTAGGTATGGTATAATTCAGCTTAAGTTTATGACGATTGCAAAAGATGCCTACAGTAGGTACCTACTAACTACTGTTACTGATCAGACAGACGACATACCTAGGGTGAGTAATATGAGTTAAAAATAATAATCAGTTAAACCTTTGTCACCAACCCTTTAGGTACCTAATGTACTTACCTACACATCCCATCTGTACGAATCACTTTTCATAATCTATGATTTTCAAACAAAATGTCAGGTACAATAGAAAATAATATACAAAAATTAATTTTGGTTGGTTTTAGTTGATATTCTGTTTATTAACCGATGAAAAGTAAAGCCACTATCTATTTTCTTCGCAGTTGATTCATTTTTAGACGTTTTAACAAGCAAGACGGCATTTTTAATTTGGTTTTATTCGCATGTGGTGTCGCGATGGGCGTAGGCGAACGACTAAATGAGTTGTTGCCGACCGGCAACAACTCATGGCGCAAAGTTGTTGTTCGCGGGTGTCCGTTCCATACGCTAGTAATAGTAGTTCAATGAGTAATGTGGACTTAGTTGACTACTTCGCCTCCCAGGCTCACGGCCATCGGCAGACTGCAGTGCCCAGCCAGGTTAAAGTGCTTGAAGTTAGTTTTCGCGACATTTAGAATGAGACCGTTCTGATTAAACCACTTCTGCAATTCACCTGCTACTGAGTTGAGCTTTTCCTGCAATGTTTCCAGATTAAAATAAAGTATTTTCGCAAAATTTATTGTGCTCAATTACGAATTAAAAGTATAGAGTACGTTAGCACGAAATAAAGTAGGTTAGGTACAATACTTTATTATAAAGTACGGGTGGCAACCCTAGTTACTTACCGTGTTTATGTACTTGTTATAGTGTTAAATTTTATTGTAGATATTGTAACAATACCTATTCACCTAATTTAGACGAATGTTTGTCGTGGTTGAGTGTTCGTGTAAATCGCCAATGTTTCATTACAACCTTTTGTTAATTTGATATTTTAAGTTTGTATGCAAATAACACAAAAAAAAATAAAAGAAGATGTGATTATAATAAAAATATAGTTTTTTTCTATTATTCGAATAATATTCGAATATTCGAATAGTAACCCGAAAAAAATTCGAATATTCGAAAATAAAATTTTCGAATATTTGCAAGCCCTAGAATCTAAAAAGTTCTGTTGGAGTAAAATTATTAGGTATAGCTTCAGAATCAATGGCGTAATAAATAAAAAAATCAATCATAAAAAAATGCTTACTCTAGCTTATTTTATTTGATCAAAGAGCACCCTCTAAAATCTAAATTCACCAGAGAGGAAAGCGCCTAATCGATGTGTCTTCCGTGGACTGTGCCTGTCGTTTGGACGTCGACGTGTCACTTTGCGATTTGCTAATTTATTTAAGAGCACTTGAATATTCGATCTAGGCGGCTAAAAATAGGTAAAAATAGAAAGTTTAACTCAACAAACTTTTTGATATTTTTTTATCAAATTATACAAAGCATAATCATAATTTAAACGTTATTATTCAATTATTCAATAAAACGTTGTTAATCAATAATTTACCTTTTTTATTCGGCAAGGAAATTCGTTTATAAATAAACTGGGCCGCGATTACGGTGTGGTAAGGCACGGCATTACGGCTCAAACGTTAGCAGTTGAAACGTTAGGGTGCGCGTTCACAGGCCGGCATCGGACAATCCGCTGACAAGTGCGTCCACTGATCGGCGATCCGAATGACGTCATTCGCATTAAATAGAAAAGTTGCCTTCAAGAATTCAAGTATCTTCGCCGGCATTGTCGACAGTTCGCTCCGTGCGGTACGGATTTTTATTGTCAAACCATTGATGGGACCAGTGCGGATTGTCTGATGCCAGCCTGTGAACGCGCACCCTAACGTTTCAACTGCTAACGTTTGAGCCGTAATGCCGTGCCTCACCACACCGTGATCGCGGCCTGGTCTGGAGGCGGGGGGCAGAATTATGTGGGACTCAACGCCCTGGAAGGACGTAATACCCACTAAAACCTCCACGGTGTCCTTCGCCATTTTCGCCTAACCACGGGAACATTTAAAACCTACCGCGACTCGACTGGCGTCCCCTCTTCCTCCTATACATGACCGGCGAGCCCACCTCTCCATACACTCGCTAAACCCATTCTTCCGTCACGTTTTCTCCCCCGATGCAGTATCTACCTAGATTATTTAAACGCTTGTCTCATTTCAGATTTGATCTTTAGTTTGTAATAAACAATCTCTGCCATAAAAACGATGACGCAAATCAGATACATGAACCCCAATCCGTAGAAGCATCCACTTAATGTGTCCATATCCAAAGGTTGAGCTCCCTTTTTACCATGTGCACGATCTTCATTCTTCGTCCACTTACTAACAGCTCTTCCCTCAATTTTTTCCAGAAATCCTGCTTCTATTAGACGAACTAGAACTGTGTCGACGTCGCTAGCTGGTGGCCAGCCAGGACGCATTATAAAACTCACGAGAACCCGACTCAGTGGCTCTTTCAGTCTCTGAAGACCTGTGCCAAGCTCGGTTGCCAAGAATTTCTCAGTCGCTAAAAGAAACCTCTTTCCATCTGAATTTTTTTCTGTTTCCAAACGAACATTTTTGAAGCTCAGTCCTTTGAAATTTTTATAGTATTTAGTTCCATTCAAAATCTTGTGCAGATATTCCAGCCCACCGTAGCCGTCAACTTGTTTGAGAGCTTGATCTAAATAAATTAAAGGTGCCTCCAGTATAGTATTTTGCAAACCATCAACAAGGTCTACTTGATAAGCTATGCGGATAATCATGCAGAACCAAATCCAGAACACAAAAAGATAATTTAGTTCCCAAGATTGTGACTGCAGTCTGACCCCCTGACCCAAAAGTATTACAAGTGATTGAAATGATATGCTGATTCTATTTGTTGATCTTTGAAATCCATAGCGTTTTATTAAATATGTTATTAATATGAAAAACAGAAATGTTGCGTTGACGGCATGAGATGTGTCAGTCATGAATGGATGAAGAATCTTTCGCCATTGGTTAACTGGTCGCCTTGGAGGACCAAACCAAGACATGTCAATCATACGGAGGGTGTGAGATATCTGCATCACGGTGTATCGATTGTGATCTAAGATGAGAGTTGGGGCAAAAAGGTCCGACCGATTGTTAATCAAATCCCCGAAACAACCAGTTCCATTTCCGTTCGCGTAGGTGCCGACTTTTCCACGATTCACGCACATTATTAAATCTACAGTAGCGTTGAGTTTCTCTAGAATCAGACTAAGCATAAGTCCATCCACACCGAACATTACTCTGGCTGTCTCATTGTTTTCAGGCATTACGATGTATGGCGCCAATGGCATGACCGTTACTCTTATTGGACATCCATAAAAAGACATAAACTTTTTAGGAAACCATGTTTTACCCTCTTTAAATGGAACTGGAGTATAATCTCCGCAGTTTCCTTCTCGATAAGGATAGAAAGTCGTCAACTTGACATCGTCTTCGCTTGTGCTCAATATTATAATATCGGATAGGTAATTGTCCCATGCAGTTTGAGTTATTTCAATCATCTCAGCGTCTGTTATTGGTTGGGTGAGAACTAGTATAAGTCGCATAGGGTTCACTATATCTGCCTTTAGAATTATAACAAACTCTGCAAACTCCTTCACGTTTGCGGCAAAAAGAACTGTTTGCCTGTAGCCATGTTGTTTATAGTACTTCCGTATATCTTCATGATTTTCATTCTGCAGTGCCGTTAAAAGTACGGATCCTTTGTATGAGGTTAAAAATTCTATTATTTGTTGGTCGTTGTTTGTAGAGCCCCACACAATAGCAGTCGCAAAGTTGGGTGAATACGTAGAATCTGCTATCAGAAAAGCTTTTTCAACCAATGACGAGCTTATACAAACTATTTTAGATACTTGGAATAGTAAAATAATTATTTTGAGCCACATTATGATTTCTTGATGAATTTTACTTTAGACGTGATGTAATGCGATTACGAAACGTAATGCGTAGAATGATATCCTCAATAAGTTAAATATTGAATACTGATGGATTTATGTCATTACCTCAAAATAACTGAGACAATAAATTACTGAGACTTTGTTTACGATTACTCTGAACTAGCTAGTTTACTTTTACTTTACACAATTAGGAGTGGTCAGATTTACGTCCTTAATTATGATGAAGGAATCAAAATACTGTATCTGCTTACCTTGTGCTGTATGTATGAGTAAATGATAGAAACGATGTTAAAAAAACTACGCTGCAAAATTAATAGTGAATGAACACAAATTTTAGGAAGGTATATATATATACTCACTTGTGATATATCATCAATAAAATGTTTGTTTCTTTTTTATGAAATTTATTAATATAAATATGGAAAGTTTTATATTTTGAAAGAAGTGTACATTTTATCGAAATGCAGTGATTAAAAAATTACTCATTTAAACTCTTATCTCAAAATTTGGTTCACAGTGCTTAACTATTTATGGTCTAGATAGATAGAAAGTAAAATGGAATTTACTTAACAAATAACAAAAATAAATTAAATTAACATAAACTTCAGTTGGTACCTAAGTAGAATAAAATTAGTCTTTAGTTTCGATATATAAAAAACTTAATAATATCTGATTTAGATTCAAAACGGAACTCATCAATTATGACAGTTAGATATTAAAATATGCATTAAAACTTTATAAAAGCTGTCATAAAAAATAGACATAAAAGCCATACATTCATCGTTCAAAACTAGATTCTTTGTTTCTTTTTGTTTGCTTATTCATTTCTTAATAACGCGAATAAAACATTATTATTGTATTCTTAAGTGCTGGTTTCATCCCTCTTACTTATAATAGTCTTTTTTTTATAACTTTTAAAGTCTTTTTCTTTTACTTATAACTTTCACACATTGCTAGAAATAGTTTGTTTTCTTCTTTAAGGCATAAGTCAGAGCAGAACTAATATATAAACTGCTATGTTCTGTGTGTATGTTATGTATGTTTAATATTATATTTGAGAGAAAAACGTTGTCAAGCAACTAAGTAAATAAAAAATGCAAAGGTCAATTTCCTTTAGGATTACAACGACCTCTTCACAAAATGCAGTGCATGTGTTATGGGTACTAGACAACTGATTTACTGCGTATATATATATTTTTTTGTATTAGTATGTAGGTAGATAGGTACATGAAAAGTATTTTACAGTCTTTTATAAGTATGGGGGACAGTGTATCAAATAGTCTACCATAGACAAGAGAATCTTAGAACACCAGCAAGCATACTTAGGTACTATTTCTTCAACAATACAAAATTTATCCTCCTCTCTGCGTGAGAACAGCGTCTACCAATAGGATGGCTCCGTTGATGATGGCCAGAGAAGCCTTAGCCAAGTTCTTGTCTCGATCGTCACCACGGTAAGCGTTTTGGTATCTGAAATTTTAAAAGATAAATTTTAACTAGCTGTGGAAAGAGATAGGAGAGAATTGTCCAGCAGTGAAACACTGTATACATGGAGAGTTGTGATTTTTCGTCACGTTGACTAGCCGGCTTGACGAAGTATTTCTAGTTTTTTGTTTGTGTGGTTTTATCGATGTTGTTTCTTGGTTTTTTTATTTCTCTGATACTGACCCTGACATTCCACGAGCTATGTAATTGCTAATGCAGAATGAGAACTTCCATACAGCGTGAGTGCAAATTTAGTGCAAAGATAAGAAAAAAAATACATATATAGATACATTTTTACTTGGCTATGTTTTCTAACGCGTGTATCCATGATTCGAGACGAATAATTCCACGTCATTCTCTCATCTCTTTTTTGTCATCGAACTATCTTCATAATCATTATGGAGGTAGACCAGTATATTCGTATGTATCCGTATAAAAAGTCCTGTGTGATGCCGGCTTAGAATATGCACCACCCAAACTCTTCCCGCGGGTGTCGTAAGAGGCGACTAAGGGATATCCACCGGGAGCAGCACCCCCTGCAAAACAATTCTACCACCGAACTGCGATCCCCAACCCGCAAGCCCAGCGTGGGGATTATGGGCATTATACATGTGATAGAAGCCAAATAGGCGCTTATCAGGAGGAGGCCTGCGTCCAGCTGTGGACCAATACAGGCTGTTGAAGTTGACGATATATATAAAGTAAGCGTTTTTCCCGATATCGTCTAACCTAATTTATGGAAGTGACTGTTATTTAAAGAAAGTTCGAAGTTTCTCAGAAATATAAATAAACAAGACCATAACGAGTATTATTTCATAAGTGGTAGGTTGGTTTAAAAATTTTAGATTCTTCATTTCTTTGTTTTAAGATTCTGGCTTTTGTTATTAATTTATGGTGCGTAAGCCCTCTTATAGGCTGATGATGATGATGATGATGATGATGCCCTCATACTCGGGATAATTTCTAAGAAATTAAATAATATCCCAAAAACTCATTTTTAAGCAAGAAACAGACTGATCCCACGTATGCAGCGAATGCGACGCATTATGATGAGATCTGGATGCTTGAATTTGTAAGAAAAGACAATAGATGGCTTTGAGACACCTATCGTACCCCACGCCATCCAACGTTTCCCACATTTCGTCGTATACCTACATTACGTTGCGTGGCGGGGGCTCAGTTTGTTTCTAGCTTTGCAGCAAAAACTTACTGGTGGACCCAATAACTCACCTATCAGATTAGAATCTAGCTACGTAATGCTTGTAGGTATGTACGATATCAATTCACTTTTCCAAATTACCTATTCATTACGTGCGTCAATTTTCAATTGTTGAAAATGTTTACTAGGATTTTTTATACCACCATGGAGGTCCCTGCCTCTCGTGTCGTTATATTTAAAACTAGCTTTTGCTTGCGGTTTCACAAGCGATTTTACGACATTACAGATGCCTTTGTTAATCTAAGCGTCAAACTACCTCTGTGAAAAATTGAAGTTCGAACAGTTTAGTAGTTTTGGCGTAAAGAGGTAACCAACATGCAAACATCATTTATGATATAAGTAAGTGTGGTGTCGAAAATACCTGTCAATAATAATAGCACCACTGGCTACGAACAGAGCCACGCCAACCAGCGAGTAGAAGATGTCGATACGCTTGTGGGACGGGGTCTGCATAATGTAACCTGAAACAAGTAAAACACATATCTAAACATGTACAAAACTAAATTATTCTTGTTTGTGGTTGCAAGATTACAGCTTTGGTAAAAATATTGTTGGAGAAAGAGCCGTTTCTTTAAAGAGACCAATGAGGAACGACGATGGTAGTGTCAAGGATTATTTTCGCAGTTTTCTCATGAAAATTTATATCCATGCTAATAACGAATCTCCATTAAAGAAGGTAGATAGTATCTGCAGACTACTTTGTATCCCGTAAAAGCGCGTGCGCAGCCACGGACAGAAGCTAGTTTTGTAGTTACTTTTTTTTTAATTTGACAGTTGACTCAATGGATAAATTGGAAATAGCCAATGACATGAGTGCTATAGGCTACGTTCCAAGTACCGCGAAGCAACGCGCAAAAGCTTGCTTTTGATAAATCGCAGAACATACAGGGGGGTTAAATCGATAGGTACTGAGGTTCCACGCCCCCCATCCACCGATGATCCACCCCTCAAGTTACACCCTGTATTAAGGGGTCTTTGTATACCTGCAGCAGCGCCGGCGAAGATGATGAGATATCCCACGAAAGTGCCGGTGACTAACATGCCGATGTCAGCTGCAGCATTGTAGCTGTTGTAGTGGAGAGCCACGCATGAACAGGTCAGCGCCTGGAAATAGCAGGATTTATGTTAAAACTATGTAAATAACAGTTAAGTTTTCCTACGCATAAGAGCGTATCACCATCAAGCACAAATCAAGCAGAATATCAATCAAATTGGTGAGCACTGCAGTGAAGGTAAAATTAAAAGTGTATTTATTTTACCAGAACATAGAGGTAAAAAAGATACTTATAAAATTAAACCTTACATGAACAGAAAAACTGAAAAAAATCAATCTCAACTTTGCATGTGCTATGGTAGAGTAGGTAGATCATTCGTCGTAGATTATTCCTCCATAGCGCTATTTATCCGAAGTGTGATTAATTTGTCCGGACGTTGAAAAATCTTGAAACATAATGTAGTTTCTAACTCTGTCTCACGAGCTAAAGTTCTTAGCCTTAAACTTCACAATTAAATAGATTGAAACACAATGTCGTAGTATAAACCACTCGGTTTTCATTTGCCACATTGCAAATCCGCAAATCCAAGCTAACCATCAACTGGTTTATCGTACAGGTATAATTTCCACCACATTTCCGCCCTATGCTTTAACTGAAAGCATGACGTCACAGCCGTATTGCATATCAAAGAATGACGTCAGGTGACCTGATCCAACGGAAGGTGACATCAGCTCGCTATAAAAGACGCGGGAGCGACTACGAGGCGCGAGGTCGACCAGTATCTAGACCTTGCGACGTGCTCAGAGTTTATGAATTGAGTCTTCTTCTAACGAGTCATAAGTGCAATAAAATTTGATGTTCTCGAGAATAATTCTAATCCAGACCATCTCGTGACGAGATGAAAATCTTTGGGTCAGGGACTTGCTGGTTTACATTAAAGATGCGCGACTGCGAATGATCTGGCCAGTCGAATGATCTACAACTACAAATTTATTCATTCGACTTGAATATTAGATCATCTTCAAAGTCGAATGACAACTACTAATTAGTAATTACTAATGCCTCTACGAATTAATCGAGGCGTCGAATAACCAATTGAGTTCGACTGCCCGACTCAAGCAGTTGGCATTACTAACCATATTAGTGACTAATTCGGTTAGTAATGGCGAGTCGGGGAGTCGACGCGAAAACGCCACTCGCCATTACTAACAAAATTAGTTACTAACTTGCCCTAGTCATTCGAATGGTTCGAATGATTTGTGAAGTCGAATAATTCGAATGAAATCATTCACAATCGTGCATCTTTAGTTTACATTGTTCGTGTATAAATGGCTAGTAGCAGCTGTGTATTTTGGCCCCACCTGCTGTAATAGGATTTCTTGCCTGTTGTACCGCTGAGTTGATTCTTATATGTTGATCAAAAACATTTTGCATTTTATTATAGTAGGAGATTCGTGCCTGAGACTATTTTCTCTGTGGATTTAATTGTTTTCTCGAGGTAGTTAAAACAATGCTCTTCGTAGAGTAATGAATAAATTACGGGAACAATACGAATGCGTAAGCTGACCTTGTAAAGGGTAAAGTATACTCATCAACACAAATTTAATAATGACCAATGCGGTCATAGGTCGTGCCTACGGTAATATAATTAACTAGTGTGATTGATAAGGCATTTTGATAGACCATTGCGTCAACAACAAAAATGGTTTGTTAACTAATTGTAACTATAGTTTATTAACTAATGTTAATAATAATTTTATCGTTAATGTCCGAAAGGATAAACTGTTGAACAATTCAATAAACGATGTACACAGTTTGAACAATAAATGTTTCTTATTCTTATTCGTAAACTGGTATCATGAATGTAAAATACTAGGAAAAATTACGGTACCTGATGAATACTTATTTTTGATATATCTTCATGTTTCCTAGAGAGTTCATCAAAATTTCTTGGTATTTCATATGTATAATCTTAGCTACCTAAAGTAGTAAACTTTAATACTCTTTCCGGATACTCCTACTGGACTTACACCTACCGGGATATCAATTATTAAAACGTCAAATGTGAGTTGGACTCGCGCACTGAGGGTTCCGTAAGACCTTGTAACTTGCCTATCCTATGCCTATTATCATGATTCGAGGTCACGGGAAGTACCCTATAGGCTTTGGTCTATAGCAAGAATCAAAAACATTTTTTGGTGAATAAACTATTCACTTACGGTTTTAGGATTTTTTCCTTTACTCGTGCTATAAGACCTTGCTTCTTGCCAAATTTTATGATTCTACGTGAACAGGAAGTACCCTATATAGGTTTTGATCCATGGCGAGAATCAAAAGTATTTTTTTGTGAATAAACTACAAATTTACTGTTTTCGGATTATTCCCTTTACTTGTGCTATAAACCCTATAACAAAGCATCAATGGGAAATAATTTGGTAACATAAACCTACCAATGAGATAAATTTAAACATTAACTGTGTACTAAAACTAACTTTAAGTAGGTAGGAATTGGTAGGTATATATTATAGATAATAGCAGAAGTATGTTACTGTATGTGTATTCATATGTACAAAAAAATGTTGAAAGCACATGTCTACACGATAGAATAATAAAACCACATAAATGTAACACTATTAGATAACATAATTAGTTATGATTAGTAATTTAATTTAAGCCTCAAATCCCAGGAGTTATTTACCTACTTAAAATTCGTTTTAGTACACAATACTTGTGTGTGAACATTTTGACCTTATTGCCCTGATAAAAGTGGTTAGAACAAACTACATAGTATCGCAAACACATTAAAGTAAGGCCATTTTATGTTCGCCTTGATAACGCCTATAGGGCGTGAATTTAATTTAAATTTCGCAATTTGTACCGTATAATTTTATGCAATTTGAGCTAAAAGGTAATTTTTATATTTAGAAACTCGCTACTGATAAACATTCTCAATGTATTTTGTTTATTGTATGCCAATGCCACTCGATGTTGGAGTTTTATTGCATTTCGCTGTATGATATGCCAGTACAAGTATAGTACAAAATTTGTACTATACTTGTACTGGAAAATTTAATGTTAGTAACCGTTGGGTTAAAAGGGACACGTCTTCTGGCCATTGACCTTCGTTTAACGATTGTTATTATCGCTGTATCAAAATGGGGTTAACAGCTTAATTAATCGACATTCATTAAGGACATTTAAAACAACGGTAAGTTGTTACAGTGACACGAAACATGTGTACTAAGCCCAAAGGGGTTGATTCTGGACCCCGAGCGGATCCACTATTTTCTACTATATTTTTTAGTTTCGAAAAGGGGTTTGAAGATTTTTATGGAGAGTGGCCCTAACATTTATTTTTTTGTCAAAATCGTCGCTTACAATAAAAGTTATATATTTCGATAGAGGACAATAAAACAAATAAATAATGTCCTAAAGCATCAGGTTTCTGAAATATTCATATATGAAGAAAAAATAACTAATTTTCATCTGTAAATATCTCAGAAATTTGTTTTAGTGTCCTCTATCCAAATTTATAACTTATTTACGTGTACTCTTACATTATTATTATATTGTTTTGAAATAACAAAGGATTTAAATAATTTGAAAAAAAAACATTCGTGAAATATTAAATAATGCAAGACGTGTGCGTGTAAAAAATACGAATAGTAAGAAATAAAACGTCAAGTCCGAGTCAGACTCGCACTAGGGGTATAATTGTAAGACCTTGTTTCTCGCCAAATTTTATGATTCTAGGTCAACGGGAAGTACCCTATAGGTTTTGTGTGCGTTCCCTTGGAAGTTTCAAAATATTCAGACATAAGCGGCTATAACTTTTGATTGCGCTGACCTAGAAGTTTAATTTATATCGAAGCTTCAAGAGGTTACGGACCTGAGTTTTGATGTTAATTCGAACTCCACGCGTTCCTAAGAAAAGGGAGTTGACAGACGGACAGACAGACAGACGGACAATAAAGTGATCCTATAAGGGTTCCTTGTTTACTTTTGAGCTATGGAACCCTAAAAATAACAAGAAATAATAACTTAATTAAAAAAAACTAAATTCACAAGTTGATACCCTCGGGATTCAGAATTATTCCCTTACGGCTTATTTGTAGTCGTGGACATAATTTTATTTCCCGTGTTAATTTGTAAAAGTAAAAGTGCTTTAATCGATTAAAGTTCGTTACTATAAGTAGGTAGGTCTTTACATGGGCAGTCGAAAATTATCCTACTAATATTATAAACGCGAATGTTTATATGGATGGATGGATGGATGAATGTTTGTTACTCTTTCACGCAAAAACTACTGAACGGGTCTGGATGAAATTTTGCACAGAGATAGATTATAGTCTGAAATAGCACATAGGCTATATTTTATCCCGGAATTCCTACGGAAACGGGAACTACGCGGGTGAAATCGCGAGGCACTCCTACGCAAAAACTACTTTACGGATCTGGATGAAATTTTGCACAGAGATAGATTATAGTCTGGAATAGCACATAGGCTATATTTTATCCCGGAATTCCCACGGGAACGGGAATTACGCGGGTGAAACCGCAAGGCGCTGCTAGTAAAGAACATAAAACAGGGCCGCGTACACGGATGCTAGTGGTTGTAAAGAAAACATTAACTTGCTATGTCTTAGATAAGGCTGTCTTGCTTACTACTCGTACTCGAAGATTATAAAGAACTTTAAACAGAGCCGGCGTCCGGTTATCGTACTGGTCGTAAAGAAAACGTTAACTTGCTATGTCCTGGTTTCGTCACAGCTCTTCACATGAGCGATATCTATGGTTTTCCATGTCAGTAACCATCTATTTAGTTAGACGGAATGCTTTTGTAGTACCTAACGAAAACACGTATTGTTTTATTGGGAAATAGGACTTTCGAATAGTTTTTAAATTAAGACTATTTACCACATTATATATAATAGGTAGTACAGGCTTTTATAATCCTATCTCAAGTTCCAGGTCCTCACAAAACAGTTAACCTGTTTATACCCAATCCTAACACAATTATTATTAAGAAAACCTTTCTGTGAGTGGAAATAAATGCCTTATTATTATATCGTATAACATATAAATGTGGTACAAAATAAACCACTTACGACAACTTACAAGACGGTCCATCAACCCACAGAGATTATATCAGCGAATCAAGCCGCCTCTGGAATGGAGCGTAATGGATGAGTTCCGTAGACTTTCCTTGTCTGATGCCGACCTACTTGTTAGGAATTTATGGATGATTGAAAGACGTTTGGTATAGGATTTCACTTGTATTGAGTTACACACTGTTTAACATTACTTTAAAGACTATACACTAAATAACAGCCTATATTCACAAAGAAAAAAATAAAAAAATAAATAAAATTATGTCCACAACTACAATTAACTAAGCCGCAAGGGGGTGATTCTGAACCCCGAGGGGATCAACTTGTGTTTTTTTTATTAAGTTATTTTTTTTGATCCCGTACGTTCAAAAGCAAAATGGGAACTAGGAACCCTTATAGGATAACTTTGTTCTCCGTCTGTCAACCCCCTTTTTAATAAATTACTGAGAGCCTAAACGTCTTTTTGCGAGGTAGTGTTAGAAGAAAGCGACCTAAGAAAGAGATAGATGTATTTAGGCTCAATCCTAAACACTACTTGCATACGGGTGGGTGGTTTATTATTCGACTTGTTTACGTTACGCTTGAGCGGATGTGGCTCTAAAATGTACTTGGTCTGTTTTCAAGGAAATATTTAATTACTAGCTGCGCCCTGCGGTGATATCTATGTTTATCCCATGGGAACGCACTTTTTCGGGATCAAAAGTAACTATTTTTAAAGTAACTAGTTTTAAAAGGGGATATAAGTTTTCTTAGTACTAAATTTAATTCAAATCTGTTCAGCCGTTTGAGTGTGAAGGAGATACAAACATAGATACAAACATTTGCCTATAAAATTATTAGTGTGACGAACGATACGCTTGAATCTATACTATATCAAAGCTCAGATGTAATTTTATTGTGAATCAGAAAATCGCCTTGAAGTTAAGTTCCTCGGAAGCGGAAGAATAGTCTACCTTTGACTAATGAATTCAAGTTGAATTCATTACTCAAAGGTGAAGTCAGAAGAATTATTCAACTGCTAAATCTTTGAATTTTTTGAATTATCTTTTCGTCGATTTGACGAAGAGATAATTAAAAAAATTCAAATACTTCAATGATAATGAACCTCCCGAAACTGTAAGATTTAGGCATAAACAACACATCCATCAGGATGGTTCTTGTTAGATCCATTGAATAGATCCACGATGGATCTATTGAGATTTTATTTATGATTAAATCCAGTTTGGATGGAGTGGATCCATCCATAATAGACACCACTTTTATTACCTACGCATAAAATACAGTAGTGTTTTGATTCTCATAATCAAATAAATTAAAATTAACATTATGATCTAAGTTTTTATGACTCATAAGGTTATACCATAAAACTACATTTTAGGAAGTCGTAAACCATTTTGAGTTCCGGTTTCATAATAACTTAATATGTCTTAAAAATAGGTCTATCTATGCTCCTGTGTAGGTAGGTAGATTGATATAAATTATTTTAAGCTTTTTATTGGGATGTCCGATCCTAAAACATTATTTGTTGCTTTGAGCTCAGGATGTTTTGAAAAAGAAACGCAGACAATATATTCCTCGCATGTTCTAAAATGGCGGATGACCTACTATTTGTGATAGACGCAGAAGTGTGTGCAAAGGTTCTAGCAATAGACAACAATCTACGTTTTAGCACTACTCACCAATCCATATAAACAATGTGAAGCGTGTTGATTCACCAGCTCGACATAACGTAACGCAAGCACTAGGAATAACTCTGGTTGACCGCGCTCGCATGATTCTACGCCTTGATAACAATTGTTTGTCATTGTTTCGAGAAAAAACGGTCATAAATTATTCACAATGTAAATAATTGTATTTCTTTCATTTATATTGCTTATTCAATCGATAAAGATATTATTTTATGAAGCGGTTTAAATATGTATCAAGAAACATTTTTTTTTGTAAGAGTTTCTGCTTTGTTTGCGATTAGAATGACCTTCTTCATCTTTAATCCAACGATCTTATTCATCCACGGTTGTCTGGTAGAGATCGTTCTTGAGCGATAAGACCGCCAATTGTCACTTATGAGATTTAGTTATCACCCAATGAACTTTGTTCAATAGATTACTGACAAGCATTTAGGCAACGAGGGAATATGATTCCTCTTATGCTACGGCTCCACCTGCGTCCTAACGCGTTAATTAACGCGCTTATATGGGCGTCACGCAGATGTGGCCAAGGTTTTAACGTGTTCAACTGCTCAGCTGGCACGAGGCCATAATGTGGCCTGTCAAAAAGATTTATGCCATATTCGTCCCGCAGAAGTTCGGCCCACATCAAAAAATCTGCTTTCGTCCCACATTGTATGCCGTGCTCGGCCCATTTTATATTTTAATTCAAAAAATCTTATCTCGTCCCACTTTTCAACTCCACATTCGGCCCAAGTTTTTTATATAGGCAAATTATAATCACTTTAGTACAGTTGAAGCAATAAATCGTCACTAGACTTTTATATTTTTATGATATGAACAAGGCCAGGTAGGTAAACTCAATTTAAAGCGCACGTTTTTCGCTAGTCGATGCAAAAGACAGCTGCGGCTAATGATAAGTTATTGAAACTCATTTCGATTGGCAGTGCCTTCAAACGCAAACAACAATGCGTACTGATAACGCACTAAGCAAAGGTGCGCGTAGGTTCTAAAATAAAAAAATTAAATAAAAAGTAATAAATAAAGAAATAAAATTAAAAAATTATAAAAAATAATATTAATAAAAAAAAAGTAATAAAGTAGCCTGTTTTACGATCTGATATAGCTCAAGTGTTCACAGAATTCTTAGAAAAGATGTCTGCATTTGGCAGAGTTGTCAGGTTGCGAAAGAAACGGGTTGCTCTGGTGACCAATAGCAGCTTGTTTTATTTTATCAGTAAAAATGACTAGGGTGCGGTACGTTACATTTCAAGGAGTGCTCGGATTTGAGACTTAAATGCATAACCTTGCAAAGCTCTTTTAATTTAGACTTGCCAAATTGTGAAAAATGGGAAAAGTAAACAGTGTAGTTTCAAATTGGAAAACATCACATTTCTGAGCAGTATTACAAGATGAGTTTCGTTTGTTTCATTTATGTTATAATAGAGAAAATTAATAATGTTGAATATACTATATTGAACCACTAAATGGAAACACTTTTCGAAATCAGTCAATAAACCACGAAAATATAAATGATTACTATTTACTTACATTCGCACGGAATGAACCGTCGACGTCATTTTTTTTTAATGTTCTCCATTATTTGATACTATAGAGTTTTCGGTATAATAAGTAGCCTCTTATTTAGGCAGGCTTTGCTCTAAACGTACGCCAAATTTCATCTTGATCTGTTCAGGAGTTTTGGAGATCATATTTCACAAACTTTCGGCTTTATAATATTAGTAGGATCTTTTTTCTTAAACTGTAAGTATTGTAACTTTTCAACTGATACACATATTCATAACATTTTAGGTTTCCCTCAAATTGGCACAATGGCAGAACCAGATGAAATATCTTCTAGTCAGAGGGCCTTGACATTTGTGGAATCAAAGAGAAGCGATCCTATTTTATTACACAGTGGATATAAACATTCTATAAAACATTTAAATAACAATATATCAACACGCTGGAGATGCGTAAATAGAAACTGCCACGGTGGAATATTAACAGACGGTGAAAATGAAATAATAAAAATACTAGAACATTATGTGTGTGCACCCAGCGAGTCCAAAAACATTATGAAAAAAGAATTACTCGAAACAGATACCATGAAATCAAAAAGTCTATGTTTAAAAATACATTAGACGTAGAAATACCGAAAGATTACAAAAAGTTTTTAGTTTTTGATTATGTCTCCAAAAATACTGGAATGTTGGCTTTTGCTGATCGATAAGTCTAAAGACTTAGAAGTGAGTTACCTTATAATCATTGCTGACCACAGTTTTAGTTGTGGTGATCAATTATACTTTTGACGTTAACTGTACTTACAACAATTTTGGTATGCGGGACGAATATGGACAAATATTATCATGCGGGACGAACAAAGACTTTTTAATGGCGTGGGCCGAACATTAGGGACGAATATGGCATAAATCGTCAAAAAATACCCCTGGGTGGCAAGCGACCATATTGTGGCCGATTTGCGTGATTTTCAGCTGTCTTTTGTTTCGTCGAAGTTTTGGTACGTAGAGTCAACTTTTGAGCCATGTCAATGTCTTAAAAGTTGACTGACAGTTTCAAGGCAAAAAAACCAAGTTTAGAAGAAATGTAAAAAAAAATCGTCAAGCTGACGTCAAGGCAAAAAAACCAAGTTTAGAAGAAATGTAAAAAAAAAATCGTCAATACAAAATGGAAATCTGATACGCCCGCCATTTTTTTATCGTTTTTTCGCAATTAAAATTAATTATAATTAAATGGTTTGGAAATGTGTTCTTTTTTGATTTTAGCGTAACAATATTATGGTAAATCTCTAAAATAAAACTCAAACTGATCATAAAAACTGTAAAGTTTATGTTTTTTTTTTAAATTTCTAAAATTTCACCATGTTTACGCAATTATCATTAAATTTTAATTCAACCTCATTAAGTTACACAAAATCAGAATATTTACATGCTGTTTTGTAGGAAATTCCATGGAGAATCCAAATATATATAGATGTTAAGAGGTATTACTAAATAATAATCAAGAAATCAGCGAAATAATGCACCACATCCCATTTCCGCGCTGGCGGGCAGCATGCTGGCGGAAACCCTGCCACTCCAAGGGGTGTAGCGACACGTCGGGTCTGCTACCTGAGGGGTGACGACGCTAAAAATGCACCTTGGCTTCTAGTACCCAAGGTGCATTTTTAGCGCCTTAATTAACGCGTTAATGGGCATTAACACTAACGTCAACGCTAACGCTGCTGGGGCCGTAGCATTAGTTTAATTCGTTAGGCACTCTCGTTAAGTTATTCCACGAGAAAACACCCTTGCATAGGTTAGTTGGTACCTACTCAAAATGTACGTGTACGTGGTGGTTGCAACATTTACCAATGATCCTTTCATTCATCCCATACCAAACTAGAATAGAATAGAATAGAATAGAATACTCTTTATTGCACACCAAATAAAACAGAAACACAGGACAGGAAAAGACAAATACAAATAACGTTGCACAATGGGCGGCCTTATCGCTATGAGCGATCTCTTCCAGGCAACCTTTGGATGGACCGGAAGTGAAAGAACAAGTATAGACGGTGGCGTGTTGCAAATAGTGATAGCTATAAATACAATAAGTATGGCAGATACATACAATAAATATATAATAAACATAAAATAAATATATAGGGTGTATGTAAATAAACTAATTTGATACTAACAGTTTGAAGTAGAGGCAAGAAAATGTTCATAGACCATATGTTTGAATATAGGGAGAGACTTAGCTTGTCGAATTGAAGTGGGTAGGGCATTCCACAGCTTTATGGCACGTACGGTAAAGGATGAGCTATAGGAATAGAATACCTACATCGATCAGAACTCAGAAATAACAAAAACATAAACACGAGCAAACGTTATTTTATTCAATTCGTTGTTATTTGAAAAACATACGCCGGTTTAAGGGAGCAGTCAAACATGAAGGGATATAGGGGACATTCAATTCAAACCTGTTATGGGACACCTGCCTTTGTCAAGGTCGATCTCCAAAATATTGAATCCCAATGGCGTGTCTTTGTATTTTTTACTTGATAGGAGGTATTGTGGGCAACAATACAGTCTACGGCTTTACAATTAAAGATGGGGCAATCCTAATGAAGTCATTATGTACCTACACATTCGTATTTTAGTGCATGTAAGGAAACCGTTTCAAAGATTGTGGAATAAATACAAAAGAGGCTAATCATAATCAAAACTCTACTATCTATTCATAAATGGAATTTGAACTAATTTTAGGCAATCAAATAACATTCCGACTACCGATAACCGCTTGAAGTACCAAAACGTTTTAAAAACGGCTCACAACCGCTTTTAAATAAACTCTCCTGATATGGAATAGTGAAAAGGCCCTTTCGATGCGCCTTTGCGCCTTACCCAGTCAATGAAAGTCGGAGTCAACGCACTAGCGTTAAAGGGTGCGGTCAATCACGGTAGGAATTTCGTATCAAAATGTATTAATTTGTTATGTATGAAACAGTGAACCAAAGCTTTTGACTTGTTTACGCTTTACCTAAATGTAAACAAAGCCACGCATGCGTGCATGACCATCAACAAGATCAAATATTCTCCACCTAGCACGCAATAGCGGTAAAAGTACAGAAAAGAATCTATAAAACCAGAAAAAGAAACAAATGAAAAGACTTAAGTAACAAAATAAAAGAATTGGTCGTTTTTACAACTCACCAGCTCCAAAAACTTGATGATAGACAGCCGACTGATAGCCATTTTATTTGATTCGAATTTAGAACGAAGCTAAAGGGTTTGTTTACACTTTCACACGTGTGCGTTAAGCGGTATCCACAGTAGGACTGAGCTGCGCAGCGTGGTTGTAGGTTGAATGAAGAACGGTGAGATCATAGTAAGTGTGACCATGGCTTTTATCGTTATAGGACCCGTAAACATAATTTTTTAAAGAATGAACAAGGCTGAAGCTTAATCCGGTAAATCCGTAGATTATTTTGAGTTAGCGATGAAGATTCGCTTTATCATCGTTGTTTTTTCTGTGTTCACGTGGATATCTCACAAAAGATCCTGCACAATAATGCTCGGTTACAAAATATTGGAATTAATAAACATCGTTACATTAGCCGAGTGCAACGGGTAAATCTTCTACGTCGTAAATCTTCTACGGTAACATGTCTATGATGATTTGTCGATTTTTCACCAATTTTTCAGCGCTGCAAGTAGAGAGCCGACAATATTTATACGAACAGCACATCGTATGCTCGTATACTTAATTAAACTCACTGAGTGATAATGTAACTATCTAAGTATGTATATATGTAATTGAAAGAATTTTCGAGATTGGATTTGTAGTTCCGGAGATTTCTCCTACAAACAAATACTTAAGTACCCCTTTTTAATATTTGTGCAGATTTATTGAATGAATAAATAATAATTATCAAGTGTAGATATAGACTTAAGAAAAGTGTTCATGGACACTTTCTTATTAACCAAATACTTATGCATTTTAGGTCAAATTTAAATTTCTTATTAACTCGTACTAGATTGTAATACCTACAAGGATGTATTTATTTAGGAACTAGCTTCTGCCCGCGGCTTCGCTCGCATATTTTCGGTATAATAAGAAGCCTATTATCTAAGTCAGGCTATGTTCTAAATATACGCCACATTTCATCTTGATCAGTTCAGTAGTTTTGGAGATCCTAGGTAACCTAAAATCACATTTCAACTTTCGGCTTTATAATAATATTAGCTGGATAGATTTTTTTTTTAACATTTAAAAAATGTGTATAGAGAAAATACAGAACTGGGATCAAGCGGTTTACCTCAGACTGTTGTGGGGTTGCAAGACGAACAATACGTCGGGTTGTCATGGCCACCCTAAGAATACACTGCTGGTCCGTCTACCGGCTCGCTGCAAAGATGACATCACCTCCATCTCGTAGTAATCGATTGTAGTGACGAAGACGTTCAAAATATCGCTTACATGCCTCCGAACTTAATGACAGAGTAAACTTGTTTTGATTCAAAACAACTTTGTAAGTTAAAACTATGTTTTGTAACACGCTCACGCTGTTAGCGTAATAATTATTTATAGATTGATGTTAGTTTTATGTTTTTACAGAATTAATAATTGTTATCAAGAAACACAGGATCCCGATGAATCAGTTGTACTTGTAATACATAATTAATAATATGACAAGGAATTGTTTGTTACAAACGTGCTCCAGCTCTGCGGATCGTGCCCGCCTCCTGGCCGTTTCTAAATGGGAGTCAGGACATTGGTTGCAAGCATTTCCTTCATATAACACTGGTACTTTATTGGATCCCGTAATTTCCGTATTGCAAATAGTCATCGGTTGGGTGCAAGGTGTTGCGCGCCTCATCAATGCCAGCTTGGTCATCACGGATTATCGTGTACTAGGGCCGCCGGTCGGATATCTCGCCACGCCAGCCTTAACGACATCATCCGGCGGGCCTTTGAGACCGCTAATGTACCAGCTAATCTCGAACCGAATGGTCTGTTACGTGACGAATGGTACGAGGCCCGACGGTATGACACTAGTCCCATGGGAGTTGGGGAGGCCCATTGTGTGGGACGCTACATGCGTCGACACACTTGCGCCTTCCCATCTTCCGAGGATATCCGTGAGGGTGGGTGCGGCGGCAGATTTGGCCGAAGATCTCAACAGAGCTACACATTTGCTCCCCTTGGAGTCAAGACCCTAGGTCCGTGGGGTACCGAGGCTATTCGGGTTTTTAAAAAATTATCTGAACGTCTGGTCGAAGCGATGCGTGACCCGAGAGCTGGTCAGTATCTGGCACTGCGCATCAGCATTGCCATACAGCGGGGCAATGTAGCCAGCGTCTTGGGGACGCTTCCGACTGGTATTGATATGGATCAGTTGAGCTACCTGTAGATTGTTCGCAACAGTCTGCAGTTAGCTCAATTGTTTCAATAGTAAATAGTAGTTCTAATTTATTTCTAATATTTTATTCTAACTTTCATAGTATGATAAGTGATTTTTTTATTAGATGTATAATTATTCAGAAAACCTATGTCTAGTGTTAGTGGTGGGCGTTGACGCTAACTACCTACCACAAAGTTGTGCCTAACGCTTCGGTAGTGTCATCGTATACAAGTAACATACCTACTCTGAATAAATGTTTTTTATGCTTGTTTATGCAAATACCTATTGATTTTATTTGGTTTGCTTGATTAATTCCCTAACAAACTTAAATGATGGCTGGACCCTATTGTATGCGAGTCTAAAGAAAACCTAAGGATATGACTTAAGGATCAAAGAATGTTAAACTGCCTAGTCCTACATTATTTGATCCTGTGGCCACGTCACACAAATATCACAGTGGGCGTAGATCCTTTTATCAGTCAAGTGACAAAAATAACGATAGAGTCATCTACCAAAGAGATCTCATTTGAAAAAGCTCAAAACAATTTACCCTTCACGCAGAGGCAAACTGTTTGCAATCAATTAAACTTACAGCTCCATCTAACTTGATGTTTGATTTTCCGGCCACTAATGGTGCTAAATAGGAACATGGGCTTGGCTTAATTAGAACCACACCACTATGTTGAGAAACAATGATATATTGTACAGCTGGGTACAGTGCCATCTTTAGCATAAGGGCACACGGGGCACGGGCCCAGGGCCCCCATCGTCAGGGGGCCGTTTAAGCCAAAAAGAAAAGCCAGATAATACTTATAGAAGAATCACTACACAAATACATACTTACCACAATACCTAACTACTAATTGTCTAGTATTTGAGTTTTGTGGCCTTTAAGTAAAACCCTAAAACATGTGGAGCGCTCACTCGTGTGTTAAAGTAAAGTTACACGTTCTTCTCTCGAGAGAGCGCGGCTCACTTCGCTCGCCGCTTCGGTCATTCTATTGGTTGGTGTGTTGTGTTCCTATTTAACCCTCCGTACGCAAGTCGACTCGCACTTGGCCAGTTTTATTATACTTTCAAACAGGACCCCAAGTTTTGTGTGGCCCGGGGCCCCGGCATGTCCTAAGACGGCACTGGCTGGGTAGTGTAAATGTTTACATTAGTTGGGTTAGTGGTTAATTTTAAATGAAAGTTGTTACCTAATGTTAAAACGATCAGTGAACATTTCGTTAATTAGTTATCCTGAGCTCCACCTAGTGCATGCAAAGAAGTAGGTATTTTAGTTAGTACTCAAGACGTTATAGTATGTATCGTGGCTAGAATGAGTCGTATATCGAGCTGTAGGGTATTTATGAATCTGTGATCAACTTCCTCACTCCTGGGAAAAAGTCTCCCCTATTTCATGGCAATTATATTTGTTATTTGTTATACAAGAGTGCAAAGTTGATTTTTAACCGCGTGCTCAATTTTGATGACGGAGCAAGCTAAGGGTCCTAAAATTGAATCCTGAGCGTTAGCGAGGGAATCAACAGAGCAAGAGGTAAAAAATCTTTGCACTCGAGTGCAACACGTAACTTTTCATCCCACCAGCAAGAAATTAAAATGCAAAAAAAAACTCAGTTGCGCATTTTTAACCGTTTCAGTCAATTCTGTTGGCGTCAAATAAACTTCCTCGTCGCTAGAATCACTCATTTTAGTTGTTTTCAAGTTTCTTGTGGTTTTAACAATATGACGTGAAAGAAAATGACGAGCGCAAAGCAAACTAAAATAAAAGTACCAAGAATTTCTGAGTTTTTAACAAATTAAAAGAGGTTGTATGATATATTCGGCACCATGGAGGTTGAAGTAAATAGGTTTTGAATCATAAACGTAGTGCACACGATGTTCTAAATTCAATTTTACTTTACCTATCCTCTAGCGGATAAAAACGGCTTATGCACTCAGATATCGAAGATAAAATACTCTCTCCGAGATGGGGGATGATAAATATATTATGTGTGTATTATATATCTGTCCAGTGCCATCGCTTATTTAATCAGGTCTCCACTAAAGTTTACCTACTATCTTAATCAATCATGTTTACTTGGCAGGTGAGGTTAGTGCCTACAAAATGAATACTTATCAACTACTGAATGTTTTGGTAGAACATTTATCGAAATAAGTACTTAGGCTCATAGTTTTTACAAGAAAATGTCAATGAACTGCCGCAACATACATGCCTTATCTTCGCTTGTATGTATTATATTAAGTACTATACTTTATTTTATAATAAACCGACCTTCAAGCACACTTTTCCGCATAGTGCCATCTGTCAAAATTACAGTGAACTATTTGTAGACCATACCAAACAAGGGTACGTCTGGGTGCTTCGTAAGCCGGCGAACCATAAACTCTTGCTTGACTCTACATTTTAGTTCGTAGCTGCTTCAACAGATGGCTCTACAATTACGAGTATACTAGTAGAGCAAAAACATTTCACATGATGGTGTAGGTTACTTTACCAACCGTTTGTCACAATGAAGTAGAAGTGAAGTTTATCCCCATGTTGAAGCTCATGTTGAAGAGAAGAATAGTATTATACACCTCAGAGTAAAAAATACAAATAAAATAAATGAGAAAGAAAGTATGTATAGTCCAGTCAACTAAGGATTGTGGATTGAAAGATCGAAAGCAGGAATGTTGACTTCGGAACTTTGTTTGGGCTAATTAGGAGACACACATTAAAATTCCCGACCCCTGTGAGGTGAATCCTAGGGGGGGGCACAAAGAAGGTCCTGTTTTTGAGTTTTTTGTTTAGTGCTAACATCTCGTAAACGATGCGAAGAAATTAATTTTGTTATTCTACGTCATAAAAGTTAATAAAATTCTACAACTTTGGTTCTCTATTTTTACCTATTCACAATCGTTGTCTATATACTCGTATGAGCTCAGAAAAACGAACAATTTTAGAAAATGTGTTTAAAACTATCGTTACCAGCGTTTCCTTCAGTCCGTATCAAACGTCAAACCAGACATTTCCTCCCTTCCACCAACTGAATGAGCAGCGATGGAGCACTATTTCCGTACTTACCACCAGGCTTGCCTTTGACATGATCTTTCCCTTGGATTATGAAGATGGACACGGTGGACAAAGAATAGAAGAATCCTCTTTCTTTCCTGCCTAAACCAAAGATCCAGCTGCACCGGGAGAAATATTGAGGCTTAATATTTTGCCACTGACTGCAGTAGTGGTAGATGTGGGTGTAGGAAGGCCTTCATGCTGTACTCTACCATTTGCCACAATTGCCACGGAAGTTGCACAAATGGCATCCCCATGATGAAGGACAACGACGACGTTGGTGGTGATGCGGTGGTGTAGTAGAAGTAGCTTGTAGGCTTTCGTACCATCAGCTGATCATGATTCAACAGACGAGGGACTAGTATGTTTGACGACCTCTGTGGCGCAGCGGGCGAAGGTCAGCCTGCGACGCAGGAGGTTGCGGGTTCGATTCCCGCCTGGGAACAAATTTGTCTACGATCTGCAGAATTGTGTTCCGTTGGTCTGGGTGTTTTCTATGTATAATCAAAAAATTTCTATCTATGTAGTGTATTGTATTAAGCATATCAGTTATCTAGTACCCATAACACAAGCTCTGCTTAGTTTGAGGCTAGATAATGCTGTGTGAATTGTCCATCATTAAAAAAAAAATGTTTACAACGATTGGGAATAGATAAAAAGTTTATAGAACCAAAGTTGTAGAGAATTTTATCAGCTTTCATTATGTGGCGGAATAAACTTTCCTATGACGCATCGTTTACGAGATGTAAGCAAAAAGTATAAAACGGGAGCTTCTTTGTGCGCCCCTCTAAGGGTTAACTCACAGGGGTGGGACCTTTTAGAATTTTTGTCGCCTAACTAGTCCAAACTAAATTCCGAAGTCAAACTTTCGGCTCAAAAGAGGCAGTGCTCAAAAGAGGGAGATTTGGGTGGAAAAGTTGAATCCACCCAAATCTCCCTCTTTTGAGCACTCATTGACTGGACTAGTAGAAAAGCCTATCTTTTTTAAATTTTACCTTTGAATATACACACTGCTAAGAAATTTAGAACTGAGATTAATTGTATCAGGCAAGTCTATTAACACTTTCATGGCCCACGACGCACATGACATCTTCCACCAGCTCCGTGAGGTGGCGGCGCGTCTCTGAGGGTCTCACCGCCGCCGAGTATGAGCAGCGATTGCGTTAAGCTACTTCTAGCCTCAGAAAAAAAATAAGGCACTGTGAGCGAGTTGCAGACAGCATAATATAATAAAACACAAAGATCATTATTAAAAACATTATATAAATAACAAAATTGATTGACTTAGCTAGTTACAGTTGTTGCATGTCCTGAGTGACTTGGTGCGGAAGGTGCTGCTCCCGTCTTTATGCGCGGAGCAGAGAGCCAGCAGCACGTCTACGATGAAGAGGGCGGCGACGGCGAGTGCGCAGACGGCGGCGGCTTGCGCGTAGGTGCTGCGCGCGCAAGGCTGCACGTCCCGCCAGTGGTGTAAGGTCAGCGCGCCGCATGCGCCGAAGAGAGCGCTGCCGCTGGCGGACCACCACGCGTCAATGTACGCGTCCGCTGCCGCCGATACTGCTTCTCCTATAAAACCATAAATACATCATCACTAAATGAGGCTGGGGTCATCGACTGCTGGGTTTCATTTCATACCCAGCCTCTTTTCGCTCGACTCCTAACACATTGTTAGCCTCCTAAACACGAAACACCCTTGTGCATCATCGCCATCATCCCGGGACTCTTTGTCAAAGAGTCTTGTATAAGTTTATAAGTATCTTTGACTCTTGTAAGTAATAGTAGGACCAGTAAACTGCATGGCTGCTTGGCTGAATCAAATTATAGATCCGGTTTTTGTCAGCAAAAAACTTCTGCAGCAGTTTTTGGTGTGGTAAACTACAGCTACGAATGTATTCTAATAATATTTGAACAATAAAACTACTTCAAGCAAGTCTACAATTAACTACTTTACGAGTACATTTTCAACTATAGGACCACAGCTCAGAAATCACCTTCAAACACTGGTTTCATCGTCGAATTCTTCAGAGTCTAAATAAGCGAGGCTCAAATCAAACAGCATGATCACAGCGTTCAGTATGGACAAGGAACCGGTGATGATCGCCGCGTTGTAATCTCCAGTTTTGGGGTATATAGATGTGCCTCGTAACCGCGAAGTTAGAACCAGACCACCGGTCACAGAGAACAGGGTGATCCCAAGAAGTCCATAGTACAAGTCTTGGACGAGGTCCACTGGCGATAATAACATCTCCCCTGGAGAAAACAACGGGCATTAGGATACTGTTAGTACATGATAATCTACATGTACCTTTGAATGGCTACAAACTTCAGCTCCTATTTCTATAGAGTTTAAACGTGTCGCCACGCGAAGGTCTCCTTACGACAAATAAATAAATTAAACTTCACTGACTTTTATTTACTGCAGGTTTATTTATAGCTACAAAAACATCAATAGGTGCATTTTTAAATAGACAGTTAGAATATGTGGGAAGAAAAAGCTTTGAGCATGAAGGAAGTTCACTGTTGCAATCAAAAATTAATATCACAGATCTAAAGATTCACCAAAAAGCTCAACGAAGAGGTTTATTTATTTATATTTGGGTTTGCTTTTAGGAGTGGAGTGGGTGAAGTGTACATATATTTCGTTATTTATTCTCATCTACTCCGTCAGATTCAGTGAGCTAAGATTATGATTATGCAAGTGGATAACACTATCTAGGTACTAAAGAGTATTTATTCTAAAACTAACCGACACAAACAGAACTCTTTAGAGCTTCTGATACCTATGCTATACTGATATGTAAAGTCAAAACTATTTCTGCAGACCACCGATAAAATATTGAAAATACAACCTGAGGAATGAGCGTTACGTGGCCATACCCTCACATACAATGTCTCCACTGACAATCATCTTGGAAAATGAATTATATCAACTGGTGTCAACGAGTACAATGCTCTTTGCATGATTGTCTTAAGACCTGTTCAGAAGGAATTCGCTACCCAGAGCGGCAGCGGTAAATTTTGTATTTAACCCGGGGTTTTGCACGATCCGAGGTATTCCGTCGAGTATTTCAGTGACAGGAATACCACCTACTCAGATTTCGCTGCCACTCTGTGTAGCGGATACCACTTAGGTCTGAACAGGCATTTATTTCTGCATGAAATACTAAAATATCTTACCGACAATCTCCCCCGAAAGAACGACCACGTATCCGATATAGGTGCCCGAGCAGAGCATAAGTGTGGGGATATCTGTTAGATCGTAGCTGTAGTGATGAAGGGTCAGGCATGATACTGCTAAAACCTGAAAGAGAAGCAGGTTTACTTGACAGACACTGCAAGGCAAGCTGGTAGAACGGTGAGGAGGAAGGAGTAAAATATAAACAGTAGCACAAGTTGTCAAAACTTCTAAAGTCTAATAACGCTGATTGCAAAATTAAAGCTTACTAGTTCCATTAATTTTATAACACAGGTTGGTATTAACATTTCGAAAAGTAATAATTTTTGAAGATAACACGAAAATTCTATTTGTTTTCTTAATATCACATGACAATAAACAATACGAGGCAGGTACAATTACATACATTTGTCATTTTGACGTCTCGGTGATACAGTGTAAGAAGTTTTGATTTAAAGAGTATTTCCTCATAGGTAAAGTTTTACAGGAGTATTGTTCACAGTGGACAAGGCATAGGTAGAGGTATAATAGGACGGAGTTTCCTCTTAGGGACAAAGTGTCACATACAAGTGTTACTTTTTATTAAATAAGTGTGTTATTTTTAATAAATAAGTGTAACTTATCGACTCGATTAAACCAGTAACCCATAAATTGCACAAACAAACACTTTGATTATGTATTTGCCCTACAAAACATTATGAGAATAGCAAAATAGTAAAATCAAAGTCGCTCTGAATCAATCGACGCGTAGAATCCATTTGGGAGTTAAATGGGTATAAACTAGAGAGCAGCAACCATTCCGTGACTGTTGAAAGTTCAAGGAGCCTGCAATATTGCTTTTATTTCCTTCTCATACAGCGTATTATTGCCCAAACAATGGTTGTTATTGGAATTGAAATGCAAATCGCCTTTGATAGTTTCCGAATTTAACATTCAGAAGGCATCTAAACGGAACAGAGGAAGAAAGGAATAACATTTCAAGTTTATCACACGTGTCCATTCGCTTGATAATGTTCCGAAAATAGTTCGCTATTAATATTAGCATAACATTACCTAATCTATAATAATAATAATAACGCTTGACAATTCACACAGCATTATCTAGCCCCAAGCTAAGCAGAGCTTGTGTTATGGGTACTAGATAACTGATATACTTAATACAATACACTACATAGATAGATATTTTTTATTATACATAGAAAGCATCCAGACTTTTTTTTTGACAGAAATTTCTGCAGATCGTACACAAATTTGTTCCGAGGCGGGAATCGAACCCGCAACCTCCTGCGTCGCAGGCGGACCTTCGCCCGCTGCGCCACGGAGGTCGTCTAACAATCTGGGATGTTAGTTGAAACGATAAACATAATGCATAGATGCGACTGCGAAATAAAACATCCGATGGAAAATGCGTGACTAACTAACCCTCTAAAGGACATGGTGTCAATTCAAAAGTCGCCAAGACTAAACTAACTAATTTGACAGCACTAAAAACGGCGCCGTCCCTTTTATAACGATTGCAATATAAAGGATCGCGTCAATTTTAGTCCTGTCACATTGGTTTACTTAGTTTTGTTTTGGCGACATCTGAATTGACACCATTATCTTTTGTTTATTTTCCTTACACAATTATGTAAATTCTACGCCACGAACTTTTCTTCGGAGAAAATAGTTCATTCGTGACATTAACGTCATTGATCGTGATATTAAATCGTGAAATATGGATCATAGCGGAATATCCGAGGCCGTGGCTCAGGGCGTTGCTTCTAGAATAATGTTGCATCAAAGTGCCTGCCGATAGGTTCAATTTACTTAGCAATTTGCAAAATTGTTTTATAGCTACATCATTCTCGGGAAACAAGTCATCAATAACATTCATTTAAGTGACTACCGCTACAGCAGTCGAATCCTTGCTAGTAGGTTCTGTTGACCCAAATGGCTGTATTAGGTAAACACTAGTGTCTGCACCCGGCTTCAGGCAATTTTTTTAGTTATTATTATGATTTTATGAGGGCCTGTGGTCGAGTTTAGACTTAGCTAAATAGCAAATTATGTCGACCAATAAAACAAAAATAAAACGTCAAGTGCGAGTCTGACTAGCGCAATAAGGGTTCCGTATGATTTTAAGAACTGGTTTTTTCTACGAAATTAAATAATATCGCAAAAAAATTCGCCTTCGGCGGAACTTGAACCCGCATCCTTCCGTCAGTACCGGAATGTGCTTACCAACTAATGGATAAACTTTAATGTTTCCCCTGTAGGTGGAGCTAACGGCACTACAGTCCGTAGAAATTCGCAAAGATTTTCGACTCCAGCGTCACTTGACCTCGTAGTGTAGTTGGTTAGCACATTCCGGTACTGACGGAAGGATGCGGGTTCAAGTCCCGCCGAAGTCGAAAATTTTTGCGATATTATTTAATTTCTTAGAAATTAGCCAGAGTGTGAGGCTTACGCACTATAAAAACAAAAACTTTAAACTTTTTTCTTGCCAATTATCATGATTCCAGATGATTGAAGTTCTCTATAGGTTTTGTGTGCATGTGCTTCCCTTGGAAATTTCAAAATATTAGAACAAACATGGCTGTAACTTTATTTTGTGTTGACTTAGAAGTTTTATTTATATCGAGGCTCCAAGAGGTTACGGACTTGACTATTTGATGATAATTTCAACTCGATACCTTCACGCGTTCCTGAGAAAACGGGGTTGACAGACGAACAGACAGATAGACAGACGGACAACAAAGTAATCCTATAAAGGTTCCTTTTGACGTGACAACGTCTTATAAATTGGTTTGCCGGGTGACACTTCAAGAAACTGCGTTACGCTCCGCTCACGTTATGCGCTCACAATGAGAGCGAGTGAGTGCGGGCTAACCATGCCCACTCGGGCATGGTTAGCCCGCCTAAGAGCGAGAGAGACAGACATAATTATTTTACCACTCAAAGTCGTTGTCACGTAAAACTTTCGCCCGTATACCGACTTTACAGGCAACCAATTTTTTTTCCTTTTGTCGTACGGAACCTTAAAAATTTTTTTTTGATTTCATTATACATTGCAAAACTATTTTTATAACGGGTTCGTTTCTAGCCTCGGCACAATTGTTTGTACGATCAGCAGATATTTGTTCAGTTCAGGGTGTTCTGGATGTTTTCTATGTATAATAAAAACAGTTCTATTTATGTAGTGTATTGTATTAAGATTCTAAGGTATTAAGTATATCAGTTATCTAGTACCCTACCCATAACACAAGCTCTGCTTAGCTTGGGGCTAGATAATGCTGTGTGAATTATCCAGCATTATTTATTATTTATTTATTTACTACTAGCTGTACCCGCGACTTCGTTCGCGATTGCCTTACCTGCCGACTAATTAAGTTCACATTTAACCATAGTCTCTCATAATTATTATGAAACGCCGCCGTGCAAAAAATCGTGTAAGTTCTACGGGGGATAGCATGTTGTCATCTTCAATCCCATTCTTTATCCACACGACTTTTAGCTACGACTCGGCCAGCGTCAGTGTTAGGAAGTGTTATACACTTTTCACTTCTTACTCATGGTTCCGTTCAGCTGGGGCCCTATTCTGCTATACTAATCGCTTCACTGTGACAGGGGTATCGAAACAGAATGACACGTTTTGGTATTCCACCTCAAATGAAAGAAATTATGATGAATGCAGATGGAGAGACGCGCGTCAAGTTTGAAACTATTCATTTATCTCGCACGTACTATCTGGAGTTTTATTAATCTAAGGATTCTAGGTGATGATTCTGCGACGATTCCACTGTCATACTGAAGCTATTGTATTGCAGAATTGGGCTCCTGATCCCTTTGACTGGACCACCGTATTTTTTTTTTCGTTAGTTGGTAGGTACAGTTGGCTGTGTACCACAGTAAAAAATATCTTTCTGTGGTCTAGTTAGTTTAGTTGGAACACTTACTCCACCCACCATGTATCATGTAAGGTAGGAACCTAACTCATTTTTCCAAGACGCACCACCTTAGTAGGTAGGAACCTAACTAATGGGTGCTTCTTGGAAAAATAAATAGATAGGAACTTACCTACCCTTTATCTACTAATTTTTTTTTTCAATCTACAGATTATTTCATCAATCTACTGATTTTCTACTCGACTTACTACTGATTCAGTCAAATTCGATCTTGCAACACTGTTTCTAACAAAAAGAATGCATGAAAAGGACGACGCGTAGACCCGTCGTGATGCGCGGTTTAAGAATTCTACTTTTTCCTCTGTCCCTGGGGAACCTTACTGAATTCCAGGATAAAATGTATTTCCATGTCCTTCCTTGTAGTATGAACTCAAAACGTGCCAAGTTTCATTCTACATAGGAATACCTACTTATGTAGTTTCGGCGTTATGCGTGAAGGTATTTTACTTTCATCCTCTCTCCCAGGGGAACCTTAATGAATTCCAGGATAAAATGTATCCCATGTCCTTCCTTGAACTCAAATCGTACCAATTCAGTCCAACTCATTCAGCAGTTTCGGCGTGATGCGCGGTGAAGGAATTTTACTTGCATCCCTTCTCCCAGGGGAACCTTACTAAATTCTGGGATAAAATGTATCTTTCCTCGTAGTATGAACTCAAACTATTCCGAGTTCCATTCGAATTCATTCAGTTGTTCCGTCGTGATGCCCGGTTAAAGAATTTTACTTTCATCCTCTCTCCCAGAGGAACATTACTGAATTCCGGGATGAAATGTATCCCATGTCCTTCCTTGTAGTAAGAAATCAAATCGTGCTAGGTGTCATTCCAACTCATTCAGCAGTTTCGGCGTCATGCGCGGTAAAGAAATTTTAATTTCATCCCCTCTCCCAGGGAAACCTGATTGAATTCCGGGATAAAAAGTATCCTATGTCCTTCCTCGTAGTATGACCTAAAATCGTGCCGAGTTTCATTTCAATACCTTCAGTAGTTTCGACGTGATGCGCGTTTAAGAAACAGACAGACAGACAGACAGACAGACAGACAGACAGACAGACAGACAGACAGACAGACAGACAGACAGACATGAATGAAAAAAATTACAGTTTTGGCTTCAGTATCGATAATAGAGTGTCCTCCAAAAAAAATTTTCAAAATATCTTCAATGTACAGAATTGGACCTGTTACAGTTTTATTATAAGTATAGATTCACACACAAATCAACAAATCATCTCCAGCTAGCAAAATATTACTCAAGGCCAAATATGATTTTATGCTAATCACAGTGAAGGTGCAAAAAACTTCTAACACGGAATTTATGCACTCTCACTGTGATTTTTCATTCAATTATCCAGTCATGAAATCTGGAATACCTATTAGGTGCCTATCTAATCTACGTCCCAACTAAAATCTATATAAAGCAAAGGCGTCAAAAATTATCAAGTAATACTAATTCGACTCTGAACCGACAGCCATCATGAGTCTCGCAAATAAAGTGGCCATCGTGACGGGCGCCAGCTCTGGCATCGGCGCAGCCATAGCTGTGAAGTTCACAGAAGAAGGTGCAAAAGTGGTAATCGTCGGAAGAAACGCAAATAAACTCAAAAATGTTTCCAACATCTGTGCAAAACGAGGTTTCCAACCACTGACCATCATCGCCGATGTTTCCAACGACGCGGATGCTAAAAGGATCATCTCAGAGACACTGGACACTTTCCACAAGCTAGACATCTTGATATATCTATGTAGTGTATTGTATTAATTATATCAGTTATCTAGTACCCATAACACAAGCTCTGCTTAGCTTGGGGCTAGATAATGCTGTGTGAATTGTCCAGCGTTATTTATTTATTTATTTATTATAAACAACGCCGGCATCGGCAGCGTGGCGAACATACTTGACGACAATGCCATAGAAGCGTTCGATAAAATCATGGCCACAAATCTGCGGGCACCAGTCTACCTGACGCATCTAGCTGCAAAACACTTGATCGAGACAAAAGGAAACATTATCAACATATCAAGTGTCGCCGGAATGATGACGATAGCTGGCTCCCCTGCTTACTGCACGTCTAAGGCAGCTTTGGACCACTTCTCGAAATGTGTTGCGTTGGAACTGGCAGAGCATGGAGTGAGAGTCAACAACGTCAATCCCGGCCCTGTCAAAACTGATATCATTGATAAAATAGAGGGTATAACTAAAGAAGGTCTTGACAGTTTTTGGGAAAGTATGTCAGACATGACAGCGCTAAAGCGGGTTAGCGAGTCTGACACCCGTATTCAAGAACAATACTGTGAGGTCTCACAGTGCACACGAACGCATAGGGCCGGTAAATTCGATTCATAGACAATACTTGAGTGATGCGCGACGCTATGCGCTCACTTGGGACGACCCCTACGTAAAGTAGCTCGACAGCTATTTTAGCCAACGCATAGTGTAGCTTTGTCACAAATACAATTATGTTCTGTCATTCTGTGGTAGGTAAATTTATTTTGCTTTGCTTTGAGATTTTGTTTGTATTCCTTCCTTCATACTTTGCAATACGTATTTTATTTCAAAAGCAATGGATTATAGCAGTGAAGAGGAGTTTGATAATTATATCAACAATGTTTTAAACGAACGAAGGTCAATTACTACACGAAAAGTGGTGCGGGATTTTCAAAATCCTTTCGATTATTATAGTGAAGAAGACAAAAATTAAAATATTATTATTATTATTATTAAATTATATTAGACAATTGACAAAAACTAAAATATTATCTTGAAATACAAGAATAACTTTTTAATTTTTGTTTGTAGATAATCACCACTCACAATTTCAACAACTGACAACACGTTTTAGGTTAGATTTATGTCATCCGCACATCTGTCAAACAGATGCCAAACATTAAAGAGAACTTAGCAACAGAAACCGACCAATCACAGATCTGCAATAGACGCAGTGCGTTCGCTTAGTGAAGTGTCGCTTGAGGGTTGTTTGTGAATCAAAAGGCCTGCCATGGCCAACCCTGTGAGAAATGCCTTACTTCGCACAGTGTTGCTTGCTACCTTACATAAGTATTGTTCTTGAATACGGGTGTGAGGAAATTGCTGATTTGGTTGTGTTTTTGGCTGGCGATAAATCTAGGGGTGTCACGGGATCGTTGGTAGTATCCGATAATGGATTTCTTTTGCGACCATCGTCTACGAATATTCGTGAATAATTAAATTACAAAAATCTTAATTAATATCTATATATATAATATATAAATCTTATTAATATGTTCGTAAATATTACACATTTTGTTATAAAATGTGTTTAGAACAGAATGTGTTCTTCGCTTGTAAAATAAATAGAACGCCCGGTGACAATCGAAAATTGCATCACCAATGCCGTCGAGCCTAGGTTAGTTACAAAGCTGCATTAAAATACCAACTAATATTTTATGAGACTCTACGATAATTTTTAGTACGCTCTTTGACACGACAGATTCCGAATTATCTATTTTTTACACAAATAAATAAAATTGAAGTGTGTGTTCTAGTCAAAATAACAGCATTTAAGTAAGTAAATGCATATTTAACAAAACAAAACACCAAACTCAAAAATGTGTGTCTGTTTATTTTTGCTAATCTGCGAAATATTTCCTGTACCAATTTTGATACGAAATCCGTGACAGATATATCTGATGTTATAGCGGGTAACTTAGTTACAAAAGTAGCCTAAAGTTTTTGTTTTTATAGTGCGTAAGCCTCACACTCTGGCAAATTTCTAAGAAATTAATAAATAAATAATTAATTGAAATTAATTAATTAATATAGATAATTTTAGATTTTGAGCAACGTGACACCTCTCGTCAAACGAACTAAACGTAACTTTAGTCTTTGAACAGGAATAGATAAACTTTAATGTTTCCCCTGTAGGTGGAGCTAACAGCGCTACAGTCCGTAGAAAATCACACAGATTTTCGACTCCAGCGTCACTTGACCTCGTCGTGTAATTGGTTAGCACTTTCCGGTACTGACTTAAGGATGCGGGTTCAAGTCCCGTCGAAGTCGAAAATTTTTGTGATATTATTTAATTTATTAAAAGTAGCCTATATAAAAAAGAATGAAATCCCACGATTGTGAATTCTTCGCGGGCAAAGCCGCGGGCATTAAATTAACCATGTGCTACTCATTGCAAGATTGAAGATACATGATGTACCGCCTACCTACTCATACGCCAACATGTCATTCAGTGATTAATGGCTTTACTTTCGTCAGGAACGCATTAAATGGTTTTTCTTTAACGTTACTAACGTTCATTTAGCAAGCCTTCTACCTTCTACCTACCAACACTATTACATCAATTTATAAAATACTAGCTGCATTCTTACTACCCGTTGTCCTATTACCCGTGTTCCCGTAGGAATGAAGCATTTTCCCGCGGTAAAAAGTAGCCTATGTTCATCAGGAATAATGTGGGCTTCTAATGTTTAACAGAATTTTTCAAATCGGTCCAGTAGTATCGGAGCCTATTCAATACAAACAAACAAACAATGAAATCTTTCCTCTTTATAATATTATTATAATTATAATATTAGTATAGATATAGAAATAGATACGACATCCCGTGTGGTGCCGGCTTAGAATTTATACCACCCCAATTCTTCCCGCGGGTGTCGTAAGAGGCGAGTAAGGGATATCCACCGGGAGCGGGCAGCAGCGCCCCCTGCAGAACAATTCTACCGCCGAAATGCGCATGCCCAACGTAGGGATTGTGAGCATTCTCCCATGAGATAAAAGCCAATATAAATGTAATGTAATAAGGCGTTTATCAGGGGGAGGCCTGCGTCCAGCAGTGGACCAATACAGGCTGTTGAGGTTAAGGATACGACGTCCGGTAAGTAGAGGAGGAAGACTTGGATTTAAAAATATGCAGGATAATTTGTAGGAACTGACAATATCGCGATGTCCCATTAAAGCAAATTTAAAAGTACAGTGGCGGTCAGAAGTGGTAACCTAGATTCTAAAGACATGGTCTTGCAGCGTGGTGCTTACGACCTTTTTAAAATTTATTATTATTTGGATCCTAGGTTCAATCCACAAAGTCATTTACGTACACCTTACTAATTACTCTAATTTTGAGGCTTCATATATTATCTATTTCATTAGGAAATAAAACAGAGAAAAAAATATTTGGACACAATTTTTTTTTAATGTTGGACAATTCACACAGCATTATCTAGATCCAAGCTAAGCAGAGCTTGTTAAAAATTATTATGAAAACCATTCGTCCTATGTAGGTAGGTATTCTACAATATTTCGCTTACGCATACCGTGTAGCATACAATAATAATGTTGGGCTTAAATTTGGAATTAGATGAAATTTACTATTTTAAGTCGTAGTAACCTTCAAGCGAGCATGATATTTAAGGTATCTCCAATTATGACCACAACTGTACCTAAAGCCAAGGTGAAGTTCATAAAAAAGTCAATTAAAATCGAACGTAGCCAACGTTTTTCGGTTAAAAGTAGCTAATTTAGCAAGTGCAAGCAGCAATAAGAGCGTAGTTAGAGATCGGAACACGGTCGTTTTCAAGTAACTACCTAATAGACGGCACGAGAGGAACGTAGAACGGTCACGGACGCGAACTTCATACAGAGCTATCCGGAGAGCGGGTAAAGCTCTCCTCACAGCAGCTCTCGTAGACACAGACGTAGATAAGGCGATGCCTCCCTAGTCCCTACACACTAGCGCAGCGCCGCCACCTATTTTACCTATCTAATTATTACGTTTAAGGCCAGCAGGGGTATTTTAATTCACCGATTCGTTTCCGAATCGAATCCGACGGATCTTTAAAACGCTATTTTGTTTTCGCCTCGAGTTAATGATCGAAAATTCGAAGCGAATCTGTTGGTACTTCAAGGAACTGGGCTGTTCAGTGTTCAGGGCCTGTTTAGGCAGGGGGATAATGCACAATACACTCCCATGCGAGATGTCTGTGCAGATCTCAGTTCCCTCATTCAGAATAAGAATTATAATTGTTTTTTTTTTTCTTATCGGTTAAGTTGGAGGCAACACTCCTGATATTAACTTGCTGTGAAATTCAGCTATTTCGGAAGTCTGTTTTCAATGGAATGGATAATAATTTACTATGAATATTTATGTTTCGCATTTCTGCAACTGCAATGGATTCTCTAGCAACACAGAACAATCTCTTCAATAACTCTGTGACGAGCGACATTTGCGCGAATGCACAGACTATTTTGTCACCAATTGAGAGTTTTGAGATCAAATATAAACAAAATAATTCGCAGAGAACACACGAACAAAATTTAAAATTTAAAAAACACCCTACAGATTTTCATGAAACATGCCTAAGAACCACTCGGGATAAAATTATCTATGGCACAAATAAACTAATTGAAAATCTGTTCATCCGTTTGGGAGCTACGATACCTCAAACAGATACACAGAAAGACACGTTAATTAAACTTATTAACTTTATTGCTTTAACTTTTCTTTTTTTTGGTGTTAAAAAACAATAAGAAAGCTGCAAATTATACAGTCAAAATATCCTTGTACCTTTTTCTGATCACAAATCTATGCTATCTCTACTATTTCAACTCAATCTCTATTATTTCAATTTCGCCTTTGAAGCTCTTTGGAACCTTTCTTTTCCTTGTAAGTTTTCAATGATGTAGAGTTGGCGCGGGTAGATATTCGTCTTAAAGTGGTGGTTCCCAATGTTGGTTCATTATAACTTCCTTAAGAGTAAAAAAGCGCCAACTATGTTAGCCGTTAGCACTCCTTATTACTAAAGTTGCATTCGTCAAAGAGGTTTTCAATTAACCAGGTATTTTACGTGCCTTTTCTTAGTTACCGACAATTATATTATGTCTTTGCATTGAGTTATTGATCTTTTGCGAATCTTTAGTTTTATATCTTACAACACCAGTAGGTAAGTAAACTATGACAGACGCTGCCCTTTCACATATAGATAATTATTCAAACTCTGTTTCAACAATTAATCTGTATCCAACAATTAGGTATAGAGTCTTTCAACATTGTTGTCGCGGTACTCGCTTTCCCATTCAATTGGAGCGAATGTGCATGTTTTTTCTCTATTTACCTTAGCCAGAGAGCGTTTTACCGATAATTTAACTAATACACTAGGAATGGGTCGTCGACTTCTTTTCAGTCGACGAAACGAGACCGTTTACCGTCCACGATGAACTAGTTCATAAAACAGTCTACTGTTCGACCAGTTTATGCCGTTCAGTTCAGGACATGTTCGATCGTTGAACGTTGATGCACAGATTGGTAAACGACGACGAGAATCAAAACGATCATAAACGCTTGCCAATCGACGACGCAACGTATGAACTATTTTGACGACCGATGTGGTGCAGCCGGCAAAGGTCCGCCTACGACGCAGGTTGCGGGTTCGATTCCCGCCTTAGGACAAATGTTTGTACGATATGCAAATATTTGTTCCGGGTGTTCTGGGTATTTTTATATAACTAGTAGTTCTACGAACAGTAGACCTCGCGATCACTACTTTTTTTTCAACAATGAATTTACCTAGGTACCTACCTACCTACCTAGGTATCGCATGCCAGTAGCCGGTAATCGCCATGCCAGTAGCCAGTGTGAAATAGCACGGAGCAATAGTGTTATGTTATCGTATCACTTATCAGAATACCTAAGCACCAGTTTATTATAGGTAGGACTACCTTTAATAGTGGTGCTAAACTTGTCATAAGTAGGTAGGTAGGTATTAAAATGTAAGTATCGGTGCCTCTTGCTTTTTGACGCCTCAAAAGAAAAATCCCATAGGTCAGTAGGTAGCTACCTAGGGAACCTACACTACCTACCTACCTTCGGGATAGGGATAGGTACTCTATCTTTAGAGATAAAGCATTCTAAAAATGCACGCCAAGTCGCCAAGTAAGTAGGTACCTATGACGTTTTATGAAGAGGGCCTGCATTTTTAGAATGGTTTGTCTCTACCTGGATAGGTATGCCCGAATATCAGAAATAAATAACCCTCCTAGGTACCTAACCTACGCTTGTGTGCATAGTGCAACTTACCTACCATGAAGATAATTGACATGCATATTGCATTGCAATAGAGTTTACTTTTACAAAACACCACTTACGCCGCCGCCGATATACAGTCTGGCCTGGCGCAAGGCGAAAGAGAGATAGTCATATTAGCGAAACAAGCAAGTGTGAAGAGAGCAGAATGCTTGATAGACGGGTGGCTAGAGAGCGAGAAACAAACAGTTTCGTCAACGCTCGACTTTGGACTGGGCGATGCAAATGTCGTTCACGAGTAAACTGGTTCATCAGTGGAATGTAAACCGGTCTAGCAGTCGACGGCAAACAAACAGTCTACAAAAACAGTTCGTTCATTCAACGACCACTCCTATAATACACCAATCAAAGCCAGATCACAGATTTATCTGTACCTTTATTAGAGTAGGTACCTATTCTCGTCGTGGATTAGTACGTAGTACTTTAGAGTTATTTTATGGTACCTATTATATGTTTAGTTAATTGGTATTATTAGTTGGAACTATTAGTTTTTCCATGATGATAAGAATAATAATGTCCTCCTAGCCGAATTTCGACCACGGCGGCCAGTCTCATCGGAGACTAGCCAGATGCACAGGACATATTATAGTGCACAAGTGTGTGCGCAAACACAGGTGCACTCTCTATTCCCTTACTTTCATAATCCGATGGGACGGCAGACAGGCACGACCGGGGAGAGGTCAAGCGCAGGACTAACGGCTTAACGGTTTCTCCATGGTATTAGGTATGTTACCTATTAAATATTCTCTGGTAGGTAATAGGTAAACAAAAGTTAGCGAAATGCAACTAGCATTTCTAAGCATTCGCCAGCTTCCAAACTTCGAAATTAGGTTATTGCATTTAGAAGCATGGTGTAGGGAATTGTTCTACGGCTTTTGTAAACTTCAGGAACAATCTTGGCTTCACCGGGTTAGGTCGCTAGAGTGCTCGACTGTGCCGATAACTACAACGCACAAGGTGAGGCAACCGAGAAAGGGCAAATCGGATCAATATAAAACGAAGCAGATCCTCTCAAACAGTATTCAGTAAATAGCTGAACAAACAGGCACTCGAGACAAAAATCAAGATGACAAGAGCATTGGTGAGTTTTAGCATCCTTTAAATTAAATGGATACCCCGGCCCTTAGGGTGAAGTTTGATTTTGAACTTTCCCTATTGGAATGAGTAGGTCTTATCTTAATTTTATTTTCGTTGTATCAAACAGTTAAACGATCCGAAAATGAACTAATTTTAAATTAAACCCGTTTCTTATTCTTGATCAGAGGATCAGAATAAAAAATGACCAGTATCTATAGCTAATCCATGAAATCTGCTATTTTTCAGCTACTATTCACCTCAGCGCTAGTAGCCGCAGTTTCCTGCGGTCGTCTAGAACCACAGTACCTACCCCCAAGACCTCCAGGAGGCGGTTCCGGCGGTGGCGGGGGTGGCGGATACGGGGGCGGCTCGGGAGGGAATGGAGGCCTAGGAGGCGGGTTCGGAGGGGGCTCAGGGAATGGAGGCCTAGGGGGAGGTTTCGGTGGGGGTTCAGGTTCCGGCGGCGGCGGTTCTCAGATACCCATCACTAAGTTTGAGAACGTCAACAACGGAGATGGGAACTACAAGTTCAGGTAATGTTTGCAGAACTAATTATATATCATCAACTAAACTATTATAACACTCACAACGAATTGCTTTAGCAATTGAAGAAACTAGTTTCGATAAACAAACATAATAAACATCTATACCCACTGATTTGCGACAACTATTACTAACCTATCATCAAATGTCATAATATTTAACTACTTTAGTGTAACCCGTTCAAAGTTTACATTTCCCAACGTGCATTCAACATTTCAGTTACGAGACAGGCAACGGCATATCTGCTCAAGAGAGCGGGTCTCCACGCGCCCAGGGTCCCGAAGGTCCCGCGGTGACGGCGGAAGGCTCCTTCTCCTACAAGTCCCCCGACGGCCAGCAGATCTCTCTCACCTACACTGCTGATGAGAACGGCTTCCACCCCGTCGGACCGCATTTACCCACTCCTCCCCCTATCCCGGCGGAGATCCTCCAGTCTATTGAGTTCAATAAGAACAACCCTTCATCGTAAGTAATACGTAGACATGCCAAGGTTATTATGAATGAGATTATTTTAAGAATATACCTCGAAATAACACATAACAATATCTTAGCGACTTCTACTGCTGGACATAGAAAGGTCTCTCCCAAATATCACGACAAAGATCGAACTTGCGCGGCCGGCATCCAGTGATCTTCACCAGGTCGTTGGAAGAACTTTTACGAGTTTAGATATTGTAAGTGAGATCAACGCCATTGCAGTACAGCGTCACAAAGGAGAATTCTCCATTCCTGTCCGCTTTTCTCATTGAGGTGTTTATTTGTCTAGCGAGGGAGCTTACAACGGTGGCGGCGGCAACGGCGGTGGCGGCGGCGGCGGCGGCGGCAGTGGCAACGGTGGAAGCGGTGGCAGCAACGGCTATCACTACTAAAGATCTCAACAGCTCTCAGCTAACAAAGTCGCATGAACGCAGTCACGGACAACGGACATTGCCCACCAGAATCACCCAGAAAGTGGGTTGAGAGATAGTGGAGGAAAAGATTGACCTTTTTCGTATTTTTGTTGACCCGAAAAGTTTGAGAGACTACTTGACTGTTTTTCCAACAAATAGCAAACTACATAGGCTAGGTAGTTAACTTCCTTCGATATCAATGAAATAGGAATGTAAAGAAATGAGAAGGAATTGCAATAAAACATGAAAAGGATCAATTTGCGAGGAAAATTAACACCATCTACCTGACTGGTTACGAAGGCTTTCGGAATGAAACCTGGAGAAATAGAAAAGAAATCGCTTTCAGAAATGGATTAAGCCTTTCCTAAAGCGATTTCTACGTTGTCTGTGGCTTTGTCTGCGCGTTTAGAAGAGTTGAATGACAAATGCTTGACTTTTTTGGAACTTGGACTGTGATACCACTATGTAACGATGCACTATTGTAGTTTAATTTATATTATTTTAACTTATAAATGTAAATACTCATGGATTTTACAAATAAACATTTTATTTTATGTGTGAAAGTTTGACAATTCTTACAAACCCCCCTGTTTAGGTAGGTAGGCACCTATTATCCATAGGGTATTGAAAAACAATCAGAGGTTAATTATCAATAATAATACTTAACTTAGCAGCAGCTTATTATATGTATGTCTATAAAAATTTATAAGAAATCCTTTTGTTTTTGACTTGGCAAAGCCCCAGCTTTTGTAGCTATAACTAGATATTTGTAATAGCAGGAATGCGAGATTGCTGATTGAAACAACAAGGGGCTTAGCGCTTAAAAGCGCGCTGTAAAGTGAACAAGTCCAAGGAAACGACAGCTAGGATAAGGTGGACTGGCTACTAGCTACAGCTGGTTAAAGAAAAGTAATTGACATGTTTTTACCTATCATCAAGCCTTATGGAATACGCAAGAATATTTTTTTTGAAGTGAAAACTTCTTTAGCGGCGTTGAGCAATTTTTCTGTAATGGGTATAAAATCTTAAACTCGCATCAGGACACGTGACCTGATCGAAAAAGCGTAAGACGGATGGAGAGTAGACAGCTATCCCCTCTCTACGGCGGCGCGGCGAAAATGTATGCCTGGGCCTACTGTTTCGTTTAGGTTGTCATGTTTGTGTACGATAGCGCAATAAATGAATATTGTATTCTACCACATAAATGATAGTACTTTTATACTGATAAAGCAATTGGTGCAAAATTATTCCCTAACCATTCCAAAATATCAAACATGCTCAACGTTAATAATCAAGTTTTCACTTCTGCCGGCACTCCCGGAGTGCAACCCGTCTTTTTTTTTATTAGGTAGAGCGAGACTACACGGGTGGTTTAGAAATAAAATACCTTTCGTTTCATGTTATGTAATTCATCATCGAATCCACGTTGATTGGTCTCTTTAAAGTCCCTGAAGTTATTTTATTGTGCAATAGTTTTATGGTAGATACATACGTATAATATAAATAAATAATCCTGGACAATCCACACAGCATCATCTAGCCTCAAACCAAGCAGAGTTATAGATGAATCATATTGTCAGGTAGGTACTTTTATTTTTATTTTTTGGTAGATAGTTTTTTCACATAAGCAAAATATTATAGATTACTTAATTGTAAGTACTACTTCTAATTTATTTCTATTATTTGATTGTAATTATCTTTGTCAATAAAGATGTTTCTAAAAAAAATGTTAAATATGTAATTTATATTATTGATTATTATAATAAATAATTTGAATAATATATTATTTATATTATTCAAATTAGTGATGCAAACCATCTTACAGAACTTTTCATTACAACTGTCTCTAACATTATAAAAAATAGCACTCGAATCCACAAAGCTCCAAACAGAAAACGCATCCTACAACCTTGGATCACCCCAGGTCTGTTGCGATGCATGAGATTTCGAGACACACTAAGTAGGCGACTTAAAAGATCCCCCAATGACAAGGCCCTTGAACTGACCTATAAACGCTACAGAAACCACTGCAACAATATACTTCATAACCTCAAAAACTGTCACGATAAAGCGGAATTATATGAGGCTAAGAATGACATTAAAAAAACATGGAAGGTCATCAAGCGCATTTGCTACCCACAAAATAAAAACCTTAATGACCCAAGCAGTCTACAAAAACTAGAACCCTCACCGGTAGACTCTGCTAATAAAGTTAACGATTACTTTGCTAACGTTGGTCGGAATCTAGCGGACAATATTCTCCATAAGCTGAATTTATCTCATGAAAAATTTATCAGCGATTATAGGCCTGCAACTACTTCACTTAACTCCTTCGTGATACTAGAGACTGATAAAGTAGAAGTCGGTAATACAATAGATGCCCTTAAGAAAACTTCTTCATGTGGCTGGGATGGGATACCGTCTAATTTTATTAAAAAATTCTCTACAATACTATGCAAACCTATCACTCGCCTATGTAATCTTTGTTTTACTACTGGGGTCTTTCCTACAATGCTAAAAGAGTCTATTGTTATTCCAATATTTAAGTCAGGAGAGAAAAATTGTGTATCCAACTACCGTCCTATATCCTTACTACCAACATTAGCAAAAATCATGGAAAAACTTATAAATATCCGATTAGTTAAATACCTTGAACATAATAATGTTCTTGCTAGTAACCAGTATGGGTTTCGAAGTAAGAGGTCAACTGTTGACGCTGTCGAAAGCCTTGTTTATCAAATCACGAATAGTTTAGACAATCGTAAGAAATGCATTAGTGTTTTTCTCGATTTGGCCAAGGCTTTTGACACAGTGTCGGTACCATTGCTCTTGTGCAAGCTGGAGTCCATTGGCATAAGAGGAATCCCATTGAAACTGATGACGGACTATTTGAGTAATCGCACCCAGACTGTGAAACTCGGGGACAATTATAGTAATAAGTCCACGATCCACTATGGTGTCCCGCAGGGGTCAGTTTTGGGTCCTACTCTCTTCTTAATATATATAAACTCCCTCTGTATAAGTCAACTAGACAATGCCTCTATCATAACCTTCGCTGATGATACAGTCTTAACTTTTGTAGGCAAAACGTGGGAAGAAACTAAGCTCTCAGCCGAATCTGGCTTGCGCATAATAAATTCCTGGCTAGATAACAACCTTCTCACGCTAAATTTATCAAAAACAAAGTATATTACCTTTTCTATTTATAACAATAACCAGCCAAATATTGATTTCACTCTAAAAGCTCATACATGCCCCTTGAATAGTACTGTCTGCGACTGCACTCATTTAAATTCAGTTAAAAGTATAAAATACCTAGGTATAATAATAGACAAAAATTTAAATTGGAAATCCCATATAGATCACCTAAAATCGAGAGTTCGTAAGCTCATACACGTATTTAAGAAAATCAGGAATCTGCGAGACGATCACACGAACAAGACTGTTTATCAAACCTTATGTCAATCCGTCATTAGTTACGGAATTACCGCATGGGGTTCCGCAGTTAAAACTAACCTCATAAAAATGGAAAGAGCACAGCGCTCTATTCTAAAAGTACTAAACTTTAAGAGTTACAGATACCCCACAGCAGAGCTCTACAGAGAGACTGGGATGTTAACTGTCAGGCAACTATATATTAAAACCACTATATTAAGACAACACTCATTACCATATCGAATGGACAATCGTTGCACCAGAAGGTCTCACGAGACATTCAGAATACCTATGTGTAAAACTCAGTTTGCCCGTCGGAGTTCTAATATTTTGGGACCTTTTCTCTACAATCGCGTATCCAAGGTCACTAATGAAAATTTAATCGGAAAGACCAGATTTGTATGTAGCAAGATTCTGCATGCATTTCTTCAACCACTAAACTATGAAGATACTGAACGGCTTCTTGCCGTCACTCACTAATAAGCTATTTCACTTAAAACTCTTACAAAGATGACATACTTCATTCCCTCTTATACAGGGATGTTAAATGTTGAATCATAACCAAACTCTACATTTTAAGTTAAATTTTAGGCATAAAGTTGTATGTACTTACTTTATCATAACTAGTATAATATGTTTATGTAACAGTCTGTTATCCTTACACAAGCAGACCGTAGATTTAATACTATTTTTAGACTTAATACTATTTTTAGATTTAATACTATCTTAGATAGCCATAAGTTTGCACTGCCTTTATACTTTGTTTCTTTCCCTAACTTGCAGTATTTATCAATTGTCCATTGTATATAAAACGTTCTTGTATTGTACCTAAATACTCCAAAGCCAAAGCGCCATGCGAGGTACTGAGCTCTAACTTGCCGTAACACAGTAATTGTTACTAACACGGAAGTTATGACTCATGCAACAAATGGAAGCCTTAAGGTAATACGTCTTGCAAGTTCGTATGCCTACTTATACGTAATTACATTATTCTAAGATAACATAAGATTTACTTATATGGTGTACGTTTAGCTGGCTAATATTAATAGCACATAGTTACCTAAGGCTATCTTGTAAATTTTTGGAAATAAAATATTCTTATTCTAAAAAAAATATTCTTATTCTTATTATTGGTGTTAAAATAAATTATATGTAATTTATTTCTGATGTTTTGTTTCCTAATGAAATAGATAATATTATTAAGCCTCAAAATAATGGTAATTACAAATAACTTTGTGGGTAACCTAGGACTAAAATAATAATAAATTTTAAAAAGGTCGTAAGCACCACGAATGTCTGCAAGACCATTTCTTTATAATCTAGATACCACTTCTGACAAAAAAATAATAGATGAACATTCCTGAACTAATTCGATCAATCGCTCGTCCTCCATTTTGTTTTTTATGCAGCTGCGTCCGTGATAATAAATTATATCGTCACCGAATACGTCCAAAGAGAGTAAAACCACTGCGTTAATTACGTCCATGATTGCCGGCGCCGCCGTCACTGTCACTGAGAGCACTGTGACGTCACTAACAGTGACAGGTGTGGATGCGTTCATAGAGAATTTATAAAAGAATAATTATCACAGGATGCCAAAACTGTGACTTCACTGATATATGTGAATCGGCCTTTATTATAAAATTGGGTATTTGGTTTGGTTTGTTTTTGTTTAGGGTTTTAAAAGGTAGGGAATTAAATGGGCAACAGATTAGAGAGGTTTAGAGCCGAAAAATTTACACAATCCTGACACGTAGTGACAACCATGCACAACTGAAAAGTTAAATATCGTTCCCTATGAGATGAGTACCTTTATGGTAGGTACCTTACCTAATGATGACGCTCGTCAACCAGGTTCTAACTTTGGCAAAATGTTTCTCCATTAACTTATCTGACGAATTTGCCATAATATTTGAGTTCAGAATTTCGTTGAATTACAAATTTAGTTTTACGACATAGAAAACATCTTTCTTTCAAGGTTTTTGCGAACAAAAATCTTATTAGAAGAAGCTAACAAGATATTTGTTCTGCGGTTTCCCAGATAATGTCTAATTTCAGTGAATGGAAGACCTAGGTAACCTTCATTAATGTGTTCTATCTCTGATACAAATTTATAGAGCTCCTCTCATCAAGTCATGATAAACACGTCTACCTACCAACCCGCTGAACGGAAATCCTTGCACTAACAGTCGTGTCTTCTGTAACAATATCGAACACCCATGGGGGGTACCTTCATCGGAATGTCAGACCGCCCAACGCCACAGAATACATCATAACTCACCTGTCTGCGATGGCAAGGTGATGGGTGAACGGTCATGAAATGATATAAAAGAGTGTTGAACTCCAGAGGTGTATCAGTCATCCAACGAGTTTGGTGGATCAAGTGTTCTAGTTTTTGGCAAACAATATGATTGCTCTCAAGGTAATTTTTTATGATTTATGAAACCTATAATCTTCCTTTGTTTTGAAACAAACGCCACCCAGAGTTGACCTTTGCAGTCGTTTGGTCACGCAGAACTTTTTGTGTGCCATAAAACAAAGGGTGCATTTTCAGTGGACAGCTGAGCGGAAACAGAAGCGGATTTTCGGCAAAACGTCCGGAGAACTGTCAAGCATTAAATCCCACACCCACCTAAATCCTTGTAAAAGGCGTATAATCTAGTTACATTGGTTGCCGTTGGTGCTGCGCCTGATCTCTCCCTCAGTTCATCCCCATAGGATTATGAGAGTGCAAGAATAAAGAGTGCAACGTTTTTGCACATACACTTCTGCACTATAAAAAGTCCTGCGCACATGCGCTAGTCCTCGACGAGACTGACCACCGGGGTCGAAATTCGTCTAGGAGAGCATCATCATCACCATTATCATATAAAAAACTGTATTTCCAATATTTCCAGTGTATATCAGCCGCTCTGATCGTGGCCGTAGCCACCGCACAGCACCACTCTGGCTTCAACTCTGGCCCCTACAACACCGCCTCCAGCAACAATTACGGAGGATCCCATATCCCAATCCTGAGCTACGAGAATGTGAACAACGGCGATGGAAATTATAGATACAGGTAAAAGCTGGAATCTTGTTGATTGAAGATGCGAATTTGCAACAGTCAACTTCATTTCGATGATGCGTGGATTATTTTGGTGGAACTTTCATGACCATGATGATGTATGAGTAGATACAGCAGCTTTTATAGGTTGTTATAAGGAGTTTTTGTGGTCAAAACGTCCTGAATTTTGTTCGCCGGAGCTCGCATCCCAATCCTGAGCTTCGAGAATGTCAAAAACGGCGATGCAAATTATAGATACAGGTAAGAGCTTGGATTTTGTTGATTGAAGATGCGAATTTGCAACAGTCAATTTCATTTCGATGATGCATGGAATATTTTGGTGTATCTGTCATGACTACGATGATGTATGAGTAGACACAGCAGCTTTTATAAGTTGTTATAAGGAGTTTCTGTGGTCAAAACGTCCTGAATTTTGTTCGGCGGAGCTCGCATCCCAATCCTGAGCTTTTAGAATGTGAAAAGCGGCGATGGAAATTATAGATACAGGTAAGAGCTTGGATCTTCTTTAATACCAAGAGGTGAATTCGCAATGTCAACTTTGTTTGCCATGACCTATAAACGGTGATGTATGAGTAGAGTATACGGCAGCTTTTATAGGTCGTTATAAGGAGTTTCTGTGGTCAAAATGTCCTGAATTTTGTACGGCGGAGCTCCTATCCCTATCCTGAGCTTCAAGAATGTGAACAACGGCGATGGAAATTATAGATACAGGTGTGCTTTGTTTTGCCTTATCGAGACAAACAGAATATTGCGATTGTATCCTTTTGTTCTAATTCGTCTCGTCTGGGTGATTTGTTACGTTATCTTAATGTAAGAGATGAAATTATGAGGGATCTAATGGTAATAGTAAATCTACAGTTTTATGGGTAATTTTCTGAGACAATAGTTTGGTTTTGCTTGGCAAAATTGTAACTCGTAAGTATTCAAATCCTAAATATAAAAAAATAAAAATGAAATGAAATATTTTATTTACCTTACGAACTACTACACAATATGTTGAACTATAATAATATGTAACTAGACTGTTTTTTTTTTTAAGTTTTACAAGATTAAAAGCACCTAACCAAACATTTATGGGGGTCCTCGGGATTGTTTATTATCTATACAGAAGCGGAACGAACATCAAAAGCCGAATTATAAAATTCATCCTTTTTTGAAGTCGGTTGAAAAATATCTACGATCATACTTGCAAAAGTATGGATGCGGCCTATAATATATCTTTCGAAATATTATGAGCAAGAATCTAAAATGCTTCGGAAAAACTTGGCTAACACCATATAAATGCATAACTCTAAGAATTATTTTTACTTAATGTGGGTAAAAACAAAAAAACCTTAGAAAATATCATCACTTGGAATAGCTCGACTACATTTTGACCCAGTCAAGTCTCGCCACGCCATATCTCTACCCGGCCAACATGACCCTTGCTTATGAAATAAACTATCACCGATATCAGAAGAGCCAACCTCTTTTTAACCCCCGACGTAAAAAGAGAGAGGTGTTATAAGTTAAACGTTTCTGTCTGTGTATCTGTCTATGGTATCGTAGCAACCAAACGGATGAACCGATTTTGGTTTAGTTTTTTTTGTGTCATAGATAATTTTATCCCGAGTGTTCTTAGCCATATTTCAAGAAAATCTGTCTGGGGGTTTTTGAAATTTTTAATTTTGTTCTTGTTTAAATTTCAGCTATGAAACCGGCAACGGTATCTCCGCCCGGGAGAGCGGCTCACCCCGCGCTCAGGGCCCAGAAGGCCTGGCTGTGACAGCAGAGGGAGGGTTCTCCTACCGCGCCCCCGATGGACAGCAGATCTCGCTCACCTACGTCGCTGATGAGAACGGCTTCCACCCGACCGGCTCTCATATACCCACATCGCCACCGATCCCGGAGGCTATTCTTCGCTCGCTGGAGTTCAACAGACAGCATCCTTCCTCGTGAGTAATTTATATCTGCAACCATGGAGGTATTATAATTAACGAAACAAAATAGCAATAAATTGTGGTAGATTTAAAATTCCGATCCTTGTAGAACGTGCAATTTAATTTGGCGGCGTGGTAAATCGAGCCATATAATGAATAGATACTCATCCCGGTTCGTGCTGCCTCCCATCAGCCTGTAGCTGTTCCATCATGGTCACCCCGGAAGACCAGCGATATTGCATGATCTACTCTGCCAACAGCTGCATTCTTACTACCCGTTGTCCTATCACCCGTTCTCCCGTAGGAATGCAGCATTTTCCCGAGGTAAAAAGTAGCCTATTTTCATCAGGAATAATGTGGGCTGGCTTATTGACTTTTCTCTCATCGGGGTAATGCCCATAATCCCCACGCTGGGCATGTGGGAATCGCAGTTCGGTGGTGGAATTGCTCTGCAGGGGGCGCTGCTGCCCGCTCCCGGTTTATATCCCTTAGTCGCCTCTTACGACACCCGCGGGAAGAATAGGGGTGGTAAAAATTCTAAGCAGGCACCACACAACTGTACCTACCTGTTTATGTTTAACCTAGTAAAAACCTATAAATATTTTAGACCTAGTAAAAACTTATAAATATTTTACCTAGTAAAAACCTATAAATATTTTATTTGTATAAATAAATAAATATTGTTTCAGCGGTGAGGGTTCGTACAACCATGGTTACAACAGGAACTACTAAACTATGAAGATCTTGAAGTTTTTTAAAGCTCTTTAAATTAAGCTCTTTTTCAAAATCAAAACGAATGAAATTAGAGTGAAATAAGATTGTTGTAAATCTGAACCTAGAAATAACGACCTCGCTTATCAAATGTTTTAACTTATTATTGAGCATTATTAAAGTTATGAAAAATATTTGTTAACTTTTGTTTTATTGCGTCGCTATATAAAAGTTGATTTTAAATCAAGAATCATCCGAGGATTATGTAGAAGTATGTCAAAAAACTCTTTACTCAAAAGATGGGTCCATTTTTACCTCTGATAGCTGCAGTATTCTGCGAAACTTAATTTCCGGTGCAGTCTTTTATATTTGAACCGGATTTCCTTTACCTAACTAGCCAAACAATTTGTATTGAACTAAACGAGGTAAACAAGTTTTTGTAGAATGTTCCATTTCACAAAAAGACGTTTTATGCGCCGTATTTGTAGCAATCTTTTTATCTATTTATAGAATTTGATACCTAATTTTATTCTGAAATTGTGTTAAGTGATTAACAGAATTTCACAACAATAAAAAAATATAATTTTATTGCGAAATTGTGATAAATGAATATACAATTTCACACTAAAATTATTACATGAAATAAATATTTCAACAATTTTGGGACGTAGGTACAATAAGAATTGTACAGGTTCACTCTGACTTCACAGGGCGGCTAGGTGATGTGAGAGGACATCATATGATACCAGCTTTCGGAAGGTCAGTGTCAGTCGATAGAATTTAGAAGCGGCAGATCGTGAGGCAGCAACCACGTCTCCTGGAGCGCAATGATGTCAGCGACACAGCAGAGCTGCCGCACACTCCATAGAGCGTTTAACGTTTTTACTGTTGAATGTTATCATAGTTGTACTAGACATTTTGGTTCATATCATTTCTATTCTGATTGGGATTTTGATAGGGCAAAAATCTTCTACAAGTTACCCCATCTGGCCACACTTCATCGTTCAGGAAGAGTTCCAGTCTGTGGCGAGGAACCACCATCTTGTATGCATTACAATCCCGCTGAGTTTTCATTCTTATTTTCTGTAGTGGTATTTTTTCACGTTTTTTTTTGAGAAAATAAACTCTATTATGTCACTCTAAAGTATCTTTGTATCTTTGTGCACATTAGATATGTAGAGAGGAATTTTCATATCAGCAGGCCTGAACTTGTCATGAGGCTTGATAACCGCTTTTCCTGTAATGCCTTCAGTTCTGTTTCTGTGACGTTTCTTCTGTACATGTATCCATTTTTGACTTGGGTGTATCACCATCTATCCTTAGTACATCCGCAGTTGATCTTTCATTTGATATGATTGCGCAGGAATTGGTCTTGACATTTCTATGAGATATAGCTGGTTCCGATTCCTGCTTACCGACCAATACAGGCTGTTGAGGTTGAGGTTGTGAATAATGAAATAAATCTATATCTATATATATAAAAGAAAGTCGTGTTAGTTACACTATTTATAACTCAAGAACGGCTGAACCGATTTGGCTGAAAATTGGTGGGGAGGCAGCTTAGAACCAGGAGACGGACATAGGCTATGTTTTATCCCGGAATTACCACGGGAACGGGAACTACGCAGGCGAAGCCGCGGGCAGCAGCTAGTATGTATATAAAAGAAAGTCGTGTTAGTTACACTATTTATAACTCAAGAACGGCTGAACCGATTTGGCTGAAAATTGGTGGGAGGCAGCTTAGAACCAGGAGACGGACATAGGCTATGTTTTATCTCGGAATTACCACGGGAACGGGAACTACGCAAGCGAAGCCGCGGGCAGCAGCTAGTTTTAAATAAAAAGAAAATCCGGTCTTGAGCATCACCACAATTTATTACGATTATAAGTATCATTTGCTTAAATTAAATAGGTAATAGTATGTACATTATCACAGTCCTTGGATTAAATGGATACGCCATGAATGCGTCAGGTCACGTCAGAGATCTTGGAGCTTAGTAACGGTTGCGGCCAGCGCCTGCGCCGGGCTCACTGAAAACAAATGTAATTATATTATGTGTATAACCAACCAGTGTCTTGGCGATGCTTCCGACTGGTATTGATATGGATCAGTTGAGCTACCCGTAGATTGTTTACAACAGTCTGCAGTTAGCTCAATTGTTTCAATTGTAAATACTAGTTCTAATATATTTCTCTTATTTGATTGTAATTTTCTTTGTGAATAAAGTATTGTATATACCTAAAAAATAGAAACTAATTAGACTTGAACATTGCAACAGTTGAGCTATCTGCAGACTGTTGCAAACAATCTACAGGTAGCTCAACTGATCCATATAAGGATAACCAATCGGAAGTGTGTGTGATAAAAAACTGCGAAATTACGAAAAACTATTAACTTGTTCGATGTGATTATTTAAAGGCCTATTCGTTTTAGGACTAAGTTAATCCACCAGCTCCGACCAGCTTTGGACTGGCACAGTGATGATGATAGTGTTTCATTTGATACTGATTTTAATTTCAAAATTATCTGGTCATAGGTTCTGCTGTCATTGGGTAAAGCTCACACTTATGACGTGCAGACTGTGTGTTATCAATTTCCATTGAGTTGGTTCATTTCATACGCTACACTTCTAAGGTCGAAATAGTCTGGCCAAATGTTTACCGAGTCATGGCAAGCTTTTGATCTAACCATTCTCAAGAAATTAAGTTTGTTATCAAATGATAATAGGTACAAAAATACAAAATTCTCGTATTTGGTGTCGCGTTTGAAAAATAATTCTCAGCATTATGCATCGTAGAAAAGAGCGCTCATCGTCAAGCAATAAAAAAATCTGTCATAAAATCAACAACAAGAAAGTGACTTTTTTTATAAGATAAGGGTTTACAAACATTGAATCTAGAATTCTACCAGAGTATAATATTTGTTACCACTGACAAATCTGTTATCACAAAGTACGTTGGAAATGACTTAGCCAAGTTAATGGGGCCGTAAGGACTAACCTCTATATCTTTAGACAATTCTTCAGACAATTCCTCCACTCAAACTCGTCTGATGGTTTCTCTTTAGTAAATCTCAACTCCACTCGAATAAGGTTGAGTCGAGTTAGTGCGTCGTAAATGTAATTGAGATAGACCCCAAAATCCATTATAAGTAACAACAGACTCTTTTGAGGAGCATTCAAGGTAGAACGCGAGGTAGGTTGAGATGACAGTTTATTTCTCCACTCGTAAGATATTTTTTTTTCAGGTGAGTTCGATTGGGGGAATTTTGTACGATCAAGCATACCGAAACGCTTTGGATTTGGATTTTGAGGATAGATTAAGTCGAAGTCGAGGTAACGACGAAGGTAAGCATACAACTTACGGATTATTCCTGTTAAACTCTAAAGACTTGAGTATAGCGTCAGGGATCGGTGGAGGTGTAGGGAGGTGCGACCCTTGAGGTTGGAAGCCGTTCTCATCAGCGACGTAGGTGAGCGAGACCTGCTGTCCGTCGGGGGCGCGGTAGGAGAACCCTCCCTCTGCTGTCACAGCCAGGCCTTCCGGGCCCTGCGCGCGGGGAGAGCCGCTCTCTCGAGCTGAGATACCGTCAGGGGTATCGTAGCTGGAACAGTAAACATGGTAATTCAGAAAACGATCATCTGTAGGATAAAGTAGGTTGTCGCTGATGTGGTCGCACTTGCAGTTCACCACTGCCTTAAAGTCCCTTTATTACCTACCACGGATGATGCTGTGTGAATTGTTCTGCATTTATGCATTTATTACCGAAGCAGAACATTGCATGACAAAATAAGAATAAAGCCTCAAATACAAAAGTCGAAAAGCTCGAAAAGCTCGCTTCAAAGTGCTTAAAGGCTTGGCAATTCTTCTAATCTAACGAAATTCAGGGCGCGTTGACCACAGAAGTTCTTTACAAGACGTATAAAAGGTATCATTTAAAGGTCATGTCAGTAACATCAAACATATTCCACGCATCATCGAAACAAAATTAACTCTTGGTAATCAATGAGATCCTGCTCTTACCTGAATCTGTAATTTCCGTCGCCATTGTTAATATTCTCATAATTGTAGGGCACGTCGTTGGATGGTCTACCACCAGCATAGTTCTGCGGCACGAGGTGGTCCAGCCGTGCTGATGATACGCAGGTTAGCGCTAGGCAGCAAAGGTAGAGCGACTGGAAATATACAAGAACAAAATTAAAAATTCTAAAACCCCCTGGACAGATTTTCATGAAACATGGCTAAGAACACTTGGGACAAAAAAATTAAACGAAAATCGGTTCATCCGTTTGGGAGCTACGATACCACAGACAGATACACAGACAGACACGTTAAATTTATAACATCCGCTTATTGCGTCGGGGGTAAAAAATGGTCTTCAACAAGTGATCGATTTGATTGAACGATATAAGTCTCTTAACCGCTAGACTCTTTTTTCAAAATGGCCGTTTACGCCAAAAGTTTATGGCAACAACTCGCCCGCACTAGCTGCATCCATTGACTCCGTGCGACCTATTGTCTTCGCATAAGTAGGGTACCTACATAGACATAAGATAATTATGGCTTACCTATGAATTTATTCGCTACATACAAATCTATATGGAACTTTCAATAATTAGGTGTGAACGAGTAGGTACCAGTTTTAGGATAAAGGTCGTTCATAAGCAACAGTTTTTAATGGAATTAACATCATTGTGAAATTTTGTTCAGCAGTCATAATGGCTCAAGACACTGGGTACAGTAACGCAGTCGTTACTGTACCCAGTGTCTTGAGCCATTATGGCAGCATTAGCATATTATGGCATTACGCAGGACTATTTCAAACATATTTAATCATGTCCTTCCTATAAAAGACATTGGTCCTACAATCTAGGAATTATTTTAACAAGGTTGATCAAAGTGAGGAAATACTAATGCACCAACAAGCAAGTAAACGCTCAGAACAATGCTACTCTGAACTCACCAGTTTCGACATTGTGTTCGATGTGTCGTGGAGATACTGAGCTATGTCGGAGGGTTCCGAATATATATCCGAGAGGATTGCCCTTTGCATTACCTTGCCTATAACGTGGCTCTCTGTGGGTGCAAGTTATAAGATTTTGCGATTTTTGGGTAATTTTGACTTATCTATTTACTCAGCAACATGCTGAGTTGATATCTAACCGACGAAACAAAACACCGATCTACCCGCTTTTACATTACTATTGTTGTACGCAAAGTGAATCTGGAATGTTTCCATAGGAAGTTAGGATTTCAGTTTAGTTTAGATACCTATATAAAAGTAAATTTTATTATATTGTGTGTTTTTTCATGTTGCTTAGATACTTAAGTACCTAAGTCACGTACCAATAAAACATCATAACTGTTAGTTACATATGTCCGCTCTGCATGTTTAATTAAGATAATACTGTATTTCTCTTAAAGTGAATGTATAATTAATTATTATTCTTTTGAGAAATAAATTTCTGAACTGAAAATAAAAAATCTTAAACTCGATACTAAGTGTTTTGCCAAGCAGGTTGCAGAAGTTAGTAGGTAGGTAACAACTATTTTAATTTTAAGAGTTCCAACAATTTGGTCATTTTTGTATGTTAACCGTTTTGACACTTCAGTTTACAAGTTTCAGTAGTTACGGAGATACGTGGTACTCACAAACTTTCGCATTTATAATGTTATAGTAGGATATGGTATAATAAAATATACCTATATGTGTGTATGCATAGTGTGTGTATGTATGTAGAATTATAACATTTTGTTTAGTATGGTATTCCTAACATGCACAATTGCACACCAATTTCAGCATTGACCGGAATTTTGGTGTGATATCCCAAAACTTCAATAAATATTTATCAAGATGTGAGCTCCCGCCTTCGCTTGTGATTTGACTTCAAATGTTTAAACCCATAAAATACAAAGATTCTCTTGCCCCGCCCCTAGATTTGCAATGAGATGCTTAAACAAACACGATCAGCAAGCACAATGTTATTAGTAGAGCTTTTTTACTATTAGCAGCTAAAGAGGGACAAACAGAGTTGCAAATAAACTATAAAACCATGTGAGGGAACAGACAAAAAAACAAAAAAGAAAAAGAAACCAAACAGAAAACTACATTCATTTATTTCACATAAACAATTTTTTTTTTGTTTTTGTTTTATGATCCTGCAGAAAAATCTTAGAGTTTCCCATTATAGACTAGCCAAATATTTTGTTATATTTACGTTGTAGATTAACCTGTGAAGGAGATTATGAGGCCCGGAGCGGGCCGAAACATTTTTTATTTCGTCAGGGATTACGCGGCCCACTCCGGGTCCGACGCCTCAGGCCAATATAAACTTTATTGCCAAATGATAAGGGTCACAACAGCTTTAAGTCTATATTTCATTTGATTCGGAATGTACAATTAATTTGGTCATCAATAAAACGGATTGCTTGCCTTTACCTACTAAAGGTTGAAGTTGAGACTAATCATAGTGTACCTATTTTCGAGCTGTGTGGTGCCGGCTTAGACTGAAAAAAAATATTGTCCAACTAAGACGCATTTTTCTTAGTTGGCGTCAAAATAGTTGGAATGATGAATACCTCATTCAATACAAAAAAGAATGCATGGTAGCTGCAACATATCGAATATGTTTAAAACAAAAAATAGCCAAATCATTGACAAATCAATGCTCTAAGTCAAAATAAATATTCACTTTGTCATATTAAACATTTATTTGCACGGGGTTAGCAAACAACTTTGTTGCATTTAGTCTCTGAATCATAGAAAATTACAGTAACAGAATAAACAATTACAACTAATATACACTTATATCTATTTCTTAAAAATCTAAGCCTCCACCAGAAGGCATAGTGCCCAGAATGCTGGCATTGCCCCGTTGAATGGCAATGCCAATTCGTTGACCGAAATAGAAGCCAGCATTCCGATCACCTGTGGACTCTTTATGAAGTTTGGTAAGATCTTTATAAATTGCGTGTGCCCCAGGACCCCCAGGAACAAGGGTTTCAACCCCATACGGCTTAAATAGGTAACCTCGGTCGGTAAGGCTAGCGTATTTTCGCCGTTTAAGGGACTCCGCTGATGTTTCTGCAGAACCGGCCCTTACCGATGTCCCTGCAAGATGTGAAGGCGCTAGGGTATCTACACACGTGGCATCCCAAATGAATCTCTGAATTAAATTAAATAACTACACTTTATAAGACCAATTCATTACTTGGTAGAAGGAGCTATTACAATTTAACTAAGTTCTCATAGTCACAGAAGACAAGATCTTATCAGGCTCATATGGATTCATGATGCGGATCACATTAGACAAGATCTTAATCAATGTGATTTTTTTTTTTTCAGTGTAGAATTTACAACCCTATTTCTTTCCGCGGGTGTCGTAAGAGGTGACTAAGGAATATCCAACGGGGACACCAGCGCCCCCAACAGAACAATTCTACTACGTAACTGCGATCCCAACCCGCTCATGGACATTACCCCCCATGGGATAAAAGCCAATAAGGAGCTTATCAGGGGTAGGCCTACGTCCAGCAGTGAACAAAATATATAGGCTATTGAGGTGAGGTACCTATTTTCATAACTTGTTTCGTCCCGTGCCTTCGCTCGTATCACTTATTGCTGGTCGTAACAGACATCCATCCATCCATCTATCCATCCACCCATTCAAATTTTCGCATATATAATATACCTACCTGTCTTAGCCATAATTTGTATAATCACTGATTATACAAATTATGGCTAAGACAGGTAGGTACTCTTACACTAGCTGCATCCAGAAAATCTCCAAACTCTTTTTTCAATGCCCATTGGGAGGATTGCAAGACAAAAGCGGAAATAATTTGCACCCATCATCCCACCTATTTGGAGATTTTAATAATGCCTACGTTCATTTACGTTTAAACATTTCTTGTAAATAAGATCCTTGGACATTTGTCGATAAGATGTCACTTTGCTTGGCTTTTACTTTTAAGGTGCTTCTTTGCCTAGGTACCCACTTAAGGTAAATTGAATCTTGTGCCATCAAATCAATAGGTACTTACAACATTTGTGCAATTCCTATTTACCTACATATGTCCTACTACTCGTAACATACGGAACTAGTGAAAGTCTATGTGACGAAAAACTTCTTCGCTCTGGCGCCCTTCGGATTATGAGAGTGAACGAGTGAATCGGTGTTTGCGGACACTTTTGTGCACTATAAATTATTGCTGTATGAAAACATCAAGTGCGAGTTGGACTCGCACACTAAGGGTTCCGTTTAATTGTACAAAAGACCTTATTAAGCCAAATATCATGATTCAACGGGGAGATACCTACCTACTCTGTATATTTTGGTCCCGGAAGGGAACTAAACACAATTATTTTTGTTAATAAAAAAATACAAATTTAAGTTCCTTTACTTGTGTTATAAGACCTTTCTTCTTGCCAAATTTTAGGATTCTAGGACAAAGAATGTACTTGTATTGTTAAATAAAAGTCCATTAATTGTAGCTTTAGGCAAACACATTTATTTGCTTTATATTTATTACAGGTTGCTTTTTCATTCGAGACCCCATAACCTAAGAGTGTCTATCTTGTCTCTGCTTCCTCCGGACGTTCCGTTCTTGCCAGTATTTTTACGTTCCTTTAAGCTACATTACATCTATCCCTTCTTTATAAAAAAAATATTAAAAAAAAAGTTACTTATCTTTAAATTTTTACTATTGCTTATGTTATACAAGACAATTCTCTAAACTATCATAGCTAAGACCAATAATTAACTTATGCTAAATACATAAAGGAACATTTTAGACATACCTATCATAAGCATAATATGCTATATATTATTTTATCTAACTACTTATATTAAAACCACTCAAACCCCACACTCAGCCTTCCTGGACAGATCAACACATATTCTTAGACTTTTATCGGCTTTTTCTACTATTACTAAATTGCTTACAAAACTGTCAGGCTGTTCGACTTTCTCAATAATCTGTTGATCTTCCAAGCTGCGCAACTTTGAAGCAAGTCGCTCCATCAGTCCATGTGGAACTCTGCGAGGGGGTCTCACTACTGGTTTGGCACCAGGCTGAGTGCGTAGCTCCAGCGGTTTTTCAAACTGGCCAACACCCTGAAACAGTTTGTAATATTTATTAATAATTATGTCTTTACTAATGGGAACAATATGATTTACATTTTTAAGAATATTAAGATCTCTTAATGAGCTTAAGCCCAGAATAGGTCGAACGTTTTCTTTTATGATTATAAATTCTGTGTCATAAACCTTTTCTTTTATTATTACTTTTAGGATAATTTTCCCCAATGGAAATAAATGTGTTCCTCCAAATGCTTCTAAAACTAATTTTGTCTCAGACCACTTAGGCATATCATCATTGACTATTTTCTTAAGATCCATTAAGGATAAAACATTAACTTGAGCCCCGGTATCACATTTAAACTCAACCATCTTATTTTCTACTCTTAAGGATAGAATCCACTCATTGTTATTAATTTTAATATTACCAATGCTGTGACATACTTTAACTAGTCATAAATTATGAACATAATTGTCTTCATTGTGTGCTTTCCCTTCATCGACTTGACTTACTTCGTTAATTAATTTACACCCTTTTTTAAAGTGATTAGGCTTGTGGCAATTTGAGCATATTTTCCCATAATCTGGACAATTTCTAGGCTTGTGCCAAGTACCACATTTTTTACAATTATACTCCTTACTATTGGACGAGTACTTAGCTTTTATTCGTGAGTCTGCAACAGGTTGTCCTGGTGGCCCTTGAACTGCATCTACCGCTGCTGACTGGCTCGCTTGCTGTATTCTGCTGCATTGATCTCGTGACATTTCTGATGCTCTGCACATGTCCACCGCTTTCTGTAGAGTCAAGTCATTGGCCTTGAGTAGGTTCCGCTGAAGATTTTTATCATGAACTCCTAACACAATTCTGTCACGGAGCATTCTCTCTTCTTGGTCCTTGAAGTTGCAGTTTTTTACAAGCTTTTTGAGTGCTGTGTAAAATAGATCAAAGATCTCCCCATCCTCTTGCGTTCTTTGGTGAAAGTTGTAGGTGTTCAATAGCTCATTTTGCTTCGGTGCGAAATAATCATCAAAGAGTTGAATGATTTGTTCATATTTTACTGCGGTTTCGTCGTTCTTCAACACGTACACGTACAGTAACACGTACAATAGAGATCCTGCGCCTCAGGCCCCACACAATTCAGCAATATCGCCGCCTTTCTATTGTCCGACAGTCTCTCGAAGCCCGCGGCCGTCAGAAAGATTTGGAATTGTTGTTTGAATCTGGCCCATTGTGGTAATAAATCCAGGTGCGAATCCAGCCGTAGGCTGCCGGCATTCGATATTCTACCCCTCCCATCGCATGAAATTCTTCTGCAACGCTTGATGTGTTGGATATCAATGGCGGTGGTGGCGTGGACATAACCTCGTTGAATTGGGCAATATGTCAATATCTTACTTCTTATTATATTCCGTCTTCTTATTATATTGTTCTTCCGTCGGCTGCGCCATGTATTGTTAAATAAAAGTCCATTAATTGTAGCTTTAGGCAAACACATTTATTTGCTTTATATTTATTACAGGTTGCTTTTTCATTCGAGACCCCATAACCTAAGAGTGTCTATCTTGTCTCTGCTCCCTCTGGACGTTCCGTTCTTGCCAGTATTTTTACGTTCCTTTAAGCTACATTACAGTACTCTATAGGTTTTGGTCCATGGCGAGAATCTTAAGTAAGTTTTTTAAAGAATAAACTACAAATTTACTGTTTCTGGATGTTTTCCTTTACTCGTGATAGAAGAAATTCTTCTTGACAAATTTCATGATTCTAGAGCCACGGAATATAGGTTTTGTGTGCATGTGATTCCCTTGGAAATTTCAAAATATTCGGACATAAACGGTTATAACTTTTGATTGCGTTGACCTAGAAGTTTTATTTATAACGAGGCTTCAAATGGTTACAGACTTGAGTATTTGATGTTAATTTCAACTCGATACCTCCACGCGTTCCTGAGAAAAGGGGGCTGACAGACGGATAGACAGACAAACGGACAACAAAGTGATCTTATAAGGGTTCCTTTTTTCCTTTTGAGGTACGGAACCCTAAAAGACGACTAAACCATACAAATCGCATAGAATAAACTGACGAAGGCAATGAAGATCACCTATCTATTTACCCTGATCACGGTTGTCTACATAGCGAAATGCAAAAAAGTTAAACGCTTCAATGGCAAATGAGGTTTCAAAATAAGACTTACTACGATGCACGTTTTTCTGGAACACATCTTGCGACTGAATTCATTGACATCGCGCGATTTAGTTTTGGTTTTAAATAAAACAATGAACTACATTTTCCCTTCTCAAAAAACCCACAAAAACGCAAGATGTATATTTGAAGAAAAATTGCGGCACAGTGCCTAAATAGTGTAAATTCTAGTAGCAATTTATTTTGTTTATTTGCAATTTTATTAAAATTAACATTTGAATTGAAGAATATTAATTTACTGAAAATATACGACTATTCGAAGCTTCAGTCAGCTTCTTATCATAGATCCAATATTGTAACCACGTCGGAAAACGTCCCGTGATGTTTCCTTTTCAACTATGTAGTTCCTTTTGATGGAATCAGGCTAGGAATAACCGATCGATGTTCAATTAAACAATGCCTTGGCATTGGCATTGACATGAGGTTCCGGTTTAGAAGTCTTCAGGTGAAATTCAGCTCAAATTAATGTCACAATAACCTAATTCTACACAACTTTGATAGGTTTAGTACTGAGGAACTTAAACTCTCACTGACAAAGTTTGTTCGTTATTCACCATAATTTTGCGTGTTTTAAAAAACTATAAAACGACTTCAAATTCTTCTAGTGGCGACATCTAGTTAAAATTCAAGTCTAATTTAGTTTGATAACTCATGGATGAAACGACAAATAGAAGGCCTACTTTGAAACACGGAATATGAAGTTTCGGTTGACGAATGACACGAAACGAACACCCTTACTGCTGAATATCACGTCCGAAGCAACGCAAGTTAGCAACGTGCGTTGCTTCGGACGTGCGTGACACTAAATGACTGGTACTACAAAACTACTGAACAGATCAAAATGAATTGGCGTACGTTTAGAGTAAAGCCTGGTGCTTATTTTACCGAAAATACGCGTGCGAAATCGCTGGCAGAACCTAGGTAGTATGACGTAAATATATCCAAGATATTATGAAAATTAAATGACGAATTCGTGACTATTTCTGTTCTATCACGTTAAAATGCCGTCGTAATTTTAAGTTGGATTAGTTTGAGCTTCCAAGTATACAGATAATCTCCTAGCCTCGATTTGCTTGTTTTGTTAGAATCCTCTAAATTGACTCATATCTGCCAATAATATTTTGAAGAGCAACAGCGATCGATGACCTTCGCCCCACTATCTGCGCAGACGCATGCTCTCCGACCCAAATAAATTCCTGGAAGCGAACAATTCAATCGCTCGCTGGATCATGAAAACATCTTGAAAATTATGCGCAATGGGGCCCTGAACTCCGGTAGATACAAACAATAATTTTGCCATTATTGTTTCAAAACATTGCCAAGTGGGATTTTCCATAACACCAAATTATACTATACGCTATCTTTACCAGGTACGTAGGTATGTGATTTCTAATAGCTGCTAGCTTGTATTGAAATTTTAATAACATCAACAAAAGATTAGTGACAAAACAAATACAAGAAAAGATAAACGAGACAACAAACTTTGCAGCGAGCCGGGCGTTTCCCTAATCGAGACAATAATATAAACAAAACAGAAAAACAACGAGTTGTCTATCTTCCGTGATTATAACTTCCAGTTACCAAAAATTATCTAAAATGAGAGAAACAAGAAGTTTTATGCCCCATTTTCGTTGAGCGCCTTGGTAATAACAACACTGATTCACACCTCGCAGTTTTCCATCGACAGCTTTTGCGTGAGTAAACTTGTAGGAGCACGCGGCATTCCTTGAAATAAGATTATTAAAATTTATATATTTTTAAATATAAATTTGAATGACAAAACACGAATTTTATTAAATAAAAATATAATAAAATTCGTGTTTTGTCACAAATAGGGATTGACTAATAATAATAACGTATATTGAAGAAGATTTAAGGCTTAAAATTATTACATCATTGATCCCTAAACTAGGATAAACCTGTATCTTGGGGACTAACTTCCTGGGTTCTTTACATTTAAAACATTATCAAGTTAACGTTAAATTTTATAGGTTAAATCAAAAGTGTATTTATACATTATGTGATGGGTCTCCTGAGCACACCAGTCTCGTAAGAGTCTGGGAAACACCCAGGGCTGACTGGTAACTTTCAATCAACGCCAATAATAATCGTTGGTTTAAAAAACCATACACAACTTTTTGCAAACTCATTATGTTATGAATTCAAGTTTCTGCAAATTCAACTTTTTGCAAACTCAACATTATGAGAATCCAACTTTCTGTTAATGAAAGAAATTTGACCGCTAAAACCAGGCTGCAGTAGATTCTAACGAGCTAGACAAAGTGCTACGACTCGTCCCAGTTTTCGGCAGATTTCATGGTGTTCTTTTAATTTAATTTGATATGCAATGTTTATTGGAATAGAATAGAATAGAATAGAATAAGAATTTATTTAGCACACAAAACATTTAGGGGAAGTTAAAACAAAACAAAAAGTTACAGTAAACACCACAATAGAGACTACATAAAAATACAAACAAACATCATAAAAAGGTGTTATAAAAATAAATTAGAAAAGTAGAGGTATCTACGTGTAGTCTGATGGAAAAAGTTGGTCTTTCCCTAGCGCGTGGCTAAATAGGTCCAGCCTCAGCTTGATGCCGCTACCGCCCGAGGACGGAAACAACGCTGGTTTTCAGTCTGAACCTCTGGGTGACGTCACATTACGAGTCTATAGCTTACAAAAATCAATGAGCAACAAAGTTTAACAAACGGGAGTTTAGTTAGGTAGGTACCAATATAAATACAAAGAATAATTACGGTAAAAATATATAATGTAGAAGCAGTATATTATTAAAAAACGTGGGTGCTACAAATATAAGAGAAAAACTGAATAGCATGCTTTTGTAAAGAAATATAATAAACTATAAATATATTAAGCTCTCATATGAAGGAAATAAATATAAGCGTTCAGAGTGTGTGTGTGTGTATGTATATAGGGTTTTCTAGGAACTTTTTTGAGTTGATAATAGTTTTTTTTTTAACTTAAATTTGAACGAATGTAATGATTTAGTAGTGCGGAGTGGGGGAGGTATATCATTCCAACAGCGAGAAGCTGCGAAACGGAATGAACCTCGAAAAGCCACCGTTCTATGTTTTTGTGTAAGTAAAATCAGATTAGAACACGCTCTACGTGGATATCTAGAGTTAGTTTCAGACGCCCATTCTAGTTTATTGTACAGGTAAGGGGGTGATTTAAATTTGATAACGCCGAACAAAAGAGTCGCCAAGTGCAAGTCACGGCGTGCTTTCATTTTCAGCAAATCTAACGAATTCAGGTAAGGGGTGACATGTGATCGAGGTGGAATGTGGAAGCAGAATCTTGCGCATGCGTTCTGAACTCGCTGGACCAACTTCTCAGTGCGGCTGAGTAGACGGGGCCCGAATACTACATCGCAGTAGTTAAGCTTTGATAAAATAAGCGATTCGCACAACGTTATTCGGACTGCTTCGCTCAGGTAAGGACGAATTTTATATAAAGTTTTCAACCTATAAAAGCAATTACGTGCACTTTCAGCCAATTGATTTTCAAACCTAAGTTGGGCGTCAATAATCAATCCCAAACTTCTGGCCTCAGAAACATATTCAATTGTCTCACCACCCACAGTAATTTTTATATTATCATTATCTAGCTTAAGCAGATTGACTCTAGATCCGGTAAGAAGAAATAAAGATTTTTTAGGGTTCAAGACAAGTGAGTTAGAAAGAGACCATTGAAAGATGTTATTTAAATCAGTGTTAACTTCATTCACTGCACTCAGACAATCAGATGGAAGAAAAGAGTGATACAACTGCAGGTCATCCGCATACAGATGGTATTGGCAATGAGAAATCTTCCTTACAATATCAGCACTATACAGGATGAACAGTATAGGACCAAGGATAGATCCCTGGGGAACTCCTCGAGGAACCAGCTGTAAAGACGACCTAACAGTTTTCCCATCCGCCATTTTCAACTCTACACATTGTTGTCTTCTACTGAGGTAACTATCAAACCACTTAATTGCGGTAGAGTCAAAACCGTAGAAAGAGAGCTTTGATAAGAGTAGAGAAATGTTAATGGAGTCAAAAGCTCGTGAAAAGTCCAGTAAAACCAGCAAACTGCACATGCCACGATCCTGAGCAGACAATAAATTGTCTACCACATCCAGTAGCGCGGTAGCAGTGCTGTGGCCCTTGCGAAAACCTGACTGGTACTGAGGCAAAATATTGTGCTCATCCAGATATTTAATAAGCTGCAAACTTACCACTTTCTCTAGAACTTTAGACAGGCAAGGCAGAAGACTTATTGGTCTTAGGTCAGAGACAGATTCAGGAATGCTTTTTTTAGGTATCGGCTTGACTACCGCCACCTTCCAACACTCAGGAAAAACACCACGAGTGAGAGAACTATTAATAATCGCTGTGATGGCTTGCAATGATTGAGGTAGAGTCAAAAGAATCATATCTAGACTAATACCATCCATACCATGAGCATTCGATTTAAAATTTTGAATTATTTTTAATACTGTCTCCTCACTAACCGGGCTCAATGCAAAAGTTTCTGATTCTTGCCCAAAACTATGGCATTCAAAGTAGGTAAGCTGAGAAATACTGACAGAACCATCACCTGGCACATTCATGAAGTGAGTGTTAATAATGTCTGGATCAACGAATTGGGGCGGGAGCTCAACGGCATCTTTATTATTTGTTAAAATATTACCTTTTAAATTTTTCCATAATCTTTTGGAATCTTTTACATTACGGTTTATGTGATTAGTAAAGAAAGCAGTTTTCTCACTTTGAATTGCCGCGATAACGATGTGTTTCATATCCTTATAACATTGCTTAAGGATTTGACAATTCTGTGATTTATACCTATTATGATAGTCATTCCTAATTTTTATCATTTCCTTGACCGTATCAGTAATCCACGGATGTGGAGGTCCTTTAAACTTTCTTGTTTTAAGCGGCGCGTGTATGTCAAACAATGCGTTAATGATGCGAGTGAAGTCTGAAGCTAAAATGTTCAAATCCAGAGGACGCTGAAAGTGAGCCCAATCCACAGAGTTCAGGTCATCCTCGAAAATATCAAGTAATATGTCTTTTATAGGCCTATAAGAGACAAAACGAGGACTAGGCTTATCTTTATTTATTTTAAAATCAACTAAGAGCATTGCATGGGCCCCAAGGTCAGGGTCGTGCTTCACTAAAACATTTGTAACTCTAGAGTCGGAGCAAACCAAGTCAATTAGAGTTTCACTATGGGACGTAAAATGTGTTGGCTGGCTAATAAATTGATTTAAATTCATAGAACTAAGAAATTGTTCAAGTAGCTTGGTTTTATTATCACTTTTATTCAATAAATTAATATTAAAATCTCCCAAAATAATTATATTGTCACAATTTAAGAACGACGCAATAGTATCTCCAATCGCATCAAGAAAAGTATCAACATGCAACCATGGAGGTCTGTATGCAGTACCAATAATTATTATTTTGCCACAGACATTTAATTTCAACCACATCTGCTCTACCGTCGGCGCAACCGGGTATGGAATCAGTTTAATACTCAACCCTTTCCTAACGTAAAACGCTACCCCACCACCACGACCGTGTCTGATATGATCAGGTCTTGGGGATAGGTATAGGCGAAACCCTGGAAGTTTCGGTGCACTATCTTCTTGACCTGGTTTCAGCCAAGACTCATTGATTGCCAGTAGATCAGGATTCGTTTGATCTATGGCTACTATAAATTCGTCATGGCCGGTATTTAAAGACCCTGCGTTAAAAAAACCAACTTTCAAATTTAACTTAGGAGATTTTAAAACTACTCTCCTTGACTCCAACAATAAGTAGCTGAAACAATGAATTTGAATTTCGGGGCATATTATAATAAATATTATAAAATTTAAGGTATTCATTGCAGTGGCTTAAGTTTCTAGGCTTAACACTGAGCAAACCGTGTGATATCGATATAACTCTAAAATAGAATATGCTATAAAAATAGCTATTAAAATAGTGACACTGAATTTTTAAAACCAACAACTTAATATTCAAGTATAAAAACATCATGCAGAATAAAATAATGTAAAATAAATAAATAAAAGGTAAATTCATTATTTTATGCAAAAATACTGTAATCCAAATAAAATAAATTAAAATTAAACTCCGACTAGTATGAATTAGATTTAGCATGCTGCAACATAAGGAAAGACCAATATTTTCCATCTTTCTAACATTATATACACACAAAAATAAAATGTTCAAAGTAAGTTCATTTGAGACATATAGGAAGCATAAGAGCTGGTTAGTTCGTTTTTTTAAAAAGTAATGACTACTGGACCGTGGTATCACTAAAATATAAAAAACATTATCTGCACACAAAGAAACTGATATTTTTCCCAAGCTATTGTTATTTGGGACACATAATAAAAAGAAAAACAAGACCAAAAGCTTACATAGTTTTTTAAAAAAGTATCGAATATTATGTAAGTATAGTATATTGGACAGATTAGATTCTTATTGATTGACTCTACCGTATCCGTGCCATAATATTTTTTATTTTAATGTAATGGGTTAGATTACCGGATAAGGCAAGAAATTTTTCAAAATTCTGAGAATGCATTTTTACTTATAAAGGAATGTTTCCTGTCGGTGAAACTTCCTATCTCCAATATTTCTGGTACTTGTCCTACATGTCCCATGGATTAGGGACACCCTGGAGGCTCTTCACGCCGAAACTACTGAACGGATCAGGCTGAAATTTTGCATACAGGTAAGTCTAACCCTGGACTCAAACATAGGAAACTTTTTATCCCACAAATCAGTTCCCATAGGAAATCACCTTTAAACGTTTCCATAGAAACAACGTGTGCCAGCTGCGGGCAGAAGCTAGTACGCCATAATCTAAAAAGTTAAACACACAGGTACTTACGCGTGTATGTGAAAATCAAGAATGGGTAAGCAGGCCTAACTGTTTACCCATTCCTGATTCCCTAAACCTGACTCCTCGCTTATAGGTAAGTAAAGTAAGTAATAAGCAGTAGGGAGTACCTGCCTCCTTACTCTAGCTGGGGTTTTAGGTAGGTATCAATAAATTCCTTAGTAGAGCTTTTTGGCGGTGATCCAATAAAACAATCAGGCGCTTTATTGTGCGCGTTCGATTTACTGTTACAACCAGACTTTTTACAGTCGACTCCTATTTCATTTGTCTTATAAATCATTATTTGCTTCGGTTTGTTTGTACTGAATGTACCTGTTGTACTCATTTATCTGCCAGATTCTGGTTCCATTGAATCGTAAGACGTTATTGTAAGGTTAACCTACCTACTTTGGTGAGTTTTAATTTCTGGGTCTAACTGAAGTAGCTCTACTTTGCTCTTCGGCATGTGGGTATTGGCATCCTTTTAATAATGTATTGGTCCACTGCTGAACGCTGGCCTCCCTTCCCCATGATATGCGTCTTATTGGCTTTTATTTCATGGGGAGTACCTAATTCCCATAACAAAATCCCTATGCTGGGCGTGCCGGTGATGAGAGTAGGGGAACGCAGTTCGATGGTAGAATTGTTCTGCAGGAGGCTGTCAGTCATCTAAGGTCATATAAAAATGTCTTCCTGGATAACAGATTGCATAAAAAGAATACAATCAGTTTTTAAAATAATAAAAAATAATGCTGATATTTCACACAGCGTCATCTAGCCCCAAAAGAAGCAGAGTTTGTGTTATGGGTACCAGTTATCTGACATAATCCAGACCCAAACCAGCGCCCCCACCTATTTTATCTTATTATTCTGTCCAACGAAGGAATTTTCAAAAATCGGTTGGACAGTATGTGATACCTATCATAAGCTTATTTTTAATGCCTCTAAGTCTTAGTTTGTATAGTGTAGGCAGAGATGCGAAGTTGTTCTTTTCTGCCACTATGGTGGCCAAAAAGAGCAACTTCGCATCTCTGCTTAAGGTATACAAAATAAAAGTTTTACAAATTAAAAATAAGCTTATGATTGGTATCACAAACTGACCAATCGATTCTTAAAAATTCCTTTCGTTGAACAGAATAATAAGATAAATAGTTGGGGCTTTGGTTTGGGTCGGGATAGCGCCTTATACAATAATACTTACATTAATTGAGATATTTTTATTTTAAATACAAAATACCCGGAACAAATATCTCAGATTGTACTAACATCTGTCCTGAGGCAGGAATCGAATCCATAACTTTGTAAGTTCGGTACTTCAGAGCGTCATTGTCAAGGTCAGCCAAGGCATCGCGTCACACTGTGACGACGCGTGTCTTTGATGTTAATGAAGGATGTCGTATTTACACATTACGCGTTGGCTATTACGTAATGCAAGCGTATGTGGTAGACCAGCATTTTGGTTTTTTTATCGTTGGCCAAGAGATTTGACCATAGAAAGATTTACCTCACTAAGCCTCAGTTATATCAAATCCATCACTAGACACTATTTCTTTGCGGGTGCCCTAACTGGGAATAAAATAGGTTCCCTAAATGTGATTCCCTTAAAATTGGTGACTAAATGGGAATACTTCTTATTATGAACTTCTTCTGTATGTGAGCAAAACTCGTCCCAAGCTTTTTTATCCTCTAGATAATCTGATATTTTGTAGTAAGCCTTTTTACAAAGGATATGTTTGACAATTTGTTTGAATTTATTTATTGATAATTTTTGCAACTCACTTGGAGTTTTGTTGTAGAAGCGTATACATTGCCCTTTAAAATATACATTTATCTTGTGTAGCCTAGTTGTGGGCACAGCGAGTTTATCCTTATTTCTAGTATTTATATTATGTATGTCGCTATTTTTAGGGACCTCGTTGGGTCAATACACCAGAAGCCTTGACGTAGGTACCTACTTCTCAATTTGAACTGGATCCCCAAACCTCAGACCATCCTCGTTGGAACTGCGTATTCCGCTTAGAGAGGGTTACATAATCTGCAGGTAAGAGCTTGCGCAAGCGCGTCCGGGTGCTGTAACGGTGTGTGGACAATCAGGAATGCAGACGATTTGACGCGGGTTGCACCATCAGGGCCATCGACGTCGCACGCGCTTGAGGGGTTATCATGGGAGAAGTCAAAGTAGTGATAGGACTTGTCGATAGTCCCAGACTATAAGAATTTAGATTCGGACGAGATGTACCCCTACACAAAAGTGAAGTGGACATCTCGTCCACGGATGAGTTTGAGATTCGGACCAGATGTACCCTAAACCGTTATTTTTAGCGTCTTTCACACAAAACGTAGGTTCCTTGCTAATTGCTTTTATGTATCTAATTCTTCCATCCATCTTCCAAAAAGTCACATAGGTTTGCCTTTGTGACTTTTTTCAAAATAACTAAGTTGTCTACTTATACCGCACTTTTCTTCGGGATTATAGATTTTTATTATTTGAATCTTAATTTGAAATCACTGTTCCCGTATGACGTAGGCTCTTTACAGCTTTACTTCATCAATTTTTTACCTACTTTTTTGTGTAATTTAATTTTAATTGATTATTAATTAGACATAAGGTACTCTTGTAATTTTTTGACTTGACTAAGTCTTTGCGTTCCTATAGTTGAAAATAAATGAAATGAAATGAAAAGTGTTTAATCAATGGTGGTTATTTGATTATACACTATATGGTTACCGACATGTGGTGAAAAAAAAAATTGCATAAAACAGCGTGTTCAAGTCTTAGAATCTCAATTCTTGTCATGACATCAGTCAAAGAATATCGTAAAAAAATTATACATGACTGAAGTCTCCATTGATTTTTTACTCTGAGTCGCACACGCATTTGTTATTGCATCGAAGGTCGTTCGTATTTTGACATAATCAATTTTCTTGAACCGTTAGCTGCATTCTCTAGATGACAAATGTGTGCATTGCTTGATCGATACGGAGTTTACTTGGGCCATAACTTAGGATTATTCTTACGGTGTTTGGATGTGGGTCAACATTATTTAAGGCTTACCGAAGATTGCACTGATGAATGTGCCCATAATAATAGTAAATTTTATGTTTATCCAAGCTCAGGTAATTATACAACATTGTAAACTGAATTCTAGAATATAGATATTTTTTGGAAACAAATAAATAATGCTGGACAGTTCACACAGCATTATCTAGCCCCAAGCTAAGCAGAGCTTGTGTTATGGGTACTATATAACTGATATACTTAATACAATATACTACATAGATAGATATTTTTTTATACATAGAAAACACCCAGACCAACGGAACAAATTTCTGCAGATCGTACACAAATTTGATCCGAGGCGGGAATCGAACCCGCAACCTCCTGCGTCGCAGGCGGACCTTCGCCCGCTGCGCCACGGAGGTCGTCAAATATATGTATGAATGAAAACTTCACTCAAACTAAAGTCATTTATAACGGGATATTTACCATGATTTGAGTTTTGAGCTTTCCAATTACTGTTAATAACCATGATGGATTTAAAAGTTTCACTCAAACTGAAAACAATAACAGAAAACAACAAGGTAACAGCAATGTATGTAAACCTAACCACGACAATCAAAAACAGAAACTTCAACACGCACAGCGATTTAAAGGTAAACAAATTCAAGTTCAAAACCTGACGAGAGACGAATGAAAATCATCAATGATAGCTGTCGTAACCAAAAATTGTTTCCACCTTCTACGATTTGCTTCGATTACCAGTGTCGTAAAATATTTTAGACTTTAATCCTTGGTCTCGAATATCCAATTTACAAAAAAATATCTAGGATTCTACGACCGAGTATAGTATAATAAGTTAATAACAGCCCGGTGTCAGGAAGTTGGCGGTGCTACACCCCCGTTCCTCATAAGCACGTAAAGCTGTTGGTCCTGCGCCTGAGCTCTGCCCGTTCCTGTCGGTCTGCTGTTCCATCGGATTATGATAGTGCGGAAATAGAGAGTGCACCTGTGTTTGCGCACACACTCGAGAACTATAATATGGGTCACTTGCACCTAGCTAGTCTCCGTTGAGATTGGCCACCGTGGCCGTAGATTCAGCTAGAAGGACATCATTAGTTTAATACAGAAATCCAGGTTTATAAGTGACCACAATCAATCTAGAATGGAAGCCTGCATACTAGGTCACTCGGTTTACGGGCTCTACATCACAAGCGTGAATAACATGCCAATACCTGAACACTAGGCCTACTCTTGACGCTTATTGCGATCCTTATTCAATCCAAAAGATATGGAAATTGGATTTCGTACGCTATTCAATTCAATCTCATGATATTGTATCAAGACTCTTGATATCGCCTGTTGACACTGACTTATCAATATTTTTGGACGCGTTTCTTCTGAGAGCTTTTTCTCTCGAAAAAAAGAGTTGGTTCCATGTACATCTGTATGTATGTTTTGTAGACGGAAAACGATAGTTTGGCAAATTATGTAAGAATGTGGTGTATTTGTAACAAAGACACAACAAAAATGTGGTGCATTTTTGACATGAACACATAAAATGAGCGAACATTAATTATAATGTTCGCTCTTTTATGTGTCATGTATTAACATGAGTGAGTGTAGTTTACTATGGCATGAGTGAGCATGACCAACAGCATACCAAGATATTACTTTTAAACGACACTTTTTGGAGAATAAAATTGTGTTAGGATTGTGGATAACAGAATAAGCCTCGAGAGCAACCTACGCAAATCGAATAGATTGGCCAGAACTAGCCTTACATGTCACTTTGGTTAATGAATAAGCAGAACTGCAGAACCACTGAAATATCACCCCCGAGGTGTTCGATTGACATGTATTTTTATTAATTGAACAATTGTCTAATTTGTAAGTAAATGGCAGGTCAATCTCGGCACGATTGTTCTCACGTGTTACGAGAAATGCCTTGATATTGCTGATTTGAGACTTTAGTTGCTTAGAGACTTCTGCTGCTTAGAGACTACTAAATAAATAAAAATATTAATAAGTAATGCTGGACAATCCACACAGCATCATCGAGCCCCAAGCTAAGCAGAGCTTGTGTTATGGGTACTAGATGATTGATATACATAATTTAATACATTACATAGATAGATATTTTTTATTATAAACAGAAAAGACCAGAACCCCCGGAACAAACATTTGTCCCTAGGCGGGCATCGAACCCGCAACCTCCTGCGCCGCAGGCGGACCTTCGCCCGCCGCGCCACATCGGTCGTCGATACTACTAAGGTACAGTACCAACCTAAGCGACAAAAATTGGTGAGTAGGCCTGAAAAGGATCGAGTTAAGTTAAGTGAGGAAGTTTTTACTTATGTGGAAGTATACTAGGCCTTTTCGAAAAAGCGTTTTCGAAAGCTTTTTTTTTATATAACGTTGTCTGTTCCTGACGATTTGAATCTTTTGCTCTACCTGTGTTATTCGCCTTCTCGCATAGTTCTTCGGGACAAAAAACTTTACAATAAACGTTTTACGAGTATTTTATACGTAGAAGGCAGACCGAAACAGACGGTCAGGTGCAGCACCAACGACTAGCGTGTTTGTTATGGGTAGTCCTAGCAGTATTTGAGAAGTTCATTAAATTAAACTAAATACTACGCAGAATTTGTTTTTATTATTGAATTGTTCTAATCACATTATCGCAATAAGCTGTAATGTAATCTATACTTATAATAAAACTGTAACAGGTCCAATTCTGTACATTGAAGATATTTTGAAAATTTTTTTTGGAGGACACTCTACTATCGATACTGAAGCCAAAACTGTAATTTTTTTCATTCATGTCTGTCTGTCTGTCTGTCTGTCTGTCTGTCTGTCTGTCTGTCTGTCTGTCTGTTTCTTAAACGCGCATCACGTCGAAACTACTGAAGGTATCGAAATGAAACTCGGCACGATTTTAGGTCATACTACGAGGAAGGACATAGGATACTTTTTATCCCGGATTTCAGTCAGGTTCCCCTGGGAGAGGGGATGAAAGTATAATTTCTTCACCGCGCATGACGCCGAAAGTGCTGAATGAGTGGGAATGAAACCCAGCACGATTTGATTTCATACTACAAGGAAGGACATGGGATACATTTCATCCCGGAATTCAGTAAGGTTCCCCTGGGAGAGAGGATGAAAGTAAAATTCTTTAACCGCGCATCACGACGGAACAACTGAATGAATTCGAATGGAACTCGGCATAATTTGAGTTCATACTACGAGGAATTATACATTTTATCCCAGAATTTAGTAAGGTTCCCCTGGGAGAAGGGATGCAAGTAAAAGTCCTTCACCGCGCATCACGCCGATACTACTGAATGAGTTGGACTGAATTGGTACGATTTGAGTTCAAGGAAGGACATGGGATACATTTTATCCTGGAATTCAGTAAGGTTCCCCTGGGAGAGAGGAAAAAGTAGAATTCTTAAACCGCGCAACCCGACGGGTCTACACGTCGTCCGATATCATGCATTCTTTTTGTTAGAAACAGTGTTGCAAAATCGAATTTGACTAAATCAGTAGAAAGTCGAGTAGAAAATCAGTATACTGATGAAATAATCTGTAGATTGAAGAAAAAAAATTGTAGATAAAGGGTAGGTAAGTTCCTATCTAATTTTTCCAAGACGCACCCATTAGTTAGGTTCCTACCTACTAAGGTGGTGCGTCTTGGAAAAATAAGTTAGGGGCCTACCTTACATGACATATGGTGGTTTAGCTGGTCCGGTTATCTGTACCTACTACCGATGTTTGGTTGGAGTGGTCCAATTAAACTTACTGGACCACAGAAAAATATTTTTTACTGTGGTACACAGTCAACTGTACCTACCTACTAACGAAAAAAAAATTACGGTGGTCCAGTCAAATGGATCAGGAGCCCAATTCTGCAATACAATTGCTTCAGTATGACAGTGCAATCGTCGCAGAATCATCACGTAGAATCCTTAGATTAATAAAACTCCAGATAGTGCGTGCGAGATAAATTAATAGTTTCAAACTTGACGCGCGTCTCTCCATCTGCATTCATCATAATTTCTTTCATCTATGGGATTGAAGATGACAACATGCTATCCCCCGTAGAACCTACACGATTTTTTGCACGGCGGCGTTTCATAATATGAGAGACTATGGTTAAATGTGAACTTAATTAGTCGGCCGGTAAGGCAATCGCGAACGAAGTCGCGGGTACAGCTAGTAAAATTATAAAAATGTGTGTTTACTTATATGTATACACTTTGTAAATCTTGCATCACTTTGTATCACTTGCAATCAACTATTTTGAATTTGAATAGTATGAATTTGGATAACAGTTTAGATCTAACTTACGAGCCAAAGGCACTGTCACGTGGGAAAAAAATCATAATGTTGATTTTACTATTATATCTCTTATTGTCTCTTATTGTCAATAGACTCCAAAACTACAATTAATTCTTAGTTTGTTTTAGCGTTGAATGATACCAATCGGCTTACAATGTGTGCAGTTAGGTATATATTTTTCTGAAACAGATAAGAAGATCTGTTTCAGAAAAATATATACCTCAACCTCAACAGCCTGTATTGATCCACTGCTGGACGCAGGCCTCCCCTTAACAGGTGCCTTGTTGGCTTTTATCTCATGAGGGTAATGCCCATAATCCCCACGCTGTGCATGCGGGTTGGGGATCGCAGTTCGGTGGTAGAATTGTTCTGCAGGAGGCGCTGCTGCCCGCCCCCGGTGGATATCCCTTAGTCGCCTCTTACGACACCCGCGGGAAGAGTTGGGGTGTTGCAAATTCTAAGCCATCACCACACAGCTTAAAAATATATAAATGTAAATGTATATCATTACTTGCAGAAACCTTTTTTCACGCTTGTCCAACCACCCTAAGTTATATTATAACTAGCGGTAGGTATTTCATAACTAATCTACTTATCACAATCTATTTACAGTTAGGCATCAAACGGTACCGTATTGATATAACAGCGCCGACCTTCCTTCCCTATTACCATAATACCTTACACCGTAGACGTAACGTTAAGTCATAAAAATGACCGTAAATTAATCAAAGCTCTTCAATGCGACCTTAAAAAAAAAGTGGTTGCCATAGACTAGGATAGATGACGCTGTATGAAACTCAAGTTTCAAAAATCTGCCAAAAAAAAAAAAAAGATAAATTGAGCTGTCACTGTCGTTCATATCTTCTCTTCTCTGCCCCTGTGTCTCAGAAGAACGATCCTATGGAACTGCCGTTATTGTTCAATTTGACACGGAAGCAATAATGGACTACCAGTCTCTTTCTCACAACAGTGGTTTTACGTTAGGAAAACGCATACACACTCTTTTTATCAGCGCCCTCTTCCTGGTTTCGACGTACTTTTGCTGTCACGGACGCCATTTTAGTCTACGGTTTTGTTTACATGTCAGTAGATGTCATTGTGAGATATATAAGTTTTCCCCGTGTTTTCGACTTATTTATTGAGCCAAACTGTGATATTAATTGAAAATCATATAGATAAGGTACCATGAAGTGTTCTGTAGCATGCTGTGGCTTATGCCAAAGCAAAAACAGGCCGAATCTGACCTTACACCGGCAAGTGGCTAACATTTCGTTAAACTGTTGTCTATTGTATAGTGTATTTGATATAAAGTGTATAAAAACCTGTTATTTTGAATCATCTTTGTTGTGAGCTGTAGAAACCCGCAATATTCTCAATATTTCATTCACATCGAAGTCATAAAAACCGGTGCTAGTGTCGAACATCATCGACCATCGAACGTTATCGATAAATTAGGTAAGGTCTGTAGTCACATGTAATTGCAGGGTTTGTTGCAAGGAAACTGTCACTAAATTGAAAATGTATTATACCTTACCTTACTTTTAAAAAAAAAAAAGTATAATTTTTTTATTTTAGTATATCTTTGAAAATAAATGAATGTATAAAAATTTATTGTGTTTGTTGTTTACCTATGATAGTTATTAAAAAATATTATTAAAACATATTCTGCTCTTGCTTCACCTCCGGTATACCCTCGGATCCCGCTCTGATTCTGAAAATGAGGGTTTCCTTCGATTTCTCCGGGATTCCACTATCCTATCCTGACTTGGTTCAATGGCACTACCTCAGAAATGCGCTCTTCATAACATAGTATAAAACAAAGTCGCTTCCCGCTGTCTGTCTGTCTGTCCTTCCCTATGTATGCTTAAATCTTTAAAACTACGCAACGGATTTTGATGGTGTTTTTTTAAATAGATAGAGTGATTCAAGAGGAGGGTTTATATGTAGGTATATTACATGTATAATATAGTAGAGGCACACTGACAATTTTAGAGGTTTCCGTGCGAAGCCGGGGCGGGTCGCTGGTATGATATAAATGTAAATATATTTTCCCGTCGCCTATTAGTAGTTTGTCCTGACCTTACTTTACAGTGGCGCCAACTGATGAGCACAAAAACGGTAGCCCTCGATTAAAAAGACAAGCTCGTCCATCGATATAATGTTATCGACTAGACGAACAAGTGAACATCCCTAATCCGCCATGTTTGTCAACCGATTTGTTTACTTAGGTATCCAGGAAAAGTACATGCTTAGGGCAGTTCCATAGGATCGTTCTTCTGAGCCCTGTGTCATTGCCTGAGGTCATTGCGTTGCGTTGACACTTGATTTTTGAGCAGCGCCATCAAGTGTCATAATAAAAAGAGTCAGTGTTTTATTTTTAAATCGCATTGAAAAGCCTCCATGAATGTAGGAACAGTAAGTAGGTAAGTATTGAACCCTTTCCCATAAGTCCCGCTTTATCTTTTGACGGCCTCTGTGGCGCGGCGTGCGAAGGTCTGCCTACGACGCAGGAGGTTGCGGTTTCGATTCACGCCTTGGGACAAATAAAAACCAAGATCCGTCAAGTGTGAGTGTAACTCGCGCGCCGAGGGTTTTGAACTTTTGTCAATTTATACAAATATGTATCTACTTAAGGTACCGGTTATAGACTTCGCTATTTAATGCATTTTGGATCTGTTTTGGATGGACCGCTCTGCATACTTCGGGAAAAAGGTGTATTGGCAAATTCAAAATATTTCAAAAAGTATGAAACCTACAGAAATTGTAAAAACTGTTTTCAAATGTACGAATTGATACCTTTCATTTGATACCCCACTCTCTAAGGTAGTCTCCCCCTTTTGAAAATAATTCCCCCCTTTTTTCAAAAAGTGTTCATTTTACAGACTTCTTTGTAATTTTCCTGTAAAATATAGATCCATATCTACAAACGCTACATACATTTTAGTGGGATCGCTCGGCAAACTTCGAAGGTAGGGGAGGGGGATTTTATTGACTTCTTTCAAAATATTTTAAAAAGTATGAAACCTTAAAAACTGTTTTGAAATGAACAATATCTTTCATTTGATACCCTATTCGGTGGTATAAAATTAAAATTAAAAATTTCGACATCTCAATTTGTGTGAAAATTTACATTTTAATTTTATTTTTTTTAATCTGTACAGGCGCACAAAATGTATTCTTATTTTAAATTTCAAATTAAAAGCTGCGGTAGTTGCTGAGATTTTCAAGAGGGAAAAAAGGACAGACAAAGCGAGACCATAAGGGTTTCGAAACCGATCTCGAAACCCTAAAAACTATTTATCTATGATAATTTCCTAGTACCCATAACACAAGCTCTGCTGGGGCTAGATGATGCTGTGAATTTCCAGCATTATTCTTACAACCGAGTATAAGTCTGGTATCCACTGAAAAGTAGGTATTACTAGGTACTTGATAGAATTTAGCAGCAAATTATAACTGACTTAGCTGCATTCTTACTACCCGTTGTCCTATTATCCGTTTTCTCGTAGGAATGAAGCATTTGCCCGCGGTAAAAGTAGCCTATGTTCATCAGGAATAATGTGGGCTTTTAATGGTAAAAGAATTTTTCAAATCGGTCCAGTAGTTTCGGAGCCTATTCAATACAAACAAACAAGCAATCAAATCTTTCCTCTTTATAATATAAGTATAGATATAACTGAAGTGCAAAGTGATTTCAAAACAAATCTAAACTATTCCAAAAACCTCGATAATCGTTACGGTGCCGTCATTCTGTTACGCGATAATGAATAAAAAATATTGTGTAAAGGGTTTATCAGCTTACTAACCACGATGGTTGCTTCGGAGATTATTCAAAACAGTTATGTTTTTGTTTTTGTATTTGTATAGAAATACGTAGAACCATATCACTGCCACTACAAAGCACTTATACTCCTATAAATAGGACCTATAGGAGTACCTATAGGATAGGTACTTCACTTAGTTATTATTATACCTTGATTTAATTTTCACGAAGACGCAGAAAGTCAACCTGAATCCAACTTCGGATTGTGCTTTTTTATCAATTCTTGCTAAAGTAGAATATGGTTTTACCTATTTCTCCTCTACTCTGTCCATATTGAGACACTATTATGTTCTATTGCTGCATTGTTAGTGGTTCGAGTCTTGACGCAAGTACCTGAGGGAGAGCAAGGGTAATCTGTACCTATAAATATTAATATTTATTTGAACTATAAAATCCTATTTCTCTCTCGTATAAGCATTTGAATGCTAAGCTCCAGCTATGCTAGCATTCATTGCTAGAATTTTATGAAAATAATCTCAAAATCGCTGGGGTAAAAGTGGTCTAGAGCCGCGACTCGGCTAACGTAGTGTAGGACGCCCTCCGGCCAGGTGGGATGACGATCTGCGAACGACTGCAGGCAGATGCGGCAAGCTGAACACAGGGCGCTAAGGCGCTTATTATGAGAGGCATAAGTCCAGCCGTGGACTTATATAGGCTGATGATGATGATAATTAATCTCAAAATGACAATTGCATTCCGCGGGGAGACTCATTTCATGCAGTAGCCTACTAGTTGTATTGTACCTATCCTAGTGGATATGATGAAATCGCGAAAGGCGCGCGACACCGGCTGTGTGGTGTAGGCTTTATTTGTTATCCACAGCCAGGGGCCAAATTCTGCTAACCAATCGCTTTACTATGACAATGGTTTCGTCGCAGAATCGTCCATAGATTAAAGAAACTCTAAATAGTGCTTTGGTGCTATTTGCACGGAGGGATTCTACAACTAAACTCCTAGTGAGTTGTAAAAAATATCAATAAATACATTCAAACAAATTGTCAAAACCTTGCTGTGCAAAAAGGCTTGCTATAAAATATCAGATTATCTAGAGGATAAAAAAGCTTGGGACGGGTTTTGCTCCAACTCGAAAAATAACAATTAACAGGCTAAAGGTTTCTTCGTCGCTTCTTTACTTTAGTCTACATACCGTAACAACAGAAATCAAAAATATCACTTTATTTCCGTGTCAGTTTTATAATTTGACCTTGTCTTAGTGTACATTTATTGTATTTATGGAAATAAAGAGTTTTGATATTGATTTGGGATCAATAGAATGGTTTCAATCTTGATACTTGACACGCGTCTCTTCATTCTGTAGTTTCTTTCATCAAAGGTAAAATACCAAAATCTGGCCTTTTCAGACGAAACCATTGTTATGGTAAAGCGATTAATTTAGTGGAATTAAGGCCAGGTATTCCCGCAGCAGCGTACCTAATAGAGAAATCGCGCGCCTTTCAAGCCGCCGCGCTCTTGTTTTTTGTAGTTATTTAAACATGGTGCAGATTAAGAAAATCATTTTATTAAGTCAAACTCTGCGAATTTGTTTAGAAATATTAAGTGTCCTTAGTTGAGTACAAAAAAAAAGTGTGATATCAGTAGTTCGCTAGTCATAGTATTGAAAAAACATTAGAAAAAGGGGCAACTTTGGGATGTTTTTCTTTCGAGTGAAGTTCATTAGATTTTATAACTGAATGCGACTTTGACTAGACTAGATCGTGAAGTATTATATATCTTTTTTTCAGAATTGTAAACACTATTTTCTAAGTCTCAGATGGTTTTCAAAATCACAAAAATGCGGCCTCTGCTGACCTACCAAGCCTTAAAGGCCAGGTCCGCAACAAGTGGATCTGGACATCAGAGACACCTTGCACCTCGCTGGTCGCCATGTAAACGAGGGCCCGCCAGGAAGGCGTCCCTAGACATTGCTTACACGGCCCATCTCACCGGCCCAGATCTAAGCACGATTACAAACTTCCTACTCGAGGTTCAGGAGACAGTGGGCCTTATTTCACATAACGATTTATGAATGTTGACATTTCAAGTGACTTTATGTGACACATTCACTGCCCAGCCTCAGTAGTGCTACCTGCAGAGAGTGTAACGGCGGCGAAAGCGGCGTAGAAGCGCCGCCGCCCCGAGAAAAAGGTCAACTTTTTTTGCATGTCAATAAGCTATGTATAATTATTTTTATATTTTAATTTTTTCAAGTTAAGGTCTTATACACAAAAAAAAAACAAGCTGCGTCTCTACCACAGGCTAATCGTTATATACCTACACGAGCGTCATAGGCACTGGTAGTATTAATTTAAATAAATAAATAATGCTGGACAATCCACACAGCACCATCTAGCCCCAAAGTAAGCTACTCAAAGCTTGTGTTATGGGTACTAGATAACTGATATATTTAATACACTAGCTGTACCCGCGACTTCGTTCGCGATTGCCTTACCTGCCGACTAATTAAGTTCACATTTAACAATAGTCTCTCATATTATGAAACGCCGCCGTCCAAAAAATCGTGTAGGGTCTACGGGGGATAGCATATTGCCATCTTAAATCCCATTCTTTATCCACACGACTTTTAGCTACGACTCGGCCAGCGCGTCAGTGTTAAGAAGTGTCCTACTCGTTTGACTTACTCACAGCTGGGGCCCTATTCTTCTATACTAATCGCTTCACTATGACAGGGCTATCGTCACAGAATGGCACTTTTTGGTATTCCACCTTGGATGAAAGAAATTATGATGAATGCAGATGGAGAGACTCGCGTCAAGTTTGAAACTACATATTAATTAATCTCGCGCGCACTATCTGGAATTTTATTAATCTAAGGATTCTACGTGATGATTCTGCGACGATTCCATTGTCATACTGAAGCAATTGTTTTGCAGAATTGGGCTACTGATCCATTTGACTGGACCACCGTAATTTTTTTTCGTTAGTAGGTAGGTACAGTTGGCTGTGTACCACAATAAAAAATATTTTCTGCGGTCCAGTTAGTTTAAGTGGACCACAATAATTAATTAATTTAATTGTACACGAAGTTTGGTTGGAGTAAGACTCCAACCAAACTTCGCTGGACCAGCTAAACCACCATATATCATGTAAGGCAGGAACCTAACTTATTTTTCCAAGACCCACCACCTTAGTGGGTAGGAACCTAACTAATGGGTGCGTCTCGGAAAAATAAATAGATAGGAACTTACCTACCCTTTATCTACTAATTTTTTTATTCAATCTACAGATTATTTCATCAATCTACTGATTTTCTACTCGACTTTCTACTGATTTAGTCATATTCGATCTTGCATCTCTGTTTCTAACAAAAAGAATGCATGAAATCGGACGACGCGTAGACCCGTCGTGATGCGCGGTTAAAGAATTCTACTTTTTCCTCTCTCCCAGGGGAACCTTACTGAATTCCAGGATAAAATGTATTCCATGTCCTTTCTTGTAGTATGAACTCAAAACGTGCCAAGTTACATTCCAACTCATTACCTATGTAGTTTCGGCGTGATGAGCGGTGAAGGAATTTAACTTTCATCCCCTCTGCCAGGGCAACCTTACTGAATTCCGGGATAAAATGTATCTTTCCTCATAGTACGAACTAAAATCACGCCGAGTTGCATTCGAATTCATTAAGTAGTTCCGTCGTGATGCGCGGTTAACGAATTTTACTTTCATCCTCTCTCCCAGGGGAACCTTACTGAATTCCAGGATAAAATGTATCCCATGTCCTTCCTTGAACTCAAATGGTACCAATTCAGTCCAACTTATTCAGTAGTTTCGGCGTGAACGTGATGCACGGTGAAGAAATTTTACTTTTATCCCCTCTCCCAGGGGAACCTTACTGAATTCCAGGATAAAATGTATCCCATGTCCTTCCTTGAACTCAAATCGTACCAATTCAGTCCAACTCATTCAGTAGTTTCGGCGTGAACGTGATGCGCGGTGAAGAAATTTTACTTTTATCCCCTCTCCCAGGGGAACCTGACTGAATTCCGGGATAAAAAGTATCCTATATCCTTTCTCGTGGTATGACCTAAAATCGTACCGAGTTTTATTTCAATACCTTAAGTAGTTCCGTCGTGATGCGCAGTTAAAGAATTTTACTTCCATCCCCTCTCCCAGGGAAACCTGACTGAATTCCGGGATAAAAAGTATCCTATGTCCTTCCTCGTAGTATGACCTAAAATCGTGCCGAGTTTCATTTCAATACCTTCAGTAGTTTCGGCGTGATGCGCGGTTAACAAACAGACAGACAGACAGACAGACAGACAGACAGACAGACATGAATGAAAAAAATTGCAGTTTTGGCTTCAGTATCGATAATAGAGAGCCCTCCAAAAAAATTTTTCTAAATATCTTCAATGTACAGAATTGGACCTGTTACAGTTTTATTATAAGTATAGATTATAAACATAGGTAGATATTTTTATTATACATAGAAAAACACCCAGACCAACCAAACAAATTTCTGCAGATCGTACACCAATTTGTTTCCGAGGCGGGAATCGAACCCGCAATCTCTTGCGTCGCTGACACTTGTCTGCAGAAACTTCAAGTTAGCCGTGCACTGGTCTACCCAGGCATGTTCTTATTTTTTTCTGTACATTTTAAACCTAGCTGTAAGTTTTTCAAAATATTGTCTATGTAGTTATGGCATCAGGGTCCGTATTCAGCGTCCCATAAGATCGGACATTGCTTGTTTAGTAACAGACGCCCACACGCTTTCTCACGACGAATATCGCCGAGCTAAGCGTCTGGACATTCTTATCAGCGTCCTGTGATGCGAGAACTCCGGACTCAAAGCCTCAGTCGTAATTAAGTCATCATTGTAAAATCATTAAATATTAAATTCAACTTCAATTTAATTTTCTTGTTTTTAAAAATACTTTCCACGCTTTCCCATACAAGTCTGGCGCAGCCTAATGGATTTTCCACGCATTTCCCGTGAATCCGAAATCGCGAAAACCCCAAAATTGGTCTAGCGAAAACGTGAAATTCCGGAACCGTCTCTACGCGGACGTGGAAACCAAGAACCAAATAAATTTGACTCCCAGTGATCGCGTGTGATTGTGACCCTGATTCGGCTCCTGGAGGACATGGGATCGAGCGGCTTGTGAGTAAACCTTTTCACTTCCTGTGTTATATTCCTGTGTCTTTTCCACCTTTTCCCCCGAACTCAAATCGTCGGGCTTATTAATTGCGTTTATCTGATTTTGTTTGCACTTAAAATCGGCAAACTGGTTTGCACTAGAAATCGGCATTCCGTTATTCTCGCGATTAATTTGAATAGTTTTAAGTACTTAATTTAGCCCTAAAATAGGCTTATTGATTTGCACAAAAATTGGTGAATCAGTGTATGTTAAGAAATAAAATTTATTTGATATATAAATAGAAAAATTAAAAATCTGTGAATCTAAATTGACAAGTAGGTTACGGCATAGTATAGTACTTAATAGATTTAATTAGTGTAAGCAAAATGTCGACTGTCAAGGCAATACCGAAAGAAACCTTGTCGCTTATTCCTAGATATGACGGAGAGGAAAATCACATGAATCTTTTCATTTCGAAATGCGATTATGTGGTTCAAGGCGCCTCTATTGAGGGAAACCCGGAACAAGATTTGTACTTGTTTCATGCCGTATCGAGTAGACTTATTGGTAGAGCTGCGACTCTACTTAGCGACCATCCGAATATCAGGTCATATGATGTACTAAAGGAGCTACTTACGCAACATTTCGGTGATCCTCGATCGGAAGAGTGCATAGCTATCGAACTCGAACAGTTAAAAATCAAGAATGGGGAAACGTACATACAGTTTTGTCATAGAATTCAGAATGTGCGTAGTTCTTTATTTGCGAAAGTGAATAGACTTACAGATGAAGGAATCAAAGCTGCAAAAATGATTGTGTACAACAATATGGCTCTTAACACGTTTCTGTTCAACTTACCGGAGGACATGATTCGTATTGTGAGGTTAAAAGGTTGCTCTAATTTGGAAAATGCCTTGAGTATTGTAACGGAAGAAGTAAATTTCAAATTTCAGTATGACACTAAAACTAAATTACTAAAACAAACAGCGGCGCAATTACCAAGCGCTCAAAATTCACAAAACGCACCAAAAACTGCAGCGGTTCAAGGCCAAGGTTTTAAATTCGGCATTCCACAAAATAATTTCAGATTTGGCATTCCCCAAAACAACTTTAGATTCGGCGTTCCTCAAAATCAAGGTGGGTTCAGACCTAACTTTGTTCCACAAATGCGATTTGCACCGCCTCCTCAAGGCTTTCGTTTCGGCATACCTCAGAACTTACCGCAACGTAATTTCGGTTCAGGCTTTCAGGCTGTCCCGCAACGAGCGCCGTTCCAATACGGAGCTTACAAATTCGGTATCCCTTCACAAAACCAACCTCAAATCCAAAATAAATTTGGTGCGCCCCAACAACAGGTGCAAGCTCCTAGGCTCCAAGATACAGATGTATCAATGCGTACGGCTCCAATTAGACATAACATGATTGCAAACGATCTGTATTTTATAGACGGCAATGGACTTGATAGTGATTATGGTTATGACACGAGTATGAATGATATGTATGGCTATGTAGAGTATCCTGTAGGCGATTGCAATTACATCGAGCTCGAAGGAAATAATTCCTTCAATCCGGAAAACGTCAACTCGGATAAGATTAATATGGACATCACCAGTTCTGACACGCAGACACCTGAAAATTTTCAGGAAATTGCCTCGAAGGATACGGTGAAATGATAAATATAAACTATTGTAACAGTATACTGAAATTGCCTCACATTGACATCCCGGAAATAGGCGCAAAGTTTTTGATTGACACCGGAAGTAGTAGGTCTTTCATAAGCCCTGCCAAAGCTTATGAATTTTTCAACGACTTCAGATACTACGAACCTTTCACAGTGGTAAGCACTCATGCTCAAAGCGTGCACAGTGAGATCATCTACATACCACTACTGAAGACCTTTAGGAGTACGCTTCCTCATAAATTCTACGTTTATGATGTTGACGGACGATATGACGGCTTGATAGGATCTGACCTCCTGAAAAAGTTAGGAGCTAACATCGATATGTGCAACCAAATGTTAGTAACGCACAATGCGGCAATTCCAATCGTCTATAATCCACCTTATGAGATTGATGTACCGCCACGGACTGAGACTAGGGTTAAAATTCCCACGACCCTGAAAACCGGTGATGCTATCATGGAATTCCTTCAGCTTCAAGAAGGCGTTCGCATGCCTAGTGCTCTTGTTAGGTGCGAGAACTATTTTGCTGAAACGGTTATTCAAAATGTAACAGATAACACTTATAAACTTCAGTTCAAAGAACCTTTCGAAGTCACGGTATTCGAAAATCAGGAGTGCCAGATAAATTTTACGAAAGATGACTACATGATTGATGATATTTTGAAAGAGAATTTAAGAAAGTTACGGTTAGATCACATGAATAAAGAAGAACGCGAAAACATTTATAAATTGTGCAATGAATACCGAGACATATTTTACAGTGACAAAATACCTTTGTCCTTCACAAATCAAGTGAAACATAACATCAGGACAACCAACGAAGACCCGATTTATATTCGACCATATCGACACCCACCTATTCTTAATCAGGAAATTCATAAGCAGGTAGAAAAACTATTAACAGATAACGTAATTGTAGACTCACACTCTCCATGGAGTGCCCCAGTTCACCTGGTTCCAAAAAAATTAGACGCATCTGGAGAAAGAAAATATAGAATGGTTATCGATTACCGTCGTCTAAATGAGATCACAGTCGATGATAAGTATCCGCTACCCAACATCACTGATCTTCTAGATAAGATAGGTAAAGCCCAATACTTTAGCACCTTAGACCTTGCTAGTGGGTATCATCAAATAGAAGTCGATGAGGCGGATAGATCAAAAACGGCTTTTTCAACCCAGACGGGTCACTATGAATTTAAAAGGCTCCCGTTTGGTTTAAAAACAGCTCCAGCGACGTTTCAACGTGCGATGGATAATATATTGCGAGGTCTTCAAGGTATCCACTGCTTAGTATATCTTGATGATATCATAGTATATTCATCTAGCCTGCAAGAACATGTAGAAAAGCTTCGAAAAATATTCGAACGGCTCAGGGAAACTAATTTAAAAGTAACCCTAGACAAATGCGATTTTCTTAGGAAAGAGGTCCTTTATTTAGGTCACACCATCACCAAGGACGGTCTTTTACCTAATGACGACAAAATTAAAGCGGTCATGAAATTTCCCTTACCAAAAACAACAACAGAAATTAAAAGTTTTCTTGGTCTGGTAGGATACTATCGTAAATTTATAAAAGATTTTGCTAAACTTACACAGCCACTTACGTCCTGTTTAAAAAAAAGGAATAAAATTGATTACACAAAAAAAGAATACATCGACGCATTTGAAAAGTGTAAAGAGCTTTTAACAAACGCGCCGCTCTTACAATTTCCCGACTTTTCTAAGCCATTCGTCCTTACAACGGATGCATCCAACTTTGCAGTAGGAGCTGTCCTATCGCAAGGACCTAAGGGAAATGATAAGCCAATAGCTTACGCGAGTAGGACTTTGAATGACGCTGAAACAAGATATAGTACCATCGAAAAGGAACTCCTAGCAATAGTATGGGCTGTGAAACATTTTCGTCCCTATTTGTATGGGCGAAAATTCATGATTTTCACCGATCATAGACCCTTAACCTGGCTTAAATCTTTAAAGGAACCCAATAGTAAATTAACAAGATGGAAATTAAGATTATCGGAATTTGATTATGATATTCAACATAAAGAAGGCAGGCTAAATTTAAACGCAGACGCTTTATCTAGAATTAGGCTAAACGTGCTAGGAGACAATGATGATGTTTCCATGAAGGTAAATCTTGACAGTAAGGAGCAAAAGCTCCAGCGGCATATAAATGATTTAACTGAAGAAATTGCTCGGTTAAGTAAAGATCACAAGGACGATTCTCGAGCCTCCACCCCTTGTCAAAGAACACCATCGCCGATAACAATATCATCTGGATCGGAGAAAAGCAATAAGTCAGTAGCAGCTGGCGGTAGACGGTCTCCTTATTCGATTCCATCTTTAGGTAGTAGCACTGCCACTGCATCTGAAGGTCCTGCGGAAAGCATAGGCACGATACATTCGGCGCGTGATTTAGATACTGATGGTATTCTTATTCTCCAAGAGGCCATTGACACGAAACCGAACCAGATTTTGGTTCATACCTGGAACAGAGATGAGTTGTCGGTTAAAGACATATCTAGGCCAAAACAAAAGGTGTTGGAAATTCATTTACCAACAAATAACTCGGAATTAATTAAAAGATTTCTGAAAAGCTATATTCGACCCAAAATAAAATATTTCTTTTATTTCGAAGATGCATTACACCGCAAACAGTTTTCAGAAGTCACCCTGTCGCTCTTTCAGAAGGGCACGGTTAAATTTTATGAGTGTACTAAGAGAGTAGTTTATGTAGATAGCGAAGAGGAACAACGAAACATGGTGCTTAAATATCACGAGGGTAAAAACAGTCATAGGGGAATAAAAGAAACGTTAGTACATCTAAGACGTACCTTTTACTGGAATAATATGGACCAAACAGTAGCTAGCATCATCAATGCATGCGAACTTTGTAAAAAAATGAAATACGATCGAAAACCCTTAAAACCAGAATTACAACTATCACAGACTCAAGTTAAGCCCTTTCAGGAATTATTTATTGACACATTTTCAATTGAAGGAAAACATTACCTGACAATAGTAGATGCCTTCAGCAAACTTGGTCAAGCATTTGAAATCAGCACTAAATCTACCCCTGAAGCGATAAGAGCACTCATAAAATACTTCTCTTTATACGGAACACCTTGTAGAATAAGTTCGGATCCTGGAACCGAGTTTAATAATACACTCATGAAAGAAATTATGTCATTTTATAAGATCGACCTGCACATCGGTACCCCCCATAATCCCAACTCTATGGGAATAGTTGAGAGATTTCATTCAACCCTTATAGAGATTTACCGTATAGCAAAGTACGAACAGAAGATAACTGACGCTGCATCTGTTATGGCTTATGCTATAATGTCATATAACCACACAATCCACTCTACCACCGGTCTTACACCGTTTGAAGTAGTTTTTGGTCACACCGAATCTAACAGCGCATTTTATGTGGATTTTAGTAAACAGTTTACGCAACAATTAGTTAAAGAACACGCTAAACGAACAAAATTTTTGTACGAATATCTTACGGATAAAATTATTGATAAAAAATCAGCGGCAATCGAGAAACGTGGAGGAGAAAAGGATTTTGACATAGATGTAGGTGATACGGTATTTATCAAAGGAGTGAATACTAGGCGCAGTAAAGATAAACCTCGTTATCAAAAAGCTCAAGTCATCGGAGCCATTCAACGGAATATTGTACCAATAACAACTCATAATCGGAATACTAAAGTTCCTATTAAAGACATAAGACGTCCTCCACAGGTTGGTCCTTCTGGCGGTCGTAGTGATCCGCAGCCAGGCCCTTCGTCTGCAGCCGATTGACAAGAACCCGGGACTGTTACCTGTAAAGCAAGGTCAAGCTGTTGTTAGCCATGATACGTGGACCGTTATAAAAATCTTAGATCTAAAGCACATTCATGAGCAATTAGAATTAAACATCGATAGTTACGTAAGCCTAAGGCGACAAATTCAGAGCTGTTACGATAATAAAACATTTGATTATGATTTTACTGAAGTAGAATTAGAAACTGAATTTAACATGAATATAACGTTAGAAAAGTATGAGCAATTGATTCCATCGGTAAGATCTAAGCGCGGTCTAATAAATCCTCTTGGTACTTTTATCAAGACGATTACAGGTAATCTGGATAATGACGACGCTGTATTGTATGAAAAATTAATTCATGAAGTAAAATCTAAACAAGACGCGATTAATAAGAAAATGACAATTGTCGCCGAAATGGTGGGTAAACTTACAAAAATAGCCAACTCTACCAAAAGCAATTTCATTCAAATTGAAGGTAGTATCCAAGATCTTAATCGTGGTTTAAATAATTCGAAATTAACCCAAGTTGGTAACAAAATTATACACATATATAACGTCTTTTTGCATAACTTCCAAACTCTCTACATGCGATTGAATGAAATTGAAACGGCTATAACTTTTGCTAGAAATAAAATATTACATCCATCTATTTTAGATACTAATGAACTTTTTGTATTGTTAAAAGAAATTGAGAAAACTAATAAATTAGTGTATCCAGTAAATCATGAAAATATTGTAAAAATAGAGCAGTGTATAGAGATGAAAGCTTATATCAAACAAAATCAGATAAAGTTAATAATGCAAATACCTTTGATAAGAAATGAAGTTTTTAACTATTTTAAATTGACTCCTTTGCCCGTTAACGATAGAGTAACCCATCATACAGTCCTTATACTACCCAAATATCCTTACATCCTTATGAAAGGGTTGAAAGCGAAGCCGCTCTCCCAGTCATGCCGAGAAATCGACGAATCTCGTTTCCTGTGCTTTGAGAGCGATGAACCGCCACTAGCTGAAGACGAATGTATCACGGAGCTCATGACATTCTCTACCAACATCTCGAGCTGTTATCCGGTTCCTGTTACCATCAACGAAATCAAGGCTTTTCCCATACAGCCTAATCGATGGATAATTTACACCAAAACTGATACGTTACTCACCAAGTATTGCGAGAACGAGATATCTCAGGAAAACATCTGTGGAACATATCTCATGACATTAGACGATGATTGTCAAGTAAAGATAAAGAATTTGAATCTAAAAAGACATCTGTCTCATGGAAAGGATATTATATTTACAAAGATTCCCGTAATCAACTTACCCAGAATAATGTCCAGTTCATCGTTCACCCAGAGGAAACCCGTCAATCTCAACGGAATTGATCTTGCCGACATTCAGTTCTTGAATTACTTATTGCAGAAAAGTGGAAGTGAAATTTATAGCGATAGTGAAATTAGTCATAGTGCTCTAGATTATAATGGTGTTAGTGTAGGAAACTTAACGTTCTGTTTTATATTAACTTTTTGCCTTTTATTGTTAGCATTTAAACATAGAGTTAAGAAATTATTTTGTAAAACGAGGAAAATTCGAGATAATCCCGAGGATAATCTCGAACTACAGGAGGGAGGAGTTATGGCATCAGGGTCCGTATTCAGCGTCCCATAAGATCGGACATTGCTTGTTTAGTAACAGACGCCCACACGCTTTCTCACGACGAATATCGCCGAGCTAAGCGTCTGGACATTCTTATCAGCGTCCTGTGATGCGAGAACTCCGGACTCAAAGCCTCAGTCGTAATTAAGTCATCATTGTAAAATCATTAAATATTAAATTCAACTTCAATTTAATTTTCTTGTTTTTAAAAATACTTTCCACGCTTTCCCATACAAGTCTATGTATTGTGTGTTACATTGAAAAATAAAAATAAACATACAGACGAATTGAGAACTACCTTCTTTTTGACGACCTCCGTGGCGCAGCGGGCGAAGGTCCGCCTGCGACGCAGGAGGTTGCGGGTTCGATCCCCGCCTCGGAACAAATTTGTGTACGATCTGCAGAAATTTGTTCCGTTGGTCTGGGTGTTTTCTATGTATAATAAAAAAATATCTATCTATGTAGTGTATTGTATTAAGTATATCAGTTATCTAGTACCCATAACACAAGCTCTGCTTAGCTTGGGGCTAGATAATGTTGTGTGAAATGTCCAGCATTATTTATTTATTTATTTTATTTATTTATTTTGAAATCGTTTAAGAAGGAAGGTTATTAAGATAATTTTAGAATCTGAATCTATTCAGTTGCCTACAAAACGGATCAAGCTTATGGCCTGCCAAGCCGCCGCGCTCTTGTTTTTTGTAGTTATTTAAACATGGTTCATTTTATCAAGTCAAACTCCGCGAATTTGTTTAGATACATTAAGTGTTTTTAGTTGAATACAAAAAAATGTGTGTTATCAGATGGATATCAGTATTTCGCTAGTCATTGTATTGAAAAAACATTAGAAAAAGGGTAACTTTGGGATTTTTTTCTATCGAGTGAAGTTCATTAGATCTTGTAACTGAATGCGACTTTGACTAGACTAGATACTTAAGTAATATGTATCTTTTTTTCAGAATATTAAACACTATTTTCTAAGTCTCAGATGATTTTAAAAATCACAAAAATACGGCCTCTGCTGGCTTACCAAGCCTTAAGTCAATAGGTAGGTAGGATATTATAAATCTAGAAGTAATATATGTCCACCACAAAAGAAACAAGTTTAAGAAATCAAATAATATCCCAAAAAATCGACTTCAATGGAACTTGAACCTGCATCCATCCCTCACTACAGGAATGTGCAAACCAACTTCAACTTGTTAAATGGCTTCTACATACCTACCAACTACACCACGAAGTTAAGTGACGTAGGCATCGAAAAACTTTGGTACTACCTTTCTTTCATAATCTAGCGTCGTTAAAAATTACCCTGAGAGTGAGTTTACGCACTATAATAACAAAAACAAGGTTGCCTGGGAGACAAGGTTGCCTGGGAGACAAGGTTGCCTGGGAGAAATCGCTCTCAGCGATAAGACTGCCTTTTGTACTATGTTTATTTTTCATTTACCTAGATAATTTTTTTATTAATGTTATTTACTAGTACAATTAAGTGTTCATTCATTCATTCATTCATTCAACAAAACCCTTATAATTGACGTCTCTAATGGATTCTGTTCATTTTCAGGTAAGGTAAATAAAACACCTATCGCTTCCAGACTAATGCTAATAGCTATAAAGAAACTCGAGCATAGCCGTACCTAATTGATACGAACATGGTGAAATAAATCTTGAACCTGCATAAACAGGTAATGTTCGATGTTGAACAAGTGATGTCAACTGGCGTGCCTACCAACTATGTACATGATTATGTACATTAAATTGTATAAAAAGCCTCCATCACACAGCCACGATTTTGAAGCGCGTTTTTTTCCGCGGGAGTATAGAGGTAGAGAATATTAAATAAGACTAGCTGCATTCTTACTACCCGTTGTCCTATTACCCGTTTTCCCGTAGGAATGAAGCATTTTCCAGCATTTTTTTAGGTAAAAACTAATTAGCCTATGTCCATCAGGAATAATGTGATCTAATGGTAAAAGAATTTTTCAAATCGGTCCAGTAGTTTCGGAGCCTATTCAATATAAACAAACAAACAATCAAATCTTTCGTCTTTATTATATTAGTATAGAATACTAGAGGTGGTCGTTTTTACTAACATCGTTGTTGACCAACGATGTCAGTGTACGATGTTCCCATCGGATGGCGAATAGGTGAACAACGGATGCCTGCGACAACGAGATGCCGAACCGAGTAATGCCGATCGCCACCGACAACAAACGAACGTCACACCGACATCGGAAGAGTGGGGAGGTTAGTGGCGCGGCATCGGATGGCTAACAACGAAGTCAGCCGAGTAATGCCGATTGCCTAACCTAAGCAACGAACATCCATCCATCCCTCACCGCCCGCATGCCTGCGTATGTGTGAGCGAGAGGAGAGGATGCTAGAACATAGAACTGAACGTTTTATTAAAACTAACTAGATATGGCATGAACCATGTACCAATGTTATTTATTATTAAAAAAAATACGATATCAATTTTTTTTATCAAATGTCTCGTTTAATATAGGTAAGTATTATGGTTTTTAGATTTACCCTACTACTAGGAACCAAGTTAGATATTGAATTATTTTTATTTGTTCAAATTCCGTAATTTAGGACCTAACCCATCTAAAACGCTCATGTCACTTCCAGTAAGTTTCATATGCTCGTTATTCTTGTCGTTTGTTTGGATTTTTTCATTACCTACGCAAATTACGATGATGTGCGCACCGCAACGCGGCCGACATCGTTGGCGGCAACATCGACACCCTAGTGTCAGTGTTGTGTTAGCAACCCGGCCGACATCGTTGGCGGCAACATCGTTGTTCACAACGGATGCCATTCTGACAAAAACGATGCGCATCGTTGTGGAAATTCAACGACAACGCCCATATCTATAGAATACCATATTTTGTAATCTATGGATGGGAACCAACTATAATGTGTAACCCCAAATTTAACTTTACAATAACATGGCGGCTTTACCTACTAAAAACACCAACCGACAGCAGATCTACCATAACACAGTATAAAACTATAGACTCTATGGCTCTATGGCATAGAGCATGGCAAACTTTTGACTTCAAAACATGGCCATGACTGACCTGGCTCCATGGCTAGGCATATGAAGTTTTCACACTCACTCTACGTTAGGGCCCTTCCACCGAAGGGGATCTTCTCTTTTTCAACCGACGAAAAACGGAGGAGTTTCTCAAATCGACGCGTATGTAAATTTTTTTTGACCACGCATAAGTTTTTACAGAGTAGTCCGATTTCGATATTTTTTTTACATATTTGTTGACAAACGTTCGAAACCCTGAGCGCGCGAGTTACACTCACACTTGACGGATCTTGTTTTTATTGTAAAGGGTAGGGTATATAACCCCCGAAATTGGTGCCATTTAAATTTGGAAAAAAAAACAACCTAGTTAGGCGCCGACGCCGACTCAAAATTACTTAGTTATACTTACATTACTTTAAGAACTTAGTTATTAAGGTTAAATAAAAGGGGTTATTATTATTTGCTTTACAATTTTTTCGGCGGTTTAATTTTTTTGTGAAAATGTTTATTGAATAAAACCTAGCCAGGGATGTCATGTCCGACTATGCACAGTAGCGATTTTTTTTCAGACTGATCGAACCATATTTTATGACCAATTATTTTATTTTAAGAAAACGCCTCATTTATTTTAAGAGCAGATAGGAATTGAAAAGGCAGGACCACATTTTAGAAGAGTTTACATTCTTCCAGCATTTTATGTTATACTCTATAAAGAGATTTATTTAATGTCTGTTGAAAAATAAAACTGTATTTGTTTTAAGGACAGAGCAGAGTATTTATTTTGCTATCGTATTCTCCTGCGGCACGATACGACCGAACACCTACACATTAGGTGTTTTGTAGCGCGCGCTTTGCCAACGCGCGTTTTTAATCACCAGATTGCTGTACAATCTGGTCAGATACACTTGTCCACATTCAAACGCGCGCTTGTCGGTATTCAAGAACGCCTAATGTGTACTCGCTCTAAGTGTATTAAAATACTGCCTGCCCAGCATACTGAATTGACCACGTAACAAGGTTGCAATAAAAACAAGGAAGCGATCACCCCCGGCGCTTGTGCCAGGTTGCACACATGCAGGCGATTTTGAAATTCGAATTTAATCTCGGAAGGAAACATCCCGGTGCCTGCGTCCGGTTCCAAACATGCGCAGAACGATTCCAAAATTCAAAACAATACCACAGATAGTGTAAAAATAATCCGTCTATCGCGATTGTTCCATTCATAATTGGAATTGAATTCCTTTTGAAATAGGATTTTTATGTTTTGTTTTGATTTGAACTCACGGAATTTTCACAGAAAATTACGAAATTAGTCGCTTGGATTAAAATTTATTCGTTTAAATTTTAAGTAGGTACTTAGGTATCTAAAAAATATACTTTATTAAAACAGAAAATTCCAATCAAATGATAGAAATAAATTAGAACTAGTATTTACAATTGTATATTTGTAATACAATGATCCAAATCAATGTCAGTAGAAGCGTCCCCAAGACGCTGGCTGCATTGCCCCGCTGTATGGCAATACTGATGTGCTAAGCCAGATACTCACCAGCTCTCGGGTTGTCACGCTAAAAGCCTAAAGCTGTCTACACACAGGTAGGTATTATTTGCTCTTGTTATTTAAATCAGTCCCTTGTAAAACATTCGCAGAGTTTAACCACCGGAAACACGAACAATATTGATCGGAGAAGACACGAAATGCGTTTCCTATCGATCACCTAATTGAGTATCTTCACAATGCCAATCGACGGAAGGCATCGATTTCACAAATTTCGGCTCTAACTCAGAAATAAGGCGCGCACGCAATCGGAAGCTACAATTTACGATTAAGTTATACATAATCCTTAGTCGTAGAGATAATCGATATTGCGAATAAAGTCATTAACATGTTGAATAGAAGAAAAAACCTACCTGCAGAATAAGGACTATAATAAACAGACAGAATATAAAAAGTGGGATGGAAGGTTTTTGAATATTTTTGCATGGAAGGTAGCTCTAACATTTGTTTTTCTTTTTAAAATCACCGCGCACAATAAAAGTTATATATTTGGATAGCGAGATACTAATGAACGAGCGAGATAAAAATAAACGAGACACTAAAACAAATTAAAAATGTCTTGTAAAGTCCTAAAGCATCACAGATGAAAATAACTACCTATATTTTTTCTTCTTATGTGAATATCTCAGATACCTGACGTTATAGGACAGTATTTTAGAGATTTTTTTTTTATTTGTTTATGTGTCTTCTATCCAAATACGAGTTTATAAATTTTATTGAAAACACAAATTTTTAAAACAAAATGGTGACCGATGTTAGAGCCAAAATCTTTAAACCCTTTTTTACCTTATAGTGGCTAAATCTGGAAATAAGAAATTTAAGGAGGTTAAATGATAAAAAATGCTTAAGGCTTGGTAGGCCAGCAGAGGCCGCATTTTTGTGATTTTTCAAATCATCTGAGACTTAGAAAACAGTGTTTAAAATTCTGAAAAAAGATCTATATTACTTAGGGATCTAGTCTAGTCAAAGTCGCATTTAGTTACAAGATCTAACGAACTTCACTCGATAGAAAAAAATCCCTCGGTTACCCCTGTTTCTAACGTTTTTTCAATACTATGACTAGCGAACTACTGATATCAATCTTTTTTTTTTACTCAACTAAGGACACTTAATATTTCTAAACAAATTCGCAGAATTTGACTTGATAAAATAATTTTCTTACTCACTATGTTTAAATAACTACAAAAAACACGAGCGCGGCGGCTTGGCAGGCGCGCGTTTTCTCTTGCGTCTACTGCTGCAGGACTACCTGGCCTTTAGCTATAAACCTAGAGTCTAATTTTATTTAATAATCCATATTACCTAGCAATAGGCTTGTGTCTACACTACGACTAAGAATAATTCGGATGGATTAGAGTTTCTTTTATTAATTATGATACGTAATTAGGCAAAAACAAAACAATTGATCAAAAAAATTACAGATTGTTATTATTTTTAGAAAACAAATTCTAAAAAACGTAACTGTGAACACGTCAGAAATTGTGATGTATCTTTCAAAACATCATTGTTGTGGGACACCGGCAACGAGCGGATCTTTTTGGTCCACCAAAAAGGTCTGCACGCTGGTTTTAACTAAATCTCCCTATACAAACAGATATGTTTCGAAAGAAGTGACGTCATTCAAGACGCTGCCATGACAGTCTTGAGCGTTTCCGAATGAAATTAAAAGTGGTTTTTTAATGCAAAATAAATATCGTAAATATTAGATTTTTATATTAGGTTTTTGGAGTAAAATACTTTTTCGGATTTAGTCAACTAGCCTATTCGACAAGAGCGGATGCCGGATTTTCAGTCGCGTTTATAGAATGTTTGACATTCCAAATCTGCATTCCGCTTTCCGCATGAATGTTCACTGTTCACACCTCCGTGGGAACCGCATTTTATCTAAAATTGATGTATCGATGAATGAACATCAATTAATTAATTATTTCTTCTATTAATTATTCAAATATATTTTTTCTCAATAAAACTTTTTGTATCTGTAGGTTCGATGGTAAAAGTACTTGGTTGAATAGATAATTTTTCCCTTTACTGCCCCGTTCAAAAATTCCAGCCTGTATATTAAGTACTAATTAAATAATCACTATTAAAGCACATCCTGTGGACGGAAATGCCTACAGGCTTTACTGCATTATCGAACAAACTCGCATTCTGAAAGTCGGTAGCGTGCAGATTGACAGCTGACTTCTCATTTGCATTGATCTGATGATCATCGGTAGCTGATCTGATAGTAATGAGATGCACAATGGAAACTGAACGAGAAAAAGGTTTAGGTAGATGCATAGCTCCAATGATAGTTCACCACCCAGATTGATTCCAGGTCATCGTAGATACATAATATGCGATATCTTTGTTTTAAAATAACCGATCCCCAACCCACTACACCAAAATAATGCGCCAGGCCAGAGCACTAATTATTGCCTATAAAATGTATAAGAATAAAATGTAGTTTGCGCCAAAGGGAAGCACAGTTTTCAAACCGAGTAGAAGGATATATACTTTTGAATACACGCGTACCTAATAGGTACACGTAATACATGTTTATTACACGTGTATAGCGTAATAAAGGTAAGTGTTTCAGACACTGTGTGAAAAAGTATACACATGGCGCTGAGGGTGTTAAATAAACTTTCAAAAAGATTTTTATGGTAAACTAAGCAACAGGACTAAGGGCCTTACCTATAATGGTATCCGTATTAAACCATTTCTCGGTACTTGTATATTACTACTTATATACTATAGGTACTTACATTAATAATAACCCTAGTAAAAATTCTAGGCCATTGGTTTTCTTAAAATTTCTAATTGCGTTCTCTTCAAGGAAACCATTTGTCATGATGCCAACCAATTCCATTTAAATTATGATTTAGATAAATCAATGATAGCTTGCGGTTGGATGAGTCATACACAGAGATGGAAAAAAATTAACATCGGTGCGATGTTAAAAAGTTTATAGGCTAGCAAGATACCTGCCGCTTAAGGCGTGACTCATGCAAAAAACAATTTACCATGATTTCAAATACACGCTCTACAAAAATCGCAACCTTTAAAGTTTTAAATTTTATGGACGTACAAACTCGAGAATATCTACGAGGTATTAGAATAACTTAATGTATACTTACATAACGTTACTAGTACTGTCTCCAAAAGGACGGAAAGACACTCAAAAGATCTCATAACGAAAATTCACTACACATTGAGGGTGTCAATATGTCTGCCGCTACTTTTCCTATCCGTCGATTCCTCGAAACTATAACAGAACAACTTAAGTATTAAATAAGAAGACTTACAAAAAGATACTATAATTGTGTCCAAAAGGACGAAATGACACTCAAAAGATCTCATAACGAAAGTTCACTACACATTGAGGGTGTCAATATGTCTGCCGCTACTTTTCCTATCCGTCGATTCCTCGAAACTATAACAGAACAACTTAAGTATTAAATAAGAAGACTTACAAAAAGATACTATAATTGTGTCCAAAAGGACGAAATGACACTCAAAAGATCTCATAACGAAAGTTCACTACACATTGAGGGTGTCAATATATCTGCCGCTACTTTTCCTATCCGTAGATTTCTCGAAACTATAACAGAACAACTTAAGTTTTAAATAAGAAGACTTACAAAAAGATACTATAATTGTGTCCAAAAGGATGAAGAGACACTCAAAAGATCTCATAACAATAGTTCATTAGACATCGAGGGTGTCAATATGTCTGCCGCTACTTTTCCACGATTCCTCGAAACCGCGGTATATTAACTTTTGGCACTTGTTCAAGACACTTATCTAGTACATTATCTATTAGACAGCAGGCGGTGTATCAACACTTGATAGCTGTTGATTTTGGCAGACATTGCGCCGCTGTACCGACCCACCATCTGTGTTTACTTCCATGTTTTTAGAACGAGTGCTTTGAGTTGTTAAAATTTCCGTTCATTTCATTCATTCAAGATACTTCTTCTTCGGTGTTTTACAGAATTATTTTTCAGGATTAACATAATGTTCTAATTTCTAAAGTCATTTATAACGGAATATTTACCATGATTTGAAATATCCCGTAATCTTGTCCCCAAATCACGTCCCCAAATCATGGTAAATATCCCGTTATAAATGACTTTAGTGCTAATGAACATGATGGATTTAAAAGTTTTAACATAGGTATTGTTTTTTAAACTAAAAATTATCTTTCTGTCTTGGGGTGCGATTTGAGAAATAAATAAATAAAAAATTGAGCACACAGGTCTCTTTTGTTTTCCTCGCATTTTGCATACAAGATAATAAACTTCGTTACTGTCAAAGTATATGAGGATGTAAAATCTTGTTTTAGTCGTCTTCGTACAAAATCAGAAGATTAATCAGTATATCAGGTAACAGTGCAGCTCCCCTGAAGACGACGACACGGTGCGTCACCCAACAGGAATCACCCGTCGTTAAGCACACCAGCGCAGCGCCTCAGTTAGTGCATGCGTCATCCGTAGATATGCCCCAAGACTATTCCGAACTAGCTTATTGGTTTTGAAATTAGTTTTTAAGAACAAAATGATGGTGATGATGATGTGTTTTTGATGTTTAGTTTTTTATGATGTTTTGTTAGGAAACAAACAGTTATAATAGTAAAGAATACAATGAAGACATAGAATTAATACAAAAACCAATAAGTGTTTCCACCGTTAAAGAATAGTACACTGTAGTAACGCTTTGACGTGTGTGAGTGAAACATAACAGATACAGATTACTTAGATACATAATTCTAATAATAATAATAATAATAATAATAATATAGCCTTTTATTTCCAAAACTGTGTGACATTAATTGAAAAGATTCTTAAACTTAGTTCACTGCATTTACTCTTTGACTGATTTCTGTTGCCATTTCCATGTTACTTCTACAAAATGTCTCTCAGTTTGGTGTGCCTTTCGGCATAGGCCTCCTCCAACTGCCTCCATTGAGGCCTGTCCTCTGCCACTCTTGTCCAATATGGCCCAAGGGTAAGTCTTATTTCATCTTCCCACCGTGTCGTTGGACGCCCCTGGCTTCTGTTGCCATCCCTTGGGTACCATGTTGTGATTTGCTTGCTCCACTTGTTTGCTTTGTTGCGTAGCATGTGTCCAGTCCAGCCCCATTTCTGGCGGTCTATGCGAGTGAGTATATCAGTGACTTTGGTTTTCGATCTTATATCTTCATTTCTGATTTTGTTCTTCAGTTTTATACCCAACATACTTCTCTCCATTGCCCGTTGGCATTTTGCTAGCTTGTCTCTATGATTTGCTGTAAGTGACCAAGTCTCACATCCATATGTTAGGCATGGAAGGATGCAGGTATTGAAGGTTTTCTTTTTTATATGTATGCCAAGTTCTTTGCTTTTCATGCTTGACATAATTCTAATAGACAAGTTTAATATCAAGGTAAGTTTAGATAAGAATGTAGTGAATTTTAAGCGAAAGACAAATTTAGACAAATTTTAAGCGATAAGACAACATAGTGATACGAGTAATAACAATTTTAAAAAGCAGTATTGGCGAGGCGGGCAAAGCATTCCTTACGAAACTCAAGTGCAGACAAGTCAAAAATATCTACATCGGAGAATTTTTATTGTATGCATCACATACTCTATTTATGAAAACATTCCCATGATACTGGATTCTGGATGTGGGTGTCCAAAATGATTTGTCATTTGTGATTTGTTTTTGATGTCTGAAGGGCTTTGCATAGCAGTAGGATGACGAGGGCTAAAATTATTGTGCTCCCGATGATGACCTCTATGCATAGCCCTCGCTTTTAGATTAATTCTCATAGGGGCCTCTGTGCTGTCGGCTTCAACCCCACGCATTCTTTCCAAACGAACATGGTCTGATACCATGGAAATGAGAAACACATATAATAGTAGGTAAGAAACAATATAAAAAGCAAAGAAAATATGTGTTTAAGATAATGTAGGTAGTAGGTACCTCCCTACTACATTACTTATTTTATATGAATACACATTAATAAAATATTTTAGACATTGAGTGAAATATTTTATTAACTTTATTCAAAAAGCAACATAACAGTTATCTCTGAAATCATATCGTGACGGGCAAATCCAACTTAGAATTTTGTCAGAGGGTAATAAAGTTTCATTGAAATTTTGTTGAAAAAAATATTTTTCATGACTGGCTACAGAGGTCAGGGTTTTTCCCGGTTTATACGTAGGTATGTTTACCTATTTAAAACGGAAAGCAATAAATCAACAAGTGGGTCAGGGCTTCTCGAGGGAGATTAGAGAAGGAGCGAGATTTGGTTTCCTTAATTTGGTTAGTACCTTATTAATTATCTCCACTTGGCTTTATTCGATATTTATTTAATTGTACAGTCCAAGCGCGAACAGAATAGGATCAAATGAAACCTTGTCAAACGAATTATTCTCGTACAGTCAGGGCGTTGTTAAAACTGGAATGGAATCTTGTCAAACTAAATGTCAGATCGTTTTTGTTTCATTGGAAGCGGTTGGTACCATTTTCATTTTTCTGGTCATCATCATCAACACTACGGCCACGATATGGCCGTTATTTTTATTTTTTTATTTTAACTCGCTATTTGGCCAAAATCGAGTTAGATTATGCCATCAAAATCACCGATATTTTTTGCATTTCTCAGTCTTACAGCCTACCTATTTATTATTATTATTATTATACACTCATTTATTCTTTAATCTCGTTTATAAAATACATTTTTTACTATAGAAAATAAAATGTTATAAAACTATTCTACAGTAAAAAATATATCAAAACGGTGAATCACCGGCCGCGAAGCTAGGCTCAAGCGGCCGGTGACTAGGGCTGCAAAGAGAGGAACTTCCTGACGATGCGCGCCGAGTCCAGGAGTACCGCCTTTTGAATCTGGCCTTTGATCCAACTTCCTAGCGAGAGTTTCTTGAGATGTTGATCGAGACTCTTCGCTATTACGCCGTTAACCGAAACGACTATCGGGACGATAGTCGCTGAATCAACATCCCACATGCTGACAACCTCGTTAGCCAAATCAAGGTATTTGCTAATTTTATCTTTTTCAGCTTTAACGAGGTTAACATCATGTGGTATGGTGACATCAGCGAGCACCGCCCTCCGTTCTAACCGATCTATCAGTACAATATCAGATTATTATTATTATTATTATTTTATTCTTACCCTAGCTATCACAGTTTTCATTTTAGAATGTGCAAAAGTTCACCAACTGTACATTCGGTCTACAACATATTAGTCAAAAACTAATTAAGTTACTTAGACATTTTTTCCTACTTGAAGGAATTGCAAAATATGATGTATTAGTCCAATACCGGAAAAGATCCTCAAGAAAAAGAACCCTTGGGTAGAGAAAATATTATGTGTACTCACGAATTGACCAATAAATCGCGTGTGAAATCGCTTCTTTTTCTAGGTATGACGGTTTCTATAGAATCGCACCGTATATTTCTTTAAGCTCATAGGTATTCTAACTTTATTTCCTACTGACCTTAAAGGCAACCTGAGCGATGCAAGCCTGCACCTGATAGGCACGCGGGTGACTCACGTGAACTGCCTTCATCTGCTTCAGACAACTAACAAGAAACTAAAAAACTTGTAAATCCATATTTATTGGTAAAAGAGGATTTAAATTCTACCAGTCTCTCCGCCGAATACTCAAACGCAGGATGCTAAGGTCTTTAAGTTCCGATGGTCAACTTTCATACAAGTTTCAAACTGACCCATAGAATCCCCAAATAGTCAAAAACAACTCAGTTTTAAGCACGTTCCAACTGACGGATTTTTTACAATTTTTCATTGAAAACTCTCAAAAACCCGCGACTTGATACGAAATTAAACCTGAGCTGTTTTTTACTATTTGGGGATCCAATGGGTCAGTTTGAAACTTGTATAAAAGTTGACCATCGGAACTTAAAGAACTCCCAAGGACCTCTCTATGTCTCTCGATGTCTAATGAGAATTACTACAAACTCTGGTTCCAAATTCCATAATCGCTCGTAATATAACATTTATTACAATCTTTTCCTGATACGAAATCCCAGCATCGATTTTTTCAACAGTAGGTATGTATGATAATGACCGGACGTCTACTTTGAAAAACGAACGAAGTTGAAGGAAGACGTCGATCGCACGATATTAACGAACAACCTAACCACCACTTGTTTTTTAAATTTAATTATTGAGATTTTGACACAGTCAAAAGTCGAATATAATCCATCCATATGGTTTTCTTGTTTCATTGAATTAATCAGTGGATTAATTCATTGGCCCAGAGTGTAGTGCACACGACCTTGAAGTTTTCAAAGCATTAAAGTAAGAAACCAAGTTTTGCAAGCCATATGAGTAGCTCTCCATAATTGAAATAGCAACTCAATTGCAAAAGGACAAATACATCTGTAGAACATAACTGTACCATGCGTTGCATAGGGTGTTATAGCTTCCTAAAACAACACCCTCTATTTTTACTTCTTATTTGAAGCAAAAGAAGCTAAACCATTTCCTATTGGCAATGTTTACAAGTGCAAACAACTTAATGGCAAAATAGACGAGTTAAATCACAACAGCTTGATTTCTGATCAAACACACGCTCGTAAAGATTAAGAGGTATTTCACGCGTGTTGGTCACGCTCGTAGGTTTCTTAGAGTTGGAGCTAGACGCGATTTCGCTACCTCGACCATGGAAAGTTTTTTCAGCTTGTTTTTTTGCAGTCGACAGTTTTTTTTTTATTTATTTCACACCACACAAAAGGCTTTGTCGCTATCGCCTAATTTATACATATACCCATAATAAATCAAATAATATCGCAATAATTTTCGACTTTGACGGTATTTTCGACTCCCACATCACTTGACCTCGTGGTGTAGTTGGTTAGCACATTCCGGTACTGACGGAAGGATGCGGGTTCAAGTCCCGTCGAAGTCGAAAATTATTGCGAAATTATTTGATATCTTAGAAATTACTCTAAGTGTGGGGTTACGCACTCACTATAATAACAAAAAACCTTATAATATATATCCAATATTTTACAGAGGTAAACTAAAAACTAATCTCTACAGAAATAACGGTTGGAAATTGTGCGGGCTTCTTCAGACAATGGATTGGATAACATACTATTACATTTTCGAACATCATACATACACATACATCATACCGCAACTCCAAAAATACAGTAGTAAAAATACAATAGTTTTAAGCACGTTCCAACTGACGGATTTTTTACAATTTTTCATTGAAAACTCTCAAAAACCCGCGACTTGATACGAAATTAAACCTGAGCTGTTTTTTACTATTTGGGGATCCAATGGGTCAGTTTGAAACTTGTATAAAAGTTGACCATCGGAACTTAAAGAACTCCCAAGGACCTCTCTATGTCTCTCGATGTCTAATGAGAATTACTACAAACTCTGGTTCCAAATTCCATAATCGCTCGTAATATAACATTTATTACAATCTTTTCCTGATACGAAATCCCAGCATCGATTTTTTCAACAGTAGGTATGTATGATAATGACCGGACGTCTACTTTGAAAAACGAACGAAGTTGAAGGAAGACGTCGATCGCACGATATTAACGAACAACCTAACCACCACTTGTTTTTTAAATTTAATTATTGAGATTTTGACACAGTCAAAAGTCGAATATAATCCATCCATATGGTTTTCTTGTTTCATTGAATTAATCAGTGGATTAATTCATTGGCCCAGAGTGTAGTGCACACGACCTTGAAGTTTTCAAAGCATTAAAGTAAGAAACCAAGTTTTGCAAGCCATATGAGTAGCTCTCCATAATTGAAATAGCAACTCAATTGCAAAAGGACAAATACATCTGTAGAACATAACTGTACCATGCGTTGCATAGGGTGTTATAGCTTCCTAAAACAACACCCTCTATTTTTACTTCTTATTTGAAGCAAAAGAAGCTAAACCATTTCCTATTGGCAATGTTTACAAGTGCAAACAACTTAATGGCAAAATAGACGAGTTAAATCACAACAGCTTGATTTCTGATCAAACACACGCTCGTAAAGATTAAGAGGTATTTCACGCGTGTTGGTCACGCTCGTAGGTTTCTTAGAGTTGGAGCTAGACGCGATTTCGCTACCTCGACCATGGAAAGTTTTTTCAGCTTGTTTTTTTGCAGTCGACAGTTTTTTTTTTATTTATTTCACACCACACAAAAGGCTTTGTCGCTATCGCCTAATTTATACATATACCCATAATAAATCAAATAATATCGCAATAATTTTCGACTTTGACGGTATTTTCGACTCCCACATCACTTGACCTCGTGGTGTAGTTGGTTAGCACATTCCGGTACTGACGGAAGGATGCGGGTTCAAGTCCCGTCGAAGTCGAAAATTATTGCGAAATTATTTGATATCTTAGAAATTACTCTAAGTGTGGGGTTACGCACTCACTATAATAACAAAAAACCTTATAATATATATCCAATATTTTACAGAGGTAAACTAAAAACTAATCTCTACAGAAATAACGGTTGGAAATTGTGCGGGCTTCTTCAGACAATGGATTGGATAACATACTATTACATTTTCGAACATCATACATACACATACATCATACCGCAACTCCAAAAATACGAAGTCGTTCGTTTGCGTTTCATACTTAGGTACACATTCCTTAAAAATATGATGAACATAGCCGACGACAGTTGAATAACGCTGTGCGCCCACCGGCTCGGAATCAAAGCGGACGCAGCGTACGCCGCATCGGTATTTACAATATGCCTGGCATCGGCATTATTATTATTGTTATATAGCCTGTAACAGAAATCAGCTTTCGTCACAATGAGAATCAGGGGTCCAATTCAGCAACCGATCGCTTTACTATGACAATGGTATCCTAACATAATCGTCGATAGAAACTCTCCATAGTGCGTGCGTTGATATTTGCACGGAGAGATTGATAATGGTTTTAACCTTTATATCTCTATCCGCGTCCCTCTATCTTTAGTTTTTTTTCTTTAACAAAATGTGTACTGTGACATAGTGAAGCGATTGGTTTAGCATAATAGGGCCCCAGGTGATGTTGTTTTTTGTAAAATGTGACAGAAAACAGGGTAAAATGTGACAGAAAACAACTCTTGGGTATTTTACTTACTACTATTATATCTCAGATTTCTGAGATATACTCTTAAGAAGAAAAATATAAAGATATATATTTTAATCTGTGAATATCTCAGAAACCTTAGCAACCTTAGCTTTAGTACATTATGTTAAAGAACATTTTTTATTTGTTTTTGTGTCTTCTATTTTATAACTTTCATTGTGCGCGGCAATTTAGAAAAAAAAAGTGGCCCTACAAAAATCTTCAAATCCCTTTACCTTTAGGTACGTATTTTTAATCGTTGCCTGGGAGTCAAAGCCAGATTGATCCTGCAAACTAACCTAATGAGATTAAAAAGCTCTTTGAAATGCGAGTAATAAAATGTTTTATTGGAAAACGGACGTCCGTTTATTGAAAGGTTCCTGTGCGTTTATAGTCATTCAACAGTAACCTGAATCATTATATTATTGTCAGTTGAACTTTGTTATTTGTAGATGCTCATTTCGATCGTTTAATCAAAGGATTGTCAAATATAATTAGCTACTCCTCGAATACCCAAACGCATCTCAGATTTAAATACATCTCAAGTTGCGATTTTTTTACAGTTTTCCATGAAAATCCGACAAAAAATCGTCTTTTGAGACGTGCTTATCAGAGTTGCGTTTGAGTATTCAACGGGTTACCCCCGAATACTCAAACGCTACTCAGATGAAATAGAAATGTATAATATAACGCTAATCTGAGTTAAGTTTGAGTATTTGGGCGTTAGTCCATTACTAGATAACCGGAAAGATATATTAGACAATTTTGAAGTTTAATTTAATTTAAAATAATATGTCATTAAGGTTTGGACGGCAGTTGATTTTTCAGAAAATCTTTCGAGGTTATACTAAGAGGGTCTGAGATGGTTTGAGATTGAGAGAGAGGAATTGAGATAATTGAATAATTGAATAATTATACTTTAAAAACCACCCAAGAATTCTAATGTAAGTTAGGTGCCTATGAAGTAACTCAAAAGTTAGTTACTCAAATCACACTAGTCACACTAATATTATAAATGCGAAAGTTTGGATGGATGGATGGATAAATGAATGGATGGATGTTTGTTACCTCTTCACGCCAAAACTACTGAACGGATCGGGCTGAAATTTTGTACACAGTTAATTCTAATCCTGTCATCAAACATAGGCTACTTTTTATCCCATAAATCAGTTCCCATGGGATAGAAATCACCTTTAAACGTTTCCATAGAAACGCGGGCATAAACTAGTTGATTTATATATCATATAATTACTCATATAAAATATTTATACATGAATAAATAATAATCATTTTTGTGTTTCTGATGTCAGAATAATCGGTAATAATAGTAAATCAGTCGTTTAACCTACCTGAATGTTCAAAATAGAAAGCTACGTTGATTGAAAACTTGGGTAGGTACTTCATTTCCTGTTAGAATCTCGACGATAGTATGAGCACAGGAAAACCACCACTGACTCTTAGCATCGCAGAGCTCAACTTTGCCGTTTGTTTGTAAAACATAGATGAGATATTTGATCACGTGATTGGCGCAAGGTTCAGTGCACACTGTGCACAGGCTTAGCTCCTGTTATGTTCCTGGCATCCCGTTTGTTCCTTTGCTTCTCTGATTTTTACGCCAAGTTCATTTGATTATTTGGTTTTTATTTTTATTATTATCTGGAGAGCTGGTGAGTATGTGGCGCAGCGTCTTGGGAACGCTTCTGACTGGTATTAAAAAATATAAGTAAATAAATAATGCTGGACAATTCACACAGCATTATCTAGCCCCAAGCTAAGCAGAGCTTGTGTTATGGGTACTAGATAACTGATATACTTAATAACATACATTACATAGATAGATATTTTTAGCATACATAGAAAACACCCAGACCAACGGAACAAATTTCTGCAGATCGTACACAAATTTGTTCCGAGGCGGGGATCGAACCCGCAACCTCCTGCGTCGCAGACGGACCTTCGCCCGCTGCACCACGGAGGTCGTCAATATTATTGATAGGGATCAGTTGAGCTGAATGTTACCCGTAGATTGTCTTCAATAGTTCAATTTAGTTATAAGTATGTTTTTTTTTTATATTCATACAACATTTTTTTACCTAAATTCTTTTGCTTTGTTGGTGATTGTATTCCAAGGTCCTTTGAGAACTCTTACAGACCGACCCGGATCTCTATGCCGACAGCAAAAATTTCTTTTAGCATTTTTTTTCTCTTAATCTATACGTAGATAATTAAATTTTATTAGATTTTGTTTAATAATGTACATTATACGTTATCCTTAATCCTTTTCTGCGAAACCCATCGTGTTTATTAATTCCTTTTTCTTCCTATCGCACCATCACCAAAGATACTTATGTCCCTTTGCAGCCAACACGTGCTCTAACGAGGTTTGTTGACGATCAACCCAGTTTTTTTCAGTAACTGTGGTCACCATGGTTCTGTGCCAGAGCAAAGCTCCAATTAGCAACATCTGTTGTGCAATGGAAACACGTTTCAGGGATTGACATAAGTTTTCCTTTTGTAGCCTACACGTTAAGCTTTGCCCAACGCCCCTCGGAAGGGGACCTAGCCAACGTGATAATATGCTTAGTACCAAACTAAGCATATTATCACGTTGGTTGAAGTAAATTAATAGAAATAATTCAAAGGAGGCTGGAACTACTAATGTTCGCACGATCTGCAAATATTTTTAAAAAATATCTATCTAAGTAAATTAAATCTTTTATCCTCTGTTTTAGCTACTAACTAGTAGTTTTACCACTTTTCCAAATTTGTCTCTCTCTCCCAATAAGGTTTGCTAGAAGAGAACTTTTTGTAGAGTTAAGCTCACCTTTGCCTTCATTTTTCCTGCTTTATGTTTTAATTGTACTACCTATTTTGTGCAATAAATAATTATTGTATTAAGTATATCATCTCATCTAGTACCATAACACAAGCTCTGTTTAGCTTGGGCACACATAATAATACTATACGCTTGGGGCTAGATGATGTGGTGTGGATTGTCCAGCATTATTTAATTCTTATTATAGGTACATCTTTTTTAAATAACAAGATCCGTCAAGTGCGAGTGTAATTCGCGCGCCGAGGGTTTCGAACGTTTGTCAACAAATATGTACCAAAAGTACCTGTTAGAGACTTCGCAATTAAACAAATACCTAAGAATAGTAGGTACCAACCTACATTTCAGATGGATCTCTCTGCATGCTTAGGTTAAGGTGGGTAATGGTAAATTTTTCGACTTTTTTCAAAATATTTAAAAAAATATGTAACCTACAGAAATTTGTACAACTGGTTTGAAATGTCCAAACCGATACCTTTCATTTGATACCCCACTCGGTGAGGTAGCGCCCACTTTTGAAAATTATTCCCCCCCCCCCTTTTGACCATTTTCCAAAAAGTGTTATTTTTACAAACTTCTCTATATTTTTCCAGTAAAATATAGATCCATATCCATAAACGCTCCGTACATTTTACATGGATCGCTCTGCTATTTTGAAATGTACAAACTGATACCTTTCATTTGATATCCCACATGACCCTGTACTGTAGGTATCTTTTAAAATTTCGGCATCACAATTTGTATGGAAAATATTCATTTTCATTTTTCGTTTATTATCATTTTTTTTGAAGTGAAAACTTCTTTAGCGGCGTTGAGCACTTTATCTGTAATGGGTATAAAATCTTAAACTCGCGTCAGGACACGTGACCTGTAGGCGCATGAAATGTATCATTATTTTAAATTTCAAGTTGATAGCTACTGAGTTATTAAGGAGGGAAAAAAGGACAAATAAAGCGGCACCTTAAAAATGAATCCCTATTTCCCTTGGTCACGGCATAGGTCACGGCATCACGCGTGAACGGCTGGACCAATTTCTCTAATTCTTTTTTTGTTGTGTTTGTTATTGTCAGGAGAAGGTTCTTATGAAAGAAAAAAACTTGGAAACATAAATTTCCAAGGGGTGAAACCGCGGGGCGCAGCTAGTAGGTATGTATATAAAAATACCTTTATTCATACAGAAAACTACAATCAAATAGAAGAAATAAATTAGAACTAGTACCTATTTACAATTAAAACAATTGAGCTGCAGACTGTTGCAAACAATCTACAGGTAGGTCACCTGATCCATATCAATACCAGTCGTCGCGTCCCCGCTACGCTGGCTGCATTGCCCCGCTGTATGGCAATGCTGATGCACTGCGTCAGATACCTACTCACCACCACCAGCTCTCGGGTCACGCGTCGTTTATATAAAATTAATTGATGTTTGTTAGTCTCACAAAAATACGAGAACGTCTGGACCGATTTAACTAATTTTGGTTTTGAAATATTTGAGTCCAAGTAAGGTTTAATTAAAGGAAGAGAGCGATACGAAGTTAGCCGGGTCACCTAGTACGAAATAAATAATTCGATTCATATGATATCACTGCATCGCTATCAATCAATAGTTCAATCAATATACACGTGCTTCGCCAAAGTTTAAAAACACGTGCGATATGAATGAATGAAAACTTTGTTATTGAATAAATCTTTTGTAAACATTACGATAAGATGGCTAGCATTTATGGGCTCAGATACGAATAACTTTTTTTTTTAATATAATTTTATTATTATTAAGTTGACGGGAATAACTTTATTATCAAAGAAAATTACAATCAAATAATTGCAACAAATTAGAACTAGTACCATACAATACAAAATACTTTACTGTCCTGCAGGGGTATTTTAATTCATTCGATTCGTTTCCAAATCGAATGCGACGAATCTAATAAAACTTTATTTCGATTTCGCCTAGGGTTGATGATCGAAATAAGGAGCTCCTCCTCATTGACATGGCCTTTAGTCAACAGATTCGCTTGGAATTTTGTTGATCGCCTAAGACTAAGAAAAACGTACCTACACACAAGTGGAGCACTAAACATTGTTCACTTTGTTCTACTTCCAGCCCCCCGATCCAATGTGAGCGAAGAGTGAGTAGGCAGCTGTGCGATCAACGAAGATCGCACAATATATGGGTGACAGACCAATTTATCAATTGAGGAAGTTCCAATAAGCAGTTGCTTCTGCAACCGTTTCGAATTCTGCATTTGACTGCCATGTTTTTATTGATATTAATCATTTACATTTAAAAATCATTTTGACGATTCGGAGGAAAATAAATAAGTTCGGTAAGTGTCTTATCATCATCAACCTATATTAGTCCACTGCTGGACATAGGCCTCCTCTAATGATCGCCATAGCGCCCTGTCTTCAGCTTGCCGTATCTGGCATCTGCCTGCAGTCTTTCGCAGGTCTTCATCCCACCTGGCTGGAGGGCTTCCTACACTACGTTTGCCGAATCGCGGTCTCCACTCAAGAACAGGTTTACCCCAGCGGTTGTCGGTTCTTCGCGACATATGAACAGTCCAGGCCAGGTTAGTATATAACAGGACAAAAATAGTATTCTTATTGAACAAAGTTAGTTTTATCTTCCGAGTTCAGAGTCATTGGCGAAGAAAAAATTGTCTTCGTCCATTCAGAGAGTATTACTACAGTATTACATAACACAAGCTCGGCTTAGCTTGGGGCTAGATAACGCTGTGTGAATTGTCCAGCATTATTATTATTATTATTAATGATGATGGTGATTAAAGTCCGTGCTTACAAATTGGTTGGTAGCTACACATCACACTAATATTATAAATGCGAAAGTTTGGATAGATGGATGAATGGATGTTTGTTACCTCTTCTCGCCAAAACAACTGAACGGATCTGGCTGAAATTTTGCATACAGGTAATGTTTATCCTGGAATCTAACATAGGCATACTTTTTATCCCAACAGTTCCCGTGGGATAGAAATTACCTTTAAATGTTTCCATAGAAACAACGTGTGCGAAGCCGCGGGCAGAAACTAGTAACTCAATAATCGTAAACAAGTACACAATGCATTTTCTGCACATTTTATTAAAACATGTAAAAAGTTGGCACAAGTCAGATTTTTCTACGAACTGCAGTCGTTAAAAGTTAGCATTGAATATCCAAGCTCTCTCCGTTCTCCGTCCGGTTATATGTATAACAAAACATAAAATTTTGTTTGAATGTTCGCCCAGTGTGATTTCTTATTCGCAGGGGTAGGTACCTACTATACTGACCTACCCCTTTTTTTTTTTTTTTTTTATTCGGCGAGGAAATTCGTTTACGAATAAACTGGTCTGGGGGGGACCAGAATTATGTGGCGACTCGACGTTCTGAAAAGAACATAATACCCACTAAAACCTCTCCGGTGTCCCTCTCTCGCCATTTTTGCCGAACCACGGGAACATTTAAAACCTCCGCGGCATACTGACCTACCCCTGGCCATTTCTATAAACATCAAGAGGAAACAAGGTAAATATCCCAAGTTTTGAGTCCAAAAACGCGTTCTAAGACGAATTTTCAATGGAGCTCTATACAAAACACGCCATAAATAAACCAAAAAGGTAAAGGTACCACTTTATCCGTCGATGCATACAATACCAACTTTAAAAGTTCGTTCAGGAACACGCAGGTAGAAAATACCTCAACCTCAACCTCAACAGCCTATATTGGTCCACTGCTGGACGCAGGTCTCCCCCTGATAAGCGCCTTATTGGCTTTTATTTCATGGGGGGTAGTGCCCATAATCCTCACGCTGGGCATGCGGCTTCGGGATCGCAGTTCGGTGGTAGAATTGTTCTGCAGGAGGCGAGGAGAATTTGCATCACCCCAACTCTTCCCGAAGGTGTCGTAAGAGGCGACTAAGGGATATCCACCGGGGGCGGGCAGCAGCGCAGCGAAAAATACATACGAAGTAAATACGCTAAGTACCTATAGGTCCTTATGCTTATTTTTAGGGTTTCGAAGATCGAAGATCGGTTTCAAAACCCTTATGGTCTCGCTTTGTCTGTCCTTTTTTCCCTCCTTAATAACTCAGCAACTACTGCAGCTATCAACTTGAAAAACAATTTAAACTGCATTCATAGTTATTTAAATAATTACATGGTTGAACCGGGAATCGAACCCATTACACGAGAAAAATAATCACCTCTACCTTTATCATACCGATCGATAGGCTTTATCATAAGGATTATTTTTTGCTAAATAACATAGTGTCAGAAATAAAAGGAAGACCATGAATTTCTCTGTCAAAAACACGTCAAAATGCCTTCGTCGAACGACTGTGTGCCAAAGATCCTATGACTAGGTACGTTCCAACAATATCTTTGCTGTGTGCATATAGGTAGGCTGTGGTAACAGTATCCATTGCAAGATGCTCATTTGTTCTTTTCATGAAACATGATAAGCTGCACTCAATCTGTTCTTATCGAACAATGTGTGGAGTGAGGGCGACGCAGACAAATTGGCAGGTCTGCGTGGTCGCCCTTGAACATATTCATGTCACTTACCGATCTTCAGTCACACTGAACTGTAACCAATGACATGTGAACAAAGATTAAAATCGTTAGTGCGTAAATTGTGAAAAAAATGTGTGTAAATTGATAACAGGAAGTAGAAGAGTCTACTAACTTCGAACTAATTCGAAAATTGGAAAATCTACGTTTCAAAACAAGATCTAGTACAAGGTGCCATGCAAACAGAGCAACTTTAGTTGAAGAAATCGACAACTTTTTAATATATTTCGTACTACCTGGTGCCCGCGACTTCGTCTGCGCAGGATTAGTATTTCGAGTAGCTTATATTATCTACTTTAAATACCAGAAGCGATAAAAGTATCTATTTTCATTTAGGAATCAATTTATTACTACCAAATGTGCATTTGAAATAAATTATCAATTTTTATTGTAGTTATGGTTCACTATTTTGGCTATAATGGCTTACACCTAAGATATATATACTGTGACGGGCTTTTTTGTAGGACTATTTAAGATAAACATTTCCATCATACATTCATTACATATTTGCAACTCTAACGGTTTTGGCAGCGCACGCCAGAATAGCTCGCAGATATTTTTTCCTACTTACTTGACACTTATCGTCATATTTTGGACAATTCACATAATATCTTTATAAATTGTAGGCTATGTGTTATTTTGATGTTATATTATTGTAAAGTTTCGTTAAAATCCATTCAGTAGTTCTTACGTGAAAGAGTAACAAACATCCATCCATCCATCCATCTATACTTACATACTGGCACAGTTTAAGAAGAAGTTTATATGTAAGCAGCTGATTGCGAGTTGCCTATTGGCGCAATAATTCACGTTACATAATAGTCTGTATAGTCAGTTGTTTTTATTAACATTTCTGATCTTCAATTGTCTTGCTTTGATTCTACGAACAAGTATCTACTAGTAAGTAGTATACATATATGTAAATGAGTAAGATGACTAAAATCTGGCAAGACAGAAGTATCTCTAATACCACCAAGATGAGAATCGTGCGGTCTTTGGTGTTCTCGGTCTTTCTGTATGGCTCTGAATCATGGTCCATTCGTGCAGCTAACCGAAAAAAGATTGATGCTTTTGAGATGTGGTGTTGGAGGAGAATGTTGCGCATACCGTGGACAGCAAAACGTACCAACAGATCCATTCTCGACCAACTGAAGATCAGAACCAGATTGTCAACGACCTGCTATCAACGAGTCCTCAGCTATTTTGGACATATCGCCCGAAGGCAACCAGACAACCTCGAAAAACTGGTTGTACTAGGCAAGGTAGAGGGAAAAAGACCAAGAGGACGCTCACCAACCCGCTGGTCTGACCAAATTAGAACAATAACGGGACTCACTTTGCCTGCAGCCCTGAGACAGGCCGAAGACAGAGTGGTGTGGAAGCAGCTCATCAGCGTCTCCGTGAAAGCTTTTCAGGACGGGCACGACCTTCAGCAATGAAGAATACGACAGAGAAGAAGTACATATACATGTATGTTGCGGTTCTTACGTATTCTATCTAGCAGCAAATCGAGAAATGCTGAAATTCAATATTTAGCTGAAATTAAATAATAATTAATTCAGAAAAAATACCTAGGTACTATTCGGTGTGACGGTCATCCATGTCCATTCTAAAAGCTCGAAGATAACTCCATGAGGGGTTTAGCAAAAATTGCACTTTATGTTGACGTGATAAACTTGTCACGTGTTAATGCATTGTGACCATTAAATTGTTTTATGCGCAGGATTCAATGATATTATATACATATAACTGAATTGGTAAAATCTCATTGGCAGGATTAGTTTTAAGTAGGTAAAACCGTTACTACAATGTTTTTGATAGCTGACAACAAAACACTTAAGATATTCGATATTTTTCTAATATCGATGCTGGCAACTTTAACCTGTTCGTAATTTGAAAAAAACGCATCTTAAATTCTCGAGTAGGTATTAAATTCGATCGGCCATTTTATTTCTTAACTTTACCTCCCAGAGAAGTCACTACCAACATTTATGGCCATGTGGTGTATGTGGTACAATAAAATATAATTCGACACATTCATAGATAGGTAGATGTTCTTCCTTGAGCTTTAACCGACTGGCATAAAGAGCTGCTGAATGCCAAGGGCATTCATCTGGCATACTCTACAACAGAAAAACCACCGAGCACGCATCTCTAGGCTTTGTTATTAATCATTTACGGTTGTATTCTTTACGTGAGATGCCGATTTGATCACAACTTCGTTGATTTTCGTAGTATGCATAAATTTTGGACATTTAACCTGAGTAGTTAATAGATAAAGCTACAATTCAAATAACACACCAGTAACTCGACAAATCCTACAATTTACGTAAAAGACAAAAGTAAATAAATAAATTCTAGAATAAGACAGTTCATTGATTATTAATTAATTTAGAGATTGACATTGTATTTATTTTTATACATTTATCGTGACTTTGCATGCTGTAAAGCTGATCATGGCTATGCTCATTCTATTTTATTTAGCACCCATGTTTCGCAAAATAAATTAATTTGAATTAGAATTTGAATTTGAAATATTTAACGTCAAATTTCTCATAGGTACAATCCGCGCGTTCATAGGATGGAACTTTGTCATTCTATTTGTTTGCTTTTTAATATTGTAGGTAACTTAATAATAATGAATATAGTATACATTAACGTAGTGTCAGTGAATTACCGATAACCCTGTATATAAAATTTAAAAGCAAAGTGTAATGATATGGACTTATATAAAAAACAAAGTTACAAATCTATCACCAATGGACAAAAATTAGAAAAAAAGAGTAAAATAAAAGTTTAAAGTTACAAATTCAATTATAATTTAATAAGATTAGATTTTATAAAATTAAATAAATGACGTGTTGAGATATTTTGCAATATTTCTTGGGCCAACATCATCCATCAACATTACAGGAAAATAATGAATTAACACATAAGGAGTCCAAGCTATAAAACATGGATTCTTTTCGGCACCATAATTTACCTATTTATAATTCCAAACAAGTGGTTTAAAACAAAATGAATATAAAATCCATGATTGAAAGCCAGGTTCCAGGAATAATACATTGTGCGTGATAGATGAAAGTGCAGTCGTGACACTCAAGCCGTGGTTTACTCGGAGAAACTAAACCTTTTCACTAGAAAACTATCAATCATTACAATCTGTAGGTTTTTGAATAAATTTATACCTACTTATGACGACCTCCGTGGCGCAGTGGGCGAAGGTCCGCCTGCAACGCAGGAGGTTGCGGGTTCGATTCCCGCCTCGGAACAAATTTGTGTACGATCTGCAGAAATTTGTTCCGTTCCGTTGGTCTGGGTATTTTCTATGTATAATAAAAAATATCTATCTATGTATTGTATTAAGTATATCAGTTATCTAGTACCCATAACACAAGCTCTGCTTAGCTTGGGGCTAGATAATGCTGTGTGAATTGTCCAGCAATATTATTATTATAATACACTCATTTATTCTTTAATGTCGTTTATAAAATACATTTTTTACTATAGAAAATAAAATGTTATAAAACTATTCTACAGTAAAAAATATATCAAAACGGTGAATCACCGGCCGCGAAGCTAGGCTCAAAATTATAATTATTATAATTATTATTATTACTCAGGTTAGTAGGTGTGTATTTCACCAAGAAAGTAGTACCTAGTTTTTAGTAGTGCAGTTCACCGTGCAGCCGTGATTGGAATGTTCAAAGTCATATAAGAAATAAACTAGTAGTTCTACGAACAGCGCGTGGCGTGGCCGTGGCCTTGGCCGTGGGCGTGGCCGTGGGCGTGGTCGTGGCCGTGGCCGTGGCCGTGGTCGTGGGCGTGGAGGTGGCCATGAGCGTGGCCGTGGGAGTGGCCGTGGGAGTGGCCTTTGCCGTGGCCGTGAGGTGGGCATGACTGTGGGAGTGGCCGTGGGCATGGGCATGACCGTGGGCGTAGGCGTGGTCGTGGGGGTGGCCGTGGGGTTGGCCGACGACAACATAGTACTCGAAGTGTTACAAAGATGTTGTTATAGCTGGTGCTGTACTGTAATGTCTACATACATTACAATACATTGCATTACATAACAGTACATAATATGCATTTTGCGGAGCTATTCTGCTCGTCATGCCGAAAATCCTCGTCAAATCTTTACCAAATCTTTATGAGAACAATTTGAAGGTCTTTTTAATTAAAAATATAATCATCGAAATCAGATCTCTCAAAGCGGAAATATTCTAAAGCGCCATTTTTGCCTTTCTCCGGAGAAAGTACGCCTTTAATCAAAAAACCCCGACGACAAAAAAAATCTATAAAATCGTAGAATCTGTGCGCAAAGTTTCGTACCAATCAGTAGTAAAATACGACCTGTAGTCGGAAGAGTATGGACATACTGACAGAAACGCTAATTTTGCTAGACTTGATGCAGAGACGCTTCGCTCTTTTCGTTCGCTCGTCAATTATTTGTGTTAAAGTCATGAATCCCAATATTCTCAATGTCTCTTGGAAGAATACAAAACAATGAAGCGAAATTGCTTATTTATTGCAATCAACATCGTTGGAATATTTCATGTCCTTACGTCTGAGCATCGTCATTGATACCCAATTTAGACATACGCGCGGAAATAAATCAAATTAATGAATTCAATATCATCGAAAATAAGACAAGATAAGGCTAAATATTAAGGAGCCTTTTCAGGCGGCGAGAGTATCTTCAAATTCAGGTAGATTTAGTCTCGTACGCGATAAAACTCGTTCGCAAACGATTTGTACCTTTTCTAAAAAGCTAGTGGATAACTCCTCCGAATTTGTTCCGTTGGTCTGGGTGTTTTCTATGTATAATAAAAAATATCTATCTATGTAGTGTATTGTATTATGTAAGTATATTAGTTATCTAGCACCCCATAACACAAGCTCTGCTTAGCTTGGGGCTAGATAATGGTGTGTGAATTGTCCAGGATTATTTATTTACCTACTTATTTATTTAATCAAGTCTGAGCTAGGTAGGTACTACACCAGACTTTTCATTTGTTTGAAAATTTTATTTTTGACGACCTCTGTGGCGCAGTTGGCGAAGTTCCGCCTGCAACGCAGGAGGTTGCTGGTTCGATTCCCTAGGGACAAATGTTTGTACGATCTGCAGATATTTGTTCAGGGTGTTCTGGATTTCTATATATGGTAAAAAATATCTATCTATGTAGTATTAAGTATATCAGTTATCTCGTACCTATAATAACACAAGCGCTGCTTAGCTTGGGACTAGATAATGCTATGTGAGTTGTCCAGTATTATTTATTCTGATTGAAATGCTTATTACCATAGATTGGCTGTATTATATTTCGGAAGCATAATTTTTACGACAGTTCCATGTAAAATTTACCCGAATGAAGTCTCTTCTGACTTCATCGTTCATAAACGAGTCACACGAATTCCGGATCTACCTACCCCGAAATAATTTCATTCACAAAGTTATGCAGAGTTAGCCGATGTAGGAAGCCAGCTAGTTGGAGCATTTATTAAATGTTAAACCTAAAAACTTTTCCGTAAGATTCTATTTATATCTAATTTAGTTCCCTTCCAGACCAAAGTAATTGTTGGGGTACGTACCCAGCAATTAAATAAATAAATAAATAAATATTGCTGGACATTTACACAGCATTATCTAGCCCCAAGCTAAGCAGAGCTTGTGTTATGGGTACTAGATAACTGATAAACATAATACAATAAACTACATAGATAGATATTTTTTATTATACATAGAAAACACCCAGACCAACGGAACAAATTTCTGCAGATCGTACACAAATTTGTTCCGAGGCGGGATTCGAACCCGCAACCTCCTGCGTCGCAGGCGGACCTTCGCCCGCCGCGCCACGGAGGTCGTCGAATTACTTTGGTCTTCATCATTTTCAGCAATTTCATTACCCATTTACACAAACATTGTAGTAACTAACCTAGGTATCTACCTAATTATACAGGATGAAGGAAATAAGGCATTTCTTCATAAAAATTTTGACAACCTTATACGTTGGTTATTTTTTTCGATAAGATATTGGTATAAACTGTAAATTACATTCACATATTCTTTGCGAGTTTTCAATTCACAAAGAATAGAAACAAATTAGATGTAGAATAGGCATAAGTATGATGTTGTAAAGTTTTGAGAAAAAACATCATTACTAATTTACAGAAAAAACATTGTTATTAATTTACGAGCTGCAATCTTCCTTATGAAATTTACAGAGGCCTATAGATGTCTACAAGCCAAAGCCATCTGTACATCAACTACTGAACGAATCAGGATGTAATTTTGCATAGATATAGGTAGTTTTAGGCCTCGAATAAAACATATGCTACTTTTTAACTCATAAATCAGTCCCATGGGATAGAAATAACCGTTAAATGTTTTCATAGCTCTGCCTAGCTTGGGGCTAGATAATGCTGTGTGAATTGTCCAGCATTATTATATTATAATTATATATTTATTGTTATAAAAAAATAATTAAAAATAATCAGAAAAACAACGAGTGCGAAGCCGCGGGCATAAACTTGTTATAAAATAAAGTTTAAAAACTCAAAACTAAATAGCCGGGATTTTCTAATGAAAATCCGAAGACAGGATAGAAACGCTACGTACGAACAAAGTACCAACCAAGACAGAACAAATAGAGAAGGAAGGTTGTGTGTGACGCCAGTTGACGATTTGATTAGATGCATAAGGGGAAATAAAGAAACCAGGTCAGTGGCAAACACATGACGAATCATTTGACACCTCATCTATCAAAATTGGCCCACTGCCTTGGACGTTAGACCTCGCGGAGTCATAACATCGCAGACTCTTCTGCTCCAAAATCATATCTTATAAATAAATAATAAATAAATAATGCTGGACAATTCACACAGCATTATCTGGCCCCAAGCTAAGCAGAGCTTGTGTTATGGGTACTAGATAACTGATATACGTAATACAATACACTACATAGATAGATATTTTTTATTATACATAGAAAACACCCAGACCATCGGAACAAATTTCTGCAGATCGTACACAAATTTGTTCCGAGGCGGGAATCGACCCCGCAACCTCTTGCGTCGCAGGCGGACTCTCGCCCGCTGCGCCACTGAGATCGTCAAATATCTTTCTTTTTATATTTGATAATGCCTCTTTAAAAGTCTTAGTTTGTATAGTGTAGGCAGAGATGCGAAGTTCCTCTTTTTTACCACCATGGTGGCCAAAAAGAGCAACTTCGTATCTCTGCTTAAATTATACTAAATAAAACTTTTATAGAGGCATTAAAAATAAGCTTATGATAGGTATCACCAACTGGCCAATCGATTTTTGAAAATTTCTTCGTTGAACAGAATAATAAGATAAAATAGGGGGCGCTGTTTTGGCTCGGGGTAGCGCCTTAAATAAACCTTAAGACTTTTTTTCAACACTTACACACAAATCGAAGTTTAAAAACCTTACTAACTAAAAACACAAGATAATTATCCTATCCTTGCTACTGATATTACAAAACCGAAAGTTTGTGAAATGTAAAAATCTCCAAATCACATCACGATGAAATGGCGTACATTTAGAAGATAGCCTAACTAATAATTAGATAATAAGCTACATACTATACCGAAAATACGCATGCGAAGCCGGGCAGAAGCTAATCTATTATATTAGAGAATACCTACGTACTCATCATTTCATCTCACATGTAAGTCCACCGCTGTGCATGCCCCCCCCCCCCCCAAAAAAAGGGGGTTTTGCCATAATCACCACGCTTGGGAGGATTATTGATAGCACTGGATGCATTAAAAATACATAAAAGGATGCTTGTATCTATTTATTTAACCAGCTGCCCTTCCTCTGGTACGTTTCCTTAGTCGTCACTTCTGACATCCACGGGCTGAGGTGGGGGCCGATTCTTACGCTGCGACCAAACAGCCACGACCAAAGAATACGTAATGTGCGGCAAATCATAAAAAATTGTGGGTTCAATATGCATAACTAGTTTCTGCCCGCGCCTTTGCACACGTTGTTTTTATGGAAATGTTCAAATGTTATTTCTATCCCGGGAACTGATTTCTGGAATAAGACGGAGCTTACATTTGTATTGTTCATGATAATTGTGTATTTAAGAAATCGAATAATATCCCAAAAAAATGACTTCGACGGGACTTGAACTTGAACCCCTGAAATTACCCTGAGTGTGAGGACTTAGGTACAGACTATAACAACAAAAACATTATGACATGTATTTAATCCAGGTCGAAGCGACGCGTGACCTGAGAGCTGGTCAGTACCTATCTGGCGCAGCGCATCAGCATTGCCATACAGCGGGGCAATGCAGCCAGCGTAGCGGGGACGCGACGACTGGTATTGATATGGATTTGTTGAGATACCTGTAGATTAAAAATATAATAATAATAATAGATTCAGGCGTTACTTTGCGGAAATCCATTGTATAATATTAGGATGAAACAATATTTAGTAACAATTCCGCGCAGAACCTCTTCCGACAAGATCCAACAAAATGTGATTTGTGTGTACCGCCCGCCCTCCCACAAATTGTTCCTACTTACAATCAGAGAAAGTAAACAATAGACTAAAAATTAATTAAATTAAGTAAATTACCCTCCTACCTAACTTAATTTGCGAAAGAGATGTTGCCTCTCTGAGCTCCCTGCGTAAAGTTTACGCAGGGAGCTCAGAGAGGCAACATCTCTGGTAGGACTCTGTCTGTGTCAAGGTCGAGTATTGTTGAGGTGTCCTGATGATGTCTCGTGGAGAGACGAAACTAGTTGACGAGTAAGTCGTCTGTCGTTTGATGAGTTTTTTCATTGTGTGGTTGGTGTGGTCTTTTCTTTCGCAAATTAAGTTAGGTAGGAGGGTAATTTACTTAATTTAATTAAATTTAAGTTTATTGTTTACTTTCTCTGATTGTAAGTAGGAACAATTTTTGGGAGGGCGGGCGGTACACACAAATCACATTTTGTTGGATCTTGTCGGAAGAGGTTCTGCGCGGAATTGTTACTAAATATTGTTTCATCCTAATATTATACCTGTAGATTATTTGCAACAATCTGCAGTTAGCTCAATTGTTTCAATTGTAAATAAAAATCCAGGTCTAGACCAAGGTCTATGAAAAATTTCAGCCCGATCCGTTCCATAGTTTTGGTGTGAAGTGGTAGCAAACATCCATACATCTAAACATCCAAACGATTTATAATGTGATGATGATGTGTATGATACAACATTCGATGCGCATTAAAGGCCACGCCTGCACTTCGTTTGATCAAGCCTGCCTGAATCAGCCTGTATATGATAATTTCCCCCTCATCTAGTTTATCACCACTCTCCAAACTGGAATATTGAGACATGACATCAAACCGCAATCTTGTGGTCAATCTTATGGGTGACGTAATTTGAAGACAAGTAATAAAGCAAACGAATAGCCTAATAAACACTTAGGTTGGAGTATAACTTATTTAGGTTGATAAGTACCTAGGTCCAAACGTCATAATCAAAAAATCTTTAGCAGGTAATTTTTTTTTATTGCGATTAAAACTACTAGCAGCCTCTCTCATTCTTCTATAGGGATCCATAGGAAGTGTATTATTATCTGACTATCCTTTTTGAAACAAGAACCTTCTAAAAACTGACGGACAAACTAAATTAAAAATTTTAATAACCTGCCGACATATTTTCATCAAACATGGCTAAGAACACTCGGGATAAAATTATCTATGACACAAAAAAACTAAACGAAAATCGGTTCATCCGTTTGGGAGCTACGATACCACAGACAGATACACAGATACACAGACAGACACTTTAAACTTGTAACAGCCCTCTTATTTTTGCGTTGGAGGTTAAAAATTCCGATGATGATGCTGAAGTGTGTAAAGCTAACAGTTAATCGTAATATATTATTGAAATCGAATGATTCTATTGACACATATCCGGGCATGGTGATAACTGAGACTATCACTAGCGTGAACAAGTCACAAAAAGCATGCGATTCGCTCCACGTGCCAAACACAACATTACACGCACGCTAAACCATACGAATTAATAAAATTGAAGTGTCTGTTTGTAATGTCAAAATAGCAAATTCTTAAAACTTTTCAAACTTTCACGATTTGTTAACATAATACAACAACGGGATATTTATCGGGTAATTATCAAGTATCTTTAATTCCGAGAACATCCAGTGACCACGATCGCTGCAACGTAGTATAATACAGGACCAAAATTTTAAATTTAAAAACCCCCCGACAGATTTTCATAAAACATGGCTAATAACACTGGGGATAAAATTATCAATGACACAAAAAAAACTAAACGAAAATCGGTCCATCCGTTTGAGAGCTACGATACCACAGACAGACAGATACACAGACAGACACGTTTGACGTATAAGTTATAACAATCCCCTCTTTTTGCGTCGGGGGTTAAAAACAAAAGGTACATGATATATAATACCCGATAAATAATCTTACACAAATTCTTACCTAAGATTTACTAGCCTACGCTGTTAGTTTCTTTCTTATAAAAAAGTACCTACCACTTTTAAATTATTTGTGTGTGTCCGTCCATCAGTCTGTCTCTTTGTTTGTGTTGGGTAATATCCGTAGCGGCTGGAGCTATTTTGACGGGACTTTCACTGGCAGATAGCTAATGATATAGCAAGTAACTTATATGATTTTGGTTTTGATAAATAATGTAGGTTCCACACAAATATCATATGAGTTCCACGCGGGGGAAATCGCAGGCACAGCTAATCTATACCATAATACTGTTTGGTTGCCACCGTTATTTTTGACCCGAATCCAATGTTTTCTACATCCATTGTTCAACAAGATAAGGATATGAAAATATTTTCTTTCTACAAGGATGGTGAATGTAATCAAAGTGCACTGGCATTTGATATTATTACGAAACGGACTTTGAATTGTTTAAAGAACAATTCAAACGCCTTTTGGTTTTAATGCTTCTATGATAAGTAAGTGCTTATAACCATTTGTAGCGGTGGCCTGTTTGTCAAAATCTATTGCATTAAAATCTATATATTGCCCATGCCCTAAGTCTACGTATTCGTTTATGAATTTTTTATATTCTGAAAGCAAGTTAGGATTTTTATGTAACTTCCGTTCAAGACTGAGGAACCTAATAGAAGGCATATTCGAATGAGTTACCAAGAGAATCGTTTATTTCGTAGCTGTAGATTGTTTGCAACAGTCTGGAGTTAGCTTAACACTTTCATGGCCCAACACGCACTGTCTATATAGAGCGCCCTTGCGAGTCGCACCGCCGAGGCTGGGCAGTGAATGCGTTAATTATTTCAATTGTAAATTGTAGTTCTAATTTGTTTTTTTGTTAATTTATAAAGTTTAGTATTTTGTAATTTTTACTTTATGTATTTTTTGTGGCGCACAATATAAATAATGTTGAACAATTCACACAGCATTATCTAGCCCCAAGCTAAGCAGAGCTTGTGTTATGGGTACTAATAACTGATATACTTAATAGAATACACTACATAGATAGATATTTTTTAATATATATAGAAAACAATATGTTTTCATAATGTTGATGATACTTTATCGATAAGTGGTAAAACCCCAATGACGAGTTTGATTAGGTACATCATTACGAAACTTCGTCTTTACACAACTGGTAGAAGAAATTGCGTGAGTCAAAATTCATATCAGAAAATTCGGAAGTTCAAGGAAGCAATTACACGTCTTATATCCTTGTTCTTTCTGTTTGACATTCGTGGCCTACATAAATAGAGTCCAGTTTGGAAGGGGGTGTCAAAACTGACCTTCCTTGCAAGGCTATTTTTTACACTCGACGAAATCAAGGAGACCCAAGGGACTGTAAGAAAACTCAAGGAAATCTTGTGGTTATAAACGAAAATTTAAAGGCCCTTTAAGGCCTCTGAGTGACTCTTAAAACGTATTGTCCAGTTAATGTGGTTTTATTGCGCTAAAATTAATTTGCTTGATGTTTTTCTTTTTGTAGACCTTTTTGAGCGCCCCCGGCGACATAAAACCATTTTTATTCAATCTGAAAACTCGGGTATTGTTTCCGGTCCCTGAAATGTTTACAATCATAAAAGTGGCGAGTTGATTATCTTTATTTTCTGTATAATGAGTTTCAGTAAAAATACATATGGAGTTGATATTAATTAAAATTTGTGGGATAAGTAATTAAATTTTCATTATTAAGTGCTTTACTGGACCAAATTTATTTCTAGGCGAAAACATTTAAAAATTACATTCTTAAAATATATTGTTAACAACGATTCAGAATGTCTGCGAATCTCAATACATATTTATGTGTGATCAAAAATGATCAAAAACAATGAGGTAAAAGCTCCCCCAGCAAATCAAGCGTTTACTGGTTAGTCACCGGAGGAGGCAACAAACATGTCAAGCGAAATGCTAATATGAAGTATCAACGCGGTTCACCGGATGTCGGGAGATGTCCGATTATATGCATATTAGTTCGAATGCAGTGAATTTTCTTTTTGGATGCGTCGCAGTACGGAAACGGCGGGTGTCGTTCGGACGAAGTTCGCTGGGCGCGCGGCTCCGCTGAACACCATTCGTTGCGAGACCGCCGAGCGCGAAGCACGCACGTCGCGTTCGATCTCAACAGCGAAACTTTACTCGTTCTCTGTACGTTTAACGTGAATGAAGTGCAGTTTTTTGACTCATCCCCGAATCTCGTGAAAGCATCGCGACAGACTGTTTTGGTTTTGTGTTGTTTATTTTGTTTTTTGTGTCTTCACTTTGGAGGTGATCGGTGTATTTTCGATTCTGCCGACTGTTTACGGTGAGTACGCGTTGAATTTTGATTTATTTATGTACCGTCCAGTGCATTATGCGAAGAGATCCCGCCGTGAACTGCATTTTGTGTGATGAAGGTCGTCAGAGTGCAATCGAACCGTTTCTATGTCAGAACGAGTATTGGGTCAATGTGGTTCACTTATCAGTCCTTTGTTTACCTGCATTGATGATTCTTCGTCGTTATTTGATTTACCACTAACTAATTATTTGATTAGGCATTCAATTACAAAAGCATTAAATCAAGTCCCATTTAGCATCAGGTGTGGTGACAATTACCTAGGAAGTTGGTAACAGTTGAAGTGACAGAAGAATTTAAATCTAGAATGTAGTTTAGTTTTGTTTTTGTAACAATGAAATAGAGTTTCGAATGATGATCAATTGATTTCTTGAGAGAACAAATGCAAATTGCGCAAAAAAAGTAAACAAAAATTATAAATACCTACTACAGTCGGCTAAGATATTCGAAAACGAGAGCGCGTTGAAATCTTTTGCAAGGAAAAACAAAAAAACGTAGTTAACGACCTTAAAACCTAAACCTTACCTATGAATCTGTCTTTACACAATCTTTATTACTACCCATACTTACATAACAATAAAAATGAAGGCCACATGCAATATTTACTACAATCGGTGTAACTAAAAAATAATTAAATATGGCGAATGACATGAAAATCAAAACAACATGAACAACTAAATGTTCCTATTATTATGTAAAGAAGGCAAATACTCAAACAACTAGGTACCTACTGCCATGATGAAAATCATAAAAATCAATGCTGACTTTCTAATAACTGAGCACAAAATGTATAATAAATTATTGCCACTGGTATCTGCCGGTTTGTAAACAATCTGGTTTCAATTAATCTAAACAAATATTGTTCAATTGCTTTATCTATACAATACATACCTACATACATTGATTTATATTATACAATCGTACTACAATTATTATTTATACATATAGCTAGACATAATATTTTGTACAATACCTACAGGTATTAGGTACATATACATACATATTCTATAGGTACGATGTTTTATCATAAGGTAGACCTACGAGTGGCCTCCTTCCAGGTGGGATGACGATCTGCGAAAGACTGCAGGCAGATGCTGGATGCGGCAAGCTGAAGACAGGGCGCTATGGCGCTCATTAGGGGAGGCCTATGTCCAGCAGTGGACTAATTTAGGTTGATGATGATGATGATGATGATGAGACCTACGAGTACCTTTCTGCATGCACAACAGTACTTACCTTGTTCTTTAATGACTTTTCGCTATCAATTCAGAGATTGATAACGATTTCACAAAGGCCAAGTGTCCCGTGTGACCTTTTGTTTACATGTACCTACGTTATTTAATACGTAGTTTTTTCATTGATTGTAACTTTTATTTACGTTTGGAAAATTCCTTCTTCTTGTTGTTATAAATACGTCAACAACATAATTTGTACCTTTTAGACGCTAGTACCATCTTGTAACTGCACGTCGTAGGTACTATTTTACCTAATAATAATATACAATTAAAGCAAACCTATAATTTCATAGCATAGGTACCGCAATATCAAAGCAATGCTCATAATGTTAAACTTAACTTTTGATAAAAGTGCAATCCTTTTTATTTTAAGTGCTTAAATTTGTTTAATTGTTGTGTGTTATCAAATTAAATTTTTTTTATGTCCGAGTGAACAACTTTTGAGACCATTTATTGATTTTTTAAGACCAACTAGGTAAGTGATTAACCTACATACAGTTTCACTATAAATGATTATTTATATCCATGTTTATCTTTACCCAAGCTATAAGTTCTAACAATAATGGATCAAGCCTTTAGTGTAATTAAATCTTAAATCAAGAATGTTGGACACGTACCTGCTATCAAAAACTTGTTGCCGTTACATAGACACGTCAAAAGTTGCAATTGTGTATTAGTTATTAACAAATTTGTGCACGATCTGCAGAAATTTGTTCCGTTTGTATTGTATTCCGATGTAGTGTATTGTATTAAGTATATCAGTTATCTAGTACCCATAACATAACACAAGCTCTGCTTATCTTGGGGCTAGATAATGCTGTGTGAATTGTCCAGCATTATTATTATTATTTTTAGTTATATATCTTATGTATGAGTTTGGTTAACGTCTATTGGGTACTAATTTACGAAAGTTATCTTTTTTTTCTTTTATCTTAATTAGACAAAAGCAAAACATGCTAATTTTTTTTTATACGCGTATTTGGGTTTGTCCGTTAACCTAAATCTTTACTTTTTTAGACATTTTAAATATAACATTTTTGTAGATACCTACATAAATAAATAATGCTGGACCATTCACATAGCATCATCTGGTCTCAAGCTAAATGCATTGTTTTCATTGTACACAAAAGTTTAGTAAAAATCTAAATGTATCTATAATACATATATAATCTTTTGAAATTTCTGATATTTCAAAGGAAATATCGTGCTCAACGGCCGTAAAACATTAAAATTATATTGAAAACTAAAAAAACTTTGTCCCGAATACTTGCCATTTATAGATATTAGAATATAGGTACCAAATTGTACAAAGATAGGTATTTTTAATGATTTTTTGTGAATAACATATAACATTTGTTGAATTTATTACTCAAGTAGATACAAAAGTACAATAATAACAGGAACTACCTCACGTAAGGTTAAATTAGTGCCACTATTAAAATATGCAAGTGTGACAGCTGCGTAAAAACATTTCACAGTATATAACAAAAGAGTTGTTATAGCGTGAATGAGTGCAAAGTAGAAAACACTTCGGAATCGTAGGAAATCACAAATATGCAGGTACATCTTACAAACTGGATAGGTCGAGGTACCAAAAACAATTCCCGTGCACATCAACGAGGCACATCGAACCTTTTTTGCAAACTGCTATTGTTTTTTCAAACTAATAAAAATGTAATACCTACGGAACCTTAAAAAAACACAACGCAAAGAGAGGGGTTTATAATTTAAACGATAACGATTAACCGCCAAATAGTAATAGTACCAAATAAGTTTGTGGCCACTTCCAAACGGATAACCTGATTTTGATATTTTCAAGTTTTATTTTCACATTGCGCTGCTATTTATTTTTTAAATTAAATTGTTCAATGGTTCCTCTGTGCCAAAGAAGAAACCAACTCGTTGTTTTTTCTGCGTCTAGAGCACGTTCTTGCCTTACATGGCATGATATAAACATGAACACAAAGTGTCGGGAACCAGTTCTAGACACCTGATTGCTCTTTCATTAATGTCACTTCAGGCATTGTTTTTTTTTCCTATACTAGTTGTTTATTGACACTTGACAGCTTTACTTAAAGATTTCAGAGGTTCCATCAACGTAATTTAAAATTTTATGAGATCTAATAGTCTTGTACTGTGTATTTCTTACCCCTTTCTTACCTCAGAAAAAATTACAAGCAAATAATAGAAACAAATTAGAGCTAGTATTTACAATTCAAAAAATTTAGCTAACTGGAGACTGTTGCAAACAACTGATCCATATTAATTACCAGTCGGAAGCGTCCCCAAGACGCTGGCTGCATTGCCCCGCTGTATGGCAATGCAGAATATCATAAAATCAGCAATCCCTGTGAGTTGTAATCACATTGTACCAGACGCAGACTGGATAAAAGATTTCAATTTGAATCTCATTGTGGTCATTATCATTCAGTGTTTTCAATCGTGTATGGAATTGCGTGGCTTTTGGATTGACCATGTAAGAAAATAGACATGTTTTTTTCTATAACAGACTTACAATGAGTATTGTAATCATGATAAGAACACAGATTACAGAATGCTCTGTTATCTGTATAAAAGAAATACTATAGCAATTCAGCTTTAACTGAAAAAACAACTGGTTGTAGTATAAATACGTTTGCAACCTATTGTGCCAACAACACTAATTAAATCTTATTTACATTGCTCCCAGCACCTATATTATTGATTCGCATATTACCCATCGGCCAGAAAGTTTGTCAACATTTTTTGCTTTGTTTGTAAACGTTCGCTATTGTATTCGGTTCCGAACGGTGAAGCCAACGTGTCTCCATCTTATTACCGTGGATTAGATTACAGAAGGCCAGGTAAATGAGAATGTAATCATTGTTCGCCTTCCACTTTACTTACTAGCTTACTACGAACGTGTTGAAATAGAGGTATACTATCTTGCAGTTTTATACTACTGATGCAGTTTGTCCTTGAGGCTATCTTTCTTTCTAGTCCTATATTCTCTTAACAGGCTCATTGCGCTCTGTGGCCTCCAATTATTGTTCATGTAATTTTATTTTTTATTTTATTTTATTTATTACACAAAATTCACAGCTCTCCTAAATAAAAGTAACTTAACTTAAGAATATCACTTGCATTACAGCTAATAACAGGATTTAAACTATATAAATTTTAAAAACTTAAGACGACAGTCACCAAAATTTTCGCTACGACATTAAAGTTAAACAAAGATTATATATACAAAACAAAATACTAACTATTCAAGCAAACTAAGTTCATTAGAAGTAGGTAGGTATCTACTAAAAACTATCTTTACAATACCTTCACTTATTTATAATGATATTGCATTAAATTAACTTATAATAAGACATATATTACAACAAAATATGTATAAACCATCTATGAAACTATCTATGTAATTTCTATACAAGTGACGCTGTTTTTGCCGTGATTGTTTTGGCAACATAGTATTTGGTATTAGAGCCTAAGGGCTTTTGTATGTACACGTTTTTTTCGCCGTAAAAATCTACGGGTTATTCCGGCACCATAGTGATCCATACACTAAGTAATGACCGATGACACGATGATACACGGCGAATTAACCTTAGATTTTCACGGCAAAAAAAACTTGCCCATACTCTCACGTGTTCCGCTGCCTGCCGCTGAGTTTACTAATTTGCAATACCTTGTTGTTTAGTATTTTAGTATTTTAAAAACGCTAATTTAAACGCGATATTTACTAATTGTGTTGTTTCGAGTTTTCCGATATTTCGTTTCAATTTACATGCGCCAGGATCCCGAAGGTTTGGCTTATTCGTCAACTCGCTTGAATTAAACACGTGCGTTCGCGCGAGTTGGCACCTTCCGATTTTACCTATTTTTCTTGTCGTCAACTCGCGCGAACATGATAAAAGCGGTTTTGTACAGTCAGATGCATAAACTTAAACTGCCAAGACAACTATATTGTAGCAGAGTTCGTTCCTTATCCAAAGTCCGGTCATCAGAAATATAACGGAGGTGCGCAAGTGCAAGTGCTTTCTACCTAAAAGATAAATTTACCTTCTTACATCAAATACCTCTGGATTACCAGGAGAGCAGAAGTGTATTGGAAATAAGCATGTAGGTAAGCAAGTGAAATGCATCTACATAGATTTCGATTTTGAGGTGCGTAATGAGGCAAGGGGCCGCAGCCGGTGATGCATGATTACCTGCTATCTCTTAGTTAGTATGACGTTGCTTGCGCGTAGGGATTGCAAAATCCGGATAATTTCCTTATCTGGATAATTCAGATTTCGTCATTCATATTATGCGGATAGTTCGGATAATTCGAATAGAATGAAAAATTAAAAGTAACATATCTTAACTAGTTTTTGTTTGCGGTTTTGGACACAATTTTCAAAAAAAAAAAAAAACTACAAAAATACAACGTTTTTATAAGATATTTGTTGTTATAATTGAGAATTTAGTTTTTATTTTGGCAGATAATATAACACTGAATGTCATGAACTCGTGTCATACGTCCATTAGTTTTGGTTTGAAAAAAACATTATTGGTTATAAGAGTCTTTTAATAATTCATAATTTAGCTAAACAGGGTGCCACGAAACATGCCGACTATTCCGAAAAGGGGTGATTCTGCACCTTGGGGATCAAAATTTTTTTTCAACGATTTTTTTATGAGGAACAAAAATTAAATTGTTATGAATAAAACTGTAGCTTTTTTCATATTCGTGTTAGTTTACGTGTTCTTACATTATTGCTATTGTTTAGAAATTTTAAAGGAGTTTCATAATTTATTGTAATAATTTCATGACAAAACACTGGTTTTGCTAAAAAGACTAGTTAAAACATTTATGATATATTTTATTATGTTAACTAATGCAAGAGTGCGTGTGAAAGAACGTGTAAAATTGGAAGAAAAGTTTAAATAAAACAACTAAACATATTCGAAATTCAAAAAATCGTATATCACATGTTGATCCCCTCGGGGTACAAATTAACCCCATTTTGCTTAGCATACATGTTATGTGGCACCCTGTATAAATGGTCATCATTAGCTTATGCTAGTCTACTGCTTGACACATGCCTCCTTTTATGAGCGCCAAGGCACCTTGTTTTCAGCTGGCCTCCTCCAGCATCTGACAACAGTGTTTGACAGACCATCATCGATAGTTATAAGTGTTGATTTATGTGAAGAACTTCTAATCTTGTGATTTTTTATTGTTATATATTGAGCATAGTTTTTAAAAGTAACGTTTGTAAAATCATTTACAACAAACTCTGTGATTTTATAGTATCTAAGACTGATTGATTTTATTAGTTGTGATTTTTATATTTATATTTTTAAGCATAGGTTGTAATAGTAACGTTTGTTAAGAAAAATCATATACTACAAACCCTCTGTGATTTTATAGTTCCTAAGACTAATTTATTTTATAAGTAAGTAAATTATTAACCAAATGTATACTTGTTGATTACTATTTTTATTACATTAAGATGATAATGAGCAATTTCGCTGCCCACAATTAATGTTGATTTTTTGTTTATTTGCTTAGTTTTAGAAGTTTACATAATAGTTAATAAACCAAATTCTTGAGTGATATTAGTGATTTGTGATGTTGTTAATATTTATAATAAGTAACTATGTTGTCTTTTATTTTAAAGTCAAATCGTAACTAACGTTTTTAACACATTTAAAGAAAGTATCTTCATCACATTTTTATTAAAACGTTTTTGTAGCAGACTGTACATAAATCGTTAGATTTTTAGAGTCAAGCGAGTTGACGACACAAAAAGTAGGTAAAATTAGAAGGTGCCAACTCGCGCGAACTCGCGTGATTCTTTCAAGCGAGTTGACGAATGAGTCGAAGGTTTATATATTTTCTAAACTCTGATAGGTTCCTCGTTGATCAGCCCAATAGTGCTGTAAAGAATCTGGAGATAATCCAGATACTGTGACGTGTATCAACAATATGCCAAAAAGGTGCTTATTTAGAACAGTTGCCATCAACACTGATATTGTTTGTTTTCATTGAGCAAGCCATTAACGTTTGGTAGGAGCAGGAACAAATTCGTTTAAAGGCTAGAAGGCCGGCATCGGACGCTCCGCGGCCGCACTAATCGCATCAGACGGATTTTTAAGCGTAATGCCGAGTGGTGAATCCACTGTAACCGCAGCAACCAGATTGCCGACGCGACCGCTATTAGCAAACGAATTTTCATCGTTGACTTCCGGATTTTGTAGCAAGCAGACGAATATAGTACGAATGAGTATACGGGGGAGGAAAGGTAGTAAGTATCGGCAATCCGAATGACGTCATTGTTGATCGAGAATCCTCGCCGGCATTGCGACAGTCCTATGCGTCCGCTCCGAGCGGTGCGGATCAGTGGACGCACTTTTATGGCAAGGCAAACCATACTAATATCCGTTTGATGCGGTCAGTGTGGAGCGCGTCCGATGCCCGCCTGCCTTATGGGACATTTTTGACTTAAAAGTTGTTTACAAAGATAATAGTGAACTTCACAAGCATATCGAACACAAAAATTTAGATTAACTGAATAAAAAAAGTTGTTGCGTGGGTAAATAAAAAGTTAAGGTACAAGAAAAGTAGGTAAGCCCAGCAAGGTCAACTGCGTATCTGACATTGGTAGGCCTGCCCGAGGCGTTCCGAACCAGTAGCAAATCAACATACACCTGCCCAAAACCAACCAACTGATAGATGATCACCATTTTATGGCAATTACAGAGTGAAACTTTAATTTACGAATAAGGACGTGAACAAATTAGAAAAGCGTTTTATGAGAAAACTACATAATGATTATAAATCAAGAGAGTAGGCCGATTTCGCCCAGTTTTGCTTTGTCACTGGCAAGAAATTTGTTTTATACTTATACAAATTATTTTACTGCGGCAACTTTGCAAAACAAAATTATGTTTTTTGTGTATTTTCCTTTTCAAAATTGATAAAAAACATTATAATCCTTTCAATATAAGGAATGGTTGTATGCAACTTTTTCCTAATTTAACGACTCGCAATTTACTTCTCCCCATAAAATTTAAATGGCGTAAACCGATTTAACATCAAAGCATCCGTAAAGCTTTCGAACGCATTAAATTCACTTGATAATTCACACTCTCCAATTAATCCAATGCACATGAGTCTGTCTATTCTATACGACACCTTTAAACTCTCGTTAAAACAAGATCCGCATTGCTTCCATGATAGAAATAATTTACGTCTGTGAACCTAGTTGTTTTCTACGATTTTGATCGAGTGGTGCTTTTTACCGAGTGCATGTGAACGGTGCCCATAGACAGGCGCAGCCATACCATAGAGGTAGATTTTCCCTAGGCTGGGTCCCACGCCTCCCTTCCGTCTTCACCTCACGGACAATAGCTAACTTACTGATTCGTTTTTGCTCACTAGTTTGCATTAATGATCGTGTACCATTCCTGGAAGCGAAACTTTGTTTTTTCTTTATTGGTTTGGAGAAATTGCAGAATAGATTGCTACAGTATCAATCTATTCCAGTCCTTTTTTATCACCACCATCACGGCAAACCATTCTATTTGTACCTTATACAGCGATGCCTTTTCTTTCAAGAAGTACACCGATCATCAACTAGTGATTTCGCTAGTAGGGATTAGCAAAGCAAGGTGACTTAATAATGCGCTCGAGAGATAGTGTATCTCGCTTTAAAACATATGGCAATACTTGAGTTTTTGCAGACTCTTTTGGCTTAGCACTTTGCATAAAAGCATTAAAAAGCCGACCAAGTACTTCCAGAACATCTGTGTGCTTGGAAGATAAATTGCTTTGCGTTCAGTGCTCGCTTTGATTTTAATTACAGAGATATCGCAATGCTATATCTTGAGCATTTGCGGTGCTTTACCGTGAACACGGGCTTTCGACCTTACCGACAAAGATTACCGTTGCTTGCTTATTTTTTCTGCGAAGTTGTAACGGTGTGCTGTCCATTTGTTTTGGTTCGACTTTAGTTTAGTACCTACTGGACACAGAGCAGCGTGCTGCATTCACTGAAGTCATCACTATGCACACGGCCATTATTATATCATCACTCGTTACTTTGTCTGATGCAAACGTTTAACAGGCCTTATGAATGTTAATATTTTACTGTTCAATTTCACAATCGAACTTCTGAACTTCTGCTTTACTTTACCTTTTCTCTGACATCGTCTGACCTCGTAAACGTGGTGTTAATAGTCATATTAATTGTCTTTCTAGAGCTCTTTCATTTCTCTGAGTATTTGAGAGGTGACCAAGTTTGCAATAATGCAAGGCCGTGGGAAGGATTCTCGCAATGCGTGAGGAATTCACTGACAAGTGAAATGTGACCTCAGGACTGACACGCGCCTTGCCAGCTACTTTGTAATTGCTGGTTTTATTAGGTACAAGCTCTACGGTTGCTATTCTTCTTTACACACATAAATGGTTATGATTGGAAACGATTCAATCGAGATTATAGCTTCTAGTCTTACATGATGAATCGCAATAGAGCATAATTGAACATATTCTGCATGACGTATGAAGGCTGCATTTGCTCAATAATGATTAATTTTCAAATAGACACCGCGAAATATCATCGGTACAAGTCAAGTTTATCATTAAATTAGGTGCTTAATGCCAGGGATTATCAGTTCATTATTAATTTATTTATCGTGTGGGAGCTGCAATCAGTTGACCTAACCACTGATGATAATGGCGTTTCAAATTTAATGAAAAGGCAAAAGCGCATCAAATATGCAAACCGAATGGTTAAAAATTCCGCCAAAAAATTTGTTAGCTCGCGTAGGAATTGCCTCGACCAACATAACCGACAATGAAAGTGACAACATACGAAAGTGACTCGTTTGATTTATTTACACTTGTTCGAAATAGACACGAGCACTTCTAAACAGGTGTCGACTCTGTTTCTGCGGGCGGGTCCGCCTCTATTAATACCACTCCGGCGAAGATCTGCCTCCATCTACGGCTAACTAGTATGTGTTCTGCAATTATCCGCATGTAAGGCACATTCAGACATATTGTTCGATTTCTTTGTCCGCTCTCGATCGGCTTCTTGTTTGTTTTCCATATCCTCATGGCGTTACCCAAGTCACTTTTTATAATGCACACGAGGTCGACGAACCTTTTAAAGGCTGTTTGTTGAGTAAACAATGCCACCAGATTTGTAGGCTTAAGTGTATTTGCGGTCAGAGTTTACTGTAACAGTTTTTTCTTGTTTAGGTGCAAGGCAGATAAAGCGATCGAGTCCCGTTCTCTAGCTGAAAGAAACGGGAAATCGAATTTCGCGGCTATGACCTGACAGGACCCCAACTCAATCAGGAACTGATTTGGTTACCCGTTGAAGGGGTTTTCGATAGGGTTTTTCGAAGAGGTTGTTTTAAAACCCTGTCCATAAGGGTTACCCTTTCAATGAATAACCCGCTTCTAGGGGTAACCCCTTCAAAACCCAGTCGCATGGGTTACTCTTTGAAAGGGTTTCGAGTACTCGATATTTTTGATAACCCGGTCGTTTGGGGTTACCCTTTCAAACACTGTAAGTTAACTCAATAAAGCGAGTCAGGTCAGAGGCAAAACAAAGTAAATGGAGCAGATAGTAGGTACCAGTGATTGAGTCCCAGAAGCGAGTGAGCGCAATTGAGGGTGTCCCTAATACAATTGAATGTCGCTCCCAAAACTCCCGATGGAAGAGTACAACGGAATCGAGCAAAACCGCCTTAGCACCTATACAACAAATCTGATTACGCAAGACGCCGTAACAAACTGGAATTCAAAGCATGTGCACTAAAAGAATTTGTTAAAGAATCTTGATTGAGATGGTTTTTCGTGAGCGCGATAAAAGTGAATCGAGCGTGGGGTCTCAATTATCAAAACTACCGAAAGAGAAATGGAATGCTCCATGTATTAAGTTAATTTCGATTTCCTTTTATAGAAAGTAAGTGTGTTCTGATCGGTAGCAGGCAGGTAGTACGTCGGTGCGCCAAAAGTGGCCTAGCCCAGGAACCTGTTGCTTAGACATAGCGACTTACCTATGTACCTAGTGCACCTAGAAACTTAGGCTTAATACCTATGTAGACAGGCTTGCATAAATATTTATACTCGTCACCATTTGAAACATGGCATTGTTATCGATTTGTACCTAGTAAGTAGGCATAGTGTGGGCATTATTTAATGCTGTGACCGATCTACAGAAATTATACAAGACTAGTTCATGCCCGCGGCTTCGCATGCGTTTTTTCTATAGAAATGTTCAAAGGTTCAAGATTTCTATCCCATAGGAACTAATTTATGGGATGAAAAGTAGCGTATGTTTGATTCCAGGATTAGAATTACCTGTATGCAAAATTTCAGCCCGATTCGTTCAGTAGTTTTGGCGTGAAGAGGTAACAAACACCCATAAATCCATTCATCCATCCATCCAAACTTTCGCATTTATAATATTACTGTGATTCATAAATAATCCACCCTTAAAACATCACTATAATAAGTACTATAATACATATTATGTAGCTACCTTACCTTTATAGATAATTTTGAGATGCCGAAAGGTTTAGTAGGAAAGTGACTCATCGTCTAAGTTTGTCGTCTCAAGAGAATATTGTGTGCCATAAAATATATCAAATTTCTTATTTAACGATGTCGTTTTGCAGGTGATCTCAAGTATTAATTAGGAGCCATTCCGGACTGGTTAATGGGCTTCACGAACCTAGTTTAATAATTATGTATAGTTCTGCTAAACCGATCATAACTTATCTGGATTTAGATCTCCGGTTGGTACAGTGGCGGTCAGAAGTGGTGACCTAGATTCTAAAGACATTGTCTTGCAGACATTTGTGGTGCTTACGACCACTTTAATTTATTATTATTTGTGTCCTAGGTTCAAATCCACAAAGTCATTTACATAACTCCAATTTTGGTGCTTATTATATAATTACCTATTTCATTAGGAAATAGAACAGCAAAAATAAATAGGTAGGTAACATAATTTATTTTAAAAATTTATACATTACAACAATTGGTTGCCGTCCATACCGTGTAGCATACAGTTATAATGTTGGTCTGAAATTTAGAATTTGACGAAAATCTACTATTTTATATCGTAGATTTCAAGCGAGTATGATCTTGAAAGTATATCTCCAATTATGACCGCAACTGTACCTATTCTTTGACCCGAGTGTTTTATTAGATAAGTATAAATAGCTATCAATGTATTTCTTGTGGCCCCTCAACATTTTCATCTTTACCTACGTTTGATGGACGAACTACGTAACTTTTACGAACACCAGTAAAACATACCGTGGCTAAGATATCAAATATTCATGGATGCAGTATAACCTTCGTTTCGGTCACCCTCTTCGTGTACACACATAAACATAGGTAAGTACATCCGAAGCTAAAGAAATACGAGTGCTTGTGTACTACCGACACTCCGACGTTAAATGAGTTGTACGTACGGGGGTTTCCCTTTACGACTTTACTTAATTAAATGTTCTAACATCGCCTAAAGGTTTTCACTAAATAAACTTCTATTGCTAAAAAAACACAGTTACGGGAAAAAGAGGAAAATGACCCGGTTTGACTTATATTTTTGGCTTAGAAGACCTAGAAAAACATTCCTAGAGACACATGGAAAGAAAAAACCAATGAAAAGTAACTACTTCTCACGTTTAAAATTGTACAGGACACACTTTATTAAAGTCGGTTAAAAATCGTAATTCATGATGCATGCGGTGTGTGATAATGATAATGATGATATATTTGTTAAGTATACGGTTTTTGAAGTAAGATGTATGGAATCAATGGGGATTCAAGAGTTGAAAACGTTATATCTGAGTAGGTTGATAATATAAATATCTACAAAATGTGTAGACAAGTTACTCATAGTATTTTGAATGAAGGCCAGCTCGAGAAATGTTTACAAAACTATCAGCTACATTTTGCTGTAACATCCATCGTAAACAATACTCAATGTACACAACCATTGTTTGGATGCTTCCAAAAGTTACTGGGCACAATAATACTACTGAAATGCTGGTACCGGACCAACTATTTATTTCCACAAAAGAACAATGTTCAATATAGCCTTTATTCACAAAGAAAATTACAGTAAATAATAGAAACTAATTAGAACTAGTATTTACAATTGATACAATTGAGCTAACTGCAGACTATTGCAAACATTCTATAGGTAGCTAAACTGTATTATTTCAATATAAAAATTTACTACTACAATTTGCAAACTATAGTATTTTTAGGTAAATACTTAATAATAATAATTATTTCGTTTCTTATTTAGTATTTACTTTACATACCTACTATATAAATTAATAATTATCTACTAAATTATTGCGGTTTGCTAATTATAGTAGTATCCAGTAAATTTTTACAGTGTTGGTTAGTGGACAAATATAAAGCTAAAAGTTTGTGAATATTTTTTCTACCTAAGATCTTTCAAACTCAAACTACAGAACAGATCAAGATGAAATTTGGCGTACATTTAGAACATAGCCTAACTAAGTTATTAGGCTACTAAGTATACCGACAACACGTGTGCGAAATTTGGCATATAATTATGATAAATAAATAAATAAATAAAAAATAAATAAATAATGTTGGACAATTCACACAGCATTATCTAGCCCCAAGCTAAGCAGAGCTTGTGTTATGGGTAGGTACTAGATAACTGATATACTTAATACAATACACTACATACATAGATATTTTTTATTATACATAAAAAACATCCAGACCAACGGAACAAATTTCTGCAGATCGTACACAAATTTGTTACGAGACTAAAATAAAAATAAAAAAATCAATATTTAACTACTGTCCACATTCACACCAAGATCACTAATTCACCGAACGAGAGTATGGTAGACAAACTTCCTTAACGCAAGATTACCTACCTTTGTATCCCTTTGCTCCCTGGGGGAAAATATCTCAGCGTTTCCCCTTACCCCTGCAGTTACCCTTGCGGTGCAGGTGGGGAGCAACTGAGGTGAATACACTGTAACGACTTCAAACATTCAAGGTAGAATGCGTGGACAAGGTCTGAATCGTTATTGGACTCTGCTGAACATGATTGTACTCAGAAATATTGAAATAACAGTAGATTTTGTGGAACAGTAGACGTAGGGTAGTGAATATTATGTAAATATAAATAAAAATAACGTGTAGAATGAACTTTCTTTGCCTCCTCACCTGATGGAGCTTCTTCACCCGACCAAGTTGTTTCATTCAGGATTTAAAATCTCGTTATTTACAAAGTATATCCAGAGAAAACAAATGCAGACATTTTTCATTTCATAGTCTCCCGTAAAAACCAGAACATCGAACAAACAAAAACTACCTAAAATATTGCACAAATTATGAACCTTGGTTTGTGGCAGCCCTTCCTACAGCGTAGAAAAATATGCTAATCGGCCTACTGAAAAGCAATTACGTATAGCTCAATAGGAATTACAAATATCCGGTGGTCCCTGGGCAATTGATTGGTAAAGAGTTTCTTGTAAACAGGGCTTCGGGTTTCAAGCGTGACGCTGAAAATATTGTGCCATGTCATGTTAGCGATTCTAGTCCATTAGACGGTTCGGGAATGCTACATTTATCTCAAATGCGCTAAGTCTTGAGTACGATAATAGGGTAGGTAAGGTACCTATCAAAACTGCACTAAACTGTCCCATACATTAATGTACCAGGAAGGCAGCAGTGCGAGAGAAATAAGGCCTGATTGTAATGTGTGCCACCACCCCCTGATAGGACGACCTCGACCACTCTGTCAAGAGTGTAACGACTAAGAATACCTAACCTATCTACTATATTAAAATACAGTGGTCATTTCTATGAACTTCAAACAAAGAGGATTACGCTAGCAAAATGTGCACCCATTGCTTCACGCCGATTCACAAATCCCGTATACCTGACAATGCCATTTCTACTGACCCAATTTGGGAATTCGGGTCGAGTTGACATGCAACGAGTTAATTGTATAAAATACTGCAGCCCTCAAGGTTACGAATGGACTTCAGGTATTCACTACCTAAATTCATGCTTGTGAACATTCAAATAACTTGTGGTTAACGTTTGTAAGGATAATTGCATGCAACAGCACCTGCCTATAATTGTTCATTTTCATGCAAAATATTGTAGGAACATTTCTTATCCCTCGACATTTTAGAATTATTTTAACTAAGTCCAATGTCCGTAGGCTCCTGTATATAAAAAGCTAAGCCATTTTCATTAAACAATGCTGTAAAGAATCTTTAATCGAATGATAATATGCATTCAGATCCTCCGTCCATGATCTCATTCTTCATACAACATTGATTTCCCTCGTATGGCATTCAGTACCTGTATGTACTTGTATGGTAGAGTCCATCCATCGAGTCGTAATTTCAGCCAGCGTAAACAACACACCTTTACCACACACACACATTGCTAGGCTTTATTTAATTTAATTTGATTGAGCATTATTATTATATTTTATTTAAATTTGTGATTGTGTATTTAAATGTGTAACATCTATGAATTTTATAAGTCTGAAATAAATGTTTTTTTTTTTATTTAAGTAATTAAATCTACGTTGTAAGCTACCCCCTATGGTACAACGGGTTCAAGGTTCAAATCAATCTGGATGCTTTTTGTGTGCAAGGAACCCTCGTCACGTCAAATCCGTCGATCACAAAAATATGCTATAGGGTCCGGTTTCCCTCGCATGGGCAAATTGTCAATAGGTATGATTAGGTAGCTCACGGGAAGTAACCTTGGCAGATGGCTAGCTCAAGTTCTAAACAAAAGCAATAAATTTAATATTATTCAACCAAAACTAATGTAATTACGAGATTCGGAACCCGTCGGTTTGTCACCGAACTATGAACGCATTCCTATGCTTTTAATGAATGTTTTTAAGAAAATAAGCTTATGGTTTAGGTATTGTATCGTCGTTATCAGCCTTTCTTAGTCCACTGTTGGACATAGCCTGGCCCTCGCCTTAGAGTGACATAGCGCCCTGTCCTCAGCTGGTGTTTTTCATATGAATTGCAAATCAACCGGTTCGATAGTAGGTCATATGGAATACTGACTAAGCTTTTTTGGATCTGTATCTTAGTAGCTAATTCTGACTCTCTTCGATTTAGATTCCCATATAGAAAGAAAGAAAGAAAGAAAGACATTGATTGATAACAACAAAGTTAAGAAAAAAAAAACACTTATGGCTAATATATGTTAACTTGCTATAAAAAATATACGATAGATTACTAAAATTCCTTGATCCTGAAACATAATAACACTAATTTATATTTACCTATACAAATTATTTGAGACGCTTTGATGGTAGGTAGGTTCGTATCTCAAAGTAGTCCGAACAAAATTTTAGTTGAAGTGGTTACATCACATTCTATTGTAGGTCCAGTCGCGTCGTGATCAATTTCTGATAGAAGGTAATTGTTCAAAGCAACAATTAAAACTAAACTTTTGTGTGAGACTCAGAAATAGACAAATCGGATGACTTTATAAAAGCGACTCGCTACTAAAGTACTTCCAAACAATGCTTGGTCTTTAAACGCCTATTTGCTTCTTTGCTTTCCCTTTTGTTAGTATTTGAATGAATTTCGCAGCAGTGCTTCCGGTTGATATTTTAAACTCCTGACTCTTATGATCTGACGGTTGCCAGAGTGGAACAAATAGGTTATCTGAGACTTTCCCTGTTTCATTAAAACTGCATATCCTTTGTCTGATGTAAAATACTACGCGTAACAGTTGATTAGATACACATAGTGACCTGCCAGATATTATAGAATATGTACCTAATTGAATAACTTCGAAAGCGATTAAACTTCAAAGCTAGGCATTAAATTTACCTACCTAAATGTATTCAGAGTTTATTGTAATCAGTTAACAAATGCATCCTGCCAAGCGAGTTTGGCAAAACCGCCCTTGTTTTGGGAGTCATGTTCAGCAGTGGACGCATCTGACCGGTGTTACCATACGTTGCGCCGCCCGTTGCCGTTTAGTACTATACAGGGTTATTGGTAATTCACTAACACTATGTTAACTGCAGGTTCTGCCCACCATCATGAACACGTCCGTGAAGACGCCAAGTCTCAATTCTTAAAATTGGTGGAAACGGAATGATATTAGTATGTAACCCCGTCCATTCAAAAATCGTTCATTATAGGGATTTTATTTGAATCGAAACCTAAAAACAGCTCTGCCTTGAATTATCACTGGGTGTGTGTGTGTTCGGCTGTCTCCCAGCCAGGCTAATGCCACCAAAATCATCTTGTGTAGATGTGAAATAAGCCAATGAATGATGATGATGAGGATTTAAATAGGAGTGGGAGATCGGTATTTAGTTTACGCAGTGTCAGTGGATTACCAATAACCCTGTATAGTTATTCTGCGGCTGTGTGCGACCCGTCTCGTTGCTCGTTCTTTCCCCGTACTGACTGCACGAACGCTTTGTAACACGTTACATTACACCCCGTTACGCCTGTCAGTAGTCAGTACCCACCTTTGGAGATCCTTATGTACCTATACGTATTCTCAAATTCCCCCAAATATTGTTGCGTAGGTAAACCGTACCAAACCATTAACGAACCATTAGGTATATCGTTTAACCGGGCCCTTGACACCATTTAGTTCTGTTATTAAAACCACCGCCGAATCACAGTTTCTGTTAAACTCATTTGCATAGTTAGGTACTTATTAAGTGGTTAGTGGTGACTATTATGGTCCTTCATTAGGCCTAAGTATGTAGTCTGAGTAGTCTGGTACGGGAAAGGCCCAAACTAAACTACAACTAAATGTTTTGTAATTGATTCCACTCTGTCAAAGTTAGACCAAGTTAGATGTTGACTAACTTTAGACAAAAGCGGCGCGGAGACGCTGGACTGATGCACCTTATTTATCAACTCCTCAGGGTATTTTAAAATTAAATTTTAAGTTTTCGATAGTTCAGCCTAAATGAACCATAGACAATGCAGCCAGCGTCTTGGAGACGCTTCTAAATATCATTGATTTGGATCAGTTGAGTTGCCTCTAAATTGTTTGTCACAATCTGCAGTCGGATCAACTGTTTCAATTGTAAAATGTTAATTTGTTGATTTGTTAATTTGTTTTTAATAATAATTTGTTTCTAATAAAAAGTGGTAATTTTCATTGTTAATTATGCGAAGTTTCAAATACATGTTACCTCCTCAACCTCACCTCAATAGCCTATATTGGTCCACTGCTGGACACAGGCCTCCGCCTGATAAGCGCCTTATTGCTTTTTATATCATGAGGGTAATGCCCATAATCCCCACGCTGGGCATGCAGGTTCGGGATCGCAGTTCGGTGGTGAATTATACTGTAGGGGGCGCTGCTGCCCGCTCCCGGTTGATATCCCTTAGTCGCCTCTTACGACAACCGCGGTAAGAATTGGGGTGGTGTAAATTCTAAGCCGAACTAAATTAGTTACTTATTTGGTTTGGCGAGTCGGGCAGTCGACGCGATACCAATTCTTTATTCGATGCCACTCGCGATTACTAACCAAATTAGTTACTAATTTGCCCTAGTCATTCGAATGATTTGTGAAGTCGAATAATTCAAATGAAATCATTCATAGTCGCGCATCTTTAATTGCAGTGTACTAACATGCTGATGATGATGATGATTGGATAAATAAAATACTTACCACATACTATCCTATGTATATTATTCTATGTATAGTAAAAAAATATATCTATCTATGTAGTGTATTGTATTAAGTATATCAGTTATCTAGTACACATAACACAAGCTCTGCTTAGCTTGGGGCTAGATAATGCTGTGCAATTTTTTTTTTATGCTGGACAATTCACCCAGCATTATCTAGCCCCAAGCTAAGCAGAGCTTGTGTTATGGTACTAATTAATTAATTATTAATGGGTACTAGATAACTGATATACTTAATACAATACACTACATAGATAGACATTTTTTTATTATACATAGAAAACACCCAGACCAACGGAACAAATTTCTGCAGATCGTACACAAATTTGTTCCGAGGCGGGAATCGAACCCGCAACCTCCTACGTCGCAGGCGGATCTTCGCCCGCTGCGCCACGGAGGTCATCTCAATTGTTCAGCATTATTTATTATTTATTTATTTATTTACTATTCATTCGGCATAATACGATAGCTAGATATGAAGTAGGAGTTTTTAGACTCGGGGCGCCGCCGCGCCGCCTTATCTGAGCTATTTAATCCTATTCATTATGGGCTTCAAATAATCTGTGCTGTGTAATTATAGTTAAATCTCTGGTTGGTCAAGACATTAGCCTAATCGTTTGTGGCCTAAATATTTTGTATTAACCAACTCACAACTTTAGGTACCAATACTAAGTGGATATTTAAGACCTACCAAGTATATCATAGTTAATGGTTTAATCGGGTATTTATCGCGTAGGTTTTGTTATTATTTCCCCTACGTTTCTACCGCGATCGTGGTCTCGGGGCGACTAGATGTACTCGGAGTTACAGCCGAGAATTGACGGCAGTATCCACGACTACCCTCAATTCACCTTCAGAATCAGGAATGTCCAAGTTCACATTATGGCACACTACACTGACCGTGTACGATTGCAGTACAGTCGGATTACGACGCACACACATATTAATCACAGGATTCCACGAGGAAGAGAGACGAAAATCATCTTCACGATTAAAATTCGGGTGTTTCTTGATCTTCTTGATTAACTAGGTATGTTAACAAATCGCGAAAGTTTATAAACACTAAATATATCATTTAAGTGACATTTAATGTTAAATAAGTACTTATGATTTTCGCTTGCAATTAAGCGAGTAAATTTTTTGTAAACTTATTAATTAACAAGGGAAGAAAAAAACTACCTTGTGAAAAAAATATTCGAATTTGAAAATGATTTTTTGAATTTCAAATATTTTTTTTCATTCACAAGTTGATCCCCTCGGGAATCACCTCCTTTCCGTAGCACCCTGTATATTTAAACCGCTTTTATCAAAATAACTAGCCTTTTTGGTGATTGGAGGTTAATATAAATAGTGTCCGACAACCACAAAGAACCAGTCGAAACCATAAACCACGTAAAAATACTTCACTTACGACGCTATTCATTATAAATAAATAAATAATGCTGGACAATCCACATAGCACCATCTGGAACCAAAGTAAGCTACTCAAAGCTTGTGTTATGGGTACTAGATAACTTTCTAGTCTAGATTTATTATCTAGTTAGTCTTACAATCTGAAACAAAAGTAATACTTAGGTACAACTAAGAAATATTTCTAATTTCATAAATTGGTAACTCCACACCTGTGCGGTCAGAACCGGTCATTGATATCTACGATTCCCATTATGTGGCCATTATTAATGAGTCTGGTTTGGTTATTTTGTGACCGCACTATATTGCTGGCCATTTAAAACGGAAAGGAGGATAAATTGAAACATTGATGAATGCTTGTTACCGTTTTATGCAGGCATTAAGTATATAATAATTTAAGAGGGCGCATAAGATTTCGCGTTCATAGGAGTGGGACAGAGCATAGGTACATTTTTAGAAGGGCGTGCGAAATAAGCGAAAAAATCTAGTATTTGCTTATTTACAAGAAAAATACACAACTTATGAAGAAACTGGTTCAAGGAACCAAATAAATCTACGAAACATAAGTCATTTCAATAGACCGCAGGGTTCCTGAGATCTCGACCAAATTATGTGCGAAACAGTGCACTTTCATGATTTTTATCGTATTTTTGAACTCAATCCTGTTTTTACATTCACAGAACCAAAAAAATATTGAATTTAATGTAATTCGAGTTTTTACCACGGGGATCTCGTGAGAACTGAGCCTAGACGTAGTCAAAATTGAAATAATTGGAAAAAAAATCCGATTAGTTCAATTCGTTGAACTTTGAGTTGAACTTATTGGAATAGAACAGTTTGACAACCAAACCCGTTAGATTCGCCCCTTAAATCGTTTAGTGCCTGCTCAGGCACCAGGGTATGCAGGGTTGGCACCTTCCTGTGGGAAGTGAACGTGTCCAGCATTTTTTTTTTTTATTTATTTTGTTTAAATTTTCTTCACACTAATATTATAAATGCGAAAGTTTGGATGGATGGATGGATGTTTGTTACCTATTCACGCTAAAACTTCCGAACGGATCGGACTGAAATTTTGCATACAGGTAATTCTAATCCTGGAATCGAACATAGGCTACTTTTTATCTCTTAAATCAGTCCCAGTGGGATAGAAATTACCATTAAACTTTTCCATAGAAACAACGCGTGTGAAGCCGCGGGCAGAAACTAGTTGTTAATAAAAATGCTTTATATTTCTTTCAACTGCTAGATTCGTTCAGTGCCCGATCGGGCACCTGGGAATTCAGAGTTGGCATCGTTAACTTTTTTCACGTTTTAAATAGTATCTCATTTTAACGTTTGTGTAAAATTGCATAAAATTGTAAGCTTTAGAAGCTCTTCAATAATCATTGACAGCAGCTTACTAGCTTATATAGAAAATACAATCCCTAAAAAAACAGACATAAAAGCTTTCATACATGTATAGTATTTTATTTTTAGGCATTAGTGCAGCATCGCTTGAAACTTCAATTGAATCGTAGTCTAAACATAAACTTGGAAGCATTAAAGTGGAATGCCCGTACATAAGTTGATTGACAGACCACCAGATTTGCACCAAAGCATCCGGTCTCTTTTGAACGTGATTTATGAAGCTATAAAGGTGTGATATACTGAGCATAGTCAAGCTGTGTTAAATGTTTTAGATGACCGTAAAATAATGATATTTTGTTTGTCAATATAGGTATATTGATGTGATGATAAAATTCTTTTTATTATGAATGTGAGTGGGTTACGAACGAACCTTTTTGATTTTGAAAGAACAACAACGTTAAACTACGAACGTTTTGCAGTAGCGGTTTTTTATTGAAAAATCAAAGACTATATGGAATTTTTTTGTAGACATTTCAGAAAACCAAACCTCTTGCTGTTTTCCCGACTACCTACCATTGAACTACTATTACAACTCACTGCTACCTACCTATTTATTTGTTGGTAAAAATCAACAATTGTTCCGGAACGTAGGCTGCTAGAATAGAATCTTTGCTTTTATACAGGGTCGATTTTCTGGACGGGGCAGTAAGGGGAGGTACCTTAACCGGTGTAGCTACGGGAAAATGGTCTAAGGAGACTTCATATTTTTTAGAGAAATTTTTATCCCCCTTCTCAGATTTACCGAAAATTGTACAGTTAGAAAAAAATAGGCACTGTACACGAAATCTTTTTTGACGCCGATCGATCCTGTTACTTATACAGATCAAAAACTTCTACCGTACCAACTTAAGTTTAAGTAAGTCCTAAAAAAGTTGGCAATCGCAAAAAAAACTTGTGCCAACCCCTGTGTAAAGTTAGCATTCGCAAAAAACTTTACCTGAGCTAAAGTGGAATCCTTCAATCAGTTTGCGCGATGAAACGAGTGCAAATGTAGACGCACCATAAGAGCAATTAAATGAACGACCACGGGTTTGTCAACCGGTTTTTGCAATCATTAATGTTGTCAAACAAAGTATTGGTATTTCTACTTATTAATTAAGAACCAGAAAGTGTACGAAACTCACTTTTTGTTGGTTTTTTCGCGGCTTTAAATTATAGTAATTTTCTGCTTTACTTTTACTGGCAATAACAATCATGGCTTAATGCTGTGTCGGTAGTGACTGTCACATCATACTAATAATATAAATGCGAAAATTTTTATGTATGGAAGTTTGTTACCTCTATACGCCAAAACTACTGGGATTGACAACAGATGGGATTGAAAATTTTCAATTTTCCAATTTGCCTATCTGTTTATCTATGTACAGACAGCGTCAGAATTAAGTAACCCCCCTGCATATAACACAATGCCGCCTAGAGTCCGATTTTTTATTTTTTTACATATTCGTTCTGTTTTTATGTTCCTTAAATAAAAATATAATTTATTTTCTACTTTTAAGACTCCTACGATTAACATATTTGGATTTAAACCTGCATATGTTACGCAGGGGGGTTACTTAATTCTGACGCTGTCTGTACATATATTGGTTGGTGGGTACTTGGCCTGGCCTGCCAATCGATTTCCTGCTCTTCAAGTAGATCCTTAAACAATTACGCATAAAAGCCAATAACCAAAGTACTCACATCCTCAACTACCACGGAAGGAAGTGAACCGGCGCTTTCATAGCATACCTAATGAGCAGTAACATGGCAGATTCAATTGGATTAATAAAACAATAGACATAAAACATAAGGCTCTTAAGGCATCGTATCAACTTAATGTCAACAGCGAGTACTGTTACGGAACTGTATCAGTGAAAGTATAACGCCCACGTGCGTATGCGCAATTTCATAAATGTATAGGCAAATTATTAATATACCTAGATACTAGTTATTAATAAACTGTCAACGCTGATGCAATGATTATCGAGTGCAGAAAGTAGTGGTGTAGAAAGTGTAAGGGTGTATACATGTCGCCGCCTGATCGTTGAGTCAGTCCGTTTGTAAGAAAGTTGGGCCGTTAAAAAAACGGCGCCTTTCAGTTAAATACCTAGGCCGATCGATGAACGAACGCCGAAACCAACGGTTAACAATATCCCATCATGTCGAATGCAATGTACAGATTATGCGGATAATTCCGACTCGATACTTAAGGTCAACGAATGCCATCCAGACACTAAGATTATCATTGATCTAAATAATAATAAAAATAAAATAAATGTTATTTATTTTCTTTACAAAAGTGGTTGACAATATAACAAAGGATAGACATTAGGGATTTTACCAGGTAAATATTGACAAACCCGGTTTTGTGAAGACTGAAGACTGTTGCCTGAAGTAGGTTTTAAAAACCTGTGTTACAGGTCACCAGCTCTTCAATGGACCCATACAACTGAAAATAAATAATAGGTTTGAAGGTAATAAGATCTAAACCTTTCAAACTTTCAAAAATATCAGTCACTGATCTGCTACGCTTGCCTACGATTTGATGTAGCAAACGCGTAAACTTGTGCTGCAAAGGCAGGCAGCAAGTCTACGCGCTTTTGCTACATCCGCCCTTGCTACATAAGTCTACGACTTTACTACACTTTTGCTACGATTCCGCTACGCATGTCTACAACTCTGCTACGCATGTCTACGAATCCGCTACGTATGTCTACGAATCCGCTACGCATATCTACGATTCGGCCACGCATGTCTACGATTGTGCTACGCACTTCCTGCATCTGTCTACGTTTTTTCTGCATTCATCGGCCATCGTCCACGCGCTCCTTGTTTTAGATAAACTCACTCACTACGCGCGCTTTGGTTTTCGGCAGTGCCTTCCGTCAAAATCCGTTCATTTGTATCGGGAATAAATAGGAACATTGGTTTGTCCAAATACACAAAAATCAACCGCACCCCAAACGCATAATACCTATTCCGTTTTTTCGGGGAAAACAGGAATGCGTTGTCCGGCAATCAGCCCTAAATCTAGCCAGTGTGTACACAGCCTTATATCTGGTCGCTAAAACTCATTCGTGGCAAAGGCGCGTGCACACTGTCATTGTTTCATCCATCAAGGGACGCAGCACGGAAGCTGCGTGCCAGCCGCGGGCGGAATAGATAATCACCTCATTTGTCAGCTATGAAAGTGAAAAATTTATTTTACTTCTGCCCTGCCCGCCTTAAAAACATATGAAGACATAACAATTCAGCAATTGGAGTTATGTATGCAACATTCTAGTGGTCCCTGCGGGTTGTTGAACATTTGCCACAAAGTAAATTCGTTACATTTTTGTAAACTCCATACATTGAAAGTAAATTCGTCACACGCGTTAAGAAAAACAAGTGAACACATGTTGGCCAAATAAAACAAAAGACGTTCGTTTTATTTGATTTGAAAGTACAAGACTAGGCAAGTCATGTCATTGTATATTTAATCGCGTTTCGTGTCTCGAAGTGATGATCACTCGCATTTGGTGTCATCTTTCACACGACGAAAATTTTATTAGGTATTTTTTCCTTTTGAAAGTAGTGAAACTTTAAATAAATATTTTTAACCAGATTAGAATCATGGAAATGTTAACTTCGTTTCAATATTGTATGTGTGAAATTATTAATGTATGACGTCATCTTCTTGAACTATTTTTGTAATATAGCAGGGGGAACGGAACGCAGCTGCCTATATTACAGACTTCTCAGTCTTGTATAGGCAACTGAGGCTATATATAATAATTTGAACAAGAATTTCACTATGTACAAAACTTATTTCTTAACGTCAGACAAATTAAATATGTTGTTTTTGAAAGGAATATTTTTGTAATAAATTTATTATTATTATTAAAGTGACATAGAGCTATAAACACTACTGAACTGACAGAAGTTTAAAAACACGTTATTTGGTTATACACCTGAAAGCATCAGTTTTTGTTAAATCATAACTTGTTGTATTTCCTAGTAATTAAAGACGACAATTATTTAATTTGTTTGCCCACATTCCTAACTCACTCACTCTTTTCTTAATGGGGAATCATGAAAAGAGTGAATAGGTGTCTTGTGGACCTTCGTGATGCACCATCGGCCAAATCGTCACTTTCCATCTGGTGAGATTGTGATCAAACGATCGTCTATTGACGTTAAATAAAACGTCAAGTGCGAGTCGGACTTGCGCACTAAGGGTTCCGTATAATTGTCAGACCTTGTGTCTTGCCGAATATCATGATTCTAGGTCAACGGAAAGTAGGTAGGTACCCTGTAGGTTTTGGTCCATGGCGAGAATCAAAACTATTTTTTTTTTGTCAATTAACTACAAATTTACGGTTTTCTGATTTTTTCCTTTAGTTGTGCTATAAGATCTTGCTGGTCGCCAAATTTCATGATTCTAGGTCTACGGGAAGTACCCTAAAGACTTTGTGCGCATGTGATTCCCTTGGAAATTTCAAAATATTCGGACATAAACGGCTGTAACTTTTGATTGCGTTGACTTAAAAGTTTTATTTATATCGAAGCTCCAAGAGGTTATGGACTTTAGTATTTGATGTTAATTTCAACTCGATACCTCCACGCGTTCCTGTGAAAAGAAGGTTAACAGGTGAACAGCTGTCTGTTTATCTGTCAACCCCCTTTTCTCACGGACGGACAGATAGACAGACGAACAAAAAAGTAATCCTATAAGGGTTCCTTTTTTCCTTTCGAGGTACGGAACCCTAAAAAATATAACAAGAGCTATTAAACTTAACCTAAATAGAATTAAACTAGAGTCTAGGATTAAATACAAGACGATCATTTGATTATGTCATAATAAAGTATTGTCTGGCAACGAGTAAAAGTGAGCATTGTCGGATGTGCCGTAATCGACCCGCCCCTTTCAGATCGAAGCTACAGTAAATGCGTCTTAACAGTAAAGCAAAACTATCCTAATAAATGATAGTGACAAAAAACACCAAAAAAATTAAATCCCCAATCAGTGAAGTGGTTCGTAAAGGTGAGAGAGGAGAACACAGTTTTAAAGTTGTTAGATTAAATCTTTGTTCTATAATCAAATATCGATATAATATAGCAATAGATTAGGTATACATAGCAAAATATGTATACAGTTTTTGACATGTCCTTTATTTACAGGATTCTTGGACACGTGACAAAAATTCATATTACATAAGTAAAACTAGGAAATAAAGTAATCACATTGATTTTTTTGTTCATCCCAATTTATTAAGGTAAAGTAAAGAAGCGAACAAGAAACCTTTACCTTGTTAGGGAGTTAGTTTTCGAATTGGAGCAAAACTCGTCCCAAGCTTTTTTATCCTCTAAAATCTAGAGGCTTAATACAAAATATCAGATTATCTAGACTCTAGATAATCTGATATTTTGTAGTAATCCTTTTACAAAGGATAAGTTTGACAATTAACACCTCACTTCTACTTAGTTGAATTGAAATACTGTTTAGGAATTTGTACTATGTCAAATCAAAATGATCCAATAGAATGCGACGGTGATATAAAGACTGGTTAACGTGACTGACAAGCCAATGCAATGGTGGATGGATAGCTTAACTACGTCCTGTTCACACCACAACGTAAGCAATTACGATATTAAAAATCCTACTTTATATTATAAACGCGAAAGTTTGTAAGTATGGATGGATGGATGGATGTTTGTTACTCTTTCACGTAAAAACTATTGAATGGATTTTAATGAAACTCTACAATAATTTAGGTACATACATCAGAATAACACATAGGCTACAATTTATAAAGATATTGTGTGAATTGTCCAAAATATGACGATAAGTGTCAAGTAAGTAGGAAAAAATCTACCACTTGCGAGCTATTCTGGCCTGCGCTGCAAAAACCGCTATAGTTACACCTAAGTAATGTATGATGGAAATGTTTATCTTAAATAGTCCTACAAAAAAGCCCGCCACAGTATATAAATGTGATAATTTTAATGTCATAATGTTAGTTCTTTTATACGCCACGCTAATATAAGCTACTCGAAATACTAATCCTGCGCAGACGAAGTCGCGGGCACCAGAAGGTTTGATATAAAATGCGGGATCGTTGCATACGAAACTGCTTAAAATTATTATATATATTGTTTGTTTTGTGTTGTTCGTAATTTATGTTCTCGGTGTGTATGTAAAAGAAATGCGTTGTTTATAAATTAACTTCAATTGAACTTAGCTATTGATTTCATTAGGAAATTCCTGTTAATATGGTTTTATTTAAGTTGAAAATAATATAATAAAGAGTACCTACTTAATTTACAAAAGACACAAATAAAAGTAAGTGACAATTGGCCTAAGACCTAATAGAAGCATGTATATAACTTTTGACCTTTTATCTTATCTGTTCGAGATAAAATAAGGAAACCAAAAGTTGCGACTTTCCAGCGAGAAAAATGTAGATATTATTCTAAATAGAGTTTTTTTCAACCCATAAAGTATCTAGGTAGACTAATTACTCAGCATTAATGCCAATTATCGTATTTAATCTAGCTTTCCACACATATTTCCGAGATAAAATGTAGCTTATTCAGGTCTTGAACTACAAATGAAAAAAAATACATACTACATATGGAAAAAAATAAGCCTCATCCGTTCAGTAGTCGAAAAGATCAGAAAAACAATCATCCGAACATCTGAACATCCAAACTTTCTCATTTAAAATACCTATTAGAGTGACTTCTTTAGAACCGACCGCTGCCGACTCATACAGGGTTATTGGTAATTCACTAACACTACATGAATTGCAGGTTCTGCCCATAATCGGGAACTCAATTAATAACTTAAGACCGATCTTCAACTCCCACACCCACTGTTAATACAGGGCAGATCCGTTTTTAAGTTTAGTTTCAAAAAAAGCCTCTGTAAAGAACGTTTTTTGAATGGAGCCGGTACCTACCATCAATACCAAGTTTAGGAATTAAGACCTGGCGTCTTCACAAACGTGTTCGTGTTGATGGGCAGAGCCTATAGTTCTAGCAGTGTCAGTGAAATACCAAAAACCCTGTATAGTAGACTGCTTTGAAAGATGTTAAGATTTTAATTAGGGCGCCTGACGGCACTAAAAACCATCTAGTGTTTACCATCATCGGGCCTAATGAGTTGAGCTGGTGATTTAGGTCTTCAATTGAGCACGAGTAACTGCTGACCGCATGTCGACAGAATAAAGGCTCACCGACAGTTTTAATTTAGGTAGATACCCATTTGCCTACTTCGATTCAGCAGAGAAACGAAGCAATGATTTGACTAGAGAATTGAGGTGTGAAATCATTATCAAATTCCATTTCTATTTTGACCAGAACAATGACTAGATAGTTTTGATATTCATGTTTAGATACAGTTCCATCAGAAAATGAGTGATCTGCAAGATAACAGTGAAAACAACTGTTAGATTGCATTATTATACGATAGGTTTGTGATTATTATTCAAAAGCTCGATGAGTTTTTGTTTCATCGTAATTCAGTTGGCCGTACACATTACGAAGATGAATGACCTAGCTTAATACACGCACAATTTTTTGTTCACATTCCTAGAACAATTTACTGATATTTTAACATGTGCTTTGGTTGTAGGAGGAAATACAAATCACAAATATAAAAATAAATAATGCTGGACCATTCACACAGCATTATCTAGCCCTAAGCTAAGCAGAGCTTCTGTTATGGGCACTAGATATCTGATAAACTTATATACAATATTAAGTACATATTTAACTATACAATAGAAAACACCCAGGACACGAGGAACAAATATCTGATCATACAAACATTTGTCGCGAGGCGGGAATCGTACCCGCGACCACCTGCGTCGTCATCGGACTAATCTGACCAAGTGAATAAATAAATAAATAATAAATAACACACTTACACAGCACAGTTCAGACTTCTGCTCCATTTTCGTGGGCGATCGAGTGCCCACATAAAGAATAAAGTGAAGGTTGTAAAACCGACCAGTACCTACGTGATAGGTGACAAGACAACCTCAATAAACAGGCTATCGCAGTACCTTACGCCTTAAAAACCTTGTAAGGACATTTATCGAGAAACGTAGAGTTTTGCTTTGCACTTTTGCGTAACAATGTTGTGTGTAACTACCTCAAGTCTCTGTAGGTGTAGGTACCCTGTATAGACACAGCGACCGGCGCCAACTAGCATTCTTGTGTCGGGAGCAACTTTCATGAATAGCTAACCGACAAGTTCAGCTATACTAGGATTAAGTATCGCAATTTAAACATTAGTCCGTTCAAGACTTGCTTCTTTGCCTTTAGGAATAATACAGGTGATGTTTGATTCATGAGCAAAACTGTCTTTGTTAGCGACGGTTTAGCATTTCTATCTGTCGGGATCCCGTTGAAATAAACGATTTGAGATTAAAAGATTCCATCGTCGGATTTGTAAAATATCTAGTGAATTATAGAATAGGTATATATTGCTCTTATTCATAAAATTCTGCGTCGATTTTGGATTCCGATAACGAAAATTCACCAGGAGCAGCCTTGGCATTGAATGAAGCAGTTCCTATACCTAGAGAAAGTTGTTAGACTTGATAACTTTCTCGATTTGTTGGGTAGGTAGTGCCTACTAAATTAAACCCTTATCACACCCTTAGAATTGCCAAACCTGTTCTAGTTTATCACAGCCTGAAGGCATAGATTATTTATGCCGGTGAGCCATCATAAAGGTACCTTTGACTAATTATACCGTATACCCTTTATACCTATCCTCAAATCGCTCTCTATGTCGTTCGAAGGCAGAAGCTGGTTAAATCACATTCTCCCCAATTTCCTAACTATGTAGAGCTCTTCCCACGTTTGTGAGAATCGGACCCGATGCAATTATCGAAGTGTCGGGCGACCATCACTACCAGACCGAAATCATTTAGCAACAAATGATTGTCGCTTTCAAAGCTATTTTCCTGGTTGCTGCTGGTTCCCTAAAAATAGCGATAAACATAATTTTAATAATAGAAATAAACATAAACTCGCTGTGCCCACAACTAGGCTACACAAAATTAATGTATCTTTTAAAGGGCAATGTATACGCTTCTACAACAAAACTCCTAGTGAGTTGCAAAAATTATCAGTAAATAAATTCAAACAAATTGTCAAAACCTTGCTGTGCAAAAAGACTTACTATAAAATATCAGTTTATCTCTAGAGGATAAAAAAGCTTGGGACGGTTTTGCTCCAACTTTAAAAATAACAACTAACAGGCTAAAGGTTTCTTCGTCGCTTCTTTACTTTAGTCTAAATACCAAAGCGACAGAAATCATAAATATCACTTTATTTCCGTGTCAGTGTTTAGTTTTATAATTTGACCTTTTCTAAGTGTACATTTATTGAATTTATGGAAAATAAAGAGTTCTAGATTAAGATTTTTGATTTCAATTTCTTGGTCAATATTATGGGAGGCATTCCTTAGTTATGGAGTCTACACACCAAACTCCGCAACACAGCCCGGGGTTGGTGCGACATTTGACTGTATGAATATTGTAGGCTGCCGAAAGTGTTTTGTCCACTTTTCAGCGACCCGAAGAGTAGTGTGTAGACACCATTAGCTAACAAATAAAGAATCAATTAAGCAGTTATATGAACCATCATACGGTCTTGCATTCAAGCGAAGCATAAAGCAGATAAACCTTTAATAACTTTTTATTAAATGCATGAGTGGATATTTTAGTTTCCCGCAAAAACCGCGAATGCAATAAACCTTTGGCCAAAGTTAAGTGGGTTTAACTAAAATCACACAACACGATGGAATCCGAAATATTATTTTGTTCCTGCACGTGTTTTGATTGCATATAACGGATCGTGCTAAATGTGTTATATCGTAAACAAACATGAGTAATTGTGCACATATTCTTCGCATAATCTTACTGTAAAAGAAGTCATTCCTTATTCTGTATTTGGGCACAGTACATCGGTTACCTACTAGAATTATATTGCTGTGTTATTTTGTACTTTATGCAACCGGATGCGATGATCCTTTATGCAACCCAAGCTCTATACAAACACAAGAAAATATAAAAATTAAAAAACCCTGACAGATTTTCATGAAACATGGCTAAGAACACTCGGGATAAAATTATCTATGACACAAAAAAACTAAACGAAAATCAGTTCATCCGTTTGGGAGCTACGATACCACAGACAGATACACAGACAGACACGTTAAACTTATAACACCCCTCTCTTTTTGCGTCGGTGGTTAAAAATAAAATCAGTCAAAATTATTTGAAAACAAAAGAAATCTACTTACATTTTTTCGTCAAAGGGAACTTAGAACTCTACATTAAGCAAAGCTTTTTGTAGAGCCTTTTTAGACTCGGCCAGTCAAGTCAATAGACTTGTTCTTACAGATATCAAAAATTACACTTTATTTCCGTGTCAGTGTTGAGTTTTATAAATTGACCTTTTCTAAGTGTACATTCATTGTATTTATGGAAATAAAGAGTTTTTGATTTTGATTGATTTTGATCTTGCTCGGTCAGTACAGGTTAACTAGTGTACAATCGTACTGAAGAACTACTTCGGACTTCTAGTACTAATAGTACCTTGCTCGTCAAAAATGAACTACAAATTCTGTCTAAACACATTATGATACTTAGTAATTGTTCTCCTCCTAGGTACCTACAATAATATTGCAGTCGTTGGATGGATCACTTCAGTTTCAGGTAGGCGTAGGCTACCAGTGGTAGTCATAGACACCTCGAACCCTAACATAAACATACCAGAATGCATTTAGCTTCGGCGCACACGGTTATTTGGTTTTATTGACAGAAAATTTGCATACAATGTTAAGGAACAAACGGTGTAACTGTTGCTTTCTCGAGTTACTGACTGTTCAACTGACCAGTAAACCGAAGTCCTCGATTCGAGCAAATATTGACTAATTTTATTAGTCATTCATATCATTACATAGCGCATCAGGATTAGCAAAAATGCAGGAAAAAAATTATTCGACAAAACCGACCGACCACACCAATTTTTATATAAAAAAACTAAATATAAAAAATCGCTAAATTACGCTTGAATCCAGGGTGCCACGTAACATTTAAGTACTAAACCGAACAAGGGGTGATTTTGGACATCGAGTCAGCCATTTTTTGTAGTAGGATTTTTTGATTTTCGAATACTTATCATTAATTATTAAAAAAAATGTCTTATTTTATATTTTTTTACGCGTTTTCTATTGCCAATAATTTGTATATAACCAATTTTTTGCGAATTATAGCGACCGAATAATGAAATGGAATATTTTACCCGAGAATAATTTAACAATACCTACTTACCTATCTTTAGACTTCTTTCATTTCAATCGGCTTTGGATGATCAAACAGAACTAGAGATAAAAGCACAGAGTTAGTATTACTAGCATATAATATAAACTCAGCGGACAAAAGCGATAATTAGGAACCGTCCTTTCGAAAATATCTCTAAATGGAAAGGGTTGTTTATTCTAGATATTTAAGTTAAAGAACTTAATTTGCCGACCTCATGTTTGTAAATTTACGGAACGAAATTAATAATAAACATTTCGTAACAAAGAGATAGGATAATAATTTAAAGATATCTACTTGTGCGGTGCTATCCTGAGTAAACTTATAGGAGATTGACTCGTTCCTAATTTGTTGAGCAACCACCTACCTACTCGTAACACAATGGTTTTGTTTTAAAAACATTGCTTTGTTGAGTCTTACGAATTGTTCCATATAATGGCTGATCATAAGCCGAATTTCGAGAAGATTCAGAGGTCTGATCAATGTGTTTTAATAAGATATTATATAAGTAAAAAGATAAAATTCCTGGAGTTAACTCCAAGAATTTTTTGTACTTACTCTACAGGAGTAGAGAGAGGCTTAAGAAAATATGGATGAACTGTGTGGAAGATGACATGAGTAAGAATGGAGAGAGTTCCGAGATGACGAATGATAGAAGGGAATTGAAGAAGAAAACTGGTTGTGCCGACCACTAAGTGGGAAAAGGGCAAGGGAATGATGATGACAAAGATAAAATTCCTACCTGATCCCCAATATCTCAACTGAATAGGGATATACGAATATACTCATCAAAATAGCATTGAAATGTCAGGCTCCTAGGTAACCCAATAGATCTACATAGACATTCCATGAAAGCGTGGCCAGTCTTTGTTCCTGAAACAATCGAGAGTCCATAATAAGTGGACGGAACACGATAGATTCTTGGGACTCGGTTCGCCGAGACGTTTGTTTGCCGCTATACAAACCAATATTGACATTCTTTGTCCACTCACTGATGGCTAATCTCTTTGTAGGCAAGTTATATTCTTTTGTTGCTGTGTCTTTGAATCCAACTCCCACGCATAAATGTAATAAAATATTAGACAGATAAGCTCCTCCTCTAAAACGCAAGATTTTTTCATTAGTCGCAATTGTTTGTAAAGATTATCTTCCCGCCAGAAGAAACCACCTGATTGTACCTTTACCTACTATTAGATACCTACTAGGTACTGTAAGCAATATTACCTTTGTGGCCCCAGCCTTCATAAACTTGAGAATAATGTAGACAGTTTTCATTACCTTCCAGGGTAATACAAGCCTTAATATGAAAACTGTGCTTAATACATCTAAAGCTTAATGGAAAATTAGACACAGCACGTCGATTTTCCCACTCTACCGTCTAGGTTTGGGTTCCAAGCGGCTGGTCTCGGCCGGCGGTCCACTTTCCTCCAGTTCCGAGCCAAACCGCCACGGCCACATACTGCTCAAGTGCTCACGGCCCACAGAACCTACATATTCTCTGACACCACACAGATATTGGATAGAAAGCGTCCCACAGACATGATTCGTCTGGGACATCGGGAACTAATTGACCGAGCTACTTAAGTGTGCTCGCTGTTTTTCTAGCTGAGACCACAGACAACTTGGTAGAGCACTAGAAATTAAATCTTGTTTTATATTAAAAGAACGCCTTAAGTATAATCTCACTTGAATACCTACCTAGACAGTATTCTTTATCTATGATAGTAGGCTTACTAAGAAACTTTATAAAAGTTTATTAGTTTACCATTAACCACTATTCGTAATTTTGTATGAAAACTACTAGTTAGATTAATTGTTATGAATATTGGTAGGACAAGATTTAAAAAAAAATCTCGGAAGCCAAATGGCGGTATCTCTACCAAATCATTAAATATACATATATATTGGCAGAAAAATAAATATAGAGAAGTATTGATTATGAAATCAAAAAAATATTAATATACAGGGTGTAACAAAAATAAGTAACCAAACTTTCAGGTGGGGTGTAGAATCGAACACTGAATTCAGGAAAAATATTGAAAAAAAATCCCGCCCTTTAGTTTTCGAAAAATTTAATAAATAGGTACGAAATTTTCACAACATTAGGCAATAGACTATAATACATGTGTCTATTTGGAATAAAAAAAAAATGGCCTAAGTACCTGTATTCATCTCTTTTATAAGCCCATAACACCTAAACGGTGCCCTAATGAGCGGCCACCGCGGTCATCGACCCGCGACATCATTGCAGCGGAAGCGAACAGCCTGCACGGCGTGCTTAGATATGGAGCCTACGTACAACAAATACATTCAAATTTTCCTCTAGGAATTAAAAAATAAATAAATTATTTTAAGTCTTTACACACGTTCTATTGCGAAAATGCATAGTTAGTAGGTACATTCATTAAGCATGCACCTTCCTACTAAAAGATATTCACTACTAGCTTTTATTTTTTCATATCGTTGACTACCTAAGTACCTACCTTCACATTGACCTTTAAAAACACGGTGAGTAACTTACAATGAACCCCATAAAAGGTTGTTACAATTTGCATTTCCGAAGCACCAGATTGAGACAAGAAAAGGCACAAACTTTTAGCGCGCGAGAGCGAGATAGGTATACAAACTTAGTTCATCCGAATGTTCACCCAATGCTAGGCTTATTTTAGTTTTGTCAAACTGTCATACCACAGAAATGTTACATAGGGTCAATGGCCGTTTAGTTGCATCATTGCAAGCGCAAGGTGAAGGTCGCGGCGGCGCTTATCTGTTTTTTGTGCGTAAAAATGGCTCGTATGCGTTATTCAGATATTGAATACCACGAGATGAAAATTGAAATAGGAAAATTGGAATGCATTGGCTAGCTTCCTACATAACTACAACACGTGCAGCCCGCCGCCGCGCGCGCTGCTGCGATATCGCGTGTCCGGTCGTGGGTGCCCCCCGTAAAAAGATGTTTATCTGCTAAAAAGGTGTACACAAGGTACGTAGACCTTTTAATCATATTTTAATGTCAAATAAACACGTGCATCAGTCGTTTGCGTAATGTAGTGAAAATTCCGTATTTATTTTATTTTTCGAAAACTAAAGGGCGGGATTTTTTTTTAATATTTTTCCTGAATTCAGTGTTCGATTCTACACCCCACCTGAAAGTTTGGTTACTTATTTTTGTTACACCCTGTATAATAGAGCGACATCAATTTTCACATAATTTTCGAAACACACTTCGATCGGGTTTCTGCTTTTTGGCTTACGAAGGCCGTTATCCAAGAGAAATAGTTTATTACCTAGATACTAAAACAAATTGCAAACTATTCTCTCTTCTCTTAACCCTAGTTCAGGACCTAGAAATAAATGTAAGATTGAGACATACCTACCTAACTTACCCACTAAGGCTCAGTTCATGGCGAACCACTATTTATAGTAGAATGTAGAGAAAATTATCCGGTTAGTAATTCCCGTCCTCTTGATATGATTTACTGGGAACTAAGTAAGATGCGTCTCAATGTTAAACGATTCAAGAAAATATATTTAGGTTTACGTTCAAATACATCCTCAACTTTCACGTACAATTGGCTATTTCCACAAGCGATTTAATTACTGACTTAGTACCTAATAAATGTTGGTCTTTATGATAGTAGTCAGAGGAAAATATGTGGCTTGTCTGAATCTACTTAGTGATGTGGGTTGAATTGGTAAGTATTATGACAGTGTTCGTGAGTAGGTTGAAGACAATTTGACTAAGTGCCTAAAGAAAAAGTAATATAGAGATATTGAAAACATATATCAGTTCACAAAGTTATTGAAATCTGAATTCTGACACTTTTTAAGACAATTTCGCGAAGCTTTTTTGTTCATTAAAATAATTCAAAAAATCATCTTCGATGATTTAGATGGAACTGTGCATAATAAATACTTATAATGTTGGCAAAGAACTTTAAACAACTTTTTTATGATTAAGTTGACAGATCGACGAAAAATGCGACTAGGAAATAAATCAGGAATAAATTATGTCCATGAAAAAATATTCAGAAAATCAACTAATTTAACAACTTTATTTATATTATTTGATTGTAATTTTCTTTGTGAATAAATATACTTAATTGAAAAAAAAGTTTTAGAGCATTTGATGAATTGGGTAGAGCTGTGTATAAATAAAAAGTTGGCAAAGAACTTTTAACAACTCTTTTTTGATAATAAAGTAGACAGATCGAAGAAAAATACGACTGAGAATAAAACAGGCAAATTTTTTGTTCATCAAAAATTATTTAGAAAATCAACTTCTACAGCATATTTGTTGAATTATGTAGCATGATAAATTTAAAGTTGGCAAAGAACTTTAAACAACTCTTTTTTAATATGTTAAACAGCCCATCAAAATCAAAAACTCTTTATTTCCATAAATACAATAAATGTACACTTAGAAAAAGACATATTATAAAATTAACACTGACACGAAATAAAGTGATATTTCGATTTCTGTCGCTTCGGTATGTAGACTAAAGTAAAGAAGCGACGAAGAAACCTTTAGCCTGTTAGTTATTATTTTTCGAGTTGGAGCAAAACTCGTCCCAAGCTTTTTATCCTCTAGATAATCTGATATTTTATAGTAAGCCTTTTTGCACAGCAAGGTTTATAATTTTTTTTTTAATTTATTTACTGATAGTTTTTGCAACTCACCCATGAACGAGATACTAACAAACCGTAGATACAAAATGGTTCAGGAAATGGTTTTAAACTTTGTTTTTTGTTTCAGATTTTGTATGGGCGAGATCATGCGCCCGTTATAATGTAACCGGCGCACGACGCGCTTTTTCCAAGGTAAGCTTCCAAGGCAGTGCTGTGATCTTTTTCTGTCCTTCCCTCTATAAAAGTTCCATTGGTCTTCCAGTAGGGCAAGCAAAGGGATTGTTGTCTAGGGTAGAATAGATAAAAATGACATCGCAACGTCATACATTGCGTAAATTGTTGAAATTGAAGGAGTAAATTCCAAATTGTTACGCATTCGATGACAATGTGACGTAATTTTTCTCTATTCTACCCTAGACAACAATCACTGAGCTAGGCCTACTGGGCCCTAATTCCACTAAATCACCATAACAATGGTTCGTCTCAGAATGACACATTTTCGCATTTTACCTTTAATAAAACAAACTACAGATGAAGGGACGCCTGTTAAGGTTGAAACCATTCTATCAATCTCTCCGTGCAAATAGGACAGCACGCACTATCTAGAGTTTCTTTCATTTAGGGGTGATTCTACAACGTTACCATTGTCATAGTAAAGCGATTGGTTAGCAGAATTGGGCCCTATAGGTACCTAGACACAAACTAGAGACAAACACCAAAGTTCATTATGAATGTGAGCAGACCTTGTTTGTGTTGGAAGAACACCAACGTTACATTTTCTAAGCGGAGGAATATCACACCGCTCACGTTTCTAGTGAATTCGTCAACTACGCTCATCGATCAAAGTAAAATTTTATTCAGATCTACATAAGACTACGCCATTTTGAGTAAAATCACCAATATTAGGATACAACAATAATAAGTAACAATTCCGCGCAAAAAGACAAAAAAAATCCGCGGAATTGTTACTACATATTGTTTTATACTAATATTAGAATGCAATGGATTCCCGCAAAGTAACGCCTGAATCTATTATTATCTAAAATCACCAAGTGTTATTTGTGTACCTACCTAGCGAGAGGTTTAACCAATAGAAAGGTGTTTCTGAAAATTATCTATGACCAGTGATTTTAGTCGTTGACCGTACCAACGTTTTGTAATCTTTGTAATTAATCTTTTGAAAATATCACGGTTGTTAACAACCACGTAACAACGTAACATTAATACAATTAATAACCAATGCTGGAAAATCTACACAGACTCATCTGGCTCTAAAGTAAGCTGCAGACCAGATGTTTATTTATTTATTTTTTAAGCACTACTAACAGAGGATACACTTAAAACACAAAAAGAGGGTAGTGTCGTGTTGTGGGTACGTACAGATAAAAGTTAAGAATGATTAGGTTACTTACGTGAGAGTTATGTTTAATCAGCTGTTAATAAAAAGTCTTTGGCACTGAATGACTGATTTTCCGAGACATTGTGTACAGTAGGTAAGACAGGAACTTCTTGATTACCCAGTCGAGCGTGAACTCAATGACGACATGATGAGGTAATGGTTAACCTATCTCAAAATGTTAAGCTTAAGTATTTTTTAAGAAAATGTGTCATATACTAAGTGGTCGATCACCAAAAAGACGTCCTAAAAACTGTTTCGCTTGTAGAGAGATATTTTAGGCAAATAAAAAAAATTCAATAAGAGAAAAGGGTATTTTATAGGAATAGGTAGGTTATTATTTATTTTTGAGTAGGTACCTAAGTTCTTACTACCTAGTAATTTTTTTTTTAAGTTATACTATAAACGATGCACACAGATCTTACCCCATGTACATATCCGACGATCCTATCCATACCAGGATGTCAGGCAGAGATCGCTCTTGAGTATCGCTCAATCAAGACCGCCACTTAGATTATAATTATTTCTTTTTAAATTGTTTCTTAGTTTTAAGTGTGCAATAAAAATATGTTCTATCTATCGTATTCTTTCAGTAAAAAAATGGAAAAATGCAGAGGTTTTTAAAAGTCTTCTCAAAAATTTCTACAAAAAATAATCTGTATTCAACATCACAGAAAACTTATGCTTTAATCGCACAAGCTAGTATTAGGTAATTAGGAATTTTAAGGGAACCTTCCAAAAAGCCCAAAAGGATTCCGACTCAAAACACCCATAATTTGTTAAATCATTGTAAGGCAAAATATGTAACTATTTACTGCGTGGGTATTTTACAAGGAAGACTGCTGTATTTGACAGTAACAACCCGTCAGCCTTGATCACCAGTCCGTTTTGACTCCTCTATTTAAAATTCTCAACAACTGGGTTTCAGCGACGACACTCTACTTTTGTGGGTAGGCATTAAGGGACGATAAAATTCAATGAATTGTTAAAAACTGTTACGGCCTCATTCTCCTGCAATCCAAAGCACAACTCTGGTTATGTCATCATCATCAGCAGGTCAATAACACTGCTACCAGAGTGCGTTCACCTTTTTCATTGCAATCAATTTTTAATCAGAAATCTTTTTGCAATATCCTGGTTGAGTTTGTTAAACTGGGACATATGTATCTAGTCTTTTTTCAAACCTCTGCCTTTAAAATCATCGGCACTGGAACCATCGAACAGATATTTTAGTAAGCACCAGCTTGTCTTCTCATGTCAAGTGAACAATAATTTAAAATCATCATCATCATCATCATCATCATCAGCCTATATTAGTCCACCGTTGGACATAGGCCTCCCCTAATGAGCGCCATAGCGTCTTCAGCTTGCCGCATCCAGCATCTGCCTGCAGTCTTTCGCAGATCGTCATCCCACCTGGCCAATTTAATATATTTTATATAACAATAATTTTAGTGAACAATAATTTTATGATCTCTTTACGGATTACTTACCGCACTTAGTAATAAATTACATCAAAAGTGGTTCTAATGTTGTGGTATCACTAGCCAAGTGGTTTCCCCCATTATGACGCATTTGGCTTGTCCCCAATAATAACTAGGTACTTAATTATTTTTATTTTAGCTTTAGTGAGATTATTTCAATTGGCAACGGGCCTCTTTCGAGTGCGTCAAGCGTCCCGTAGATTTACAATAATCCTAGTACCTATAAATCCCGGTTAAAAGCCGTTAAATTAAATGATTTTAAACTACATAACAGCATATTTGTTTATAGAAAGTAACCTATCTGCTTTTTACGATCTGTGTCTCCGGCGGCGGCGGCGGCGTTGCATCGATACTCGAGACAGTGTGCCGACCGTGAATCCAAGTAATATATTGTTATTCACGGCGAAATCACCGACCGCTTCCGTCAAACGTTTCCTTTCCAAAAATAAGAATTATTCCACACATCGCCTCGCTTCAGTCTCGGGCTCGTATTCGCACATTTTTACCGAAAACTAGCAATAATCGTTTAGAGCGGCAATGCGAGACTTTGTGTCTCCAATTAAAACACTAAAGTCCTCTGTCAACGAACAGAAAACGCCGCCGGAAGAATGAACACTTTTTATAGCTGTAAAGCTTCTATTTACTTTGTTTCTGTGTTGGTACAATACAAACCTAGACTTCGCGCTTCTGATTCAATTGACGATTGACCTATTGCTGTTTCTGAAGAAAGATAAGGCTAGTTATTAAAACCGAAAACAGTCGTAAATCTAGAGAGATAATTGTGAATGGAAATATTGGTTTTCGATACCTATATTCGTGAAACATGGAAGTGCCGTCAGTAAACAAAATTATTCGAAGTGCTCTAGATAATCATAGACACATTTTAAAATGTGACGAGAGTGGACCAAAATAAAAGTCCTCAAAGTAGAATGTTTCAACACTTATATCCACCAGGGTCTAATAATTTTCTGATTCCAATTAGAGCAAACGTATTAAGTAGTAAAAATAAGATGAATGTAGTTTTAAAAATAAAACCGGGATTGCCGGGTGTCCCGGCGGAGGCCGCCGTTCTACGCAACGGGATAACATAGAGATACAACTCGCGACTGTGGTGTGGCACGACGACGACAAAACGAGGGATACATCCAGAAGCCTGCTATTAATTTTAATTTTTTTAATTGGGCCCCACTGCGCTAAACCAGGTGCTTCACTACGAAAATGTCGCAGAGTCGGTGCGTAGAACACCAAAACGTCCATGATATAAAGGTTTCAATTCTGTGTTACGTGCAACGCTAGCACTCATAGTGACGGAATCGGTTTTACAGAATAGGGTGTTTAGTAGAACACGATTGACAAAATATTACCCCATGTTGTGCCAAAGCGTTAGCTCTGAACTGCGATTTATGATGACGATATGCACCTGGCACAAAAAAAATAAAACACCCGAAAGGTGTTGAGTAAAACTCAATGAAAGATGAAAGTAAATGTTTAGTGACTTGAAATCTGAGATTTATATAAAGTTTTGGTCTTGAAGTTTAGAGGTGATTTTATTGAAATCAAAAAAATTGAGATAGCCTAGTAAAACTGCACAGTTTGGAAGCATCAGAATACGGAGCTCATCGGAAGATCAAAAGCGTCGATCGGTGAAATCTCCGATCAGGCCATTGGCAATCAGCCGTTTATGTCCGCCGGTAAATTGTTTTAAGTTAATCAGTATCCGAAACTAAATGTGGTGGCGGTAGATAGTGAAATGTCGCGCCCGTGGCAAACAAGTCAGTGAGTAGGTCGCTGCCACTGACACACTTGCCCACGAGAGTGACAAAACTGCTGGCAGCAGCGAAAAACGATACACAATTACTATTTATGTCTTCATGGAGAAAAAGCAGCTTTCTGAAAAGCTTAACGAGGTAAATGGGGAGGTCAACACGATTTCCGCTATTTTACAACGATAAAGCATTGGCGAAGCCCCGAGACGTACGTTTTACCGACCTGTAGGCCTAGCACAGGGATTGTAGTCTAGGTTAGAATACAGTAAAATTACGTCACATCGTCATCGAATGCGTAATATGTTGGAAACTCATTCCTTAAACTTCAATAATTTACGCAATGTATGACAATACGATGTCATCTCTATTCTACCCTAGACAACTATCGCCGTACTACGACCAGATGTCATAATTTCTTTATTTTGTAGGAAAGTTAAATCTTCTCCGTAAAGATGTCCAATGCGCATCCGATGACTCATGTATGACGTATCTTTTTGCAGACACTGTCTAAATAGACAAGACGCCAAACATATTTTCACAAATCACTTATTTATACTTCTGTACGTAAAGGTGAGGGAAATAAAAAGTTAAATTTAAAAACAATAAGCTGTAACCATAACCGGCAATTAACCTGCACATGCGAGCAGGTTAATTAACTCAACTTAAAATCAATTATGCCGCCCAAAACCAGGCATTCCAGTTAGAACAATGTTACATTATCATTTAAAGGACATTGTCCTCCACTAATAGGAGCATCACCCATTATCCTTACAAGCGTAAGTGACCATATCTAAGATAAAGATAGACGGCTGGTTCAGTCGAAACAAGCAAATGGTAGCCCCGCATCTGTTGGTAAGAAAATACCCAGAATATTTTATAAAGAAAATTGACATACCTAGACGATACGTAAACAGACATAATCATAATGATACGTAAACAGACATAATAATATTATAAATTAACAATAAGATACCTGACGATTTAGAAGATACATCCGACATTAATTTTAATAGACTACTAAAGAATATGCTAGTTAAAAAATGTTATTATACACTTATTGAATTTTTAATGATAATCTTTATTAATGTGACAGTAAATAATTGAATGTTAACTTTAGTACCATCTTCTCAATTTGCTACACCCTGACCGGGTACATAATTATAAGACCTACCAACAAAGTGTGTTAAAATAGTGAAATATTCATGTACCTACCTATAATTATGGACGCAATAAATGAAATATGGTATGGCTTTTTAATGAATTCATTGGTTTTTATTAGGAAGAGAAGAACCCATACATGCCAGTGTAGCCAACCCTTTAGTCTTTCATGTAAGAGATGTATCAAGTCCAGTTTTAGTTCCCCAATAATAGCCTTTTGGCAAGGATATTTGGAAAACTACCACTGAGCTTGATTGATCTCTAGATTGAGCCAGGTGCAATGACTGTAAACAGTTGTCGTAAACCATCAACAATCAGCTGAAATGGTTATATTAAATTACCCACTAAACAAACCAACTGTCTGCCAACTATCGGCAAGCAGTTGGTTCGTGGGTTATTTAGGTTTGTGTCTTGTTTGAGTAGTTAACGAATATCCGGGTCGCATTGTCCAAGATATAAGAAGTCCAGCTGCTATCAGCAGCCTGTGCAATATCCAAGTGCCTTTGTTTACAGTGGGCATGGTCATTAAGCAAGGAAGCAACACTCTCATTAGTATTAGTTTGTAGTAGAATCGTGACAAGTGGCTGGTTACCTTTTGTAACGGTGATTTAAGCATTTGAGCTTTTGGGGACAAAGGAAGTGTTCGAAGTTGTACAACCAACTTACATAATACGACAAAATTAAGGAAACAACATTAGTTTGGGCAAACGAGATCTAGTTCATTCAGAGAAGATGGTCATCAAGTCTGGTGAACATTCACCAGACTTGATCACCGTCTTCTGTGCCATTTTTGACTAACATGGCTGGCATATGCAAGGGCTATTTTTGAGAGGTTGATCAGACATGAGTTGAAACCCAGGGAACCTCAGTAAATTTAATCTGGTCAAATTGAAAGATAAAATAGTGGTGATACCACTTTCGGATTATGGCCATTTATAGTGCATTGTGACCCTGTTAGTTTTATGTCTTCATTTAAAAGCAATAAAGCAATCCGGTTTTATTTATGAACGTCTTGAGGTGATTTAGATAGATTTCATCACTTTATAGAATAGAACAATAGGTACCTAAGTATATGAGATGTCCGAAAAGCATTTATTTTTATACTTTATTGAACCATCGCGTCGTCGTTGTCACCGTCTACTTATATATCGTTATATTATTCTGATAAAACAATTATCTAGCACACCTCCGATTTCATAAAATATAAGTACCTACATAAGTATTTTTATCTAATTTGGAAAGGGTCATGTCAAGTTGTATGAATGTAATTTGCCATGTCGTCATAGCTTGGTCCTGGCTCAAGTCACGTATCCTGTTCAAGTCAAGGTTTAAGAATAAATTGTCAGTTACCTAATATGTTAATATAGCCGCGATCGTGGCTGCCTGGTTAGTGAGCACTTTCTACCTGCAACAGCCATTTCAACACAATGGTGATGTTGACTAGCGGTGACACGATGCTTGTAAGCACGAGAAGTTCAATGCCATGGATTATTCTATTGCTGAATAATATGTGCCTCATGTGCGAATTACGTATTATTCTAATGGTTCTCTAGCGCCATTATGTGACGTCGTGAACTCTTGAACTATACAGTGTTTACCAGGCTGCCAAACGAAATGGGAATGTGTAAGTTCATGTTCAGGAACGAAATTATTCCAGGTGAAATAATTTCATTCCTAAACATACATGGCGGTCAAATTGATGCAAACCTCAGATGACCCCCGCTTCCCCATTTCGATTTAACGTCGATAGTGGAACACTCGGTATACGACAAGTGAGAGAAATGCACAAAGTTGATCTGTGCAGATAAGTAGACCTGAATCACTGAGGGAAAACTACAAAATGAACATGCGAAACCAACTTATAGTATCTGTAATATTTTACTGGAGTTTTAATTTTTACTTTCTTGGGTAACATTATTATTTGCTTACCAATAATGTTACCCAACAAACACGAAAATTAAAACCCCAGAACATGCAAATTATGTAAAATCCGCAAGAGAGTGAATCAAGTGAAAGGGAAGTCCAAAAGCAGGTTTGCAGTAGGTATAAAGGATCAGAAATCTGAGTAAGGAGCGATGACCAAGAAAAGCGATAGCGACAAAAAGAAGCAATCTTTAGAGATTGTAGGTACCTAGGCAGTCATCGTGTCGAAGTAAATCCACTTTTATAAACCTCGAGATAGAAAATAGTAAAAAGTAGGAAGCACCTCATTAAATATTTAGGTCGATCGTTTCGTTGCCAGGTGCAAACATTTTGAGAGGTAAAAAACGTTTCCTGCCTAAAACTGAATAAGTAATACAATGCACCTGCCGATCCTCGAAGGTGGCTCATGGAGCGTGACCACGACGGCGGCGGTAGCAACTTGGAAAGTAAGCAGCCCTATTCCCCTTGCCCATTACTGTTAATTAAAGTGCAGACTATAATGTCTTACGCTTAGATTGCCAACCTAAGCTAGTGAAATCCCTTCAGTAAAGACTCAAGGGATAATGTTTGAAATTAAATGCCTTTATTCTATATCAATAACTCTGTACTCGGTACGCGCACACTGAACGCACCAAGTGTTCCGAGAAGCACTCGACTTGACTGGCAAGCTATTTGTGTGCAACCCTGCGCCGACGCACCTCTGTTCCGCAACGTCTTCTCGCTCACGCATACATGTCAAGGTAGGGTTCAATATTCGAGGATTCGTTCCGCGGATAATAATACATCCGACGGGATAGCCGAGGTGTGTCTGCTTAAAACAGAATCTCATTGGGTCAGACGCAAGTCTCACTCCAAAACGCGAAGGGTGAGAATATTGAGTAATACCGCAAGATTACGCCGCTTTCTAATCCTTTTCACAGCCGCCAGTGAGTGTGAAACGGCTTAATCAAGCACCCATTGAAACACGGTCAATTCCCTTGTCGCTTCCGCGTGCGCGTGCGGCGTCGGGAGATCATTGCCAGATGCCGATAGATCGCGCGCGACGGGGTCAACAGCCATTGCCCTTGTTTTGCGCACTAAATTATATATTCGTACCTACGACGCCCATAAACGTGTGACTCGCTGAGGTCAAGGGAATTAACAGTCCCAGTCGACGATACCTTGTTACTACGCCCGCAACTCTTGCGCAATTATTCTCTAGGAACTTATTGTATATTAGATTGTAATGACTGACAATGGGTGTGAAAATGTGAATATCAAATTGAATATCCCTTTGATATCAGCATGTGAGTGTATCTAATAGGAGTTTCCTGTAATCAAAACAAACTAATGAGCGGCGCCCTGCTCTCGTGCCAAGACGCGCCGTTGGTCTATTAACTTACAAATAAATGATAAACAAAGCTTCCTCAACATCAGGAAGACCATCCTTTTATGAACTAAGAATGACTATTACTATTTGAAGTGTTGTCTGATGGAATGGAATAGAGCTAATACAAACATATCAATAAATCAAATGATTCATCTTGCATCTGACACTGGGATCACGAGTACAATCATTAAGCTGATAAACATAATATATTAAATAACATTATCTAATAGATTTTTTCTTTATCTTATATCTTAATGTCATTTTATTGTATTTGTAGCCACAATTTATGGAATTGTTAAGCTGAGGTATAATATATCTAAGTGAGTCTCAGATTTATCGATATGTAATTTAACATTATTGTTATACCTAAATACAGAACTATGAGGTAACTATTAAACATGATTAAATTTTCCATTAGACATAGAATGAACATTTAATTCAGGGGCAATAAATCAGGCAAAAATATAATTAAAAGACACAACATTGAAATGATTGGAGTACACCTTGAAAACTTGTTTTCAGTAAGAAAACTGGTATCTCTGAAACCACGAAAGGGTCAAAATCATGTTTCTGGTAGGCACTTAAAGAAGCAGGTCTTAGCATGCAAATACCTTGTTTTAAGTAAATAGGTTAGACATCATGCCTATTAATTAGCTGACCGTGTATCAAATTGATTCTCTCAATAAAACATTTATGCGGTGCGGCGCCAATCGAGCAACGTTATTTGTTTAGAAACTCAAGAGGCGTTTGTTTGTGCAAAGAAACATTACATTTTGCATGTCGAGTGTCTGTTTATCTTAGAGCAAAGTAATTTCTGGCGCTTTCTCATTAAAAGCAAAACGAAATAAAATTATCCGAAAGTCGTTCATTTCGTTTTGCAACTTACGACATCGTTTTTAATACTATATCAATTTAACATCCATTACCGAACAGTCAATAATAGGATTGGAGTATAATTTTGTACCAGTATATAATTTAATGCCAGTCAAAAGCAAAAGCGAAGAAATGGTGGCATGTGGGCACATGATTAAGAGGCTTTCACTTTCTCGAATGACAAAGGGCCTCAAGGTCGGACAGCAGGTATTTGGTCCATCTCGAGAATGGCAAATCATACACATGTGTGTCATTGTGTTCACTAGTACCTATTGTAGAGTCGTCGATATCATTGAGTCTCCATGGATGTAGTTGTGGAAGCGCTATTGAGCTAATTCATGAGGCCGAACCTTGTCCGGTTAACGTACACGCAGTTATACCATACCAAATTGTTATATATTCTCTGGTTATACCTACATAAATAGATGCAAATAGAAATATGTACATTTTACTAAATATTCGCCAAAATCTTGGCACCCTTGCTCGAGGTATTACATTACATACTATAGACGAACAACGATGTAGTTTCTAAAATAGCTTTTCTTCAACAGGTGTTTGCAATGTGGCACAAGTGGACGACGTTGTTGCTGGTGTGTTGCGCACTGGTATCCGCGGAGGAGAGTACGACCGCCGCGGCCCCCGAGGCCTTGCCCGTGGCCACCACCACCCGTGAGCCGCCGCGGACCCTCGACAGGAAGTCGCCAGAGCTCGCCTGGAAGGCCTGGCTCCAGAACCCTGAAAATGGAAACCAAAACGCGCCACCTAGAAGAATCACAACCAAATCGCTGTTTATCACGCCTCTCGTATGTCCGAAAGGACAACGGCTCGACAGGAACGGTTGCGTGCAGGTAAATATCTAACGAAACCAACTACCTATTCTGTGATTGATTTACAATACTTATCTACCTATTAGAAAATACAGAAAATATCGTCACGTAAAAAATTGTTTCCTTTCCAGGAGTTTACCGTGAACAAAGACGAACACGAACGCATTCTTCTGGAGTCACTGAATGCCTTGTTCACGGCTCCGCCCAGTGGAGATCTCTACGACTACGGTGACGATCAAATCGGACCACTGCAGCTGACCTTCCCCATAGGCCTGGACCCGCAAGCAGCTCCGCTCCAGGGACAAGAGCCATCCGGACAGGTAAAATTATCATAATTACCGATTCATATAGTAGGTTTATATTATTTTAGTAAAAGAAAAATAAGAACGCCCTTTCTCATGTTCCAGGCTCAAGACCTGCAGGCGAATTACGTTAAAGTTGACAAGAAAGACGAAAACAAAGACGGTGCATCAAGCATAGAAGCTGAATTAGAAATACTTAAACTACAAAATGCAAATAACAACTCTAATCCGACCAAAACCAATGACTTGACTATAATCTTGAACTCTTACCCAGATAAACCCAAACGAGACAGTACAGCTGTCAATGCTACTGACTCTGAATCTGCAAATAACTCAGAAGATGAAGGACAAAAAGAAGTCGTTTTTGGTCATGTCAATGTTGATCCAGTGCTCTACGACACCACTGATAATGGCAACACGGAATCTGTAGAAAATGAACACAACGATGTTCCTAAACCGCAGACTCAACCTTACGAAAATGCATCTCCAGATAGCCATAAAAACAATACATCAACAACACATCCCGCTATTTCTAACCTGACTGAAAACTCCAACCAAAATCAAAACTTGAAGAAAGACACAGAACAAATTAAACTTAACCCTGAAAATGATTACTCGGACATCGGTGAAGCAATAAAGCTAATAAGCCGTTACGCCGAAGTGACTACCGACGATAACTTCTCAAAAGATCAAAAGAAATTCGCTTCTAAAGATGAAAGCATACTTGGCACGCGCACTAAGCTTCAACATCGTCGGAACAGACCAAAGGAATCAGAGACCACGGGACATTTTACGGTTCAAGGAGCACCGATTAAAACTGCACAAATGTATTCTAAGGACGGACTATACTTTAGATATCCATGGCCCAGCCAACATCACGTGTCTCCTCCCGCCGATTATCCATTCCGGCATCTCCAGGATTACTGGCCCGGTCGCACTCAATTTGGTGGGGTTTACAACACGCACGAGAATCCCCGGCGTCACCATCATTCGTATCCTCATAACACCCGACCTCACATCTACGCTGGGATGCCTGGAGAAGGTGCGAACCCGGAGCAGCTGAAAGGCTACTTTCACAGAGTAGCCCAACATCATGCTATTCCCCCGCGTCCCGGCAATAACCAGGATCTCTACAGCCTCCTCGGACTAAGGCATTGGTTCAGTAGCGAAGGCACGTCGAAAAGATAGCTCGCTCTCTCCTTTGTTAGACAATTTGATGTTACCCGACGACATGTAATGAAAGCTATGGATAAGTCATACATACCTATGATGTAGATCGTACTAACAAATCACATGCTGTGCATGATTATTAATCAAAAAAACATCTAGATATACCTACCTGAAACTCGTTTATTTCTTCCCTTGTTTATTTTTTTAATTTTTATTCATAGCTTTCATTATATTAGCCTATTTATTTCAAAGCCAAATAATACAGTCATAGTTTTACTTTTTGTTAGATGTTTTAAGTTTTGTAAATAATGTCTACTTCTTAAGTGTTTTATTTTGAATCAAAATTCTGTTTCTTGTAGATAAGTATTACTTAATGTTGTTTTATATTGTGTTAAATTTAAATTGTTCAATAAATAATAAACGCCGATTCATATTTATTCGATGTATATTTTATAAATTTTTGTTGTGAATGTAGTTGTGCTTAGATGTTTGATGTATTAAAATGTATTATTATTGTATTTCTTTAGTATTTCTAGATTCGGCACTGGTTTGCCTCTTGCCGCATTGACGAAAATTTTAACCTACCTATAAACTCGATGTTCTTTTTGTGTGTAGACTTATGAAAACCTGATAAATAGTATTTAAATTAATAGTTCTTGCCCACCTAAACACTATTACAATAGCACATAAATATTTTACCAACTTTTTTTAAACTTAAACAATAACTATTCGACTCAATTAACTCGCCGCATCAATTTACTCTGAGTTTTTTTTTTATATACTTTACTATTATTAGAACTTGGCTGACATTTTTCAGATGAAATATTTATTTCATTATTTATAATCCTCAAGAGAGGTGAAGGTCTGAACTTACATTACCGAACTATTTACACATAACGATCCCACCAAAGTTTAGCTTAAGTACCTATTTAGTTTTGTATCGCATTATAAACTGTTCTTGTAGAATGTAGCGAATTTAAACGTATTTTTCTATTCTGTTAGAATAAGGCATGTTGTCTTCAGAAAAGTAATCCGGCAATACATTGTAATTCACGTTTGTGAGAGAAGTTTCATACAGTAAACGTCAAGGTTCATTGTTGATTGTCTGATTATTTTTGGATGAAAACCAGCCTTATTAGAAGAAAACCTATCGGCATGTTTATCACTGTATTACTTGTAAACTTAATATTAATACAGTGCTTACTTAATTCTCACGAACAGCGAATGATTCCAAGCGAAGGCGTAAAATATACTCGAGCATAAAAAGACCAGAAAACAGTAAAACATTCTATAGTATAGTGATAAACATGCCTGGTATTCTCAAAATACCAGTGGTAGTAAATAAGAGATTAGCACTCTTATTGGCTGATTAACAATCTTATCTATTCTTGTTAACTAATAGTACAAAAACGGCGTGATTCTCTGATTTCCGTCAATTCATAAATATCAATATAAATAATATCTATTCCTTTTTTGTACTAATTGCTTATTTTAATTCATAAATGTATAGAGATTTAAGATTTAACACCTATTTATCTACAAAATATAATTGCTATTGTACAAATATTTTAAGATTTTAGTGATTATAGCATATTAACTTAAAAATTTACTATCTGAGAATATAAAGGAAAAATATTGCCTAAAATTGGTAAAATATTCTTAAACTATCAATGCCAGTATTCTATTGTAAATAGTGAATGTGTTACATTAAAAGTAAACGAAAAGAAACTCTGCATTTCATTTCCCATCAGTATATAATTATATAGTACCCGTAATCCACTTATTTAAAATGAAACACTAATGTCTGTAAGAAATTTATTGAAAAAAAATATAATCAATTTTACATCAATAACATTTCTTGAATTTATTTCCTATGAGTATGGTGTCATTCAGAATATTAACTTGTTCAAAAATAGTTATTCCCTGTACTTGCACATACTTAATTTAACCCAGGAAGTGTATGTAACTACCAGACGATTCCCACTACTGTATCTATTATATTTGCAAAAAATAACAGAAACACAATTATTTTCTTACACTCGAGTAATTTGTACAAATATCACAATTCAATACATAGCATTATTGAGACCCTTATAAGTACCAGAGCACCACAGTGGCTGAGATAATGGATGCAAACTAAGCATCCATCTATGGACAGAACTAAAACAGATGCAAGTATATGCAAGGACAGACTTTTTTGCGATTACAAATCATTTTCTATTAATTCCTATGTTTTCCTTCCTACCGAAGGTTTCTTAATTAACACTGACATCTTACGGAAACTTATCAACAGCAGTATTGCTTTTGTCTGTTTAAGAAACAAAATTATGACTTATTGAACAAGTAAGTACTAGCGGACACATATACAAAACCATTTTAAAGATGCCAGTTTGTTATTTCATCTAAATTCATATATTTGGATGCTGTGCTCAGGGACATGGCTTAGTGTCAATGACTGATACCTGGAATAGAGGGAAATGCTGTACTTTCTTACCTTCACTCTTCAATAGAATTTTTGGATATATTTGTAGATTAAATAAATCAATTCATTTAATGAGCACTCTGTGTTGATGTGGTTGATTCGTAAAGCGCCTTTCCGCACACATTTTTGTATGCAACATGGTGGTTATCCAACAAATGATAGATTTACCCTTTTTAATCCTTTCACTGCCTCTGAGCAGCATCTCCATGTCGAGCTGCTATAAATCTACTGCAGTTCTACATGGACATTCTACAGCTTAAACATGTAGATGTGGGTGCATCAAGGGCAATAAAAGTGTAAAGTACAAAAAAAGCTTCAATACACTAAAAAAACACTTACCATTCAGAACTTCTGTGATAATAATAGCCCTCAATAGTTGCTGCTGACTTATGGAAGCAAATGTAGTAAAAACCCGCAAAGGAAGCACCATTTATATCCTTAATAGTATGGTCGGGCACTAAAAAGTGTTCTTTCCATCTCATAAAAACGTAATCAGCCTTTTCCAGTGATTCATAATCAAAAGCATCGGAGTTGAATGTTTTCAGGTACGGCACAAATAAGTCGAATTTGCTCTGAAATACAGACATTTTAATAAGATTAGTGTGTGCTTGTATCAACAAAATAATCTAACAATCATATATTACACGGAATTTTATATTGACTAAATTAAATATAAGTCTGATTAAAATACAGAATGTAAATTATGTATGACTTACCCAATGTTTTCTGTCTACATCTTCATCAGCATCCCACTTTCTTGTGAGGAAAGGATATTTAGCTGATATAATTTCTCCATCAAAAAATGTTGTGAGTGTTGGAAACTCTTCCGTCAAGCCTTTTATTTTTAAATAACCACAAAGGTAAGAGTTTTCTTCGTCCACATGCTGCAAAATTATTATATAATTTACAAATTACTATTTTATTAGTGATTATGAACAAATTCTTCTTTATTTGACTTGGTTTACACAATTAATATCTGTTTTGTGAGAGATCACGTTTGTTTCAAGAATGTAAACAAAGGGGATGTAGAAGCAAGGCAGGGGACAAAAGAAAATATCAAAATTGCGTACTTTGTTATTGTTACTAACCTGCAAAACCACCTCGACTTCATATGAATTCCCTTTACTTTTCTGGTGCCCTTGAAATTTGGACCCGTTATAAAGCAGGGACTTTGTCACACCTGGCTGCTTTGAGTTTGCCGGTGGAGGTGGAGTAATATCAACTTTAACTGGCATATTTTTCCATTAAAAACGGTGACCCAGCAGTAGGTGGATTCGTAAAATGACAGATGGATTGGATTGGGGAAACTTTGTTCGTATCGTCGTTGGCTGTCCTCCGTTGACAGGTGGTATTCGTACAGCAAATTTGATTTACGCAGTTTGGCTTTCTCCAATAAAAACGTTTTAAATTGTGATCTGCAATTAATTTTTAGTTAATCTCATCATTGAGGAAGTGAAAGTTAAGCTGCTTGGTTGGATGGAATTGTTGTTTTGTTGGGTTGATTGATTGAATGATGGAGAAGGAAACAAAACAAAACTAAGTGCACACATCGAAGTGGGAAGGAACGGAAATGAACGAGCCGAGCGGAGCCGACCGAGGAGCCAAGCACGCACGCACGACGATCTATTTGTCAGTCACTCACTGCAACAACAACTGCACCTTTAAGTGCACGTACGGCACACACCAAAGAGAATGTAAAATGTACAAACATAAACCCAACCCTGAAACCCTGTTGGGTATAAGTTCCTTGCATTAAACTCAAATAAATATTAGTCTTTTGTCCTTTCTGCGACCGGAAAAAAAAGATTCTAGCGTCAACGCAAAACAGTTAATTTTAGCTTTTACTTCTCAGTCAGACAGTTAAATGGCTACCAGCTGACCTTCTGCGTAGAAATAATAGGCATCTCTTTCTACCGTATCTACACTATTCAAACTGAGCGAGACTTCAGAAAGATAGCGAACGCGCTTGAAGTGTAAAATCACTAATACTTTCTTTAGAACAACGCTTAAAAAAAAGGAGAATAATCATCGTTGTGATTTTGTGAAGGATTTCGTTGTTTTTTTTCGTGAACAACTGACTGGCAGGGCTTGATAGAGTTCTAAAAAGGGTGATTTCTTCCGTCCACAAGTGGAGCCTATCTATGTCTATGGGTATTAAAACTTTTTAGTTATCTATGGTTTAAAATGGCAGAGGCAGATTCATTCGTTCCGTTCTTCGTGGTATCGTTCCGTTCGTTTCGTTCATTTATTCTTTATTGGTTTTGGTTTCGTTGACCGACTGACTCGAGTAAATTGTTTTGTTTTGTGAATTATTTTAGAATCACGAGTAATTCTTACGTCTTCACATGATGATTTTACGTTTATCATTAGATAATATCGTTATTTATCTACACACAAAGTCGACCAAGCACTTGTGATCAACAAGCAAACGTTGTGATATTTTCCCACATAATTATGGCTAACTGACGTTATACTGTGCATCCTCAATTATGGCAGACCCGGGTTATTACCACAGTGATTATATTCGGCACCCAGTACTCCACGAGCTGGGTGTCAAGTATGGCATCAAGACAGAGTGTATTCCAGAAATAGCTTTGCCATCAAAGCTGGAAGAGCTCAAGGATGTCATACGTAGGGAAATACGTAAGGAACTGAAAATCAAGGAGGGTGCCGAGAAACTGCGTGAAGTAGCAACGGACAGGCGCTCGCTCGCCGACGTTGCTAACATCGTGAAGAAAGCCAACATCAAGCTCAATGAGCTCAAGTCAGATCTGCAGGAGCTGGAGTCCCAATTGCTCCTATCACGTGGTCAGTCCACCCCGACGTCGCCCGAAGACTTGTCCTACGATGAAGAGATCATACTGGCATCCGAAGCAGCTCAACAACAAAGGCAACTTGGTGAGGGCACCACTGACCGCAAACTTGCATCCCTTGAAAAGCAGCTAAACATAGAATTAAAGGTGAAGCAAGGTGCAGAAAATATGATACAAAGTATCAGTAGCAGTAACCAGTCTAGAGATAAGAAGCTCCTGGCCGAAGCACACCAAATGTTAGCAGATTCAAAAGATAAAATTGAATACCTTAAATTGCGCATATCTAAGCTTACCAAGCAACAGAAGGGTGATAATGCTGGAGCTAACGGAGATGGCAGAAGCTCAGAAACCAGTGGAGTTGCTCTTCTTGATGAAAGAATTGCTGAGCTCAGAAATCGCCTTAGAATTGAAGCGGCTGTGGGTGAAGGTTCCAAAAATGCAATAAGATTATTGCAGAGTGATAAAAAGATAACTGACAAAAAAGCTTTGCAAGAAGCACAAACAAGCTTGTTGGAATCAACTCAGAAATTAGACCTGCTTCGCAGGTCTCTGGACATGAGGAGACAAGAGCTTCCAGCTGAGAGTCCTGCATTTATAGAGCTTGGACATGAGCTACGCAGTACAGGATCCAGTCCTGGCTATGTCAGTCTTTCAGGTGGAAGTGGCTCAAGAAACCAATTTTTATCTCCCGCTCCTATGATAAGCCCTTGTGTTCAAGTTACTGGGACTTTAGAAGTCCGACTAATGGGTTGTCAAGATTTACTTGAAGATGTGCCTGGTCGCACCCGGCGGGATCCTCTAGCAAGTCCTTCAGACTTAAAATCTTTTGTGAAAGGAGTCACCATACGTAACTCTATGAAGTACACATACAGTATCAAAGAAGATACAAGTAATGAAATAATGGCAGTTATGAAGCTCGACAACCACACGGTTGCTCAGACCAGCTGGCGACCCTGCTCACAACAAGCCTGGGATCAAAGGTAAGAATATCAACTTCTCTAAAAAAACTCCAAGCATGGTTGTAATTATGTAACAGGTGAATCGAATTGTCATTTTCACACTAGCTTTTATATCTATGCTTCCTTGAAATATAATCTTTATGATTCAATTACTCATTATCTTATCTAAGTTTTACACACATATTTGTACTGTGACTAAAGGCTTATTACTATGTAGCCAATGTAGTACATTATCCTTAGTACAAAAAATGCTGTCTGTCACCTTTTCACGCTTAAACAGCTGAACGGATCTCGATAAAATTGGGCAGGGATACCTCCCTACCAATGGTATCCAAAGGATGGACATAGGGAACTCTTCATCAAGGAAAAGCGTGTGCGAAGCCGCGGGCAGAAGGAAGTAGTGAATTCTTGAATCTGAGTCACAATTCTCTTGCCCTTTTCCCACTTAGGTTGGGGTCGGCACTATAATTTTTCTTCTTCCGCTTCTTTCAGTCGTCATCTCAGCACTTACTTCTTACTCATGTCATCTTTCAATCAGTCCATCCATCTTTTCTATCTTCATCATTCTTTTCCTTTTTTTTTTATTCGGCGAGGAAATTCGTTTACGAATAAACTGGTCTGGGGGGCCAGAATTATGTGGGACTCGACTTCCTGAAAAGAACGTAATACCCACTAAAACCTCTCCGGTGTCCCTCTCTCGCTATTTTCGCCGAACCACGGGAACATTTAAAACCTCCGCGGCCCGTCTGGCGTCCCCTCTTCCTCCTATACATGACCGGCGAGCCCACCGATCCACACACTCGCCGACCCCATTCTTCCGTCACCTTTCCTCCCCCATCTTTTCTTAGGCCTACCTCTAATCTTAACAGTATGTATACTTTCCATAAAATTGCTTAGACCATATTTATTTCCCACGCGCGACTACGTCGTCTGCTTTGATAAAAAGCCGATTACAAAATGTGTTATTAAAGTAACAGCTATGAATTGCGGAAAAAATATCGCCTATTATCGATCAAAGAAGATTAAGCTTATGAAATGATCTACAGTCAACAACAAAACTCGAACCTACTTATGTTATTGACTAACCTCTTTCTCGCGGGTAAGTTAAGGTCTGCCTGCGACGCAGGAGGTTGCGGGTTCGATTCCCACCTCTCGGGACAAATGTTTGTACGATCTGCAGATCGTACAATAGGTTCGGGTGTTCTGGGTGTTTTCTCTAAAGTGAGAATTATCTAATGTACGTACGTAGAAAGTATATCAGTTATCTAGTAAATCTGCTTAAGCTTGGGGCTCGATGAGGCTGTGGGAACCGTCCAGTATAAATTTTTTATTTTAAGATTTTGACTTGCGAAACCCACTTCTTAAAACTGTTTGGTTCTAAATAAATTAATCATTCGGTTATGGTCATGTTCTATGAATTGAGTCAGAGAAACTAATAAATCCCTTTGCTATTTAGCATGTAATGTTGATATGAATAGAACAGCCAGGCGTTACTTTTATTTATTATGTTTAGGTTAATCTGTCTATTGTACTATTTAGTTTATTGATCAAACACAGAAAACCACATCATTCTCACTCTCAAATAATGTTTTCAGTTATTAATCTTAGAATCTTTCAAACAGGTCAATTACATGCAAGTTATTTTGGAAATACCTATGCATTGGTATAACATTTTCCTCAACGCGTTTATCGCGTTTTCTTTCATCTTCTTGATCTTGGGGAAACACATACGTAAGGTCCTTCATTCGTTCGACCACTATGTACAGTTATAAAATTTGAGATCTCAATAGGTTATCTACCCACATAGTAAGATGTAAATGTAAGACCTGCAATCTGCATGCCTTATTCTAAATTAAATTTTAACCAATGACACCTTCTTGGTCGTTAACCTCACTGCTATCAGTCCTTAATGATCTCATTTTCTGACTAAGATAATGTTTTTCCGTAATCTTTAAACAGGGGCAATTTTTAAAATAAGGCTTCGAACTAGTGATAATCTAATCTAGGTCATAATATATCATGTTTTCTTGTGAACAGTGAACACAGCTTCTATATATTTACTGTAACCAAAAACTTAGATGTCGTTTTAATTCCAGGTTTACAATGAAGCTGGACAAGTCGAGAGAACTGGAGATCGGCATTCACTGGAAAGATTGGCGAGGACTATGCGCTATCAAGTTTCTAAGACTCGAAGAATTCATAGACGACATCCGACACGGCATGGCCTTAGAACTGGAACCGCAAGGTCTCCTATTCGCTGAAATCAGATTCCTAAACCCTATTATATCCCGAAAACCGAAATTGCAACGCCAGAGAAAGATCTTCAAACAACAAGGGAAAAATATCCCAAGACCATCTTACGGAGATATGCATATACCTGCCGTTGTTTTGGGTAGACTTCTCAAGCGCTCTTCCCCATCAATTCAGAATATTCAAAGTGCCCATATATCACAATCACCTCAATTCGAATCGTCTTCCATCGATAACCGGGAAGCGGAAAATGCTACGCTCGGCGGCATGGCTGGCATCAGACCTCTTGGCTTGCCCTCTACGCCGGTCACTCCTCAAACGCCCGTCACACCCCCACCAAAACCAACGCTACCCATGCAACCCCCTCCGAATGTCTCAACCCTCAGAATGGAAAAAGAACTTCAAGAAGCTTTTGCATTTTTAGAAGACTCTTACACGAGAGAGGTATATGTAAACAAAGAGCCGACAACGCCGTCTTGCGACACGCCTCTTGTAGAATATCCGCCCTCGCCATCCCCGAAGCTGGTCCTCGATTTTCCGACTAACGAAGACCAGATAGTCGAAGTGACGAGCAACATGAGAATATCGTCATCGCGATCTTCGTCTGTTATCGAAACTCTGGGAAAGGAGCAAGATTCTAGGAGGCAATCTGGTGACATGAATATGAACAGCTTTAGGCTACTGAGCGTTCTCGGCAGAGGCCACTTCGGGAAAGTAATCCTCGCTCAGTACAGATCTACCAATGAGTACTTCGCTATAAAGGCTTTGAAGAAAGGCGATATCATAGCGAGAGATGAGGTTGATTCCTTGCTGTCAGAAAAGCGTATTTTCGAGGTAGCTAACGCGATCAGACATCCGTTCCTGGTGAACCTGTTCGCTTGCTTCCAGACGGAGCAGCACGTGTGCTTCGTGATGGAGTACGCGGCCGGCGGCGACCTCATGATGCACATCCACGCGGACGTGTTCACGGAGCCCCGCGCAGTATTTTATGCAGCTTGTGTAGTATTAGGTCTACAGTATTTACATGAGAATAATATTATTTATAGGGATTTAAAGCTAGATAACTTACTATTAGATACTGAAGGTTACGTGAAAATTGCTGATTTTGGGTTGTGTAAAGAAGGGATGGGGTGGGGAGATCGCACGGGCACGTTTTGCGGGACGCCAGAGTTCCTAGCGCCGGAAGTATTGACGGAGACATCGTACACCCGCGCCGTGGATTGGTGGGGCCTAGGGGTGTTGATATTTGAAATGTTAGTCGGGGAGTCCCCCTTTCCAGGAGAGGACGAAGGCGAAGTGTTCGACTCGATTGTGAACGATGAAGTGCGGTATCCAAGGACGTTGTCTCTAGAAGCCATAGCGCTGATGCGTCGCCTGCTGCGTAAGAACCCCGAGAGACGCCTGGGCTCGTCGGAGCGGGACGCGGAGGACGTGAAGAAGCAGGCATTCTTCCGAAACGTGAATTGGGAACAACTCCTCCTGCGTAAGGTGAAGCCACCATTTGTGCCAACTATAAATAATTTAGAAGATGTTAGTAATTTTGACAGCGAGTTTACTTCGGAGCAGGCGGTCCTCACGCCGCCCAAAGAGCCGCGCGCTCTCTCGTCTACGGACCATAAGATGTTCTCGGACTTCACATACATGGCTGACTGGTGCTAACCCTACTTCCTTAAAAACTGTTTACTAACAATTTATTCTACAATAAACCCCCATTGCCTTACACGTGTGTGAAATCTTATGTTTTCTTGATAAGCAATTTCGAATTAGACTACTCTAATACAATAAAACCCCAATGCCTTACAAAAGTGTGTGAAACTTGTATTTTGATAATAACTATGTTATCTTTGCGTAGAGCATCTAACGTAGATTCTCTTGTTAACTTGTATTTAATGCAGTTAAATGCAATATTTTATAAATTGAGTAATTAAATAAGTTTTAAATAGTGCTAATGTTTATTTTTTTAAAAACATCGTGTTATAGATTTATATTACGTGGTTATAAAATTGATTAACTTTAGCGACTAATAATAATGTTAAGTGAAGGCGTGTCAAATCATATAACGTTTTCAGTCAATTGTTTACTTATTCAGTGAAATAAAGGTATCAACAAAATATTCTTATTTTATTACTAGTCTCAGCTCGCGGCTTCGTGCTCCGTACCGTACACCCGCATAACTCGTAGCCTATGTCACTCAGAAATATTATAGCTATCTATTAGCGTAAATTAATCCATAATAATATTGTATTCGAAAGTAACTACTTATTTGTTAAGTACCTTTTCACGGCTGAACGGATCTCAATGAAATTTGGCAGGGAATGGTAGGTACCTTACCTATGCTGGTGACGGAAATAGGTTACATAAAGAGCGCGGGCAACAGCTAATGTATTATTAAAGTAATTCACGAAATCGCGACTACCGGACCAGTAGTTCCGTCGTGCGATTAACTCTGACCCTAATCATAATCAATAAGGTGGCGCGATATAATTTTTTGTGGCTACACGTTTTCTGCTTTTTACAAGCAATAAAACTAACAACTAATTTGCCGCAAATCGTATAGGTACCTACAATGTTGATTTTTAGCCCAAAATTATCGTGTATTCCCCAATCCAATGCTCCGAAAATACCTGCGAATCTAAGTTTGCGGCGAATACCTTTTCTGCTAGTTTTATTCCTTGAAGAACACAAAAAAAATTGAATCTCGCGCTAACGCGAACGAACAAAATTGCCCTCTATTTATTCGTGAAGATACTTACCTAAAAACTGGTAAAGGATACAGAAAACCGCTGGATGCAGGAACGGGCTTTTCGGGTGAGGCCTATGTCCAACTGTGACTTTTCTTGCCGCACTGAAATGATGATGATGGCCTAACTACTATCACCTTTAGGTGCGATTGTATAATTCCTAAGTTTGATGATAGGGTAAGTACTAAGTACCATCTAAATCTAAATACGGCAAGTGATTTTGTTATAGTACCTACCTACCTAGTGCATAGTGTAAGATATTTACGTTTTTATATAGGTACGCTTTCGGATGAAATGACCATGGCCTACAAACAACACCTGTATGTACTTAGTTTAGTTCCCAACGGATAGGGTAGGTACCTAAGTATCTAGCAATAGTTATATTGGTTTCTAAAACCTATGGCACAGGTGACGTTACTTCATAATAATGTAGGTAGCTACCTAGTAAGGTAAGTGCGCCTAAATTGCCCCAACTTTTTTGTAAATCGCTTTAGATACTTTTGTGAAAATAGGTTGTTTACCTTATTACTAGTGTATCGCATATATCAAAGTGCAATTCTTTCAATATTTTCCTAGGAACATTTTGGTGACACAAAATATATTTTTCAAAACATCATTTTCCGGCCAACTTATGGCCCACTAAATTTTCTTATTACTCCTTTTGTGAATTCTCTAATTCTCATGGTTTTGTATTTGGTCATCCACTCCGATCTCAAAAAGCCACCCTGTTTATTAGTCTAAAAATCAATCCTCACATGCTATTTCCGTATAAGTGGAAGTTCAATTAGTTACTGTTACAATTAAAATTAGAAACACATTTTGTACATAATCATAACTATTTTAATATTCTGTAAATGAGCATAATATCTGGAATTGGGTATTACACTGATTGAAGGCATGTAGGTACATCATAAAATGTACAAAATTGGAGCATATTAATAGCACTTGCACTTATAATTGTGAACATTACTTACACTTAAATAGTTTGCTTATTTCTTTACTAAGGCATCAACTTCTATTTTCATGTTAATCATGTCATACTCAGGGCAGGAAAAATACTGTTTCTATATTACCAGGTTTGGCAATTTCCTATTTTTAGCATCCTTTTCATTTAGGTACATACACATTCATGATTTTTTCACAATTAAAAGTTACAACAACATTCAAATACATAAATCTATTTTGCCTAAATATATCAAACTGAGTATTTGTCTAATTTTCCACATAACAACTTGAAAATACAATTACAAATTACCATCAAATTGACTAATGAAGTATTGTACAAGCTGAATCTAAGAATAGAGAAGTTACAAATGAAAAATGACTATAACACTACATAATATGTACACAAATCACACCACAGAGCTGACAGTCTCAAAACATTAAAGAACACACATCCTCACATACGCGAGCCCTTCTGTTGAAGCACCTTGGCTCTATCGGTTGGTTCTATATCATTACTGTTGAGGGAACTTCCACATTCTCGGCTTACAACACAGAGGAATTCTGCATGTTCTTCATTGCCGTAGTTGTACTGTGATCCGATGTTAATAAGCTGTTCGAATTTCCATCCATCAGACATTGTGGACACCATTTGAGTCAGCTCTTCTTCATGGAACTGTAGAACTCTGTACACATGCTTCTTTGAATCTTTGAGTGGCCTTCTTTCTCTGAGACATATCCTTTCCTTCACTAGCCTTATTAACTCTGTAATATTATAAAATTCTGCTTCTTCTAACACTCCTTCTTCGGCGATGTCATTGTTGATTACCAGTTTACCGTGACGAAGAAAATTCAACACTGGTGAAAAGTACGTCGGGTCTCTGTCTATTAGATATGCGCCTGTATCGTCCTGCAACAATAAATGAATCATTTTAGGGTAACTGAGTAAGGAACAACTCATTTGCATACAAAAAAACAACGTAATACAAACCCTGTCCGAAATCAAGTCACTGTCCTCTTGAACCAATCGATACAAAAATGAATTAGGATCCCTAGATAAAGTGGTTTTAGTAGTTAAGAAATATGTTCCACCAACGTTTAACTTGACCCATTGCTTACTACTCCGCCTTTCATTGTTGAACTTTTGTATATTTTCGTCAGAAATATCACCGTCACTCAGTCGCTCCGCCATGGCGTACCATAAACAAAACAAACCACTTTTTTTATTGCAGTATAATAGACCATAGAGCTGCGCCAACCTCAACCTTTGTCTTTGTTAAAAACTAGAATGGCACCCATGTGGCATAGTTTGCTTCGTAAAAATAACAAACATTGTCTTTGGCTAAACCAGTGTGGCCAGGTCCAGTATTTTAAATTTTAATACATCCTCAGTATTTTAAAGAGTTTTTTGGGGCGAGTAGTTTTATAGGTATATTGACAGAAGTCAGTATTTATTGTTTATAATAAGCCGAAAGCAAATTGTCGTCACGAGCATCATAATTTACGAATTTTTTACCTCTGCGATTCTTGCGATCTGGGATTTTCCCCAAAATTATGTAACAAATTGCATATAATAGTTTTGGTGCAGTTTGTAATGCGTGAATTTATATGAGAGACTACACACACGCCGCCCGGCGCCGGCGGTGTATCCCACGACCCACCGTTGGCCGTGGTGTCAGTCAGACGTCCCATCGAATCTGAATAGAGAGAAAAGGAATAGAGAGTGCATCTATCATTGCTGATATTCTGGTCAGATTGCATGAGAATGACTTAGAATTTGCGGCAAATTACTTATACGCTAGTTTTATTTAGCATAAAATATTATAAATCACCCATGTGTTTAAATCTCGCGCCAAAGTTTATTTTTTTCGAGGTTATCTCGTTATTTTTGCTAAATGTCATCTGGTCACACTGGGCTAAGAAGACGCGCGGACAATCATTCGTTCATTTTCATGTCAAATTTTTTATTTATGTCACAATCACAAAAAGTTGATTGAAGTTTTAATTTGATGAGTTTATTTTTATTCAGAAAAATATTGAAAAATTTATGTTATTGTGTACATAATTCCTAAATAAAAGTGACGACTATTGTTCTTCATAAGGCCTTCATGTTACAATGTGTACATGATACTCATCTTTGTCCAAAATGAGCGGTCATTTAGACAACGAGAGATCAGTAACAACCAGCAAAATGTATCCCATTGATTTGGCGCCCCAAAAGATCACTATTGTGAAGAGTGTTACGAATTCTGAAGTGAAAATGGCCCACTTGTTGTCGAGTCAGCCTAAAAACACAGGGTCCAGCCAGCTGGGGTCCCATTCCAGCGCCGCATCTGGTATGATGCGACCTGGGCTTGCTCAGATCCTTTCTCCTAATGCGTCGTCGCAGGTTTGTTTTTTTGTGTTTGTTTATCATAAATCTGACTAATAACCTCTTAGGCTTCCTGTGCTTTCGATCTTAGTAGCTTGTAGCGCAATTTGGACACTACGAAAAAATAAAAAAACCCAATTGACCTACATCAGCCCAAATACCTTTTTTGGTAATGGATTCAGTGTTCTCTTATTACTGAATAAAAGAACACTGAATAGAGCATCCTCTTATTCAGATATAAGAAAATATATAAAAGAAACAAGTCAACTTGGTGCAATAACTCTTCACTCTCATAATTTCATATCGTTCTAGACTCAGATGATTGTAAGCGGGTCATCCATACTACAAGGAAGCCAGATTGTAAACCAAGGAACGCAGCTTCACAACCCAGGTCCACAGATTATATCACACCCCCAGCTTTTGGCCAGCGGACAAATACTGAGTCCAGGCACACAGATCATAAGTCAAGGTATTATTTTGTAATACAAAGATATCTACTGGTGACGAAAATGATGCATGTACATTTTTTTCAATGTCAGCTAGTGCATTTTAAAAAAGTGGTTAATAATCCTCCGCTCTCAGGTTCTCTCACCATGTATAAAACATAGCCCACAACAATCAGTAATAATGCAGCTTTCTATTATTAAAAGAATTTACAAAATCAGACCTGTAGCTAAGAGGATTACACTCTTTAAACCAACTTACAAACATGACTACTCCAATTTGTAGTACATGAAGGAAGGCCCATTTAATACAGAGTATAATATCATAAAACAAACACAATTTAGGAATAGACCCTCACTTGGCTGACATTGACATGTTCAAAGCCACCACACACAATTTTTATTGTCTTGCCTGATGTGGCATACATTTCATGGTGGACACACCAGGTGCATCACCGGCACTGGAATAAAAATTATGTGAACACGCAGGACGAGCCAGTGTCATTGGACAATGGACATGTTAATTTTTAATTTCGATAATTACTTTGACCTAGGAACTCAACTGTCAGCACAATCGTCTGCTGGCAATATGGGTGGCACGGTGACCACCATATCTCAAGCTAGTGGCCCTCAATTGCTCAATGTGGGCAGCCAGATCAGTGGTGCTGGCAACCTCCTGGTCAACTCTTCGGTGCGCACGCTGCCACCTACAGTGAGGGTGCTACCACCTTTGTCACATCATAATAACCGTCCAGGTAAGGACTTTTATACCTACCATTTGCATACTATCTATATATTTTTAAAGTTTTATTTATTTTAAGGAAGGCCTACAGCTTATATATACAAAATAAGTTTAAAAAATCAAGCAACAAAAAAAAACAAACTAGTTTTGGGAAAACCTTCAGATATAGATCAGTTATAAGTACCTATAACTGGAGGTCAAATTTATTAAGAAAAGATAAAATACAAACAGAATAAATTAAAAGTAGAAGAGAAGAAAGAATAAATAATAATTTAATAAATACACCTTAGTTTGCTAGGTGAATGGCCAATATCTGTCTGAACCTGTAATAGTTGGTAGTGTGACATGCAAATTGTGCGCACATGCATTTTTAACTTTGCACGTCACAGTAGGTAGGCAATGCTTTTCCATTAGGCCCTGTGTTCAACAAGCATTTTAAAGCTTATCGATACTAATATTATAAAAGCGAAAGTCTATCTAACTGTTACCTTTTCCCAACTTAACGGCTTCTAATAAAATTTACTGAGGATGTAAACAATATCAGGATGGACATAGGCTACTTGAAAAGCGCGTGCGAAGCCTCGAGCAGAAGCTAGTAAATAATATAAAACAAAAATACTGTTCTCACATAAATATTCATCTGATTTGTTACAGCTACAGTCCAGCTGTCAACCGTCAGTGTAAGCAGTTCTAGCAATGTGCTGGTCAGTAAGGCCGTGAATGTGGGTGCGACAAGTCACGTGCCACGCGGCCTCGCGGCCGGCGCCTCCCTCGCGCTGCGCCCCGTCGCGCCCGCTGCACAAGCTGGTTCTAATCAAGGTGAAATTTTCGTAGCCAAAGACTAATTATATTGTATTGTATTTCATTTATTTCACATAATTAAATAAACCATAGTACACACACATATAATTAAATAAAATTCAAAATAACACAGTCAATAAATAAAAAATAAGATTAGATAAATAAGCTTACAATTTCAAATTATTAGATAAAATTCAAAATAATTAATTTAATCACCGCAATTTGACATCATACCCACAGACTGGAGCAACACATTTTGCAAAATGTTTCCACATGGGAGACAGACAATGTTCCGCCACGGTTTTTAGGATGCTGTTGTGACTGGCCTTCGTCCTGCTCATCAGAGATCCTGTTTTCTTCCAAATGACGCGTGGAAACCATCTCTGAGGCGCTACAAAAACGGGGGAGTCTCAGCAGCATCCTAAAAGTATTATTATACTGGATACGTACGGGCCTCCAACGATTTTTTGGTATAGTTAACCCATAAATTACCCGTGTACTGTACATAGGCTCTGACAGTAAGCTTTAAATAGAGTAACTTTCACTTCGTCAGAGCAACGGGCAAATCTACGGGTCAACTGATGCTTCAACCATAGGTACTGTAAGCCTAGCGCAGGCGCATTTGAAAAATTACGCGTGCTTGCCCGCTCAAGCCCGTAGCGTTGGGCGCCCACCTTACCCCCAAATACTAAAACGCAACTAAAATTCAAGCATGTCTCTTGACGAATTCTTGACAGATTTTCATTGAAAACTCAAAAACCATGACTTGAGACGAGCTTAAATCTGAGTTGCGTTTGAGAATTCGGGGGTTAGTCACTTCAGTATGAACGAAACCAGCGGTTTCATATGTTTGATAATTCGCGCCCGCGCCCGCGCTTGGCTCGCAAAATAGTTACGCCAGGCACAGGGATTGTCGTCTAGGGTACCTAGAATAAAGAAAATTACGTAACATAGTTATTGAATGCGTAGGTAGGTGAAATATGTATATGAAATTACTTCAACTGCAATAAATAAATACTAAATAAATAATGCTGGATAATTCACACATTATCTAGCCTCAAGCTAAGCTTGTGTTATGGGTACTAGATAACTGATATACCTACTACACTACATAGATAGATATTTTTTTATTATACATAAAAAACATCCAGAACACCCTGAACAAATATCTGCAAATCGTACAAACATTTGTCCCTAGGCGGGAATCGAACCCGCAACCTCCTGCGCCGCAGGCGGACCTTCGCCCGCTGCACCACTGATTTCGTCAATAATTTACGCATGTATGAAGATTCATTGTCATTTTTGTTCATTCTACCCTCTAGGGCCTAGACATCAATCCCTGTGCTTGGCCTACTAGTGCAAACATGTTGCAGCCTTGTTCAAAACTTTCTAAAGTTTTGAACTGAATGACGTCATTTCAAAAGGAAAAATTATCTGACATGGATTTTCGAAAAATCAGCCAGCATTCAGGTGATTTTTTGATACCTCTTTTATCAAAATTTTTTCAGCCATTCGGATTTCCATTAGGATATATTGTTCTGTGATTTGGATGCTTTGACGTAATACCGAGTCCCAGATATCTAACCAAATGAATACGCGCAAAAAACAAATGGCAATGAAAATTAGGAAGCTATTACTTATTTTAAGACTGCCTTATGCCACGGCAAAATAAGGGGCCATTCATTTATTACATAAGACGATTTGCACTAGATTTTGAGCCCCTCCCCCCCTATTATAAGAAAAAATAAGAATAGGCCGACCCCCTCCCTTAATATTAATTAAATTACGTAGTATCTAAAGGAAACATGAATACACGTTTGGTTTATTTAAATGTTTATTTTCAAAGTAACAATTTTTAGAAATGTTAATTTTACTTACAAAGGTAGTAATAATTTTTATTGTTTGGTAGTAAGTAATAAACTTTGGTTTTTTGTGATCTTACGTAAGAACTACCGAGACTCCCTCCCACCCCCTTGTAAGAAAAAATAAGACATGGTCGACCCCCCTCCCCCCTAAATCGTCTTACCTAAGCGTCGACAGCCCGTTATCGGACGCTCCGCGCTAATCGCCTCTAGCGAATTTTCAACATTGTTATACGGATTTTGTACGAATGAAAATGGTGACCCGGCGGCGGCGCGGAGCGCAGTAATGTAGAAAAGGACGGAGCAAGTGTGCGAGTGCGTCCACTGATCGGTAATCTGCATGACGTAGGGTAATCCGCACTAAACGGATCGCCGGCAATACCGACAATTGATGCGTCCGCTCCGTGCGGTACAGATCAGTGGAATGAATGAACACTTTATTGTACTAGTAAATAACATTTATAAAAATCTCTAAATAAAAAATAAACATAGTACAAAAGGCGGCCTTATCGCTGAGAGCGATTTCTCCCAGGCAACCTTGGGATGGAGAAAAAGATATAAGAACATAAAAAAGGGGTGAAAGTGCACAGAAGTAAATAACAGAACTTATATATCTAGTACATACATATTTACAATACAAAATAATCTATACTATCTACTTATATAGAAAACATGAAAAATAATATTAATAAACTAATACAGTAGGTCCAAAGGAAACAATTATAATAAAAAGCTAATAATCCAATTAAGTTGCAATAACATCTTAAGACGCTACCCAAACAGCGACACCGTAGAAAGTCCACTTTTTCGTCGCACCGTTAGCCGTACTCCGACATATTACAAGCCCAAAAAAAAAAACAGTGTATAGTCAAATGTATGGAAAAAAGACTTATACAAAAATATTTTATAAAACGATCTAGGATCTTGAAAAAAAAACATCACAAGAAAGAACAAGAAAAAAATTTTTCGTCTCGAAATGCTCAATATTTTGAGTGACAACCATTAATTATTTTAATACTACATGAAAGGAAATTTTATCAACAAAAGAAATATGTAAAAAAGTTTTAAATAATAACCATTTTAATAATAATAAAACCCAAAAAACACATTTTTGTAAGGCGTTTAGCGAAGTAATTGCAAAAATGATAATATTTTGCCAAAAGAATTTCAATCTTATTATTCAAACATCCCTTTCAATATATGCTCAAAATAGCTTCCACTAGCTTCATTCGGAGTAGGCATGTGTCGTTCGATCATTCACAAAGATCGATATCAATCATGATCCGTTATGAAAATGAACCGGGTCATATGACCCGATCATTTGAATGATTGTTTTTGCCGGCGGCCTATCATTGCCTCAGTTCGATTTTTCGTTTCATTTCGATCTTTTCAATTTTGTGATCGATTGCCTGTGCGAGATCGGTTCATTTCGTCGTGTCGTTTCAGTCGATTTGGTTTTCGCAAAAACTTTTCGAATTCTCGGTTTATATCATTCATGATAATATTATATAAGGTACCTGAATTGAGATAGGTACTTACTTACCTACTTATTACGTCTAAGTTAGAAGTATAACTACCTCACAGTAGATAGAAAGATGTGTAAATACTCGGCATGTTGGCGTCTGGCGAAGGTTTTTTTTTTATTTTTATTTTATTCCTCAATTAGGTAGGTACCTTACCTACTACCTAGTATTGAATAGGAATTTAGGCAATTGAATAAGCTTATTAATTATGAGGTGAGGTTTTTTGTGTCGAATGCTAATAGTTACCTACCTACAATAACACCTTCGTCTGATACTTTTCTTATAAATTTCATGTTCCTAAATGAGTAGTTCCAAGGCTACTAAACAATGGATTGATTGATGCGACGACTTTGATGGAAGCTACTTTAGAAATAAAAAATACTAGGTACTACCTACTTACCAAAACTTTACAAAGCTTATCCGACTATTGCTAGACCATTTCAATCAGCTTTCATTTCACTTTGATTTAATACCTATGCTTGATATTTCTAGGTTTCATTGTTGGTAAATAATTTATATAGAGGTACCTAACCTACCTACCTAGGTATAAGAATAGACCATAAGAATAGACAAGGTAGTACCTACCTACGTACAGTAGGTACCTACATACATGTAAGTACTTAGATACCCAAGTACTTACATGTTAGGTACATGTAAGTACTTGGGTATTCTCGAAAAATAATAGCCTTCTCTGTCGGACAATCGGGTAAATCGATTATGATTATTATTCGTCTGTGAGTATAAAATCGATTTTTGGGAATAAAGGCCTAAGTACCGTACTGCGACAACAGACTCTATTACGTTAGCTTAGGGTACCTACTTTTTAATCAGGCTGTGAGTGGATGAGACAGTCCACAGAATGTGTCCTACTCGCACGCACCACTTGCAGCCTCGCGAGAGCAAGACGCAGCCGATCTTCGCGTCAAGTCGGGCGCGTCTCAGTCAGTCATTCACAATGACCCGTTCATCGAAATGATCGGGTCTTTTCGTCGAGACTGTTCGGAACAATCACGCGCGGGCCGTGATTGCAATCAAATGAGCCGTTCGTTCATGATCGACACAATCCTAATTCGGAGGCTGGATGCCTCCTCGGACGGACGTGAGGTTATGTAACTTTTTTCGCGATGACAGCTGGGTTCGACGGACGAATTACGATTTTCGACAACTTTTGTTTTGCGGGTTAAATAATTCATTTGTCATTGAAATAAAGTCTATATTTGATTGAAGCTAAGCCAAAAGAAATTTGTAGGAATTTTATTCATTGACAGACCTACCAATTGAGTAGAATAGGTTTATAGTGGTTTTATCTCTGGTAGCTAGATAGGTAGGTACTACTCAACATGTTTACAGCACGAAAAGTATTGGTCGAATTAAAATATGATAAGTAGGTAGGGCGATTTTGATGACCTTATATATAAATAAACAATGCTGAAAACTTAAAATAGGAGCCTACGTCCAGCAGTGGACTTATATAGGCTGATGATGATGAATTCACACATCATCACCAAGGCCGAAGCTAAGCAGAGCTTTGTAATGGGTACTTACTAGATAACTGATTTACTTAGTACCAACCATTTGCATTTTTTTTTTGCCCGTAGTTCTACCAGTAGAACTACAGGCAAATTTAAATTACTCGTAGTTCTATCGGTTTGTTCTCATAAAGAAGAGAGATTCTCAAAAGGACAGATACTCAAAAAACATAATTTACTTTAAATTTTTAATAACTCATAGAAAAACCTCAACGGAGCGGTTTGTCATAACTTTTTGTTATTGGCAATATGTGTACATTGACATCAATATAATAATTTTTTTTTTTAGCGTAACAATGAAGTCAAGTAAAGGAGATGTGTAAAGACGCTAAAAACGCAATAAACATGCAAAACAATTGTATTTCCAATGACAGTTGTCAAAATTAATGTTAATCACTCATGAGTTCTTGGAAGGCAGCAACATAATAAAGAATACTTTATATCGGTATGAATATCAATTTGGATGGCAAGGCATGGTCTGTTGTGGTTTTTATGATTATTTTGTAGAATTACAATCTAAACTAAAACTGTCTTCATGATTGTTGTTTTAAAGGGAAATGTATAAGATTCTACAACAAAACTCCAAAAGAGTTAAAAGTTGTCAAAAAATAATTTCAAACAATTTGTCAACCATATCCTTTGTTAAAAAGGCTTACTACAAAATATCAGACTATCTCTAGAGGATAAAAAGCTTGGGTATTGCTAATAGTATTGCTCCAGCTCGAAAACTAACACCCTAATAAGGTAAAGGTTTCTTGTTCGCTTCTTTACTTTACCTTAAAAAGATTGAAGTGAACAATAAATTAAAGTAATCACTTTATTTCCCAGTTTTACTCTTGAACCTTATTTGAATTTATTGACGTGTCCAAGACTCCTGTAAGGGGTAAAGGAAATAAAGCACTGTTATATTTCATTTTATATCTGATTATTTGATTGACGACCTCTGTGGCGCGGCGGGGAAAGGTCCACCTGCGACACAGGAGGTTACAGTTAGTTTGATTCCCGCCTCAGGACAAATGTTTGTACCATCTGCAGATATTTATTCCAGGTGTTCTGGATGTCTTATGTATATAAAAATTTCTATCTGTGTAGTGTATTTAATAAGTATATCAAAATAAGTATACCATAACACAAGCTCTAATTACTTTGGGGTTAGATGATGTTGTGTGGCTTGTTCAGCATTATTTATATATAAAAAAAAATTTGAGAAAGCCCTCCGAAACCAAATCGAAATATCTTCAACGATTGACACTTTTGTAATCCATTTAGTCCTCAGTTGTTTTGACTAAATTAGTATATATTTTTAATGTATAAAGTAGTATCATAATGGTCGGTGATATTGTCGGCACTTTAACACGCATGAAGATGATATTTTTTTTTAAGTGTTTCTGATTTCTATGAATAACTATCGATGAATGTAATTTTTATTATAATTGAGAAGCTACAATGAGCGACATAGGTTTTATTAAGGTATTTTACATGCAACGATAGCAAAGTCGCGGGCAAATGTTAGTTAACATTACATTATTACCTTGTGATTGTGCTATCAACCAAAATAAAACAAAAGTTTGCCTCTTCTACAACAGATAAATTTTGCATAAGTCTATGTTAAAAATAAGCGCCTCTGCCGACCACATTTGGTAATATTGACATGCAATCTGACAGTCTTAGTTTTCCACGACAGCGCCTTAAGTTACAGAAGAAGTAGAAAATGAAATGAGTCTAGACTGCTGTAGAAAGGAAATGAGACTTCAGTTTGGTTTTGAAGGAGGTGATGGAAGGAGCAAGCCTAATATCGACAGGCAGTTTGTTCCAAAGACGAACCGCCAACGTACGATGCCAGCTTGTCGACCCTAGCCATAAGGTCCACTTTGCTAGATTGTTCTATTTAACCTTATTTTCATGTCTCAGGGAGCTGGGGCCACGCGAGAGCCCCGCGTGGAGCGCTGGTGTACAACGCGCGACCGCGCGCCACGCACACGCCTGTCTCAGCGCATCAGCCGCATTCTACCATGGTCACACTGCCCACGGCTTCTGTGCTCAACTGTGAGTTTAATGATGATTACTTCGAGCTGACGATCGTGCATACAAAGGAACCTACTAGTAGCTCATTTAAAAAACCTGTGGATTTTACTTTTAAATTCGGGTACCTAAATAATAAAATAAATAAATAAATTATGTTGGACAATTCAGAGCTTGTGTTATGGGTACAGACTCTGGAACGCCCTTCCTGTTTGCATTCGGCATGCCAAATCCCTTCCTATCTTCAAAGGTTTGGTTCATCAGCACTATCTGTCCACTCATAATTTAACCTTTTATTAGGTATAATCAAATAATTTTATAGTCCTTGTTTTTTATTTTTAGCTTTAGTTTTAGTTTTCTTAGTATAGTTTCCGATCATAAATGTCATTCCAATTATATTTTCTTTGTTATATTATATTTATTTAGGTATTTTGTTGTATCATATACGCCACCGTCAAGTTCTACACTAACCGATCCTGTCCATCCAAAGGTTGCCTGGAAGAGATCGCTTTTAGCGATAAGGCCGCCGATTATGCCATACTAGATTTAATTAGTAGTAGTTTGTAAGATATTTCACAAGCATTGATGGTACAATAAAGCTATTATCTATCTATCTAGATAACTGATATACATACAATACACTACATAGATAGATACTTTTTATTATACATAAAAAACATCCAGAACACCCTGAACAAATATCTGTAGATCTTACAAACATTTGTCCCGAGGCGGGAATCGAACCCGCAACCTGGCGCAGGCGGACCTTCGCCCGCCGCGCCACGGAGGTGGTCAACCTACAGAGATTGATGTCATCATAACCTACATTGATCGAAGATCAAAATGCCTGCACTTAATTTCATCAAACATAACAACGGAAACTATCAAATCACCTTTCAAAAAATTTATTCATTTACTAGTACGATTTAATTTCATTCATACCTTTGGTAGCTACAGACAGACATACAAATCACACATTAGTACTATGACACCATATTTTTGCATTGTGAGTTGATAAATCTATATATATAAAAGAAAGTCGTGTTAGTTACACCATTTATAACTCAAGAACGGCTTAACCGATTTGGCTGAAAATTGGTGGGGAGGCAGCTTAGAACCAGGAGACGGACATAGGCTATGTTTTATCCCGGAATTACCACGGGAACGGGAACTACGCAGGCGAAGCCGCGGGCAGCAGCTAGTGGTGTATAAGTAAACAATAACATTGTTTCAGCAACCAACACAGTGATATCGGGAGCAGTGCGCGGCGTGTCTCCCCGCGCGCCGGCGCCGTCGCCCGCGCCGGGCGCCGCCGGGCCCAGGCCACTGCCGCTGCTGCAGAGAAATTATCAACCTGCCAAGGTAACCTCTACTCTTGTAAGGCCTGATCAGGCCATTTGGCCGCGCATGAGCCTGCGAGTGGGAGAAGTTTCGCCTAAGAAATTAAATAACATCGCAAAAATTTACGACTTCGGCTGGACTTGAACCCGCATCCTTCCGTCAGTACCGGAATGTGCTAACCAACTACACCACGAGGTCAAGTGACGCTGGAGTCTAAAATCTTTGCGACTTTCTACGGACTGTAGCGCCGTTAGGACGGAAGGATGCTGGTTCAAGTCCCGCCGAAGTCGTAAATTTTTGCGATGTTATTTAATTTCTTAGAAATTTGCCAGAGTGTGAGGCTTACGCACTATAAAAACAAGAAATTAAGAAGTTTCGCCTATTTATTCTCAAGTCAAGGGTTGTGATAGGAGTCCCATTTTTACCGACACGAGGCTCTAAAAGTTTAAACAACGAGTTGAAGTTTTGATTACAGCTGATTACAGCTACCTTAAATATTCTCATTTCTATCATAGATATAACTCAAGGTTTGTTTCGTAGACCAACTTCAGATTCGCGTTAGGTTCGACGACTGTTGTGGCGCGGTGGGCGTAGGTCCGCCTGTGACGCAGTAGGTTGCGGGTTCGATTCCCGCCTTGAGACAAATGTTTGTACTATCTGCAAATATTTTTTCCGGGTGTTCTGGGTATTTTCTATGTATGGTAAAAATATCGACCTCTAATGTAGTGTATTGTATTATGTTTATCATCTAGTACCCATAACACAAGCTCTGCGTAGCTTGGTGCTAGATGATGCTGTGTGGTTGGTATAGCATAATTATCTATACTAATATTATAAAGACGAAAGATTTGATTGTTTATTTGTTTTGAATAAGCTCCGAAACTACTGGACCGATTTGAAAAATTCTTCGACCATTAGAAGCCCACATTATTCCTGATGAACATGGCTAAGAAGAAAATGCTTCATTCCTACGGGAAAACGGGTAATAGGACAACGGGTAGTAAGAATGCAGCTAGTTATTAATATAGTAAGCATCATGTTTCAGCCCGTGAATGAGATCGACACTTCGTATTTCCGTATTTATGTTTAGGTATATGCAGGTTATGCAGCTAGCTGAAGCCTTGACGCATTAGCAATCGTTAGTTTAAACGTATCTCCAGAACAGAACATAATATACCATAAAATAGCGCCTTCTAAAATTGTTATGTCCTTCAGACTTTGATTTATAATTATCTTTTAGTTACTTTTCTCGATTAATGTTTAAAACTTAGCATGTAAATATGTCTTTTTTGTTATTTTTAGGCACCCCTAGAGGGTCGTGACGTAACACGAGTATTATTATGGTTTCCGCTGAAAACCAGCGCCGGGTGCATACATCAGTGTGTACCCAGCACAATGCTGAGCGAAAACCATGTTTGCCTTGAGCTCTGCTCGGCACAAAATTTTAATTACGTATCAATAACCATTATTATAGTTCAACATATTGTGTAGTAGTTCGTAAGGTAAATAAAATATTTCATTTCATTTCAGACACATCAAATGGAAACCCCTCTTTAGACAAACACTTTTTTGTAGATTCTATCCCTTGTTAGGTCCCTTCTTATACACAAAAATAAATAAAACACTTAACTTATTTTCAAAAACAAGAAGAGTTTGCAAAAAGATCCTACATTCATGGCTTCTTGATAAAGACTATGATGAGACGGAAGCTGTCTTATCATACTGTAGATAAATAAGTAGGTACATGATGGTATAAAAAAAATTAAATTATTTTAAACTAGGACTATACCATTTTTAAGTGTTGGTCAGCAATGAGCGTTCAGCTAATCGCAGTTGTTGTATCCGAGTTACGGTCTATATCGCTATGTTCCACCGATGACGGACTGGTTACCCGTTGTCGGTTGGTTGTTAGTCGTCTCTTGTAGACGCAATCGAGAAGGGCGCTACGCGTTCTGATATTGTAATTCAATTATTCAGCAAGCTGAAGACAGGGCGCTATGGCGCTCATTAGGGGAGGCCTATGTCCAGCAGTGGACTATTTTAGTTTGATGATGATGATGATGATACTATTTTTTGACTCTACAGCACAGGGTATCCTTGTGTAGAGATCAAAGTGAGATCACGATTAGCCTTAATTATATTTAGCAAAAATAAGAATAATTCTAAGAACAAGCATGATGATGACCATTGATTTATTACAATTCTGTATATATTTCTGTTTCCTCAGGTGGTCGGAGTTTCGTCGGTAGGCGTCCGCGGCGTAGGCAACAGTGCACCGACCCAGCTGTACTACGAAGTGCCGCGTGGGTCGCCGAGTGCGCAGCCGCCGCTAGCGCACTCCTCGCCGCGCCCTCATACACCGTACAACCACTCGCACACTCAGACACAGCAGATGCACACTCAAGGTAATTCAAACTAGACGTACAGACAGCGTCAGAATTAAGTAACCCCCCCTGCATAACACAAGCAGGTTTAAATCCAAATATGTTAATCGTAGGAGTCTTAAAAGTCGAAAATAAGTTATATTTTTATTTAAATAACATAAAAACAGAACGAATATGTAAAAAAAAATTAAAAATCGGATTCTTACCTGCATTGTGCTATGCAGGGGGGGTTACTTAATTCTGACGCTGTCTGTACATAGACTCGATCAATCAATCAATCATAATCTTTATTTGCATGAATGTATGTACAAAAGTTCGTAATCTTAAAAATATCCAAATACAAACTACCTAATATGGTGTGCAAAATCTTATGAAATACAATTATAATTACTATAAATGTCTCTAAATGTAAATATAATTAAGTAGGTAATGTCCAATAAAACCAAGATATAAACCATGGTTTGGACGGCCTGCGTGGTGGGCGAAAGTCCGGATAAGGTGAAAAATCGGGTTGGCTGTAGAGACTCGGCTACAGTGGATTACGTGACACGTTTTGAGCGTGCTAGAAAGCGAGCGGCTCAATTCGCTCGCCATATTGTGTGTATAGTGTGAGGGTGTGCGGCGAGCGAAGCGAGGCCTGCTGAGACTCCATGTCAATACACATGGGGCGGCTCGCTGTGCTCGCCACGTTGTGTAAAATAATGTGGCCGTTTTCGCTCCTCGCAATCCTCCCGCTCAGTACGATTTCGCGCAAATTCTAAGGTAACTAATGTAATTGGTTAATTTAATCGTGTTAGTTGCTAAATAAATAAATACAAATTCTCATCATTTTTTTAGAATATTTACAAAACTAATATTTCAACAGTAAATCATTATATCTGGAACCCATAACGGAAGTCCCTGTCTACAAAGGATAGTTGCTATTGAATCCATATTTTCAAATTGAAACTATGTAATGCAAAAACAACAATGTTCAATGTTTAAAATTCTATTTTAACAACGAAACCTCGTGCAATGATCATATCCTGTATTTTGTTTATTATTTACAGTGACAGTGTTGAACACGCCCGTGTCGGCGCTGACGGAGAACCGGCCGCAGCCCGTTCTGGTGTCCACTTCGGTACTAGCGAGGCCCACGATACTGAGGAAGCGGGAACTTGAAGGGTTTGTTACCTTTTGTTTTGTTTCTGTAAATGGAGATGACATCCTACTAATAATAAAAAGCCCAAAGTTTGTAAAATCTGAATGTTTGTAACCTAGGATCTCCAAAACTACCAAACAGATCAAGATAACTTAGATAATAGGCTACTTTTAATACCGAAAATACGCGTGCGAAGCCGCAGGTAGAAGCTAGTATTGTATAAGACTTTCAAAAATGTCAAAACAAGCAACAAGTTTGGAAACCATTTTTTTCTTCGCAATACAGTTAATCAGTTCTAATGTCCTCATTTCGGCATGGTAAATATCTCTCAAAAGTAGCATATTATTTCATATTTCCCTAGGAACCCATTATTAACAAAAAACTTTTTATTTCCATAAATACAATAAATTTACACATAGAAAAGGTCAAATTATAAAACCAAACACTGACACGGAAATAAAGTGATATTTTTGATTTATGTCGCTTCGGTATGTAGAAGTAAAGAAGCGACGAAGAAACCTTTAGCCTGTTAGTTGTTATTTTTCAAGTTGGAGCAAAACCCGTCCCAAGCTTTTTTATCTTCTAGATAATCCGATATTTTATAGTAAGCCTTTTTGCACAGTAGAGTTTTGAGAATTTGTTTGAATTTATTTACTGATAATTTTTGCAACTCCATAGGAGTTTTGTTGCAAAAGCGTATACATTGCCCTTTAAAAGATACATTAATTTTGTGTAGCCTAGTTGTGGGCACAGCGACTTCATGTTTATTTCTGGTATTAAAATTATGTTTATCGCTATTTTTAGGGAACCGATGGATATTTCTATGAGTGTACAACAAGTTTTCATAAATATATTGACATGTCAATCAGTTCTAAGGTCCTTGACATTTCGGCATGGTAAATATCTCTCAAAAGTTATTTTTGGCACCCTAGGAACATGGGTTCCTAGGGTGCCAAAAATAACTATTTACCTGTGATGCCTGTATGTAATGATTCTGCGATTCAGGCAAGAGAGTTAGGCTACTATGCCATGCATCATGACCTGGGAGACCAAAAGTAAATCAAGTACCATACCAATACTAAGACGACCTCTGTGGCGAAGCGGGTGAAGGTCCGCCTACGACGCAGGAGGTTGCGGGTTCGATTCCCGCCTCGGGAGAAATGTTTGTACGATCTGCAGATATTTGTTATGGGTGTTTTATATGTATAATAAAAAAAAATCTATCAATGTATTAAGTATATCAGTTGTCATAACACAAGCTCTGCTTAGCTCGGGGCTTGATGATGCTGTGTATTGTCCAGCATTATTTATTTATTTATTAAGTGCTTTAGCTTACGACCACGGATGATTCGTAGTTGCATACAAAAACGTGCCCACGCGGACGCTAATGAATCAACCCGTTTAGTGAAATAAAAACGTTCTTATCAACAGGTCACCAACAAAATCCATGAGCACCAACACTCCAGCTACCTACGGCCAGAACACGGGCTGGGAGGACGTCACACGGGGCACAGGCGGCGGCGGCGGCTCGGGCGGGTCTACCACCATGTCGGCCTCCTCGTCGCCCAGGCCTGATGATGAACCGGACCCGCCGAGGGACCTGGATCTGTCGCCTAGGAAGAAACCTAGGAAACAACTGTAAGTAAGAACATCATCATCATCAATGGCATTTACATGCACGAAGGATGATTTATGTAGTGTTCCTTTTCGGCACTTACGCAAAGATTTAAATCGTTAGATACGCCCTGAGACCAAAAACTTTGGCATTGTCTTTGATTGCGTGCGTTAACAAAATCCCGACGCGCGCACATTATGAATAGTTAAAAATAGTGTTTTTGACAATAAACCTAACTGTTATTATTGCCATATATTGTGTAATCATATTGCATGAACATTTGTGAAAAAACACTCCACAAAAACACAGTATTCACTGATTCCAAATGAGCGAACTCACTCATTTCGCTTGAAGCCACTAAAATATTATAATGAATCAATAACACGCAAGCTTTTGAAATTAAAAAATGCACTAACTAAATTACTTACATTATTATTATTACTAGATAGGAACAAAAAGCTTCTTGCATGCAATGCAAAAGAGAGGTATCTTTGCGTATAATTTTTGTATTTTTTTCATAGACTGACCAACGACGTGAGGCAATGCGACAATACAAACACGTACCAGGCAGAAGCGCCGCCGCCATCACCGCCGCCCGCCGCGCCTAACCCGCCTCCCAAACGTAACTTATACTAATTTACTCATTTCTATTCACAAACAAAATTACACTCAAATAATAGAAATAAATTAGAACTAGTATTTACAATTGAAACAATTGAGCTAATCTACATTTAGCTTAACTGATCCATATCAATACCAGTCGGAAGCGTCCCCAAGACGCTGGCTGCATTGCCCCGCTGTATGGCAATGCTGATGCGCTGCGCCAGATACTCTTCTATTAGAGGTTAATTTTCAAAAATTAACCTCTAATTAACCGGGTTAAAAAAGGTGGTAAAGTTTATTATAGAAAATTATTATTCCTTTGTTTGTTTCACTCAAAACTCTGTATAATGAACTATAAAGTAAAATAATGAATCACGTTTTTTTTACAAGACTATACCTAGAATGTTCGCAATAAATTTCCAAAATCTGTATGATTTCCACGAAGAGATTCCTTTACAAGTTTCCTCATCTACTTTTCCACAGGACCACTCCTTAGCTCCAGCTACGTCTGCGGCTGGCGCAGCACAGCGCTGCACTTCATCCGACCGTCGGACGTGAAGCGACGCGAGCCCAAGCCTAAAGACATCGTGTCCATTGCCAGCCAGAAACACGTACTGACCAGCGCAGAGGGGTGGAAGGTGCATCATCTAACGGCGCAGATGGATGACTTGGTGTGTTACCTTTGATATATAGATAATACCTACAGATAATTTATTTCAAAGCTGGCGCTATCCCCTTTTGTTTTTCGTATACCTGGATTTGTGACGTCAGCGTGGATCATTGTATGAATAAACAAGAGACAATCACGCCAGCGTTTAAATATTTACTTATGTATCCTACTAGATTCATCATCATAATTAAACATAATAGAGAACAGTAATGGAACGGACGGCCTAATCGCTTAAAGTGATTTCTTCCAGGCAAACAAAACGATTGTGAGAAAATAATGGATGGCGTTGCTTCTTAACATAAATCTAAACTATTAATACTAATACACATAATACCTACTATACTATTACCCTAATACATACCTACAACAAAATAATTATACCTACTTAGTAACTATATTGGACATGCTAAATCCACTCGCTATGCTCGTGACTCTATTTTAGACTGCTTCGCTATCACGGGATTTAATATCGGCACGCTCCACAAAAAATCGTTTCGCCCACTTGTTGAACAAATAACTATTATTCAGAACATTTTTACATTAAAGGATCATAAAAACTTATTGAAACGATTACACTACCGAAGCTTTACAAACTGTGTGGTAATGTCCGCCCATCTCCTAGATTTCCGAATAATACATAAAAAATTACATTAATTACTACTAATAAAAGCTACTTATTTATTTCTATACTTATGTTTTATGTTACCGGCATTCAAAGATTTGTTTTCTTTGGCAGGGTAGGATTTTGTTACAACGCCTTTCTCTTTTATTACTATTAGCTGCATATAGTACTTGTTATGCCAATAAGTTTAATACCCATTGTACCGACCATTTAATTTTATGTAGGTATACTTGAATGAGTATATTGTTGTATGTGAATGATTCTCACAATGTTTAATTTTTCCAGATGTCACTAGAATCGGACGTAGGCGACCAGTTAGCGGGTCTACTAAGAGCGTTAGAAACGGCGTCGGGCAAAGCGCTGAACGCGTTGCAGCCACACTCACACACTATCCTAGAACTTCTCAAGGTAACAAACACTTAACACTAACGGGGTAAAATTCACCTCCACGCAGCAGTTGTCTACCGGAGTCTGGCAAAAAGTGAGACTAAACCACCCCATTATATTTAACGACCTCAGTGGCGCAGCGGGCGAGAGTCCGCCTGCGACGCAAGAGGTTGCGGGTTCGATTCCCGCCTCGGAATAATTTTGTGTACGATCTGCAGTAATTTGTTCCGGTGGTCTGGGTTCTATGTATAATAAATAAAAATATCTATGTATATAATGTATTAAATATATCAGTTATCTAGTACCCATAACACAAGCTTTGAGTAGCCTACTTTGGGGCTAGATGGTGCTGTGTGGATTGTCCAGCATTATTTATCTATATAATTCCTCACCTCGACAGACTAAATTGGTCCACTGCTGGACGCAGGCCTCCCCTGAGCACCTTATTGGTTTTTATCTCATGGGGGTATCCCACGTTGGGCATGCTGGTTGGGGATCGCAGTTCGGTGTTAGAGTTCGTAGTTCAGCAGGGGGCGCTGCTGCCCACCCCCGGTAGATATCCCTTAATATAATTACAAGTAATTTCGACCGCAACTGATTCAAATGAATTATTTCTTTGCCCTGCTGTTTTATTTTCGTATTATTGTCATAATGGCATTCTCAATTACCCTAAGCTATATACCTACGTTCACCTTCAATTCACCTAAAACTTTTTTAATGTGTTTCATAAAAGCAACGCAAAGTACCTACGCATTCTACTACGGAGGAAGAATCATCCTTCTTCAACTTCTTGTCTGAAATAAGCAATCTACAAGGCGCTTTCAGTTCCATTTTCAAAATAAATTCAAATAAAATGTAATGTTCTTTGTTGATGGAACACCAAAAAGTCGAGTCTTTTTGAACTGGCTGATATTTTCTGTCAAAAATTAAAAAGAAAAATTTAAGAAAGAATGAATGATGGGCTAAAAAGTAGGCCTAGGGCTTAAAGTGGAATTTTACTCCCACTAAGCTACGCTATAATGACTAACTTTTTGAGCAAGAGAAAAACGCCAGCCATCTCGCTCTGACATGTCGAACTTTTGAAAGACACTGAAATATACCTTATTGCGTTGCATTGCATCGTCGCGTCGTCAGAATGTGTCGTTTATACCTCATGTTTTTGTTTCAGGGTAACATCCAAAGGAGTAAGATAGTATGTGAAGGCATTCAAGAGGCCCGAGATGACATCCTGAGAGTATTTACGCACAGAAAGTCCGTTTCTGACATCCTAGCGCGGCAAGCCGACAAGAGGTGCTTCAGGAAACACCGTTCGCAATCGTAGCGTTACGCTCACGAATCTCAACCTAACTAACCATTTTAGAACACAGTTCAGTTGAATAGAATAAGATAGCAGTAGAATGGTGCAATTTTGTAATTATAAAAGTCCATAATATTGATAATTTAATGCCTTCAATGAAACTGATGATTCTAATGTGGCAATAATTCTGTAAATAATTTTAGTGTAAAAATATGAAGTAAAACATAATATTTTATTTTTATGTTCGGGGGTTCCTTGAATGTGTTGTGTTTTTTGTGAGTTAGCATAAATATTTTTAAAATAAATTTCCTAATAATTTGTCCAGTGGTTTTTCTCGAATTTGAGGGCTTACACACTATTTATAACAAATCCTTTTTTTTCTCTATAGGTAGGGGTAATATTTCACTCGTCAAATATCTAAAATTTGTGTACGATCTGCAGAAATTTGTTCCGTTGGTCTGGGTGTTTTCAATGTATAATAAAAAATATCTATCTATGTAGTGTATTGTATTAAGTATATCATTTATCTAGTACCCATAACACAAGCTCTGCTTAGCTTGGGGCTAGATAATGCTGTGTGAATTGTCCAGCATTATTATTATTATTATTATCTTTGACGGACCCATTGTATGAAATGTCTTTGTCCAAGATTCCTTTGCAAAATGTCTAGTTGAGTTCAACTGACATAACATCACATTAATAAATATAAAAGCAAAAGGGGTTTTAATTTTGGCAAAATCACGGTGCACAATAAATGTAATATATATTTGGGTAGAAGACACTTAAACAAATATAAAATGTCCCAAAACATATTATCCCAAAGAGACAGGTTTCTGAGTCAAATACATCCATATGAAGAAAAAATATGTGAATATATCAGCAAGCTGACGCTGTAGGACATTAGATATTTTTTATGTGTTTAGTTTGATGACGATTAGAAAAAAAAAACAAATGTTAGGGCCGCCTCCATGCAAAAATCTTCAAAGCGTTTTGTATGGATAGGATGGATGTTTGTTTAATTTAGACAAAGATTATACATTATTATTTATTATTATGTAAGTTGACGAGTGCTACCATGGACGAGTGAAATACCACCCTCTGATCTACGTGACATGACAGCCACGGTGGTGACATGACAGCAGCAGTCAATGTCTGTTATGCACTGTCAGTAAATAATAACAAAAAAATAACCTCAAAAAAAAAGTTAAATAAAACAGTAAACTGGCGGAATTTTATTGAAAGATTTTGTTTTCTCACATATATAATAGTAAAATATGGCTAGCAGTAGATTGGAAAGAATCGGAACAATTTTTACCCGGTAAATATTCAATGACATTTATAATACAATACAATCTAGCCAGATATTCCGTTTAAGTATTTTGCTTTTTACGATGTTTATCATTTTGTTTCTGCTTTGCGAACTGCACAAGTTACAAAAAGCTTTAGATTGTTTACTATATACCTAAAACCTTACAAATATGAAACTAACCTGAAAAGTTTTACTCTAGAGTTGAAGGGCTTTTGATCCGCGGAGGTATGAAGCCAGACGACAGACCACTGTGGTTCGATGTGTACAAGGCTTTCCCCCCACTTGCGGAACCCAAGTTCGCTCGACCCAAGCCTGATATCAAACCAATTCGCCAAATATTCTACCAAGAAGATGTCATCAGAGCGTTAGTATCCAACAAATCTCAAAATTTCCTATCAAGACTTCTCAACCTCAACAGCCTATATTGGTCCACTGCTGGATGTAGGCCTCCATGATAAGTGCAAGAAGGCACTTATCATGGAGGCCTACATCCAGCAGGCTTTTATCTCATGGGGGGTAATGCCTATAATCCCCATGCTGGGCAAATGGGTTACGGATTGCAGTTCTGTGGTAGAATTGTTCTGCAGGGGGTGCTGCTGCCCACCAAGGTGGATATCCTTTGTTGCCTCTTACAACATATGGTGCAAATTCTAAGTCCACCACACAGCACCACACAGCTCAAGACTCATACATAAGTGTTCTTAGTCACTATAACCTATTGTTTGCAAATAACAGCCTATTTTTAGTTCCAATTAAAATATAACGGTTCAAAAATTTCCAGGAAATTCCATGCAAAAGGACATGGAACAGGTGCTGTGAATATGATGAGCCAAAGCAATGAAACGCAGACCAAAAAATTAGTACAACAATATCAAAAGTTTCAAAGTGAAGGTGTGCTTGAAGAGGAAATCATTGAAAAATCTGCTGCAGTAGTAGGAGCAGAGAGAAAAGAACAATATGAGGCATTCAAGGCAACTAAAACTCAATCACAGAAATCCATCAATCCTGAATCAATCACTGCCAAAGTTTTATCTGATGATATTTTTAAGGAATGAAATAGCATAAAATCTTTATTTATAGTATAGCTTAGAAGTAGTGATAAATTATGGGATCTTGTATTAATACAGATTGTTTTTCATTTAATGATTATTTTTACTAGTGTCATACAATGTAAAACCTACTGTGTACCTAGTCAAAAAAAAAAAACAAACATTGCATAACATTAACAGTTTTCAAAAACTCCAACATGATTGATTAGTGACTTTAACCCATACCTATTTCAATGGATTAAGAATCAGTCAGAATTGAACCTGTAACCAGCACTTACGCTCTGTCTAATTATAGTGAGTGTAATAAATGAGGTATTTTCTGCATCAATGAAAACTACTCTTATTTCTATGAAAAAGATAAACATTGAGTCAGGTTCATGTTTTCAACTACCACTGAAGATAATAGGGCATATTACTAACCATGTTATCTTATCTCGGAGATAAGAGCCAGTAAAACGCACCTAGTTGGTACTCTGCTTAGTATGTCATCAAGCTAGCTTTACTGTGGTATATTTTAATCAGTTTTTGGGAAAAACAAGTGTTATAAAAACCTTCAAAATGGGACAAAGGAAGTCACTTTTATTCTACTTTGCTGTAATCTTAGGTGAGTGACACAGTGAAGTTAATAGGACCATACTAAGACGCCAATAATAACAATTATTTATTTAACTAGATTATGGTTAGTAAGTAGGTATACTCAGATATGCGATCCAAGCCCTTTGTTCTTGGAAGTGAAAGTACATGGCATGCTACTGAATAACTCTACTTGTAGGTAGGTCCTACCTAATAAAATCAAGGATAATATGTTAGGTAGCGTAATCTAACCTTACCTACATAACTAAGTAGGGCAGGAAAACTACTCAGGGTTGATTTCACCGAATAGCTGGCAGCTGCATAGCTGTATCATCAACGCCCTCCGGCCAGGTGGGATGACGACCTTCTAAAGAAAGACTGCAGGTAGATTCTGGATGCGGTCGGCAAGCTGAAGACAGGGCGCTTATAAGGGTAGGCCTCTGTCCAGCAGGCAGCAGTGAACTAGCAGGTATAGTCTGATGATGTGCGTCATAAATCGAGTCTCTCCACTCCAGTCATCTTATTGAACGTGTGTCCACGTGTGAGGTTTAATCCGTGTAGGTAAGTAGGTACATATCTTACTTGATCTAATATGCGTTACGCATTTTAGGTAGTAGTAAGTGCTGGTAGTCAGTCATTTAAGTAGGTACCCACAGGTAATACCTTCATTAATACAGACTTACCCATATTATTATGAGATAACTTCAAAGAGATGGTCGAATGCTTAATAGGTATTATTATTTTCAGTTATCCTCAGCACACTGACACAAGAAACAGAGGCAAGAAGAAAAATTCTTCGCGGAAGGCGTGTGATGACTCGCAATTACCATCGTAAGTACCGTTTTCCGTAGTTTAAACGTGACGAGTCCTTGATCTTAGAGTTAAATCCACTTTATTTGTTTACGTTACAGATGGCAATGCAGTACCAGCTTGGGCAATCAGTCTTATGGCTGGCATAGGAATGCTCTTCGTAGGTGGAATCCTGTACGTCATCATGCGGAAAGTAGTTCTGTCTTCTGAAACAGGAACCCTGAACACTTACCAACCAGCTATGCAGCAGGACATACAAGTTTGATAACCACAATGTATTAGCTTAGGTTTTTGTTTAAGGTTGATTTGTATTGTAAGTGTTTAGAAAGTCCCATCGAGTTTTTTAATCTGTTATTTCAATATGCAAAGTATAACCGCAGGTAATTGAACGACTAACCATCGATATGAAATTGTTTTCTATAAATAAAACGTATTTTAGTTAATGTATTTATTTATTTCATTGAAGGTAAATTTTCATGTGAACAGTCATTTTAAATTATGTCTATTTGGAAATTGTACGAGATTGTAATGGAAGTTAAATGGAAGCGAGAAAATAATTTAGAATTCTCTACGGTGGTATTTATCGGGATCGAAGTACGATGTGACGACGACACGATTGCTGAACTTGCGACCCGTGAGAGTCTGTTGCGCCTTCTGGCAGTCAGCAATGCTATTGAACTCTACAAATACCTGAAAGCATACAAAGAGCATTAGCTAGGTTCTATTAACTTGACTAACTCCACTTACCTTTACGTTAAAAACATGTTAAAGCCGTACTTAAAATATTGATAAGCAGACTGTTTTATATTTTTGACTCTTTTCAACAGAAGATATAAAAAAAAATGCAGGTGTGTGTGCATCTCTGAGTAAAAACGATATATACTAAAATCTCTTTCGCCTTCACAGACAAAATAATTTGCAAGCTAGTGTTCGATAAATCGGGTAAATCTGTTCCCGGCATGATGGCGGCATAGACAGTGAAATAATAAGTTATAAAAATATTCAGGTACCTTTCCACAACCCGGAACCTCCACACCTTCAATGGGTCTTGGGATTTCTATACTGCGCACACAACCATACTTATTGCATTCCTCCCTGTGAATCAAACAATATAAGTTATTTCCTGATTTTAACCTAAGCATGGGGTCTCATTCCATAGAAAAGTTTTTTAGTTCAAAAAAATTACAATGGATGGCGTTAGGTGTATTACACTTAGTTATCGAGGTTTGTGTAAACTGACAAAACAGTAAAGAATTTCTTTATAAAATGTCTGAACTCTTTTAGGTAAAAACCCTTGAATACAATATAAATAAATTGTATGATTTTAAATCAAAACTTTCATAAATTTGAAAATTTCATTACTATCGACACACTATCGATGTTCTTCTGGCGGCATTTTTATGAACTTATCAAATCTCACGACTTTTGTAGGATAGTAAATAGTAAGTGCTACTCCTTGATAGATGGCGTATCGGTTTTCTTATTCTGAATGAACAAAACGCAAACTTATTGTCAGTCAGTAAACAAACATCTTAAATATAATCAACATTAGAAGTAATCAAAATATTTCTGAAATCAGTCGTTTATCAAAATGAATCGGAAAGTACGAAAAAATATCCAAAATGGTGAAATTCCTTCTAATTTCTGCAACCGCTTGCTCACACGCGGGGGGCGATGAGACGCAGGGGGGATGAAATTCCGAATTAGGGCGAACGCCCCGCCGAATGGCCGACACGACGACGATGCGACGAGCCGTGTCGTAGGTACTCGTACGTAGTCGGTCGGGCGTCGGCTATTCTCGGTTGGTTTTTTAATTGTGCTACACGCTTTGCCGTCTGCGTAGGTAATCTAACGAGATAGGTACCTACTAGGGATTGGTCCCGGGAATTCCCGTTCCCGAATTTCCCGGGAATTCCCGAAATTTTTGGCTGATTTAAGAACCGGGAAATCCAAAATCATTTCCCGGGAAATTTCGGGAATTTCGGGAAAAATATTTTAACTTTTATAGCATTACCGAAATAACGTAACTCAACATTTTCACTTCCCTTTATAGCATTTCACATTATCAGGTACCTAACCTACGCGGTATTAGGCAGGGTTGACATGATTTGTATCACTTGATATAAATCAATTGTTATTTTCCCTGCAATGAAAACAGAGAGCAGTCAAAAATGTATGAGAGTGCCCAAAATTGAGCTTCCGTGTACACATGCACAATGTACCTATCCCTGCTTTATTGGTTGAGGATTCAGGAAATTCTCCGAAATTAATAATGCCATAAAGTTCAAATAATGCGAGTTTCAACAACTCGCATTATTTGAACTTTATGGCAAAAAAGATGCTTAGCCAACATATTTGCGGCAAGTCATATCTGTTTTATAATTTTTATAAAGAACTAGTAGGTACTCCGGTAACGTTCTGCCCGCAACTTCGCACGCGCTATTGAAAACGTTTAAAATTTATTTTTGGAAACGTGCAAAATTTCAGCCCGATTCGTTAAGTAGTTTTGGCGTGAAGAAGGAACGGTACAAACTTTCATATTTATAATATATTTTAATATTATTAGCTGCGCCCCGCGGCTTCGCCCGCGTCTAAATTTCAGTTATTTATTGCACAGCCAGGGGGTTTGCAATAAATAACTTTAGGGGTCGTTTTGTAAAAATAAGAAATACGTTCATTATTTACTTTATAGTTTATTTATACTGAGTTTTGAGTGAATCTAACCAAGGAATAATATTATCCATATAAACTTAACCACCCTTTTTAACCACCTGAGATTATTTTTTGCAAATTAGATTAACTTATGTGTTATTTCAGAACTTAAACTATCTACACACCAAATTTCAACCAAGTCGGTTAACTAGTTACTGAGATACGTGGTAACAAACATTTACACAAACTCATGCATTTATAATATTAGTAGGAAGTGTGATAAACGGACTTAGACACCGAAAATAAAACTTGAACCAAACATGTAAGACAGAAATGAAAATTTTTCAATCTTGGTGTCTTTCCTTTCTGCTAGTACGGCTTTTCTTGGTATAGAGCCGTGACTGAAGCCAGCTCTACATAGTCGATTGCTGCCATCTTGCTCAGCAAATTACCTTGCTGAGCAACATGACAGCAATACTCCATGAAGCTGGACTTGAGCTTGGCAAAGAGAAAGTACCAGAGTCAAGTGCATTGCTGCAATTTATTATCCTCTTTGTGCATGTTATTCTGATCGGCTCTGACTTCTGAACCTGTAAAGCGCGATGATATCGCCTGCGTGGGTATTATTAGGTAAAAATACCAGATTTGTACTTCTTCGAACACAACGAATCGACCGTTTACGGCTGGCAGAAATAAATGCATAGTAGGAAGAGACCTCTGAAGTACCCCGACGACGTTGATCGCCAATTGATAAGACGAACAGTCATCAATGACGACCGACACGAATGGAAGTCATAATCCAATTTAATTTATTTTTTAATACCGTGGGCTAACAAAGAACACTTAGTCCAATTTTATATTTGTCTCCGTTGAGCCTGGCCACCGTGGCCTAGTATTTGGATAGAAGAACATTATATTGTTTATTATGTGGGTACGAAATAAGGTATTTTTAGATTGATGTTTTCGCTTAGAAGACTCGAAAAACAACGGGAGCTCCTCGGTGTCACATTTACAACAACTCTGAACTTCTGTACTTTCATTGGATTAAAATGAAGAAACGAATCAAAGCTAAAACGGTGGCCACGAAGCTAAGCGTCTCACATACTATACGAGATCAGGCGATATTTCACACAAGGATAGCTCAAGTCCGGCCTCATGGAGTATCAGCAAAGCACTTTGCTGCGGAACATGGCAGCAAATGAATGTGTTATGCTGGGTTCAGTCAAGACTCTATAGAACGAAAAGCCTTCAGGCTTATTGTCGAACGAGGGGACAAAAGACATGGACCTAAGAATTTGTTATTCATTTTATTAACATCTCAAAAGAAATACAGCTTTAACCTTTAACTGGTGACGTGGTATTTGTGTAACGTTAGTGGTGACGTTAGGCCTGACAGGCCTCGGATTATCATAAGTATAATTTGCGATGTACATTAATTAATGACTTAAGCCTACTTATTTGTGTTAATATGAATATTGAGGTATTAAATAAAACTATTTTGTGTACTCTAATTATAATTTTTATTTAAGAACAGACATATCAAAGTTAGCTCTCGTATTATCACAAAAAAACGACATGAGATCAATATTTGGTCATAAAATACAAAAATCAACATTCTTATTATAAATAACATTTTTAAATCTTAGTATAAACTTCAATCATCTTATAAAGTAACATAAATCTCTTATCAAATTTGTTATCACAAAACTAAAACAACTAAACAATGGGTAAACTTCACAATTTTTTATTGACACTCAGGACACAACTGTTTCGCGCAATGCAGGCATACATGCTTTTGACACGAAACACATTGGTAAAAAGATTTTCGGTCCCGCTTAGGTGGACAGGTGGCACATTTCTTTCGCGTCTTCTGCGTGATTTGCGTGTTTTGCGGCTCAGGTGGCAAATCTGAACCCAAAATTCGTCTGATGTTCGACCTTATTTCAAGTGGCATTCGTGAGTTATAAACTCTGCGCTGCATGTGCTGTAAAACCATGCCTCTAGCCAAAGTTTTGATGAAAATACCCCTCTCAATGGTTCTGCCTCCGTCAGCTTGATACAGAACATGAGCGTTCACCGTACTTATGTCCAGCATGCGATAGAAGATCACCATGGGCCATCTTCGTGTACGGCGACTGCAGGTGTAGATTGAGCATTTTTTATCAGTGTCTGAGTTGTGGTCAATTTGCTCTGGAACATAGTTTTCTCCTAAATCATCAGCTTCAGAACCACTAGAGTCTTCACACCCCAACCATTCTTCGATTTGTTGATCGACATTTGAACTGGGTCCAAGTGTAACTTGTCTACTAGTACTTGGTACTAAATTTCGCTGCTCCAGTACTCTACGTCTTTTTCTAGGCAGTTCTATATCATCCATCCTTTATGTTTGCAGGTACACGCTATAATAAACCACAAATAACAATTAAACAACACTGACAAAAAAGTTACGTAAGTGGTGACGTAGGGCCTGAGAGGCCCCAGAAAAACTTTAAATACGCATAACTCACTGAATTCGCTCCCGCCAACACTATTATCCCTGTCTACGGCGTGGGCGCAACTAAACTTGAAGCTACTGAGACGCACAAACCCGGGACGCGCGGGGAAAGGGGTGAAATAACGTTTCGTTAGTGCTCTCGGGCCTGTGAGGCCCGACGTCACCAGTTAAAGGTTAAGTAACATTCCATATACCGCATAGGTACCTAATATCAGCGAAATACCTAAAAAGGACGTGAAGTATATTAAATTATCTTATTTTGGTAGTGGTATAGCAGTAAAAATATTTTTTCGAAATTTCCCGGGAATTCCCGGGAATTCCCGGTTCCGACTTTGAAACTTCCCGGGATTCCCGGTTCCTCGAAAAGGACCCGATTTTGGAATCCCTAGTACCTACATACCTCTACCTATATTATTATATGTATTATTCGGAAAACTTACGACTTGGTCTGTGTATTGGTACCTATACCTACTTACCTACCTACCTACCTACCTACTTATGTTTTAGGTAGTACATTGAGATCTTCAAAAAAAACAAGATCCGTCAAGTGCGAGTGTAACTCGCGCGCCGAGGGTTTCGAACGTTTGTCAACAAATATGTAGGTACCAAAAGTACCGGTTAGAGACTTCGGAATTTAACGGATACCTAAGAATAGTAGGTACCAATACCAACAACCTACATTTCAGATAGATCTTTCTGCATGCTTCGGTTAAAGTGGGTAATGGAAAATTGTTCAACTTTTTTCTAAATATTTCAAAAAGTATGAAACCTACAAAAATTTCAAATACTATTTTGAAATGTACAAACTGATACCTTTCATTTGATACCCCACATGACCCAGTGGTATCTTTTAAAATTTCGGCATCACAATTTGTATGGAAAATATTCATTTTAATTTTTCATTTATTATCATTTATTTTTCTTTAAATCTGCACAGGCGCACTAAATGTATTATTATTTTAAATTTCAAGTCGATAGCTGCAGTAGTTGCCGAGTTATTAAGGAGGGAAAAAACGACAGACAAAGCGAGACCATAAGGGTTTCGAAACCGATCTTTGATCTTCGAAACCCTAAAAACGATTATGGATGTCAGCGAAAAGGAAAAATAAATAAATAATAATAATAATTCTAAAAATAATAATTCTAATAATAATAATAAGCATCGTCAGGAAGTTCCTCTCTTAGCAGCCCTAGTCACCGGCCGCTTGAGCCTAGCTTCACGGCCACCGAAGATATATTCATTAGATATATTTACCGTTTTGATATATTTTTTGTAGAATAGTTTTATAACATTTTATTTTCTTAAAAAATGTATTTTGTAAACGAGATTAAAGAATAAATGAGTGTATAATAATAATAATAATTTAAAAAATAATTATTCATTCCTTCAACTTCAATAATTTACGCAATGTATGACGATGCGATTATCGATGCATTATTGTATATTCTACCCTACCTGCCTACAGGCATACCTACTACTTACCTATTCGTGCCTATTCTGTATTACCTTACCTACCTATTGTAAATTATTGCATCGACCGACTACGTACTAAGTACTAAATAGTTCCTATTCTGTGCTGACACCGAGCACACGCACAGGCTTCACTCCCTACACACACAGCCACAGCTTTGCATTTTGATGGTTAGACGCGCTTTCTCACTCAAGCCGGCTTTTGACTATGGGATATAATATAAATTACATCTTGTGCTATATATTACATCCCGCGATTGCTATTCACACTGTAAGATATATATTTTGGAGCACACAATGATCAGTTTACACGTCTGCACACGAACGCCAACATTCAAACGGAGGGCGAAGCGGGGGAGGCGCGGTTCCGGGGCCGTGAGGTAAAATATACACCTTCAAATGACCTTCAAATATCGCTCACTCGGTCGAAAAAATATTTATAGTTTGGGATGTAATATATATTATAGCACAGTGTAAACGGTGCCATAGAAAATGTATGGTGAGCGATAAAATATTATATCTCAGGATGTAATATATATTATATTATATCCCATAGTGAAAGGCCGGCTTCATAACGCGCCCCATTTCATTCGACATAAAACAACAACAAATCCGCATGGGCCGGCCGCTGAGATTTGGGAGAGGTTCGTAGCCTTCTTAAGTCATCAGCACATAATACCTACCTAGGTCATCACATCTGGGATCCATTCTATGATGCCCACCTTATGTGGGTACCTACCCTATAAAGCTAAGTGGAACTTGCTGTAGGATTATAAAATAAGTACCTATCACTAAAGTCGGTACGGTAACACAATAATACATACGACGACAAACATTCATCAAGTCTGTTCTAAAATTAAATAAACCCTAGGTTTGACGCTTCTTAGAAAATTACAAGTAAATGTTCTCACTACTAGATGGCGTCATTAAAATATCGCATGAGTCGACATCTAGTAGTGGAAGGTGGTACTTTTTCATTCGTTCTTGCGGGCCAAGACTTGCGCCATCTAGTGAACTTATAACAATAACTGGTTGGCCCGCTCAAATCTCGCCCGAAGCGTGTCCCATTTTTTACTATGAGATGAGGCATCTGTACTAGTATAGTATTATAATATCTGTGACCTAAGTTAAAACACTGCTCTAAGTTGCTTTTAGCTGGGCTGGGTGATCATCATAGTATATCATACTTATTTCTGTCTCAGGTAATTCTTGATGTTTTTGTTACAAAAATGTCAAGGTTTCTTTTTCACTTCTGTACTAGCTGCAAGAGAATCAAATAGCACTTTGTTTGGCTCAATATAACAGTACATACTATGTTTGTGGTATAAAGAAAACTTATAATTGTAATATCTTATAAATAAATTAATAATGCAGGACCATTCACGAAGCATTATCTAGCACCAAGATAAGCAGAGCTTGTGTTACAAGTACTAGATGACTGATCTTAATACGCTACATAGATAGATTTTTTTACTGTACATAGAAAACATCCAAAACACCTGGAAAAAATATCTGCAGATCGTACAAACATTTGTCCCGAGGCAGGAATCGAACCCGCAACCTCCTGCGTCGCAGCCGGACTAGGATTGATTACTCACTTGATATCCTCCAAGATATCCTCATATTCCTCTTCATCACGCAGCTCGTCCGGAGTCACCATGTTGAGTAGACAGAGCACCTCAGTTGCCGGACCGGCGCCGGCGAGCGTCATTCCAGCCACTTGGAGCTGGACCGGCGCCGCGCCGGTCATCGCTGACGACAAATACATTGCTGCGATTGGTTAATCAGGTAGTCAATATTCGGATTGCTTTCATTAGGTACATGGTTATACAGGGCATATAAAGACTTAATACTAGTTTACACATGCAGTGCGTTATTTATCTTACTGGGTCGCTCAGTTTGCATAGTGTAAAAAGAGATGCAGAAAGAGCGCTGTTGACAAATAGTTCTCTGTCAGAAGAGTACAAGCTGAAATCAACTTTATTGCGTTGTTTGCTAAGCTAGAATCTAAAATTAAGTATTTTTTCCAGGCCCTGATCTATAGGCCAGAAAACGTAATGTGTAAAACGGCCTTAAGGCTGAACGAGTCGGTCATCTCTCCATACAAACGTGGAAGGGTAACTACAACGCTGCTTGATGTTTACCATCCAAAACTAAGGATAATATCAATTTATCCCGTCATTATCTATGTCTGTAAGCACCCGAAACCGTAAAAAAAGTATTAATAAAAAATACTAATAAATACAATAAAAAAAAATTTTAAAAGATACTCTCAATAGTTTTTCTGTAATAAAATAACCCTTGTGCTAAGTCTTTTCCAATTTTTATACGCGACTGTTTTACGAATAAATTTATTTGCCTCTATCAAACGCGCGAGAATATCTAATATGTCAGATGAGATGGCATACATTCAGGCCGCGCCCACTGATGAGTTGGACCGGACGACTCATGCAGCCTTAACATAAACAACAAACAAATAGGTATAAAGACGCAAACATTATTATTGAAACGCGACGCAACGTATTCATTCGAGCATTTCGTCGCGTCTCGTCTGGTGTTTATAAGTTAAGTGAATCTGGTAATAGCTACGGTAATAGAAAATTAATACGATTTAATTCAGCTCAATGCGCATCGCGTTTCGTCTGGTCGCGTGGCGTTTCAATAGTGTGTTTGCACCTTAAACAAACGCTCGGAATATTTATTCTATTATAAGTAGCAATTTCGCTACTGCGTGTCGGTTTTAAGAGACTTCCAGACGTGTTTTAGCACTAACAACAACAGCTTGGACAGCAGACCCGACCATGGCATAGCGATAGTCTCGACGTGTAGTAATCATTTACATGCTACGGTTCTATTCGGGGTGGAAGTTAAAGACTATTAACTAAGTTAGGCTATGTTCTAAATGTACGCCAAATATCATCTTGATCTGTTCCAGTAGTTTTGGAGATCCTAGGTAACAAAATATCACATCTCACAAACTTTCGACTTTATAATTGTGCAGGCAGGTAAATTCGTGGTAGCTTAACTAAAACTACCTAGAATGATGGTTTTAAATTCAAGAGATTAATACTAAATGAAATAATTTGATTGAAATCAAAAATTATATCCCAAAAAATTTTAGACTTTGACGCGACTGAAACCCACATCACCCCCCCGAGTCCGAGGGTTTAAGCACTATAATAATAACAAAAACCTTTTAATTTGATTGTATTAAGAAACCCGACTTCGAATCCCTTAATTTAACACTGTTTTTAAGTAATCCCTTGGGTATAAAAATTTTATGGGACCTCGGGATCGAAGAAGTTATTTTCAAAATCGGTCCACACCTAATTGATGGAGAAATTCACAAACATACATAGAAAAAGACAGATACAGCTGAACATAAAACCTCCTCTTTTTTTCGAAGTAGGGTAAAAATAAAGATTGCATAGTTACCTAAAGTTGAGTTCTTTGCTCCAATACTGGCTCGCTGTACTATAAGTTTCTTGTCTCCAAGCTGCATTCCGTTCAGTCCTGCTATGGCCTGAGAAAAAAATACATTTGTATATCCTTCAACTCCTAAGGTTAGCCTACGGTTAATAAAGTGTAGCTTAGGGATTTTTATTTTACCTGGTCTGTCATAGAAATGTCCACATATTCAGCAAAGGCATATCCCTTGCTTAGTCCAGTTGATGAATCCTTCACCAAATTGAAGGCACGAAGTTGCCCAAAGGACATCAGCAGTTCTTTTACCTATACACATATAACCATGTTAGTGCGCAATCAGACAGCTAAATCAATCAAATACTTGAATAGATTTCACATTTTAAAGATAGTTGATATTTATTTGATTGGATATTGATTTACTGTTCCCATGTATTTTGCTCTCAATAAGGCTTCATTTATAAATGATTGTAATCTGACCTGTGTCTAGGCGCAAGTTAGAATCAGATGTGAATATAGGAGACTTGCCTTGAAGTGCCGATGTCTCATTCAAGTACAAGACGGTATAGATGAGAATGAGAGACAACAGTGACACGCGAGCCGCGAGTGTGCCAAATCTATGCTAGGGAGGGGCAGAAAGCAAACTATATCAGTGAATTGTTTGTGATCAGAGCGTGAGGCGCACGCTCCTCCGCGAGGGTACCTGTGGAAATTCCTGAAAGGAACAAAACAACGCGGCTCACTGCTGGCTTCAACGATGCCCTGTCAACTGTTGAATCTCGCCCTGAAATGCGGCATCTGATGCCACCTAGTGGGGTTTTCCTACTGCCTCATAGGTGTTTACAAATTATATGAAAATAATTATTTGTGAACACCTTACTAGAGGTCTTGAGATGCTCCTAAAGCTAAAATAGAAAATGTGTTGCTTTTGATTGAGAGTAGAATGGAACAGCCTTTGACCTAAAAAGATAATAAAATGCGGAGTCTGGTTACCCACCTGCAACATATAATTTTGCAAATCAAAAAAGAAATTGACAAATATTTTATAATCCAAATACTAGTTTTGAAAGTTATCAGATTAGAGACAATGCTTGGGCACTCAATATGTTAGTGACCTTGAGTTGTATCAACTACTTTACAGGCAGGCCACATTTTTTGTTTTTTGATAAATTATTAGTCCTAGATTTAAGATAGTTTCGAGTATTTCTTTGAAGTAGGTTTTTTTTTAATTATAGAAAATTCTGTGGCTCTGCCTTTTGATATATTGAAAAACATTCATGATGAAACATCACATTCAGAAGTAGGAGGCATGCCAGGGTTAGATACATTATTCATGCCAAACTCAAGACTCAATCTCATTCAGTGAAAACATCCCACATCTGAATGTGACATTTTGCAGGAAATGTTCGACATAGTCATAACATATTCAAGTGGGATATTAGGGGCACTTACTTGGTCTTCATTTAGGTAATTTGGCAAACCACCAATGAATATTTTGTGTGGTGAATCTGGAACTACTGTGCTAATTACCCCAGCTGAAAAATACAAACAAATCAATTTCCTTTTCAATTCATTTTTTGACATGAATGACTTCTTGAATGTATCTGCTTCTTGAATGAAACTTACCAGGCACATTGATAGATGGATTCTCAGTGCCCGGCATAGGCTGATAATCATGTGGCCGTCTTATCTTCAAGCTCTGCCCTTTGAAGTTAATACCATCAAAAGCCATGGCCTGTGTTGTCTCATCAATAGATCTAAACTCCAGGAATGCGAAGTTCTTGTCCAAATTAATTTGACAAGCCAGTACCGGGTTGCCGGCAGCTTGCGCCAATCCAGAAAGATGCATTTGCTGATTGAAAAATTCCATGGTTTCTTCTTCAGTGACACCAAATGGAATGTTGCCGACGTACAGCCGTCTCGCTTGACGAGTGATAGTGGAGCCTACCACTGGCACGGCCGCTTGTGGTGTATCGGCGACGATGTTGGCCGGGATCTGACCAGCAGCCTGCATAGCCTTGTACTGAAGAGGTGTGATGTGCTCGAAACCCGGCGGCGGCACATCCCAATACAGAGAAGGCTTACGGCGACGGGACCTCTTGCTAGCTGGGTTTGGTGATTTAGATCGGCTTCTCTTCTTTTCTCTTCGTTCATTGCGTTCTCGTTGAGGAGATCGTGATCTAGAGCGGCGCCTTTCGCCTCGGGAGCGCGATCTGCGTCGGCGTTCTAACAAAATAGAAGATGTTGATTTAGGACATTTGAGACCAATCAGAGTCATTTATTTAACAGAAAACTTACCTTTATCTTCGCCCATTTCTGTAAACAGTTATTTCTACGCAGTAAATCTCAATTGAACCACGATTTCGATTTTTCGCATCACCTCACCAAAGTAAAATGGCGCTGGTTGGCAGCCGCGCGCGCATAAACAAAGGTAGAACCATAGATAAATAATACGACGAGCGTTTTTATGTGCGCTCTAAAGCCTCCACACACAGAAACCGAGGCCAGCAGTTTAATGATTTATTTGTTAGTAAATTATTAATTACATGTTAGTTACAGAAAAATACTTGCGTCTATTGCAATCAGTTCTAAAGGCCCTTTCTCATAATTTTTAATGATAGTACCTACCTACTTATCATTTTGTCCATCCTTATCCGTATATCAGCATTAGTGACACCATAGAGCTCCATAGAGCAGTTTAGATAAGAGAATATCGTGACTGACACAGTCAAAAGCTTTTGACACGTAGAAAGAGTATGCTATAGAACACGCGCAAATGCTATCGCATTCACACATAAAGAGAGAACGACTTATGCCTAAAACCTAAGAAGAAATGAGATAGAGCGAATGGCTTGCTATCACTTTCTCGCGTGCCGGTTTTTTCATTGTTTAGCAACTCTAGTTGCTAAACAAATTTCCTACACATCGACGGAGCTCGACACGAGAATCATCGAAATTGTTGTAAAATTTTGATTTCTAAGTATAAATGTGAATAAAGTGTTCCTGTGGACATTCCCGCACCTAAAAACAATAAAAACTAAAGGCAACAATGGTGCGGTGCTGTGTTTTCGAATGTACAAGTGACAGTGAAGCAAAAGTGCCGAATTTATCATTCCACTCGTAAGTACAAGTTTTTTTCACTACAAAAAGGTTCAAAATTTACAGATTCATAGATTTACATGAACAATTAAGAGGTACAAGGCTCAAAAGTTATGTTTTATGAAAATTTTAATTAATATAACCTAACATTGCGAAAATTTAGGGTTGCCTGCACTCGACAATAAAATTCCCCAAATGGCGCGTTGAAATATTTTTGAATACGTACATAACGAGAAACATTATCTTAAAACTAGTTTATGCCCGCGGCTTCGCACGCATTGTTTCTATGGAAACGTTTAAGGGTGTGATTTATATCCCATAGGAACTGATTTATGGAATAAAAAGTATTTTAGAATTAGATACCTGTATGCAAAATTTCAGCCGATCCTTTCAGTAGTAAGTAGCGAAAGTTTGGATGGATGAATGAATGGATGTTTACCTCACATCCATTCATCCATCCATCCAAACTTTCGCATTTATTATTTAAGTGTCATGTTTTTATTTGTTACAGATTTCCTGCAGATAAACATCTACGTTTGCGTTGGAAAGAAGCAACGGGTTGCAAAGATTGGGGACCCAAAATATAGTCCAAAATTTGTAGTAAACATTTCTATGAAAATTTATTAATAAAAATGAAACAGCGAACTTATCTTTTCCCTCATGCTGTTTCAAGGCTGGTACGTAATATATATAAAAAGAATGAAAGTCTGTTTAAGACTCTGAGAAAGTTTGTCATACATAGTTTGTATTATAATCTACCTTCCAAACAAATATAGAAATAACCAATCAAAATATTTAAATATTGGGTAGTATTACTTTTATATAGGGTGTAACAAAGAGTAAGGACCAAACTTTAGCTTCGATCAAAGAACACAGGAAAATATGAAAATTTAAAACAAATAAATAAAAACGAAATTATCACTAGACTGGGTAATGAATGAATGACTGTTGTCATTTGCTTATTATCATAGAACCGAGGAAAAATGCATTTGTAAGACCTACCTATCACATCTAAGAGGCGTTGTCCGCTGCGATGACGTCGCGGGTCGTTGAACTCCACGGTCAACGACCCACGACGAAGGTGTTTTGTGTTTTAAAGGAGTTGTAAAGAGGTACGTAGGACTTTTTAGTTTATTTTACCTGAAAACAAGCACAACACTTAGTTTACTTTTTTTTCGAAACTATTTGGGAATTTTTCTTCGGTTCTATAATCAAGTCGGAACCCACCCATGAAAGTTAAGTGATACTTTTTGTTACAACCTGTATATTATTCATAATTAATAATTATGATTCAATATTCTTACATACCATATAGATTTAATTTGAGAAAATTAAATCTGAGAATGTAAAAGAAATGCAATCCAGTATAAAAATAATAAATTTTATTTAACTAAAGACTATGTGATTTGATTAAGAACATATTGAAATAATCGTCTTAAAGACTGATCATACATACTTATTAATTATAACAGAATATATATTAAATATATTATAATAAATATTTGGATTAGTAGGCAGGAATGTTGGTAATATTGTGGTGTAAAAGTGTCATTTAATTTTGATGTATTTGCACTTTTTTCTTTTTAGCTGCATAATAATTTTAAAAGTGCCATTAAATTTCATATTAAAGGTTACCTTAGCAATATCTAAACCGTAAGATTTAATTTATTATGAGAAATGTGATTTCGAAGTCTGTTGGCTAAGCCTGGTTAACGTGTAAGAATTTAATTCCCTAATAAAAATGTTATTTAATTACTATTAACATAAAACTATTGATATTATTTTTTTATATTCTAGTGTTTAAAATTATTTCTACTCGTATCGTAATAAGTGCCTATACCACCTACATAACAAAACAAAATTGATAGGTACCTAACTAAACGTTGTTTCCTTTCTAGGCTTAGTTAAATTAAATGTTTACCTATTCCCACATTCGTACCTAATTTAAGTACCTACTTATATATTTATTTACTAGAAAACTAATAACTTTACTGGAACTGGAACGATTAAACTTAACCAAATACACAAAAAAGTTAAAAGTTTGCTTTAAATCCTAACAGAACAGGATCAATAGGTTGTAAGTGCGCAAGTAATAAAATAAGACCTACCGGACCGAGGAATACCTGCAGGCTGTAACAAAAAGTAAGGACCTAAACACACCAGTACTTAAAACATTCACTACAAAGGTCAACCAAGGTTTGGTGGAATTTCCTGTTCTGAATTTGTACACCCAAATTTATGAACTGGAAAATCGCAAATCCAATCCACCAACAGAGACATGAAATAAGAAACCTAAAATCGGGGTAATAAAATTGCATGGCAACACTTTCCCCCCACCACCTTGCAATCTTTGGTCTTGCTCATCGGCACGCTTGCCAAACATCTGGTTATATTTAATCTGTGTTTTGACAGGTCACAAAATATTCCCTAGATATCTTAGAATCAAGAGAGCTATGTATATCACCAATTAGTTCCGCCAGCAGTAGTTGATAGTCCTTTACGGAATCCATATTGATTTTTATTTAATATTTTGTGTTAATGTGTGCTTTGTGCGTACTTTGCTTGTCTACTGAAAATAAGTTTTTCAACAACCTTACCTTACCTTTTAGATAGTAACGCTATGGGTCTATAGTTTTGTGCGTCATGCATGACAATTTCCTTTTTTGTTTCGTTGTCGTGGTGCTGCCATAATATTTCTCCAGTCTTCGTATCAGCATTAAAAAATTTATGCATTTTGGGATGGGGGGCGGCGCCCCCCTTTCCCAAAATGCAAGACAGCAGCGATTTACACATTTTCAATGTATAGGCTGTAAAGTTTTTGCCGCCCTTGCCTCTACAATTGTCATGTCCTAGATTATGTTTACAATTTCGTTGAAAAAGCACGAGAAATAGAGTTAGAGAGTATATTTCTGACCTAATCAAAGTAATCAAAGTATCATGGGTTCGCATTTACTTACTCTATACAGCATAGATCAGCAGGCGCGGTCGCAGCCCAAGACTTTGGGGGGGTGTCACAATTGGTCAGGGCCGATGCCCCAAAGGAATTCCTTTTTGTGTGCAGAACCCCACAGAAAACCAGGTAACGTTATCGGCGAGCGGAGCGAGCTGCGATTTTTTTAAAAGTTTTTAATAATTTTTTGCGGTGGTAGGCAAACTCGTCTTAACAATGCGTTTCTGCACAGCCTCGGCGGTGCGACCTGCAGAGGCGCGCTACACTGGGATCAAGAGGCACGTCTGCGACTTGGGCAATGAAAGTGTTAAACAGGTGACGAGCACTGTATACAGAAAAAGATAAAATACTATCAGCGAGCGGAGCGAGCCGCGAAATGTACCTAGTGGTTCCGTAAAATTTTTTGCAGTGTTTTTCTTATTGACCGCAAACACGACATCTCGCCCAACCCTCATCTCTAACATGTAAGTTTAAGTAATGGCGAGCGAAGCGAGCCTAGAATTTTTTTGAGATTTTTTCTGATGTTTGGGGAAAAGTAACCAAGAGAGAACCTACCTATAAGTATCTTAAAGAAGAGGCACTAAGTCTTCTAAAAGTGGCACCACTTGCAACTGACCCTGAATATAATATGTACCTAGTAGAGCCTAAGTAGATGGTGATTTCTTTTCCAATGTATCCACTCTTAAATTAAATCATTACTTTTCACTTTTCTACAGTAGGCAGAAATATAAGGTAGGTAGATAAATAGATACTAGGAATACCTATGTACACTAAGAAAAAAATTTTTTTTGGCCCTTACTTATTGTAATTAACCTTAGTTTTAACGTTTTTGAGGTTAAGTTTCTTAGTTTTGATAAGAGTTATCGAATGGCGAAATCAGAAGAACGAAATTCGAAAAATAAATACTATGTCCGCATAATAGCGATCCGGGACCACTGTGCGCTGTGCGAAGATTTAAATGAAACTGAACATGATTCCTTCTATTTTTAAAATTTTAGCTGCTTTGTTGAACGCTATTTTCCATTAGATAAATTAATTTCATTATGTAATGTAGATACTTAATGAATTTATTACAACACCCATTTTCACCCGGCAGAACGGGTGATAATGGGTTAAAATCGGGTTAAAACCCAAATCACCCGGTTATAACCCAAGTGGGAAGAATGGGTTTTTTACCCATTACCCATCTCTAGTGACATCTCAGAGTAGAAAAACGAGTCGAGTGAGAGGGCTTGAAAGTAGTAGTTTGTCCTTGTCTAGCACGTTGCAACATGGTGTAGTGTAGAGTGTCCATGAAACAAACAATACGATGGATGGCATAGGGCTTTAGAACAAAGATTCTGTTAAACTTACTTCTGGAATATGTGCTTTTTAAAAAGCTGTCCAATTACGCAGCAACATTACCTTATGAATGTTAGACACCTGTTTGCAAATCTTTTGCGTACTATGCAAGTAGTACGTAATAATGGCTAGCAGACAATGAATACTACTACTACAACATATTAGAAACTTAATTATCAAGTTATTACCTATGTCATTTTAATGTATAATTTTTTAAAAGAACAAGTTTCTTTGCCAAAGACATCAGTTTCATTAGAATGTATAAAAAGTACAGATGTATGGACATCCTTCTAGAAAGATATGAACTACTACTTTGGGGCATCTCACTCGGCTCGTTTTATGAAACGCTGCGTGCGCTGCACAGTCGGACACAAACATCACACGTCACCATCACGTCAAGCGGTCACTCCACTCAACCGCACTCAACCGTCAAAGCGAAAGCAGGCAGACGGCGCAGTACTCTGTGCGGCCGGTAGAGGGAGACGCGCGGGAGTCAGTCAAGGAAGGAAGAAATTCAAAGTGGATTTTGTAAACAGCGAGCGATTATCAAAGTGAAAGTTGGTACTTACAAAGTGTGATTTTTCTAAATTGTGATATAGCTAATAAGTTGTGTGAATAGAGGGAACATAATTGTCTATTTGCCTGTCGCAATTTAATTCCGTTAGAGGACACTCCTAAAAAATGGTGAGTAATACGAAAAGTGTACAAAATTGTATTTGTTTGCTGTGTATACATAAATGTTTTATCTCTTTAGGACATCCAAAATAGTAATGGAGATTTGAGGAAGAGGTGGAACACGTCACAGAGCGAAACTTTAGAAAAACTTGATGATGGCGCTGAGAAAAACAAACCAGAAGTTACTACGAATATAAAAACAATCGCGCTTATATTTGTATCTCTGCTGCTAGATTTATTAGCTTTTACTATGATATTGCCGCTACTGCCTTCACTCATGGACTACTACAACAAGGAGGAAGGACAAGGGAATGGATTATACGCCTGGCTACTGCAGGCAGTTAGAGGGTTTCAAAGGCTCACGGGCGCGCCGGACCGGTTTGTTTCCGTGTTATTTGGGGGCGCTCTGGGCTCATTGTACAGCTTCCTTCAATTCCTAACTAGCCCGATAGTTGGAAGCCTCTCAGATGCCTACGGAAGGAAGCCCATGTTATTAATATGTTTGGTAAGTTTTTTAAAACCACTTTAATACCTACTACTATAATTGAACTTCTGGGGCTACCCACAGCTTGTTTCCATCCAAAAATAGATGATCTAGCCTTCAAATATTCTACTTCAGATGGAATAGGATATCTTAAAACATTACCACATTCTTATTTTATCAAATGAGAAGGAGATAAGAAGAAAACTGATTGTAATATTTTGTATCTCAATTGCTGATAAACGATTTTATCACAAGATCTGCAACTTGACCCATTTAACATTTTAAATGCATACAAAAAATACAACAATGTTGATATCATGCTCTTACAAAACATGTTACATTAAACCTAAAAGGTAAATTATTATTTTTTAATTTATTTGGGAAACATACAGAGTAAAATAAACCTAAAACTCAAACCAGCAAAGTTTCTACCATTAAATGAAACAATAACAAACAGTTCAGAGCTCAATATGCAATTAAAAACAATTATCTCAAATACCTAAAGAATTCACCTAAGAAAACTTATAAAGGACAAGAAAAACAAATATTACTTATAAACATAATAATAAGTTAATGCCTGTTGGCCCAACCTAAAGTGAAAACTGAATACAAGATCTTGTGTTTACATCCTTTTCCATTTATTCATTATGATTGCAATGGAAATTACTGTAAAATTGTTTCAAGGAGAACAAAACTAGTTTGATTGAAAAACCTTACTGGAGTGTTCGATTGCTAGATTTATGAAATGGTGGATAAATGGACTGTAGATTTTTTGTTAATGAATGTTTGTGTGACTCCGAAATTGCGAGACACGAATGCAACGAAAGTGATTACAATCTTGGAGCGAGAATATGAGAGTAGGCGTGAATTGCGTGAATGAGGTGCATCGAGGGTGTTACGAAAAACCACTAACCTTTGAATCAGAGGCGCGTAGCAGTATTCAGCTCTTTCCAGAGTTCCTCGGGGCGTCACGGCTAAAACTATACCTTGGAGATCTGTACTTCACTGGGCGGGCAAGCTTAGCGTTAGCTTAGAGGGGCCGGTCGGAGCAGTAGAGCTAATATGTGGAGTCTCGTACAGCGTCGAAATTCACGTCAAACGCAAACAATTACACGCACCGCACAAATCCGTATCGTATTCTTATGATAATTACAACAACGACAATAAATTATAAATACACCGAAAATAATAACGTAAAAATGTGTACTTTCAACTCGACTTTCCAAGAAGGAATGACATTATTTATTTCAAATCGCGGGAAAACCTAACGGTCATAAATGTACGCGGCGTGAGAAATGTCAGAGTCACGAATGTCAGATACGTCAATGACAAGTCGCAGCGTTACCTATAAAAAGGTGATAGCCAATTCTGAACATTCCGACCACCAAAATGCGCAGTATTTTCCGCAACTTAATAAAAAAAAAAGTATAATTAATCAATTTATAGAATTATGATACGAAACAATTTATCAACAAAAAAAAAAACAAATTTACAATTAACATAGCTAGATTTACCTAATCCTTTCAGCTAGAATTAGGTGGACTGGGCATCAGGTTCGATGTCCTCGTTCATGGGAAGGACACACAATTTGACCACAGGCCGTTTGCATTCTCCTGAAGCCGTCCTTAGAGTAACTACTCGGCAAACATTATCGGCTCCAAGATGGAGCTGCGTTACCCGACCGAGTTTCCACTTCATCGGACTGCATTGCTCGTTGGCAATGAGAACCAGAGTTCCAAGGACTATATTTTCTCGCGCATCCACCCATTTATGTCTCTGCTGCAGCGTGTGCACATACTCGAGGTGCCATCTCTGCCAGAAGTCCTGGTGCATTCGTTGGATGAGCCTCCATCGACGAAGAGGACTTACGTGCTTTTCTAGGATTGGTTCCTCAGGCAGAAGAGTCAAAGGCTCAAGTGTAAGAAAATGACCTGGGGTCAACGCCGAAAAATCATTTGGGTCGGAGCTTAGTGGTGAAAGTGGCCGTGAGTTTAACAAGGCCTCGATTTGAATCAGCAGCGTGTTAAACTCCTCATAAGTCAGGCGTTGCAAACCAACGACACGAGCGAGGTGAGTCTTAACCGATTTAACTCCTGCCTCGACTAGCCCCGAAAAATGTGGGCTACCAGGAGGGTTAAACGTGAACTCCACCTTCTCGGCCTGCGTCGCCTGCGACATTAAGTCTTTTAACAGGTTACTTGCTCCGACAAAGTTCGTCCCTTGATCAGATACCAATCTAGAGCAACGACCTCTACGAGCTATAAATCGCTTCAAACATGCCAAATATGCCTCCGAAGTGAGTTCTGATGCGAGCTCCAAATGGATTGCTTTGGTGGCTGTGCAAACAAAAACACATACATACGCTTTGTATGTTCTGACGCCACGACCACGACCAAGGGCTATGTCAAACGGCCCTGCGTAGTCCACTGAAGCCGATGAAAACGGTTTCAGTTGACTTAGACGATAACACGGTAAATTTCCCATCCGGGGAGGTGCGGACAGTCGTGGTTTTGCACGGAAGCATTTGACGCAGGATGACACCACGGAACGAATTGCTCGCTTTGACGAGAGGATCCAAAAATCCTGTGCGAGAAGACTCTGTAATGTCTGCGGTCCTGGATGTAAAAATTTCCTATGGTACTCGTCGATTAGTAGATAGGTCAGACGGTGAGTTCGAGGAAGCAGCAGCGGATGCTTCTGGCTGTAACTCAGATCGCTATGCACGAGGCGGCCGCCCACCCTGAGCAACCCATTGGCATCTACGAAAGGACATAATTTTCTTAAGACTTTGGGGAGCAAATTTGGGTTGCCTTTATTTAGCGCACGAAATTCTGAAGCAAACACGACTTCCTGTACATGCTTCACTAAGAACTGCAACGCATGGTTAGTTTCGACAGCCGATAAGGCGCCAGTTGATTTCACCGATGCCTTTAAATTTTTAGAGAATCGGTAACAGTAGGCGACGATATTCACTATACGCGAAAGTGACGAGAACTTGTTTAAAAGTCCGTCGACAAAACCAATATTGTTTTCTGTCATAAAAGTCAATATTCTTCGCTCCTCGAGTGCGGACTCATTGTTTGCAGCGTACGAACTTTGCGGCCATTCTTCACGAGGGTTCAACAACCAGTTCGGACCCGACCACCATGACTGACACCGGATTAAATCTTCGGGCAGTAAACCTCGCGAACCGTGATCGGCTGGATTATCGGCTGTAGGAACATGTTGCCAGAATTCGGAGGGTATACCGTCTTGGATTTCCGTAACACGGTTGGCAACAAAAGTTTTCCAACGCGACGGACAGGAATTGATCCAGGTTAATGCAACGCTGGAATCTGACCAAGCGAAGAGGGCACCGACACGATGAAGACCATCTAGGGCGAGGGTTAACGAAGACATAAGCTCAGTCAGCAAGACAGCTGCCATCAACTCCAAACGAGGGATCGAGCGTTTGCGGAGGGGGGCAACTTTCGACTTGGCACAACAAAGTCGGACCTCAGTTGTCCCGTCACTGCACGACGCGCGGCAGTAGACAACAGCGCAATAACCTCGCTCAGAAGCATCACAAAAGCCATGAAGTTGAAGAGATGCAAACGAAGGAACCATTCTCCGAGGCAGTGCCACAGCACTCAGCGACGACAGTTGGTTCTTGACCTTAAGCCATTCAGACGAAATGAATTGAGGAGCATCCTCATCCCAGTCAACACCAGACAGCCACAATAGCTGCATTATATATTTGGCAAGGAATACGACAGGAGACAAAAGGCCTAACGGATCGAAGATCCGAGCTATGTCTGACAAGATGGACCGCTTTGTACACCTCTTTTCGAGCGCAGCTGTTCTGAATGTGAGCTGGTCTGCGGTGGGAATCCATAACATTCCGAGGATTTTCAAGGACAAATCCTGAAGGTCTTCAAAGTTGCACATCTTTTCCGAGTACAACTCGGACGGCGGCAAGTCGCGGAGGAACTCTTTAGAGTTCGAAGTCCATTTTCTCAAGTGTAGACCGGCGGATGACAGAATTAGCGTAAGATCACGACGAATTTGAATCGCATTCTCCACCGAGTCTGCTCCCGAGACAACATCATCCACATAAGTGTCCCGCTGTAACACCGATGCTCCAAGGGGCAAACGGGGTGCAAACTCGGACGCCAGACGAGACATGCACCAAAGAGCCTGGTACGGCGCACACGAAACCCCATATGTGACCGTAAGTAGCCTGAAATCGCGAATAGGTAAGTCAGCAGATTCGCGCCATACTACTCGTTGGTAATCAGCATCATCAGGGGTTACCAGGAATTGACGATACATTTTTTTTATATCTCCCGTGAAGACCACTTCGTGCCATCGAAAACGTATCAAAATATCAAAGATGATTTTTTGGAGTTTGGGACCTGGCAACAACACGTCATTCAACGACCTACCCTCAGCATCTTTGGCGCTAGCATCGAACACTGTTCTTAGTGGCGTGGTGACTGATTCTGGGCGCAGGATACCATGGTGAGGGATATAGTAGAAAGGACCGACATTGGTGGTAGGAGGCTCCACTTCCTCCATATGACCACTCTCCAGATAATCTTTCATAAAGTCGACGTACGCTGACTGGAACTGGGCGTTCACTTTAAATTTACGCTCTAAGTGAAGGAACCGTTTCACAGCAATATCGCGAGAGTTAGAGAAGACTGGTTTAAGTTGAGGATCAGCAAAGGTCAGCGGGACAACCAATCTTCCCTCAGAATTTCGATAACTATTTGCTTCCATAAGCCTATCGCAAGCCACTTCAGTTTTCGAAAAGGCTACTGGTCTGGGCGGCTCGACACTTTCCAATTCCCAGAACCTTTTTATTGAGTTGTCTAGTGACAGGTTGGACACAAAAAAACAATTTTTACGACTATTGGCATTGTTGCCAAGGCGAGCGAATCCGGTGCCAATAGTGCACTCGCCCATCACTATCCACCCGAAGATAGTGGGGATAGCGACGGGTTGACCTGATGCACCCTTAACCAAACCAGGTCTGAGTGCCGACGCCAAAATGTTGACACTTACAAGCATGTCAACAGGCCCTGGTTTATAAAAACTAGGGTCGGCAAGATCCAAGCCATCTAAATGCTCCCATGATGAGGTATCAATAAAACCAGGTGGCATGTCGTGACAAATAGTCTGTAGCACAGCAGCTTCCACAACCAAATTGCTTGAGAAGTCCTGACTCTTGGGACTCAATTCACACATAACCGATCCAAGTGTTCTGGTAGAAGCTCTGCCAATTCCATCGACAGATTGGGCTTTTGGGCTCAGCTCTAGTCCCAGCCGGCGTGCGCACGACAAGGTCATAAAATTACAAGCGCTGGCGCTATCCAGCAAGATTCTAATTTCAACAAATTCATTATTATTATTTTTTGCCAAAATCACAGCGGTAGAAAATAATGAATCGGTACTGGATGAATATGCGGCCAGAGCCACTGGCGGTGCCAATTCTTGGGATGTAGTGGAGATAGGAGCAGCTTCATCAAAATGCAACAAAGTATGGTGCCGTTGGCTACATTTTCCGCATGTTACTTTAGAGCTGCATTTTTTGACCGAATGTGCAGGCTTTAGGCACAAAATACACAGTCTCCTTACCTTCACATCCCGGAACCTATTTGCTGGGTTCAATTTCAGAAACTCCGGACAATTTTCTGGACCATGGCCTTCATTGGGGCAGAACTCACAAGTGGAGTCGGGGGATACAATTAATGATGTCCGATTTTTTGGTGCTGGCTTAGAGGTTGCGGGTGGCCCATGGCAGTTTTCTAGAGCCCGAGCACGTTTGTCCAAAAACTCCATGATGTCTTCGAACAGCGGAATGTCAATATCCGGGCTAAGTTGAAGCTCGAACGCTTCCCGAGTAGCCCCATCCAGCTTTGACCATACCAACTGAAACAGCATGAAATCCTGACTTGGAAGGGTGTACCTTGACAGTATGGCCAAATTCTCTGTGAATGTCCGATGAACCCGTTCCAACTCCGAGGCACTTTTATTCTTCACCAACTCACATTTTAATAACTTTTCATAGTAGGTGTTGGCAATGGTTCTCTTCCTATCATAGTATTTGTGCAGTGCATTGTATGCTGCCATATAGTTGCTGCCTGTCAGTGGATAATTCTTTATAAGATCAAAGGCAGCACCCTGTACACTTGACAGCAAATAATGTAGCTTCTCTACATCTGGCAACTCCCTACTGTGTATGAGCGAGTCGTATAGCTCCTTAAAAGACACCCAGTTCTCAAACCTTCCATCAAATGGCTTTAAAACTATCTTGGGCAATTTTGCCAACATACTGCCATTCTGGATAGTTGGTTTGTTTATCTGCTCACGTATTTTTGACAACCTTGACTTGAGACCTAATAATTTCTTATCAAAAGAAATGGTGTGCGAAAATTCATTGCTACGATCTGCCTTAGACGTACCTGACAATACGTAGATTTGCGCCGAGTGAAACTCTTTACTAATTATGTTGAGATCTTCTTCTGTTACCCCTTCGAGATCCGAGGACTCCAGAAATTCGATCCGCATATAAGAATAATCTCGAGCGATCCTGTATTTATCTCCGCCTTCGGTTTCCATTATTATTGAGTTGAGATTTCAAAAAAGTATTCTTTATCAAATGTAAACAAAACAAATACAAAGCTACGGCTATTTTGCCGTTTCCACTTCTTTTTTAGTGGCTACAACTGACGCCTATTTGTCAACCGAGCTTAGCAATACAAATAGATAAAACGAAAAAGTACATTTATGACCGTTGGATTGTTTTAAATACGTACCCTCAATATTTTTAGCGAATCTAAATAATATTGTCGGAACGGTAACTAACGACAAATTTACCGATTCCAATACTATCTTATAAACAAAACAATGATGCAAAATGAAATGATAAAGCGAAAATGAAAGCTAGTTAAATCCGGCTCGAAGGACCAAATGTTCGATTGCTAGATTTATGAAATGGTGGATAAATGGACTGTAGATTTTTTGTTAATGAATGTTTGTGTGACTCCGAAATTGCGAGACACGAATGCAACGAAAGTGATTACAATCTTGGAGCGAGAATATGAGAGTAGGCGTGAATTGCGTGAATGAGGTGCATCGAGGGTGTTACGAAAAACCACTAACCTTTGAATCAGAGGCGCGTAGCAGTATTCAGCTCTTTCCAGAGTTCCTCGGGGCGTCACGGCTAAAACTATACCTTGGAGATCTGTACTTCACTGGGCGGGCAAGCTTAGCGTTAGCTTAGAGGGGCCGGTCGGAGCAGTAGAGCTAATATGTGGAGTCTCGTACAGCGTCGAAATTCACGTCAAACGCAAACAATTACACGCACCGCACAAATCCGTATCGTATTCTTATGATAATTACAACAACGACAATAAATTATAAATACACCGAAAATAATAACGTAAAAATGTGTACTTTCAACTCGACTTTCCAAGAAGGAATGACATTATTTATTTCAAATCGCGGGAAAACCTAACGGTCATAAATGTACGCGGCGTGAGAAATGTCAGAGTCACGAATGTCAGATACGTCAATGACAAGTCGCAGCGTTACCTATAAAAAGGTGATAGCCAATTCTGAACAGGAGAGATCTAGATAATTTATTCAGTCAGTACAGAAAACTTCCAATTAGTTAGTAGTACTAGTAAGCTTACATTAGGTTTATCTAAGCACTGGGTTCTCACCTGTTTCTATTAAAATAATTGTCTTAAGGGTCCGGCGACAGATGAATTTCCCATACAAACATAGTACCAAAATGATTTGTAATTTGAGAATGTTTTCAACATGGTTTGCTATTATTTGTATAAGAATTGTATTTATTTAGGTTCCTGCCACAAGCTTTTTTCTAAATACTTATCTACACAAATACGAAGAGAACATGTAGGCAGGGCTTCATATACCGGTAAAATTTTCGTACCGTTACTTCGCCCAACACTAGGTAACGTTACCAAAACAGGTAACGTTATTTTTTTTAACGTTACTTTTGTGGCATGATACCGGTAAATGAATATAGCGTTACATTTACTTTTATCGGTAAATTAAACGTTAATTAACGTTATATTATTATTGATACTAAACAGTTTTCTATCTCTTTCTTTGATTTTCGATGTTCTTTACGAGCAGTTGACCCCAGTTGCAACAAGAAACAGGCGGCGGCGTTTGATGCTTCAGTATTGAGCGTTTGAGGAGTTTGAGGCGTTTAATTAAAAAAATTACTTGTTACCTTGAGTTGGTTGGATTGTAACACGAGATATTTTGTGAAAAAATGGTAAGTACCTACCTAATTTTGTATACTAAGTCAGTCAGTCAAGCTCAACTATAGTGCTGGAAGTTATATGCAAGTTAGGAGAGTATTTTCGCTTCATAAGTTACTACCTACTTATTTGTGCTAGTGGGAATCATACCAAACTACTAGCTACCACTGTAGTAAATAGGCTTGCTTGGTTTAATAAAGCAGGAGGACCAAATTCCACCTAGCTAGTTAAAACGGGTGCGATGATTATGATAGATACAGCGGCTATAACTAACATAATCATAGTTCCCGTTTTACATAGCTAGGTGGAATATGGTCCTCCTTACCTCTCTTATTGATAATCCTATACAGGGTGAATTTTTGAGACGGGACAGTAGGTAAGGTCAGGTACCTTTACCGCTTTAGTAACAGGAAAACGCTTTTAGGAGACTATCCATAAATTTTTAAGATATTCTGAACTGCATTTACAGATTTTGGAAAAAATGTACAGTCAGCAAGAAATTGGTCATTTTACACAAAAACTTTTTTTGATGCCGATCGATCCTGTTTCTTATAAAGATCAAAAGTCTCTATTGGACCGACTGAGGTTTGAGTACTAGGAATGTCAGAAATCGCAAAAAACCATTTTGGAAAAAAAATACAGTCAGCAAGAAAATGTCTTGCCGACTGTAAATTTTTTCCAAAATCTGTAAATGCAGTTCAGTATAATATCTCAAAAATTTATTGATAGTCACCTAAAAGCGTTTTCCTGTTACTATAACGGTTAAGGTACCTGCCCTAACTGCCACGTCTCAAAAATTCACCTGTGTATAGTATTTTAAGCAATAGCAGTTTTCCATTAGAGATGGGTATCAACTATTTTTTTTATCATGTAACCTTCATTTATTACATTCTAATAACTAGGTATTTTACTATTTCAGAAAATGTCCAGAATCCAAAAACCAAAAAAATACGTTTGGCGGGAAAGGAAACAGGATTAGGTGACGCCTTTGTTCAAAAAATACGAAAGCGGTGGCATTTCGTTACCATTTAAATAAAATTCCTAAGGAAGAGGTAGAAAACCTATGGAAAGAAGTTTTAGAAGTTTTTAAAAAATACAGTGAATAAAAATAATATTCTAAAAAAGATTTTTGTAAGTTTTATTGAGATAAAAAAATATCAATCAAATCACCATTATTCATCATATTAACTTATACTTAACAAAAGCTTAACATATATTTTTTTATAATCCTCTTCTAATCTTTTAAGGCGAAGACTAGGGGCGATAGTGGCGCCACTACATATTTAATTTAATCATTACGTTATACAAAGACTAGTCTAGTAGACGATACCTATCATACGCTTTTTTTTAATGTATCAGTAATAGTTTTGTATGGTATTATTTAGGCAGATACATGTTTCAAGAGTTTAGTTCCTATTGGTGGCCACCGCTCTCCAAACAAGGTATCTGACTAAATAACACAAAACAAAACTATTACAGATAGATACATTAAATACGTGCTACGCTACGTGCGTTGTAGGTATGGTACTAATGTCACTGCCAGCGGTGTGTAACACACGGACTGGACCTGACGAACTACACAGGAGACCAACAGTATGTATTTATTTATTTATTTATTTATTTATTTACGTATAAGTATGTATTTAGTAGTAGTAGTAGTTATGTAGTATAAGTTCCTACCTAACCTACTTAAACAAAAATGCTTGGTAAGGTAAGTATCTACCAACCTCCTCTCCTACCTACGAGAATATTAAGGTACATGCCCTTACTGTCCCGTCTCAAAAATTCACCCTGTATAACGGGAGGCGGTGACATCAGTGCCGGTATCACTCACACGGACTGGATCTGACGAAGTACAATGGGTTACTTTACTTCCTTCTGTAACAGAAGGAACCAACCTTTTGTACGTCGTCAGGTCCAGTCCTACCTACCTACCTAGGTATCAAGGAACAGAAGTTCTGTTCAGTTCCCTTCTTGATTGAAACCGAGCGTTGTTGTCTATGTAGATCAGGTAAAGTACCTACCTAACCTACCTACCTACTTACCTAAGTATCAAGGAAAGAATTGAAGGGTTGGACTTCTTTGTAGTTCGTCAGGTCCAGTCCGTATGTGACACACCGGTGGCAGTGACATTAGTGACATTATTTATGTAGGTAGGTACAGAACTTCTGTTCCTTTCCTTGATACCTTACCTACCTACTTCCAACGTGCGTAGGTATGGTACTAATGTCACTGTCCCCGGTGTGTCACACACGGACTGGACCTGAAAAACTACAAAGGAGACCAACCCTTCAGTTTCTTCCTTGATACCTAGGTAGGTACTTTACCTGATCTACATAAACAACAACGAACAACAATTAATAAAAAAAAGATGTTGCACATCAAAAACAACGAGCTAACTAAGTACCTATCTCAGAGACAACACAATATTTTTAAAACTCGGAAATTTAACAAGTAGGTAAGTATATGCCGGAAGAAGAACAAACTCACGCCGCGCCACTTGTGTGCTGTGGACGCCTCGATAGCCAAAACGCAGCTAAGCAACACTGCGTTCGGAGTTCGGACAAATATCACGTGTTAGGTACGCGAACAGACATACGTTGCCGCTCTTCTTGCCTAGAGCGGCAACATGCATTTTTAACGAAATGAAGTATCGGTATATTGAGGGAATTACCTCTTTAGATGTAACGTTATTATATTTTTCGTTACCTAGGTAACATTACTAACTAAATTACCGTTATATAGGTATCTATATGAAAGTAACGTTATTTACTGTTATTTTTATTGGTAAGTGGTAACGTTATGAAGCCCTGCATGTAGGTATTCTTAAATGCGATTAGGTTTAATTTCATATCAGAAAAATATTTTGATAAAAGTTTGTGGCAGGAACCTAGATAAATACTATTTTAGCACAAATAATAGCAGACCATGGTGAAAATTATGCTCAAATTACAAATCATTTTGGTACTATGTTTGTATGGGAAATTCATCCGTCGCCGGATCCTTAACAAAGCACCAGTCTGCTCATTATGGGAAGCCTATGTTGATGCAGTGGACTAATGTAGGCTGATGATGATGATGAAGCACTGGGTTATCATCATTATTATTTTCATACTGTAGTTATAGGTAGACCACACAACTGGCGAATCGCTGTAGAACTATGTCACAGTAACAAACGCCAAAAGTGGCATTTGTTACTGTGTTTGGCGTTTGTTTTCTTATTCGTTATATTATTTTCTATATCGTCAGAAGGTTCTACAGAGCTCCTCCAGTTGTCTGGTCTACTTATAACGACTTGCATATCATTAAAGTTTTGAAAATGATAATCATTTTTCCCAGACAGGTATAGCTCTTTCGCATGCTCTATGGAGATATGCAAGCACCTTCAGTTTGTTTGTACTGGCCAGGTTTATTGGAGGCCTGAGCAAAGCCAACGTCAGTCTGAGTATGGCCATTGTCACTGATGCATCCAATGAAAAGTCTAGAGCGAAAGGAATGGTAAATATTTTTTATTAAAATGTTTTATGATCCTCAATATGATACTCAATAAATTAATATAAGATTAGCAACCCGCCCTGGCTGCGCATGTATAGGATAGCAGGACGCTTATTTAAATTCAATGCCTGTTTCGTTTCGGCCAATGTTGGTTTTCCATATTTATTTATTTATTTATTTATTTATTTATTTATTTATTTATTTATTTATTTATTTATTTATTTATTTATTAAAAAGTACACCTATCCTTACAGGCGCACCTAATGCGATAGGGTACATAATTATTATCAATCTTAATCGGTAGAGTCACAGTCATGTCTTAAAATATTGGTCATTTTTAAAGTAACTAATTACAATTATAATAATAACATAAAATTATACAAATTAATTAAAAAATAATACTAATAACAATAATAGTAATTAATTAAATAAATTAAATTCGAAATTAATTATTCAAATACACAATACAAAATAAAATAAGAAAATAACAATTAATTCAATCATAAATAGGTCACACGACATTAAAAACATAAAATAAACAATAAAGCCTTTGTGAACTCGTTCAGGGAGCAGTAAAACAAGTCCAACTTCTCTGCAAGCAAATTGAGTGTGCGGATGCAGCGCGTCATGGGAGCTTTGTTAATAAGATTGGTTCTTCCTCTAGGCAGAGCAAATAGGGTGGGACGCCTCCTCCGTTGCACGAATTCCTCCGGAACATTCAGTTTCATCCCTTCCAAAATGCCCGGGTTATATATGATCCCCCGAAGAACCTTTACCACATAAGTAGCAAGCGCGGCGTCCCTCCTTACCTCCAGCTTGTTGTATCCAACCATGCCTATAACAAACAGTGTCGGATACATGAGTGGGTAGAAAGGGTATACGCCGTAGAGCTTTAGGTATAGGTATCGGGTAAACTTGTTTTGAATGCGCTCTACCATAACGCTATATTTGGCCTCGTGTGGAGCCCATATCACGGCGTTGAACTCTAGATGGCTTCGAACCAAAGCATCATATAGAGCTCTTATTGCTCTAAAATTAGTAAAATTACAGTACATATACCGAATTAGAGTTATTTATATCTCTATTGGTTTAAGCGGAGCACGCCAGCAAAGCTATACGCCTTCGTGTTCGCTCGTTCTTGTCTTCGTGATTTTTCTGACACCTTCAATAATTATTTTTATAACTCAGTATTGTATTAACATAAAACCATTATTTTATAACTCAGTATATTAACATAAAACCATTATGAATTGTATGACGACCTCCGTGGCGCAGCGGGCGAAGGTCCGCCTGCGACGCTGGAGGTTGCGGGTTCGATTCCCGCCTCGGAACAAATTTGTGTACGATCTACAGAAATTTGTTCCATTGGTCTGGGTGTTTTCTATCTTTAATAAAAAAATATCTATCTATGCAGTGTATTGTATTAAGTATATCAGTTATCTAGTACCCATACCACAAGCTCTGCTTAGCTTGGGGCTAGATAATGCTGTGTGAATTGTCCAGCATTATTTATTTATTTATTTTATTTTATTTATTACAAATTATAATAATGTTTATAAGAGTGTAAACCCAGACGGACAGACGTGGGAATCAACTTTATTTTAGGTTATGTTTAATTTAATTAAATAACCTGTACAATGAAATGTTTATAACCTGTTGCCAAGAAGATTATGTATATTAATGTTTCATCTATTTGTACTACACACCATGCATACCAGACGATAAAGGTCAAGTCATTGAAGCCACCTTGCCTCTACAAAATAATGTTAATTTATGATTAAATACAGGTTGTGCTAATAAGTATTGGCATATAAATACAATTAAATTCTTTCGTATCCAACCTTATCCAATTGCTTATCGAATAAAAGCCGTTATTTTATAAATAATTGGATTGAATTCAACATGCTGCAGAATTAAATTTTTTACTGTTTTTAATATTTCCTTGGAAGAATATAGATTACGATTTGGGGCAAATTACTTTCTAATAGTTATATTCTTTTTAGAACGCAGAAAATATTAAAATAATATAATAATAAGAAAAACTTAATTTATTTTGTATTTTTCAGGCACTTATTGGTCTGGCATTTTCGATTGGGTTTATTGTTGGCCCTTTAGCAGGTGCCTGGTTCGCCAAAAACAGTGACGTTACTTCCGGTCAGTGGGGAGAGAGGCCAGCTATGTACGCCCTATCTCTTTCACTCGCCAACATAGCTCTTGTATGGATGTTTATACCTGAAACCCTTGCCAAGGTAATAACAACTCATTTTGTGTAGTCTTAAGGGTCCGGCGACGAATGAATTTTCCATACAAACGTAGTACCAAAATCATTTGTTATTTGAGAATATTTTCACCATGGTTTGCTATTATTTGTATTAGAATAGTACCTATTTATTTAGGTTCCTGCCACAACTGCTACTGCTACTTATCTACACAATTACTAAGAAAACATTAATTCTTTAATGTAAAAATGCGATTCGGTTTAATTTAATTTCAGAAAGGTATTTTGAAAAATAATTGTGATAGGAACCTAGATAAACACTATTTTAATACAAATAATAGCAGACCATGGTAAAAATATGCTAAAATTACAAATCATTTTGGTATTACGTTTGTATGGAAAATTCATCCGTCGCCGGACCCTTATGATCGAATATTGGGTTGTTTTTAATGCTTTGTGTTTTGTTTTAGGAGAAAAGAGCGCCGCTAACTTTAACATTAGCAAAAACAGTGGATTACGTTTCTCCATTGCATCTATTGAAGTTCACAGCAGTTAAAAATTTGTCAACTCATCAGAACAAAGTTCTTTCGAAATTGGGACTGATTTATTTCCTTTACTTATTTATTTACTCTGGACTAGAGTTCACTATCACATTCCTGACTCATCACACATTCCAGTATTCAGCAATGCAACAAGGGAAAATGTTTTTAGTCATAGGTAAGTCATCACATCAATATCAAAGTTACCTACCTATTGAACCACTGTAAACTAACAAAATTTATTTAATTACTAAAAAAAGTAACTAACTAAGGGGGCGTCCATTAATTACGTGAAGCGTTCAGGGGGAGAGGTCGACGGGCAAAATCGCACGATATCTCACCAAGAGGAAAGGGAAAAATGGGGCGGGTGGTCGAAGCTATTTAGCGAAAAAAAAAATCAAATCATCGCCCTATTAAAATTATTTTAAGACTCCATTTTATACATGTGGATTTACCAAATCTTAGGCGGATTTTAATCTTATCTAACTTTTAGATTTTAGAGGACTTCCTTTATTAGAGGACATGAATACACAAAAGAAATAAAGAAATTCGACTATTGAATTAAATTTGACTTTGAAATGTTATTATTCTTTGGAAGACGTTGACTCAACCAATAAGTGTTGACAAACGATTAGTGACAAAGGTATGACAAAGCACCAGGTCTTATGATCATCATGATTAAATAAATAACGCAGGGCAATTCACACAGCAATAACTAGACCCAGCTAAGCAGAGCTTGTGTTATGAGTACTAGATAACTGCTATGCTGAATAAATCACGCTACATATCTATGTAGTGGGTGCAGATATTTATTCAGGGTGTTTTGGGTGTTATCTTTGTAAAAAAATATCTAGATAAATATTTTATTATGATAAGTAGGTATTAAAAATATCTGCATCAGATCGTAAAAACATTTGTCCTGAGGCGGGAATCAAACCTAAAGCTTCCTGCGTCGCAGGCGGACCTTCACCCGCCGCGGCGCCACAGAGGTCGTCGCTTTGTTCGATTTAGCATAGGAAAGTTATCGGAAAGCATCGCTAAATTTGAATGGTCTCAAAATTATCATTGCAGCCCATTTGGGTTGCAAGGCTGCAATGATTATATTTATGTCGCAGCTCTCAAAAGCTAAGCATAAGCTTCCTCCAAATAATAATCTGAGACGACTCTATCCATCGATTTCCCAATACCGCTAAAATGTAGCTAAGGCTCAACTCATACCGTAATGGCAGCGGCAGTCAGCGACGCGGCGAGCACTTTCAGTGTCATACATACATATTTGTATAAGACCAGTATCGCTTAAAAAGCTGGAAAAGATTGAGCTCATTTTAGTGGTCTAGCCGCGCGGCTGGCCGCGTCCCGGTGTGAATTGAGCCTAAAGACTCTTAGGCAGATTAAAGAAACCTCGACTCGATGGATAGTGTCGTTAGCCTAAGAGACACGTTCCATCGAGTCGAGGTTTTTTCTTAGCTTAAAAGACACGATCCATCGAGTCGAGGTTTTCTCTTAGCATCAGAGACACGTTCCATCGAGTCGAGGTTTTTTATCTTAGCCTCAGAGACACGATCCATCGAGTCGAGGTTTTTTATCTTAGCCTCAGAGACACGATCCATCGAGTCGAGGTTTTCTCTTAGCTTAAGAGACACGATCCATCCAGTCGAGGTTTTCTCTTAGCTTAAGAGACACGATCCATCGAGTCGAGGTTTTCTCTTAGCTTAAGAGACACGATCCATCGAGTCGAGGTTTTCTCTTAGCTTAAGCGACACGATCCATCGAGTCGAGGTTTTCTCTTAGCTTAAGAGACACAATCCATCGAGTCGAGGTTTTCTCTAAGCCTAAGAGACACGATCCATCGCGTCGAGGTTTTCTCTTAGCCTAAGAGATGATCCATCGAGTCGAGGTATTCTAAATATGTTTGAGTTTAAAATAATTATATGAAATATGGCCATCGAGTATGCAGGTCTTCCAAAAAATGATATTTGAAAAATGATTTATTATCCAATTTCAGGTGTAATAATGGCAGTATTACAAGGGGGAGCAGCGCGGCGACTCGGTGCAAGAGGAGCAGAGAAGGCAGCATGCTACGCGCTCGCTCTAACACCACTATCCTTCATATGCATAGCGCTGGCCGCTAGCGACGTTAGATCGCCCTCGCCTCTTACGTGGCTGTGGAGTGGACTTGTACTGTTTGCATTATGTGAGTATTAACAACTGCCTGTTGGGATGACCGATAAAGCAGGCTTTCAATATTGTAAGGTGAATTCACCTTGCAATATTGAAGACCTATCTTCTTTTTGTGCTATATTATCTACGCCCTTGTCGCAGGGTCCGGTTGGGAAGACCGGATGATCCAGCAAAGCAGGTAGGCCTTCAATATCGCAAGGTGAATCCACCTTGCAATATTGAAGACCTATCTTCTTTTTTGTGCTATTATCGACGTGATTATCGCAAGGTCTTCATTTCGATGAATTCGTTGTCATTTTGATGAATCCGTTGACCTTGCTTATGATTATTTGCAAGGGTGCGAATATGTTGGGTGGGATAGGATATGGGTGCGTAAGGAAGTGCAATCCAAGCCAAAAAATTTGCAATTTCAAATTTTATACCTCTTTAAGAAACTAACAATGAGAATTTTCATTAAGATTGAAAAATGCCTATGTAGTACTCGATAGTGTAGGTGAAAAAACATGGAATAGGTGTAGTTCTTGATTACTCCCTACAAAACAATTTCTACTTGTATATGTATTGTATGTATAGTGTATATTTAGACCAAAAAATTTGATAAATATTATTTAATTTCAGCCACAGCGTTTGCAGTATCTTGCATGACATCAATGGCGTCTGCGCAAGCGCCTGCAGAGGCGCGCGGCGCAGTCCTCGGGGCTCTGCGGTCACTCGGCGCCTTGGCGCGGGCGGCCGGACCTCTGCTCGCTTCATCGGGTACCTACCATCTACTATTGCATACTATGCATCATCAACAAACCTGAAACATAATTTCACTAACAACAATGGCACCGCCGCAGAATAGTCACGTAAAGAACTGCACTATCTAGAATTTCTATAATAATTCCTTGGTTTAATTTTTTATCTGTTTCAATATTTTTTGTAGAACAAACTAATCGGACCACTATCCATACAGAATATTATACATTACGGACGGGGGGGTTGTTTTGGGACTCGAGCAATCTTTATTTATCTTATTACTCCATACTCTTTTTTAATTGACGACCTCAGTGGCGCAGCGGGCGAGAGTCCACCTGCGACGCAAGGGGTTGCGGGTTCGATTCCCGCCTCGGAACAAATTTGTGTACGAACTGCAGAAATTTGTTCCGTTGGTCTGGGTGTTTTCTATGTATAATAAAAAGGAATATCTATCTTTGTATATAATGTATTAAATATATCAGTTATCTAGTACCTAGTAGTTATTTTATTTTGTTTTTCAGAACCCTATCATTATTATTTAATTTATTTTTGTGTTATCTCTAGTGTGTAGTCCTAAATAAATTATGTGTCTGACAAATAAACTTTTATGCGTACTAAGATCACAGCCTACCTATAGGGATAATTAATTATAGTCGTTTGACGAAGGCGTTTTGACAGGGCAATCATGCGGGGGCCAGCCAAGGGACGGGACCCCCAGGGAGGACGCTCCCGAGTTACGAAGGCGGTGATGTATGCAACTCGGGAGCGTCCCTCCTGTCTCATGGTCCCCCGCACGATTGCTCTGTTAAAACCACGTCAAAATGCCTTCGTCGAACGACTGTATGCATATAGGTAGGCTGTGCTAATATTATAAATTCGAAAGTAATTCGGACTGTTATCTTTTCCCGCCTAAACGGCCGAACTTTCCCATACAAACGTAGTACCAAAATGATTTGTAATTTGAGCATAATTTTCACAATGGTCTGCTATTATTTGTGTTAAAATAGTATTTATCTAGGTTACTGCCACAAATTTTTATCAAAATATTTTTCTGAACTGAAATTAAACCTAATCGCGTTTTTACATCAAAGAAGACAGGTCATGTTCTCTTCGTATTTGTGTAGATAAGTATTTAGAAAAAGGCTTGTGGCAGGAACCTAAATAAATACTATTATAATACAAATAATAGCAAACCATGTTGAAAACATTCTCAAATTACAAATCATTTTGGTACTACGTTTGTATGGGAAATTCACCTGTCGCCGGACCCTTAATGAAAATTGGCAGGGAAGTAGGTATATGACATCTCTGGGACGGAGATAGGCTACTTTTCATCCCGGTAAAGTGCGTGCGAAACCGCTGGCAGAAGCTAGTATTTCTATATTTTACACTACGTTTCTAGCTTGTTTTGTTTACCTACAAGTTACAACTCTTTGTTTCAGTATACTGGTGTTGCGGCGCGTCAGTGACGTACACGTTAGGAGCGTTTATTCTTATCATTCCAGCTGTGATGTTGTTTAGACTGAAGACATGAACAAACACACATAGCTATAATTAAAAATAAGTAATGATAAGCGCAGCCTTTACACTGCCCTTGGTACAATAAGCAATATTAAAAATGAATGTTTTATTTTTATACACTGTACATCTATTTATCGAACAAGTTTTGTTAAGTTCTCTCGAATTATTTATTTTATTTGAACAGTATTAAAATATTGATTAAACAATTTTGTATTATTTCAAAAATAGATGCTCGTGCATATAACATATATCCTTTTCTGGATAAAGTGGATTTCTCTCCAGGATTAAACATGACTAGACTACCCAACATACATACATTTATGTATCTGCCATACCATACCATACCCTATTATGTAGGAAGTTACGTGTTTCGGTGGATATCAAACCCGGTAAGCTCCTAGCTTAGAGATAATGCTTTTTTCAAGAACAAAGTTTGGACTACCCAACATGTGGGTACCTAACTACCACACCTTTAGTTTCCCTTTACTTTTTTTTATCTGGCACAGCGCATCAGCATTGCCATACAGCAGGGCAATGCAGCCAGCGTCTTGGGAACGCTTCCGACTGGTATTGATATGGATCAGTTGAGCTACCTGTAGATTGTTTGCAACAGTCTGCAGTTAGCTCAATTGTTTCAATTGTAGTACTAGTTCTAGTTTATTTCTATCATTTTATTGTAATTTTCTTTGTGAATAAAGGCTTCTGCCCATGTATTACCTTTAGTATATAGGAAGTTACATGCGCCGGTAGATATCAAACTCTGAACTAATGCTTTTTTCAGGGTGAAATTTTGGACTACACAACATCTACATAATATGTACGTACCTAGCATACCAATCTTTACTATGTAGGAAGTTTACATGTGTAGATGGATATCAAACCCGGCAAACTCCTAGGTAATGCTTTTTTCGGGGTGAAAGTTTGGATTACCCAACATCTATGTACCGTATGTACCTACCTACCTTTACTACCTATGCAGGAGGAAGTTGCATGTCATTCAGATAATCGTAGTTGGGTAAAATATAAAATTGCATTTATGTGAGCACGTACTTATTTGTTTATCTTTTAATCAAGTAAAGGACAATGCCAATTGCTAATTAAAACTATAAGAATTAAACTTATAAAATGTTTACAAGTCGTTCTGCATGGCCTGAAAAATGCTTCGACGCAGTGACTCCCATCCGCTGCGCTTTGTTTCAGCCACTAGTTTGTTTTGCAATTTATTGATGTCGTATTCTAATTCGTCTACAACCTTTTCAGCTTCGGTTAGGTGATCAGACTCCATTTCTTCATATCTGTAAGAAGTGATAATCTATATTAGCATCCATACCATTGTCAGGCAATCAAGTAGGTTATTTATTATTATTATCATCATGTAGTAAAATTCGGAAGATTGGGCTTACGTACCAGCACGTATTCACAAATAAATAAAATAAATAAATAAATAATGATGGACAATTCACAAAGCATTATCTAGCCCCAAGCTAAGCTGAGCTTGTGTTATGGGTATTAGATAACTGATATACTTAATACAATACCCTACATAGATAGATATTTTTATTATACCTACATAGAAAACATCCAAACCAACGGAACAAATTTCTGCAGATCGTACACAAATTTGTTCCGAGGCGGGAATCGAACCCCCAACATCCTGCGTTGCAGGCGGACCTTCGCCCGCTGCGCCACGGAGGTCGTCGAAAATATGTAGGTACTAGCTTCTCGAAAGTGGAACGCTCAAATTAGGTCCACCCACCTCAGTCATAGTCGGACCGGGGCGTTCGTATTCCGCGTGCGTATTGTTGTCTCGGTCGCACTTCAGTCTAGGTACGTCTTTCGATCTTTTTTGTTCTTTGCAGATGCAAAAGATTGGAATTAGCGTCTTTGAATTTTGTTGTAAACCAACAGAGGTCATTTGTACTCGACAAATGACGCTGAGAGAATGTACCGTGTCTACAGACTTTTTCTTATATCTATGGTTATTTATTAGTATACATATAGGTACTTAGGTATTATAACTAACGTAACAGGTACCTATTTGCCCTGCAGAGGGACAATCAATGCACGCTAAAAATATAGGTACCAAAGTAATTAAGTAATGCAGGTAAGGAATGTATTATTTATGATTAATGATTTAAAGGCTCTTACTCTTTTTTGAATGAATCCTGGATCTCCCTCAAAGCTTTGAGCTTCTCCTTGTAGGCTGCGGTTGCATTCTGGATGCATTTCATAAAGGTGGCCGTGAGCTGTTCCAACCTTTGTTCGTTTTCCCTCATTGCGTTAAAGTCTGCTTCGACTTGGGCTATTATTTCTGAAAATCCCTTGAAGAAGTCCTCGGTGCGTAGTTTTCTAGAAAAAAAAATTACTTATTAGAAACATACGCCTTCTACAATTAATTACTTCTTAATCATGTTAGTAACTACCTACAAAGTTAGGTAATTTGGTTTGGATAATCTAACAATAGTGACGACCTGCAAAAGACTGCAGGCAGATGCAGCAAGCTGAAGATGCACCACCGATGAATCACCGTCATAGCAGAAGCTGCTATGACAGTGATTAGAGGAGGCCTATGCCCAGCTGTGGACTAATACCTATAGGTTGATGATGATGATGAATGTATGGAACAGAAAATAATATGAATAAGTATATTGGCCCTACCTTGCTTCTAGTTGCGAATTCACTAGGTCCAATATCTTTTTCCTATATTCTGGGTTAGAGCCTGAGCTTGTTTCTGTTTTCTTCTTCTTAGCACTCGCATGATATTGGCTAATTAGCCTCGACATGTCATCTTCGTCAAAGGTTTCATTTTTAAAACGTTTCGCAGGAGATTCCTCGATCACTTCTTTTACCAACTTGGACTTCGCGGATTTCTTTGCCGACATTCTTAGTATTCAATTAAATAAATAAAATCGCCACGCCGGTATATCCCGCTCAGATTTAATGAAAGAACAGAATGTATAGAATTTCCCGCTTTTTTACTCAAATATTTTATTATTTCATACTCTATGGTTCCGGTTTAAATTATTTGTAACTAAGCTCAGCACGGATTGGTCAAATGTTTTGTCTTGTTCATTCAATTCCGTTTCAATTCACAGATTAAAATTCAATCAATTGTTTCAATCAGTCATGTTGCCATGGAAACAGTTTGTTGTTTGTTTTGAATTAGAGCACTCAGTCGCAGTAGGTAGGTATTTAACGTCATTTACGGGATTCACAAAAAAAACAATAGCTGTATGGTGTTTATTGCTTGTTTGCGTCGTCGTTATTAGATATGCCTCTTTTTAGTAATAAGTTCTCCCAAAAAACTATTCCTGTACGAAGACAGGACACTTCAGTTATTAAAAATGAATTTGGGAGTGATTACGCATCAAAAGAACTCTCTCTTGATATAGCTCCACTGAAAATTAAGCTAGGAGATTTCGAAGTTTCTTTTGAGGATGGGCAGTGGATACCAGGTAACTGCAAAATTGTATTATGTACTTACTTACCTACCGAAAGAAACCTACTTATGTTCTATACTCGACGACGACCTCAGTGGCGCAGCGGGACTAATGTTTGTACGATCTGCAGTTCAGGGTGTTCTCTATGTATAATAAAAAATATCTTTCTATGTAGTGTATTGTATTAAATATATCAGTTATCTAGTACCCATAATTGTGTTAACTTGGGGCTAGATAATGCTGTGTGAATTGTCTACCTTTCTTATTTATACTACCTATTCTAAAATTCTTACAGCTTCAGGTAAAGCAGGAGTAGCCCACAAAGAAAATATTCGATTGAAAAACGAATTAGAAAGACTGGAAGAAGAAAACAACATGCTACGGTTAAAATTCGAAATACTGTTGGACATGATGACGGACAAAACTGTAGAAGCAGAACAAGAACAGATACAACGCGCCCAAAGCCTTAGCTCTCTCAAACAGAAGAATAATAAAAAACGATGGTAAATTTTATTCATACATGTGAGTACCTAATAAAATAATCTAAGTTTGTGAAATAAAATAACAATTTCAATAAAAACATGTATTAAACATTCTATCTAAACTAATTGCTTAGAAGTATCCTGCTTATCAAAACTGATATAACACAAGTTACTGCTTACTATCACAGGCAACATTTAAAAATTTACATTTGAACCATGGCACATGTACCATACCATCGAGTAAAGTCTGATAGCATAGGAAGGTTGTGGTTAAACAACACACCAGAGTTCATTGCAGAAAGCAATCCAGGTGCCAAACGGGTGCCTATGGCGCCCCCTTCACTTTTCGAATAGGTTTTCGACACGTGTTGATAGGTTAGTTATTATTAGGACAGCGGGTTCTGGTGTGTCCTGCCTGTCTGCAAATACCGCAGCGTCGGCCGCCACCGCCGCCGCTCCCCTGGTCGTCGGAAGATGCTGTGGACCTGCCACCGCGGCCGCGGCCGCGACCTCGACCGCGCCCTCTCGTGTTACTGCTGAAACCACCACCACCACCTGAACCGCCGCCGCCGACACCCCATTCTGCAATGAAATTATAGAATTTAATGTGCGGTTATATCTAGCGGCGCCGCGCGGCCGAATATTCTAATCGACTTATACGATTATAGTATATATACGGAGCTATATGATTTATAAAATGAACATTTTAAGAACCAAACCAGAAGATATAATATTTGGTATTTTTATAAGTACAATATTGTACTTATTTCCGACCAAATATTGTTTCTCTTCATCTTTAATGACACTAAAGTCATTTATAACGGGATATTTACCATGATTTGAGTTTTGAGCTTTCCAATATTAAGACAAAAAATGAAAAAAAAAATTAACATTTTTTTAAGTCCGAGAGAGGCCAAGCACGAGTGTGTACACCGCCCGGACGTTTGACGAGAAATCTCGGTGTCTGCCGGCAGTTGTTTTATTGACTATTGATTATATTCATATTTACCTGTGGTCGTGGTTGAACCATCATCCGCCCATTGGAAGAAATTACAGCGTGAATTGAAATCCTTCGGACATCCATAGAATGGGCGACCTTTATTAGGGCCTTCTTTGTGTACAGTTATTCTGAAAATATTATTATTCGTTATCTCAAGGCACGAGGCATTTATCATTCTATAGAAAAATAAAAAAAACACTTCACAGGTAGCTTTTATTTTCAGAAATCAAATCGCAAAAAAAAATTACTTCAGGATGCGGGTTCAAGTCCCGTCGAAGTAAAAAACTTTGCGATATTATTTGATTTCTTAGAAATTACTCAGAGTTGAAAGGCTTACGCACTATTAAAACAAAAACTTTAGCTTTTGTTTTCGCGTTTGCAGTGGTAGGTCATCCAGCGTTATCAAACTAGCCAATTTAATACGAAATTTCAAAATATACTCACTTCTTACAAGGCAATCCACAATTACACTGGACATTATCTTCATTCGGTTCAAAGTTGTCCCTTGAGAAGGCAGGAGTAACTCCCCAACCTCTGGTGGAGTTGCTATTATTGCTACTACTTGAGGGTTGATTGCCCCAAGAATTTCCACTATTAGAATTTTGCTGCCCCCAAGAATTACTATTACTATTTGACTGTTGGTTGCCCCAAGAATTAGTCTGTGGCGGGGTTTCGAACTGGTTATCGCCGTCTCCTTCTGGTGCCCATAGGAAGAAGTCGCAACCGCCGTTGTCTTTACCTAATGGGCACTTGTAGAATTTTTTTCCTAAAAAAAATTGATCAAACCAAAAATACAAGGAGATTCAAGGGTGCGTAATAACTAGTGATCGGAAATTCGGGCGCTTATTTACTTAAAGTTGGCGTAAAGAACATGGAGCGGTTAAAACCACATCTTCCTGGAATTCGGAGGAATTCCGAAATTAAATCGAATGTTGATGTATTTTCGCCGGAATCTTATATAAAAACGAAATATAAGACACTTTTATTCGGACGCGTTTTTCACTGAAAGTCGATATTTCCGGAGAAAAAGTTTTTTATTTACATGTTTCTAAATTTTAATATCGACTTTAGTGGAAAATGTGTCAGGATAAGAGTGTCTTATATTTCGTTTATAAATAAAATTCTTGTGTATGTCTTTTCGCTAACTTTAGGTTAAGCCCCTGAATTTCCGATCACAGGTAATAACATTTTATGCTGCGAAACCGCTCGCCGTTTCGGTCATTCTTTCAAAATCAAGAGTGACTTACCAAAGTTCGCAGTTTGTTTTCTAACGGTCAGCAAAATAGCCTGTTTATTGCAGCCGCACAACACATTGCTATCATCGCCATCGCCTCTTGGCGTCGGCATTCTATTCGGAGCTCTATTTACAGTGGGAGGCGGTACAAATTGCGTTGGCCGTGGAGCCGGTCTAGGCATTGCGGGTACTGCATTTGTCTCCATAGAGTTTGACCTGCTATTTGTAATCCTTTCTGTACTTGAATTTGGTCTGTTAGCGTTCGAATTTTGAACAGCATTCGAGCTGTCAGTATTTCTATTTTGTCTATTATTCGTAATCTGAACATTCGTTTGTCTATTGTTTGTATTTTGTGTAGCGTTTGCGGGTATTCTTATATTCGAAAGGTTGATTTGGAGTAGTTCTAGGAAGGTAGTATCACATCCAGCGAGGCATGCAGTGTACGGAGGTGGGTAGAGGTGGCTGATCGAGTTGTTTCTCCATTCGAATTTGATCTTCTTGTAGTTTGGACCACACTGTAACGGAAATAAAACTCATAATTCCTCGACACAAGGATTTATCTTGACACGTTAGGTACACAGCACCTACTGCTGAACGTGCGTGCCTCCCTCAAACAAGGGGGGGGACTGGCAGACCTTATCGCAGTAGAGGTGTTAAAATATACAGAAGACAGCTGCCGCCCTTCCCCTGGTATTTCCCTTAGTAAGCTCTTACGACATTGGGCGTTTCTTCATAGGCCTGGACCTGGGGCTCTATTACAATTCTACGAAATCGACAATTGCGTGCGTCGGTTGTATGTCATTGTGGTCTAAGATCCGGCTGCAGAATCAGTGCACCCATCGAGTAAGAGCTAAGAACCACATTTTTACGCATATTTGTGTTAAGGAGAATATATATCTACTAGGTTGCCTATCAAAATGTGCCCGCAATGTGGTTCTTAGCTCTTACTCGATGGGTGCACTGTTTCTGCAGCCGGATCTCGTACTAGACATAGACATAGACATAGACATATTATTTATTTGCCACAACACACACATTTACATAACACAGTAAACATAAAATATTATTATCTTAAATTAAATAATTCAGAACACAAGTACATTTAACAAAGTAGGTACATTTAACAAACGATGTAGGTAAACAATATTTAGGAAGAAGTAGGTACCTAGGTAAACAATGTGTGCTGCAGTAGCAAATGGGCCTAGGCTCAGCATAATGCCAACTGTTGTGAGCAGAAGGCGCTGTTATTCTGCCCAGACCAATCGAACAATCACAGGACCCTGCGATTACAAAACAATTAGAACAGAAAAACAAATATACTCGCTCAGTTATAATAATGGTGCCTTTATAAGAAAATATGTGCAAAATTTATAGAAAAATAGAAAGTTATATAAATATTAATAGTTCATACCTATGTAATCTAATATAATATGTATGTATGTAATATGTGCATCTGTAATCAATATTATAATACTCACATGGAAATATATAAATATGAAGAAAACAAATAATATTAATAATTTTTATCTAACATGTAAAAGGGGCATCGAAAACAAGCAAACCAGACTTTTGTAGATCCAAAATAACAGTTTTTAGCCGTTTTCTAAAAGTGAATTTGGATTTTAACAGTCGAATGGGTGGTGGAATGTTATTCCAACACTTGGTTGCTTGGTACCTAAAACTGCCCCGGAACCTGGTTGTTTTGTGATTTGAGTAATGCAACAAATTCCTAGTTGGCCTTGTGCTATATTTAGAACGTGACTGATCAAGTTTGGAGAACAGGTATATAGGGGTCCCGAATGTCAGAACACCATGAACCAGTGTGGCCATATGCAAAGCCCGTCGCGAAGCCATGTTTAGCGTTGATGAGTTGTTTAGGAATGGCGTGACGTGTGTTCGTGGCGGGATATGATAGCAGAATCTACAGCATGCGTTTTGGATTCTTTGTATAAGGCGGCTAGTTTTGTATGTAAGACGCGAACCGTATACTAAATCCCCATAGTTAAGCTTCGACAGTATGAGAGTTTCACAGACTTTTACACGAACCTCTTCCTTAAGGTAATGCCTGATTTTGTAAAGCAATTTAAGTCTGAAGAAACAGTTTTGTACTAAATTCAAAATGTGGCGCTCAAACCTAAGTGCACTATCGAACACTATTCCAAGGTTTCTAGCTTCGTTCACCTGCTCTATGCTTTGACCTAATATATTTAGGCCGAGGGTAATATTAGCTAGATTTTTAATCTGATTTTTCGTGCCTAGCACTAAAAACTTTGATTTATTGGGGTTAAGTACAAGAGCATTATTTTGAGACCATAAAGCTATACGACCTAAATCCTCATTGAGTTTCTTCATTTGAACGGTCACGTTACTTGGGTTTATGGGTAGATATAACTGTGTATCGTCGGCATATAGATGAAATTTACAATGCTCTATACTCCAACAAATATCAGCGCTGTATATAATAAATAGAAGGGGTCCAAGAATAGACCCCTGTGGTACCCCGCGGTCTACTTGTTTATGAGGAGACTTTAGTTTTGTGCCATCTTCTCTACTAATCTGAACATACTGAGACCGGTTACTCAAGTAGCTATTAAACCATTTCAGGGTGTTTGTATCTGCCCCATAATATGACAGTTTAGAGAGTAGTAATGGTGTATTTAACGAGTCAAAAGCTCTCGAGAAGTCTAGCAGGACCAAGACTGAGGCCAGACCTTGGTCCTGGTCAACGATAATGTTATCCACTACATCCAACAGGGCAGTGGTTGTCCCCCTCCCTTTACGAAAACCGGACTGTACATCAGGTAAAATATTGTGACGCTCGACATATTGACTAAGTTGATTATAAACAACTTTTTCAAGTACCTTAGAGAGTACGGGCAGAACACTGATAGGCCTAAGGTCATTTACAGTAGTTGGATTTGGTACCTTAGGAATGGGATTTACTGAAGCAATTTTCCACAAACTAGGAAAATCAGAAGTAACGATAGACTTATTGACGATTGCAGTTATTAGAGGCAATGTATATGGTAAGGTTAGTAGTACCATATCCATCGAAAGACCATCAACTCCAACAGCGTTAGTCTTAATTGAGAGAAGAATTTTGGTGATATCTGATTCATCAACGGGCTGCAAGGAAAAAATGCTATCATTAAATTTATTAAATTCAAAATATGTTAACGTAGAAATAGGAACAGAATTAGTACCTGGAACATTTAAGAAATGGTCATTTATTACAGTAGCGTCGCTTAAGTGGTCGGGTAGATAATTCTTATCATCTGAGGTGGGGAGAATATCTTGTTTAATATTCTTCCATAATTGTTTTTCACTGTGCTCATTATTTATTCTAAAGTTATAGTACGCACGCGTCTCATTGTAAATGCCGTTATTAACTAATGACTTTAATTCCTTGTAATATTGTTTGTGTACATCTAGCTTAGTTTTACGGTATTTCTCATGAGCAACATTGCGATGATCCATCATTATCTTAATTGTATCTGTAATCCACGGTGCAGGTTTATCTTTGATAATAATAGATTTAATAGGTGCATGTACATCAAGCAAGCTCGTAAGAATATTAGTGAAAACTTCTACCATTACGTCAACAGAAGTCGCTTCAAGGAAAGAGCCCCAGTGAATATTTGAAATATCTTTATCAAATTGCTTCCGGTCAATATTTTTAAGAGGTCTGTATATAATAGTTTTAGGATGTATCTTTTCTTTTTTAATATTAAGCGTAGCAGTAATGAAGGCATGCCCAACGGCCGATGTTATTTTATTAACCTTAACATTTCGAATACGACAGTCACAACATATTACATCAATAAGTGTCTCAGAGCTGTTTGTAAAATGAGTTGCGGAAGATACAAATTGAGTCATACCTGTGTAACTGTTGAATTCGCTGAGTTTTTTAGACAAACCACTACTAGGATCCAGTAAATTGACATTAAAGTCTCCCAAAATAACTATGCCCTCATAACCAGAAAAGTATGCTACCGAATCCGTCAAAGCATCAATAAATGTATCTATTTTAACCCAATCCGGGCGGTACGCAGTACCAATTGCAATGCGAGATCCATTCATATTGAGCGATAACCACATCTGTTCAATCTCAGCATCAGGATGCGCTACCTGCCGTGCACGGATACCACGCCTTATATAAAATCCAACGCCTCCGCCCTTCTTACGACTAAAGTGTAAAGGTCTTGGGGTGTGAATAAACTTGTAACCGGGTATTTTCGGGGCTCGTGCTTCTTCACCTTTTCTAATAAAAGTTTCATTTATGGCTACTAAGTCATTTTTAAAATTATGCATGGCCATTATAAAGTCATTGTGTCCAGTATTTAGAGATCCTGCATTATATAGACCCAAAGAACAATATTTAGTCTTAGAAACCATTATTAAAGAAAACATATAATCCGATTTCAATGAGATGACCTACGGAGAAATACAAAATTGCGGTGAACAGTGTTAATCGACGGATGTGAAAATAATGAGAAAGCGCAAATATTATTACATTTACTTTAAAAAATATAAAGATAACTTTATAATAGAGCGAGTTATTGCTAGTGAATTTGTAAGATCGATAAACGAATATGAGTATTTGGTACTGCAGTATCACAAGAACAGACATGAGTGGATAGAAATACCTATTAAATATAATGTAACATTTAGACACACATATGGTTATAACAAAACCTGACTCTGTAAAGGCAAAACACGGTATACACAAAAAGCAAACATACAGAAAAAACAAATCTACTTGAAGGACAAAGATTATAACTTTGAGCTTAGACAAAGCCTGAGGGGCAAAGTATTTAAGATGTAGGTTTTTTACTACAAGCACTAACCGCTGCGGCCCCAAAAACCCGTATCAGATCAGTCTCTGAACGAAGGCGGTGTCGAGGAGAGTCGTCGCTCTGGTGCTGGCGGGCGAACACACGTCCGTCCTTTGTCCAGACAAACCGCCATTTAAGGCTTGATCCAATTTCACGAGCCCTTAGAAACAGCTGCCTGTTTTCACGCGTCAAGCGCTCATTGATGTAAAAGCGGCGTGCTTCCCCGTTCAAGCCCGCATCAGCAGTGGTGACTCCGCGGCGCACACGTGCAGCACGCAGTAAGTTTTCACGTATTACACGGCGCACAAGCCTTACGGCAATCGGTCTGGCACGTGGGCGCCCCGTTGCTTCGTCGTGCACTGCACCCACCCGGTCAGCGCTAACGATATCGTTCTCACTTAGAGTAACTCCCAGTTTGAGAGCAAGGGTAGTTACAACGTGGACAACCGATTCGCCTTTGGCTTCGGGAACACCCACTATGTCAACATCGTTGAGCAAGGCCTGCTGTTCCGCTGTTCTAATATGGTCCTCCAATCTGTGCACCGCATCACGTAGGTGTCCATTTTCCGCCTGTAGGCCAGCGATAACATTATTCTTTTCTGTAAGTGTAGACTTCAGACTCTCGAGCTGCGTGTCAATGGCCGAAAACGAAATCTGAAGGCCGCCGAGTACATCATTCACGCTCTGCAGTTGTTTCTGAACTGCAACCGCCACAGACTCAGCGACAGCTTTACCTATTTCGCTCTTGATGAGGGATCGTAAGTTGTCTTTGTTCAGGCACCATTCTTCTTCAATTACCGGCCCGCCTGTCGCAGTAGGTTTTCGCTTAGTGACATTACCATCATCATGACTTCCACTCGCAGGGGCGGGGGGCGCAGTAGCAGCTCGGACCGGCGTATTAGAGTTGTCACCCTTCCGTTCCTTAGTTTTGCATTCCGGACACTTCCAGGAGTCCTTAAGTGCCTGTTTCATAGAAGCGAAGGCACGCTGCGCAACATTTGCGCATTCCAAATCATAGTAATTCTTGCAGAAAGAGCATTTCAAATTGTCCTTAGCAGGGATCCCTTTCATGCAGCCATGGCAAGCCTCTTTCTTAAAATCACTCATGTTCAAAATGCAAAATGAAAAACTATAATGTTGCAAAAAGAAAAAGCAAAAAGTAACTTCCACGTAGAGGACCGAACCCCAGTCCAGTAGCCGGAGAATCGTATAAGCAACGCCTTAGCTCACTTCGCCACCGAGCTCCGTACGAAAGCGGTCGAAATTAGCCAAATGAAGAAACAAAGAACTGGATTCGTTTGAAGAAATGAGGTAGGCGCAACTAACTTTAGCTAGCTCTTTGTGTGCCGCTCACTTTTACGCGTAGTCACTTGACGTAATTTCACTTTTAACTTCGCTTTTATGCACAATTCTTGATATAATTTTGCACCACTCGAAAGGTATTGTTATAAGGAGTGCAAAAGTGTATAGTTTTTGCCAAAGTAATAACTATTTACTGGGTCTGTTGATTTAAATATGCAGAGCAAAATGACACACGACTTGTTCTCGCAAGGTCCAGCGACCGTCGTTATATACTATATATATATACTATTGCTGTCGACAGTGTCGGATGCAGAGAATTGTAATAGATGCCCTGGCACGAACACCGTCACTGACAGTACTCAACGACATTGCACTGACAGCTACATCACAGCCTACCTATATGCATACAGTCGGTCGACGAAGGCATTTTGACGTGGCTTTGACAGCGCAATCGTGCGGGGGGCAAAAGACGGGGGAGGAACTCTCCCGACTTGCATACATCACCGCCTTAGTTACTCGGGAGCGTCCCGCCCCCCCGACCCGTCCCGTGGGCCCCGCATGATTGCCCTGTCAAAACGCCTTCGTCGAACGACTGTATGTGGCTACATTCTTTATTTGACCGACATGACACGACCGCTTTGTTATTCCATAGAGACCTCGCTCGCACGCCCACATGCGTAGGTAGGTACACAACACATACGTAACGATGCCAGCCCGACACAAGTGGAAGACTTGCTGCGACGACATGTCGGCGTCGGCGCCGGCGCCGACATGTCGTATTCGGACCGGGCCAATGAGACAGTGAACCATACAATTTCATAGAATTATGCGTCCACCGATGTCGGTGGAACAATGAAGAAACGCCCATTAATAAATAATAATAATAATGCTGGACAATTCACATAGCATTATCTAGCCCCAAGCTAAGCAGAGCTTGTGTTATGGGTACTAGATAACTGATATACTTAATACAATACACTACATAGATAGATATTTTTTATTATAGAAAACACCCAGACCAACGGAACAAATTTCTTCAGATCATACAAAAAATTTTTACGAGGCGGGAATCGAACCCGCAACCTCCTGCGTCGCAGGCGGACCTTCGCCCGCTGCGCCACGAAGGTCGTCATTCATAGGCTGAAATAGGGGTCTATTCTTTTTTTATATGCAATTCTATAATCATAGAAGATTTTAACTTACTTCTGAGCATGTTTCAGGCAGGACTTGCAAGGTTTTTACAATACTCGGGAACCACACGGCGTTTTTGCAGTTGGGAAATGATAGACAGCTGATGTAAAATTCGTCTGGGTTGTTTTTCTTCTGCCGGACAGCCATGTCTGAGCCGCATTTTGGGCATTTGAATGCTAGAAATTTAATGATGATAAATTAAAGCTTTCCACTCGGTGCGGTCACGCGCGATCTCCCACCAATCTCTGAGGAAGGCGTTCAGGATTTGGGGGAGGCCTTTGCCCAGCAGTGGGACGAACCAGGCTAGATAAAAAAAAATAAAGCTAGCATAATAGAGACATATCGGGTTATGGTCTATATTATTGTTCATCATTGAACTTTGCATGAAGCAATTGAGGAGTACCTTCACTTCTCAATTGCTGCAAAGTTCAATACATGGATGTGGTTTTTTTTTTCTTTCTCTGGCTTAAAAAAGGAACTTCTGGCTATTTCAATACGTGATGCCTATATCATGTATTGAAATAGCCAGAATTGTGTAAGTCAATGAGCAAAAGGTAAAACTAATAATATTATAAATGCAAAAGTCACTGTTAAAAAAATTAAGGATTGTGTCGGTTTTTTTATAGTTTTCAATTTCTTTGTTATCCAGGTAAAGCACGAGCGAAGCTGCGGGCAGAAGCTTATTAACTATTACTAATATATTATAAAAAACTAGCGACCCGCCCCGGCTTCGCATGGGTGCAATGCTGATAGCTAAATATACTACAGAATCCAGGCCTCCCGGCCGGTACCGCTGCAACCGCTATGTCCCTGCATTTTAAATCTGTGATATCTTCGAAAATATTCATTTAAATTACATGCTGTAAAGGGCCATATTGATCTATATTAAATGCAAATTGTATTTGAGGTACTTCATTGGATAAGGATTAATGCTGTATTGCGTAAAATCGATTCGTAAATAAGCCATTATTTCTCGTAAAAAGTAAAGGATAAAAAATGGTTGTTGTGGGTTATCCATAAGAGATAGCTATTTAAAAAAAACACATCAAAATCCGTTGCGTAGTTTTAAAGATTTAAGCATACATAGGGACCGACAGACAAACAGACAGCAGGAGCGGCTTTGTTTTATACTATGTAAAGATAATCAAAAAAAATTCTGTAGTACCTACTTGATAGTGAGACGGAACTTGTAAATACCTGAAGGCATAGTAGGCATATTTCCCGTCGTAGGCGTGTAATCACTGGGTCGCTCGTTGAATCGCTCCGCGAGGGCGCCGTCGATTTTGTTGGCCTCGGCCGTGACAGTCAGGAACACTTCTTTGTACGTAGCTACCTGTAACAATACATTCATAATAACAAGCTTACAAGATGCTAAGATTTAATTTGTTGTTTTTAAGATATTAATTTGAATCATTCTACTAATATTATAAACGCGAAAGTTTGTAAGTTTGGATGGATGGATAGATGTTAGTTATTCTTTCACGGATCTGGATGAAATTTGGCACAGAGATAGATTATAGTCTGGAATAGCACATAGGCTTTATTTTATCCCGGAATTCCCCACGGGAACGGGAATTACGCGGGTGAAACCGCGAGGCACTGCTAGTCCTCTATAAAACTGCAAAAGAATCATCCAAATCGGTCCATAAATGACGGAGAAATCAACGAACATACATAAAAAAGCATAAACATACTGCTGAACATGCAACTTCCTCTTTTTTTCTAAGTCGGTTAAAAATTGACTACCAAAAACCTTTAATGCATTATTGCTCGTTGGCCAGGTAGTCCTGCAACAGTAGGCGTAAGGGAAAACGCGCGCCTGCCAAACCGCCGCGCTCGTGTTTTTTGTAGTTATTTAAACATGGTGATTAAGAAAATCATTTTATCAAGTCAAACTCTGCGAATTTGTTTAGAAATATTAAGTGTCCTAGTTGAGTACAAAATACGTGTGATATCAGTAGTTCGCTAGTCATAGTATTGAAAAAACGTTAGAAAAAGGGGTAACTTTGGGATCTTTTTCTATCGAGCGAAGTTCATTAGATCTTGTAACTGAATGCTACTTTGACTAGACTAGATCCTTAAGTAATATAGATCGTTTTTTCAGAATTTTAAACACTATTTTCTAAGTCTCAGATGGTTTTAAAAATCACAAAAATGCGGCCTCTGCTGGCCTACCAAGCCTTAATATGTACCTATGTCAAAAAATTGCTGCTTTCTAAGATGAATATAAACCTTACCTGCTCAGCCAAAACCACATCAGGCTGCTTCCTTCCTTCACTAATAGCCTTCAAATCCGCCTCGAGTCCAGCTCTCAGGTGCGGTTTGGATATATTCAAGCCCATTGCATCGTAGCCTTCAACCAGCCCCATTCCGAGCAGTCCTGGCACGAAGTGTATCGCGTCCGCCAACGCGACGTACGAACGGTTCTTTATTGTCTCTATGTGCTCCGCGTGTGTGGCGTCCGTGCCTGAAAAGTATTAAAAATATAGTAAGCGTCATTGATAATAAAAAATATTTATCTAAGTCTCACAAGAGAAAAGGTCATTATAGGTACAACCATCGCACTATACACTTCAAAGTCTTTCCTACGATGATACAGAGAAGCTATTAGATATTATCAAGTAAATTATATTTTTATACATAAAGTTAACCTAGTTAGTATAGTGATTAATCTAGTTTCTACTCGATGTAAGTTAAGTACCTACCATAATACACAGAATGTTTGTAACCTAAACAACATTAAACTAAATGCCTTTATTGTATTAAGTGATTGTTTTATCTAATAATTAGCACTCTTGTCGCCTGAAACACAGGATTACCTAGTTCAGGCTAATTTGTTATACTTAGCTGTATTTATTCGTTTAGTGCACTTATGTATTGTCTATTTTAAGAGTTTCTTTGAATAAATTTTATTTTATATTTTATCGATGTGAGTAAAATTCGGGAGATTGGCCACTAGCTTCTTGAAAGTGGAACGCTCAAATTAGGTCCAATTAGGTCCACCCAACTCAGTCACAGTCGGACCGGCGCTGCCGGCGTACGTGTTTCGCGTGTATTATTGTCTCGATCGCACATCGGTCTAGATACGTCTTTCCATCATTGTTGTTCATTTTAGGTAGTCCGTAGTCGTATATTGCAATAGATTGGAAATAGCGTTTAGTTGTAACACAACACAGGCCATTTGTTGAGATAGCGCTGGGAGAACGTACCATATCTACAGAATTTTACTTATATCAATGTAGACAACGGTATTGGAGAACAGTTTATGCTCGCGTTCGTCCGGGATAGATAGTAAATTACAGTTATTCTAGCCTAGAACTCTACAAGTGCGCAAAATATCGTGTTTTTTTTCATTCTATATTTTGACGAGAAGAAGTATCAATAGGGTAGTGTCCTGGGTAAAAAAAAATATTCTATTTAGTCCGTTCAGTTAGATTATCAGAAGATATTGGACACATATTATTTATTTTGTCAATCAAACAAAAAATTACAAAAATAAAGCGAGTCAAAGTTGGCTACTTTAGGTAGCCAACTTTGACTCGCTTTATTTTTTGCCTACATTGCAGTCGTTCGACGAAGGCGTTTTGACAGGGCAATCGTGCGGGGCCCAAGGAACGGGTCTGGGGGAGGGACGCTCCCGAGTAACTGGTAAGGTTTCTCCGTCGCTTCTTTACTTTGGTCTATATACCGAAGCGACATAAATCAAAAATATCACTTTATTTCCGTGTCAGTGTTTAGTTTTACAATTTGACCTTTTCTAAGTGTACATTTATTGTATTTATGGAAATAAAGAGTTTTTGATTTGATTTTGAAAAACTAAGGCGGTGATGTATTCTACTCGGGAGCGTCGCTCCCCGTCCCGTCCCTTGCCCCCCGTACGATTTCTCTGTAAAAACCACTAGCGATGTCTCTTACCGGTACCTTTAGTACATGATTGTATGTCCCTACCTATAATCGAATCGACAAACGTTCGAAACACAGGTTACACTCGCACTTGACGTTCTTTAGTTACCTAAGATCTCCTAAACTACTGAACAGGTCAGTATGTTTGGCGTACATTTAGAACATACCTTAACTTAGATAATAGGCTACTTATTTTACCAAAAATACGCGAGCGAAGCCGCGGGCAGAAGCTAGTAATACGTTTTTCATATTACCTATTCCATGTTTTTCCATGAGCGCTATGAGATCGGCTTCCGTGAGTAAGTTCGGGGGTGAAGTGTTGCCGTCTACCATGTCTATGGCGGTTGGCGAAAAGGTTTGTCCAGACTGCAACAAATTCATAGATAAAAAAAATGATTCTGCTAACAAATAGCGATTCTGCGGGTTAAGGCGCTACCTCCCTAGCGCCCCTCAAACTAGCGCCGCCACCTATTTTATCTTAATTGTTACATTTATGAGAGGAAATTTCAAAAAATACGTTGGTCTGTTTGTGGTAGGTACCTATTATAAGTTTTTTTAATGCCTCTGTAAATATGTAGTTTTATTTTGTACACTAAACTGTACAAAATAAAACTACATATATTGTAGTTACAATATGTAGTCTCTTCCTTTAGGAAGAGATACGAAGTATGCCCTTGGTGGCCACCAAACTATATTTTCGCATCTCTGCCTAAACTATACAAATTAAAACTATTGCAGAGGCATTAAAAAAAAGCGTATATTGGGTATCACAAACTGCCCAACGCAATTTTTGATATTTCCTTTCTTCAACGGAATAATAAGATAAAATAAGTGGCGGCGCTAGTGTGCCGTGAGGTACCGCCTTAAATACTTTCTGTCAGGGGCTTCGCATGCGTTTTTCCGAGATAAAAAGTGATCGTATTTCAGGTCTAGAACTACATGTCTGCAAAATTTCAGCCCGATCTATTCAGTTGTTGTAACGTCTAAACTTTCGCATCACATCACACTATCACACTAATATTATAAATGCGAAGTTTGGATAGATGTATGGATGGATGTATGTTTGTTTGTTACCTCTTCACGCCAAAACTATTGAACGGCTCGGGCTGAAATTTTGCATACATGTAATTCTAATCCTGGAATCAAACATAGGTACTTTTTATCCCATAAATCAGTTCCAATGGGATAGAAATAACCATGAAACGTGTCGATAGAAACGATGCGTGCGAAGACGCGGACAGAAACTAGTCACACTATAATCACACGAGTATTATTAATGCGAAAGTTTGGATGTTTAGATGTTTGTTACCTCTTCACGCTAAAACTACTGACCGGATCGATCTGATTTTTTTAATTACAGGTTGTTCTAGGCCTGAAATAAAACATTGGCTACTTTTATCCCATAAATCAATACTCATGGAAGAAAAATACCCTTTAAACCTTTTGGTCTGGAGCTACATTTATGCAAATTTCAGCCCAATCTGTTCAGTAGTTTTGGCGTGAATAAGTAACAAACATCCATCTAGCCAACCTTCCAAATCTTCGCATTTAAAATATTTGAAAGATTTTTTGTTATTATTATAGTGCGTAACCCCACACTCAGGGTAATTTCTAAGAAATTAAATAATATCGCAAAAAATTTCGACTTAGACTTCCCTCAGTACTGGAATGTGCTCACCAACTACACCACGAGGTCAAGTGACGTAGGAGTCGAAAATCTTTGGGAATTCCTACAGACTCTAGCGCCGTTAGCAAAAACGAAAATAAGAAAGAAAATTAGAAGTCGAAAACTTTTGCAATATTTTTTGATTTCTTATAATATTAGTGTGATGCGAAACAGTTTGAACGGATGTTTAGAGCATGCGAAGCCAAGGGCAGAAGGTGGTACGATGTTTAATAATAATAAATAATAAATAATGCTGGATAATTCATACAGCAATATCTAGCCCCAAGCTAAGCAGAGCTTGTGTTATAGGTACTAGATATCTAATACAGTACACTACATAGATATATATTTTTTATTATACATAGGAAACACCCAGACCAACGGAACAAATTTCTGCAGATCGTACATAAATTTGTTCCGAGGCGGGAATCGAACCCGCAACCTCCTGCGTCGCAAGCGGACCTTCGCCCGCTGCGCCACGGAGGTCGTCAAAGTACGTTTAAACTGAACAAACCTGATAAACATGTATTTCTTTCGACGACCACTTATCGTAGGGGTAAACTTCTAGATAATTCCTAGCAGTGATCATAAGGCCGCTTGCAGAGAACTTTTCGTTTGCGACTTCTATCGTGCAAGTGGTTTCTTGCCCTTGCGCATCTTTCGAGCAACATGCAAGGAACGATCGCACTATGAATTCGTACAGGCGCTGTTCGTTGCCTGATAAACCTGTTGAATATAAAATAGAAATATAAACGTTTATTTGTAACTCAAACACATACAAAATTTAAAACAAAAGAACATAGACAGTTTGTTAGAGTCACAAAACATTCCCTGTCTCAGCATGAGTTCGTTGTATTTGCGTACAACCAACGCTGGTCTTCCGACTGAGCCGTTTCGTGACATCACGGAGTATAAAAATAAGTAAAAGCAAAGACAAAAAAGTTGAATAACATACATTGACAATGGTGTTGATATATTTAAATATGCAAAAAAAAAAATGAAATAAAATAAACTAATAAAGAGTTAATAAAGAGAAAATAGTGTCATAGGTTTTACCCCAGGGCCGCGATCACAGTGTGGTAAGAGCAATTTCTTTTGGCATTACTCGTTAGCAATAGAAACGTTAGGGTGCGCGTTCACAGGCGGCAAAAAGTTAACTACGTCAACGATAAACATGCCTCTCATAACCCATATCGCCAATGATGCCTTAATCAGTGATCGGAAATTCGGGCGCTTATTTACCTAAAGTTGGCGAGAAGCTTTTTCTCGGGAATTTTTTCCCGAGAATTCGTAAATTTTCTAAATTGTTTTTTTTCACCGGAATCTTATTCATAAACAAAATATAAGACACTCTCATTCTGACACGTTTTTCACTAAAGTCGATATTTCCGGAGAAATATATTTATAAATTATATTAAAATTAAAAAAATATATTTATACATTTCGTTTAATAGATTCCGGTGAAAAAAATTTTAAAACATTTAAAACAACAAATTTTGAAACAACATTTTAAAAACAAAATTCCAGAATTGCCGGGAATTCCGAGGCATTCCCGAGAAGAGGTGGTCTTATCCGCTCCATGTTGTGTCTTGACGCCAACTTTAGGTAAATAAGCGCCTGAATTTCCGATCACTGGCCATAATCCATACTAATATTATAAATCAGAAAGTTAGTGTCCGTTTATCTGTTACCTACCTTTTCACGCCTTAACTGCTTAACGGATCTCAATGAAATTTGGCAGGGAGGTATACGGTATCTCGGGAACTGACATAGGCTACTTAAAAAGAGCGGGCGAAGCCGTGGGCAGCAGCCAATCACCAATAAATAGTCGATAAAAAAATACCCATTCTTACCATTTGCGTATTTCGTTGGGTGTATAGGAGGATGGGCCTTATCACTTTTGTTCCCCTGTCGAGGCGTTGGTCCTCCGCTATCTAAAATCCCCTGCGCAAAGCTCCCCCAGTTAGGATCCCCCGTCTGTAGTCCAACTAACTGTCCCAAGTTCATTTCTTTAGGGTATTCGTTGGTTTCCGTGCGCGGGTAGGATATGAAACCTTGCGTGTAAAGCTTTTCAGCAAGTCGCATTGTCTCCTTGGCGTTTATTTTGAGCTTTCTTGATCCTAGTTTTTCAAGTTCCTGAAAAGGTTAAGAAATCAAATAATATTCCAAAAGTGTTTCGACTTGAACGCGCCACCTTTCCTCAGTACGGGAATAATTTTATTTTTTATAAATAATGCTGGACAATTCACACAGCATTATCTAGCCCCAAGCTAAGCAGAGCTTGTGTTATGTACCTTGTGTTACCTATGTACCTTGTGTTATGTACCTTGTGTTAACTGATATACTTAATGCAATACACTACATAGATATATATTTTTACTATACATAGAAAACATCCAGAACGCCCTGGACAAACTTCTGTAGATCGTACAAATATTTGTCCCGAGGCGGGAATCGAACCCGAAACCTCCTGCGTCGCGTCAAATATATTTAGTCCGTTCAGATATTTAGGCAAGAAAAGACAACAGACTGAATTAATTTCTCATTTATTATATTAGGGTACTAGCTTCTGCCCGCAGCTTCGCACGCGGTTTTCCGGGATTAAATAAATAAATAATGCTGGACACAATTCACACAGCATTATCAAGCCCCAAGCTAAGCAGAGCTTGTGTTATGGGTACTAGATAACTGATATACTTAATACAATACACTACATTATATAGATATTTTTTTTTATTATACATACGCCTTCTCGCGTATTTTTTGCAACTTCTTTTTGTGACATGATGCTTACAATTTAACCTTATAAGCTGTAGAGTGCTGTAAAGATTTAATGTATTTAGATATTTTTATAAGAGTAATGAATGTATTTTGCTTATTTTGTTTTCTTTTAGTTTCCCTACCGGTCCTATTCGGAAAAATAAGTGAATGGCTGCAGTTAAGCTAGAAAGAAAAGAGAATGACTGCATGCCAAATGTATATTCGTTGAACTTAGAATCCGTCTTCGTTACATTACGAAGAAGGATTCTCATCGATCCCGCTGTGGGGCTGTACGAGCCTCCCCAAGCAACCCCCAAGGGGGGTTTCGCCATCAACAAAACGCTTAGCGCTTGGCAGGCGAATTGGTTACCGCAATGGAGAAAACACAAGGTAGCTGCTGCCCGGTGGTAGATTCCATTAGTCTGCTCTTACGATATCCACGGGCTGAGTTGTAGGGGTCGATTCTTACGTCGTGACTGCCACGGCAGACAATTATAACATTACGATTTACATAAGACCAAAAAACTAGGATGTTACATTACAATATAGGCTCATGTTGCCGTTGTGATGGAATATTTTTCGCGTATTTTATTGTTTTATTTACCGTCGTTTCGCCGTTAGTTTTTTTTAATCAATGACTAGCTTCTTTCTGCGGCTTCACACGCGTATTTTCGGTATAATAAGTACCATAAGTATCTAAGCTAGGCTTTGCTCTAAACGTACGCTTAAATTTCATTTTGATCTGTTCAGTAGTTTCGGAGATCCTAGGTAACAAAAATTCAGATTTCACAAACTTTCGGCTTTAATAGTAGGATTATAATACTAACTTATAATATTAGTAGGATGGTCAAGCGTTTGACCACCAACTCACTTAAAGTAAGTGAAGATGTGGCCTAAAATGGAGCACGCTTTCCCAGAAGGAACTTATTTACCCTGGACTTGAAGACTCCAAGATTGTACTCTAACGATAGACTTTGTAGGTTAGCCCCTGCAAGCGAGTCGTGGCCGATTAGTCTAACAGCGCGTCTTTCAATCATGTGACATTTATGTCGATTCTGTTGTTTTAGGATTCCTAACTTAAATTTTACGATTTCTAAATTTTCTAAGTTAGGTTGACCTAAAATTTGGTATTCTCTGCAAAGATCCTAAAAATACCACAATATTCATATTTAATTTTTTTTAAAAGAATCTGCCCGTTTTTCACTAGAATAATTTTAATAATGGTCAAATTAGATGCCTGCTAAAATTAGGTAGACGTTTCTAATCATAGCTAGAATGCAATGCAAGGAATAGGGTTATAACTATTTTAACTAAGTTGAGTTGTTTTAGACCTGTCAACCTAATTTTAAACCTGACAGTATAATTTTTCAAACATAGAATAGCTTTCGCCTATTTGACATTCCTAAATCCTAATTTTACCTAAATCTAAAACAAAATCGACACGAATATATAGTTGTAATTAACCATACCACAGTATCTAACGGCAAAGGTCTCCATTTGGACTTTGGTTTAGTCTTGACGTCAATGACTTTCGCCAGCGGGTTTTCAAGGCAGATATCGTGAATGACTTGACACGCTTCTTGATCGAAGAGCCGCACGCGTTCCCATGTGAAGTCGACACTAAGGCCATTCATTGTGTGATTTACTGAAAGAAAAATAGTCAAAAATTATAAATGTGGACAGGCGGGGATACTTATCCCCCATCCCCCATCTCTTCCCGCGGGTGTCGTAAGCGGCGACTAAGGGATATGAACCGGGAGCGGGCAGCAGCGCTCCCTGCAGATCAATTCTACCATCGAACTGCGATCCCCAACCCGCATGCCCGGCGTGGGGATTATGGGCATTACCCCCATGAGATAAAAGTCAATAAGGCGCTTTTCAGGGGGAGGCCTGCGTCCAGCAGTGGACCATTATAGGCTGTCGAGGAGGAGGAGGATAAATGTGGAAGCTTCGTAATGATGTCAAGTCTAATTGTAAGAACATTATTTAATAAATCGAACGTTTTCATATACCAAGTGGCGAAACTTTTTGAGACAACGTGCCATTTTTTTTTTTACATAAATTTGACTTAGTGATTAGTGCGAAAATAATAAAACTAAATACTAACTACTCAAAACTCTTTTTTCCTGCCACAAAATACATTTTGCAGTGTACGTGTAATTAAAATTAAAGTACTTAACAATACAATACAATAATTCTTTATTGCACACCAAATAATCATAAATCACAGAACACAAAAACAAATTGGTAGGTACAGATAAAGTACAATAAGCGGCCTTATTGGTAGGAAGTAGATCCTACTTCATATTTTAAACTAAAAATGCAAACTGTTTTGATCCGTGCCCAAAATATTGAGTCGCGAGCCATCAATGGCACGCGTGCCAAAGGTTCGCCACCCCTGTCATATACTAAAGGGCTGTTTAGACATAGGTACGCGGGATTCGCTAGCCAGCAAAAACCACCTATCCTATAATTGACATTTACTCTACGCGAATGGCCTTCGCGCGTCCTATCCTTAAAATCTCAAATTACGAAGGTCATAAATTGGCTTTCAAGTCAATCATGGTTTTTGAGTAATCGCCCAGCTGAGCAGTACCGAAAGCCGAGTAATCCTACTTTTCATTAAAATACCCGTTGGGGTTGGGGTACCTAGCGAAATTTACAGCTACTACTCTGGGGAGCGAATACCGCGCAGGAGGGCGATTACGGTGTAATAAGGCACGGCATTACGGCTCAAACGTTGGCAGTTGAAACGTTCGGATGCGCGTTCACTGGCCGGCATCGGACAATCCGCACTAGCCCCAGCAATGGATTGACATAAAAATTCCGTACCGCACAAAGAAATGCCGGCGAGGATCCTTGAAGGCAACTTTTCCGTTTAATGCGAATAACGTCATTCGGATTGCCGATAAGTGGATGCACTTGTCAGCGGATTGTCCGATGTCGGCCTGTGAACGCGCACCCTAACGTTTCAATTGCTAACGTTTGAGCCGATTACGGCTCTACGATTAGATCTGTTTTGATTAGATCGGCCGTGATCACTGTGTGGTATGGCACTGCTAATGCAGTGCCATACCACACAGTGATCACGGCCTAGGTCTTAACAAGCCCCAACAACTCTTGCGCTTTAACACTTTAAAGCCAATTTTGAGAGAAATACCTTTTAGTTTCCAAAAAGGTTCAGCAACAAAGCTCTCAACAGCCCGGTACCTCTCCACCACAAAGCCTAGGGTGGGAAACTGGCATGAACCATAGCTCACCAGACTATCCGCTAACTTAGAAGGAAATACCTTCTGCAACCTTAGAGTTTGGAATCTGGTGAAGGCAGCACCTGGAAATATTTTTGAGAGAAAGCATTATAAGTAGGTAGTATAAGTAAGAAAATTTGCGTAAGCAAGATTTATAAAAAAATTAGAACAGAACCAATTAGTAAAACGGTATTTCTACGTCTTGGGACAAATATTTGCATGGCCTTATCTGCAGATATTTGTTCTATCCAGGTATTCTGGGTGTGTCTATGTGCTGTATAATAAAAAATATCTATCTACGTATTGTAATTACTATATCAGTTATCTAGTACCTACCCATAACACAAACACTGCTTAGCTTGGGATAAGACTAAATGATGCTATGTGAAAAGTCTAGCATTATTTATTAGTTTTGAATCTCTAACACCCGAATATTCAAACGCAAGTTACGGTTGATCATATCGTAAGTCGCGATTTTTGGACAGTTTCAATGAAAATCTTCATAAATTGGTCACTTGAGATATGCCTAAAATAATATGAGTTGTGTTTGAGTATTCGACGGGTAGCTTCACATCAGCAATTAATTTATTCTCTCACCTATTCTGAGATCTAGTTCCTGTCTTACATCAACAGCATCGCTAATCTTCTTATTAGGTTGCTCCAGATTTTGGAGAGCCCTCCTCACCGACACAGCAGTTATCTCGGAAAATTTAGCTCTATATATTGCGAGATTGCTCTTCACACCTGTACAAACTTGAATGATCTCAAAGCCAATGTTCTCCCCTTCTCTATCACAATCTGTCCATATGATTAGTCCACGGCAACCACGAATTTCCCGTTCCAGAGTTTTCTGTAACATCAATTTAAGTAAATTTGTGCTCATTAATGCATTGACTCCTGTAATGTTTAAATAATTTGAAGTAGCGTCAAATGTAATATATAACGCTAAATCTATATATATAAAAGAAAGTCGTGTTAGTTACACCATTTATAACTCAAGAACGGCTGAACCGATTTGACTGAAAATTGGTGGGGAGGCAGCTTAGAACCAGGAGACGGACATAGGCTATGTTTTATCCCGGAATTACCACGGGAACGGGAACTACGCAAGCGAAGCCGCGGGCAGCAGCTAGTGTAAAATAATTTAAAAGTTAAGATTGGACAAGGGCCAACCTCAAAATTAAATTCTACCTAGAAGGCAAGAAAATGGATCCGCAGGTCAAAATATAAAAATCAAAACTAAGAAAATAAATGCTCGGGCGCGAGACCCACGGATACCACTATAAATTGTGCCGGAAATGTCAGCTGATAACACTAGACTTCTAATCACAGGGCAGGGACCTTCAATAAAACAGTAGATTTAAAATTTAAAAATCTAAGTTTATTAAAATTAAGGTTAAGACTAGGCTTATTTAGGATAAAGGTGTACAATTACGGTTCTTAAAAGTAAAGTAGCGTTTCAATAAAATCTTACACTTGTTTTATTAAAAAAATTTGAAAATGTTCCAACTGAAAAAATGTTCCAGAATGGCGGCGTGAGAAAATTGGCAAAATAAGAAGCGCACGGGTCGCAGAAGGCAGCCCGGAGCTTGGTTTATCATTAAAAAACAAAAATGTCTCACAACTGAAAAAATGTTCCAGAATGGCGGCGTGGAAAAAATGCCTTATTATGAAGCGCACAGGTAGCAGAAGGCTGCCTGTGGCTTTGGTAGGTCTGTAGGACCAGTAAACAAGAAGTTGAGTGTGGTCCGCTAGAAGAGCGAACTTAAAAAATTAAAATTAAGTTTTATTTCAAAATTAGAAACTAGGATTTACTACAAACGACACGCCAGTAAAGAGGCGGTAGCTAAGATTAAAACTAGGGTGTAAATTACCACTGCATCCTTATAAAAAAATAAAGTTATGCAAAAGTGTGTGTGTTCCGAGGATGTTCTACGCTACAAAATAGAAAATATTATGTTATTTCTGGAGAAAAACCAGACGTAGAACGTGTAAAGAAACTAGAATATGAGAAAGAACTCACTCCTAAACTAAAAGTTAGGTTTTAAACACTAATTTAAATTAAGGTTAGACCATGAGGTATTTTTGGATTGGGAAATTAGGCTAAAGGACAAAAACAACCAAAATATAGTAAGACAAAGTCTAAGACAACCACTGCTCAGAGTCTGGCGATACTTAGCTCGAGTACAACGTTCCTTTTCATCGCGTGGAGCGGAAGCCTTGGTGGTCCTCAGCTAAAGGAAATGCTCGAACACGCGGCCACGCTTCCAAGGTGCCAAGAGACGATGGAATGTCCAATACGCCTTCGCGTCAGAGCGCCGAATAAATAAATGCCAGTCTGGGTCTCCGAGGAAGTGGCAGTAAATTTCTCCTACGGCAATGATCCCACGGCAGCAGCGACTCTGAACGCGCCAACTCACAGCAATACTTTCATGTTTTAATACAACATGGTAAGATAAAAATTTTTGATAAAACCCCTACATGGTTCTTTTCATGTCAGAGGGAAAGAGGAAAGTGCCTCCATCTTGAAATTAAATGTCAAATACGAAAGTAATGCCAACCTTGAAAAAGAACAAATCAGAGGTCATTCTCGATATGATCGACAAAACAAAAACGAAACGTCACTGTCAAATGTCCGCTACCTGTCAGATGGACAGAGAACCTAGCTAAAATCGACTAAAAATCGAACAAGACAGCAACAAAACATGGGGCGTAATATAAAACGTCACACTCCCCAGCTTCGATGATGCGACCCATGCTGCGGGGCCTGTAGTTGGACATGTGCAACATGGGCCATGAAAGTGTTTATGTATACCCATTAAATTAATAATATTATTGTGCCTAGAATAAGTCATTAGATTAAAAGTATTAGCCACCTAGCTAAATGTTGCCGTGCCCTATCAGGGTGCATGTTTGAAACACATTATCTTTAAGATCCCATGTACAACATGTTTGCAATAAAAATATTGAGTATTGAGTATTAAATAAAGTTTGTCTTCATTATGTTAACAGTATTTTTGTTAGACACAACCAACCTTGATCTTTTCATAATTATCTGGACAATATTTGAATACCGGTGCATCAAACAGGGCCAGTGGGCTGCAAGACTGCCAGTGCTTGTAAGCGCCTACAAACTCCAAGGCTAAAAGATGGCCTGATACAGAGGTCATCACCATTTCACTTTGTTGCCCCTGAACCTCAGCTTCAAACTCATATATTTTGTTATATGGAGACAAACCTTCACGCTGAAACGAATAAATTATATTTTTGTTTACTTTGAAAAGTAGGTATGGGTAACTGTGATGGAGAAAAACAAGTCATACCCGCCTGGATGTTCCTCTAGAAAGATGAAGAGCAATGTTTTTGGCTGCATCGTTCTTTTCTGCTACGTTTAAGTATTTCATTGTTTCACTTTTACATCGATAAGCAGGTAAACAGCAAGAATATATTTGAATAACTGTTCGTTTGAGGTTATTTCTGTTACAGACAAAAATACTCATACTTATGGCAAAAAAATCATCATAGCCGGCACACCACCACTATTGTAAAATTTATGATGATTTAATTTTATTGATCTTATTCACTATGACCGGTCTTACAAAAAATATACCGTATTTGGAATCAAATAATCAATGTATGTGAGTAAACAAACAAACAAACAAAACATAGATAGCACAGATTAAATATAACCAGATGTTTGGCAAGCGTGAGCAAGACCAAAGATTGCAAGGTGGTGGGGGGAAAGTGTTGCCATGCAATTTTATTACCCCGAGTTTAGGTTTCTTATTTCATGTCTCTGTTGGTGGATTGGATTTGCGATTTTCCAGTTCATAAATTTGGGTGTTCAAATTCAGAACAGGAAATTCCACCAAACCTTGGTTGACCTTTGTAGTGAATGTTTTAAGTACTGGTGTGTTTAGGTCCTTACTTTTTGTTACAGCCTGCAGGTATTCCTCGGTCCGGTAGGTCTTATTTTATTACTTGCGCACTTACAACCTATTGATCCTGTTCTGTTAGGATTTAAAGCAAACTTTTAACTTTTTTGTGTATTTGGTTAAGTTTAATCGTTCCAGTTCCAGTAAAGTTATTAGTTTTCTAGTAAATAAATATATAAGTAGGTACTTAAATTAGGTATGAATGTGGGAATAGGTAAACATTTAATTTAACTAAGCCTAGAAAGGAAACAACGTTTAGTTAGGTACCTATCAATTTTGTTTTGTTATGTAGGTATAGGCACTTATTACGATACGAGTAGAAATAATTTTAAACACTAGATTATAGAAAAATAATATCAATAGTTTTATGTTAATAGTAATTAAATAACATTTTTATTAGGGAATTAAATTCTTACACGTTAACCAGGCTTAGCCAACAGACTTCGAAATCACATTTCTCCTAATAAATTAAATCTTACGGTTTAGATATTGCTAAGGTAACCTTTAATATGAAATTTAATGGCACTTTTAAAATTATTATGCAGCTAAAAAGAAAAAAGTGCAAATACAACAAAATTAAATGACACTTTTACACCACAATATTACCAACATTCCTGCCTACTAATCCAAATATTTATATTCTGTTATATTTTATAAGTATGTAAGATCAGTCTGTAAGACGATTATTTCAATATGTTCTTAATCAAATCACATAGTCTTTAGTTAAATAAAATTTATTGTTTTTTATACTGGATTCCATTTCTTTTACATTCTCAGATTTAATTTTCTCAAATTAAATCTATATTATGGTATGTAAGAATATTGAATCATAATTATTAATTATGAATAATATACAGGTTGTAACAAAAAGTAAGCACTAAACTTTCATGGATGGGTTCCGACTTGATTATAGAACCGAAGAAAAATACCCGAACTAAATGTTGTGCTTGTTTTCAGGTAAAATAAACTAAAAAGGCCTACGTACCTCTTTACAACTCCTTTAAAACACAAAACACCTTCGTCGTGGGTCGTTGATCGTGGAGTTCAACGACCCGCGACGTCATCGCAGCGGACAACGCCTCTTAGATGTGATAGGTAGCTCTTACAAATGCATTTTTCCTCGGTTCTATGATAATAAGCAAATGACAACAGTCATTCATTCATTACCCAGTCTAGTGATAATTTCGTTTTTATTTATTTGTTTTAAATTTTTATATTTTCCTGTGTTCTTTGATCGAAGCTAAAGTTTGGTCCTTACTCTTTGTTACACCCTATGTAAAAGTAATACTACCCAATATTTAAATATTTTGATTGGTTATTTCTATATTTGTTTGGAAGGTAGATTATAATACAAAGTAGGTATGGCAAACTTTCTCAGAGTCTTAAACAGACTTTCATTCTTTTTATATATATTACGTACCAGCCTTAAAATAGCATGAGGGAAAAGATAAGTTCGCTGTTTCATTTTTATTAATAAATTTTCATAGAAATGTTTACTACAAATTTTGGACTATATTTTGGGTCCCCAATCTTTGCAACCCGTTGCTTCTTTCCAACGCAAACGTAGATGTTTATCTGCAGGAAATCTGTAACAAATAAAAACATGACACTTAAATAATAAATGCGAAAGTTTGGATGGATGGATGAATGGATGTTTACCTCTTCAAGCTACTTACTACTGAAAGGATCGGCTGAAATTTTGCATACAGGTATCTAATTCTAAAATACTTTTTATTCCATAAATCAGTTCCTATGGGATAGAAATCACACCCTTAAACGTTTCCATAGAAACAATGCGTGCGAAGTCGCGGGCATAAACTAGTTTTAATAAGATAATGTTTCTCGTTATGTACGTATTCAAAAATATTTCAACGCGCCATTTGGGGAATTTTATTGTCGAGTGCAGGCAACCCTAAATTTTCGCAATGTTAGGTTATATTAATTAAAATTTTCATAAAACATAACTTTTGAGCCTCTTACCTCTTAATTGTTCATGTAAATCTATGAATCTGTAAATTTTGAACCTTTTTGTAGTCAAAAGAACTTGTACTTACGAGTGGAATGATAAATTCGGCACTTTTGCTTCACCGTCACTTGTACATTCGAAAACACAGCACCGCACCATTGTTGCCTTTAGTTTTTATTGTTTTTAGGTGCGGGAATGTCCACAGGAACACTTTATTCACATTTATACTTAGAAATCAAAATTTTACAACAATTTCGATGATTCTCGCGTCGAGCTCCGTCGATGTGTAGGAAATTTGTTTAGCAACTAGAGTTACTAAACAATGAAAAAACCGGCACGCGAGAAAGTGATAGCAAGCCATTCGCTCTATCTCATTTCTTCTTAGGTTTTAGGCATAAGTCGTTCTCTCTTTATGTGTGAATGCGATAGCATTTGCGCGTGTTCTATAGCATACTCTTTCTACGATAGATAGATTAGATTTGTTTGTTTCATATTCTACAGAGAGAACCCCACGGCCATGGATATTTTCACGTTCGCGAGTCAGATAGGACGTGTAGGTACTAACCAGTCTATGGAGTCTGGGATACGAGTTCGTAGAGTAGAATTGTTCTGTGGATTCGAGTGAACATCTCGTATCACTGACTCGCAATCAAGCCGAAAGCAGCGATGCCAGATCTACTGATTTAGCAGTAGATCAACCTGCTATTTGAACCGTCTACTGATCTACTGATTTATCTCTAAAATTTCGTGAAATCTACCTGATTTTCCCGAGCGCCAATGGCTCCGTGTTTATTAGCTGTTACTTGTCAGTGTCACTTCTCAAGCCAATGATCACCAACGATTCCACAGGATTCGAAGCAATTAAATGAAATTGAAGAGTTTGTTTTGTTCGTTCGTTCCTTCCACTCCCTATCGTTTTCGATTGGTCGGTCCGTTCGTTCGTTAAACGTGTTTTTCGTGTCGGAAGCTGTGTTTGTATATTTTCTTCAAGCTACTGATTTTTTACTTGACTTTCTACTGATTTTGTTAAATTTGATCTGGCAACACTGGTTACGGATTTCCTTTCTTGTCTCTCCCTCCCTCTATTTCTCTGTGTTCATCCCTCCCTGCCTGCCTGACTGACCTGACCTGACCGACAACAGAAAGAAAACAAAAACAAACAAAGTGACTTTTCAAAACTTAACTTTCCTTTCCTCTTTGTTCAAAATCACAGTGCCGTAGCCTTTTTAGGAGATGACTAAGAGTAATAAATAACAAAGAGAATACAATACTCCGTTGTAATAACTTTCTTGTATGCAAAAAATAAAGAATATATTCAGAAGGAATTCTAAAAACTTTGCTTTCGTACGTTTATCCTTCACATTCGCTACTCAAAGTTTTTATCCCAGTTTAGTTCTGTATCACCTAACAACAAAACAATTAAACCGAGAGCAGAGCACAGTATTACGGTATAATGTTAAAAGTGCGGTTATTTGCGCGACAAACAATGAACGGCCCCAGATTGAGTTATTTCGAAAAAATTGTGAAGCGTTTCATAGGTTCTCAGCAGTGGATAATACGACAACAATCAGACCCTTACGTAGAAAAAGCCAAAGTGTACAACTATAGGTAAGTACCTTTTTATTGTTAGTACCACTTCTTTAAGGTACCTCTGCACTATACCTCACCTCAACAGCCTACATTGGTCCACGGCTGGACACAGGCATGGGCGTTATTGGCTTTTATATCATGGGGGTAGTGCCCAAAATCCCTTACTGGGCATGCAGGTTGGGGATAGCAGTTCGGTGGTAGAATTGTTCTGCATTGTCCTACACTAATAGCTACCTAGAAGCAATTTCATCTGGTTAAAGATTATATTTATGTTACAACCATTTCACATCAGATCTGGCTTGCTTCGCGGGGGGGTGGTACGCGTACAGGTCGGGTTAACTCAAGGCGGAACAGCTTAAAGAGAGGATTTTTTTTGACATGTGTTTACATTAAAGCTCTGAAAAAAAAAATCTAAGTCTTTTTCGCCTTGTAATTGAGCGACACATTTTGACCTCTAGCGCCAAGGTCGTTGAACTACACTAAGAAAAGTTGCATCCCTAGTGACCCCCTCCACGATTCCACAAAAAAGGATATGTTAATTATGCATTACAAAAAAAGTTGCAGAATTTTTTTAAGTCTTTTTCGCCTTGTAATTGAGCGACGCATTTTGACCTCTAGCGCCAAGGTCATTAAACTAAGAGGTCAACGTCACTAAGAAAACTTGCACCCTTCGTGACCCCCTCCACGATTCTATAAAAAAAAATTATAATATTATGTTATTTAAGCATATAAATTTTCGTCAAAAATTTTCTGTCATTTTTGCCTTGTAATTGGCTGCATCCTGTAAACTCCACACCAACCCAATGTGCCTGAAACGAGATAGAACAAGTAGTACCTAATTGTTTTACCTTATATGTATTTTAGAAAAAAATATCTTGTCTCCAGATGTCGCAGTGCCTTCAAGTTACTTGAGATTAATAAAAAGACCAACATTCTCAAACCTGGTCTAACTGTCATAGATCTAGGGGCCAGTCCCGGATCTTGGAGCCAAGTTGCAGTTCAGAAAACAAATGCGGATGGGGCAAACCCGCTTGAGCCTAAAGGGAAAGTAATCTCTATTGACAAACTGTATACTTTTCCAATAGAGGTTTGTAGTTTTTAATCTACATAACATAAATTGAGTGGTGGGGGAGTATGTAAAAAACCGAGAAGTTTGGAAGGGAGGCCTTTGCCCAGCAGTGGGACAAAATAGGCTTAATAAAAAAAAGACACTATTCATCTACACTACATTAGTGTAGTGTATTAGAATAGCAGTTTAATTCTGAGTTTTAAAGTATTCTTAGGATAATTGTTTAGTCGTAAACTTCAATATCCCTGAGTAGCATCAGGGCTATGTTTTATCCAGGTACTTGTGAGTAAAGCCGCAAGCCGAAATTAGTTTTATTTAGAATGTTATGCAATATCTATCTGTATGTGTGTCAGTTTTGATAATATAGACTTTTTTATTTCGATTACTCAAAATAAAAATGTCTCATGTTTAAGTATTTATTTCTCATTAAAATAATTCACTTACATGAAACAAGATCCGTCAAGTGCGAGTGTAACTCGCGCGCCGAGGGTTTTGAACGTTTGTCAATAAATATGTACCAAAAGTACCGGTTAGAGACTTCGCAATTTAACGAATACCTAAGAATAGTAGGTACCAACCTACATTTCAGATAGATCTCTCTGCATGCTTCGGATTAATGGGTGGTTCGGTTAAGGTAATGGTAATGGTCAATTTTTCGACTTTTTACGAAATATTTCAAAAAGTATGAAAGTTACAGAAATTTTGTAAACTGTTTTGAAATGTCCGAACTAATACCTTTCATTTGATACCCCACTCGGCGGGGTAGCCCCCCTTTTGAAAATTATTATTTTTTGACCATTTTTCAAAAAGTGTTCTTTTTACAGACTTCTCTATATTTTTCCTGTAAAATATAGATCCATATCTACAAACGCTCCATACATTTTAAACGGATCGCTCTGCAAACTTCGGAGATAGGGGGGGGGGAATGGGTATTTTTTAGACTTTTTTCAAAATATTTCAAAAAGTATGAAACCTACAGAAATTAAAAAAACTGTTTTGAAACCTACAAACCGATACCTTTCATTTGATACCCCATTCGGTGAGGTAGCCCCCCCTTTTGAAAATTATTCCCCCCCTTTTTGACCATTTTTCATAAAGTGTTCTTTTTTCAAACTTCTCTATATTTTTCCTGTAAAATATAGATCCATGTCTATAAACGCTCCATACATTTTACATGGATCACTCTGCAATCTTCGGAGATAGGGGGGGGGAATGGGTATTTTTTCGACTTTTTTCGAAATATTTTAAAAAGTATGAAACCTAGAAAAATTTCAAAAACTGTTCTGAAACGTACAAAATGATACCTTTCATTTGATACCCCATATGACTCTGTAGGTATCTTTTAAAATTTCGGCATCACAATTTGTATGGAAAATATTCATTTTCATTTTTCATTTTTTTTCATTTTTTTTTCTTGAAATCTGTACAGGCGCACGAAATGTATTATTATTTTAAATTTCAAGTTGATAGCTGCAGTAGTTTTTTAGTTATTAAGGAGGGAAAAAAGGACAGACAAAGCGAGACCATAAGGGTTTTGAAACCGATCTTCGATCTTCAAAACCCTAAAAACAACGTTTTTATTGGTGTATAGTGTTTAAAGAAAAATGGAGGGATTTCTGTTTATACAAGTTAAAAAGCTTACGGTTATTTAGTTTTGCCAACTTCTTAAGCCATTTACTATGTGCACAAAACTTCTTAATTGCTATCTAAATTACTCAGAATCTAGAAAAAAGTAAAAATCTGTTTTTTTGTTTCAAGCATCTTTGACCATAAAATTCTTGTTTTCACCGATCACTTCATCTCTGGACTTTGTTTCTTTGGATTATACATCAAAATTCGTACATGACATATTTTTTTCAGGGAGCAACAATAATAAACCACATGGACTTCTCTACAGTAGAAGCTCACAACAAGGTTGTAGACATGCTCGATGGAACAAAGGTAGATGTGGTTATTTCCGACATGGCTCCAAGTGCAACTGGGATCAGGGAACTTGACAAAGATAGAATTGTAGGTCTTTGTTACATGGCTTTGAGATTTGCTGCACTTGTAACTAAGACAGATGGAAGTTTACTCTTCAAAGTATGGGATGGCAAGGAAGTACCAATATTAATAATGGATTTGCAAAAATTTTACAATACCATCAAAATTTTAAAACCAATGGCTAGTAGATCAGAGTCATCTGAGAAATTTATTTTAGCTCGAGGCTTTAAAGGTATTCAGAGGCCATTGAAAAATGGAAGATGGGGTGAAAATGAGGCAAATGATTAGGTAGTACATAAATACCACCTAATCACCACAATCTTCAACCAATCTAGAATGTAAATGTTTCTTGTGTATTAATAAGAATTAAATTCAATAAATTGGTAGGCGCATTATCTTTAAATAACTTGATAAAAAAATTGTGTTAGTTCGCGCAAGGTAAACCGGAAAATTCGGGAAAACATAAAATACCTTTTTCAATAGAAATAGGACAAGACAATAGTTAGCTAGTAGACCTAATTAGCAATAATTATAACATGTAAGTTTGAGACATTTTGATAATTTTTTGTTAAAGGGCTATGATGCTGAAGCCCAAAACTGTATTTTTCTCATTTTAGTTTGTCTGTCTGTTTCTTGGCCTCTCATCACGCTGACACCATTGGATGAATTCAAATGAAACTTGACATGATCAGGTTCATACTACAAGGAAGGACATAGGATACTTTTTATCCAGAAATTCGGTAGGTACGATTCCCTTGGGAACCAGTAGTAGGTAGGTACATAAATATTTTTATATTTTCATGCACAGATCTTCCCTCGTAGCAGTAAGCGGTTAAAAGAAAGTGACGAGCAGTAATTAATCTTGTACATTGTCGACGTTTAACTTATGTAAAATTATAGCGGGGTTTTTGCGATTTTTTTGACTTTTTTAATACCTACCTAGGTAAAAGTACATAGTTTACTATTCTTGCCTGTAATAAACAAATTTAATAAAAACAAGATCCGTCAAGTGCGAGTGTAACTCGCGCGCCGAGGGTTTTGAACGTTTGTCAACAAATATGTACCAAAAGTACCGGTTAGAGACATCGCAATTTAACGAATACCTAAGAATAGTAGGTACCAACCTGCAATTCAGATGGATCTCTCTGCATGCTTCGGTTAAATGGGTGGTTCGGTTAAGGTGGGTAATGGTAAATTTTTCGACTTTTTTCGAAATATTTCAAAAAGTATGAAAGCTACAGAAATTTGAAAGACTGGTTTGAAATGTCCAAACTGATACCTTGCATTTGATACCCCACTCGGTGGGGTAGCCCCCCTTTTGAAAATTATTCCTTTTTGACCATTTTTCAAAAAGTATTCATTTTACAGACTTCTCTATATTTTTCCTGTAAAATATAGATTCATATCTACAAACGCTTCATACATTTTAAACGGATCGCTCTGCAAACTTCGGAGATAGGGGGGGGGGAATGGGTATTTTTTCGACTTTTTTCAAAATATTTCAAAAAGTATGAAAGCTACAGAAATTTCAAAAACTGTTTTGAAATGTTCAAACCGATACCTTTCATTTGATACCCCACTCGGTGAGGTAGTTCCCCCTTTTGAAAATTATTTCCTCCCTTTTTGACCATTTTTCAAAAAGCGTTCTTTTTTCAAACTTCTCTATATTTTTCCTGTAAAATATAGATCCGTGTCTATAAACGCTCCATACATTTTACATGGATCGCTCTGCAATCTTCGGAGATAGGGGGGGGGGAATGGGTATTTTTTCGACTTTTTTCGAAATATTTCAAAAAGTATGAAACCTACAAAAATTTCAAAAAATATTTTGAAATGTACAAAATGATACCTTTCATTTGATACCCCAAATGACTCTGTAGGTATCTTTTAAAATTTCGGCATCACAATTTGTATGGAAAATATTCATTTTCATTTTTCATTTATTTTCATTTATTTTTCTCTAAATCTGTACAGGCGCACGAAATGTATTATAATTTTAAATTTCAAGTTGATAGCTGCAGTAGTTTTTGAGTTATTAAGGAGGGAAAAAAGGACAGACAAAGCGAGACCATAAGGGTTTTGAAACCGATCTTCGATCTTCAAAACCCTAAAAAGATTAAACTTTAAATTATGTAATGGAAATTAAAAAACATTATTTTATAAAAAGTTATATTTTTCATAGCATGAATTGTAGCGTAATACTTGATAATTTTAGTTTAGATAGTCATATAACTCTAAAAGTTTCTAGTCTAATAAGTAATAAATTTATACTTTGAAAAATAAAACAAATCTATATATTTTTATACAGCTTAGACAACAAATCGCATAAGATTTTCAAATATAAATTTTACCAATTATTGTATTAAACAACAAACAAATTTCAATATAAAAATATCAAGTGTCAGAAAATATCTAAGCATTTAAAGAGTGCTTATTTATTAATATTGCACTTTATTTGGACGTAAACAGATGATATTGTACCCTAGTATAACTTTCTGTTATGAATTTTGTAAAGTTATTTTGCAATAAAAATGGTTGCCATCTTATTATTTTTTTCTTTGGGGTTTTGAGTAAAAATTTAAAGCCACATGTAGATAAGCCTAACTAATATAATAAGTATTAAGAATAATCTATATTGGCAATATTTGTGCAATTATTGCATGAAAATATTAGATTCTGTACCTATCCGTTTTACGAGACAGCATATAATTCAAAGACTTGTAAACAGATGATATTGTACCCTAGTATAACTTTCTGTTATGAATTTTGTAAAGTTATTTTGCAATAAAAATGGTTGCCATCTTATTATTTTTTTCTTTGGGGTTTTGAGTAAAAATTTAAAGCCACATGTAGGTAAGCCTAACTAATATAATAAGTATTAAGAATAATCTATATTGGCAATATTTGTGCAATTATTGCATGAAAATATTAGATTCTGTACCTATCCGTTTTACGAGACAGCATATAATTCAAAGACTTGTAGACAGATTATGCTAGGTTCAAGAAGTCGAGTCGATTACTGAAAGTGAGTTCTTAAGATTATTTATTTGTAACATTTATTCATACCCTTTCATAAGATCCTACAGTGCACCTAATTTTTTGTGTTAAGGATAAGGTAGTATATTTGTGCACTTTCATTTCATTCTACAAAAGAAAAAATTAAGTATTTAACCTACCAACTCAATTTCATACCTACGATTTTCAAGTGCCCTCAAGACCTTGTAGATAGGGCACCTAGGATATATTAGACCTACATTCTCATAAAGCTGATAAAATATTTCAGGATTAGTAGATAGATGAAGTCCATCCTCAGCAAATATGTTTTCACTGCTTAGTGTTTACATTATAATTAACTTACATAGGTACTTACAATACCATTTACGTACATATTCTATTCTATATGAACTAGCAGCCCCATTGTAAATAGATAAGACAACATAGCAGTGACTGAATAGTGCTAATTGATGGCGGCCTACGCCTATGTAATGTACCTATAGCCTAAAGTCATAAATAACGGGATATTTACCATGATTTGAATTTTGAGTTTTCCAATATTTCGGCACAGTTTCATGCGCCGTGATCATGGCGCATGAAACTGTGCCGAAATATTGGAAAACTCAAAATTCAAATCATGGTAAATATCCCGTTATTTATGACTTTAGTGTTAATAACCATGATGGATTTAAAAGTTTTACCTATAGCCTATTATAGCTTATGCAAGGCGCTTGCAAACTAAGCGCGTATAGACGGCAATATTTATTTTTTTCCAATGAGGAACATAAAATATTCATTGTACTTATAAAAAACAAACAGCTTTACAAGACAATTGATCGGTGTACTCTCGCCATCAAAAATAGTCGACCAATTCTCAAATTTTCGAATAATGAATAAGCACTAGACATCAAAAAATCGACCTAGGTACGCTACTCTCAATTAGATAAGTTCTTTAACCCTTAATAGGGCACAAGGGCAGGATTTTTGATGACTAGCACAGTAGGTTTCCACCGCGAAAGGGAAATAAAGGAGCGGGAAATGAGAGTGGGCGGAGTTATTGGTATTAATTTTAAAGCTATCTGCTCGCTCACTCCTTTCCGCTCGACCATTTGTTAGTGAAAATACAAGCATGCATGCAGCTCTATTGCGAGTTAAAATGGGTCCGCTCCGCTCGCAGTGGAAACCGGATTTGAGTTTTGTAAGTGTACAATTACAATGACATGTAAAATGGTATACCGATAACCATAGCTGACCATAGCATTAGACGAATTGCGTCTGAGTGCTTTGTGACAGTTTATTGATCTGAGCAGCGGAAAGCAGGCTGGAATGGGCAGCATGGTCCAGCAACAGCAGTCTTTCACCGACGCCGTCGTTGTTGCGCTCGACGCGACAGGTCCCTCTGCCGGTCTGGATGGCGAAACTACTGACGCAGCAGATTGCATATATGTAGGTAGCATTGACAAGTCCGGAGACGAAATCTGAAATATGGAAACTCTTGAAATATGATATGGGATAATCTGTCTCTGGATATGCCAATACCTTTTGGCAGGGTGCCAATGGCTGCGACTTACAGCAGTTGCAAGAGTAGATAGTTATTTTTTGTCAGCCCACTGTGTCTCTACTGAACAAAGGTCTTCCCCAGTTTCTTTTATGTTCTAGTTGCTAGTGAATTAACTGGCTTTGTTAAATAGTTTTTACTAGTTACCCGTTTTATTTGCGTCTCAAATAATCGTGTTGGCTTTTTTGCTATAAATCTAACTATAATTTATGTAAATAAAATGTAATGCTCAACTAAAGCTTGCATGAAGTCACATTATGATAGTGTGTTTAAGGGTTTAATAGCCTATTTATGACACTATTCGTTAATTCTACTTATTTAAATAAGTTTGAAAAAGCGCATAGCGCTTAAAACGTATATAAGAATAATATTGTCTAGGATGAATGTACACTAGATTTGTATTACTCTTTTAGATAAGATTATAAATAATTAAAATTGAAAAATTGAATTGAGTTACTTAATATAATAAGTGATACGATTAATAAAATCGTAACCTTGAAACTGTGGTTAAATGTGAACTTAATTAGTCGGCAGGTATGTCAATCGCGAACGAAGTCGCGGGTACAGCTAGTAAATAAATAATGCTGGACAATTCACACAGCATTATCTAGCCCCAAGCTAAGCAGAGCTTGTGTTATGGGTACTAGATAACTGATATACTTAATACAATACACTATGTCCATAGATAGATATTTTTTATTATACATAGAAAACACACAGACCAACGGAACAAATTTCTGCAGATCGTACATTAATTTGTTCCGAGGCGGGAATCGAACCCGCAACCTCCTGCGTCGCAGGCGGACCCTCGCCCGCTGCGCGAAATATGCAGCAGAAGATGTCTTCACTATATACCTAATAGCGACAAGCACGTTACTTACAATAGAAAGTATGTCCATTGAAGAAGTTGATGAGCGTTGGATAGTTATCTGCGGCCGCACATGCCGAGAACAGCAGCACTTCGCCGACGCAAGCCGCCCAGATCCAAGGAACAACGTATTCTCGCTTGTATTGCACCGCGCCGTGGAGAAGAGATATACAGCACATCAGGTAGATGGACGTAAGGATTGTGCTTGTGTATAAGACTATCACGGTCACTGGAATTATGAATATTGGTCATGAGAATTAGTTTGGATATGTTTATGGGGTTTTCAAGTCAATGAATGCGGCTACGGATTGTTGTGGATAGCACTAACTTCGGGACGCCTGATATGGCATAATACCTACTGCTGCTGATAATGGTAATGGTTTTTTAGAATACCCAATGGCTCAAAACAAAAGGCTACTTTGGCATTGAAGGCAATAGAGATATCACAGACACCTTGACTACCTAACGTAACGCAGGAGTATTTAATATAAAAACAAGATCCGTCAAGTGCGAGTGTAACTCGCGTGCCGAGGGTTTCGAACGTTTGTCAACAAATGTGTACCAAAAGTACCGGTTAGAGACTTCGCAATTTAACGAATTCCTAAGAATAGAAGGTACCAAACTACATTTCAGATGGATCTCTGCATGCTTCGGAAAGTGGTAAAATTTGCGACTTTTTTCAAAATATTTCAAAAAGTATGAAACCTACAGTAATTTGTAAAACTGTTTTGAATTCATTCCCTACCTACCTATATTTGTCCAATTCCAGTCGTTAAAAGTAAATTTGCGCAGAAACACTACAACTTTGTAGCTATCTTATACTTATCTCCACAATAAACTTAATATGAACATAAAATTAAAAAAAAATAGTATAATAGAGACATATAAAATGCAATAATGAAGTGGTTAAATGATCTTAACTATGATGAAGTAGAAATGATGATTTGCAGATGTTAAAGTACCACATACCATACATCATACACATAACTACACATTATGTGTAGTTTACTAACAAATGAAATAGTTCTAAATCTTACACATTTTTCTTTTTCATCAGTAAACACTTAACATAATTTAATATTAAATAAGCACTGAAATTCGTAGCAAATAATTCAACTCTAACACTAACTTACACAATATACTTATTCGACTTGTACAATGTACCTATACATTACAATGTAGTTTTGAAAGCACAAGCTCGAAATAACAAGCTCTAGGTATATGTTTTTCTTTTAAATTTGTTTCCTCTGTACCTACACTTAAGAATGTTATTATTTCGAATAATTAGTTATGTTGATTTGACATAATTATCTGTTAATATTAGTTGGAGAAGCCACTGGCTCCTGAAACACAGTTTTAAACTAGTTCAAGAGCCTTTGGACTCATAATGTCTGTTACACAAGTTATTATGTCAATAAATAACATTTTTACTTTTTGTTTTGAAATGTCCAAACCGATACCTTTCACGTGATACCCCACTCGGTGGGGTAGCCCCCCTTTTTGAAAATTATTCCCCCCCTTTTTGACCAGTTTTCAAAAAGTGTTCTTTTTACAGACTTCTCTACATTTTTCCTGTAAAATATAGATTTCATATCTACAAACGCTTCATTTTAAATTTTAAATGGATCGCTCTGAAAACTTCGGAGATAGGGGGGGGGGGGGCGGGGTATTTTTTCGACTTTTTTCAAAATATTTCAAAAAGTATGAAACCTACAGGAATTTGAAAAACTGTTTTGAAATGTCCAAACCGATAACTCCATGTGATACCCCACATGACCCTGTAACACAAAATAACTGAATTGTTATGCCGAAATTTTAAAAGATACGTAGGTACCTGTATCTTTTAAAATTTCGGCATAACAATTTGTATGGAAAATATTAATTTATTTTTCTTTAAATCTGTACAGGCGCAAGAAATGTATTATTATTTTAAATTTTAAGTTTAATGCTGCAGTAGTTGTTGAGTTATTATGGAGGGAAAAAAGGACAGACAAAGCGAGACCATAAGGGTTTCGAAACCGATCTTCGATTTTCGAAACCCTAATGAGGTAGACTGGTTAAGGAAAGGTTTTTTTACCAAAATATTTTAAAAGTATTGCGAAGTTGCTCTTTTTTGCCACCATGGTGGCCAAAAAGAGCAACTTCGCATCTCTGCTTATAGTATACAAAATAAAACATTTTTAGAAAAAAATACGTTTGTAGCACAACTTATAGGGTCACCGGGTAAACAGTGACACATTTTTTTTTATAGCTCATATCTGAAAGACTGTTTGTCCGATTGGTCTATAAGAATTTGGTTTCATATATTGTATTTTTTATCAACTCTTGGATAATTAGAAAATCTACCTCTAATTGACCTCGGATAACGAAGAGCAGAGAAAATTAGGTTCTTTTAAAAGAGCAGAAATAACCCACCGTTTACCCGGTAACCCTAGGTACACAAGGTATGTCGTAATATTATCATAAGCATTATTTTAAGAACTTTTTGTATCTTTTTATAAGTCAAATGAGAAATAAGTAAACATCTTTAAACCTCACCAGAAGCAAGATGCTGTGCCTTCGCGAACCGACGCTGGTTATTAGTACTGACCACCTCCCCTTCGTGGAATGTCAAGGAGTCTCCATAGGCGACTTCGTAGAACCCTCGTCTTTCAGCGTCGTCTTCCATGTCGTTGTGAAGCATTGACAGCATCTCCCCTACGTGAGATATGCCCACTAGCAAGATTATAAGGATGAATGATGAGAGTGCCTGAAAAAGTATAACTTTATTTAGCTAATCTTTAGGAAGCTTATGTAGACATTGTAGAAATATAATGCCGTACCAGTAGAAATTCAATTTTATATTTAACATACCCACGACGACACCAATGTAGGTACCTAGGTATCTATTTGATGCATTAAAATATTACTTTACAAAATCTTTAATAATTTAAAAATATTGTCAAAAGACATTGACAAAAATTTAAATGAAGCCAGAGATAGGTAATATTATGAAATTAAGTCTTTTGTAAAATTTACATCACGACACGACAAAGTCGGTTCATTTCTATGCTAATCAAGTTCGGGTAGGGGTAGAACTTACAAGCATCTCCCTAATTAAAACAGATGAAGATATTTTTTTGTTTTCGTGTCATAAAACAAATGAAAGTTATTTTTTTTAGAGCAATAGAAAACATTAAAAATGTAGGTAGGTACTTACGATTTGATGAACAGCAATGAGAATACAGCCTTGGCGTAGATTGAAAATGTAAAGGAAGTTGTTTATGCGAATATACATTTTGTGTGATAAATAACAATCTCCTCCTTTTACGAACATTTTTACTGATTTTCCCGAGTTGTTATAGAGAAAACTGCACAATTTTCACTCATTGTTTGGATTCGGCCCCCAAACAGAGAATGCATTGGCGCATGCTTGAATTTATTGATTTTCTTCGAATCCGCGCATGACTGGCCCAAGTTCTTCTGGGCGTTGCTACTCTTTGTAGGATTAATTACTACCTACTAAGAATTTCTCTTAGTGTCTTCTTAGACCTGCAGGGGAATTTTAATTCATTCGATTCGTTTCCGAATCTAATCCGACGGATCTTTGAAACGCTAATTTGGTTTCGCCTCGGGTTGATGATATAAGGAGCTCCTCCGCATTGACATGGCCATTAGTCAACAGATTCGCTTCGAATTTTCGATCATCAACCAGAGGCAAAATCAAAATAGCGTTAGGTACCTATATAGATCCGTCGGATTCGATTCGGAATCGAATGAATTAAAATACCCCTGCAGTAGTGATCTTACGTAGTCACTGTATTTTCTTTACTTAGACTGTCTTCCAAGCGTTCTTAAAAGAAAAAGAAAATCTTTTTATTGCATACTTACGTAAAGATACCTAGAGCTCAATCTTTTAGCTCTAGGCATCATGTTATCTATTTTATTATATGCGCTAGCCTAGGTACAGCATAATCAAATCATAGATAAATTAAACTATATTTCGTTCAGTTTAATGAAGTATGAAATCAATTACTCAGTTACCATGTACTGCGTCGCAGGTAAGCGTCTGTATTTTTGTAAGCTTATTACTGGGAAGCAGGGATGTTACGGAGTTCCGACTCCGATTCCGATATGTCGGAACTTCCGATTGAAACTGCACCTTCGGCTCCGACTTCGGTTCCGAAACTTTCAATCGGAGGTAGTGCTAATGCTAAATCGATGGAAATAGACTGATTTCTGAAGTGATAGCTTTGCAAGATCTCCCCTTTAATTTCGTTGAAGTTATTGGATTTCGGCGACTTATATAGCTAATTGTGCCGAATTATCAGTTAAGGGCAAACAGTTTTTAACCAAATATATTTGTGGCGTATATGCAACATGAGCAGATAAAGTAAATGATCTACTGAAACAATTTGAGAAAATCCTAGCTGCAGCTGCTGCAGGAATCTATCTACCACCACCTCGACTCCGCCTCCGCTTCCGGTTCCGATTCCGACAAAGCAAATTTTAAAACTCCAACTTCGACTTCGATTCCGTTAAACCACTTCCGTAACATCCCTGCTGGGAAGTACCTACGGGCTAAAATGAAAGTCAGAACCATAATTTATAAATAAGTTTTATTTCACAACTAGTGTAGGTAGTTATAAAGTTATGACTGTATCAACCTAACCCAAACTTATAGCTGGTATTAGTGTTATGTATTTGGATTATGAATTAAAACTAAAACTATCACAATACATAAGAAAGTAGGTAGTGAAGGTTTTATACACAATTTAAGATTTTTCAGAAAAATTTGTACATTTTTCTCGTCAGTTATTTATTACGTACGAATTATGTTACTTTAAGTTACATGCTAATATGTTTATGAGAGGCTTTTAAAAGAAAACCGGGGTTGAAAAATTAGTTGTACCTACGATAACAAAAAAACTACCAAATACAAATAAACGGGAGTATAAAACATCTCAGCCACAATAAATAAAAATGTAAATGTCAAATTGATTTGAAATTCAACAATAAATCAATATTCTAGTGGCTAGGGACGGACTTAACCAAATCTTTTGTTAGTGAAAATTATCATCATGCTTAATTCGAGGCGCGAAAACGGTTAGCCTATTTTACACCAATTTTTTTTTGCGAAACTGGCCGTTTGTTTGACCATATCAGGACCCGTACTCTGAAAAATAAATTGAAGTTTCTGTTTCGTTTTCGGTTGGTTTTGCACGAAACTTCGATTTTCATTTTCAGAGTAGGCCTCCAGAAAACAAGTACCTACAAGGTTTTTTGGCCAGAAATAAGGTGTGGTGTAAACTTAGGCATTAGTAAATGCAAAATAAACATTGTATTGTCACACCAGACACAACCACAATATCAAAAATACAGAGAACACATACACCACCGGCAACTAACTTACGATTAAATAATATTTTTCAGAAAATAGCCAATTTTTTACCACATTTAATTTAGACGAAACTTTTGGTTTGATGTCGCACTAGAATACATAAATTAGCCAAAGTATTTACACATTGGAACTTACAATACGAAATAGCTTATAATAATGGACATGTGATTTTATAAAGGCTAGATATCCAAGATTCATTGAGGCATCCTTATTAAATATGATTTATTTGATTAAGTTTTCAACAACACAGAACAATATTTACACGTGCTTATAATTTTAAACATCTTACTTATTATTTGCTTCCTTTTTAACAACCATTTACAGATTTGCGAATTTTGACACTATATTTTGACAATTTAAGAAAATTATTTTAATGGATATTTAGCCTTGGCCTATTTGAATACAGAATAAATATTAGCCAAAATACTCCTGTAATTCAGTTTTGAATGATGACGCCAATCAATGGCACTTACTATTTGTATCTTACACCATCATAGGGCAAACACGGGGATTGTTGTCTAGGGTAGAAGAGTGACAAATTACGTCACTTTGTCATCGAATGCGTAAATTATTTGGAATGTATTCCTTCAACTTCAATAATGTACGCAATGTATGACGATGCAATGTCATTATTGTCTGTTCTATCTATCCTAGAGAAGAATCCCCGTGCTTGGCTTGGCACGTCGGATCGCAGAAAACGAAACGGCCGATCCGTTCTTTCGACGACCTAGATATGACAATGATTCTGACATTTATTTCTTAGTGATCCGAAACGAAAGGTGTCAGTTGGTGACGCTTCCGAAGCACCTTGGTGGTGAGGTTGTTCGTTTCGTGCGATCGACGTTATCCGTCAACTTCGTTCGTTTTTCAAAGTAGACCTCCTGGTTCCAAACACAGACCCAGAGGCTTGCGCAGTAACTGAGCCCTCTGAAGTCAGCCTTTTAGTCGCAATGGATTGTTTAGGAAATAAAATGCTTTTGCGGTATGTTAACTTCTGAGCGACTTTCGATAAATCAGGCATACGATCAAGATACTCGAAATTTACGTTTTCCGTAGTTTCCGGCAGTTTGCCGTAAATTTCGAGTATTTCGAAATTTCGAGTCTCGTATCCTAGAGACCAAATGTGACTATGGAGAGCTAGAATGGTTCGATAAATTTATTATAAAAAAAATAAGGAGTCTACTCAAATTCCTAAGGAAGGTTTTTATGAAGTCAAATCCAAAGTGTCCGAAGTAAGCACCTAATTAACGGTTCACCATAGTTATTCAGAATACTTACATAAAAAAGGATTAAATAAATAATAAATAAATAAAGATTGTATGTGAATGGATAATGGTTATGTATAAACATATCTAGTTGCCAAGCTACAATATAGATTTAACACGCCGTATCAGTTAAGTAACAGTACCTTAAGTAAACTATATCTATAAACTAGTCACAAATCCGTTGTAAATTACAGCCTGTTTTTAGTTAGGATAATGTGAAATGGACATTTTATTTTTGAAGAATAGTGCATGTTTGAATCTTATAACCTTCATTGATTACACATTTTCTAAAAAAAAACTAGACTTTTTAGATATTTTTTGACCTACCTATTTACTAATCGATTTCTTTACATAAAATATATACAAATAATTGAATTCGTATGTCATAAAATATGAGTTACACAAGTCATGCATACAGGTGCTTCAATAATCCACAAAACGAAGTCAAAGATGTGCAATGTAATTCAGTCAAAGTTGAAGTCATTATTGTGATGTTTTCGCTTTTTTCCGTTTCTACAGAAACTTTTAAAGTTTTATGAAATGGGTCCCAGCAATAGTGCATGGAAAGAACAGAAAAACCAGCTGCATTCATGGTTCTTTAAATATAGCACCAGATATCGACATGGTAAATCTTAGACGTATCCTTTATCATCGCTATTTTTACTAGTTCATAACCATAGAGCGGTAAGAACCAATCGAATCTCAAAGTTTGATCAAAATGTACCTTATTTCTTACTGATTTAAATTACAAAAGGCTGAAATATACCGCACCATGCTTTTAGCGATATTGCTTGTTTCTCTTCAAAAAAACTCTGTAAACGTTGTATTATACGTGCTTTTTGTTGTGCCATATTTTGCAACATGATAACCACATCGCCCGAGTCAGTTAGTTTTGCGACAAAAGCTCTCAAGCGACTCAAGGCTCGCCATGACTCGGCCAACTCGGCCAGATACGCAATGTTTCCATATTGCAAAGGCTCATAAAGTAACTTCGGTGACGCTGCGCCATTATAAGACACACCGAGTCTTGTTGACAACCTGCGTACTTACAGGGGATAAAAGATGACGTCATTTCTCAAGCTGTCCTGCTGAGCTCGCATACGATCTGCAGGGGTATATTCATTCGATTCGTTTCCAAATCGAATCGGACGGATCTATAAAACGCTATTTTGATTTCGCCTCTGGTTGATGATCGAAAATTCGAAACTTTTCGATCATCAACCCGAGGCGAAATCAAAATAGCTTTTTAAAGATCCGTCGGATTCGATTCGGAAACGAATCGAATGAATTAAAATACCCCTGCTGAGCAGGACAGCATGAGAGATGTCGTCATTCTCAACCCCATTCTTAAAGTACGCAGGTAATACTATTAACAACAACCTTCATAAGCAATAGCAGAACCGAACATACCAAGTCAAACGATATTGCAAGAATTCCGTCCAGTGCAGTTTAGTCTGGTGTGATGGGGGTGTTTGGTGGTGCGCGCGCGGTGGCGGCTCGGCGCGGCGGAGATCGCGTAGGACTTCAGATGGGACTTCAGTGTGGTGGGCAGCGGGAGACGCTCGAGGCCGTACACGGATGTGCGGGCGACTATCGCTCGGCAGCATAGCTCTTGGAGGCTTAGGACTGAAAATGACAATAATTTAAAGTCTCAAGCTTAACAGCCTGTATTGGTCCACAGCTGGACTTAGGCCTCCCCCTTATTGCGCCTTATTGGCTTTTATCTCATTGGGGGTAATGCCTATAATGCCCACGCTGGGCATGAGGGTTGGGCATCGCAGTTCGGTGGTAGAACTGTTCTGCAGGGGGCGCTGCTGCCCGCCCCCGGTGGATATCCCTTAGCCGCCTCTTACGACACCCGCGGGAAGAGTTGGGGTGATTGTAAGCCGGCATCACACAGCAATTTAAAATCTACAATTTGTTTATTTTCTCGGTTATAGTGGGTTTACACTGCAAGTTCGTCAGTTATTCTTCTAGATCTGAAGTCACTCTCAGTGGATAGTGGAGAAGAGCCTTCTATTAAATTACTACATGATTGTACTAAGCTAGTTTTATTTAAATTACTCACAATGTTTGTGTAAAGCACTATACAAGCCTTGGTCCGCAATGATGCACTACTAGCCGTGTTATGATGGCCCCACGTCAAGCTAAGCTGACTACGCTATCGGTCATCATTGCAGCCCTTGCTGTCCGCGCTATAAAGGCCGAGACCGAAGGTCGACAGAAGGACAGGAGGTCTTTATTTCAGCTTGTTCATCAAGGGCTACAATGCTCTCAGCGCTGGCGCTGTGATGGTCCGGATCTGCGCTTTCATCATCAAATCATCATCAAATCTATCTATGTAGTGTATTGTATTAAGTATATCAGTTATCTAGTACCCATAACACAAGCTCTGCTTAGCTTGGGGCTAGATAATGTTGTGTGAATTGTCCAGCATTATCTATTTATTTAGTTTATTTATTTATCATCGCTGCCAGCCACGTAGTCATTACAGACCGCGACGCGTCAGTATACTGTCGATTCTAATGAAATTTGTTATAATATTATATATTACTATACTGTCGATTCTAATGAAATTTGTTATTAGGTAAATACAGGTTATTGGTAATTCACTGACACTGCGTAAACTGCAGGTTCTGCCCATCATCACGAACACGTTAGTGAAGACGCCAGGTCTTAATTCTTATTTTTTTTTGTAAATCGCCACCCACACAAACTAAGGTCCGAAACCCAATTAATTACTAAAGATCGATCTCCCGCTCCTATTTAATTCCACATCATAATCATTGACTCATTTGACATGTACGAAAGATGATTTAAGTGGCATTAGCCTGGCTGGGAGTCAACCGAACACACACACACCCACTGATAATTCAGGGCAGAGCCGTTTTTAGGTTTACTTTGAAAGAAAACCCCTATAATGAATATTTGAATGGAGGGGGGTACATACTAATATCATTCCCTTTCCTCCAATTTTAAGACTTGAGACCTGGCGTCTTCACGGACGTGTTCATGATGGTGTGCAGAACCTGCAGTTCACATAGTGTCGTCAGTGAAATACCAATAACCCTGTATAAATGGTACCCTGAGGCCGTCCTCAGGGTAGCAAAATATAAACCTTATGATGAAGCCTTTCGATCGGTATGATAAAGCTACAGGTGATTATTTTTTTCGTGTAAGGGGTTTTATTCCCGGTTCAACCATCTAATTATTTAAATATATATGAATGCAGTTTAACTTGTTTTTTAATTTCAAATAATGTTTCTTTCAGCAAGATGTTCCATCTACAATATTCAAGTTACTTTTCCTCCATGTGGCATATCCGTGGGACGCCCTGTATATACTATACATAGAACCTTTATTATAGTTATTATATTAACTGGAAGGCAGTTTACCTTTATTGCTCCTCCAGAGTCGTTCCATGCCGTTCCTATGGAGCGCCATCCGCGACAGCTCACAGAAGCTCTCCCGTATGTTAAAGTCACATAGCGGACTGACTTCGAAGAACGCCATTCGGTTCTTGGCTGCGTACAGCTCTGCGTCTCTCTCCTGAACCTGCCGCTTGAACGCGAGGTGGAGGCGGTTCCCGACTAGGACCTTCGGAACGCCTGGTGCGTGCTGCAACAAAGAATGTAACAAATTAAACTATGTAACAAAGCATATCAGGGTATCTAGCATGGGGATTGTTGTCTATGGTAGAATAGAGAAGAATGACATTGCATTGTCATACATTGCGTAAATTATTGAAGTTGAAGAGTTTCAAAGTTTTACTTCGATGACGATGTGACGTAATTTTTCTCTATTCTACTCTAGACAACAATCCCCGTGCTAGGCCTACAGTTGCTGTTATAATATAAACTGAGATATGGAACCAAAAAGAAAAACCTGTTTAGGGTTCCGTACCCGGAGGGTGAAAACGGGACCCCAATACTAAGCCTCCGCTGTAAAAGGATAAAAAATCGCGTAATCAAATTAAAATAAATTTGATATCTCATTAGGGTCGCAACGTCCATACCAAGTTGAACAACGCTCACCAAAGTTAAGCAATATTGGGCCCATGACCCATCCAAGTAGGTACTAACCGCGTCTTTTTTTCGTTTTTTTGTTTCTTTTGCGAAAGTATATCAATTATGGTACGGAACCCTTCGTGTGCAAATCGACTAGCACTTGACCGGTTTATTTGTTCACCTACGACTTTTTCGTCCCAATCCGTCTCGTAGTTTCTTTAAAAGTCATCATAATCATAATCTCCACACCCCAATAATTGATCGATTTGGGTCGTTTTGGTCGAAAACTAAGGGCCATCTGTTAGAAAATATTTTGTATATAGGTATGTATAATGATAATAATGCTGGAAAATTCACACAGCATTATCTATTATTATAATGTATACCTATTAAAGATACGTGTAGGTAGTTTGCCGTTAGGCTGATGATGCTATCTCTAATAATAATAATAAAAGGTTTAAGTCTTGTCTGATTGTGATTACGAAAATACCTACAGCCTCTGGGATTCACAAAACGTAGTTAAAAAAAAAAAAAAAAAATCGTTTATTGCAGTACCTTTTTTACAAATATAAATGTATTTGGGAGCCTCCATTTAAGCAAACATTTGCTTGTGTTAGGGGACTCCGCTCTTGCCAGTGACATACGATCAAAAGATACCTACAAAGACAAGGTATTTCTAAAATTACAAACTAGACTATAATTAAATTAACAGAAAATAAAAGTTATATAAAACAAACAAATCACCAATTACTATAATTATTCAGCTATATACTCATCCTTTGTACTAAATTTTCTATTTCGTCATAATTTTTATTCATTAGCCACTCCATGATAAACACTTTACAATGAAAAAAGGTGACCTCATAGATACCTAATTCTTTATTTAGTTTATTGTATATATGAGCTGATTGATCAATGTACTGTCTCTTAGAAAATGTTGTTTTTGATGATTTCACTGCTACGGGGTCTTTTTTTCTACGAGAATTTACATTTACCAATTTAGCATCATATGTCAGTGACGCATGCGTTTTTAAAACTAGCTGGAGCACATACAGCTTCCGGACTGAAAGTAGTTATGTGATGTCTTGTAATCATGTCAATAAAATGAAAAGATGAGTGAGACAAGCATATCTCATCTGCTTTTTCAATATTTTTTATTTATTGTTTAGTGCCGCTGTTTTGATACCAAGAACCGTTAAGTTTGTTGACATACACTATCTATGCAGAGAATATAGCTATAGTTCTCATGAACTAATTCACACGGCTAGAGAACAAAAGGCACGGTAAAGTGGATTCTTACACCTGACCTGACATGAATGTTATAATAACAATAATGGTTTCTTTCAATCAAAGACTGGATAGAATGGGTTGAACGCCATTAGTCAAGTCAAGTCTGATATTCGTTAAATTGGCAATTCGTCAAATGTAATATTGGTCAAAGCTGTAGTTTGACAAATCGTCTGTTTTGTGCAATTATTAAATTTGCCAAATACCAAGTCAAGTCATTTAAGGTACAATCAACTATATTCTAACTATTGACGACCTCCGTGGCGCAGCGGACGAAGGTCCGCCTGCGACGCAGGAGGTTGCGGGTTCGCAACCTCCTGCGTAACCTCCAAATAAATAACGCTGGACAATTTACACAGCATCATCTAGCCCCAAGCTAAGCAGAGCTTGTGTTATGGGTACTAGATAACTGATATATTTAATACAATACGCTACATAGAAGGATATATATTTTTTATACGTATAAAACTACCAGAACACCCTGAACAAATATCTGCAGATCGTACAAACATTTGTCCCGAGGCGGGAATCGAACCCGCAACCTCCAGCGTCGCAGGCGGACCTTCGTCCGCTGCGCCACAGAGGTCGTCAAACATAAAATTATTTAAGAGACATGTAGAACACAAACCAAATTATATGAGGTTAATTTTTTTCCAGGAATAGCGCGTGCGATGGTACGTGGAATAGCTTGTGGTTTATATAATTGGTTTGCATTGCCACATGCATCATCATCATCATCAGCCTATATTAGTCTACAGCTGGACATAGGCCTGCTTTAATGAGCGCAACAGCACCCTGTTTTCAGCTTGCCGCATCCAACATCTGCCACATACATATATGATCATGATCAACAAAACATAATTAACATTTAAAATTACCTTTTCTACCTCCTCCAGCCAGCGCTCAATGCTATCAAAGGACCACTTATTTGTGATGTCGTATACAAGCAGGATGCCTTGCGCTCCTCGGGAGTACGAGCGGATGATGGTGCAGAACCGACCTTGGCCTGATGTGTCCCATAGTTGGAGCTTCACACGCTTGCCATCAAGGAGGATTGTCGTTGTTTTGTATGCTGTAGAATAAAACAGTATTTTTACATTAAAATATACAAAAATAATGCTGGACAATTCACACAGCATTATCTAGCCCCAAGCTAAGCAGAGCTTGTGTTATGGGTACTAGATAACTGATATACTTAATACAATACCCTACATAGATAGATATTTTTTATTATACATAGAAAACACCCAGACCAACGGAACACATTTCTGCAGATCGTACACAAATACAATACAATACAATACAGTACTCTTTATTGCACACCAAATAGAAACACAGGACAGGAAAAGATAAATACAAATAACGTTGCACAATGGGCGGCCTTATCGCTATGAGCGATCTCTTCCAGGCAACCTTTGGATTGAACCGTCTTGGAACAAATTTGTTCCGAGACGGGAATCGAACCCGCAACCTCCTGCGTCGCAGGCGGACCATCGCCCGCTGTGCCACGGAGGTCGTCGAAGTTGCAATAAGTAAGGTTTTTTTTGTTACTTGACCGGTTTCCGCAACTAGGCTACAGGTGGGATCTTTTAACGTGTTGAGTATGTTCTCTAGGAAGGAAAGCCAGCAGTAATAAGTAGGGATGTATATGATTAGGAGCCGGCGTGATTGTCTTTTGTTTTTTCTAAAAATTCTCCACGCTGATGTCGCAATCCAAGCTTTCAGTATATAAAACCAGCTTTTAAAAAATTATCTATAAAAATGTACACTTTATGACTATGTCACCCAGAGCCATTACTAGCAGACTAAATAAATGAACATGTTCATTGAGTAAAACAACATAAGATAAATATAAAAGCATTTTAGTACCAACTTACAATCTTTTAATTTTTATGGTACTGTGTGCCTTTTTTTGGAGAAATCAAGAAAAAAAAAAATTAATTAATTAAACTTAACAAATTGAAGACAGCAAAAAATCTAAATATTTTAGTTTGTGTTATACCTATATTAGTTATCAGCAAAACACCTTTTTAATGACTGCTCAATAAGTTTCCTATGTGTGGTAAGCATTTATCAATTTATGAGCTGATAACAGTCAGAAGTTATGCAATTCTAGATAGTTTCACTTATTAATGTTAAACAAACTTTATTATTAGAAAGTTAATAAAAATGTATAAATTATTAAATGACTATCCAGTTTCCATGATGGATATTATCGTTTATATGATAAGCTTTAGCATGCTGAAGTAAGTTAATCATAAAATTCAAAGAAATAATAATAAAAATTGGGTACTAACAATACTTACCACTCCCGCTACAGAAAGGGGAATCTGCGGAGCCATCTTCGAGGTCCTGTAATATTTCCTGTTTGCCCACGTCTGAGTCCCCAACTAGTAGCACTTTTAGGAGGTAATCATATGACTTAGGGGCTGCTGGAGGACGACCTAAAATAGAAAAACATAAATTCTAGAAATAAAAAAGTATGTTACATACATTACATTGTACCTGCAGGTATTCAAATTATTTTTGATCAGACAGTAGATTCTTTTGTCAAAACAAGCAAGATAACAGGCAAAGATCGTGCACATATGTTTCATAATGTTCCAGAGACCCACTCAGAGCTACATCTTTAGCAAGAGAGTCTGCCATTTCATTACCAGGAATGCCTAAGTGACCGGGAATCCAGTCTAATATTATTATTATTAGGTATTCCAATTATTTTTGATCAGATAGTAGATTCTTTTGTCAAAACATGCAAGATAACAGGTATGAATGAAAACAGGTATTGTTCTCAAAGTTCAAGGTTTACAATGAACCAGAGATAATAACTTTCAGTTCAGAGAATGAGCTTATATTTGGGGTATTTGAATGCATATGCTCGGTATTACATAGGTAGTTGTATTATTAGTATTGTGGGGCAGAAGGTAGAGAGCTAGCTTACCTGTCCTTTGGTGATGTGACCGAGGTAATGTAGTGCTTCCATTAGCTACCTGCCCAGTCGCCTGCTGAGGCCCTGCAGCCGCTCCGGACGAAGGATACATAGTCATCGTGAGTAACCCACTCCTCGCATTAGCTCCAGGTGGTATTTACCACACGCAATTAGGCACATCACTGCCGAAGAAGCACTTCACGCATAGATCCATCCAGGTTTATCACAATGATAAAACAACCCAGCTAATTAAATAATCATGCATCCAAATAGGGATAAGGTATTCCACTTTTCGTCAAAATTTGCCAGCAAAAATATACGTTTGAGATCACAAGGTCGTCACATTATTCGGGCTCCAACATACTTTCTAATTAGTCTTTTTGCTACGACGTTCACCTAATTGCGGATTAAGTTAAATTTTCTTATTGAATCAACCGTAGAATAGATTTTATTTATTTTATTCAACACAAAAACAACCCAATTTTCCACATAAATATCGAACGAATGAATGAAAATTAAAAATGAATTGAATGATGGAATGAATGAGGACAACTGTAACAGCCACAGATAAAAAATATATCTTTAGCCACAGATCTAATCTTTCTATTTCTACGTCTTTAGCTTTTGATTTTGAATTCCGTTCTCGTCTTGAGCACCAAAAGCCGGACGAAAATACTAATAAAAAAGCCGGAGAAACGTCTCTTTACTCACATTAAACTGCGCGCGCTAATTTAAACCTGAGCCCGCCCAGTTACCATTAGCGCGCATAGTTCAATTCAACTCTCTCGCTTAAGTTCCGTTAGTTCTAACCTCAGAAGAACGATCCTATGGAACTGCCCTAAGCATGTACTTTTCCTGGATACTTATGTAAACAAATCGGTTGACAAACATGGCGGATTAGGGATGTTCACTTGTTCGTCTAGTCGATAACATTATATCGATGGACGAGCTTGTCTTTTTATTCGAGGGCTACCGTTTTTGTGCTCATCAGTTAGCGCCACTGTAAAGTAAGGTCAGGACAAAATACTAATAGCCGACGGGAAAATATATTTACATTTATATCATACCAGCGACCCGCCCCGGCTTCGCACGGAAACCTCTAAAATTGTCAGTGTGCCTCTACTATATTATACATGTAATATACCTACAAATAAACCTTCCTCTGGAATCACTCTATCTATTTAAAAAAAAACCGCATCAAAATCCGTTGCGTAGTTTTAAAGATTTAAGCATACATAGGGAAGGACAGACAGACAGACAGCGGGAAGGGACTTTGTTTTATACTATGTTATGAAGAGTGCATTTCTGAGATAGTGCCATTGAACCAAGTCAGGATCGGATAGTGGAATCCCGGAGAAATCGAAGGAAACCCTCATTTTCAGAATCAGAGCTGGATCCGAGGGTTTACCGGAGGTGAAGCAAGAGCAGAACATGTTTTAATAACTATCATAGGTAAACAACAAACACAATAAATTTTTATACAATCATTTATTTTCAAAGACATAATAAAAAAAAACAATCATACTTTTTTCTGAAAAAAGTAAGGTAAGGTACCAGATAATACATTTTAAATTTCGTGACAGTTTCCTTGCAACAAACCCTGCAATTATATGTCACTACAGACCTTACCTAATTTATCGATAACGTTCGATGGTCGATGATGTTCGACACTAGCACCGGTTTTTTATGTCTTCGATGTGAATGAAATATTGAGAATATTGCGGGTTTCTACAGCTCACAACAAAGATGATTCAAAATAACAGGTTTTTATAAACTTTATATCAAATACATTATACAATAGACAACAGTTTAACGAAATGTTAGCCACTTGCCGGTGAAAGGTCAGATTCGGCCTGTTTTTGCTTTGACATAGGCCACAGCATGCTACAGAACACTTCATGGTACCTCATCTATATGATTTTCAATTAATATCACAGTTTGGCTCAATAAATAAGTCGAAAACACTGGGAAAACTTATATTTCTCACAATGACATCTCCTCACATGTAAACAAAACCGTAGACTAAAATGGCGTCCGTGACAGCAAAAGTACATCGAAACCAGGAAGAGGGCGCTGATAAAAAGAGTGTGTATGCTTTTTCCTAACGTAAAACCACTGTTGTGAGAAAGAGACTGGTAGTCCATTATTGCTTCCGTGTCAAATTGAACAATAACGGCAGTTCCATAGGATCGTTCTTCTGAGGTTCTAACTAAAGTCTTATCTGACTTCTGACAAAAAAAATATTATGGGTCCGGATTTTATTATTCACTAGCTGCGCCCCGCGGCTACGCCCGCGTGGAAATCGTACTAATTTCAGAAATTTACTGCACACCCTTTAAGGGTAGTTTTATAAAAATAAAAAATACGCGATTCATTATGTACTTACTTTATAGTTTATATTATATTATTATGCCGAGTTTTGAGTGAATCAAACCAAGGAATACCTACCTAATAATTTTCCCTAGAAACTTTATCACATTTTAACCCCTCAAAGGTTAATAATTATTGAAAATTAGATTAGCCTAAGTATGTGATAATCTAGACCCTATCTACACACCTTTAAAATTTCATCTTAATCCGTTAAGTACTTTCGGAGCTACGTACGTGTGGTAACAAACATTTACACTTATTAGGTCTCACATTTATGATATTCGTAGGATTTGTGTGGCTCAGAAACATGATATTGATAATGATGAGAGTAGCCATAAGTAGGTTCTTCTGTGCAGCTAGATCTATGGCAACTATAGCGCGCGCTGCAGTGATAGGTTTTCCTATAATAATATAATATTATAAAGGGGAAAGATTTGATTGTTTGTTTGTATTGAATAGGCTCCGAAATTACTGGACCGATTTGAAAAATTCTCTTACCATTAGAATCCCACATTATTCCTGATGAACATAGGCTACTTTTATCGCGGGAAAATGCTTCGTACCTACGGGAAAACGGATAATAGGACAACGGGTAGTAAAAATGCAGCTAGTCTGTTAATAAAGAGGACGGTATCTTCTCATATTTTCTTTAGAATTAATTAAAAACCAGTACCAACTACGTAAAACCAGTAACTTTCAAATCTCATTCACTATTTGACTTGACCAGTTGCTTGCTACTTGATGGTTTCTATACAACAGAGAATAGGTACCTACAGAAAACAAAACTCATAACGTCCTTGTTACGTTCGGTACGAAGGATAAAAAATACTTCAGTACTAAAAATACATGTATTTTAATCATGATTAACAAGAAACAGTACAACTTTAAAAAGTTTCTAATATTAACTTAGAGAGAGATTACTTAAAGTGGAAGGCACATGCTTAAAACCTTACTAGGTAATAGAGTTTAAAGTTCATAAATACATAATACGAACTTTCACTAACATTTTACTTATAAACTATAAGTTTTCACATTAAATGCGTTAGTGTGCTACTAATTTAACTCAGTATTTCTCAAAACCTGGTAAATGGAATGTGTTACTAAAGCTTTCGACTCCTTCTTTGAGTTTTGCGATTTTCGCTTTGAACTCGGCATTTTCGTTGATCAGTTTATTGAAATCTGCCATCTTAGGTCCAGAAACTTTTATGATTTCAAGTCCTAACTGAAGAGCCTTGTCGATGAAGTCAACTACTCTATCGATATCCGCTTCCTTCAAACCGCGTGTCGTTAAGGCGGGGGTACCTGAAAAATAAAGAAAACATTTAGTAACAATATATTTAAAAACTAGTTTATGCCCGCGGCTTCGCACACGTTGTTTCTATGGAAACGTTTAACGATGATTTCTATCCCATGGGAACTGATTTATGGGATAAAAAGTAGCCTATGTTTGATTCCAGGATTAAAATTACCTGTGTGCAAAATTTCTGCCCGGTAGGTACACAGTTTAGTAGGTACAGTAGTTTTGGCGTGAAGAGGTAATCGCATTTATTATATTAGTGTGATAAACCTGCTATCGGTTGTTTTTTCAAGAAAGCACCAGCATCCAACATACAACTGATAAGCCAAATTGCAACAGCTATTTTCGGTTGATAAGGCTGACTTTGAAACCAGTTATTTTATAAAAACCCGCATTTATCCAGTTATTTCGAGTGTATAGTAATATGGATCTAGATGTAACTGGAATAAACTGTTACCAAGTTGAATAATCTATAAGAAGCATCATTAATATCATCATCCGCGTTTATAGTTTTTCTATCTAGCTATTAAAAAGAGGAATGCCATGTGTTGGCCATGACAATGTGTTGGATATATGGCCCTAAGGGTGCTTCGGCTTTATACACATTATTATACTGTGTACATCATTCTGATGAGGCAAATACAAAGATACAACTTAGGTATGGGCAGAGAATATACAGGCTGGTTTTTTTCGACGGAGCAGCAAATCTGAGAATAATGCTGGACAATTCACACAGCATTATCTAGCCCCAAGCTAAGCAGAGCTTGTGTTATGGGTACTAGATAACTGATATACATACTTAATACAATACACTACATAGATAGATATTTTTTACTATACATAGAAAACACTCAGAACACCCTGAACAAATATCTGCAGATCGTACAAACATTTATCCTGAAGCGGGAATCGAACTTGCAACCTCTAGCGTCGACCTTCGCCCGGTGCGCCACAGAGGTCGTCTGGCCGAGAATAGGGATGTAAATATCTCTAAAAATATTAGCTATTGCTATTGCTTAGTGTTGAGAGAAGTCTAGGAGTTGGGACGGTTTATTCTTCTTTTTTATTAATTAGGTAGGTACATTGTTTTTATAGGTAAACATATATATTGTCTCCATACCGAATTACGACCATTTTTTTAACTTAACTTGTTTTTCCAAATTATATGATTGCATAGCGTATTTTATATCCACACTGTCATTTAGCCGTGAAGGCCATTCATTAGCTTTTATGTTGATAATTCTTATTACTTATTTTGTTATTACATAAGCTGTAGGCCTTCCTTAAAATAAATAAATAATAAACTACTAAAAAAATACTAACCAAGCCGTATCCCACTTGGGTTCAGCGCACTCTTGTCTCCAGGCACGGTATTTTTATTACAGGCGATGCTGCACAGCTCTAGGATTCTCTCAGCCGGCGCGCCCGTCAGTCCCTTGTTCCTCATGTCGACCAATGCGAGGTGGACGTCTGTTCCGCCGGTGGCGATCGCATAGCCCCGGGAGGTTAGACCCTGGCAGAGGCGTTGCGCGTTCTTTATCACCTGGAGAAGAAATTAAACTATGTTAATTGAACTTTGACGACCTCCGTGGAGCATCGGGCGAAGGTCCGCCTGCGACGCAGGAGGTTGCGGGTTCGATCCCCGCCTCGGAACAGATTTGTGTACGATCTGCAGAAATTTGTTCCGTTGGTCTGGGTGTTTTATATGTATAATAAAAAAAATATGTATCTATGTAGTGTATTGTATTAAGTATATCAGTTATCTAGTAGGTACCCATAACACAAGCTCTGCTTAGCTTGGGGCTAGATAATGCTGTGTGAATTGTCCAGCATTATTTATTTATTTATTGCCGGGATCGCGTATGAATCTTAATTCCTGCAGTTGTTAGAACAAAATAGTGACACAGACTTTCTAGTTTATAATATAGGTATTGTTAGGTAGGTACTTGGCGATTGTGAAAATGACAAGCAAGAATACTATTACTGATGTTTACAAACTGGGTTCGAATTCGAACTAGGTTCCTTGTGTTAGTTTACAATTCGGTATCCGTTAAGATTTTCCTTTGCTTGTGGTTGTGATACATGGTGTTTCATTGTTCTTTCCATTTAACGATAACAGTGGTGGTACTTTCACTGTTGTAACATTACTTTTATGTTCAAGTAGTTTTGTAAATATCAGGTTAGCTCAGACGCTGTGCCAGACATTTGTGAGTTTTAAATGCATTGATATCCATAGGTAGGTATAAATCTACGAGTATCATGTAGCGTAGACTATTATTATGAAATTTCAGCTTATTTATTGTTTTACCTGATGGGTGTAATTAAGAACTACTTTTGCCATAATCACCACGCTTGGCAGGCAGATTGGTGGACGCATCTGAGGTGTCCAGGAGGGGAGCAACAGAAGGACTCTGTTGCTCTTCCTCTGGTAGGTTTCTCTGTCGACTCTCGACCACGGGTTGAGTTAGGGGGATCAATTCTTACGCCACGACCGCCGCGGCCTAACTTACTTAGGGTCGTTTAGTAGAGAGGTTTTTAGTGGGTATTACGTCCTTCTCGGGGTATCAAAAAAAGGGTCGTTTAGTAGGACATTACTATTACCTGTATCTGATATTCTTTGAACTCAGGAGTAGTGGCTTGCTTCATAGCGGTCGCGATGGCAGCTATCGCGTGGTTATGCGGACCTCCTTGCAATCCAGGAAAGACAGCCTGGTTGATTTTGTCTTCTAGATCGTACATCACTTTCGTCCCGTTGGCCTTGACTGAGCGGACGCCTTTGCGGTAGAAGATGATACCGGCACGCGGGCCTCGGAGCGTTTTGTGGGTGGTTGTTGTTACCATGTCGCTCCATTCGAAGGGGGAAGGGATAACGCCTAGAAATAAAAAAATAAATAAATAATGCTAGGCACTTCACACAGCATTATCTAGCCCCAAGCTAAGCAGAGCTTGTGTTATGGGTACTAGATAACTGATATACTTAATACAATACACTACATAGATAGATATTTTTTATTAGAAAGAGAGTAGGTAATGTTTAAGTTAAGCTAGGTTTTTATGTCCGACGGAATGGAGAAGATGCGTGCGTTTTCAGTAATTCATTTATTTGTTTGTGAATCAGGTAGATACAGTCAGTTATTAGGACTTAGTCTCGATCGCTAGATTCTGCCACTTGTGCATACAAACATTCATTATTACAATAAATATTGGTTTCTAGAATTTATAAAAATAACATAAAGGTAATTTACTAAAATGAAACTATTCTACGGATTGAATCATCATGCATAGTGGTTTGCATGTATAAGGTGTGGATAGGGAATGGTATTGAGACTTCTTGACTTACTTAATACAAAATACAAATACAAAATACTTATAGCCATATAATTTTGGGTTTTGACGTAAGCTTGTGTCATGTGTTAGGACATGTCCTACTGAGTTGCGTAGGGCTAGATGGGAGTGTTCATAATTTTTTTGCTTAGATCTCAAATTTAGTGCGGACTGGATTATACTAGAGGCGTTATTACTCCTGTTTATTATCTGTTTCACTTTTTCCATACATCTCACTGGCGACGAGAATGGGATAAGTGAAACAGCTAGTCGCAGTGCATGCTAGTTTATTACTGAAGCAATTACAAAGACGCGCGGAGCACGGCCGCGCGCGTGTACCAAGCTAGGTAGGTAGGTATAGCTACATATACATCAGAATTTCAAGGTTTAGATATGAAATCAAATAATATCGCAAAAATTTTTGTCTTCCACGGGACTTGAACGTGTAGTTGGTTAGAACATTCCGGTACTGATGGAAGGATGCGGGTTCAAGTCCAGTCGAAGTCAAAAAAATTTGCGATGTTATTCGATTTCTTAAAAATTAGCCAGAGTGTGAGGCTTAGCCACTATAAAACCAAAAACTTTGTTTAGATGATTTAATTTTTCGTTTTTCTTATATATTTTCTTATTTATTTTGTTATATTCTTAAAGTAAATAAACTGCTACCTATCGCGAAGTAGTAAAATAAGTAGGTAACATGTTCAGTACCTGCAGCAACCAATCCAGAGATATGAGCCATATCAGCCAGCAGATAGGATCCATTCTCGTTTGCGATCTGTCTGAATCTCTTGTAGTCGAGACAGCGTGAGTAGCAGCTCATGCCAGCAATGATGAGCTTCGGCTTGAACAGCTTGGCGGTCTGGGCCAGCTTCTCGTAGTCTATCAGCCCACTCTCAGGGTCCACCTTTACAAATACACAATAAGTTTAAAGGAATTCAAACTTGACGACCTCTGTGGCGCAGCGGGCGAAGGTCAGCCTGCGACGCAGGAGGTTGCAGGTTCGATTCCCGACTCGGGACAAATGTTTGTACGATCTGCAGACATTTGTCCAGGGCGTTCTGGATGTTTTCTATGTATAATAAAAAATATGTATCTATGTAGTGTATTGTATTAAGTATATCAGTTATCTAGTACCCATAACACAAGCTCTGCTTAGCTTGGGGCTAGATAATGCTGTGTGAATTATTCAGCATTAATAAATAAATAATAAATAAATAAATAATGCTGGACAATTCACACAGCATTATCTAGCCCCAAGCTAAGCAGAGCTTGTGTTATGGGTACTAGATAACTGATATACTTAATACAATACACTACATAGATAGATTATTTTATTATACATAGAAAACACCCAGACCGAACAAAGTTCTGCAGATCGTACACAAATTTGTTCCGAGGCGGGAATCGAACCCGCAACCTCCTGCGTCGCAGGCGGACCTTCGCCCGCTGCGCCACGGAGGTTGTCATTATTATTATAATTTTTTAACTTTTTTAATATTTTAGGCCTACATGTTTTTTATACTTTGTTACTTTACATAAAGTAGTTTAAACATTTTGAAGTGAAGAGTATCATTTACCTACCACTCTTGTTTAGTTTTGAAATGTATCCTTCTTGGGTGTTATGTTATGGAAACAAACTTATATTGAATGTGATTCTACATCATGAGGTAGGTATTTATTGTGATCGTCGATTGTACCTATGTAGTGTAGATAAAACCCATCTAAATTCAGTGGAACTAATGGGAAAACTACAGAAGTAACCACATACAATTGTTTGGCTTAATGCTTTAGCTGTAGTTTAATAAGAAAATAGAAACTGCATAATAAGCAAGCATGCATAAAAATGCTCATTTAAGCGTACAACAATGCATAAACTTGTCATTAACCGTCTTATCAAATGGGGTAATGGAACTTCCTTATCATAAGGTCAAAATAACAAGTCAAGCTCAGTAAATAAGTGAAATTGTTGGCGCAAATTACGTTGTTCGGGTGTGTCAACAAATATAATAATTCTAATCTATTATCACGGAGGTCAATGGTCATGAATTGACCTCTTAATGTCTAGTTGCCAAGAATTTTAATGAGGAATAACTGTCTTGGTTAATGTGTGCAATAATGCGAAAATTTGAGAACTGTTTAAAGCAGTAAATCCTTAAAATTTCTTTTTGTCAAATTAGGTGGTCCAAGTCTTCCGAAGATATTTACAGGACTTTACAGGGTACTTAAGGTAAATAAGATGTAGCCAATTAGTTTAGAATGCTATACAGACTGATTGTGATCCCAGCAGTTTGTTAAAAATAAATAAAAGATGCTGCTGTTCTTTCTCTGGTATGATTTCTTAGTTGACTCTTACGACATCCAAGGACCGGGTTGGAGGGTCGTTTCTTACACTACATGACTCCTCAATAGGCTACTACTCATATCAAATTTGGTGCAATAAATAAATAATTCTGTAGTATTTGACCTAATAAAACAATATTTATAGATTTCTATTTTCTGATATTAAAAGTGACATGACTAAGGTACATAGTGACTACATATTTTCAATTTACAAATAGTTTTTTTAATTTTTAGATTTGAACTATGAAGACGCTGTCGGCCATGTTGTGACGTCATAGGCCTCTAAGCAAATTTCATGTCGAATCGTTAAAGAGTGAAATTCGCTATGTAGTCTGTCTATATTTTTACAATGATCGACGTTTGCTAGTGTCATATGTTTGCAAAGATCCTATGACTACGGTATACAATATCTTTGTATGTTTGTTTTCTAGGCGCGGCTAGTATTATGTCTGTGGTTTTCGAAAAAAAAACTTTACAATAAAGTTTTGCGGTAATCTAGGTAGGGTACACAAAAAATATGGTAATATTTTTTTCCCTCTAATCGAAAAGTAATTAATAATTTAAGACCTAATTTAAAAAAGAGTCATCGAGCCCATTTATAATTTCCTTTTACCTTGTAAGGCATGCTCTCAAAGAACATGGAAGTGGCTGATATCTTCTTGGTAGCGGTGAAGAAGCCATGAGTAAGATGGCCACCGTCGGGTAGGTCTAAACCCATGATTCTACCGTGGGGTTCCACAACACCTGTGTATACGGCGAAGTTGGCTGGTGAACCTGAAATAATGGTTTTAAAGTTGTAACTAGCTTGTAACATAAACAAAAATCTCTATTGTTTTATTAAATAACTGTCACAAGTCATTCTTAATGGCGGTGATTAAGAGTATGATTTGAACTACTATTTACTTTATTGTGGACATAATTGTTATTTCATTATTATTTTTATAAAAATGTTTAGAATAGAAAAGATAGAATTAAGTGTGGTAAAACAGACATGAGACATTATATGAAATGGGAACTTTGAGCTATAACCCATTTATTTATTTATAGGACTCCCAACAAAATGAGTACAAAAAATTTTACATTTATTTTTGTGTCTTCTCCGTTAGAGTGGGTCACAACATAGCAAAAATATTACTCAACTAAACTAAAAAAATAAGAAAAATTCACTAAAGACTTAATAACTCTGAAGCAACAAATTATACCTGAGTAAGGTTGAACATTGACACCCCATTCTTCAGGATTCAGCCTGTAAGCTTGCAGTGAGCGTTGCTGTGCCATTATTTCTATTTCATCAATGTACTCATTGCCTCCATAGTATCTAAAAGGTCCAAATAATCAGTGTTTACACAGGACATCATTATATTATAGTAACCAGTTAATGTTAGGAAGTTTTATCAGTAACATTATTGAGTCTGCTATAGCAGCGACTAATTTCTATGGTACTAACCTTTGATTGGGCATGCCTTCAGAATATTTATTGTGCAGACATGTGCTCAGGCATTGCAGGACGGGAATGGAGGTGAAGTTCTCCGAAGCTATCATCTCAAGGCCCGCTCGCTGACGGCTCTTCTCTTTGGTGATGAGATCATACAGCTCCGGATCAGTGTCCCAAAGGTTACCGTTCATGATTTGGCTACTCATTGTGGATGTTCTATGTAAATTCCTTAGTGGGTAATAATTCTGTAATAGATTTTTTATTTTTAACAAATTACAGAATACAACCTGTCTTTGTACAACTCGATTAATAACTGGGCAAAACAAGTAACGTGCTATTATAAAACCAGCATGACCCCAAGCTGATAAGAAGATAGTGCAATCATAAACATAAGTTGTATTAAAAAAGTATTGCATCAATGTGAATAAACGTGACCTTTTAGTAGCAGTGTTGGTTGACATCAAACCGGGAATATACCGAAGATTGTTAGTAACTTTTTGAAGTATTAAGTGCAGTCAAAACTATCGATCTAATGTAAGGAATGGTTACACTTCCCGACTTGAATCAGAAGCTAAGCTAATAATCACAGAAGGCAGACGGCAAGAAAGACACGCACATGGCTGGTGGAGCCCGTTTGGTTAGCTAATTCAGCAAAAAATCGCTTGTTATAATTGTTATCAATAAAACTTACCTTAGAGTCGACTATCGCTTGCGATGCAATCAGCTGTTTGTTCAAAGGACTTGAAGAAAATCCACAATAATTTCGTCTGAAGGTAACAAAGCAAGCTTTTGTCAGATTTTTACGCATGGTGACGATTTTTGTATGAAACAAGTCTTGCGAATTTACAATGTGATGTGTTTTTATTTCATAAACAGAGAGAATTATTTTATCAGTGTTGATAACCCAATGTGAACTTTGCTGACATTTTGTTGATTTGATTGAACATTTTGCCGTAGCTTTTTTAATCTGTGGTCATCGTTTTGCACAAGAAGATGTTCATTCTTTTTGGCCGTACAGTGAGATTCTGGTTTTCTCTATGGTTAGCCCGCGTAAATATGAAACACAAAAATTAAAATAAGATGTGTGCAAGCGTACCGCTACCTACCGCAACCGGCAAAGCACTAACGTACCAACGTAAATACCTCTGCGAAACAATATTGATAGGTACCTACGGTACTGTGGATAAGTATGAGGCGATAAACAGCGTTTACTTACATTACACGTTAGATTTCCTGTTTTGAAAGTGCGTTTATCTACATGCTGAATGGCATTAGGTATACTTACTACAATCACAGCTATTGTTGGTTTTTTACATGCAATAGCTAAAAAAGTTAAATATTTTTAGATAGAAACTTTTCGATCATGGGTACTTACGGAGAATGATTTATCTTCACGGTTTTCGGTTCATCCACGGAACACGATGCTTCATAAACGTACTTACCTATTACTTATTCAGTTATTAGCATTGGAGTAGATAAAAAAATATGTGGTTCAGTGGTATTTTACCTCACTGACCTCCACTAGGTACATTCTATTTCCGGCTACCTACTATGTACATTATATTTCCGGCTCCGTTGATTTAATTGCATTGCGTTTAATTTTGTTGTTTTTTCCGATTCCGGTAAATAACTATGGCGGGTAAATAAATAAATAAATAATGCCAGAAATTCACACAGCGTTATCTAGCCCCAAGCTAAACAGAGAAATGGAGAGAAAGTCAGGGATTTACGAAATCTCGAAATGTTAGGAACAGTAGGTACCCATTTGTTTGCCTCATTTGTTTCGTGTTGGTAAAAAAAATCAAATATGGTTTGTTTCCTAGCCTAATTTCGATCCCGGCACGAAGACTTTGCCATTCCGGTGTGAATTGAGCATGAGCTTCGCGTTTTCTTCAGATTTTCAAGCACTTCATTGTGATAATAATGAACTGCCATGTCTGCCGTGCAGTGACTCAATAATAGAGTCCCAAATAAATTGTTCCCGGGAAATTAATGATCAACAATAGCAGGATTTGTAGGATATAGTAACAACACAAGAAATTCTCTTCTATTTATGTTTGTGCTTAGCCGTTAAGTTATTTTGAGATTTAATACCACTTGTCATCAACATCCACCTTTTTATTATGTATGAGCTTACAAATGTCCACTACCTACTGCAAATAGGCCTCCAAACGATTGTTCGTTACATATCGTCCTGTTGTTACAAAAATGTATACGTACTAGCACACTTACGGATAGATTTACATATATGAAAGGGACCTAAGTACTTACCTTTGATTGACGACCTCCGTGGCGCGGCGGGCGAAGGTCCGCCTGCGACGCAGGAGGTTGCGGGTCCGATTCCCGCTTCGGAACAAATTTGTGTACGATCTACAGAAATTTGTTCCGTTGGTCTGGGTGTTTTCTATGTATAATAAAAAATATCTATATATGTAGTGTATTGTATTAAGTATATCAGTTATCTAGTACCCATAATACAAGCTCTGCTTAGCTTGGGGCTAGATAATTCTGTGTGAATTGTCCAGCATTATTTATTTATTTATTATAAGTAGTAAGCGTGGATTAAGGAAGAACCCGAAGAACTACTACTCCAGTCTGTTTAAGTAGGTAGATACCACTTTTGTTCTGACCTATACCTACTATAACTACCTATACTATATCGTTAGGAGATCGTTTGTAGATTTTGTTGTCAGTAGATACTTAAAATCAAAAATCAAAAACTCTTTATTGCCATCAATACAAAAAATGTACACTTAGAAAAGGTCAAATTATAAAACTGACACGGAAATAAAGTAATATTTTTGATTTCTGTCGCTTCGGTATGTAAACTAAAGTAAAGAAGCGACGAAGAAACCTTTAGCCTGTTAGTTGTTATTTTTCGAGTTGGAGCAAAACCCGTCCCAAGTTTTTTTATCCTCTAGATAGGTACCTACTGTTCATAAACGGGTAAATATTCTACGGTTCATTCAACAAAGCCCAACCAACTCATGTTTAATGCAGACTCGGAATCCGAGATGTCACTTTGATATTTTGTCATTTTTAAATTGAAAATTGTAAATAAAAATATATTCGCATACCTACCCTTTTTACTAAGTTAGAAATGGGAGGAATAACATATGCACACTTTCGATGTTTTAGACTTTATTTCAATTTCTTATGATGCTCTAAATACATTTAAAGTTGGTCTTTACAATCGAATTGTTATTAATCTATTTTAATAATTAATACTTATGCACGAAAAGTACTTAAATTATTATGTTTTTATAGTAATTTTACCACATTCAGATCTACAAAATACGTAGAGTACGATACGAGAAAAAGGGAACAAAAAATGCACACCAAAATGCACACCCCGTCATGCAAACGGCGTTCATTTTTAGAATGGTTTATCTTTACATAAACGGTTGCAGAATAGTTTAGTTGGTGTGGGTACTAGGTACCTAGTACATACATAGTAGAGTCGACATTTAGATATCTAGATTACACATTTTTACACTAAGCACATATTAAATATTTTAGTTATGCAAGTACCTACCTACCTACTACATTATTTTACAAGACAGTACAGTACGACATCTCCTACTTGAAAATGTTAATTTACAGATTTTAATATTTTCTTTATAAAATTCCTGTATTTAAATACAATAATAAAATGATAAACTATACTAATCTACTTTTTATCGAAATCACATTCATGATTTTTAATATTATTTAAATGCATTAAATTCTTGTTTTTAGAAGTAAGTAAGTACCTAATTGGCTATGAATTTTACGATCACTTAGGTAGTACGGTACCTCAGCACCTCAGTATTAGAGCAAAGTAACGTACCTATACCTACGCCTACGTAGGTACCTTCCCACTCTAATGAAGCGTGGGTTTCCTCATAGAATAAAGAAAGCCTACTCCACAAAACAATAAACTGCGGTAAAAAAAACAGTTTCAGCCCAACTCAGCCCTAATAAGTTGTCTAACTAAAAAATTCTAACTACTTTCCTAATAAGCACGGCCAAAGAGTGGACTGAGCTTCCTTCCTGCGTCTGTCTTCCCGTTAGAGTATAATCTTAAAGTCTTCAAGTCCACGGTGAATTAGTTCCTTTCCTTCAGGGAAAACATGCTCCATCTTAGACCACATCTTCACTTTCTAAGGCCAGGTAGTCCTGCAGCAGTAGGCGTAAGGGAAAATGCGCGCCTGCCAAGCCGCCGCGCTCGTGTTTTTTGTAGTTATTTAAACATGGTGATTAAGAAAATCATTTTATCAAACTCTGCGAATTTGTTTAGAAATATTAGGTAAGTGTCCTTAGTTGAGTACAAAAAAAAGTGTGATATCAGTAGTTCGCTAGTCATAGTATTGAAAAAAACGTTAGAAAACGGGGTAACTTTAGGATTATTTTCTATCGAGTGAAGTTCGATCTTGTAACTGAATGCGACTTTGACTAGACTAGATTCTTAGGTAATATATATCTTTTTTCAGAATTTTAAACACTATTTTCTAAGTCTCAGATGATTTAAAAATCACAAAAATGCGGCCTCTGCTGGCCTACCAAGCCTTAAGTGAGATGGTGGCCAAACGCTTGAGCATCAATAAAAAAATGCTTTTTCGATAACATCATTCACTTTTTCGTTTCTAACTTCAGTCGAATGATTGTCGTCGTTTTGCGAAGAAACCCCGATCCTCATTATGTAGTAAAATTGTTGAAGGATCGTTTACAATACGGCGAAAGAGGGCAAAAACGTTTACGAATTCGCGGCGACCTTTTTCCGGCCTCCATTATGGATTCTACGCCATAAATAAACACCTAACCACAGTTACTACACACCCAACACATTACTTATTCCCAACCGCATATTACGATTCGTGTTATCACGGAACCACAAAATAAAACTTAGTCTATAAACTTGTATAACCCGCGTACCTACCTACTTGAACAATGGGATTGAGAATGACGTCATCTCAAATGCTGTCCCGGTCAGATCAGATCAGATCAGATTCGAACCGAGCAGCACAATAAAAAACACGCAATAAAAAACAATACTAAAATACCTACTTAATTGTACACCAACAAAATTGAAAAGAGACATTACAAAAGACATGCACAATGAACGGCCTCATCGCTTGGAATCGATCTATTCCAGTCATTTTCAATCCCATTCTATAAGTACGCACGTTTGCAAATATTTGCAAATCGCCTACACATAATTAGTTTCAAAACAAAAGCCGTTGTTTTTAATATGACGGTTTCTGTACGCGCCAAACAAAAGCTATCAAATTAAAAACTAATTACGAGTATTATGAAGGTAGAGTTCCGAATGTTCCAATCACAGGTCCCACCGCAAAGTTCCTTGATTCCTCGACCTGGTTTCCCCGCTACTGGTTTCATTTGAGCCTTTATTTGTCGAGTAAGAACTTTGTTATTTACTTTGAAGTTCTTCCTCTCGATTCGCGTTGCAAGTTTTCAAAAACTAATCTCTACAATTCTTTTTGGGAGCCTGTGTTTCCAGCTGGAAACACATTTTAAGCTTGCATTGTGCGCAAAATATGCTTCAGAGTAATAGCCAGTAAAAAGCAAAGCGCGCGGGATTCTAGACCTTCTTCACCCGTAGGTAATTTTATAGCAAAGCCTATCAATTTCTAATCGAGTGGAGATGGTAGCTAATTCCCTATGGCACCCGACGACACGACCGACCCTATTAGTTACCATGTTCCAAATAAAGCTGGAATAGCAGCGTAACACAATTTCTCTCGCCATCACAGCTTTTACAGTAAAATCCCCTGCAAGGGTAACCCAACGAGCGAAAACATAGGTCCATAGGTATACCCTCTAACCTAACCCATGACTCCGAGGGTTTTCTCATGAAGACGATTTTATTCGTCGTTATAACACTCTAGAACACACCAAGGGAAATTTCCAGTCCCAACCGTTAACTTACAAAGTAATGATAATAGGGTTAAATGCTTATCGCGATTTCCTTCACTGAACTAGAAACTTTTATGTTTTAGTTTATGACGATATTTTTATCTCCCTTCTAATAGCGAAGGTAAAATAAGTAATACTTTGTTCCCTACGCAAGGTTAGATTTATCAAAAAAAACTAGCACGTGGTCGTTGTTATACTATGCAGTAATGTATACCTCCTGCTTAGTTTTAACGGGGTAGTCCTCAAAATAGTCCTTTTCTATAGGGAAATCCATTGCAAAATCCGTTGGGAAATCCTTTGCAAGATCCGTTGGGAAATCCTTGTTTATGTCTTTAGGGTAGTCCTTTGGGGGTAGTTTAAAGCTTTTCCTAAGATAGGAGAAGCGATGGAAGTTGTAGTAGTATTCTTTACCATCGGGAGAGTACTGTGGATAGAGAGTGTACGAGGGAAAATCGACCTCGGTGAGGGAGTCCGCAAGGGCGTGTTTTGCGAACTCCTGTTTGTAGCGTCATGATTGCTCTCTATAGGCTTTTCTCTTGGAACACTTTTCCTTCAGGATGTAGCAGAGGGCAATGGCTATGAGCACTGCTATCGCGATCGCCATGCTTATGCTGATCCAGATTATTTCTTCGTTGATGCCACTTGTTGATTTTCCTGCAATTGATTAAAGTACTTAGTTACTTATTAACGCTGTCCATGTAGTATTGAGTCTGAGTCAGATTTTCCACGGAATTAAAGCTGGGTTTAAAGCCATAGGATATAAGATATTTGATTAATGTAATCAGAACGCTAGACTGGACTTCCGAATGAAATTAATTCGGAAGTCCAGTCTAGCGTTCTGTATTCCAAGCATACAAAACAAACAGCTCTACATACGTTTTTATTTTTCTAAAAGGGCTTCTAAACGGGCTACACTTTTCTGCAATTTAAGGCTGCAATACAATGGGCCGGCAACATTGCTCGCAATACCAGCCAGACTATGCAAGATTGCAGTAATGTCCCGGCAATAATTGCCAAACATTTTAGGTGTGGCCAGTATGGCCGGTATCGATTTAACTGCAATATTTCCCAGTCAGTTATATTGTTGTTTCAGTCGCTCCCTATTGTAATGGCATAGTGCATCTTTTTCTACCGACATGAAGTTTGTTATGAGTGATGCTTTGACTAATTGCTATGTTCTATGTTTTGTTGTTTGTTTTTGAACGCAACACATGGCCCGGCCATTGCTCGGACATCAGTGTTCGAGCAATATTTTTGTAATGGCCGGGCAATTAGTTGCCAATAGTGCAGCCACTAATTGCAGAAAAGTATAGCCCGTTTAGAAGCACCTTAACGTAATCAGATTTGTTCAAAGACCACAAAAATAAATGATTTGGATTTTATTCAGCAGGTCTGAACCAAATTTGAACAAATATTTCGATGTTTGAATTCGGTCATGCAAATCCAGCCCGTTATCAATAAAAATATTTTATTCGATTTCAACGAAGCTTAGTCGAAATTAAGTATGCAAAGAGCCCATTCAACCACTCTGACTGGACTAATACCATTATTCTACTTAATTGGAAATAACTAGTTACTTAAGGGAAGGAAACCATTTGGAAACGTATTAAGGTCTGATGGGTTCATCTCCTTTTCGGCAATTTTCTATTATATTCAAGATTTTGAAAGGGACGGAAAGGGAAATCGAATCATTTAAAATCACACAAAATTGTTTCATATGATATTTCACAATTAAGGTTTTTTGTAAATTAAAACCTTGGCATCAAAAAAGTATGTATGCCTTTAAGCAGAATACATCTTTCATTTCGAGCGCTAAACATTATTAACTTTACTTTTCAACCCTACTTTATTCAAAAAAATATGTAAAGTGAGAGTTTGGGACAAATTTACAGTAACTAGACATTTTTTTTAACGCATTTGGCGAATTTACTTTCAATGGACTTATGGAGTGAACAAAAATGTGATTCGATTGAGTGAGAAGTAAATTCGTACTTTGTGTGCAACAACCCAAGGCCTACCTACCTATCTCTATCTCTGAAACTCTAGCTAGATTATACATGTATGGCTCACAAACGTGTTCACTAACTGACGCGTGTGGCCTTCCCTCTAATCTATTTAGTCTCCCTATTAGATGTGTTATCCCTACCGTATCTACCCTTTCATAAGTCGATGACTACACACAGACAGACAGATATAGGATAATACAATTATTAGAGGTTTGTGTTGTAGATAATTCAGGTAAGGAGGTAAGATTGAAGGTATTCTACAGGCATTGGTTTTCCGTGTGGGCGTCGAACATACATACCTATAATATAAGTAAAGGTTACCAAAGTTCGAAATAACAAGATAAAATTCTTGCTTTATTTTCATAGGTAAGAAACACAGGCACCATCTGAACAGTAGGGCTTTGCAATGGCGAGATGAGTTATGTGGCGACAGTGTGTAGTAGGGTTGCTACCTTAATACAGATACCTACCTAATAACTTTAGTTATAACCGGTATATATTTATGTATTATTCTTTACTGTATAATCTTATTGAACCCGCCCACTCGATTTCTTCGGTAGATAAGATAATTACAGAAATATAAAACCTTCTACCAGAAAACCCGTTTCTTTTTGTGTTTCTATATTTTCTAAGGCGTGTCTAAGAGACCAAAGAAAAACCAAAGAAAGTATAATCTTAATCTTAATAAGGAAATAAAGCAAATAAAGATAATTAATAAAGATTTTTTTAAATTTCATATCAGTAACAATAGTATAATTCCTCAATAGTAGCTTGAGAAACTAAGATTTCTTATCTATAGGTACGATAAAAAATCCTATAAGCCTATATGGCAGAGTTTTACTACGTCTGTGGTCTATGGGTACGAGTTCAAATACACTTACTAATATCGACAACCCTAGATATAATTTTACCCGTTCCGCTTCCTTGGCATTACCACAAGGTTTAGGGGCGTTCCGTTCCAGGCTTGTTACCGGCTATTTCTCGGAAGCTCTTATCGTGTTTTTTCTGTCGGTAGGTAGTAGATCAACTTGGTTAAACAACATTATTATCGGGTAATATAGTATTGTAAACATATTTTAAGGTATCAACTCAACAATATGCATAAGTGAACATATTTTATAGGTAGCTACCAACTTTCTTTGCTAATAATGCTACCTTTGTTTACGAAGAACTCTCCACACACATATTCGCAAGCGATGTTGTTGGATGAAGTTGTTTGAACTTGTTCTTGGGTGTTTGTTTTAACGTGAAAGCAAAGACAATGAGCTTATTTTTCAGCGTTGTTTTTTTTTACAGAGCTTGCTATATATCCTTGTATGGTCTCTATCTATCGGAGAAATAAATGGCATCATTTACGCCAAGGAAAAGAATGTGGCGAAAACGTTGGAAATGCGGATATTCTGACATATTCTTATTTCTTTCCAGACGAAATTTATTAAGTTACCTACTCCAAATCACACGAATAAATTCATTCTGATTCTCCCTGTCAATTGAAAAAGCCTCGGTTGAAATCACATCCAATCATGGGATAATAAAATAAAATCCGCCTCGAAAACGTACAATCAATACAATCTACAAACGAAAAAGGAATTACATACCAAGACTTCCTGATTTGCAGTTTTCTTAGGAGAGAGTGACACATTTCCTTTGTTCCTTGCAAGATTATGTTTTACTCGTGCAAAATCACTTGCAAAATATACCTAAATTTGCCTTTGGACGGTACTTTTGACCCTCGGATATTTTACACACTCGGTCGAATATTTTACATTGCCAAGAAGCGAAAAATATGCATGAATTTATTATTTTCTTTGAGAAGAAAACGTGTATGGCATGAATTATTGTGAATCGTGAAAAAAGGTCTATGCAAAGTAAAATCGTGCAAAGTAGGTATCTAGAAGTAGGACAGGAATACAAAAGTCAGGTTTTAAAAACTTATCCCTAAACTAAGCGATTGCTGGCGTATCGTCGATACAAAGATAGAGCGACACACGTTGAAATATTGGATTTTTGCGTCAAATAAATTCGGATTGGGCCTGTTGCTATTGATTTTCATATCCATGTCGTTTGTCATGTTTGTCATACGTACATCCACATTTGAAGCCTTTCCGTTGCAGACATTTGTTATTATGTTTGATGTTTGTTTATGTGTAGGTTCAGGTATTATCTATGATTTAGTTATTATACTTTGTCAAGAGAAAAATACTTTTATTTAAAACAATATGCAGTCTCTAAGAAAATTATAATCAAATAATAGCATTAAATTAGAACTAGTATTTACAATTGAAACAATTGAAGTAACTGCAGACTGTTGCAAACGATCTGCAGGTAGCTCAACTGATCCATATCAATACCAGTTGGAAGCGTCCCCAAGACACTGGCTGCATATTGCCGCGCTGTATGGCAATGCTGATGGGCTGTGCCAGATAGGTACTGACCAGCTCTCGGGTCACGCTTCGACCAGAAACATAGTCTTAACTTCGAACTTAGTCTCTTGTTCCTGCTCGGTTAAAAATGAATCGTCTCGTCGTCGAGACGATACTATCATTGGATATAGTCGGATCGATTACTAAACCGATCTGACCCCTTTTGTGGTCATAAAGTGTAGCACCACATGATCCATATTTTTTTCAGGAAGAAGCTATTATTAATTGGATTACCTTGGTGTTTTTTTTGTTTTTTTTTGGGCTCGCTAGTTTTAGCATTAATGCCATATTTCGTTTTTTTTTAATGAAAAATTTGGGAAACATTTATATCCTATATAAAAACCTACTACGAGAATATACGTGATAAGGATCAGGAGAGTTAGGAAAGAAAATATGAATAAATAGGATTATAATAAGGTAATTCACTAACATACTTTATACACTATATATTTATATTATTTGTACAAATAAAGGATGATAGAGAATGATATATAGAGGGGTCTATGGAGGAAAGGAGGGAGGCAATATTAACAGGAAGCGGAATACCAGGAGATGAGATCATCAAAGGTACCTTGGTGTTGGTTGGAGTAGCCGCCCATCTTGCCGGCGACCCGGGCGGAGGCGCCGCCCGCCATCACCAGGATCAGGGCTCCTGTGCGCACGTGCACATGACCTGCCCAACGACAAATAACGTTGTTTATTTGCAGACACAAATGAAAACGAAACACTAATCAATTAACAACTGACTGAGATATGAAACAGAATTAAAAGTTTCTTAATTACTTTTTTTTTTTACAGGGCAGAAGCCTTTATTCACAAAGAAAATTATAATATAATTAGTATTTACAATTGAAACAATTGAGAACAATCTACAGGTAGTTCAACTGATCCATAACAATACCAGTCGGAAGCGTCCCCAAGACGCTGGCTGCATTGCCCCGCTGCTGTATGGCAATGCTGATGCGCTGTGCCATATAATGACCAGCTCTCGGTTCACGCGTCGCCAGTCGACCAGACGCTCAAATAATTTTTTGAAAACCCGAAGAGCCTCGGTACCCCACGGACCTAGGGTCTCGACTCCAAGAGGAGCAAATGTGTAGGCTCTGTCGAGACCTGCATATTTACGCATCTTGAGATCTTCGGCCAAATCTGCCGCCGCGCCTGCCCTAATTAATTATTTACTTACTTGAAATAATTTTATAAATCGAATTCGTAGCCAACCATTAAATACCTAGGTTACTGAGAAGGTACGTTTTTAATTTGTAATCATCAGTCACATAGAGGTTCGAAGCATAGAGGTCTAGTTGTGTGTGACTCACAACTAGAACTCTATGGTTCGAACCTCTATGACCCCATCTATAACTTCCCGCTCAAGCACCACCACAAAAGAGTTTATAAAATATTAGTTTCTGCCTGCGGTTTCTCACGCGTTTTTTTGGGATAAAAAGTAGCTTATAATACATATGTTATTTCATGTCCAAATCTGTATGTGCCAAATTTCAGCCTGATCCATTCAGTAGTTTTGGCGTTGTCTTCGGCTTAACATTTTTAAAACGGCACAAACTTTCGCCTTTATAATATTAGGAAGGACTACCCATGCATTAATTTCAGTAACTTAATAGAGGACTTCGGCGTAGAGCAAAAGGGCTAAAGTAAGCTATAGCCCCTCTACGCATTGTAGACGGTACGTGTAGAGGGGCTACGGCGTAGGCCTGAGGCTCTACGCCGTAGCACCTCTACGCACTGTGGAAGCTACGACAGTCTATCAAAAATGCAACTAAAATGCAACGTAGACTACACTTACCTATTAAAATCGCCATCTTTGTTTTTGTTTTCGGTGGAGACTTCAAGAAACTATAAAAACTTCAATCAAGCCGGACGCACCATTTGCCTGCTTCTAGCCGCACCTGAAAGGAATAAAATGTATATGTTATTTAATAAGTGAATACCTAAATTGTGATTCAGCAAAAATGCTAAACAACGACGGCCTGTCTTCTAAGTAAACTTTTGTTTCAAATAATATTCCTTAACTCGACGAAAGTAAATTATTTCTAGCAAAAATCTGTGAACTTATAAATTTTTAATTATCATCAGCATCGTCAGTCTATGTTAGTCCACTGCTGGACATAGGCATCCTATAATGAGCGCCATAGCGCCCTGTCTTCAGCTTGCCGCATCCAGCATCTGCCTGCAGTCTTTCGCAGGTCGTCATCCCACCTAGCCGGAGGGCGTCCTACACTACGTTTGCCGAGTCGTGGTCTCCACTCAAGAATACGTTTCCCCCAGCGGTTATCGGTTCTTCGCGAGTTATGGTCGGCCCACTGCCATTTCAATTGGCTAATTCTTAGAGCTATGACGATAACTTTGGTTCTCTGTCGGTTGTATTCGTTACGAATTCTGTCCTTCAGAGAAACATAAATTTTTACTTACTATTATTATAAATTGAGTTTTATTTCAATAAAGGTTACAAAGTAAGTACATGCTTAAACTAATTTCCTTAAATTTCTTAACTAATTTTATGTATTGAACATATTTATTCATAAGTTAGGTACAGTATATCAGTGTGTACGTACTTCGGATTAACCTTTGAGATCAGAGGATGATGATACCTAACTCTTACTAAGATGTACTTGTATGAAGATGTTAGGGCTCTTATTTCCGATTCTTTAGAGGTAAATCTGTCGGTGCATATACTTTGTTCTAATATGGTATACAAGGTTTGCGATACTCTAACAATGATTACAGTGTACAGTGTATAATGTATAAATTTGAGCTTGAGCTCTCCTTAAATAATAAATACCTTTTAGCTAGTTATAGCTAACTTAAAAATCCTAAAATACAAACTAATTGCCCATATACTAAGAACTAATCAATAGCAATCGCTCTGTCTGTTCATAATCTAAGTTATCCAAATAAGATTTTAACGTTTTTTTACATTCACGGATTGTGGTTTTATGCAATGATACAGTTTTATTTAGTTTGTTGTATAGAAACGGTGCAAGAAATGGTGCATGGCGATGAGCAAATGATGTTTTAGTGGTATTTGATTTAAAGATTTTATTTTTACGTCTCTTATTTGTAATTTCAACCTGTGGGACTGCTTTGTGTTGTTTAAGGATGGTTTCCTGTATGAAAAGTTTTCTGACCGAGAGAACATTACAGTCTTTAAACAGCTGAGTGGTGGGGTACCGATAAGGCTTACAAAAAGCCACCTTAAGAACAGCTCTCTGCGCGCGCTCTAATGATAGTAGGTGAGTTTTAGCTGACCCACCCCAGGTCCGGATGCAGTACGAAAGTAGAGTCTGAGAGAGCGCAAAGTAAGTTTTCCTTATTTGGGTGTCGCTGGCCGCATGTCTGATACTCTTAAAAACCGCTATTAATTTTCGGATTCTACCTGTCATTATATTTATATGCGTATTATATGTTAAGTGCTGGTCTAAATTGATACCTAGGTATTTCATGGTCTTTTCCCTTTGGAGTATTGTACAGTTACAAGTTAGAGAAGGTGTTTGCAGACACGTTACGGAGTGGGCGCGGATGTTATGTTCCTCCATGCTGGGCTGGCCTGGTTTGCGTAGTGAGAATGTTACATACTTTGTTTTCGTCGAGTTCAAAGTAAGTACATTTTGGTAGAGGCATTCTGTCAGTGTGTTAAAACCTTTTTGCGCATATTTAAAAACTTTATGCCAACTCTCTCCCTGAAATAAGAGTACAGTGTCATCTGCAAAGGCTATGAGTTTACCATTATGTATTTCGAGGTCGCATATTTGGTTCAAGTAGACTAAGAACAGAGTTGGTCCTATAATGGAACCCTGTGGTACACCATAGTTTATTGGCTGCTCATTGCTGAAAACCTCTCCTATTTTAACACGCTGTCGTCGATCCCTCAAATAACTTTTCATCAGATTTAGTGGGTCTCCTCTTATTCCTAGGCCCTCTAATTTTTCTAGTAGCAAGGGAATTGATACTGTATCGAATGCTTTGGCGAGGTCGATAAATATTCCAATGCATTTTGCACCTTTGTCCAATCCATCTATCACATATTCGTTAAGTTTCGATACAGCATCATCCGTTGAACGTCCCTTTCTAAATCCGAATTGGTATTATAAATTGTTATAAGGTAGTCACTTCTAAGTAAATAACGCTTGACATTTTTCACGTAGCATAATCTAGCCGCAATGTAAGCAGAGCTTGGGTTATGTATGATCACCAGATAAAGACAAAGATATGTATTTGCAAAAAACATGTGTACAAAAAAGGTAACATATATTTAGGTAGAAACAAAATGCTTGACCGTTTACGGTATGCAAAATTAATTAGAGAGATGACATGCAACATTAAAAACTATCTACAATTTATCATTAAAAAATTCGTCTAGACTATAGTAACATTTTGAAATCTATATATATAAAAGAAAGTCGTGTTAGTTACACTATTTATAACTCAAGAACGGCTGTACCGATATGGCTGAAAATTGGAGGGTAGGTAGCTTAGAGCCACGAGACGGACATAGGATACTGTTTATCCCGTTCGACAGCGTTCCCGTGTGACTTGGCATAAAACGTCAGTCACTATAAAACGTGGTATAACAAAAAAGAATCAGACTTAGAATAACAAATCGCAAATGACAGCTATGTAATGGACGTATGGATGACGTAGTATGGATGCCGGGGGGCCGATTCTGTAGTATATTTACTATCAGCATTTGCACCCGTGCGAAGCCGGGGCGGGTCGCTAGTTATTAATATTTTAATTTTCTGTTTGAAGGTTTGAACATTCAGGTTACAGGAACATACAGTTTAGGTAATATATTATAAATTTTAGGAGCGATACTAACAAGACTTTTCTAGTATCTAGTATTATCCCACCTGTTTCGACTTACAACCTCAGATAGCCGGGGAAACAGATGGGGATTATTTGAAAGACCAGATGATTCACACACACACGCACAGACGATTATAGGTACATGGCTATGTGATAAAATGACTCAATTCCACTGACAAAGCGTGTGTCACATTTCGGTAAAATAAAATACGCAACTTTGGTGAACTCTTTACGACCTCCGATAATAAATTTCAATAACGAGGTGAAATTCAAGACTCTCTTCCTGTTATTATCCTAAATCGCTCTAGGCTATCAATCAAATGAATTGTGGTCGCAACCACCGCAAATTCACCTACAATATAAGTATTGTAGGTGAATTTGCGGTGCTAATAGGGTATGTAGGTTATAGGGTTATGTACCTAAGGGTACTCATACAAAAACTGATTGTGATGATAGTTTTATTGACCTGTCACCATGGATAGATTTAAGTCAAATTCTGTAAATATACGTAGGTACCTACCATATCTACCTCCCAGCGCTAACTCAATAAATAGCCTGTGTTGTGTTACAACTAAACGCAAAGACATGCTATTTCCAATCTTTTGTAATACATACCTATGTATTACAAAAGAGCGTGTCCATCATTGTTGTTTATAAGGTAATAAATAACAAAGATGGAAAGACATACCTAGACCGAAGTGCGACCGAGACAACAATACGCACCCGAAACACGAACGCCGGCGGCGCCAATCCGACTATGTCCGAGGTGGGTGGACCTTATTGGACCTAATTTAAGTGTTCCAATTCCGAATTTTACTTACATCGATGCTTGTCACCCATTTCCCCAAAAACGGTCGCGGTCGTTGTTAGTGCTTTAAGGCCATCATCATTGTCACCCACAATCCAACTTTAACCACTGCTGGATATAGGTCTCCAAACTCATGTGCCAGTCCACACGGTCCTGCGCCAATCTTGACCTGGCGTTTTTTTTCGATTAAGGTCAGTTTCCATCAAATCGGGAAGTTTGGAGATACCAATACCTATGGTGTCAAAACCGCGTCATTGGACCACCGCGACTATGCTATTTGAGATTATATTGGTTGGTTTTTACTTGACTACCAACGGAGGTGGGTTATTTTGGCACCCTATGAATGTTTGTATGTGTACCCTATGAATGTATATATGCATTGGTGGAAACCGTCCCTGGAAGAGGAAGAGGCACAAAAGGAACTGTATTTCTAAGGAAGCCTCATATTTCAGTAATAAATAAAACAACACATTACTCCTTCAGCGCTACATGAATCTTCGGAAGCTTGCTTAGCTTGGGTCTAAGGAAACATTTTCTTCCTATATTTCTGGTTCTTTTATCCCACTGCGAAGAAGCGTCATGTTTTTTAGAAGCCTATAGTAATATAAGGTAGGTATCTGTTTGTTTCGGAGGCAAATTATGGTAACAAAAATGTGTAATTAAATTACGTACAAATACTTCGAAAAAAATACTTTTCGAAGTATTTATACGTAATTAAATTAATAAATGGAAGATCTAGTGTCCTAGCCGAACATCATAGGAGAAACCAAAGCCTCGAGACTCCGATGGCTCAGGCATGTAGTCCGAATGGGGGAGGATCGGGAGCCAGCAGAGCGTACATGGGTCGTCCAAGCGCCCGAAGGTCTGTTGGTCGTCAGAGGTATCGCTGCGACGAAGTTGAGAAAGATCTGCATGAACTTCGTGCCATCGACTGGACTGAAACGGCAAGAGACCAGAACAACTGGCGATCTCTAGTGTCGGAGGCCAAGATCCACTTCGGGTCACTGCGCCACGCCAGTAAGTAAGTAAACATACAAATAAGTATTTGCTTATGCATGGCGCAGGACCGGTCACTGTGGCGATCCCTGGGGTTTCCTATCTCCAGCAGCGGAAATTTTCCGGTTTAGACAGCGATGATGGTTTGGCTGGAGTAAGTATATCGACCTCGACCATTTACATTTACTTCCAGCAATAAGTTTACACAAAAGGAACGTAAAAAAGATAGCTTATCTAAATCCCGTGCCAATTCCAGCATGCGAAGCCCCCGGCAAAATAAAACCCTCTTATCCACCCAGCCACCGCACGAATTTTGGCAATGCTCCTCAGACACATACCTAGATATATAGCTAGAATATTCAATTTATATTCAAGCACCATTAATTTTGCAAACGACATACGAGTAGTCCACAAAGCGCTCTACCATAGCATATTATAACAACAAGGCCACAAATATCTTAGATAAAGCTACTCAAAGGCAGTATGTTACGTTGACTATTTATACAGAGCGGAATAGTCGAGTAAATACACGCTCCTTAGAAGTGGTCTCTATCGAGTTCGACGTTGCTTTAGCATAGAGCTGTCACGGAGAATACAATGCTTTAGAATACATTCAAAAGGCTATTTAAAAGTTGAATATTTCTTTCACGAAACAAACCGCCACTTGAATTTTAAAGACGTGAACTGGTTCCGATGGACGATCATGTCAAACCAGATGAGTTTGACGTGATAAGGAAAATCTTGTGCATCTTACAGCCCATTGCTGGAAGTAGGCTTTCTCTAATGAGCGCCATATAAAATTATGATTATGAGATGAATTTAAAAATTATTGATTCGATTCAACGACCGTTAAACGACTTGGTATAAGACCACGTGCTTGCTTGATATTCCTATGATTATTTATTGGTAAGCTAGAAGCACCTCGAAGTTCAAAGCTTTCGAACCTTCTTATTTAGTTACCTACCTCTATTCTCTATGCTTTGACTAGCTTAAGTCAGTTGCCATTGGGACTCGGCCGACTCGGCCGACAATTTCCTGTCTTTAGCTTGCCGGATCCTTTGCATTGTGGGGGGATATACCACATTATTTCCTTCAAAATAACCAAGTTATTCAACAGGATAAAAAGTAAACAAATAAAGCGATAGGTACTAGATAAAATTAAATAATGATTACTAAAGAGATAAAAAGGCCTTAAAAAAAAAAAAAAGAAAGATAAGGCCTTTGCCCAGCAGTGGGATGAACTTGGCTGATAATAATAATAATAACAAAAATTAACACGCATATTGTTACAAACAATATTTTGGCATATAATCAGAATGGATGTAGGGTTGGGTCCCGTGGTACTAAGGAGCTCCTCCTCATTGACATGGCCATTAGCCAACAGGTCAAACGTGGCAGAGGGAACTTGTCGGCTGCATGGATAGACTATAAGAAGGCTTATGATTCGGTGCCTCATACTTGGCTTGAGAGGGTCTTAGAGTTGTATAAAGTAGATACTACTCTAAGATCGTTCTTGGGATCATGTATGAGGCAGTGGATCACTGTTCTTCGTCATCCAGGGAGCCGAATGGATCCACCTGCCACCAATGATTTGATAAGAATAGAGAGGGGTATATTTCAGGGCGACAGTCTGAGTCCCTTATGGTTTTGCCTAGCTCTGAATCCACTCAGTACTCTACTGAAAGATTCAGAAATAGGCTATCGCCTTCGGAGAGATGGTGGGGTCATTTCTCACTTGTTGTATATGGATGATCTCAAACTATTCGCACCGAATAAAACCCAGTTAATGGCCCTTCTGAATATCACACAGATATTCAGTAGTGCTATTAACATGGAGTTCGGTGTTGATAAGTGTGCGGTCATACAAATACAACGAGGGAAAGTTGTAAATTCTAGTAATTTACAACTTTCAGAGATAATGTCTCTCAAATCTCTCTCAGAGGGTGAAACCTACAAATATCTTGGTATGCCAGAAGCGTTGGGTATATTGGACGGGGACATAAAGCAGTCAGTGAAGGAGCGCTTCTTTTGTCGCCTTACAAAAGTGCTAAATAGCCTTTTGTCAGGTGGCAACAAGGTGCGTGCCTTCAACGGCTGGGTTATGCCACTGCTCACTTATACTTTTGGCATACTGAGATGGACTCAGACTGAACTAGACGCCTTGGACTGTAAGGTTCGTCAACTTTTAACCACACATCGCATGCGACACCCACGAGCTTCGGTAATGAGATTGTATATCCCGCGGAAATGTGGTGGTCGAGGCTTTTTAAACGCCAAGACCCTACACAACCGTGAGGTATGCAATCTCAGAAATTACTTCCATCAAGCCGAATACCAGATGCATCGCGATGTGGTTACAGTTGATAAGAACCTTACCCCTCTCTCCTTAGCTAACGAGAACTGGCGCAAACCTACGGTGATGAGCATCCAGGATCGGAAGGCTATATGGGAGAGCAAAGAGCTGCATGGGAGATTCTACAAGGTCCTCACAGGACCTGATGTAGATCTCCCAAGCTCAGTAAACTGGCTACGTTTCGGTGACCTCTTCGGGGAAACCGAAGGTTTTGTCTGTGCAATTATGGATGAGGTGGTGAAGACGAACAACTACCGAAAGTATATCATGAAAGATGGCACGATTGATATCTGTCGAGCGTGTCATCTTCCTGGAGAGACCCTTCGTCATATACTTTCGGGTTGTTCGCACCTTGCTAACTCTCAGTACTTGCACAGACACAACCAAGTAGCCAAAATTATACACCAACAACTTGCTCTCCGATATGGCCTTACTGGACCTGAAGTTCCGTACTATAAGTACACACCGGCGCCAGTTCTCGAAAACGGCCGTGCCACGCTCTATTGGGACCGATCTATCATTACAGACAGGACTATTTTGGCGAATAAACCTGATATTGTACTGATAGATCGGTTAGAACGGAGGGCGGTGCTCGCTGATGTCACCATACCACATGATGTTAACCTCGTTAAAGCTGAAAAAGATAAAATTAGCAAATACCTTGATTTGGCTAACGAGGTTGTCAGCATGTGGGATGTTGATTCAGCGACTATCGTCCCGATAGTCGTTTCGGTTAACGGCGTAATAGCGAAGAGTCTCGATCAACATCTCAAGAAACTCTCGCTAGGAAGTTGGATCAAAGGCCAGATTCAAAAGGCGGTACTCCTGGACTCGGCGCGCATCGTCAGGAAGTTCCTCTCTTTGCAGCCCTAGTCACCGGCCGCTTGAGCCTAGCTTCGCGGCCGGTGATTCACCGTTTTGATATATTTTTTACTGTAGAATAGTTTTATAACATTTTATTTTCTATAGTAAAAAATGTATTTTATAAACGAGATTAAAGAATAAATGAGTGTATAATAATAATAATAATAATAATAAAGAGATAAAAAGGATTAATGAAGTAAAAAGACATCCTTATTCCGAAAATAAATAGGCTCTCGTTTGTTTTCTTCGTCCTTATCATGGATGAAGGAAATTATCCTACCCTTTCCTTGGAATTTCGTACGGAACATTTTTCCTGAAAAAATATGTGTTATAAATTGTCAAACTCCTTCATTTTACAAACTTTGAGACCAAATCGAGTCTAGTCTCTACTGTTTTTAAAAATTAAAATATTTCTATCGTGATAGTTCTGAATAAAACACGTTTTGAAAGAAATCGCTGCACAACGCTTAAAATATTGTACACAATGGCACTTGAAATAATATTAGGAATAATTTTAAGCAAACAGTGTTTTGTCATGAAATTATTAAAAAAATATATACCTATGTAAATCCTTTGAAATTTAAAAACATTAATAATAATATATGCGTAGGATGTAACAGAACACGAATATGAAGAAAAAATGTCTCAATTTTTTATAATAACAGGAAAAAGATGATCAAAATTCAAAAAACCGTGTAACAAACGTGGACCCTCTCGTTGTCCAGAATCACCCCCTTTCGGCTTAGTACAGTGGAAAAGGTTCCGTGGCACCCTGTAGATCTGTGGGTAAAGTCAAACCACAGGTATTTTAAGTACCTACACCTAACTTAAAGTCAGTAGCCCGTGTGATAAGCGCACACTCGGGCACACAATAAAACAAAAAGGTCTGAACTTCGCTCGGTGGTAAGTTTCCACTCAATAAAACAATTTAGTCTCCCACTCAACGAGCTTTTTACTCGTTTAAATAAATAAACGAACATGGTCCCCAGTGTATAAGCTTTTAATATAACTTCACTGGCAAAAACATTTCACACAATGGTGAATACAATGTATTTCCATTTGTACGAGAGCTTAATTAAAAAAAAACGTCCGTCGCATATAGGTAGGAACCTTCTTTTTGAACTCAGTTTATGTGGCCTCGATATTATTTGGCTTTTCCCGCAGGCTTTCTCTGGTATCTAAACTTTGTTCATCATAGGCTTAAAGTCTATTTGATTGAGATAGGGCTACAGAAAATGTTCGCCCTCTTTTGTTTAAAAGTAACACATACATATAACAGAATCTGAGAAGAACATTATACAAAGTAGAAAGTTTTGTAGGAGTTGCAAATTCTCGGAGACATTAAATCGTAGCGGGCCCAACGAGCGTAGTATTCTGTTGCTACGCTCGTAGATGCACTACGAAACAATTTCATATTTCGAAATTGTCATAAAAATCTATAACTTTGAAGTTCCAGACGCATTTCGTAGGAACGGAACGTAGTCAAAGGATCTTTGGTAGGAACGTAAAGTAAAATTGTTTCGTAGACGTTGACTCGTTTCATTCAGTAGACAAGTATAGTAAGTATTATATTATCTACGGTAGACACGTTTTCCGTAGAGATGACGCCTTGCTTGTATTCATTCGTGCTACATTCCGTAGACACACAATGGAACCGTAATAAACTAACCTACACTCGTGTGTTCTTTGTCTGTTTTACGCACGTAGACTCATTTCGAAACCAACGCCTGTACTATATGCGCGTGGTTTAGTTGAAACCTTATTAGGATAATTGGTTGAAGCTAAATTGAAAAAGTGATGACTGTATATTTACCGCCCGAAACTGGTTACAAACTAATTCAGAATGTAATTGACTTCAAATTAGCGTGAATAGTGCGCATGACCGATTTATTACATGTATGGATTTATGGGAGTTGGCATATTACCCTCTGATTTGCATGACTTATAGTTTGTAATTAGAGTAATAGTAATAGCTAGTATAATAAGCAAGATTAATTATAGCGTTCAGCTATATTATCAATTATATGGCTAATTGATATATATTATTTATACTCGGTTTTAGGATCCTAGATACTTTTAGTAAACAAAGTGGTTATGAAAAAACCAAAGAATTACCTACTGGTGGAAAATATTTAACGACACTGGTTTACGTTTTTGTTATTAGTGATGACCTTGCTATAACATTTTGTTGTTAACCACCGATGCAAAAAGAGAGGAGTGTTATAAGTTTAACATGTCGGCCTGTGTAATCTGTCTGTGGTATCGTCGCTCCCAAACGGATGAACCGATTTTCGTTTAGTTTTTGTTGTGTCATAGATAATTTTATCCCGTGTGTTCTTAGCCATGTTTCATAAAAATCTGTCGGGGAGTTTTTAAAACTTTTAATTTTGTTCTTGTTTTCTGTTTATTGTTATCAGTTATTGTTAGGTTGCCTATTATATGCACGAAAACGACCTACCTACTCAATTTATAACTTTAGAATAATTTTCTTTTTCTCATGTAAGTGACATTGTGTCTTTTTGAGAATAAATTTCTTTAAACCGATCACTTAGGTATATGAGTATAGGGCCTACAGTAGACATTCCTTATTTTAAATTATTAAGTTCGACTTTTCTACCTGTACATTTATTGTATACATGCCACTTATTAAATTACAAAATATGTTATAATCCTAAATAATGTAACAGATAAAAAACGTTCACTACACTCAATAATAGTAAGTCTAGGCATCGCACAAATCTCACACAAATGAAATGACGTTATTCTGGATGTGTAAGACAAGAAACAGGAAACCCAGACCTATGTGCAGGAAACTATCTGACCACATCTTAATTGCTTAGTGGAGAGAGAGAGAGAGAGAGAGTCTTGAGAGCTCGGTTACTGTGGTCCTGGCCATCAAAGCCTAATTGGAATGCACAGCGCCGGTCGGACAGTCGCAAATCGACTGTGGTCTATTCGTTAACAAGTCAAATGATGCCAAATTGATTGCCGTAATTATTCTTCTTGTTGCTAATCGCCTGAAAATATTTAAATATTTTTCGCAGGGTGTTCTATGATCGAACGAATGGGGTGTGTGGGTAAGATTTTGCAATCGAATGGATCTCATAAACATCACATGTTTTGTTTTTTTTCACTTAGATGAAATACTTTGTACTGATTTTTCTTACGATTTTTGACCATATTCGATGAAAAATTGCTTCCACCCAACTTCATTTGATTCTCTCTGGCACAACCTATTATTTTATAATAATGTTTACACATGTTAGTTTGTCGACCTATTCGTAGCAAATGCTTTTAACTTGACTGTAAAACTAAAACGTTTGAACCAACCAACTTGTTACCATCACAGTCGAAGAAGTAGGTACAACCTTGCTTTTATAACAATGAAACATTGCAAACATCTTATGCTTACAATAACAGACACTGTATTGCGGGTTGCAGACTGAGAGCTAAGCTAACGTCTTGGCTTACCTCACATGGCTGATATACAGTTTTTCATTATGTGCAGACTGCAAACTATCCAAACTAAGTTACACATATTATGTGCAGTGCAGACTGCAAACCATCTAAACTAAGCTACACATGTGAAATAAAAAACAATTTTTTTTAACTTTTTTTTACAAAGAATACGCCTTAAAACTTATATTAATTATGTATGAAAATACAATTTAAAAATTAGTCATTAAATAACCCGCCCCTGACCATTCCCGGTGCAAAGTTTTTTTTAACTAATATTTAGAAATTGTAACTAGTATTTAAGCATTGTTAAGATAAGCTTTGTTAAAAGTCATGTTTCTTAACAGGCATCCGATATTCATCGGAGTGTCTTAGTTTTCATTGTAATTAATCTAAAAATAACTTGCAAGATTTTACCCATGAACATTTAGAACCCATGTGTGTATTTCGATTAATATACCTACCTTATAATACCTCTTATTAAACCAGGTGAGAACTCTAGTGTCTTTAAACCTAGTTAAGTATAGGCTTTAAGGCAATTCTAACCGAAATTTAATGTTGTTTTTTACCTGAATAAATAATTCTATTCTATTCTATACTAATGAAAAAGTGCGCTACCTGACCGAGCTAAGCTTCGTTCTGCAACCAGCATGTAAAGTAATATAATCTCTCTTATTTTCGTAATAGCTAGTTAATGTCGCCGTTTAAGCACCTCCCAGGCACGTGAGAACTTCTCACACGGACCACATTAGTAGGTACCTACCTACTTCACGGCCTGTTTGGCCTTCAGGATCCTGAAGGCTCAAGGTGGCTCAGATCAAGGATAAAAGGACTAAAACCCTTTTCATTCAGCGTCATGGTTCCTTGCATTCTTGGTAAAATGGTAAAAGGTAGGTCGGTTGTATACCTTATCATCAGTTGTTTTTTTTTTCAAGGTCACAGTTAAGATTAAAAAATAATCAATTGGCCAAGATTTGAAATAAAATTGTGGGCTAACCCAGTTCTTTTATATAAGGGCTTATTTATAAGAGTTATTGGTTGGCCCACAATTAGGGTCACGTGCTGATTAATCTGCTTCAAAATATAACCACCGTAAAATAAACTGCTGCTGTTTATTTTAAATATGTTTTGGTTGAAAATAGCGCCAACACCCCAGGTTTCATTTAGCAACTAGATGAAGAGAACATATTTTTTAATAATTTTCATTTTATATAGTTTCATCTGCACCATTGGCACGGTGTCTGTCACGTCACGAGCAATGTGTGATAACATGAGCGCTAGAGTAATTGAAATAGCACGTAGGTAATAACCCTTTTGATTATAATATTGTCTGCTAACTTATAACGTCATAACAGAATATGTCTTTGTATGTAAACGGAATATGTTTTTATGTGTAGGTGTATCTTGTTAAACTTAGTAATAATGACGTTCTAATAATTTTGACGACAACCCAGATTATCCATTACCCACTTTTAATCGGAAAAGCTATTTCTCGCTCTGTCTTATTTTATTGACATAAGTCAGAGTGAAAAAGAATACTGTTTGCTTAGCAGCTGTTTCAAGTTAACAGAAAATTATGAATAAATAGGAATAATATAGGTATATCCTGCTATACTTATTGTACTGAGTAATAATGGCGTCCTAATAATTTCGATAACAACTCAGATCACTTTTAATCGGAAAAGGATCATCTTCTACCGAAGGTTTTTCAGTCTCGAATTCCCAAGTTACACTTCACAAAATAAGATACAAAAAGCTCTCATGAATTTTCGTGTTATGTTTCATACTTTTAAATAAAGCATGGCAGAGCAGGCTCTCAGTAGGAGACGGATCAATCATTTTATCGAAAAATTTTATGCCCTTGTATTAGTGGTTCATCGACCGTGCGAGTTTTTCTTATAAGATATTCGTCAATTTATCGTAGGTAATTTTTTGTCGATCTTTTCACGCTTCCCTTCCCCCTCTCCACATTTTCCTCAATGTACCCCACCCAGTAAAAAAAGCATTGGTACAGGAAATATAATGAATAACAACCTTTTTACGCTTTGAGAAAGTGGCAAAAAGACGAGGTAGGTTTATCAAACGAAGTGTGACTTCTGAAGGTAGGTAAACAAACCTTTAAAGAAATGAAAGGTCGTCTGAAAGGGTTGACAGTAATTTACTTCGGTAGTAAAGTAGAGCTTGACTCAGAGCCAGAAAGACTCGTAGAGTGCAAGTTGGCACGCGTTCGTTCACCAGTGTAAAGTTCGAAGGCGACATGTTTTATGACGGCATTTATAAATTTACGATTGTGAAGATTTAGAGATTATACTTTTGGCTCTTTTTTAAGGAAAAATGCGGTAAAACGTTTTTTATGTCGCGGGAATTTTTATATTTATTTTCATGCTCGATTTAAATTGAATCAAAGATGGGCCTTTTTCATCGGTTCGTATAAAATTCCAGTGAACATTGTGAGCTGCGACGCATAATCAATATCTACAATGTCATAAAAAGAAAATGTGCGTGTGTGTGTAAATCATAGCAGATATGTATGTAAGTAGTATTATGTATTTATACAAATAATAATCTATCTATACTTATAATAAAACTGTAACAGGTCCAATTCTGTACATTGAAGATATTTTGAAATTTTTTTTTGGAGCGCACTCTATTATCGATACTGAAGCCAAAACTGTAATTTTTTTCATTCATGTCTGTCTGTCTGTCTGTCTGTCTGTCTGTCTGTCTGTCTGTCTGTCTGTCTGTTTCTTAAACGCGCATCACGCCGAAACTACTGAAGGTATTGAAATGAAATTCGGCATGATTTTAGGTCATATTACGAGGAAGGACATAGGATACTTTTTATCCCGGAATTCAGTCAGGTTCCCCTGGGAGAGGGGATGAAAGTAAAATTTCTTCACCGCGCATCACGCCGAAACTACTGAAGGTATTGAAATGAAATTCGGCATGATTTTAGGTCATATTACGAGGAAGGACATAGGATACTTTTTATCCCGGAATTCAGTCAGGTTCCCCTGGTAGAAGGGATGAAAGTAAAATTTCTTCACCGCGCATCACGCCGAAAGTGCTGCATGAGTTGGAATGAAACCTAACACGATTTGATTTCATACTACAAGGAAGGACATGGGATACATTTGATCCCGCATCTCAGTAAGGTTCCCCTGGGAGAGAGGATGAAAGTAAAATTCTTTAACCGCGCATCACGACGGAACTACTGAATGAATTCGAATGAAACGCGGCATAATTTGAGTTCTACCCTTTGAGTACGAGGAAAGATACATTTATCCTGGAATTAAGTGAGGTTCCCCTGGGAGAAGGGATGAAAGTAAAATTCCTTCACCGCACATCACGCTGAACTGCTGAATGAGTTGGACCGAATTGGTATGATTTGAGTTCAAACTACAAGGAAGGACATGGGATACATTTTATCCGGTTCCCCTGGGAGAGAGGATGAAAGTAAAATTCTTTAACCGCGCATCACGATGGAACTTCTTTATAAATTCGAATGCAACTCGGCACGATATTAGTTTATACTACGTGGAAAGATACATTTTATCCCGGAATTCAGTAAGGTTCCCCTGGGAGAGGGGATGAAAGTAAGATTCCTTCACCGCGCATCACGCCGAAACTGCGGAATGAGTTGGAATGAAACCTGGCACGATTTGAGTTCATACTACAAGGAAGGACATGGGATACATTATATCCTGGAATTCAGTAAGGTTCCCCTGGGAGAGAGGAAAAAGTATAATTAATTAACCCCGCATCACGACGGAACTACTGAATGAATTCGAATGGAAGTCGGCACGATTTGAGTTCATACTACGGGGAAAGTAGTAAGTAAGGTTCCCGTGGAGGGGGATAATAGTCAAATTCCTGGGTCGCGCATCACGCCAAAAGTACAGAATGAAATTAAATGATGCATTTTATCTGGGATATCAGTAGGCACGGTTCTCTTGGGAGAGGGGATAAAAGTCAAAATCTGTTCTTAGTTGTAATTCATTAACGCGTCGCCGATTTCATGCATTCTTTTTATTAGAAACAGTGTTGCAAGATCGAATTTGACTAAATCAGTAGAAAGTCGAGTAGAAAATCAGTTCATTGAAACAAAAATATCAGTAGATAAAGGGTAGGTAAGTTCCTATCCATTTATTATTCCAAGACACACCCATTAGTTAGGGTTCTACCTTAGTAGGTAGGAACCTAACTAATGAGTGCGTCAATGCCTATTTCAGGCAAAGTAAAATGTACAAATGGTCCATGCAATATTCATGAACATGATATTTGGTGGTTTAGCTGGTCCAGTTAACTGTACCACCGAAGTTTGGTTGGAGTAAGTGGTCCAATTAAACTAACTGGACCACAGAAAAATATTTTTGACTGTGGTACACAATCAACTGTACCTACCTAATAACGAAAAAAAATTACGGTGGTCCAGACAAATGGATCAGGAGCCTAATTCTGTAATACAATGGCTTCACTATGACCATGGAATCGTCGCAGAATCGTTACGTAGAATCTTTAGATTAATAAAACTCCAGATAGTGCGTGCGAGATAAATTAATAGTTTCAAACTTGACGCGCGTCTCTACATCTGCATTCATCATAATTTCTTTCATCTAAGGTAGAATACCAAAACGTGTCATTCCGTGACGTCTGTGATGTCCCTGTCATAGTGAAGCGATTAATTTAGCAGAATAGGGCCCCAGCTGAACGGAACCATGAGTAAGAAGTGAAACGAGTATGACACTTCTTAACACTAACGCTGGCCCAGTCGTAGCTGAAAGTATTGTCGATAAAGAATGGGATTGAAGATGACAACATACTATCCGCCGTAGACCCCACACGATTTATACACTATTTAACTAGGTACCTAAATAAAAATTCTTATATTAAAAGTGTAACAGGTCCAATTCTGCGCATCCAAGTTTTTTTGCACGGCGGCGTATCATAATATGAGAGAAACTGTGGTTAAATGTGAACTTAATTAGTCGGCAGGTATGGCAATCGCGAACGAAGTCGCGGGTACAGCTAGTAATAAATATTTCTGTAACAAGTTTACAATAAGTTATTCAATGGTTAAAACTTGTATTAGAGGATTCGCTCTTCTATGTCAAACGTATATTATATATTATATATTCTATACATGACCTAGGTAATTAATGTAACAAAGAACTAAACAAATATTACCTAAGATTTGTTAGTTTATTTGTTGTTTAATAAGGTAATCAATCACCGAAACTACTGAGCAGATTTCAAATCATTTACAAATAGACTAGCTAGATAGCTACGTTATTCCTGTCTGCTATCTCACTTTAACCAAGTATAGGTAGGTACGCGAGTGAAGCCACGGCCAGAAGCTAGTATAAAATGTATGTAAAGTAATCACGATGCGCAGATTCCAAGCGCGTGACTGATTGCTGATCCGCAGATTATGATTATGATTATGATTGAGGTTCGACTTGTGTACTCACCCCACTAATTGAGTTCCCTGAAGGTATAAACTTGTTATAGCCTAGCCTTGGGATATTTTTATAAGCAGCAATTAAAAGTACTAGGTTATAAAAAATAATAAAAAATAGTAGCTTCGGCCCGCTTCGCACGTGTTTTTTTGGAATAAATATAGCCTACCTATTGTATACTAGGTTTATACTAATAATAATAATATCCTCCTAGCCGAATTTCGACTACGGCGGCCAGTCTCTCGGAGACTAGCCAGATGCGCAGGACATATTATAGTGCACAAGTGTGTGCGCAAACACAGTAGTTTATACTAAGGTGTTATACTAGGTCCAGATCATAATTTTTGCAAAATTTCAGCCCGATCCTTCAGTAGTTTTGGCGTTGACTTCGGCCAAACATCTTTACAATGGCACAGGGCACAAAATTTTGCCTTTATAATATTAGTAGAATGTAATGTTGTTCCGTTGGTCTGGGTGTTTTCTATCTATAGTAAAAAATATCTATCTATGTAGTGTATTGTATTAAGTATATCAGTTATCTAGTACCCATAACACAAGCTCTGCTTAGCTTGGGGCTAGATAATGCTGTGTGAATTGTCCAGCATTATTTATTTTATTTTTTATTTAATGTTTTTCAAGCATAAAATAAAACAATATCTACCCTGCCCTGCTAATACTAAAAAAACAAGTCTGGACGTTTTCTATGTTTAATAAGAAATATCTATCTATGTAGTGTATTTATTGTATTAAGTATATCAGTTATCTAGTACTCATAACACAAGCTCTGCTTAGCTTGGGGCTAGATGATGCTGTGTGAATTGTCCAGCATTATTTATTTATTTATTTGTTAATCGGATATGGAACTATGATCTTACAGATAGTGTGGCTACACGTAAAACTGTTATTAACTAACTTTAACTCTTTTTGCTTTGTGTTGGGTGCTAAACCAAAAAATATACTTAAAAATTATGAATGTTACATTAGGTACAACAAAACATTAATTATATTATGCCAAAACTCATCAGGAAATCATTAAACCTTGACAAAGCTTACGTAAATTTAAAGTAAGAAATATCATGTTACTACCGAGCCGAAGTTTGAGAGATAGAAGCGTGTTTTCTTTACCCGAACCGGAAAGTTTTGGAAACTGGAAGGAATGGCGCTTTCTTGAACAAGTTACCTACTTAAGTTTGACTAGCAGTGTATTACCTAATGGCTTCCGTTCGAGTCCATCTTCATCGCACCGATTTTCACCCAAATGTTTTTTAGATTTTCGTCACGAAAAGGCACGACCTAGAACTGAAATAATTTATATTCTAAAAGGACCGAACTCAAACGAACAATATCATCATAACGATTTTATTTTGTTAGTTTATTAAATATTTATTCAATTTGTTAATAATTAGAATAAATCATTAGAAAATAAGTATTAGCCGCCTACCTAATTGTTGCTCTATAAGATCTCATGTACAACATGTTTGCAATAAAAATATTGAGTATTCATTTACTATGTTATGTTAATTACAATAGTTATTTAATCAATAATTTATTTTAATGTGCAAAACTTTAAAAGGAGAAGCCCTGGATCCTGAAATACAGCATAGGCTAGTTTAGGACCCTACGGATTCAATATTTTACCGAAAAACTGTAATTTTGTCCAAAAAATTGTTTCATGTTTGTTTATAAGTAAGATTGCTGCATTGCATAGAAACTTGAGTAATGATGAAACTGTTGCGTGTTTGCCATAAATATTGACCAGTAATTAATGGACGAACTGTTGTTTCCACTTTATTTTTTAACTATCAGCGCCTCGCGGTTTCGCCCGCGTAATTCACGTTCCCGTGGGAATTCCGGGATAAAATATAACCTATGTGTTATTCCAGACTATAATCTATCTCTGTGCCAAATTTCAGCCAGATCCGTTCAGTAGTTTTTACGTAGCAGCGCCTCACGTTTTCACCCGTGTTATTCCTGTTCCCGTGGGAATTCCGGGATAAAATATAACCTATGTGTTATTCCAGACTATAATCTATCTCTGTGCCAAATTTCATCCAGATCTGTTCAGTAGTTTTTACGTGAAAGAGTAACAAACAGCCTCACAGATCTTTCCATCCATCCATGCTTACAAACTTTTGCATTTATAATATTAGTACGATATCTTTCTGTACATTGTTTCAACAAAAAATCTTTATTTTTACTAGTAAACACATCAGACATGAATTTTTTGTTTTTATTGGTTGGTTCTTAATCTGCAAGTGACAGACCTCAGCGCCAGGAAAATGTCTGTGCTATATCAGATTGTCCCATTTTGGTCTGTCCCTTGTTATTCCACTTGTCACCATGTAATCTAAGCTTTTGTTGTCCATTGGTTTGCTACCTATCTCAACCGCCTTCACTGATAATTCTGTTGTCACTATGGTTACAATTCTTTGAGTGGGTAGGTATTAAGGGTGGCTTTTTGGTTGCATTTTTTGTTTTCTTATGGTCACAACTCCTTTTCACGACTTTTGTCTAACTCTCGGTTACGGATTTGGCCATCCACTCCCATATCAAAAACCGACTCTGTATATAGCCCAAAAATAAGAAATAATTGATGTTTGGTACACAATCTTAAAACCGCCTTAAATTTCTGAAAATTTACACAGATTTATAAGTTTTACGGGACAAATAAATATCTCTCGGATATAAAACTTCGATTATATCTCGATTAAACCTCGGCATTATGCACTAAGTATACAAAATCAAAAATATATCGAAATCGAATAATAATAAGCGGAGATATCGAGTAACTAACATACACAAAGAAAGGTACAGCCGAGAATCGAGAATCTCCTCCTATTTACCTAAAGCACAGATATTATAATACTATACTACTAAAGTCACGGAAATGGGCATCAAAGTTGTAAAAATTAAAACTATAAGTTACGAGAAAATTCGGCATTTCCATCTCCAACCATCGTTGGTTGGAGATGTATGTAGATTTCGACTAGACTAGACGAAATCGATTCTAAATACAATTTTTTTCTCAGCGTTATTTTATGGGTGCTTTAGATCGAGATTTTGAATTCACACCTAAATGGCACGTCTTGGAAAGTTTCTTCTAATTAAATTTATTTGAATTAATTAACATTATTATAGCAGATTTTTACTAAAACTTCTTTTTCAGACAAACTTAATTTAAATTACAAATGAATAGTCTCATGTAGTGTCGTCACTATGGCTTGGATGAAAGTGGGTACAAGGGCCGTGTCCCTTTTTGTCCAGAAAACAAAAGCCAGATCATTCTGCTGATTTTTGATAAAAACTCCCACTCGATAGGGCATTTTGAAATATCATTTCGGGAAATTACCTACGGCAAAGTTATAAATTGATAAAGAATCCTGTCAACATACTTTTGATATTCAATTATCAGTTACCAAAATAATCTTGCCATCAATTCGTGGAAATTATCGGTAAAATAAATGTGTTTGATCTCCAGTTTTCGATATTAGCTCTTTCCATTCTATAAAATAATTCTGAAAAATTGACTCCGCTAACCGTAAACGCTACTTTCTCTAATTGGTTTCAGTGGGATTTCTCACGCCGCAATTCATTTTATAATTGAAAACGAAGGCCGAGATATGAGTATGGATTTAATAACTTTTCAGAAAGCGAGTCAATGTATGTACGTACAGGGTATTAAATAATTAAGTAATTAAATATCGTAGAGTTTGCCCCTTTTTGACAGAGTTGCGAAGTGAAACTAGAAAAAAATTGTAATGAAAACGTTTTATTCACACTTTTGTTTCAGCGATCCGAGAAATGTTCTCTGAAAATGCCACCAAAACAGTTAATCTATTTTTGAAGATGAATGATATCTAAACAAGGAAGTTAATTGTTAAATTCTTTGAGCTTGAGACAAAACACGACATTGTAGGTCAAATTATAACATTTCTGGTCGCCCGTAAAGAGAAAGTTCGAAGAGTGCCATTGAATTTTAAGGTACACTGAAGGCGCTACCTTCACATTATTAATGGTCTATCTCGGAGCTGTTTTCCGACACTTTCGGAGGCTGGAGCATCTTGAGATGATTAAGCGCTACGGTTTGATAACCAGAATTTTAATTTGTTGGATTTTTAATCTTTGGAACGATAAATAATTCTATGGGTATTAAGTACTTATATCAAATCATAATGTACCTAAAAAAGAAAAATTTGCAAATAATTACAATACTTGAAAAACTAGCTTTATGACAGCGAGTAAGAACCACCAGTAGTACCTACCTAATAGTAATGTAGTGAGTAGAGTACTTAAGGTACCTAGGTAAAAAATAATAATATGGCAGTGAAAACTATCTTCTACGAGCGATAATACCTAGACATTCAATATCATTTCAATAGAGACGATTGGCGAATGTTGTGAAACAAAATATCCCATGTTTTTGTTTTTATAGTGCTTTTATAGTAAGCCTCACACTCTGGCTAATATCTAAGAAATCAAATAATACTTGACCTCGTGGTGTAGTTGGTTAGCACATTCCGGTACTGACGGAAGGATGTGGGTTCAAGTCCCGTCGAAGTCAAAAAATATTGCGATTTTATTTGATTTCTTAGAATATCCCATATTATGAAATAGAATATCCCATATTCAGAGACAATACAAAACAATTTCAAAGGCAATCAAAATACGGAAATATTCTTGGCAAAAACGGGAATCAAAATCAACATAAAATATGTTCACTAAACTCAATTTGATAGAGGGTTCAGGTCGGACTTGTAACTCGTCATCTCGTGTACTATCTATCCAAGGCTATGGAGACAGCCATGACACAACAGTTTTATTCGAGGGTTTATTGCAACCCCTTATGGCTACATGCGAATGTGCCGCAATCTTCTTAAAATGGTAATCTCAGGGTTCTTTTGGAGTGCAAGATAATACTTTTGTATGTGTAAGTAAACAACAACGGCTAGATTATGAGACAACCACATATGTATTCTAAATGCAGTAGGTTTGAAGCTTTCTCTACCAAGTTTTCTAATGATTACGATCAGAAATCAAATCATAATCAAGAACTCTTTATTTACATAAATACGAGTACAATATATGTACACTTAGAAAAAGTCAAATTATAAAACAGTGACACGGAAATATAGTGATATTTTTGTCGCTTCGGTATGTAGACTAAAGTAAAGAAGCGACGAAGAAACCTAGCCTGTTAGTTGTTATTTTTCGAGTTGGAGCAAAACCCGTCCCAAGCTTTTTTATCCTCTAGATAATCTGATATTTTATAGTAAGCCTTTTTGCACAGCAAGGTTTCAACAATTTGTTTGAATTTATTTACTGATAACTTTTGCAACTCACTACTACTAACTCAACTAACTAATGTACAACAACCCGTTTTGTTGCCTTTAAAAGATACATTAATTTTGTGTAGCCTAGTTGTGGGCACAGCGAGTATATGTTTATTTCTGGTACCAATTATGTGATTCACCAACAGACAAGATTAGCGGTATTTAAATGAAAATGTTTCACGATGGTCCTAAAAATATTTGTTTACTTATTCAATTTGCGCAAGAGGACAACATTATTGGATTTTGCAAGTTTTAAACATAATTCAATCTCTTAAAAGATTTCAGACACGTTTCGACGGAAAGCTTAGCAAAGATTTATAGAACCATCGGTAGGCTCGGGGCAAACTCGCCACTTGTACATCATCTTTAACTAAATGTGCTCGAAACTCAAAAAAATCTCGAAAATACTTTAGTACTTTGCTTACAAATCTGTGACTATATTACTTCGTAGCAAAAGCAATCGACATGCCTCAACTGCTCGTGTTTTTATTAGATAAAAAGCATCCTTCCTTACGATCCTTGTGAAATTTCCTTTAAATTCCTTGTAAAATTCCTTGTGAAATTTCAGACACTTAAAAATTATGGTGTTAGGTATTTTTACAGACGAAGAACACACATGCTAGCCATACTATTAATAAAGAAAATCTCAAAAAATCACTTCATAGAAAAATATATAGCAAAAACCGACAAAAATAAAAAAAAACTGAAAATAAAACAAAATAATTCATATCTCGAAAACAAAAAAAATCGCGGAACATATAATGGGGGTCCAATCGATAGGTATTGGTGTCCCCAGAGCACAGACCTTCGCTGGGGTTGCATGGGACACCCTTTTTATGATCTTATTATTTGAGATTTGCACATGAGGAGCACTGGGATGTGTGCGAGAGATTTGTTGGTCAAAACTAACGTCAGATATTAAAAAATATTATAAAAAAGCATAATAACAAAATTAAACAATGTTGAATAATGTTCCCTGTTTGTTAAACTTTAATGCATAGATATAAATCGTATAAATCTATGCTTTAATGTACATATTATAAATCCTGATTATTACCTAAACTACTCTTTCTTTTGTAACTTGCGGATAACGGGGCTGATCATTCTTTAAGTATTTAGTTTATTTAAGATATTAGATAATCTGTTAATATTTAAGTGTGATTGTTTGTTATCCCTAAGAGGAAAACAATAAAATAAAGAGTCAATAACTAAGCCATTAGGTAAGTTATTCGTGTTACTTACTATCTACATTGAAGTCTATCCATAAACTTTATTATGGATATACCTTTTTTTTTTTTGGAGGGGGGAAATGCCCTCGCACTTCCCTTCCGCCATGAGGGTGACGGAAGGGGGTATGTGGGAATCGAAGCCACTAAAACCCCCCCGTGAAATGTCCACCGCCGTCATGGGGCGAGATGGGGTCGCGTTAGCATTCACCATCTCGCCCCGGCGGGTGGTCCGGGAACCGGTCCGGGCCTCGGCCTCAAGGAGGAGCAACCTTTTACACAGGTCACCCCTCAGACGCGTGGAGCCGTGCTAGCCGGCAGAGAGTCCCCCGACTCTCCACCAGTGGCCCCACTACGGGGGACACCTCAATCTAGGTCAATCCATCCGTAACCTACGGTAATTACTTTCGCTATGATTATATTTTACTAGTGTGGATAGCGGAGTTTCATAAAATACCTATCCCAAATCAGCGCTATTATATCTTATTATTATGTTAAACGAAAGAATTTTCAAAAATCGATTTTGCAGTTTTTTATACCTATCATAAGCTTATTTTTAATGCCTCTGTTAAAATTTATTTTGTGTAGGCAGAGAGAGATGCGAAGTTGTTTTTTGCTCATCATCGTGGCCAAATAGAACAACTTCGCATATCGGGTCGGGTTATCGTCTTAAAGAACTGTCCGCACGCCGGGCTTTAAAGCGAGTAGTTCGTTTGCACCGACCCTTAGTTTAGATTTATTATGAGCCAGTTTACAACTCTACTAAAAAGCCTTCCTGATAGCTGTAACAAATCAACGACAAGATTGATGCGAATAAATACGCGAGTACCAGTCCAATTTAAAACGCAAAATAGTCTTTTATAATATTTTTCCTGCGCAGTTGAGACCGGAAATTTCATAAGTAGCATAAAATGTGGAAAGAGGATTTACTTACAAGCCAAGCTGAGGCTTCCGTGTCCCTTTGTTGCATTTGGTACTTGCGTTGTCTAACGTTCCATATTTTATCATATCTACTAATGTTATATGTTAAATCGCGAGGAGTGGAAGGAGAAAAGAGAGGCTTTTGTCCAGCAGTGGGACAGTAATGACTGAAAAAAAAATGATATAAAACAATATATTTATGATAATATCTTTTAAGTTAGCGTAACGGTACTAACCATTATGGTGAAACTTGCTACGAAAATTGTTAGTAAACTTCTGTAATTCATTAATTAAGATAGTAAGGTTATTGTATATACTCATTAAAGTGAAAGTTGTTCTTTTGAGTAAATAAATTCGTTTAACTAATAAAGACGAAAGTACAAACTTTCGCCTTCACATTATCACAAAATGATGTAATTATGTGTATACCTATTTGTCACATACTGAGCCGATCGGGCTGAAATTTTGCACGCATGAAGTTCTAGATCTGGATTAACAAGGTAGGCTGCTTTTTATTCCGTAAGGACGTGCGAAAATCCTGCGGGCCGCGGCGGCTGAGGCAAATAATTTATAAATAAGTCGTAGATGTTTTAACACTCTCACTGCCTCTTTCAGTGAATGTGTTAAAGGGTCCAATACCTACATCCTCTTTACTTATCGTGCAATGCGCCTATTATCTATGCGGATTACCAACGTGTATTATTTGACGTTAGACTAATTCTACAAGAAGGAACTGAAAGAATCAGCTAAGTGGAAATCTGTACCGTATATCTATAACGTAACTTTTCTATTCCTGTACGTATATAGCTTGTATCATGTTAAGTAGGTACTTGGAAGGTTAACTCGGAGATAGTGAGAGAGAATGCTTTGATGTCGTTATATGAAATTCTTCTGAGTACAAAAGTACAATTACCTACTACATTTTACAGTAGACTACCTCCGGGCGATGTTCTATGATGAACACGATAAAATACCTTAGAATTATTTACAAAATAGACAATGACATTGCAAAACTAAATAAATATTCATCTAGTTTCTTAGATTAGATTGACCATATACGTAGTAACCTTTATTAGTCTGTGTAGACCTTCTAAAAACACTGAATAGGGCTTTGACTAGGTACATTATTATTATTTAAACCACTAGCTGCATTCTTTCTACCCGTTGTCCTATTACCCGTTTTCCCGTAGGAATGAAGCATTTTCCCGTGGTAAAAAGTAGCCTATGTTCATCAGGAATAATGTGGGCTTCTAATGGTAAAATAATTTGTCAAATAGGTCCAGTAGTTTCCGAGCCTATTCAATACAAACAAACAAACAATCAAATATTTCCTCTTTACAATATTAATATCCATAGATGACATAGGTAAGTAATGCACAAGCTGTGTTTATTTTAAGGCTAGATGAAGTTGCGTAAAAAATTCAGCATAATTTATTGATTATATTCCTTTTTTAAAGTCAGCTAAAAACAAAACAAATAATCATTACTACCAACCGTAAAACAATTGCATCCATGCGTCACATCCGTATGCCCGCTGATTAGAAACTCAATCGTCACCAATGAGGTTCATTCAGATCACTTCACATATTCGATCGCAGATGGCTACAGGGTCGCACCATTGTTGTTTGCGAAGTTTCCCGCCGTAACGCGAGACTAGGGTGGGAGCACAAGGGCGTGGCGTCTCGCCGGCAGACTCTGGACCACTGGAGCCTGGGCTGCTCCCGGGCCGGTACCCCGCTCGCGCATCCATCTTCTCGTGTTTTCAGTTTTCACCCTTGTAAGTTGGCTTAATGACCGGAGACGTAGGTTGAGCTCGTAGGTTTATTGCAGCTGTTTAATGAACTGTGGGTAATGAGGCTTTTTAGAATGTAATAGCTTATGTACTTTAGTAATACACGCAATCTCTACATAAGTTATACGTAGATATCTTGTTAAGTTAGTTACATGTCTCAGATCTCACTTATTTAAGTTTAGCTTTACTGTTTGTTTTATTTATGATTAGTTTAGTTGAGCAAACATTTTGTGCATGCTGCGGCGTCCCATAAGTGTGAAAATATATAGATTATACGATGCTGTAGTGAATATTTAGCCATTTTTACGTAGAATGCCCTTTTTAAATAAATAAAATCTCATTATTTTATGATTAAATTATAAAAGAATCTACGTTAAGTAACTGAAAAGCCAAAAAAACAACCTTTCTATACTGTAAAATAGAAGATGCGACATACCTTTTTGAAAAATACTTAAGACGGTTTAGCTTGCCTTTGCTCTACATTTTCATAAATGTAGGTTAATTTAGATTGTCATCACTGCATTTATTTCATGACATGACATACTTAAACGACCCTATGACACACGCTTACCTGTGAAGGTAAAATTCATTAATACCTAATCAAGAGCAGGGTAAGCGGAGATAAAGTTCGCAACTCGCATAAATCGCAGAGAGAATTGTTGAAACTCGTATTGATTGGCATTATCAATTCCCAGTGTCGGGCTGTCGCCTACAGCCATCTTGTCATGCTGTAGGTAGGAACAAGAGATCACGATAAAATACCCTTTTTAGTTTAAGTATTTGAGGGGATTTAATAATCAGTACTGATTTTGGGCAAGTATATTTATAAAATCCAGAGAGGTGAGTCATCTTCTAGGATCGAATAAACTTAAAGTGGTGGAGGGCTTCAAGCACAGCGAACGATATCTCAAGGGTTTTCATTATGTTCTTACAAAACTTGTAAGTGTCCACTTACAAGGAACTGCTGAAGAATGTTCTGCTACATTGAATGGTTTCAAATCAAATCAAATCAGAAACTCTTTATTTCTATAAATACAATATATGTACACTAAGAAAAGGTCAAATTATAAAACTAATCTCTGACACGGAAATAAAGTGATATTTTTGAATTCTGTCGCTTCAGTATGTAGACTAAAGTAAAGAAGCGACGAAGAAACCTTTAGCCTGTTAGTTGTTATTTTTCAAGCTGGAGCAAAACTCGTCACAAGCTTTTTTATCCTCTAGATAATGTGATATTTTGTAGTAAGCCTTTTACAAAGGATATGTTTCACAATTTTTTTGAATTTATTTATTGATAATTTTTGAACTCACTTGGAGTTTTGTTGTAGAAGCATATACATTGACCTTTAAAAGATACATTTATCTTGTGTAACCTAGTTGTGGGCACAGCAAGATTATTCTTATTTCTAGTATTTATATTATGTATGTCGCTATTTTAGGGAATAGATTGATATTTCTATGTGTTTTTGTTATTGATACAGATTATGAACTAGCAGATGCCTACGTCAAAGAAAGAAAGATGGATTATATGTGAAAGCGGACATGGGTAGGAAAGCCGTGAGCATGGATTTGACGGCTGACAGAGGAGAGTAGAAGAAAAATAGATGTTTTGTCGACCCCATGTAGAGTGGGATAAAGGCAAACAAAAAAATGCGAAGATCTCAATAGCTTAATTACAATTTAGTTATTTATTTTATCATTCATTAGAACAGTGATATCTAATTACACTAATTAAGTAATTATAATCTACTAGCTTCTGCCATCAACTTCGCACGCACTAAATCGGCTTAAAAAGAAGCCTATGTCCAAGAACGGAACGGATACTGTCTACCTCCCTGTTAAAGTTCATTAAGATTCGTTCAGCCGTTTAGGCGTGAAAATGTAACAAACAAAGATTCGAGAAATCGTTAGATACGCCCTGACACCAAAAACTTTGGCATTGTCTTTGAATGCGTGCGGTAACAAAAAGCCGTCTCGCGCACATTATGAGCAGTTAAAAATAGTGTTTTTGCCAATAAACATAACTGTTATTAATACCATTTATTGTGCAATAATATAGCACGAACATTTGTGAAAAAATACACCTCAAAGACACACAATACACTGATTCCAAATAAGCGAGCTATCTCATTTCGCTTGGCAACAACACGACGCGTCGTGTTGTTGCCGCGACCCGATCTCACTACGGAAAGGGTCTATTTAATGATTTAAATCCTTTTAACAGACAGACAGAGTTACTTTCAATTTTTTTTACAATAGTACCTATGTATATACATGAAACGCACAAACTAATATTGAATTAAAAATTATTACGTTAAAATGACAGCGTAAATTAATTATACATTATTAAATTGTTTAATATTATTTTAATATAAGGAATCGGTCATTCATCCCTCTCACAGTAGATCCGACAAACTGAAGGTCTTTTGGATTAGCTCCAATACCAGAAATCCAATACCAGAAATAACGGTGGAACGTTATTTTTGTTACCTTTGTTATGCGTAACAAAGTCGTGAATGATCTCCTGGTCTATTTAGTAAGTATCTAGTCTACCTAGAATAGCTAGGTGCTGCTTAATGCGAACAATCAGGCTTTTGTTCTCGCGTTGCGCGTTGCATTTCTAACAAAACATCTGTAGCGTTCTGACGAGGGCTCGAGTTCTGTGGAACTCGCGTCTACGAAATTTTTTATTATGACTCAAGTATTTTTTATTACTTTTCTGCAAAGATTGCATTTTCTATGTACATATTTGACCTAGTAGGTACCTAAAGGTTTGCAATGGCAAGATAAGAAACGACAAAATTGACAAGCAAAAATAATACAACGGCACATTAAAACAAAGCAAATAAATAATAATAAATTATGCTGGACAATCCACACAGCATCATCTAGCCCCTAGCTAAGCAGAGCTTGTGTTATGGGTACTAGATGACTTATATACACAATAGAAATCCATATAAATGGTACCTACTTATAAACTTTAAGTAACGTAAGGAAAATTAATACGACAAAAAGCCACTTACTGTTTTCTCGAAATAACTTCTTATGTCGATACATCAGTACCTATGTTAAATCCAGCATAACGAAGTTTGCTATCCATTTAAACTTTACTTTCTTGGGAATAATTTTCAACCTATTGCTTCTTTGTTATTAACGAATCAAAAAGTAGGCACTAGGCACATGAAATCTCCTTTGATAAGCGATCCAAATAAACGTTCATGAATAAAACGTTTTAAAATTCACAGTAATAAACTCCGCATAATTACCAAACATAATTTCTGATGGCTCAGCATTCCGAACTCGTTTCAGCTTTTTCCATAATTAATTCTTTCTCATCCAACTCAAGAGACTTCCAAAAGGTTTAGTATAGGTACTGAGTATAAGGTGCGATGAAATTGGATAGTTTTATGGACACTATAAAAGCTTATGTCGGACCAACAAGACAAAGTGCGTGCGGACGTGCTGAGAATTCTAATAATTCAGGCAGTTGTAGTAAGTTTTGGACATAACAATCAATGCGTGTACTGATTGTTACTCCAGGGTGAGTAAGATCTTTCTGGTAAAGCGTGCTCCATCTGAGGCCACATCTTCACTTGCATAAGTCAGTTAAAATGAGCTTCACGCAAGGTTTAGCTGATTGCTTAAGGACTTTCATATTAATATAACACAGCTGCTAAGCACTACGTTACTAACATTAACAATAGTCACTTTGAGAAGCCAAACGCTCTATTAACAATTGGCTACAAACCCTCTCCTACGACTCTACCAAAGAATTACTTCGAATATTATGTTGAAAGGCACTTTTACTATTTCATACTTGTTTTATAATTGTGTTTTCATTTGTTTCTTTACACCACATCTACATGAGATACTAGATTTATACATTTTGTTTATTTTACATGATTTAGTTTGGAAGATATGAACTTATCTATACTTATAATAAAACTGTAACAGGTCCAATTCTGTACATTGAAGATATTTTGAAAATTTTTTTTGGAAGCCAAAACTGTAATTTTTTTCATTCATGTCTGTCTGTCTGTCTGTCTGTTTCTTAAACGCGCATCACGTCGAAACTACTGAAGGTATTGAAATGAAACTCGGCACGATTTTAGGTCATACTACGAGGAAGGACATAGGATACTTTTTATCCCGGAATTCAGTCAGGTTTCCCTGGGAGAGGGGATGAAAGTAAAATTTCTTCACCACGCATGACGCCGAAAGTGCTGAATGAGTTGGAATGAATTGGTACGATTTGAGTTCAAGCAAGGACATGGGATACATTTTATCCTGGAATTCAGTAAGGTTCCCCTGGGAGAGAGGACAAAGTATCACGACGGGTCTACGCGTCGTCCGATTTCATGCATTCATTTTGTTAGAAACAGTTTTGCAAGATCGGATTTGACTAAATCAGTAGAAAGTCGAGTAGAAAATCAGTAGATTGATGAAATAATCTGTAGATTGAAGAAAAAAATTATAATATTCCTATCGTGCGTCTTGGAAAAATAAGTTAGGTTCCTACCTTACATGATATATTGTGGTGGTTTAGCTGGTCCAGGCTGTACTACCGAAGTCTGGTTGGAGTAAGTGGTCTAATTAAACTAACTGGACCACAGAAAAATATATTTTTTACTGTGGTACACAGCCAACTGTACCTACTTACAAACGAAAAAAAAATTACGGTGGTCCAGTCAAATAGATCAGGAGTCCAATTCTGCAATACAATTGCTTCAGTATGACAATCGTCGCAGAATCATCACGTAGAATCCTTAGATTCAAGTTTAGATTTAAGTTTAAATTAACTCCAGATAATGCGTGCGAGATAAATTAATAGTTTCAAACTTGACGCGCGTCTCTCCATCTGCATTCATCATAATTTCTTTCATCTGAGGTGGAATACCACAACATGTCATTCTGTGTCGATACCCCTGTCGTGAAACGAGTATGACACTTCTTAACACTGAAGCTGGCCGAGTCGTAGCTAAAAGTCGTGTGGATAAAGAATGGGATTGAAGATGACAAAAATGCTATCCCCCGTAGAACCTACACGATTTTTTGCTTCATAATATGAGAGACTATGGTTAAATGTGAACTTAATTAGTCGTCAGGTAAGGCAATCGCGAACGAAGTCGCGGGTACAGCTAGTAAATAAATAAATAAAATAAATTCATAAATTTCTTATTACATCTTATTTTTCATCTCATGGTTACCAAGTAGTCCGAAATTTCGTTAAGTCAAATTACTGGTCTCCACGATACAGGTTTTGCCTTAGTGTGGTGACCGCTGGAAAAATTTCTGTAAGATTGTTTCTGTAAGTTTGTTATTACTAAATAAATATATTTTTTCATTTCATAAGTGAGATGGCCAGACGCTTGACCATTACCTATAAAAAAAAAATATTTTGTAAAAGAACTTACTACCTACCTAACCCACTAACAGCCGTTCGATGTAGTCAGTGATTTGTCTATGAAGATTTATTTATTTATTTATTTATTTATTTATTTATTTATTTATTTATAAAAAGTAATTACGCTATTTTTACAGGGCTAGGTTCCTAATGCAATAGTGTAAAAAATATAGAAAAACAATGGAAACAATCTGAGCATAAATTAGCATTAGATACAAAAAACTTCAACTAAAAATTAAAATTACACAATAAAAAACTACAAATTACATAATTACAAACCTAATAAAAAATTAAAATTCTTCCATCAATATATAATGTCAAATAACATAACATAAAAACAATTAATAAATTCCAATTACCTAATGTCAAACCTAATAAAAAATTAGTCAGTCATAAATGTCAAATAAATTCAAATAAACATATGTCAATTTAATTAGAATAGCATAGAATACATAACAGAGTTCTATGACATTCGCTCAGGGAGCAGTAGAAAAGGTCGACTCTCTCCGCTACTAGATTCAGCGTGTGGATGCAACGCGTTAGAGGTGCCTTATTCAGGAGGTTGGTCCTTCCTCTTGGTACAGCCAGTAGGGCGGGTCGTCTCCGTCGGCTCACAAACTCATCGGGCACATTTAGCCGCATTTCTTCTAAAATGCCTGGGTTAGCGATCATCCCACGAAATATCTTTATCAAATACAGAGCAAGCGCTGCATCTCTCCTCACCTCCAGCTTGTTGTATCCAACCATGCCTATAACAAACAAGGTTGGATACATCAGCGGGAAGAATGGATAGATGCCGTAGGTCTTCAAGTACAGAAATCTGGTGAATTTATTTTGAATGCGCTCCACCATTTGACTGTACTTGGCTTCGTGTGGTGCCCATACCGCAGCATTAAACTCTAAATGGCTTCTCACCAATGCGTCGTATAGAGTCTTTATTGCATTCATATTTGTAAAGTTGTTCGTCTGACGGAGTACAAATCCTAGGGTCTTGAATGCCTTCTTGCAGATGTTAACCACATGTTCACGGAAATGCAGCTTATCGTCGAGACGAACCCCTAAATCCCTCACCGAATCGACTCTCTTCAACTGTGAACCCTTCAACTGGTAATTGTGGTGGAGTGGTGTCTTAGCTCTACTAAACGTTATTATAGAGCACTTACTTACGTTGAACTGTAGTTCGTTCATACCAGTCCACTCTACCACTCTGTCCACGTCCCGTTGAAGGCGTTCACAATCCTCTTCGTCTTTAATTGGTAAGAGTAACTTAAGGTCATCCGCAAACAATAAGCATTTCGCATCCTTGACGACTGTTGGGAGATCGTTGATCATGATTATGAACTCTAGCGGCCCCAGATTGCTTCCCTGACTCACTCCAGTTAAGGTAGAGTAAGGCTCCGATTTGCATCCCGCGTAGTCGACATACTGCTGCCGGTTCTTCATGTAACTCGCGAAGAACTGCAGCAGTTTGGTTGTGCAGCCGATCGTCGCCAACTTCTGAAGCAGTATGTCGTTATCGACCAAGTCGAATGCTTTTTTGAAGTCGAAGTAGGCGGCGTCGACTTGCACCCCGGCGTCCACATGCGGTAGCATAAAGTTCATTGAGTCAAGGAGGTTACTGGAGGTGCTACGAGCCGGCCGGAAACCGTGCTGCGCGTCGGATAGCCGTGCCGACACCTGCTCCTGCATGCCGCGCTGCACAGCCGACTCGAAGACCTTTGCCGCCGTCGACAGGATGGCCACCGGTCTGAATTCGGTCACATCTGCTCCGGAACCCTTAGGTATAGGAATAACTCTTGTTATCTTCCATCGTTTTGGAAAATGTGACTCCTCTAGGCAACGATTATAAATATAAGCGAGCGGTTCGGCCAGAGGCATCCGACAGTCTCTCATAATATAGGCAGGGATTCCGTCCGGACCTGCGGAGCGCTTCGGCTTAAGCCTCGTCAGCGCCGCGCGCACCTCGGCCAGCGTCAGGCGCGGCACGTGCACACGCGCGGCACTGGCGTGACTCGCCGCCTCCGCCGCTGCCACGTCTAGGTGAGCAATCGAAGTGCCGTAAACCGAATGAAAGTACTTGGCGAATTCCGTTGCACATTCCGGTTCTGTCAGAATTCTTCCATTCAGTAAGATTTGCTTCCGGTTTACGGCCCCTCGCTTTGTTCTCACATAATTCCAAAACGATTTCGGATCCTCCGTCAGCCGATGCTCTACTTGTTTCTGATGCTGCGCCTGAGCCTCCTCTATCATCCTTTTCACTCCTGCTCTACATTTCGAGAAAGCCTCATAATTGGATCCACTTACCTTGAACTGCTTGTGTAATCTTGCCTTTAACTTAATTTCTCTGATTATCTCCGCAGTGTACCAATTTGGGTATATGTATCTTGAGTCTGTTCTCGGCAGACGTTTTTTAGGAACGCAACTGTCAAAAATATCAAATAAAATGCCATAAAATTTACCTACAGCCTCCTCGGGATCTCGTATATCATAGACCTGATTCCAATCCACTTCCGCTATCGACGAGTACAGCACATGGTAGTCCGCTTTAGAAAAGTTCCACTGCTGCTCGTCTATAGGCGGGGATAGCGTCGTGGCGGGCGGCGCGCGCGCGGCGTGGGGCGCGCGGAGTACCGATACCGCGAGCGGCGGATGCTGTTCGTCGCGCGGCACCAGCTCCTCGTCCGCGGGGCAAACCACCACCTCATCCATATTCAGAGAGACCAATACTAAATCCAGTATTCGTTCGTTACAATTTCGTACCTCATTTTTCTGAGCGAACTCGCAGAAAGCTGTTACATATTCAAAATAATTGATAACATTATCACTACAAGAATACATATTAAAGTCACCTAAAACTAAACACGAACTATATTTTGCGCACCAGTTTTCGATTATTCTAAATAAAATCATAAAATCAATGTCATTACTATTTGGGGGGATATATACAACACTACAAAAAAACAAAAAATTATTATTCAAAAAAACTGTCGCCCCAATAATCTCAAAAACACAATTTCCGACGTTTACGCCCCCTAGTACGTCCACTTTGCGCAACTGTATTCGTGGCGCGGCCGCTAGAAGCACCCCGCCGTGCTTTCTCCCGTCCGTGCGGTCGCACCTCAGTACTTGGAACCCCGGAGGTATTATTTCTGCATCGTCTATTGAATCATTGCATCCCGTCTCTGTAATTGCGAAAAGGTCGCTACCTGAACCTTCTATGTTTCTGGAGAACCGATTTAGCTTCGTTCTCAGCCCTCTAGCGTTCTGGTAATATATTTGAATATTACTCACTTGTTTAGTGCAGGTTCTGCGCGCCGCCGTCACGAAAGGGCTGGTTTGGTTTGTGTGCATTATATCTAGTTGGATACACAATCCATGGCTTAATTTTGGCATTAACCGGCCATACTTCGGCGGACAGGCACATTTCCTCATACGGCACAGGAACTCCGATTTTATATGACTTGTAGTCACCCTTCGTCGAAAGTTCCGTCACTGAGCAGGTCCCGCCGGGGCACAGGTCCCGCAGGTAGGTACGGATCTCCTCGGCGCTTGACTCCATATTCCACAGATGTACATAGCTACGAGGCTCAACCGCCTTCAGTGTCTTTACAGTAGGGCCCGCCGTACCACTCAGTGAGGCTGGCCTGCGGCTTCGCCTTACTTCTGTCCACTGCTGCAGGTCCTCTGGTCCCTGGTTCGGGCTATGAGTTGAACGCGATGATTCGCCGGTACTTGAACCTGTTTCACTTCCGCGGGGCCGCGTCACCTTAGTATTAATGTCCTTGCCTGGACGTGGTGGCGCCACTGGAGCTGCGGTGTTTAGTTTCTTCGATACCGTCGACTTTGATTTTGTAGCTGGTTTGGAAGCTGTCACTGTCAAGGACTCCTGGGGGACCTCCTGGGGCTGGGGCAGGTTTGTTGCTACCGGAACTGCCGCTGCCTGCTCGTACTTGATGTGAAGCGCCTGTACTTGTGATGAATAGCCTTCCAGTTTCGCGTCGTAGCTGGTAAGTATTGATATAGCTAGAGCAAGCTGATCTCTTAGTATCGATACCTCCTGTCTTAAGCTGCGAACTTCTGCTGACAATTGCGATGTGGTATTTTCTACGGAACTTACAGGCTCCGCATCCGAAAGAATGGGTATCTTGTTTCGCTGGGTAACATTAGTATCGCGATTCTTGCCTCTAGCAGGGGTGAGATCGGCAGGCTTGTTGCCGCATTTAGATGATGAATCCATGTTGGTCGGTAGAGGTGTTATATTTCTATACGCTACATTTGAGCTGAAATCCCGCTTTTTAGAACCCACAGGAGTAGAGCTGTTGTTTCCTCCTTTTTTGGCAGCGCAGCAGCACTCAGGACATACCCAGGTGTTCTTCTCTTCGAGAGTTGAGTCTTTCCCACCTACGCACAGAAGATGATACAGCTTGCTGCATCCTTCGATCACACATCGTAGATAGTTTTCGTCCGGAAGTATGCCACCTTCACAGGCAGAGCAACTCATAGTGTAACTATTACAAAAGTCGCAGGCGAGTGTCGTAAGCGTCCGATACCAGTAGGTAGACAACGCGGTCAGTGCCGTGACTCACTGCACGGGGCTCGGTGCAAGAGCGCTGAGCGCGAGTTGTCCTAGGTCAGTTACCGGACGGTTGGCAAAATATTTTTAAATGTTTTTGCTTATAACTTTGGAACCACTGGGTCAATTAAAACAAAGTAACTGTTACCAGAAAGGTGTTATCACTGGCCACAAATTGCATAAGTTCACAACAGAGTCACGTCACTTTTTTCCACTTTTTCAAATTTTAACCACGGAGCAAACAAACAATGATGTTGCTTTAGCGAGAGACGTACGGCGAAAAAATCGCTTTTCTCAGCAAATGAAATGTATGGATTACTTCCATTTTGATTTGCTGATATCGTACCAACAAAGAAATATAGAGTTAACTAAAAATTCATTTTATTATAGTACGAATTAATTATACATTTAAACGCTGCTATGCGTTTAAATGTATAATTAATTCGTTTCGTGCTATGCTATGCACAAATTTTACATTGTTCGCACAAAGTGGCGATTTTATGAAAGCCACGATATTGTAGGATGGAGTTTGCTCTCAAAGCAATATTCTTTTGTTCCACCATGTACAAAGGGGTCCGAGTTTCCCCTGCAAAATCCAATGACCATACATATTTCGAAATGAACACAATACAGGGACATATACCAACTATATTCGGTTGTAGCCCTAGATATTTTTGTAAACAAAGGGGCTACATACAATACCACAAACACAAAGAAATATTGGTAGAAAATCATTGGTAACCCGGAGCAAATCGCAAAAGCTCAAAACAATATCGGTTTTGAAGGCTTTCATTATTTCATTCGAGTTTCGTCCGTTTTGCACTGGAATTTGAACCTATTTCGATGCTTGCAATTTTACATTTTTAGGTTGGTGATTTTTGTTTTTTTTTTGCTTACTTACCCGTGTTGTTTTCTGTTATTGTTTATAAATATTGTTTTTGTTTTTTTACGAGATTAAACTCTATAATCACAAAGAAAATTACAATAAAATAATAGAAATAAATTAGAACCAGTATTTACAATTGAAACAATTGAGCTAACTGCAGACTGTTGCAAACAATCTACAGGTAGCTCAACTGATCCATATTGTTTTTGTTGTCATACGATATATTAGATTCTAGAACCAAGTATACGACTTAGGACGTAGCTACAGAAGGCACTTGATAACCCGATTACCCCCTCAATTTGGTTTTCCGCGGCACCATGCATGAAAACACAAGGAGTTTATGAGATACCGACAACCACGCCATTCCACTGTGTAGTAAAAATGCCATGTATGTTCGAAGTGTCCAGACTATGTTACTAATGGCACAAAGGAATAACTCCGTTATGAATTATGAAAGCTTGTAGCGCTCGTAAATCTAAACTGATCGCATCGATTTCATATTTATCGTTTCCATTTGTTTCTACCATCTGTTTCACATGGAACGTCCCGCGTCATCGTTATCTAGGCAACGTACAGCTAAAATCGCTTATAAATAATTGATGCTCACGTTGATTACACCACAGAGAATAACATTACTTTGAGTATTGATGCAGTTAAAATGCAGGGTTCTCATTATGGTTCTCGAGAACCCTGCATTTCCAGTTTGAAACGTTTGTATTTTGCAGGCCTTTCCGCTGACGGACGTGACGAGAGCGAGGGAGTTATTAAAGCTCTAGGTATCTTTTTCGTTTGTTTCACATGGAACGTAAAGCGTCATCGTTTTCTAGGCAAAAATCGCTTAAAAAGAATTGATGCTTACGTTGATTACACCACAAAGATTGATTACACACACAGAGATTGATTACGCCACAGACATTGATTACAACAGACATTACTTTGAGTATTGATGTAGTAAAAATGCAGGTTTTCAATATGGTTCTCGAGAACCCTGCATTTCCAGTTTGAAACGTTTGTATTTTGCAGGCTTTTCCGCTGACGGACGTGACGAGAGCGAGGGAGTTATAAGAGCTCTAGGTATCGTTTCTATTTGTTTCACATGGAACGTAAAGCGTCATTGTTATCTAGGCAAAAATCGCTTCAAAAGAATTGATGCTTACGTTGATTACACCAGAGAGATTGATTACACACAGAGATGGATGACACCACAGACATTGATTACAACACACATTACTTTGAGTATTGATGCAGTAAAAATGCAGGTTTTCATTATGGTTCTCGAAAACGGCTTATTCCAATAATGCCCTGCCATAATCCCCTGCGATGGGGATTTCTGGACTTTTTCGAGAACCCTGCATTTCCAGTTTGAAACGGGACATTTTGCAGGCTTTTCCGCTGACGGACGTGACGAGAGCGAGGGAGTTATAAAAGCTCTAGGCTTGTGAAACTACCTCAGGCTTTCGCAGCTATGCGGCACTAGATTTTGTAACCCAGCTAATAACGACATATAACCAACTTATGCAAACTCGGCTTTTTTCCTGAAAAAGTTCAGTTCTTATGAATATTATAATGGAAAAACGCGATGCTCTACAGAATAAGGTCAGTCTTTCTACTAGGGTCCATAATTTAATACAATTGTCCAGTGGCTTGGAGTCTTGAATTCACAAAGTACCTTCTCGATACAAGATGTTACGGAGCTAGGAGTGTACTCGACAGACTACAAAATTCCTAATAAGATTCCATATTCAGGTCACGCGAGTATCCGTATGTGATGACGAGCAAATATTTGATATTACTTACAAATTGCTGCAGAACTTGGCAGTTTCCGTATTCTGCGTAAGATTTCTTTGCGTTTTTAGGGTTTCGTACCCGAAGAGTGAAAAGGGAACCCTAATAATAAGCCTCCGCTGCTGTCCGTCCTTCTGTCTGTCAGAAGGCTCTATCTCATAAACCGTAAGAGGTAGACAGTTGAAATTTTCAAAGAATGTGTATTTTTTTTGCCGCTATAACAGCATGCGGGCTTCAATACAAAAAACATGTTTTTTTGGCTATTTTTGCTCTTCGTTTGTCAAGGCCTGTACCTATGTCATGAACCACAATAGGACACATGAAACTTTCTATAAAAAAGTAACACTTCAACTGTAAAAATAACATGTACTAAAAAAATAATAAAGTTGAAAATTTAAAGGGGTCTCCGAACAAGTGAAAATTTGATTTTCTTTGAAAAAGTTGCCTGTATTTTATGGTATCCTTTGTGCGCGAGTGCATGTGCACCATGTTTTCGTTTTATCAAAATAGTGCGAGTGCACTTGGCGGTTTATTTTGATAAAGCGAATAATAAAAGCGATCATGATGCATGAAAAATGAAATTAGGCATGAGATTTTACATTAATCTCAGCGGTGAAATAAACGTATGTTAGAAAAACTGCGGTTCTAGTTGGTCGGAAATTTGTTTACCCTCTTAACTTCATGCAAATTTTATCAGCCGATGGCTCGTGAGTCATGACAGCTAGCCGGCGGCCTCCACTTGAGCAAGCCTTGTTCGCCGTCTGATTAAAAATTGTAGGGCGAAAAGGCATTTTCCTTTGTTCACTTTTCGCGGTCCAGTACGCGAAAACACTTCAAAGCTCTAAAAAGGTTGTGATGGAATATAATGACACCAACCTTACAACGGAATTATGCATTTATTTTTAAATCATTTCCCTGGGTTGTTTCCTTACCGACAAATACATATAACACTCGGTTGTTCGTACGCTGATCAGATCTCTTCTTTAAATATACAGGGTGGTTTTATGAGAAGGGCGGTGATGGCCAAGTCCGAAACCACGAGAGTTAGAGAAAAGTCGTGAAAGGAGTCATGCCCTCGATTTTAATACTTTTCTCGAGGAAATCGAGATAAGTATGAAAAGTAATTTGTAAAAATTAGCTTTTTCTTTCATTTTTAGTAATACATTTCTTTGCAAAGATTGGTCCTTATCAGCAACAAAATTCATTGATTAAATAATACAGGACGTCCTTTTTTTTGAAAAATTTGTCGTGTCGATTTCCGTCAAAGTAAAAGGTTTAAAAAAACTAAATATGCAGTTATAGTTTTCTTATAAATGAGGGCATGACTCCTTTCACGACTTTTCTCTAACTCTCGTGGTTTCAGACTTGGCCATCACCGCCCTTCTCAAAAAACCACCCTGTAATTCAAATATTTATTTATCTTGATGAATGGACGTTGGCAAGAGATATGATTATAGATCAAAAAAAGAAACAACCGGCTGTAAGCATCGTATACAAATATGTGTATCTATAAATCTTTACTTCTACTTCTTCCTTATTCGCCTTTACCCTAAAGCGATACAGCTATTTTAGCTAATTTCAATTCACGATTACCGAAATACCTTTTAAAAATCAAACGACGTTATTAATAAATTATTTGCTTACTTGATTTTATAGGACGGAATAATGCGAGTGTTTCTGTCACGGCATTCAAGCGATAAAATCGATAGCCTGTAACTTATCTCCATTAACCCTCGTCCTTTCAATCCCTGCGAGGGTGACACCAGACGGATTTAGAAGTGACCTGAACATTCCCCTCACCTATTTTAATTAAATATCTCGAATTACGCGCATTATTTCACGAGACAACATAAAAAATGTATTAATCTTTGTGTTGACGTGCCCAAAGGTCGCACGTTGAAGCTGAGACGATAAATTGTATCAATGAAATGTTTTGCCAAGTTTTTAAAAGAAAATGTTTGTGAGCAAAATATTTTCTGACTATACGATTCACCTACTTGTAACGTTGGTGGTTCCAACGCGATTTCGGTTCACCGCCCCGGTACAATCTCGCTTCAACAATGCTTGGTCGGTGTGGAATTCAGTTAGATTTAGCTTCACCCGAGAATTCCCGATGGAATCATCGGGATGGACCCTCAACGCCGAGGTTTCATTCAATTAGCGTCTTTTCTTTCATTTTTTTAATATTTTATACGTCTTTATTATTAATTTATTACGTTTTCATCACATCATTATACCTGATTATGATAAGGCTTTTCCGCCTTATTCATTCAGATTGAGAAGTAACATTGCTTTGCAACTATTTTAAATGAACAGATTAAAGCATTCTCTATACAATAACGTAAATATTTCAAAATCGTTTTATTACTGACGGAGAAATAAATAAATAAATAATAATGCTGTACAATTCACACGGCGTTATCTAGCCCCAAGCTAAGCAGAGCTTGTGTTATGGGTACTAGATAACTGATATACTTAATACAATACACTACATAGATAGATATTTTTTATTATACATAGCAAACACTCAGACCAACGGAACAAATTTCTGCAGATCGTACACAAATTTGTTCCGAGGCGGGAATCGAATCCGCAACCTCCTGCGTCGCAGGCGGACCTTCGCCCGCTGCGCCACGGAGGTCGTCGAAATGGATGAACATACATACATCAAAATAAGATCCGTTAAGTGCGAGTGTAACTCGCGCGCTGGTTTGGGGGTTTCGAATGTTTGTCAATCATACAAATATAAAGAAATAAAAGTACCAGTAAGAGATTTCGCTATCAAATGAATACCTAAAAATAGTAGGTACCAACCTACATTTCAGATGGATGGCTCTGCAAACTTCGGAGATTAGGGGTTAGTGGTAAATTTTTCGACTTTTTTAAATATTTCGAAAAGTATGAAGCCTAGAGATAAACCAGAAATTTTAAAAACTGTTTTGAAATGTACAGGCCGATACCTTTCATTTGAAACCCCACTTGATGGGGTAGCCCCCTTTTGAAAATTATTGTGAATTTTTCAACATTATTTATTTATGCTTAATTCATTTTAGTTTCTTAAAACCCATCTATAAAATAATAGAAATAAATTAGAACTAGAAACAATTGAACGAACTGCAGACTGTTGCAAACAATCTACAGGTGCTCAACTGATCCATATAAATACCAGTCGGAAGCGTCCCCAAGTAAAATAAAGTAATTCAAAGTGGGTTTTAGTTTTTTCAAAACAATCAAATTATTATAATACGAGTAGGTACATATAAAAATCCAGAACACCCTGAACAAATATCCCGAGGAGGGAATCGATCCCCCAACCTCCAGCATCGCAGTCGGACCACTGCCCGTAGCGCCACAAAGGTCGTCAATAACATGAGTATAGGTAGACAGACTTGATTACCATACCGACGAATACTAATTTAGGTAGACGTATGTAATCTTTTCTCGTAAGCGAGTCAAGATCAAAAAGGACAAGCTAGCGTTGATGAACTAATCTTCAGAATAAATAACTCGGTAATTTGGTATTAATATTACGTTTCAGAAGTCTTATAAGCAGAGATTTATTAAATAAAAGCACGTTCCATGAAAATATTGTCTGGCCCATCGCCAAATCGAAAATCTGGGAAACGTTTTCTAAGGTGAACATTTTCAAATTGTGGTGCGGAGCAGGGCACGAGTAGCTTTGGTGAATTTACAAGTACCAAGAAGAGTTGAAAGTAACGGTCTATCAGAGAATCGAGTTAGGTATATTCTACCTATGAGAGAATTGAGTTAGGTACAAACTCGTTACAAAATAGTTAAAAGTTTTCAATGCAAATGAAAAATAGAGAATTTCTGTTATGGTTACGGGTTCGAGGAATTGTAGTATTGAATGCCAACATTTTATTGGAAAATTTATATTTTGAATTCAGCTTTATTACGAAACGAGATTACTTGTATTCTCGGAAATCGTCGTGTTGAGCAAATAAAATACCTACTGGACGGATAAAAAAAAGACAATACAAATTCAATTTAAAAGTCATGCTTTTATAACCAAACGTATTATTTCAATTGTACACATTAGTTCTAATTTATTTCTATTATTTGATTTTAATTTTCTTTGTTCATAAAGATTTCACAAAACGTAGCCTCCATAATTTGCTGATTTTTACTATTTTAACCGATTTCGAAACTAGGGGAAGGTTCTTTGTTCGGGTATATGTATGTTCACCGATTTCTCAGTGAATTGTGGGCCGAATTTGATGTTTCTTATGGTTTTATATTTAATTCCCGAGGGATTGCTATTTTTCCCGCAAAACTTAAAACAGTGTAAACATACGTTCTAAGCGACAGGATCTTGAGGTGGTAGTAGGCTTGTAGTTTTTCGAAACAATCACATTGTACTATAACCTGGTTTTTATTTGCTGCTAATCGTTTGTGTAGGTACTTTTCAAAATTGTGTGCAATAAAGTATAAAATAATAATAACATTAATAAATATTAAATAATAATAATAATCTAACTTGTTTCAAATTAGTCAGTAAAAGCTCAGGGTCAAAACATTTTAGGCATGTACTGCAAATCTGTCTTTAATCTTCGATTGAGAACGACGATGATTTGATAAAAAACATAGTTTAGTTTAGGTGTTCTACATATAGGGTTAAATCCCGATTCGTAATTCGGAAAGTGGTCAGGTCCATTCTATTTGATCTAATCTTCTGCTAGCAAGATTATTCAGGATCTATTTGGATAGTCAGTGCCCATTGGAAGCTGGCCAATAAAAGTAAAGAAAAAAACACTACCATCGTTTTTTGAATTTATTCCACTCCTGAATAATTCCTTTGTTACAAAGCAATTATTCAGAATGTATAGCAGTGGGATTTATAAATATCCATTGATATAATAAATGAAATACAGACTGAGAGCGAATGGCATATACTATAAACGAAAGAGGTCTAGCCCTGCAGTGAATTAAAAAGGTTGGATCCCTTTCTGCGTTCTGCTGAGCCTTGAATAAAATTGTCGATAAACTTTTTAAGTACTTACCAGCGAAAATTTCGCAGAGCTTTGAAAAACCTGTTGTTACACAAAAACCCGTTGTTTGACCTATCACGTAAAATCGACGTGGGTCCATTTTACACTCGCCTTTTCCCAATTTTAGCGCTGTGTAACGGTTGACCCACCATTAACATGAAAACGCAAACACCCGACGTTTTATACATTTCTATTCTATTTCTAGGTAGGTACTTAGTACAGTCGTGGTAAGAAGTTAACAACAAATAAACAATAACGCAAGTATATGTATGTAACTCATATGTAACGAAAGCATATGAAAGTATATTTATATATTCATTTATTTTACTCACATGTACATAGCATACAGCTTAGGTCTTAATGCAAGCTTGGGTCAATAGTACATGCACCCTGTAAGACACTGCAAAATAATTTTTACATATAAAACGACAAAATTAGAATAGATGGGTATCAAATAGTTATTTCAGGGTTAGGTAATTTAAATCAGAATGTCAAAGCGAGGATTCAATTTCTTGTGAAGTTTAGGGTAAGTAAAATCGCAATGGTAATGGATTACCATTACCATTACCACGCAGTATTAACTGCGATGCATCATCATCATTGTCAGTATCTCATCATCAACCTAAATTAGTCCACTGCTGGACATAGGCCTCCTCTAATGAGCGTCATAGCGACCTGTCTTCAGCTTGCCGCATCCAGTATCTGCCTGCAGTCTTTCGCAGATCGTCATCCCACCTGGCCGGAGGGCGTCCTACACTACGTTTGCCGTACGGCAAACGTAGTGTCAGTATCTGCAGTAGTGTATATAGATTAGATATGCCTCCCCTTATATTCTCCATTTTCCTCTGTCTCCAGTTTCATACCTTTACCACTTAGGTAGTAATTGTATTATTTTGTGTCTCCACCGTCGGTGTCGACAAGCTACAGTTTTTACGTCATCGGACACTCTTGCTTTATTTTTCCCTGACCTGCAGCGTCCTGTGCGAGTCTCCAGTTCTCCACTCCGTCGCTTTGCGGCGCATAGAACCTATTGCGATATATAGAACTTTAGCATTATTACTACCCTACTTATATATGTAACTAGCTACGCCCTGTGGCTTTGCCCACGTGGAAATTTATGTTTCCAACTTTCTTAATTATTTCTTTCATAAGAACCTTTTCCTGGCAACAACAAACACAACAATTAAATAATTAGCGAAATTGGTCCAGCCGTTCACGCGTGATGCCGTGACCAAGGGAAATAGGGATTCTTATACATATATATTATACATTTTTTTGGAAGAGTGGGATTCCCTATCACAGGTATTTTGTACTTAAAAGGGAATCTCAAAAACTGTTAGGTACACTATTAGTACATCAAGTTAAAGAAATAAATATTTTTGTATTTTATATTTGTATTACCTATCATTTTCTTGGTCTTTGCGAGGTCGGTATAAACATGTTTTTTTACCACCACAACCCTATCCGGCGTCATTACCTCACTCAAACTTATTCAAAGAACAATTCGGAATTTGGAATATCGATTTCATAAAATAACCAGATGAAGTAATCGTAAGAAAATAAAATTGTTTGTTCTGAGATCGGCGATGCGTAATGCGTAACTTTTATCTCTTTCAGGCACTTGTCTCGGGATTCAATAGACTGACGTAAATATAAAGAAATTCAATATCTCTATTCATCGTAAATGATCGTTTGTAGGCGACACAATTCCAAAATAGAAAATAATACAGATACCCAGACAAATACGTACCACATACATATAAATACATCAAAATGTATTGTTGGTGATAAAAATGTACCAGTGTAAAAAGAAAATTATAATATAATTAGTATTTACAATTGAAACAATTGAGCTAACTGCAGACTGTTGCAAACAATCTACAGGTAGCTCAACTGATCCATATCAATACCAGTCGGAAGCGGCTGCATTGCCCCGCTGTATGGCAATGCTGATGCGCTGTGCCAGATACTGACCAGCTCTCGGGTCACGCGTCCAGTGTAAAATGTTTTCTAAAAATATTTGCTAGATAATATTAAATTTGAAAAAAACAACTTACTTTTAAAAGTCAGTCACGTCTACAGAGGTCTTCGTTCTTATACGAATTAAATTACGTGAAAAAGACTTACATCTGTCCATTAAATACATCGGTGGATTTATTTGTTATTCTGATAAGTGGTTAGCCAGACAGGTTCAAACGAAGCTTGAAAATAAATTAGATTTTGTGACACATCTGCAAGATTTAGATAATTGGGGTCAGATGAGACCTTCTGAGTAAGTAAGAAATCTCGGTTGTTTCGAGAAAATTCTATCTCGCTAGTACCTAAGTTCTTATGATATTGGGTAATTTATGCTAAAAATAAGAATCTTTTTATCTCGGTTGTTTCGAGAAACTCACTGACCTAAGTTCTTATGATGTTGGTTAAGAAACTACTATAAACTACTTGTAAATCCTAAATTTATAAAAAGATCTTATCTTCTCTTATCTTAGAGACTTTCACCCCATTAGACATAATACTTAATTTATTTGCCGCCATACATGGATGAAACGTGATTTCTGGCAAAAACAGACTTATTGGTGTTTTATTTATGGGTGTTTTTTGTTGTGCTATTTCTCATGTTTGCTTGGGATTTGGCCAAAATAAATATTTGTAGGTTACCCTACCACTGTATAAAAGGAAACTAGAGGTAGAGCAAGATAGGAAAGTTACTCTACTATACGTGTTGAGGCTAGGAAAGTTAGGTCCAATACGAACTCTTTTATAGGGATTAGCACGGATTTTGTCGACGACTACAGATTTGGCGAGTCTAAACGAAAGCTGTGTGTTTTGCCGCTTCAATCCGGATCATTCTGGATCGTGTCGAATCGGCCACTTGGTGGCGGTGGAAGTTGATCTTTGGTACTTTTATTTGAGAGGTTCATCGAGCGGTTAAGCCCTAGAAACGAGCTTCGTAACTAGGTTTTATAGACACAGAACAAAGTTCCTAAGGTTTATAATAATAGATAATCATAACAATAATAGGGGTCTGATAATGCTATGTGAATTGTTCAACATTATTTATTATTTTTATAATATTATTAAAGCCTTTTATTCAGATCTTAAAATAACACAATAATAAACTTATGAAAACTTAAAGTATTAAGTACTAACAAGAACAAAATTAAAAGAAACATTAGCCATGTTTCATGAAAATCTGGGGCGGTTTTTTACTTTCGAGAACACTCGGGATAAAATTATCTATGACACTAAAAAAAATAAACGAAAATCGGTTCATCCGTTAGGGAGCTACGATACCACAGACAGATACACAGATACACTACAGACACTTTAAACTTATAACACCCTCTGTTTTTGCTTCGGGGGTTAAAAATTCGATTAAACCTAGTCTATTATTTGTAGTTTGTTTATTTTTGCAGATCTCATTACAGATGTAAGCGGGTTAAATACGAACCCTATTTGTGTTGGAAGGACACCAACGTTTCATCCCTTAAAAGATCCAGCAGATCTGTTTGCCGATAGGCAAAGGCCTCCTCCAGCCTTTTCTACTCAGATCTCACTTGAGCTGAGCCACTCTGTTCCACCTATGGTTTGGCTTAGAAGAAATCATCTTAGAAGTAAAATCTTTTACCGAAATCTTTCGTATCGTACCTATTCGTTAAGTTAACGAACAAATTATGATGAAAATGATAAGTTTAGCCGTGTGGTGCCGGCTTAGGATTTGCACCACCCCAACTCTTCCCGCGGGTGTCGTAAGAGGCGACTAAGTGATATCCACCGGGCGCAGCAGGGGGCAGCAGCGCCCCCTGCAGAACAATTCTACCACCGAACTGCGATCCCCAACCTGCATGTCCAGCGTGGTGATTATGGGATTACCCCCCATGAGATAAAGCCAATAAAACGTTTATCAGGTGGGGTCCACTGCTGGACGCAGGACACATATATATAGGATATGGGCTGTTGTGGTGGTGGTGGTAGATGAGTTTAAAAGGTAGGTGCTGTTTTTTTTGTAGAACATTTCGGAATAATGCACATAAAACCTCTTTAGTTAATAGCTGAACGTCGTGTTTGTTTGCGATAACAATTCTCAATTAAACTTAACAACTTTCCCGAGTCTTGCTACTGCTATTTACTCTGAAAGCATAGAACTAATCCCGGAGAATACTAAACGGTTGTTTCTAATGCTAGTATCTGAGCTCCTTAAGGTGGTTTGATTCACGTTAAACCGCGATTTTTTTAGTGTTTAAAATTCCTTTGCATTCTACAAGAAATAAAACTAGCGGAAAATAAATTTGTCGCATATGCGAACCAAACCAATACGACAACCAATTTTTGTGAATCCATGATAAAACTAACTTGACTTACCTCCGTGGTGCAGTGGGCGAAACCCGCCTGCAAAGCAGGAGGTAGCGGGTTCGATTCCCGCCTTGGAACAAATTTGTGTACGATCTGTAGAAATTTGTTCCGTTGGTCTGGGTGTTGTTTTCTATGTATAATAAAAATATCTATCTATGTAGTGTATTGTATTAAGTATATCAGTTATCTAGTACCCATAACACAAGCTCTGCTTAGCTTGGGGCTAGATAATGCTGTGAATTGTCCAGCATCATTTATTATTTATTTATTTATTATTTTATACTTTAGGGTTACGGTTTAACGTTAAGGTTCCGTAAACGGGTTAAGTTTACATACTACGAATGCTCTAAGCATATGGCAATGCAAGAGATTTAGCTAGGGTTTTCTATAAATCTTCTTAGCATCAAATGCCCCAAAAGCACCATTTATAAAATTAAAAACCGCAGATTTAACTAGCGGGCAACGTGAAGCCGAGGAACGGGAGCCACCTTAACAAGAGTGGTTCGGGTACGAATTTGTATGCAAGGCAAATTCGCTTAGCATCTTATCTACGTGTGAGGAATACACCTACCTACATTATTAGCGAAACAATTAAGTTTAACAGCCAGTGAAGGTTTCCCTTCTCCTTTTCCATTCCAAATTCTACACAAGAACAAAACTAAAAATTTTAAAAACCCACCGACAGATTTTCATGAAACATGGCTAAGAACACTCGGGATAAAATTATCTATGACACAAAAAAAACTAAACGAAAATCGGTTCATCCGTTTGGGAGCTACGAACCCACAGACAGATACACAGACAGACACGTTAAGCTAAGAACACCCCTCTCTTTTTGCGTCGGGGGTTAAAAATAAGTAAATTGTGTTGGGAATTTTATTTGATTCTTCGTGGATGCGTGTAAGCTTTCGTCATATAATTTTCATAACTTCCAGGTTTATTGGTACCTGATACGTGCGTCGAGACGGTTTTATTGCTTCCCATAAGTGCGTATTTATCACATAATTTCGAGTTACGACCTCATGAAGTCATGACTTAAAATACGAGAACGCAATTTCCTCTTAAGGTAAGTCGAATAAATCTCCTGCTTTTCCTTCTTCAAATCGTTGCCACGTTTCCTTTAGCTTCCGCTCCTTGATATGGACGTAGGTACTCCAGCGAGAATTTATTGGAATTTTAAACGTGTCACCCGGATATCCCCGTGTTTTGTTGGAATAGGCCGGCTTTACGGTGACGGGATTCGAAAAAGATTTCTGGGTTGATTTACGACATTGCGATAAACGTGGGTAGTTTACTTACGGAGGTACAAGGTCCGCACAAAGACACAACAATAGATCACACACAAAGCCCCAACTCAAACAAGGTTAAGGTAGCATTGTATTTACCGGGATAATGAAGCGTATTCATGTTCGATTAATTATGCCCTCCGTAACCAACCACATCCACAATATCCAATGTAGGTATACCTGTATACTGGAATATTCGATAGTTGGAAACTCGCGGAAAACAGCGCACCTTCTGATTCGCTGCATTATGTAAACGAAATAACGATGCAAACATAGCTCAGTGAATCAAGCTTGTGCGTTCATGCTGCATGTTTACCTACGGCTTTCCACGGCTGCCGACGAAATACTAACAGGGGTTATGAAGGCCTACATTGTTCGTGCTTCGGCAGTACACATACTGTATAAAGGCCTACATTCATTCGCGTACCGTCGAGTTCGTAAAGGTTAATTAATTGCTGATATTATGTTGCCGCGGGTAGATTTATGGAAAACCTCTAACAACATTTTTTGATGAGACTAACAAGAAAAGTTTACTTTGGCTTGTAGCAGATAATAACGCAGATAATTAAGTTTTAGCTGCATGGCTTTCAGAATTAACACAGACTCAAATATCAACTCAACTATGTTTTTTAGTTATTCCAAAAAACCACTTGTGTTTAAAATATTCAGTTTGAATAAAACATATTCATGAATGTCAGACTACAAACGAAATTCACTTTGTATCTCTACCAAAGATAACTTTATCGATCTTTCTTCTACAATTAAAAAAAAATAAGGAGACTTTCAAATTCATACTGTAAACCAAATTTTCCGTTTGATCCTAATCATACAGGATATTTGCGCTCAGTAAAATACCGCAAATATCCTGTATGGTTAGGATGAGTCTGTTTCAAACTGGAGTTTCACCAATTCAGTGGAATAATTGGTGAAACTTCAGTATGGAACAGAGTGGTTCGTTTAATAATTACCCCTGTCAGATACGGCTCGTCGATTGCGTCGTTTTTCCCACATTTCACACGACTTGATTTGCATGTATTGAGGCTATTTGGCTCTTCCAATATTGGAAAAAGCTTTGTTTCGCTCTTTACCAACCAGAAATTTAAATACGAAGCTCTGGGCGTAGCGAAGCCAGAGGTCTGCCATGCTAAATGTATCAACTTTTCACTGTCTGTCGAATATGTTCTACGTCGGGTTTTTATTTGGAAGGATCTTACCCTTATCAGATAAAAGCTAGCAGAATTGGTCTATTGCATTAGACCAATTCGTATGCGTACCCAGTTAAGCAGAACTTTTGTACGAATATCCACTGATACTTTCTGTTAGACCGATGTACTTGAACGTCTTGACCTCACGATAAGAGGCTGTCCAAAAAACAAGTCGTAAGTTTTTTAAGAGCAAATTGAGTTCTTTGTCAAAAGTTTCTCTTTGGCACCATTAGCGGCCAGTTTCTTTCACAGCAGTTGCCCTATTCAAACTTAACGAGATTCTAACGACTTTCAGAACAATAATCATTTTTGTCAAGTTCGTAAAGTCAATTAACATAAGTCTCAGTTGCGTATTCAATTATTTTACAAAGATAGGTCTAGTCAAGAAGTTTAATGTGGTTATGAAAACAGGTTTTTATAAAACTTTTGTAGTTATCTGGGCATTAAGTTGCCATTAAATTTTATAAAAACATGCTAGAACGAAAATCTATTTCAGGCGGAGATTCAACTGAAAAGCAATTTGTAGAGCAGTACGTTACAAACTCAATTGTCTAAAACTTTTTAAACTGTCGCGATTTATTAACATAATTATTGATTTTTTCGGGTATTTATCGCGTACCTTTGGTTATTATTTCCCCCACATTTCTACCGAGATACAGCGATCGTGGTCACGGGGCGACTGTCTGATTCATTTCATTTCAAGCCTTTTATTCAGACAAAATATTTACATTTTGTTTCTTAGTACTATTGCTATGTTACGACCTCGAAATTTTGTCTGTTTGCCCTCTTTTGGCAAAGGCCTCCTCCAACTCCTTCCACTTTATTCTATCTCTCGCCAACCTTATCTAAGTTTTACCTCTTATGTCTTTTAACTCGTATGTGTTTTACTTTCTGTTGTACTGTTTCCGATTTATGGGTAGGTGATGAAGTAGTTGGAGGGTAGTAGTCGTTCTTCCTCACGGTGACTAGCCGGCTTGAGGAAGTTGTTCTTTCCGTTTTCGATGTCGTTTGTTAGTTTTTTGGTTTCTCTGATAATGATGCAGATCTCCCACGAGCTATGTAATCGAACATGTTCGTTTTGTTGATTTTCTTCGGAGCTGGGGCTGGCTCTTGGCTAGGCGAAGTGTTTGGGGACTCCAGGCTGTTCCTCTTTCTTTTGTCACCTATGTCATCTCTAGGTTCCTTGACTATAAGCTTATCACCTCTAATGTGCGCTATTTTTCCCTTGTCTCTCTCTTCTTTTAACTTTGGAAGCAGTTCCCTTCTTCTTTCCAACGTCTCCTTACTAAAATCTTCCTTGAAGTAGATGCCAGTGGCCATTTTCAGTTTTTTCCTCAGCACCTCATCTCTTTTCCAAGTTGTGGTGAAACTCACTAGAATTGGGCGTGTTTTTTCTCCTCGAATACCCAGCCTGTAGGCCTTGTTTATTTCGTAGTTTTCCACTGTAGCTTCTGTTTGAGTTTCTATTATTTTCTTCACTTCATTAATCATATTTTCCTGATAATTTTCTTTTGCTCCAAATATTAATATGTTATTTCTTCTTTTTTCGCTATCCATGTACTTTATTTTTTCCTGTAAGAGTTTCACTTCAGTCTTCAAGTATTTGTTTTCCTCCATGATTGTGTTTAATTTAGCATCTATGTTCTCGGAAACTTTTTTAGTGACGGAGTCGGTGATTTTTTCCGTTTGAATATCCATTTGTTTTTTTATTTTCTCAAAAAATACTTCCATTTCGGGGTTCATTTTAGTTAAATTATATTCCCAAATAGTAGCCTAATTGTATTTGCTGGTAACACCAAGTAGCGTTTCGAATGTTAGAAGTAGTTTCCGAACGCACTTTGTGCGTGCCCTTGGCAATAATTTGTTTTATTAAGTTGGTTCAGGTAAAATTGAGTGTCACTTGGGGGAATGTTGAGAATTTCTAACCTCCAAACTCGAATTGGTTTTTCCGATGATCTTCTTGTTTTCGTTGTGATTTCTTCTGCTTATCTTCTAAAACGAGACTTTTGAACCACTGATCAATATTAACCGCGAGGAACATCAATCACATGACTTTAGGCACAGTTTTGGATTATTGTTTGTAGGAGCAAAGTACAGTGTTGTTTACAGTTTGACACCGGAACCGGAAAAGTCCGCGACTGTCTGATAACACGTGATAAATACACGATAAAATCATTAATTGTGGACACATACAATCGACAACAATGTAATCATAGAGATCTAGATGCAATCATAGGTAGGTACCTACTCTTATCCAAACAAAAATGCTGCTTGGAGGCAGAAATGCATGATTCAACTACTTCCCTTTAACGAAACTTATCAGAAAGAGCTCCACTTCACAGACTAAGAACTTCTGAAGTTACAAAGGGACCTCAATTTGCAAGTCACAAGATGTAAAATTGATAATAACATGTGGCCTGGGACAGGGGCAAGTTTAGATGGATCGCGTTTGATGCCGCCGAAGTTTGTCGCCGCAACTTTGAACCGTGTGATGTCTTCAATACGAGGCGGTAAAACTATCTGCTCTACTCCGATTTCTTGTTGTTCTAGAGAAAATTGTAAAAGTTTTTTAAAAGCTACTGAACAAATAAAGATTAACTACATTTTCTACTTCGGCACGCTTTCTTTTATTCACGAAGGTTTATAAATCCCTCAAAATAAAAAGTTACAGGAAATAAAGCGAAAACATGTTTGGAATGGGTTTTCTAAAAACTCGTACATGTTTTTCCATAAAAACTTCGTATACTTTCCCGCAGAGCATAAATTTAATTAACGTTGTAACAAACGGGACACGGAATGTTATAAATGCGACCATTTTTATTTATTCTTCACAAAATGTCATAATGCGAGCATTCCCCTTGTTAGGTAGAAAGAAAGTCACGTTATTTTGGGCTTTAACTGGATTTTAAAAGGTGTTATTAAGATGTCAGGCGCACAGGATTTAAGGGATTTAGGGAACGCTGTGTCAGATTAGAACAAATCCCAAAATATCAGGGTGAGGTCGTGGTGACAGAATTCGATAGCTCAAGTAAAACGAATCGAGTGAAACGATCAAGAACTTTCAAAAAATAATCTTTATTTTTAAATTATCAAAGAGATGTAGGTATACTAACCTACTGCGAATACCGAAAATGCGGGCCGAAGTGGGACTAACTCTGAATATGCGCAGTCATTTTATCCGAAGCTAAAACTATGCGTTCCTATACTTGGTTGAACTAGTTTTAACCATAATATTGATTTACCTTGCTATTACCGTACACTCACCCGAGAGTGGGTAGGTAGGTCTAGTATAGTAGGTATTATAATATCTGTGGTAGGTGTAAGATGCCTGCCTATCTAGCATACCTGCTAGCAAAGCTAACATAACCTGTAAGACTTGACTATTCTTAGAATATCAAAATCAAAATCAAATACTCTTTATTTCCATAAATACAATAAATGTAGGTACACTTAGAAAAGGTCAAATTGTAAAACTAAACACTGACACGGAAATAAAGTGATATTTTTGATTTCTTTCGCTTCGGTATGTAGACTAAAGTAAAGAAGCGACGAAGAAACCTTTAGCCTGGTTACTTTTCGAGTTGGAGCAAAACCCGTCCCAAGAATTTTTATCTTCTAGATAATCTGATATTTTATGGTAAGCCTTTTTGCACAGCAAGGTTTTTATAATTTGTTTAAATTTATTTGCTGATAATTTTTGCAACTCACTAGGAGTTTTGTTGTAGAAGCGTACATTGCCCTTTAAAAGTTACATTAATTTTGTGTAGCCTAGTTGTGGGCACAGCGAGTTTATGTTTATTTCTGGTATTAAAATTATGTTTATCACTATTTTTAGGGAACCGATTTATATTTCTATGTGCGTAGGTACAACAAGTTTTCATACTAATAGTTACTGTCATTACGTTTATTTCTTTGAATTTTTCACGTAGGGATTCACTGGGACCCATATTATAGATTGCACGAACAGCCCTCTTCTGCAGCACAAATACTTTTCATACTCCTATTTCTCGTAGCTTAGTTTAATATGCACGATCCAAAATCGTACAACAAACTGGAGTAAACCAAACGTTTGCATCTGACAGTCTCCGGGTATAGTTCACCTGAGTCTATGCTGCAAACTTTGAAATCCGTTTTATAATGGGTGTGTTTTGACCAACGAGTTTGTGCAAACAGAATGTTTGCTGGCTGAAGTGAGATGTTTGTCTGCGAGGTATAGATACCTACTGATATACCAAGTGTTGCTGTTGAGTTTGTGAGAACTGACCTAGAAGAGTTTAATCAAGACTCTTTGAAGTTTAATCTCAGAGACGTCGAGCACCAATGACTTTTTAGAATAAGCCTAACTAAAGTAAATGAGACGCAGGCCAGCTACTAATTAGCTATTAAAATCCCGCACAATTTTCACAAGGAATCACTGAGTTTTCTAATTGAAAAAGATGACGACTAAAATAAAAACAACATGCATGTACCTACATAGGTTATAAGGATCATATTTTTTGCATTCCATCCTGCCCTAACTTGGAAAAATCATATAGACTCTACCTGTACAAAAATGGCTAAAGGCATAGGTATATGCTTTAAAGCAACTGCGTCCTATGACATCCCAATTAAATCTCAAAGATATTTATTTCTCATATATACACTCCATAATGAGTTATGGTATTATACTGTGGGGCTACTCTACCGACTGCGAAAGAATATTAAAGATGCAGAAACGTGCAATTAGGGTGCTGGTTAGCACCAAATTTAAAGACTCCTGTAGAGAACATTTTGAAAATCTAAAAATACTAACTTCTGCCTCTCTATACATCTATGAAATTTTAAAGTTTGTTATACAAAATATGTCTCAATTTAAGGTAAGAGGAAGCCAAAGCAAATACAGTAATAGACATCAAATGTACTTAGAGTCAACTGCTCATAGACTCAAATACATCTCTAAAAAGCAGCCGGAAGTTATTGGCCCTAAACTTTTTAACAAACTTCCATTGTGTATTCGACTCATAACTTGTGAAAAATCATTTTTAAATAATGTGAAACTTCTTTTGCTCGATAAAACCATATACTCTGTAAGTGAATTCCTAGTCAATGACTATAAACAATTTGTAATTCCTCAAAGACGAACCTTTTCCTGATCTCTACATGCCTATTTTAAATTTTAACTGGGTAATTTAATTGTAATTTAATTTAATTTATATTTAATTTTACTTGACGAGAAACTGATAACACCTTACTTTAGCTTAACATTGAGTTAACCATTGTTATTGTGTATTTCTTTTTCAATAAATGTTTTCATTTCATTTCATTAAAACCAGCGTGAGCCCATGGGCACCATTGAACGCTGATGGTTTAATCAAAACACACTCGTAATATTTAATGGTAATGGTAGATCTAACATTTTATGTACGATCGAAAAACACTCGCCTTTTGTTGTCACATCGCGCCGTTGTAGTCTTGTTAAATTTTATGGAGGCGCTCTGGAATCGTCTGAAATCAGTCGCCAAGTAATGAAATCGTAATTTATGTTGCGTCTTCTGTTTCGACAGCTGCAAAGCGTAATTTACTTAGTAAACTTTACGAGACTTGTCACAAAGTTAGCAAAACCGAAAAGTTTTGGTGGGATTTTCTAGTAGAATAATTTATAAGAAATAAAGCGTCCCAATCCACAAGCAATATAGCTAAAAGAGATACGCCAGCCGAGCCAAATTAACTCTCAGAGTACGATTGCAAACAAATTCGTGAAGAAAAGAGGACACCCAAATTGAAAGTAAACAATCAAGGAAAATGTTAGCATAGCGCGGAAACATCTTGGAATATAAAAATATTATCCCTAGCTCCGGGTTTTTACTCTCTCAGTAAATAAAATAAATTGAGTTTGTCAGCTACGAAGTTACGTCTGGGATTTCCGTTTGAGTCAGCTATTTATTGATTAAATGAAGTAGTTCGTGGTTCAGTAGGTATCCTATTTGTAGCGTAGGCCAAGGTGTTCAATATTTATAAAGGAATCATCCAATATCCTCTTTATTTATTGAACTATAACATAATGTGATCTGTTTCGTACGTGAGAACACCCACAGCTTCATCCTTAGTCCTTGAATCGTAATCATAAATATTTAACGAGTCGAACCTAGCTGTTATTTTTTATAACTGAGAATATTTTGGATATAAATATTTAGTCCAGTATATTAATATGAATTACTTCAGTAAAACTCGGTACCAATACCAGTAGGTTGTTAATGAGTTCTAAGTTATCTTTTACTTATATTAGATACAATCTATTCGTACTTCGACTTTGTAAGTTTCTAGAAGCAAGAAGGAAAATATCTTTACGAGAGAAAATATAAAAATAGAAGTGGACAGATAGCCAACGTAGTGTCATTTGATACGTTCATCCACTTAGCGAGCTCCGGTCCAGTTTACCTTACCAACATTTTATCTTACAGATAAGACAGGAGTAACCCAACACCCAAGACCCTTGGGCCATTCTATAAATATAATTTGATTGGGAGAACTTTGCCCATAACCGTACGGCAGAACACTAATCAAAAAGATGATAGCCTTGTAACTGGTCCCAACTTTCAAACTCCGTCTACCATATCGCAATAAATAAGTGCTAACCAACTTTCTAGCGCAAATAATAACGTGATAGATATCCTATATTTTATGGACGGAAATATTATTTAAGGAAACTTCTTTAATACGCGTGACCCGAGAGCTGGTGAGTATCTGACGCAGCGCATCAGCATTGCCATACAGCGGGGCAATGCCGCCAGCGTCTTGGAGACGCTTCCTACTGGTATTGATATGGATCAGTTGAGCTATCTGTAGATTGTTTGCAACAGTCTCAATTGTTTCAATTGTAAATACTAGTTCTAATTTATTTCTATTATTTGATTTAATACTTAATATTACACATAACGATCAACCTGATAGTTCCAAGCGATTTTGAGCAAAAGCAAACAGGTGGTAGGTTATCTGAAATAGCGTAGGAAGGTAAATGTATAACCCTCGAAGTATTGACCTGCTCGTTAATACAGGTATGCGCTGAGTAAGCCTGTCGTAAATATGTTACGGATTCTACAGGATACAACTTGAGCCAAATTATGACTGACACCTTTATCTATCAAAATAGAAAATTGAGTAAAACGGAGCAAATTTGATGATTTGAACTCTTTCTTTGAAAACTTACATCCATAATTTATGCATAGCCAGAGATTTTCGCTAGTAGGTAGGTATACATGCCTTTCGTAGTTGTGAAATCGACTGAAGTCATAAACGCATCTCATCCACAAAAAAATGGTCTGCACACCTCTATATTACTACCGATCGCAAACTAAAACATGACATTGTATGTACCTATACAAGATGTGGATGATCACAAACTGTCACCCAATCCTGTCCTCTTAAGAGGACGGGTGGACCAAAATTGAGCAAAGACGTCTACCGGCTTACAACAATGACTTACTAGAGTTGCTGGTTCACGTTATATCCAAGTTCCAACGATTTGAGCGCTAAGTGTTCATAATAGCTTCTTAGAAAAGCGGTCGAGAGTCTGGGTTGGCTCGAGTGGTCGGCACGTCACTTCACCACTCTATACGACCTTACTTCTCTGTTACTGCAGAAGGAATAGTAGCTATCAAACGTACAGGAGAATATATATGCGGTGAAAAGGAATATTGCGAATTGTCTCGAATGATCGACGAGAATAATTTTAATAAAAATAACTGAAATAACTTTAATACTAGTAAATCCGTCATCGATATCTGTATGTTGTATAGTATATCATTCATCTAGTAACACAAGCTCTACTTAATTTGGGGCTAGATGATGCGGTGTGGATTGTCCAGCATTATCTATTTAATTAAACACGATCAAACGAAGTGGGGAGGTGGGTGTCGTCAACTTGCATTGATATGACTGCCATGGTATGTTGAGCTTTTAATTACAAGGACTATAAATTTGATATGATTAAAATACTTATAATGTTATTCATAGGTGAACAATCCATGAGTGCAAGAGCGAGACAACAGTGCAGTGCAAACTCGTACGGAGGAAAGTCACTTGAGTACTTCAGGCCTTGTAAATTACAACAGTCAACATACCTATCCTTATAAACAAAATGACTTATTGATCCTAATCTAAGTTTTCTGCTAGTAAGTTATTAGTTACGTAAGTCTGTAAAGTTTAGTGAATATGAATAAATATTTAATTCATTGATCAAAAAACACATAATCAAACAAGAACAAATCAACAAGCTAAATCCAAACGTGATTTCGAAGATCAAAAGCCTTGTCACAAGGCAGAAATTATGTTATTCCCAATCCCAAAGCAATCACACTGAATAGCAATACTGTTATCCATTGACTATGGCTTCGTACATAGACTTCCAATCGAAACACTCCCTTGCTGTCCGTTACACATGTCTGGCTGAAATTTCAGCTGGCTCTGACAAAGTCGTGTTTCGAGTGGGCTATGTCCTTTGCTCTTTACGTGCCAAAGGTCGAGTCAACGTTTCTTCACTTTTGTAACTTAGTTACTACGGTATATTTATATTTATTTTATTTACTGGTATTTTTCTAGACATTATGTATAGATCAGGCGTCCAAATCTGTACTTACGCGAGCGTAGAAATTAAATATTTTAAACTTCTTTGAACCAATTCTTTGACATTAAATTCGTAGCACGTCTACGCGTTTCGTAGGCCTCGTAGCATGCTACGCATTTCGTAGATCTCGTAGCATGCTACGAACTTTGTAGTGTAGATGAAAACCAAGCATTCTAGTAGAATTTATGAGAATAAGAAAACGAAATCTTGTTGAGAACGTATTATGTAGAATCATTCTACATACTACTCGTTAGAGTTTACAGCAAGGTATCTAATTTTCCCGAAAAAGGGGTATTTTTGCCTTAATCGCCACGCTTGGCCGACAGATTCGAGAGCAGTGAATGTGTTAAAAATTCATTATTCCAAAAATTACCTGTCCTCTGGTAGATTTCCCACGTATCTCTATCTCTTGTATATACAATTTAATTTATTTTTATATATTTTTTTATATACCTCATTTTAATTTTATAGACTTGTAAACATAATTTTACCAATAAAATGACTATCTGACTATCTTATAGTTAGTTTTTATACACGGACTGAGTTGCAGGGGTCGATTCTCATTATCCACGTCTATGATAATAACGCAAAAAATTAGTTTTCCAACTATCCGAATCCCAAATTAATGTCGGAAGGTATTCATTACCACAAGCAATCAACAAAAGCAAACGATCTCGTAAAATAAAAAGCCATCAAATCCCAATTACTGTCTACCAAGTACCGCAAACAGGATAGCGATGACAGACTTTTATTTAAAACCATTCGAAAATAAAACCAGATTTATTGCCTCAAAAGCCGTGAATGAAAGATGAATTCGCAGTAAAAAAAAGTCGTATTTCTGTCAGGAACCTGTAGCCGCTGACTCTATTACTTTTGATCTAGATATATCCATTTTAGGGTGTGCAGATATTCGAGTGACACCCTGTTTTAATATATAATATTATTTCGATGTTTTCAATGGAGTAGAATTGGGAAATTTGATGAACAATCACTGGAGTACTTTGAGAATAATTTCAGCTACCTGCGGAGTAGGATGCAACTTAAATAATAAATAATAATAATAATAAATAAATAATGCTGGACAATTCACACAGCATTATCAAGCCCCAGGCTAAGCAGAGCTTGTGTTATGGGTACTAGATAACTGATATACTTAATACAATACATTACATAAATAGATATTTTTATTATACATAGAAAACACCCAGACCAACGGAACAAATTTCTGCAGATCGTACACAAATTTGTTACGAGGCGGTTTTATTGCAATAGTTTTAATTGAAAATTTGTAATATTTAATTCTTTGTTGTTTGAGAATTCATGTATGGGATTCTTATCTTTTTATTACAAAAGGAATTGAGTACCTACTTTGGGAATAACCCGCCGTAAGGTTAGTTGTTAGTACGCTAACTAACTATAAACTATGAGGTGGGTTGTCCTCATTCCGTACATTAGTTAGGATGAGGAACTTGTAATATTACGGCTCATCGCTTACAGGTATTTCCTTCGGCATTCGAGGAGTATGCTTAGATCTAGAATCCAAGATATTTTTTGTATACAAAGAGATGTATGAAAACTTTACAAAAACTGATAACAATGACATACAACACCATAATAAAACTAAAAACAAAAACACATAATTCCACACGTGCAACGGTTTTCCATGCACATTCAAATTAGAAAACGGACGATAGGTGGACGAAAGGATTAATTAGAGATGTCAAAACCAAAAATTGTTAAAACTTCTGCGATCTTTAACGAACCGCTACCAGTGTTGTATTTTTTTACCTATATTTCCTTTGTTTGACCCAGTCGTTTACAAAAAATATCTTGGATTCTAGATCTGAGTTTAGGTCGTGTTGTGAATAGCACAGGTGACAGAGTTCAGGCAGCTGGTAGTAGACCCTATCCAAACCTATCCAAACCCAGGAGTTATCCGATACCCCCTAGTTTCTTTGAAAGCGACAGCTTTTGGACGATTTCCAAGACATCGTTAATCCTCTGATTAGAGGCGGCGGTAAGTGCCAATTAGGATCAGGTTTAGAAAGCCTAGCCTACATGAATGTAGGTTTATCCCGAAGAAGCTAAAGCTAAATTAATTTCGCTGAGCGGAAACGCAATTAAAATAATTGCTATCGCCGGGAACGTTCAATATTCATACAGATTTTGTTGGCGGGTTCTGTTTGTATAAGTTAATTACCCAAAACGTGTATAAGTATGTAAATGTTTCGGAGAATTACTTCAAGTAACTTATGATAGAGTTTATATTTAATAATTTTAACATGTGTTAGCTTTCCTACGCCTAATCGCCAGAGGTTATTGCTTCAACAGACTGTACATAATTATGTTTTATGAACTGCCTTAGACAAACGTGTGAACATAATAAACGCCCGCAATCAATAAAACATGAAATTAAACCAAACGGAAATAATATAAGCTTTATTTAGCATAATTTGCCTTCGGAATGACAAAGAGAATAAAGCAAAATCTCTCTGCAGTGAATGAATTTAATATTAAATTGATAGCGAGACGGAGCGTTTTAGTACCGTCCGATTTCGGATTCCTTGGTAGAGCTAGTGGAGCGTTTTGTTATCTACACTAATATTATTAGAGAGTAAAATGAGTTTGTTTGTAGTGGCACAGATATTATAGATAGATAGATAGAAAATTCTTTATTGCACACTTATTAATATAATTCACAAACAACAAAAATTTACAAAATATGTGACAATTGGCGGTCTTATTGCTCAATACTATAGTAGTGGTAATCTCTGGTACATCTGGTCCAATTTCGAAAAAATATTTCACTAATAGATAGCATTCTCATTGAGTGCTCGGCACAGACTACGTTTTTTTCTAGTACCTACCACGTGAGCGAATCCACGATCGAAAACTTGTCTTATAATAATAGTCTAAGATCCGGCTGCAGATTTAGTGCAAACATCGAGTATAAGCTAAAAACCAAATTTTAACGCATATTTGTGTTAAGGAGAATATATATCTACTAGGTTGCCTATCAAAATGTGGCCGCTAGTATTTTTAATTAAATTATTGTTAATTGATTTTTGGGAAACAATTTCACCCACTTGTTTTATATATATTATATATTTATATAGTTCACTTCACGGCAATATATATACTGAAAGAAATATATATAAAGACTGAAAAATCACGGTTGCCGTTGCGCACTTGGCCGCACCTCTTCGCAGCCAGGTGTAAACAGATACGATTTTGATATATTTTTACACCCATAACGTACGTTCATTATGTATTAATATATCAAATTAAAGCTTATTTTTACCATTTAAGACACCACCATCTGCTGCTTTTACCAGTTTTGAGACTATGTTTTTGATAGGCGTCCGCAGCCTTCTCATAGCCTGACTACAGTCCATCCACCCATCGCAAGAACCTGGTTTTTCATTCCTTTCATTTTCCTTTTCAATAGTCTCTAAACCTGGCGGATATCATCATCGTATGTTTTATATTCTGCACCTGAAGATGATACCCGCTATGTGTAGCCATCGCCTTTAGATTAACTATTATAAAGGGCCTCGTGTTGTTGGTTTCGGTCCCACACATGCCTCCCAAAGGATCGGGTCACTAATAGCCCGAGATCATGGAAATGAGTAACACAATAATAATCGTTATAGTAAAACGCTTACCTTGCCTTTGCATATCCGGGAAGTTTGTGCCTACAATGACCACCGTAAATGTTTGTGATATTTAAATAATAAATAATAATAAATAATGCTGGACAATTCACACAACATTATCTAGCCCCAAGCTAAGCAGAGCTTGTGTTATGGGTACTAGATAACTGATATACTTAATACAATACACTACATAGATAGATATTTTTTATTATAGATAGAAAACACCCAGACCAACGGAACAAATTTCTGCAGATCGTACACGTTTGTTCCGAGGCGGGAATCGAACCCGCAACCTCCAGCGTCGCAGGCGGACCTTCGCCCGCTGTGCCATTTAGGTAGGTAGGTATCCATGTTTTTTGTAATTCTCTATGTTCTAATAGATCACTGTACATTATGTTATCTTGCATTATACTGCATTTTGCGGAGCTATTCTGCTCATCATGCCAAGAATCCTGATCAGATCTTTACCAAATTTTTATGAGAGGAATTAAAAACAACAACCTTTCAATTAAAAATATAATCATCGAAATCAGATGTCTTAAAGCGGAGATATTCTAAAGCCCCCTTTTTGCCTTTTTTGGAGGAAGTACGCCTTTAATCAAAAAGCCCCTACGACAAAAAAATCTATTAAATCGTAGAATCTGTAGACCAAGTTTCGTCCCGATCGGTTGTAAAATACGACCTGTAGAGGAGTACGGACATACTGATAGAAACGTTAATTTTGCTAGACTTGAAGCAGAGACTCACTTCGTTCGCTCGGTCAACTAAGAATAGGAACGCTCTGATTTCTGTTTATACTAATGGAAGAGTTGTACCCGCTGCAGTTGTTTGTGTTCATTATTTTTCGTTGTACAATAAAAATAATTATAAAGATTAAATTGTATTAATGTTCAGGCAGTTACGCATATTAATTTTATCAGTGCGTTTCTGGATTAATTACGAAATAGTAAGCAACGAAGCAAGCGTTAAGTTTCATTATGTACTTACGTAATTTGCTCTCGCAGACAATGGTGTACTCGGAACCACCTCGAAGCTTTGTGGAGAGTTACGAACAGATGTAGGTACCTATATACAACGTTTGAAGAGAATAATTATGCATAATTTACCTATAACGTTTGGAGAACTCATTATAACTACAGGAATTAATTTTGAGGAACCCAGCCACTGTCTGTTTTAGTTTATTTATTATACAGAAATTCTGACTGAGTAACACAATAATAATCGTTATGGTAAAACGCTAACCTTGCCTTTGCATATCCGGGAAGTTTGTGCCTACCATGACCACCGTAAATGTTTGCCGCTGGTGCCCCAGTTGCTTTGAAGTCGAAACTTTACAGATATGAGACTGTGACCTGTCTACGAGGAACTATGTGGTACTTTAACTATAATGAAGGCTTCACGTTATTCGTGAATATAAATGAATAAATAAATAATACTGGATAATTCAGACGGCATTATCTAGTCCCAAGCTAAGCACACTTGACAAACCCACATTGACTTTACAAAGCTACATTCTCATTACAGATATGATTTATTTGACATCGAGCAAGGTCTGTCAATGTAATCGATTCAAGAAGATAAATCAATTTTGAAATCAATAAAGCGAAAGAAGAAGCGAAAGAATTCATTATTTTTAGCCCACATTTATTGGTGGCGCTCACTTGTCCATAATAATATCTTCGCTGTTTGTTGAAATACTAAGGATAGGAACGCTCTGTTTGTAATAATGGAAGTGTTGTACCCGCTGTAGTTGTTTGTGTTTTCGTTGTACAATAAATCATACAAAGATTACAAGTAAGTTTCAGGCAATTACGCATATTAATTTTATTAGTGCGTATCTGGATTAAGTACGAATCAGTAAGCAACGAAGCAAGCGTTAAATTTCATGAGGTACTTACGTAATTTGCTCTCGCAGATAATGGAGTACTTGGAACGAATCTACAATGTAGAGAATAATTATGCATAATTTACCTATAACCTTTGGAAAACTCATTATAACCACAGGGTTTAATTTTGAGGAACCCAGCCATTGAATTGGACGAACTCAACTGCAGATGGACTTTATTTAATTTTTTCTCGATTAAAATAAGTTCGACGAAAAAACTTCTCAGTAGTTCGATGATCGATCGAACTAGTGAGAACAAACGCTATGAGAAAATAAAAAACTTCTCACTAGTTCGATCGTCGAACTAGTGAAACGAATGGAAAAAAAACTTCTCACTAGTTCGATGAACGAACTAACGAATCGAACTAGTGAGAACAAACGGTCTGTTTTAGTTTATTTAATAAACAGAAATTCTGAAATCTTGCTTGCTAAAGTAAAAATATAGTAGGTAGGTACCCATCAGGCGGGCCGCATGTTAGTTTGCCACCTTGATGGTATACAAGGAACCATGCTGCGACTAGCCGGGGACTGGAAATAATGTCGTATTAAACCGGAGGCCTTGGAGTAGTGTAGGCCTCGGCTTTAATACGCCAGCCCTTTTACCCACTGTAGGGTGTAGACCCCACTTAGGTGAAAAAGGGCAGCAATGATGACGATGATAGATAGATAGATAGATAATACTTTATTGTACCACACAAAGACAGATAACAATACAGAAATAAATGCTAAGAGTAGACGAAGTACAAATGCGGCCTTATCGCTATGAGCGATCTCTTCCAGGCAACCTTGAGATGGACTGGACATGTAAGAACAAAATAGACGGTGGCACCCGAAAAAAATCAAATAAAAAATAAAATAAATCTTACACTACATACTATAATACTTACATATAACCTACAAACAATATAATAAAATTACATAAACATATAAATAAAGTTATCTAACTTTGCAAGGATAGATAATGCTGATGAAGCAGTTTTTTAAATATATGTACATAGATGATATCGGCACAGTTTCAACTGTGCCGAAATATTGGAAAGCTCAAAACTCAAATCATGGTAAATATCCCGTTATAAATGACTTTAGTGTCATCTATGTATATTTAAAAAACTGAGAGAGTTTTGAGCTTTCCGGATTTTTTTTTTTAATTTTTTTATTTAGTTAAAAAACTGAGAGAGTTTTGAGCTTTCCAATATTTCGGCTGAAAAAAAAACTGAAATCATGGTAAATATCCCGTTATAAATGACTTTAGTGTTAATAACCATGATGGATTTAAAAGTTTTATACATAGACTAGCTGTACCCGCGACTTCGTTCGCGATTGCCTTACCTGCCGACTAATTAAGTTCACATTTAACCGTAGTCTCTCATATTATGAAACGCCGCCGTGCAAAACATCGTGTAGGGTCTACGGGGGATAGCATGTTGTCATCTTCAATTCCATTCTTTATCTACACGACTTTTAGCTACGAATCGGTCAGCGTCATTGTTAAGAAATGTCATACTCGTTTCACTTCTTACTCATGGTTCCGTTCAGCGGGGGTATTCTACTATAATAATCGCTTCACTATGACACACATAGTAGGGGGGGGGGGGTATCACAGAATGACACGTTTTGGTATTCCACCTCAGATGAAAGAAATTATGATGAATGCAGATGGAGAGACACGCGTCAAGTTTGAAACTATAAATTTATCTCGCACGCACTATCTGGAGTTATATTAATCTAAGGATTCTACGTGATGATTCTGCGACGATTCCATTGTAATACTGAAGCAATTGTATTGCAGAATTGGGCTCCTGATCCATTTGACTGGACCACCGTAATTTTTGTTCGTTAGTAGGTAGGTAGGTACAGTTTGCTGTGTACCACAGTAGAAAATATTTTTCTGTGGTCCAGTTAGTTTAATTGGACCACTTACTGCAACCAAACTTGGGTAGTACAGTTAACTGGACCAGCTAAACCACCATATATCAGGTAAGGTAGGAACCTAACTTATTTTTCCAAGACGCACCACCTTAGTAGGTAGGAACCTAACTAATGGGTGCGTCTTGGAAAAATAAACAGATAGGAACTTACCTACCCTTTATCTAGGTACTATTTTTTTACTATTTTTTTCAATCTACAGATTATTTCATCAATCTACTGATTTTCTACTCGACTTTCTACTGATTTAGTCAAATTCGATCTTGCAACACTGTTTCTAACAAAAAGAATGCATGAAATCGGACGACGCCTAGACCCGTCGTGATGCGCGAAGAATTCTACTTTTTCCTCTCTCCCAGGGGAACCTTATTGAATTCCGGGATAAAATGTATCTTTCCTCATAGTACGAACTAAAATCATGCCGAGTTGCATTCGAATTCATTAAGTAGTTCCGTCGTGATGCGCGGTTAAAGAATTTTACTTTCATCCTCTCTCCCCGGGGAACCTTACTGAATTCCAGGATAAAATGTATTCCATGTCCTTCCTTGAACTCAAATCGTACCAATTCAGTCCAACTCATTCAGTAGTTTCGGCGTGATGCGTGGTGAAGAATCTTTATTTAAGTACCTAGTTAAATAGTGTATAAATCGTGTGGGGTCTACGGCGGATAGCATGTTGTCATCTTCAATCCCATTCTTTATCGACAATACTTTCAGCTACGACTCGGCCAGCGTTAGTGTTAAGAAGTGTCATACTCGTTTCACTTCTTACTCATGGTTCCGTTCAGCTGGGGCCCTATTCTGCTAAATTAATCGCTTCACTATGACAGGGACGTCACAGACGTCACGGAATGACACGTTTTGGTATTCTACCTTAGATGAAAGAAATTATGATGAATGCAGATGTAGAGACGCGCGTCAAGTTTGAAACTATTAATTTATCTCGCACGCACTATCTGGAGTTTTATTAATCTAAAGATTCTACGTAATGATTCTGCGACGATTCCATTGTCATAGTGAAGCCATTGTATTACAGAATTGGGCTCCTGATCCATTTGACTGGACCACCGTAATTTTTTTTCGTTATTAGGTAGGTACAGTTGATTGTGTACCACAGTCAAAAATATTTTTCTGTGGTCCAGTTAGTTTAATTGGACCACTTACTCCCACCAAACTTCGGTGGTACAGTTAACTGGACCAGCTAAACCACCAAATATCATGTTCATGAATATTGCATGGACCATTTGTACATTTTACTTTGCCTGAAATAGGCATTGACGCACTCATTAGTTAGGTTCCTACCTACTAAGGTAGAACCCTAACTAATGGGTGCGTCTTGGAATAATAAATGGATAGGAACTTACCTACCCTTTATCTACTGATTTTTTTGTTTCAATGAACTGATTTTCTACTCGACTTTCTACTGATTTAGTCAAATTCGATCTTGCAACACTGTTTCTAATAAATAGAATGCATGAAATCGGCGACGCGTTAATGAATTACAACTAAGAACACATTTTGACTTTTATCCCCTCTCCCAAGAGAACCGTGCCTACTGATATCCCAGATAAAATGCATCATTTGATTTCATTCTGTACTTTTGGCGTGATGCGCGACCCAGGAATTTGACTATTATCCCCCTCCACGGGAACCTTACTGAATTCCGGTATAAAATGTATCTTTCCCCGTAGTATGAACTCAAATCGTGCCGACTTCCATTCGAATTCATTCAGTAGTTCCGTCGTGATGCGGGGTTAAATAATTATACTTTTTCCTCTCTCCCAGGGGAACCTTACTGAATTCCAGGATATAATGTATCCCATGTCCTTCCTTGTAGTATGAACTCAAATCGTGCCAGGTTTCATTCAACTCATTCCGCAGTTTCGGCGTGATGCGCGGTGAAGGAATCTTACTTTCATCCCCTCTCCCAGGGGAACCGGATAAAATGTATCCCATGTCCTTCCTTGTAGTTTGAACTCAAATCATACCAATTCAGTCCAACTCATTCAGCAGTTCAGCGTGATGTGCGGTGAAGAATTTTACTTTAATCCCATCTCCCAGGGGAACCTTACTTAATTCCAGGATAAATGTATCTTTCCTCGTACTCAAAGAGTAGAACTCAAATTATGCCGAGTTTCATTCGTATTCATTGAGTAGTTCCGTCGTGATGCGCGGTTAAAGAATTTTACTTTCATCCTCTCTCCCAGGGGAACCTTACTGAATTGCGGGATCAAATGTATTCCATGTCCTTCCTTGTAGTATGAAATCAAATCGTGCTAGGTTTCATTCCAACTCATGCAGCACTTTCAGCGTGATGCGCGGTGAAGAAATTTTACTTTCATCCCTTCTCCCAGGGGAATCTGACTGAATTCCGGGATAAAAAGTATCCTATGTCCTTCCTCGTAATATGACCTAAAATCATGCCGAATTTGATTTCAATACCTTCAGTAGTTTCGGCGTGATGCGCGGTGAAGAAATTTTACTTTCATCCCCTCTCCCAGGGGAAGCTGACTGAATTCCGGGATAAAAAGTATCCTATGTCATTCCTCGTAATATGACCTAAAATCATGCCGAATTTCATTTCAATACCTTCAGTAGTTTCGGCGTGATGCGCGTTTAAGAAACAGACAGACAGACAGACAGACAGACATGAATGAAAAAAATTACAGTTTTGGCTTCAGTATCGATAATAGAATGCCCTCCAAAAAAAATTTTCAAAATATCTTCAATGTACAGAATTGGACCTGTCACAGTTTTATTATAAGTATAGATAGATGATAGATGAATTTTTGCGACGATATAGTGTTAGCATCGTCGGTAAAAAAGCTAATGATAACATTACCCCTGAATAAACAAACGCAACTGAGGTTTACCTGCACATCTCAAGTAACAACTTTGAGACAAATTTTCACTAAAAACTAAAAGTTTCTGAGTTTCGTTGAGTATTTGGGAGTCAGTTATTTACAAAACTATCGAAACTACATTCGAAGCCCCTCATTTGCCATTTGCAATTGTTTTTTTAGCAGCTGTATCCCTTTGCTATGGTAATACAGAAAAGAGTTTATACATTCCGTGTGAGACTATTAAATGAGCTGCCGACGCGCAATTTGCAGGAATCCCGCCAGCTTGGCGTTCCGCCAAGTGAAGAAACAAACAGTGGCTTGGCTCGAACTTTGACTGAGACATTTCTTATCATATCGTCTCTTCCCTCCTGAATGATTTCTCGATAGAAAAGAATCAAACCTGCCATTCGCACGCATTTTCTGAGATAATAAAACGTCTATGACAAATTTTAGCCCGATCTGAGCAGTAGTTTTAGCGTTGTCTTTATCCAAACGTATATTATTCATTTTTTTAGAAAGCTTATAATTTATTATTAGCCGTTAGTTACACACCATTGTTGTTATACAGTTACCTAGCGGTTAGTTACCCTAAAACTGTAAACAAATAAATAATATTAACCGGATTTTTGCAAACATTTAGAAGATTTCTTAACAGTGGTCTTCATAAAACAACGTCATCCTGGACATAAAACTCCATCAAGGATTTTAGCGCTAAATCACAGTCGAGTAAAGTAAGGTACGACTCTTAATCGAATTCACTTTAGCAAGATCTATGTCGTAGCAAGGAACGGGGTAAATTTTGATTAATCTGCTCGATCACCTGTGGAGCGAGCCGACACTCAGTTGGCAACCCGCCATATTTACGCGCGGGGCTGCAACCAGGGATTTATATCCGGAAAATACATTTCAACAGATAAATGAGTTACGGACTTTTTCCGGAGTCCCGTGAGATTTTTCCTCATTATGCACTTTTATTTCAGTACAAGACATTTTTCCGATACCGTTTCTTGTTCTATTTATCTTTAGTTAAGGTTTTTTTATCTTGTCTTATCACCGCTGAATCCCACAGTTGGGCAATGGAAATATAGTTCAGATTGGTTGTATATTTACCGGTAGGTAAGTATAAGTACCTCTACTCTTCCCGTGGGTGTTGTAAGAGGCGACTAAGAGATATCCACCAGGGGCGCCTCTTGCAGAACAGTTTTACCACCGAACTGCGATTCCCAATCCGCATGCCCAGCGTGGAGATTATGGGCAATACCCCCAAGCCAATAAGGTGGTTTTCAGGGGGCGGCCTGCGTGCAGCCGTGGACGGCTGCAGTTGTATCTATGATGTATATATAAGTACCTACCTTTCCAAAAATGTACAAACTTTCTGATTTTTTATTGTACTTAAAGCTTTAGTGCTGACTTTAAGCTGAAGTGTCAGTGGGCCGGCCAACCGCTAGGGTAAACGTGTTCTTGAGTGGAGACCACGACTCGGCAAACGTAGTGTAGGACGCCCTCCGGCCAGGAGGGATGACGATCTGCGAAAGACTGCAGTCAGATGCTGGATGCGGCAAGCTGAATACAGGGCGCTATGGCGCTTATTAGGGGAGGCCTATGTCCAGTAGTGGACTAATATAGGCTGATGATGATGATGAAAGCTTTAGTATACCCGATGGAAAAAAAACCCATGTAACTATAAGGCCCTTGTAGGTAAATATCTCTCTGCAAACACTCCACACGATCGGGTAGAGGTCCTAGGTCGGCCGTGACTACATACATATACTTAATACCACCGAAACTTGCAAATCCCCGCCTTCGCGAGCGAGATTATACTTTTTAAGAGCGTCATCGTATTTGCATATTTTTATAGCTGAACTCCTACCATTTTAATGGCAGTTTTAACGAGCACTTCCTGAAAATTTATATTAAAATTGCTATACAAACACAAACATACTACACATGTTAGCGGGTTAACTACGAAGCTAGTTTGAGTTGGAGGAACACCAAAGTTTCATCCCTGATGAAGTCCCTCGTTAAGGGATGAAACGTTGGTATTCTTCCAACACAAACTATGTTCGTAGTTAACCCAGTTACATTCATAATGAATTCGTCAAACTACGAATGTTTTATAGTTAAAAGTTTATAATACAAACTCGTGGTTATGATTATCAATTCCTTCAGGGTGTTTTCAGAATTGACAGGTTTCAACCCCGGATGTTGCCTAAAAGCGCCTCCGGGAGAAGCCACGACTTCCGATACGAAACAATCATACGGCTAGCTGACCCGGAATTAATTTCCCGTTAACCTGGTTCAAGTTAATTGAATTATTGGAAGAACCAAATTGAATATAAGTTCGACGAAGAAAGTTAAGGTAAGCTCGATATAGTTCAAAGGAAATGTAGGTACAAAGGATAATTAATTTCACGGCTTCTCTTTCTTCAAAGGTAGTGAAAACAATACACGCAAATTACGCGGCGTACCTATCAGTATGATTTATTTTTAACTCACTTCAGAACAAGAACAAAATTAAAATTTCAAACACCCCCCGACAAATTTTCATGAAACATGGCTAAGAACACTCAGGATAAAATTATCAATGACACAAAAAAAACTAAACGAAAACCGGTTCATCCGCTTGGGAGCTACGAGACCACAGACAGATGCACAGATACACAGACAGACACGTTAAACTTATAAAACCCCTCTCTTTTTGCGTCGGGGGTTAAAAAGAGGAGTTTCGTTCGATGGATGTTCGGCTGTTTGTATATTTTCTTTATTTTTTCATGTAATTGTTTGTCGATAGCTCTGTCTAGTGAGGAGGATCGATTTGGATGATTCTATCGTTATTGTATAGAAAATAATACCGAGATGGTTCCATAGAAATTTTATTACCGAGGGTAGTATTATAATATCTGTGCCGAGGGTTTAGTATTAGTCCCGCAAAACTTAAAAAAACAGTGTAAATATTAAGAAAATTGAAGTCGGTTTTTAGTTATTTCAAAATAATCGAATTATTAAAAATATCAAATTCAATTACCATAGAAATGACAGCGACTAATTTCTCTAAAGTCATTAATTTTTTCAACAGCGAAACCAAAATTAAGCACCTTACTTAGTTTGCTAAATTACTTTTTGCCCTGATATAACCTAATAAGGTAACCTAATGGTTATCAGATAAGGCTCCCGATAATCTAATCTCGGGCATTACCAACTGGGACGAGATAGGATAAAAGATGTGGGTTAAATTACCCTGTGCCATAAAACGAAATAAATTAGGCCGAAGAGAATTCTGCTGATTGCTCTCGCTAAAGGATTTTCTTATTTCGTTCCTAAAAGAAAACTTACAAGGGCGTTGCTCCACGCGTGAAGGGTTTTGTTGTGAAATATTTTTCTAGAGTTCGCTTTATTTTTTCTTGAAAGTATTTTACTAAGAGGCTTTCAAGTATTTTTTTTATTTCTAGCACTCTGGTCGATTTATGTTTTTGGGGGAGCAAAACCGTCACAGTTATATGTATGACAGTAACCATCTCAAAACGAGTTTTAATCCTAATTTTCTTTGTTCAAGTATAATGTGCATATTCTATGTGTTTTTAAATGTACAACTAATCACATTATCCACAGAAGTATTACTTACTACTTAGTTGGTTGTTGTTTAAATGTAGCTTAATTTTTTATAATATTTAAGGTTTTTATATATTTTAGAGCAACAATTTCAAGAGTAGTTAATTTTTTACATATTATTAAGAGAGAGAAAGAAAAAGGAAAAAAAATAAAATTTTATTAAGTGTTAATAATTTGTAACAGTTGTAGAATATTTTTCTAAAAACAGTTCAGACAATAGAAACAGGTCAATATCAGTGACCGAGGCCCTCAGTGGCGCAGCGGGCGAAGGTCTGCCTGCGACGCAGGAGGTTGCCGGTTCGATTCCCGCCTCGGGACATATATTTGTACGATCTGCAGACATTTGTCCAGGGCGTTCTGGATGTTTTCTATGTACCTATAGAAAAAAAACTATCTATGTAGTGTATGTATATCAGTTATCTAGTACCCATAACACAAGTTCTGCTTTGCTTGGGGCTAGATAATGCTATGTGAATTGTCCAGCATTATTTATTTATTTATTTAATGAATTTCATGTTGTAAATATCAACGATGCGGCGCAGAGGCAAACGAAGGCCAGCGTTGGTACGATTGGGAGTTTGCAGTTATGGAGGTATAGTTATGTATGTAAGACCGTAGGAGACCGTACTTAAAAGGAGAGTTCGAGTATAAATGTGCAAGAAAAAGTACTGACAGGCAACGAACGGCGGAAAGAACGAAATAAGGGTTCCGTTTTTGCAATATAGCACCAGAACCCTAAAAAGTTAGCTTGTCAACACTAGGGCTGTCCAGCGCGCGCTCAAGCACTTAAAAACTAAACTAATTAAAAGTTTAAATTGTCCAAGCTCGCTCGTTAACTCCTATGACCTATTTATTTGTAGAGTATCCGTTCAGAAGTTAGCTGCTAAAGTTTGAAAAGGGTTTTTGTGAGTTAGCTCATATTGAACGTGTTTTTCTAGAGTTTTATTCATTGCAAATCCAGTTACAATATAATATTACATTTAATTTTGTACCTTACTTTGTGAAATCTTTATGATGAATGGATGGATGGACTAGCGGATTGGAATAAATTCGGGATTTTAAGCAGCAGGTGTAAAATCCGACGATTATTATGATATTCATATAAATAAAATAATAAATAAATAAATAATGCTGGACAATCCGTCCAGCATTATTTATTATTGTAGAAAAAGTATAGAAGTACTAGGTACCTATAATAACCATCCTCCAACCACGAGTAGTTTGTAAACGGGTTAAACTAACAACATCAATCAAATCCTATTGATCTAACGAATTGTAGACCGTGGGTCAATATCAATTATAATTTTAGAGATGGCGGCTGTTGCGCAGAATATTTATTAAAATTTGATATTACTTATCTACCAATTTTTAGTTCGTGCTATTTAATCGGAAGATCAAAGAAAAATTTATAAATCTATCTCGAAATATCTGATAAAACTATGCTGTGAAAAACTTTGTGAGACGTTTCCTAGTACGTTTCGATAAAGTTTTTATCAGAATTTTCGACATTCATTCGTACATTTTTGAAGAAAATTGTTACGAAATATTAGGATAATTTTTTTTTTTTTTTTGTAACAATTCCGCGCAAAATCTATACTGGCTTTACGCGGAATTGTTACCTACTACTTAAACATTTTTTATCCTAATATTTTTCAATGGACTTCCGCAAAGTTACGCCTGAATCTATTATTTATTTTGAAAATAACTATGTTCAACAAGAAGCCATCCACATCTCTTCATTAATTACAATCGTCCTAACATGTCAACGCAAGTGAACATTCCCGCTTTTATAAATCACTTCCACTTAGATTGCAACTTATCAACGTCACATACATGACGCATAAAAGCTCCAAGCCCTACATTATTACATGAGTGAGACTCATCTCTGCCATTTGCATTCTAAATGTATAGCGTGCTTTTAATAATGCATCTATATGAGGTTGTAGTTCCTTTCTAAACGGTATTTTGTACGTACTACTTCTGCCCGCGGCATCGCACGCGTTTTCAGGTTTTCAGTAGCCTATATTTTATTTCAGGGCCTTTCGACTTGCGATGATAAATTCAAAGAAATAAACATAATGACAGTACCATGTCAATATATTTATGAAAACGTGTTGTACACTCATAGAAATATAAATCGGTTCCCTAAAAATAGTGATAAACATTAATTTTAATACCAGAAATAAACATAAACTCGCTGTGCCCACAACTAGGCTACACAAAATTAATGTATCTTTTAAAGGGCAATGTATACGCTTCTACAACAAAACTCCTAGTAAGTTGCAAAAATTATCAGTAAATAAATTCAAACAAATTGTAAAAACCTTGCTGTGCAAAAAGGCTTACTATAAAATATCAGATTATCTAGATTCTAGATAATCTGATATTTTATAGTAAGCCCCAAGCTTTTTTATCTTCTAGATTCTAGAAGATAAAAAAGCTTGGGACGGGTTTTGCTCCAACTCGAAAAGTAACAACTAACAGGCTAAAGGTTTCATCGTCGTTTAGTTTTAATTTTAATTTGTTTAGTTTTAATTTTTAATTTTAATTTGTTTAGTTTTAATTTGATCTTTTCTAAGTGTAGGTAGGTACATTTATTGTATTTATGGAAATAAAAAGTTTTTGATTTTGATTTGATGTTTCAGCCCGATCAGCTGTGCGATTACGTTAAAATATCCCATTCCTTGGATCGCCATGCGGGGAGACTGGGATATAAACAATTTCGGTTTCCATCACAAACAAATACAAACAATTTTTTGGCTGAATTGAGCCGACCGATGACGAAGCTGTCAACGTCATAATAATCACAAATGTCAAACTCAATTGTTATGTTTTATTTTATTTATGTATTAGTTAGATAGAAAATTCTTTATAGCGCACTTATCGATAGAAACAATACAACAAAACAGCTTAAAATCTAAGTGACAAGTGGCGGTCTTATCGCTCAAGAGCGATCTCTACCAGACAACCGTGGATGGATAGGATCATTGGATAGTACCTACTAGGGGATCTGTGTGCTCATGAAAGTTATATAAATAAATACTTTCAAAATATAGGTATTAGTACTTGTGTTAAATAACGTTAAAATTCATACTTCCAGGATAGTATTTTCAACGTATGTAGGTCTCTTTCAATAATTACAATATTCCTTAAAATACGCAAAATATCTGATGTACTTAAATAATAGTACGGAAATTGAGTCTAAGCAAGAAAAGTTGGTTATGAGTAGTTGTCATTCCCCTAACAGCGGTGTTCGCGCCCTTACGGAATGCTAATGATATTGCGAAAGAGGTTCGATACGGACATAGCTCGGTCACCTCAGAATAGGGAAAATCTGACTAGCCCTTAGGGACGACCTTCTCCATGTCAGTTTTGTAGTGTAGTGTAGAATTTTTTGTTATTATAGTGCGTAATATAGTATACACTCAGGGTAATTTCTAAGAAATCAAATAATTCATATAATTGTGATTTTATGTATTGTTCTTAGGTGAAGGTAGTGTTAGTGGGTACACAACACAATGCAAAAAAACCCTGTCCGTTTTTTCTCATTCTATTAAAATGTCAGCAAATAAATAAATAATGCTGGACAATCAACACAGCACCATCTAGCCCCAAAGTAAAGTAAAGTAAAAGTAAAACGGCCAATTGCCAGTCAGTGACACGGTCTGGGGCGGGTTGGTGCGACATATCAGTGTATAAAAATGGTGTGTGTGCAGCCAACAGTATTTTGTCAACTTCTCGGCAGCTTATCGTAGACCTGTAGACTCTCTAAGCTATAAGTCGTGTAAAAAAGAATGTCATCTTCAATCCCATTTTTTTCTCCACGACTTCTAAGTGAGATTTATATGCAAGTGTGTAGCAACTCTACGAACGCATTTAGATAAATTAAGGAAAAGGTTTCATTTAAAATCAGATATCGTGTATAAAAATTTCATTTATTCCATAATTGTATTATAAAATTCAAAGCTAAGTCATATCATAAAAAGATATTCCTAATATTTTAGTATAGAAAAAAATACTATAATGTATAGTTATAAATTAATCTTAAATCAAAATTAATAATTCGGAAATATTCGTGTCAATTAAAACTTAGGGTAAACACGTGCGCCGTACAAAATTTCGCCTAAATATAATTAGTTCCTACTATATTAATCACAAAGGCGTATGAACGTGAGATATCGTTAGAAGTACGTTAAAGTCTGTTGTGGTTCGTAATCGAGTTTTACGTCATCCTTCTTTAGTGTTAGCTCTGGCCTAGAAAGAGAAAAACCTATAATCATACACAAGTTACTTATTTAAAAACTTTAAATACCTATTGTTTTTTTTTTATAAATTTAATTAATATTATTTAAATTATTAAATTATTTAAATTTTTTTTTTTTTTAAATCCCGTCTCTGAGGCAGCAACCAGCACGTTAAGACGAGTTTTTTTGAGATCTCGTTTATCAAAAAACTATAGCCGTTTTGATCCAAATACAATGCCCCCAAATCCAGATAAAAATGTGTAATATATAGAATTGTATTAAGTAATACAATATCGCGGGTAAAAAGAAAGGTGTAACCATACCGTAAACCGTAAAAAAATGTGTAAAAAAAGTACTTACAGCGTTATCTCCACAGTTTGTTGTTGAACTAGAACAAAAAAAGGTTTCATTAATCGCGAACAATCGCTTATTTCTATAGCAACGTGATCTTCTGATCTTCTTGATTAGTGTCGATCAGAGCTTGGAATTTCAGCAATTTGTACTAAGAAGTTTCAGGTTGGAAGCACTTCTAATTTAAACTGAAACTTTATGAAATAATTTAAATGTCTTATGTAACGTTACGTGTTCTGTATCTCTATTTCTTTTACTTTCAATAATCCAAAGAAAGAGAATTGCCTCGTTTATGTCCAGAGTTGACATGTGTAAAAACTCAATTATTAGGAGTATGGCAGATCGTCTGATTTTGTCTGATATGTACAAACGGTGGGTAGCTATTACCACCTAGAATATTTTTTATATTATTAATATTTTTTGATGACCAATTTTTTTGTATATTCTGCTTTTTGTATTTGTTTATTTAATTACTTGTAAATATTTCTCTGTGTAACTATGTACACTGGATTTCGTGTTTGAAATAAAGATACATTATTATTATTATTAACACGTTCCCTGTGCATGACCCATCGGTGGTGCATTTTGAAGTTCTCACCGCGTACGTGCATAACCCACATATGGGGCATGAGCCCTAACAAGTTCAAAGGCTTGTAAAAATGTCCACACGTGAGCTTATCCACTTTTTCGGCATACACGTGTAGCCAAAAAATTTATTGACAAGAAAAGCAGAGGACTTTTCATTTCGGGTTGCCAATATCCCAACATCAAAAGTTCGTTTACACGTAGAGGATCGACTCCAAAATCTTTGTTGCACAGGGAACGTGTTAATAAAGTGCCTAGGAACGTATTTTCTCAGAATAAATGTTACACTTCTAGCGACGATTCGTAAGCATGTGCAACGCTTATTTAGTAAGGCCGGACACAAGACATACACTTGTATAACGACAATTGTAGCGCCACATTTGAAACACGACACATGTATCGCATGTATATTAGAGAATTACGATCCGACTGCGTAGAATTTACTTGAGCATTGAAAATGGCTTCTTACAACCGCCATATTGGATACTAAAACATTTTATAGCCTACGTCACCCTCGTGATCTAGACGTATCTAACGAAAGCGTATTCTACAGTCAACTGAACTTACCAACAATACGTATACTACAATAAATACCCATTTTTTCGCAGTCGGGCAAAAATGGAGCCTATCCTAAAATAGTAGTACAGGGTATTCGGCAGAGCGTGTGCGATTATGGTAACTGGGGATAGATGGAACCATATTAGCTATACTTGGCGGCTTTTTTAACCCTGAAAAGCCTCTCGGCTATTTTAAGTTTTTTTTAAAGATTACCTATTTCTTCCCGAAATTTGAACTATTACGTGCTGTAACTTTATTTGCATCAAATAACATGGTTTACAACTTTAATTAATAACATCTGGAATGTTAGCACATACTAATAAAAAAATTACGCGAGATCTAGATAAATAAAGCAGCAATGGGCATGCAAAGAGTTGAAAAGTGAATATTTAAAACAGTGAGTTCAACTTTGGATTGAATTAAAAAAAAAACTAAGTATGGCTTAAAATCTTAGAAATAGACGAGAGGTTTTTCAGGGTTAAAAAACACTTGGTTACACCTACCCGCAGTTATCATAATGGCACACCCTGTATAATAACGGCTATTTTCCCAGGAAATAAAAGGCTATGTTATTTTATTATTTTCCCTGGCCGTTTTTTGTAGCAATTCCTGAAATTTCCTCTGTTTAAGATAAAATGACATCGAGTGCGATTACGTAGATTGATTGGTGACCGCTTTACTTAATCCTATTAGGGGGCCGGCAGTGATTGATGGATGAAGCGTCATTAATGTTTATATGGATTACAAAAACTATAGCGATCAACAAATGTGATCTCGTCACTAAGATTGGAAGGTTTTTTTTCAGCGAATTCTTAGTTTTATCAAACAATCTTCGAATAGTAAAATTTTGGGGATTGTTTAAATAATTTATGCTTAGCCACCGCAATGAAAACTGAAATGTCTAAACAAATTCACGTTCTTTTTACCAGTAAAATGCACGTGAAGGTGAAAGAGTGCGTTGAATTTGTTGAACATCCCAGGATCTACATTCTTATTTCAGGATATTTCTTTCGTTGGTATTTTAATAGCTATTTTTCAACAATCATCATCCCTATACGAGAGGTTAGACCATTCAAAACAGAAAATTCTGTGTTTCACTAACTCATTCCATGTCCAAGTGCAAAGGTCTCCCCCAAATTTGAAATAAATTATATTTTTACCACTCTCGCTCGAAAACGGTCACTTTACTGCTCCAAAACAGTGAGCCAAATCGGGTTTCGCTCACATGTGGAATAAAGAATACTATTCAACTTGTTGAAAAAAGTAATTTTAAACCAGAACAATGCGCCCTTCATAAAAAAATTCGTCCGGTCATTGTTTAAAAGAGGTTTGTAGAATTTTTACCGTCAAGGTTGTTGACCAAATTTCATTCATTCGACCTCTTTTATACTTACTAACTATAATTACTAAATATTTTCTTGCTAAGCGCGAAAGGTGTTGAACTAGAGGACATTTTTTTTCGTTTCGTGCCTTTTAAATCCCTCGCTACCTCAGCAGTCTACTTTAGAGCCACCCGCTACGCTCGTGACTCTATTCTAGACTGCTTCGCTAGCTCGGGATCTACCCCATTATGGCAGATTTTTTTAATAACAGCACGTTCAAATAAATGGCTCACTTGTTGAACAAATAACTATTTTTGAGTTTATTTTTGGCAGAAGAAGATCCGTGTCCCTATATGTATATGTAAATAAAAGGGGTTGCTCTGTAAACTTACCCATATGCGGCATTTGTTGCTGCAACAAGCCCGACCCATCAGCGAAGTAGATCGCCTGGTTCGAGTTGCAGTACCCCTTAGGATCCACGTCGATATACGCCGCCTGCAATATCTGCGTCGGCTGAGTCACCACTATCTCGTGGGTTTGCCACTTCTCCAACTCAGTGAGGTTCGTTTCGTGGACCTTCAGGAAAGAAAAGAGGAATATATAATACATTTTCTCACAGCATCATCTGAGGCCCAGAAGAGTTGTTGTGACGATACGGACAAAAATACAGGAGAGACATTTTATGAACAAAATTATATATAAATATTTTCAAATTTACGCGATCTGAACACATTAAAATTTGTATTATTAAACGGGTATTTATCGCGTTTATTTACCTATTTTTCCCGACGAAAAACAGGTAGATAAACGCGATAAATACCCGTTTAATAATACTAATAACAAAATTTCCAAAACCCCCCAGACAGATTTTCATGAAACTTTGCTGTCACTCGGGATAAAATTATCTATGACACAAAAAAACTAAACGAAAATCGGTTCAGCCGTTTGGGAGCTACGATACCACAGACAGATACACAGACAGACACGTTAAACTTATAACACCCCTCTCTTTTTGCGTCGGGGGTTAAAAAGACATGCACAATGAGCGGACGATGTACCATCATGGCCTGTTACTGCGTTAAATCGCGCGGAGTGATGGTAAATAATGTAGCCCCAAAGCCTGATCGATATACTTAATAAAGATATTTTTCAGAACAAAAGTCAAAGTGATTAATTTCCTAGTGTTTCTAAAACTTGTCAGGTGTCTGATATTTCGAATTTCGACGCAGGAGGTTGCGGGTTCGATTCCCGACTCGGAACAAATTTGTGTACGATCTGCAGAAATTTGTTTCGTTGGTCTGGGTGTTTTCTATGTATAATAAAAAAATATCTATCTATGTAGTGTATTGTATTAAGTATATCAGTTATCTAGTACCCATAACACAAGCTCTGCTTAGCTTGGGGCTGGATAATGCTGTGTGAATTGTCCAACATTTTTTTTTTTTTTTTCATATTACCCGGAACAAATATCTGCCGAGCGTACAAAATTTGTCCTTCAGCGAGAATCAGACTCGCCCGCTACACTAGAAGCAAGCCTAAAATAGAAATAGGTTATTTATTTGGCTCACAACAAATTCTGTGGATACCTTCTGCAATCGCTCTACTTGCTTGTAAGACGGTTCGCCGCCGACGTAGTCGCGCTTTGTACGATTGTGGGTACGGATTTCGTGCTTTCGGAGATCTGATCTGTAGGTGGAGAGGTGTTATTATTTATTTATTTTTATTTATTCTATGGAAACGTTTTTTATCCCATGGGAACGTCCCATGAAATTTATGGGATAAAAAGTGTAAGCTGTCGGGGCTGAAACACCTCCGGCTCTGGTCGAAGAATCGCTGCCTGCATTGGATGGATGGGATCAGTAAAACCACATTTTTTTTAATTTCAACAACACTTCAACTTCAACTTCTTTTTTTATTATTTTTTCATAGACAAAAAGGATAGACATACCATAGACATTATGGCGAGATTTCCACATAAGCCTATGTTTGATTCCAGGATTAGGATTACCTGTATGCAAAATTTTAGCCCGATTCATTTAGTAGTTTTGGCGTAAAGAGGTAACAAACTTACATCTATCCAGCGATACATATATCCATTTATAATATTAGTGTGATAGTTTGATTTAGCCTGAAATAACTATAATTAAACATACTTTTTATCCCATAAATCAGTTTCTATGGGACAGAAAAGGTTTCCATGCGTGCCAAGCCGCGGGCAGAAACTAGTCATACGATAAAGGTAGGTTACCTATAGCAGAAGTCCCGTCCACAGTAGTTGCAAGTATGTTTGATGTTCATGTGTGTTGCGCCGAGATGTTCGCGTAACGCCGCGTTCGTTCGGAATGCTTTCTCGCACATCATGCACTGGGGAACAAATAAATTTAATCAGAAAAACCTACATCATTCAGATTTCATTTTCAGACGACCTCCGTGGCGCAGCGGGCGAAGGTCCGCCTGCCTCGCAGGAGGTTGCGGGTTCGATTCCCGCCTCAGAACAAATTTGTGTACGATCTGCAGAAATTTGTTTCGTTGGTCTGGGTGTTTTCTATGTATTATAAAAATATCTATTTAAGTAGTGTATTGTATTAAGTATATCAGTTATCTAGTACCCATAACACAAGCTCTGCTTAGCTTGGGGCTAGATAATGCTGTGTGAATTGTCCAGCATTATTTATTTTATTTATTTATTTATTTAGTACATGTATAGTATTATTATATCTGTGGTACATTTGAGATTCAGCAATTGGCGCAGTCGGTGGTGTTATAATTCAACTAAAACACGACGAAGGTGACGACACACTTCGGACACTTGTACGTTTTCTCTACCGTGTGTGTCCACATGTGCATTACTAGGTAGTAGTTGTGTTTGCTCTTGTAATAATAATAATAACCTTGAACTGTTTCTCCTGATGCGTCAGTTTGTGTTTGTTCAGATTGGACGGGTTGACGAAGGTGGCGACACACTGCGGACACTTGTACAGCTTCTCTCCCGAGTGTGTCCGTATGTGCATTACTAGGTAGTAGTTGTGTTTGCTCTTGTGATAATAATAATTACCTTGAACTGTTTCTCCTGATGCGTCAGTTTGTGTTCGTTCAGATTGGACGGGTTGACGAAGGTGGCGACACACTGCGGACACTTGTACAGCTTCTCTCCCGAGTGTGTCCGTATGTGCATTACTAGGTAGTAGTTGTGTTTGCTCTTGTGATAATAATAATTACCTTGAACTGTTTCTCCTGATGCGTCAGTTTGTGTTTGTTCAGATTGGACGGGTTGACGAAGGTGGCGACACACTGCGGACACTTGTACAGCTTCTCTCCCGAGTGTGTCCGTATGTGCATTACTAGATAGTAGTTGTGTTTGCTCTTGTGATAATAATAATTACCTTGAACTGTTTCTCCTGATGCGTCAGTTTGTGTTTGTTCAGATTGGACGGGTTGACGAAGGTGGCGACACACTGCGGACACTTGTACGGCTTTTCTCCCGTGTGGGTCCGCATGTGCATTACTAGGTAGTATTTGTGTTTGCTCTTGTATGGACATAGGTCGCAGAAGAAGTTGAATGTGTCTGAGTGGACAACCCTGGAAGAAATAAGATAGATGACTAACGCAGATTAAGCAGTGAAGTTAAGAGAAAATAGCTTGTATTACTATCTTTTTCTATTATTAATTTGCTCAAAAACTTCATATTGTTCTTCAAATGCTATTTAATTCCTAGAGGTAATATATTTAGAAATAAACTAAAAAAATGGTTAGAATCAAATGCTTTCTTTTCGCTCAAAGAATTCTTTGATAAATGATGGTTCCCCAATAGTATGTATAATATTTTTAAATTCATAAAATAAATAACTTGGAATGTTACTAAACATATACCTAGCTATAAAGGTACCTATTTAAAACCTATTGTATGTCTATTATACATAAGCTGTTGAAACTGTTCACTATTTTATACCTAAGATCTTTTTTGTACAACAGTTAACAATAAATATATTTCTGAGGTATTTGTAAGCATGCTTGTTATGTTGTAATGGGTAATCTGAGCAACTACAAGTAATTTTTACTAGATCCCTGCGTGCTCGAAGGCTATGTTGTATCCATATTATTAACACATGAGTGAAGCTGCGATCAGCGTCTACTAGACGCCCAACCCTTAGAGACGACATAACCCTTAGAGCCTTATCACACTAGCGGTTTGCGAGCGGCTGCGGGGCGGAGCGGGCGCGCAGCGAATGCGTCGCGTACACGTCGCGGCTGTGCAATGAATGCGTCGCGGATACGTCGCGGACGCGCGGCGAATTCGCAACGGTTGACGTTCGTACAATACACTCAGTAACAAAATGGATTCCGACGAGGAGACACAGCTGTCGGCTTTGTTACTTCAAAGACGTCGAAGACGAAAACAAAAACATCGACGAATTTTGTAGATCCATTATCAATGAATCAAATGGAATAGAGCGACTACTTTGTGTTGTTTTGCAAACGAATAAAAATATGTACGTACTAAAACATTTGCTCGAGACAGTACAAATTGGCGTCCACGATGCTATTCGCGGCGATAACGTTGCGCGTCCGCAACGAATTCGCTGCGCATCCGCGACGTATTCGTTGCGCCCCCGTAACGTATTCGCTGCGCGCCCCGCAGCCGCTCGCAAACCGCTAGTGTTGTGATAAGGCTCTTAGACTGTGCATTCTCTAAACTTACATGTGATTCTTTAACCTAGCGAGTACAGGGAACTCCTTGCCGCAAGTGGGACAGCGATGGCTGACGGACTGCTTGTGGATGACCCGCATGTGCTGGCGGATGCTGAGCACGAGTTGACCGCAGACGTCGCATGCACGACGCAGGCACCTCCGGTCCCGGCGGTGTTCTGATAGCTGTTCCTATAATAAAAATACATTTATTTCAGACAACATTAGAACAAGTATAGATCTTACATATTCTACGGTCCATATCAATATATACCTTAAATCTAACATAAATAATAATATAAAAAATTATTTTAAATAAAATTGCACACTTTATTAATTGCGGCGGCGACGTGTATGACGCAATCATGGTGTCAGCTGACGACGGTACACGGCGGCGGTGTCCCCTTGCAGGCGGCCAGTGAACCGTCGGAACTTGACACCCTTCGGCCAAAACTCTTCACTCATGTAGGTCGATAGATGTTGAGTCGGAACTCTCACCATAAATGAACAGAAGCTTAAATTATGGCGAGAGTCCATCTTTTCGACGCTATTTCCTATGGTAGAGTATGAAAGGTTTTATGGGCGTGGATGATCCCGAACACGCATATACAGCGTGGGAATTATGGACACCCATGAGATAAAGGCCAACAAGACAAAATTAATAATTTTAAAAACCCGCCGACCTTTATTGGCTGAACAGATTTTCATGAACCATGGCTAATTTATTTTTTATTTTATTTTTGTATTTTATTTATTTCAGATAATTTCAGAGAACAAGAACACAGGGAATAAAATTATCTAAGACACAAAAATAACTAAACGAAAATCGGTTCATCCGTTTGGGAGCTACGATACCACAGACAGATACACAGATACACAGACAGACACGTCAAACTTATAACACACCTATCTTTTTGCGTCGGGGGGTTAATAAGGCGCTTATCGGGCCTGCGTTCAGCACTGGACCTATATAGGCTGTTGAGGTGAGGTGAGGGATGATTTCTTTAACAATTTTATTGAAGTTTGGAGACTGAAGACCTTGGTCTGTGGTACAGTGGGCGAAAGTCTTTGAGATGCAGAAGGTTACGACTTCGATTACTGCCGCAGGACAAGTGTTTGTATGTTGTAAAGTGCTGTTCTTGTAGAAGACAATGGACAATTACATTTTAACTAATGTTTTTGATAATAGTATTCATCAAAGTTAATCACCGAAGCTGTCCAATTTATCTTTTCGAAGAACAACATCCTAAAACATACGAAAATTTGTCCAGCGGCGGCGTTACAATTATTTGTCTTAGATCTAGGTATCTTCTGTTTTATTTGTATAACTAATATGTAGGTATTTCCCGTGGGTAGTATGCTAGCTAGTTACTAAGTACCCATAACACAACGCCTGCTTACATTATTAGGGTTCCATGATACTACATAAAATCTCCAGTATTAAATATTTTTTAACTTACGCGATCTGAACACATAATTATTAGTATTATTAAACGGGTATTTATCGCGTTTATTTACCTATTTTTCCCCGACGTCATCCCGTGACCACGACAGTGTATAAACCTGTTGAAACGTCGGGAAAAATAGGTAAATAAACGCGATAAATACCCGTTTAATAATACTAATAATAATCTCCAGTATTATTTATTTTACTTTACCAGTCTCAGACAGGCGCAGGATGAAACAAAAGTTTACACACATCACAAAGTTTAGGATAGGATTGTGATGCTGTACTTCAGTTTTAAAATCGTGTAATAATAAAATAAAAAATAAAAATACCTTTTTTGTAAAAGTCATTTCACAGGATGTGCATTTGAACTCCTTCCCTTTAGTAGTCTTCTTCAGCTTTGCTTGTTGGGCTCTTTCTCTCTCTGCCTCTGTCTTTGCCCTCGCTTGCCTTATGTTGTGCAGAATCAAATGGAAATCGTGTTTGGAGTAAGGATACGCATGAATTGCTGGATCACCTGGTCAAATATTAGTATTCTTAAGGTGGTGATCTTTGAAAGATAATTGCATAAATTAGCAGCTTTGTTCATTAACTTATGTATGAAATTAATGTTAATGTATTGAAACTCGTTTTGTAAATGAAAGAAAGTGACCTTCGAAATGAAAGTCAGATGATTAACTATCATTTCAAAGAACACATGCTTTATGTATGAATTAATATACAAAACAAGTCCGGGCTTAAATGCTTCATTTGGTTTAATTGTTCAATATTAATAGTAGCAGTACATAGTATATACAGTTAAACAACATAAATTCATTTATAACAATTATTATAACAGTCTTAAAAATAGAGCTTTAATTTTAAATTTACCTACCCGTAGGATTAATAATAGTCTTGAATTTTTTTTCAGAACTCTGGCATGTTTTCTTGAATTCCAGTGCAACACTCAACTTGTCAATGCAACTTGTACAGATGTATTTAGGCAAGGAATCATTGGTTTCAATCTGAAAATTAAATATATTATCCTGTATTTGTAAACCTAAGATTTATTTATTTATTTATTATAGACGAGCAGCTGGCTGATGTGTTTATATCACACAGTGTTGAATTAAGTCATTGCATCACTTTTTTTTTTTAGTTTGTTTTTGTTGTCTCGTAACCATGTCATGTTCATTTTTGAAGGTGTTTATTGATGTGACTGATATAATGTCTTCTGGTAATAGGTTCCAACTATGATTGTAGAGTATCATATTATACAAACCCATAGAATCTGGAGAAAGAAGTGTGAAGATTAGAATTTACTTACAGACACATTAGTAACCAAGCAAATAGCATGGCTTATACTATATCCATTCAGTTTTTCAGTAATAGGAGTACAGCCATCACGGCCACATACTCGGCATATCAATGCTTTTGACAATGGAATGTTATGAAAACTGAAACAAAATAAAAATTCAACATTTGCTTTTGCTAGCACTGAGTTACGTTGCAAGAATAAATAAAAGAAGTTGTACCTTAGGAATACTGTAAATCATCGTTATAAATAAAATTTGGGAGAATGGGTTCTAGCTTCTTGAAAGTGGTAGGTTCAAATTAGGTCCAATTAGGTCTACCCACCTCAGTCATAGTCGGACCGGCGCCGGCGTTCGTGTTTCGCGGGCGAATTGTTGTCTCGGTCACACTTCGGTCTAGATACGTCTTTGTTGTTCATTAGATAGGTAGGTATATCGAGATGAAGTACCATATCTACAGAATTTTACCTAAATCTATGCTGTTAACTTAGCAATTAAAACTTGTATGCATAACATGCTTACCCATCTGAGAACAGTTTCTGCCAATGATCATTGCCAATATTTTCTTTTTCCTGATAGCTATGGGTTGGGTAATGAACTCTGTTCATCTTAGCCAACATTGACTTGGTTGCATACACAGCCATGGTATTATGTAGTAGGTTGGCCCAGATTCCTTTGAAATTATTACATCAGAAACTCTCAATTGCTCTCAACTCCATAGCTTCATTCCTTCCGCATCCTCCGTAGAAATACACACAGAACAATACTACTCTTACGAGCTGAAATACAACAAAATAACAATAAAATATTTTGCACACCAAAACAAAACAAACAAAACCTGTGAGGTGAGTGAGTGAGTAGTGAGTGAAGTGAATTTATCTAACCCTAGGGAATGAAACATTTTGATTGAGGAATGCACTAGACTAGAGATAAAAACATCAAAAAATTACCCTATGGTCATGTCCGCCATAGTGTCATCAATCTAGTTAGAGGTTCATGCATAGTGCATATTGGATCGTGTGGAGTTTGCTTTAAGCTTGAACTGCACTTGAGCGGCGGCGGCGCTGCGCGGCCTCATTGCAGCGGCGCGGCAAAAAAGGTTAGTCGTGCCAAGATTTCATTACAGATGGACAATTATATATTCATTAAAGATGAGAATTAATATTATTTTAAAAATTTAAACTATATTGTAGTAATGTATATACCAAATATTATTTCTTCTGGTTTGGTTCATAAAATGTTCATTTTCTAAAGCATAAAGTTCCTTATAACTGACTATAATCGTATACATTACGGATGTAAGCGGGTTAACTACGAACCTTATTTGTGTTGGAAGAACACCAACGTTTCATCCCTTAACGAGGGACATCTTCAGGGTGAGTGCGGTTCTAGACGCGCGCGTTCCGCATCCCTCCGAGCACTGCGCGCGAGCGCGCGTTGAGCCCGCGACGTGAGCGCCGGGGGTGGGGGTGGTGGGGGGTGCGCTGCTTGTGCTGTAGGGCGTGAGAGTCATCTCCTCGTAAGGATCCTACTGTGTCGGGTGTTGGTATTCCCTGGGTACATATGGAACTAACAGTATCTACACCCGGCTCCATACTGCTATTCGACTTCTCATGAAGACACGGCTTCCAGGCGGGTGATAGGTTCCAACCTCAGTTTTTGTTGAAATTGGGCCATCGTTCTATCTCTATCGCCTCGCGTATCTTGCGGAGAACAAAGAATTTTTCCCTAGACAAGACACGGGCTTTGTCGAAACGTACGTAATGCGATGGTCCTTCCTCAATACAGTGTTCTACCACCGCCGAGCTATTGGTGTCAACATTCTTTACGGCGCGTATGTGTTCCGAGAGCCTGGTGGATATGTTCCTCTTTGTCTCACCGATGTAACATTTACCACAGTCACATGGGATCATGTATACGCCGGGGACGTCCAGTGGTACTCTATCCTTCGGAGAGCGCAGTAATTGCCGCAGTTGCGTTTGAGCTCGAAAGATCGTCTTAATAGCTATATTTCCGCTGTAGCAACGTTGGTGTTCTTCCAACACAAATAAGGTTCGTAGTTAACCCGCTTACATCCGTTATGAATTCGTCAAACTACGATAGTTTTTATAATATAACCGTATAATGAAAACTTAAGCTTAAATTGTTTCTACCACTGTTTCTACACATTTAAATTTTTTTAAAGCAATTTCTTTTCCACATAAATAAATAAATTAAAAAATAACTGACTAAAATATAAGGCCACGCCGCGCTGCGAGCTGTAACCGCACTAGTAGCGCGGTGCGGAGCGGCAAAATATTCTCTCAGACCCAAATCTGCAGCGCCGCGTCGTTTAAGTGCGGTGACTTAATTGAAGTTAAAATTAGGTCCTTACATAATAAATTATCGTTTTGTCGTACTGGCTAATTTCATCTCAAATATCTCCTTTGGTTAAGAATTCCAATTTCAAATTTATACAGCTATTTACTCATGCTTTTGTGTTTTGAAAACCGTAATTGATTTGCTTTTTCCTCCTTTTTTTTTAATCATTGGTTTTTTCTTTGCGTCACTCATTTTACAAAATGAAAAACTTGAAATATCACATTAATAATGAGTACAAGTTCCATCGTTGCACCAGTGCTGCAGAAACGGCTCGAAGGATTAATGATGTGTATGGCGGCGGTGTCGCAAATGAAAACACAGTGCGTTTTTGGTTCCAACGTTTTCGTTCTGGAAATTTCGACCTGCAGAACAAGCCCCGTGGATGGCCGGACACCTAAGTTGAAAATTAAGAATTCAAGGGTATTGTGGAAGCGGATCCATCGCAAACCACTTCCGAGTTAGCTGCAGGCTACGGTGTTAGTGATAAAACTGTTTAATCCACTTGAAGCAAATCGGGAAGGTGAAAAAGCTTGAAAGGTGGATACCTCGTAAATTAAGTGCAACAAACCGACAAACGCGCGTCGACTGCTGCGTTACATTACTCAACCGGCACAATAATAAAGGGATTTTAAATCGAGTCATTACCTGTGATGAAAAGTAGGTCCTGTACGATAATCAGAAACGCTCATCGCAATGGATGAACCCTGGCGAACAGGCCAAATCTTGCCCCAAGCGAAAATTGATACAAAAAAAATACTTTTAAGCGTTTGGTGGACTAGTGCCGGTGTCGTTCACTACAGCTTTCTTAAATCTGGCCAGACGATTACGGCGGATGTCTATTGTCAGCAACTGCAAACCATGATGGAAAAGCTAGCTGCTAAACAACCGAGGCTGGTCAATCGCTCTAGGCCACTGCTACTTCAGGACAACGCTAAACCACACACTGCACAACAGACGGCTACCAAATTCGATGAGCTTCAATTGGAATGTCTAAGACATCCAACGTACTCCCCGGACCTTGCTCCAACAGATAACCATTTATTTCGAAATTCAACTCCGATGGGGTAGTCCAAAGCGCCTTCAAAGTTTGTATTGATTCCCGTCACAATGGGTTTTTTAGTAAAGGGATCAATGAACTAAATATGAGATGGCAAAAGTGCATAGATAGCAATGGTACATACTTTGATTAAATCAATATATTATACTAGCTGGTGCCCGCGACTTCCTCTGCGGATTAGATACAGGATTAGTATTTCGAGTAGCTTATATTATTATTATCTAATTGAAATACCAAAAGCGATAAAAGTATCTATTTTCATTTAGGAATCAATTTATTACTACCAAATGTGCATTTGAAATAAATTATAAATTTTTACTGTAGTTATGGTTCACTATTTGGCTATAATAGCTTACACATAACATAGATATATACTATGGCGGACTTTTTTGTAGGACTATTTAAGATAAACATTTCCACCCTATATTACTTATGTGTAGTGTAACTCTAGCGGATTTGGCAGCGCACGCCAGAATAACTCGCAGACGAGAGATTTTTTCCTACTTACTTGACACTTATGTTCATAATATTTTGGACAATTCACACAATATCTTTATAAATTGTATCCTATGTGTTATTCTGATGTATATTATTGTAAATGATTGAACTATATTATTGTAAAGTTTCATTTAAATCCATTCAGTAGATTTTACGTAACAGAGTTACAAACATCCATCCATCCATACTTACAAACTTTCGCGTTTATAATATCTACTTTAAAAAAATCTACTTAATGTTCCTCCCTTACAAAACGCCAATTTCATATCTAAGGACCTAACAAAAGAATATTTGGCCGCGTGGGGCCGCCGTGAGAGTCTCACTGCACTTGAGCGGCGCGGCGCGTCTCACGGTGAGACGCGCCGCGCCGCTCAAGTGCAGTTTGACCTTTATTATACAGTCTGTGGAACATTGTGGAATAAAGTGAGTGAATTGAATTGAACTCATGAGTGAGTAAAAAAAACAAAACAAAACAAATTGCTTTTTTGATGAGAACAAGGCGAGAAAAACCAGTTTTAAAAGCAAGCAATAGGTACTTGGAAAACTAGCAAAATATAACTTTAAGTTTATAAAGCAACAATTCACGCCTTTACGGCAATGGCATCACTCTTGCTCTTGAAGTCCATGCTTGTGGCCAATGCCCTGTCTAGAAGCAAGAAAAAGGTGAAGAAAGCTGTGATCAAACCGTACGTTGAATTTTCTGCAACTTAGTTCTATAACCAAACATTACTTATTACACTATCTTTTTTATGTTCATCTGTGTGTATGTTGATACCTTCTGGGCTTATAATATCTGGAAGGTACCACCCCTCATCAAGTTCTTCCTCACTGATGCCATCGTAATTAATTGTATTCGAATCATGCGACTAATTTCTCTATCATTCCAATCATTTAAATAAATAAATCATTTCAGGAAACCTATAAAGAAACTACACAAAGGTCTAAAGAGCAAATGCCGAATTTGCGATGAAGAAGATGGTGAAATACCTATATTCAATAACTTTGTTCATCCAAATTTATCTGAGGATATTCATCATTTCTCTGGAGTTAGGGTAAAAAACAAGTTTAATTCATGGAATCCATTAAAGTCATGTTTATCTACAATTTTTTCATCATCATTCTAGATGGAGATTGAGGAGGGACGGTCCAAGTATATGTGTCAGAACTGTTTGGATTTACTGAATGGATGTATTATGTTCCGAGAAATGTGTCAAAAAAGCAACAAAAAGCTCTTTAAAGTAACTATAAAAAAAGGTAATTTTCAGTTTATTGTTAGTGTAGACTAGCTAGCTAGACTAAAGCATTACCGGACAACATTTTGTGCTTGCGAAGAGTACTTCTTTTTTTACCAAAATGTCTGTTTAGTAAATAAAGCATTTTAAAGTTCCACCTCTCCTCTTCTCCGCCAACAATTTTTATTTATTTATTGTTAGCTCTTTACTGTCACATTACTGGGCAAAAGCTTGCATTTTCTCCGAAAACTCCTCAAAATTTCTGTCTAACATGTTCTGTTAAAAATTTTTACATTGCACATCCCATGCACAATTTAAGCTTTGGTGCATGTGCTCCGACCGAAGCTTAATTTGAGCATTCATTATACATTTTTGACTGATTTTTGTTTTTATTGCCATGAAAAAACCAATGTGTCTCACATGAATTAAAAAAAAACATTTAAATCAAGGCATTAATATCATCTCTATCCTGCCTCGTAAACATTGAATGTGAATAGACCCCTCATAATAGCTTTCCTGCCTCAGAAACCAATGTGGACCTGCCAGCTGGTGACTTTGAAAATAATTTTCCTGATCCGGTTAATGAGAATGAGAAGCAAGATGAAAGTGACAGTTCATTTAACATTCCCTCCCCAAACTTCTCAGAGGAGTGCACGGAAGTCCAAGATATATTTAGTAGCAAGGAATTTCTTGAGAAGGTAAATTCATTATTGTACACAACTCATTCATTACATTACGCATGTAAGCAGGTTAACTACAAACCTTATTTGTGTTAGACGAACACCAACAGTTCAGTACAGTTCTTAGCCCACTTAATCCATAATGTATTTGTCAAACTATGATAGATTATATAGTAAGTAAAACCATGCACAAAAGATAACTATAGATAAGGGCATGTACAAAAGCCAAATGACATGTAAAGAATAAGTTAAAGAGCATGCAAGTGCATGCATAGAAAAACTCAATGTTTTAGACATATTTTTTTGCGATTAGCAATGATCTGTGGTGTCAGCTTTTATTATTATTATTGAATTACACCAACCCAAGTCTTCCGGCAGGTACAGTTAGAGGCAACTTAGGGATAGTATATCAAATGGGGGCGGACAGCAGCGCCTCCTGCAGAACAGACCTACACAAAAAACTATGATTGCCAGCAAACCCCTCTCAATATAATATACCTTAGACCTAATGTGTAGCATGACCAAGCGGCAAATAAGCTACCATTTTAGCCGAATGATAACAGATAATTCCACGAAGCTTAAAAGAAACTCACATATTGGTTTACTTGTTGACAAAGGTTTAATTTTACAGAGAACAGATAGGACCAAAAAACCAGCAAATCCCACAGAAGACAAACTGCAACTGGAAAAACCAGAGAAATACTTTCTTTGCGATGTTTGTGGGAAAACGGCAAAATCAAATGCAAATCTACTGATGCACAAGTATGTTTTATTCTACAAACAAATAAAAAAGCTTAAACATATTAATTTTAATTTAATATTGCCAGCGTTGAAGTCGTATTTCGCTTGGCAGAAGATCGCGGAAAATTTACTGAGCTGACGTCTAACCTCCAGTAGTGGAGAGCGGTGGCTCTATTCAATTCTAATGGTGATTAGAAGAAGAAAATTTAAAAGGACTTAGTGCAATGGTACAAATACTAAGGTCCAATTTCACCGTTGCAATTGAACGCGTTCAATATTAGATAAACTCAGTTTAGCGCTTCAACACTTAGACTGCCCATGACGCACTGGCATTTTCGTACCACCCGTGTGCAGCGGCGGCGCCGGCGCACTATGGGTCAGGAGCGTAATTACCGTATCTTTTAATCACTTTGTGAAACTTAGATTTAACATTTTTCTCAATGAATATGTAGTAGGATAATTTTCAGATCTATTTTTACAAATATTTGTTAATAAACTATTACATACTTTATTAAAAGCGTCGTTAGTTAACGCTTTCTACATAATCCAGGCCAGCGCGGCGGTGGCGGCGGCGGGCCCTCGGGTCATATCGCTCAGGATGGGCAGCGAATGCGTTAAACGAGTTGAGCGCATTTTGCTGACATTAAGTTGATGGTTCAAGAGCTAAACCGAGTTCAAGAACTGTCATGTTATACAATAGGTTTTACGAATTTGAACTTGATCAAGCTTAACTCAGTATTGGAAGCAAACGGTGAAATTGGACCTAGGAGTGAGTAGGTCTTATATCCTATCTTCGGTCTTTTGTCCTATCTTACCAAAACTCTGATGGTAATTCTGCTAATTTTCCAGGAGTATCCATGAAGAAAAATTCCCATTCAAATGTGACAAATGTCCATACCGAGGTCGCTCCTACGGTCTACTGAAAGTGCACAAAGCATCCCATCTATCAGAATCAGAGTTGCCGTACCGATGCACGCAGTGCCCCAAAGCAACCACAACGTCTAGCAACCTGGCTAAGCACATACGAAATGTACACAGCCGCGACAACAAAAACCGCTTCAAGGTAAATAATGAACACTACCTTTTTCAGATTAACGCATGAAAATGTGTTCCCGTTCAAATGTGAATCGTGTCCGTACCAAGGACGCACCCAGGATCTGCTAAAAGTGCATCAACGGTCACATTTGACTGAGGCTGAGCGGCCGTACAAATGTCCGCACTGTCCGAAAGCCACAACATCAACCAGTAATCTCTCTAAGCATATTCGTCATATGCATAATCCAAATAAAGTTTATAAGGTAGGTTATCGTAGAAATACAGTACCGATGTAGGTACATGTACCTACATTAATGCCAAAACTTGTAAAGGACCGTCTCGTAATAATATAAATAAATAATGAATGATGCTGGACAATTCACACAGCATCATCTAGCCCCAAGCTAAGCAGAGCTTGTGTTAAGGGTACTAGATAACTGATATACATAATACAATAGATATTTTTTATTATACAAAGAAAAACATCTACAACACCCTAAACAAATATCTGCAGATCGTACAAAAATTTGTCCCGAGGCGGGAATCGAACCCGCAACCTCCAGCGTCGCAGGCGGACCTTCGCCCGCTGCGCCACAGAGGTCGTCATGAATGTCATATGAAAAGTTATTTAATAAATTGTTACTAGTTAGTGAACAACAATGTTGAAAATATTTACCGCCAATTCGGACTGGAGTAAGGGTTTAAACCATATTTTATGTTTTTCAGTGCACATACTGCGAGAGAGCATTTTCATTTCAACATGACATGAAGAGGCATATCAAAGAAATACATCTGCGACAAGGCACAGTGGAATGTAATGTATGTTTCAAGAAATTTAATACAAGGTATGTTGTGCATTCTAATATCGGTCGCGTAGTGTAGGACGCCCCGTAGCCTGATGGGATGATTTGCCAAAGACTGATGGCAGATGCTCGAGTCAGCTCCACAGACAAGGATCATTAAGGGATATGATCCCAAAGAATCCCCTCTTTCGTTGATATTAAAATCGATATATCTTATCGGAATAAATGATTTTTGATTAATTGTTTCATGTCCTAACTATACGTTTACAACTTCAAAAACAACGCTGTTTGATTTTCAGAAAAATATTACGTGGACACCAGTACAAAATACACAAAATGAAAGGTGCCAGGCAGGGTCGATTACCAGCATACCTGCAGGCCCAAATGGGAGCACCTTGTGTCCAACCTTGTGACGATAGTGTTGATAATGAACCTGATTATATGAAATGAATAGTACATAAGGTTTGAAAATGTACATGAATGAAAAGTCAAAACTATAAAAAGCTGTGAGAAGTGAACAGAATTTTAAAGTTAATATGTGAGAGTGCCACAAGGGTCGATACTAGGCCGGTTTTCTTTCTCTGTCGATTTATTGATTAAGAAAGGCGCCTACGAACACAAATGTTGAAAACTGATAGGTCAAATCATAGTGGAATAATTTAGGTTCGTAAGGAAAATAAAAGCCATTTACTTTAATAACTTGAAGTACATATACATTGTATTTACATTTACCAATATTAGAGATAATGTTATAGCAATAATTTATTTATTCGTAATTTAGTCGTCGATTTAAGTTATAAATAACATATAGATTGTATTTTATTGGTCATCAGAAGCACAATTTAATTTTATGTGGTCAAGAACCGTCTATAAAAGTAATGTTAGAAGTAAACTGAATTCGCAATAATAGTCAGTTGTGTAGAATCTCTAGTGCAATCATGTGGCTAAGCAATATAGTATTTTTACTCTCTGTAACATTTTGTTTCACTTTTGATATTCCTAGAAAGTGTATTTCTGATATTATGATTAATAAAGAGCGTTACAACGTTACTAATACCTATCATCTTGATGGAGAGGCCATACCAACAGACGCCCATTACGATGTCTACGGTAACTTATTTTACGTTGAGTCGCTTCGTAGCGACGACGGGTACCGTTTTAATATCTTTGTCGTGAAAGCCAGGACAGCTGCACCGCAAAGAATTGCAGGTAAGAATCTATGGATACACAGGGTGGGTAGGAAGGTACTTTTAAGTTCACGTAGAATCACGGAGATGGCAGTGGCCATTGAGAAATTTGGGAATACACAAACATTTCGTCCTTTGAAATGCTTTTTTCTTTGCTGTTTTGTTTCCAGGTTTACCCGAGGGACTCAGCTACTCTATTGCTGTCGATTTAAAGAAAACAAAAGTTTACTTCGGAACTGGTAAGGGAATGTACACCTACGATTACGATTCGGATAATGCCGTCCCTCTTACAGACTCTTCATTGAAGCTAGACATGGTCTTCGTAGATAAGAATAGCAACAAATATATCATTGAGAACGTTGATGGTATTGAAGAGTTTTACTTCTTGGACGGCGAAACGAAAATACGCTGTCACAGTTTAGAAGCTCTGAATGAAATGGCTATTGACAACGAAGACAACTTTTACTTTATAAGAGAAGAAAAACTATTCGTGCTGAAATCTAGACATGAAACACCAACTTGTATCGGTGATGTGAATTACAATGGAAACGCGCAGATATCTTTCTACAATAGCAACGTATTTGTGGCTAGCGATGACTTGTTTTACTTTCACGAAAACGACACTGGAAATCTTAAATCAGTAGACAACATCCCTGGGAATGTAACAGCCATTGCTTTTGACCGCGATGGCGAATTTATACTGGGTTTACAGGGAAAAATAGTGAAGTACAAGAAAATTTATTGCTATTTGCGTGAAAACAGAGTGGTTGAAGAAAAAGAAAACTCTACTATTTAAAAGAAAACATTTTACTTTTTATTTCGACATCATTTTTATTCAGTAATTAAACAAAGAACACTGCAATCTGACTGCATTAATTATTTCTAGCAACAACGAAATCGGCGAATCAGGAAGAATAAAAAAAAGCTTAATAACACACTTAGCTATGTAAAATCATAGGTAGGTAGATACTGTTCCAATAATTCATGTTAGGAAGGTATAGTATCGTTCACAGGAATAAGAAAAATAAAGATGTTTCCTACCAAAGTCCGAACATTAGCACATAAAATAAGATGCAAAAATATTATTATTACATTAAATAAATCAAGATCGTATACACATTTTAATGTTGAATAGTATGACATAGGTAAAATACCCAAATAAATATTTACTGCCCAACTACATAATACTGTCTATGGTCCCTGTCTTCTTAGTCGAACTATTAATCTCATACAACGTGTGCAGAATGCCTGCGCACGTTATTGCTTCCATGTTCCTCCCCGTACTCACATAACCCCATTCCTTAATTCCTCAAACTTTTTGAAAATGAAAGAGCGTAGAGAACTGCATCTAGCAACTCTTCTTTTTGGCCTCATTTTATATAAATCTCCCCCCTACCTCTACTCCAAACTTAATTGGGCTAGTGATTTTAGTCGTTACCCTAAGCGTACCTGTTCTCACCTAATTTTCCTTACACCCAGGCATAAGTCTGTGGCTTTCAGAGGGTCCTTTCGATTTGCCGCTACTCGTTGTTGGAATGTGCTGCAGCCTCCATCACTCCACTCCCTAAGAACAGTTGGTTCATTTAGAGCACAATACAAAAAAGAGCTTTTAAGGCGGCAAAAATCCTGAAAGCCCAATTTCAATTTCACTTTCACTGCTACGCTACTCACTATTCCTTGCTGCACTTTCGTGGCATTCTTCCGTGATCCAGACTATTTTCTATTTTCTTTTTACTCTCCATCCACCACAATGCTGTACCATGCTTTTTTTTTTAGAATACAATCCGTTTATTTGCCACGTACCACAAAATAAAGTGTTTGTAATGGAAATGTGGACGTAACGTGTCATGTCACGTCAAATCACATGTGATAGTTAACCTCTAATAACCTCTTTCCACTTTGACAGTTTTAATTTGTGACATTGACATAATCAATTCGGAACAGCGCATTCTTTTGCAACCAACAATACACCTATGCTTTTTTACCAGACGTTCAGAGCTCGTCTCGGTTCCTGGTGTCACTAAGACCGGGTCAGACTGAAAACCAGCGCTGTTTTGTACCCAGGTTCAAAACAGCACAAAGCTGAGTCTGATCCGTTTTGGCTCACCTCGACAGCACTGGCACACCTAGGTATTTGTTCTTAGAGTAGGCTAGGTTAGTGTGTTTAATGTATATAATCACTTTTTATTATGCAATTGTTTTGTACCTTTAAGTTTTAAGTATTAATTCTACCTACTTTTAAGTTTTAAGTATTCATTGTAAATTTGTTTTTTTCTCATACCTACCTACTTGTCTGTTTGCTTGTATTTTTGTGCTGTCCATTTGTAAGCCAAATAAACTATATATCTATCTATCTATCTATCTATAATAATTTGGTAGACATGTTTTTAAATGTACCTAATTGTTGGTTGCATTTCACCATCATCATCATCGCGGCCTGTCATGAATCCATTTCTGGATGTAGGCCTGGTTGCATTTAATAAACATTAATACATGGCATACAATTTATTACTTATGTACCTATCCTATAACTTTTCAATTACCTAATTAAGATCTGATGGTTCCTTGAACTACAAATGAAGTTATAGTGCTTCATCAGCTCAGACTTCAAAATACTAACTAATAGTTGAAAAAAATCACAAAAACTGATAACTAGCTGACTACCCAAAATGATTTCGTTGTAAAATTAACTAGGCACTACATGATCATTGATCACACATAAAGCTGTGTAATTTAATCACGGTCTCTCTACTTAGATGAAATTTTTCTCTAATGTGGCAGAATACTTTGGGATATCATGGGATAGGACATTGGCTGTGCCTGAGAGTTGGACAATGCCATTGGCTGACTAGTACTGGAAATAGTTATCTGTTGAGTGGAGGTCTGGTGTACCAGTTGTGAAGCAGATGGTACTAGTTGTTGCTGAGCAGACTGCTGGGCCGCTAAATGTTGAGCAGATCGCTGAGCAGCCAAATGTTGCGCCGACTGGTGGGCGGCTGCGGCCGCCAAGTGTTGGGCGTGCTGAGCTGAGTGTTGTGCCAAATGAGCAGACTGCTGTGCCATATGCTGAGCATTGTGTTGGGCCGCTAACTGTGCCGACTGTTGAGCCAAATGCTGGGCAGACTGTTGGGCAGCTAAGTGTTGAGCTGAATGCTGAGCTAAATGCTGCGCTGACTGCTGAGCTGCCAAATGCTGCGCGGATTGTTGTGCCAAATGCTGCACTGATTGTTGTGCTGCAAACTGTTGAGCTTGATGCTGCGGTGCTAACTGACTTTGCACTAACTGCTGTACAGTAGTCTGTGAAGCATTACCAATCAGCTGCTGAGTGGATGGTGCTAGAGTTAGTGCAGGCACAGCTACCATGGTCTGGCCTCCTCCCATTAGTGTTCCAGAATCACTAACTTGCATCAGTTGTTGGGCTCCAGCACTAGTCACTATCAATGCTCCAGAATTTCCGACAAGTTGTTGTGTTGTGCTTACTGTGAGTATTTGAGGCGCTGGAGTAAGAAGCTGGGCTCTGGATGCTGCTGGTGCCAGAGTCAAATTAGGATTAGCTGCTGTGGGGACCAAGCCAGGTAGAGCGCCTGCAAGACTAACAATAGGAGTAACACTAACAGTAGCCAGGGAAACAGGAGCTGAGGTGCCATGCCTGGATGTTATCACGCATGGTTGGTCTCTCACTGAAGCAGTCTGCACTAGCAGGATTTCATTCATAGAAGTCAACTGTATATTTTTCTCATTCAAGTCTGCCACTTTTTTTAGTAAAATGTTCAAGTTTTCATGGAGTAACTTTATTTTGTGTTCTAATGTTTCACAGTTAGGACAAAAGCTAGTGTTGGTTAGAACCTGGTTTTCTAATTCACAGTTTTCAGGATTGAGTCTCCGGATTTTAGCCTCTGGAGGAGAATCTTCTCCACGGAGTTTGTTCAGTAGGTGCTGCAGCAACTGCTGAGGTGGTATAGTCAGAGAAGGTGGCATTGACTCTTGGTTCATGACTTCATGGCTCTGAGGAAATGATCCTGTCGCATAGAAGTGATCTTCTGCTTCTTTGGTACTGTGAATAAATTTGCAGTTCGATCTATAACACCCTTTGTTTTGGTAGTCATGGCAAAAACGAAATAGTTCTTTCAGATAGCCTGGTGGTGGCATTTCATGAATAAAACGGCAATTCTCTCGAGTGCAGCTGCCGCGAATGAAGTCTTTGCAGAAGGCGCTAGCATTTAGTGTATCACTATTATCTGGCATGTTGGATGCGTTTTCGGGCTTTTTATGGATCATAATCTCATTGAAGGTCCGCTACAATTTTGATAAATCGTCAATTTCCAAGGCACGGTATAGCTGTGGGTACAACAGACAGTCAACTGCTGTTGCACATTGGAAAGCACAGCCAGCAGGCCACAGGTCGCATATCACAAATAGTCACTTATTTAATAAATAAGCCACGGCAAGCTAGCGAGTCTAATCCTAACTTCAATCCTTCAATCTTCGAAAATTCGTCAAATTCTCAACACCACGATCTCCATTTTCAACATGCACCAAAACAAACCATTTCAGTCAAGTCAATCATTCACTCACCCAGACACCCACCATTATTATTTTTTTTTTTTTTTTTTAATTTATCCCTATGGACAAATTAGGCTATAGCCAATATGACCATACTGCCTCGTCTTTCGTTATTTTATTACATATCACAATTTGTCTGTGTTTATTATAATAGTTTCTAAACATAAATAACTACTTAATATGTTTAACATTTTATATACACAAATTGAATTGATATGTACATATTTACAAAACAAAGTTACAAATCAAATTTCACCTATGGTAGATTTTATAAAATTAAACAAATGACGGTATGTTGAAATATTTTGTAATAATTCTTGGGTGGAATGCGGGACCGAATCAGAGTTACCAAAAATCTCTATGAGTCCATCTATCAACACAAGGCGCTGAATGTTGAATGATGGACAGTTAAGAAATATGTGATCTAGAGTTTGATCTCCAGTGTTACAATAGTTACAAGAAGGCGAATCAACAATTTCCAAACGGAACAAATGGAAATTTAGACGACAATGGCCAAAACGAAGACGACAAATAGTTGTATAAAATTTTCTGTGGACAAAAAACTTACTTCGGGAGAACCATGGTTGAGAATCAATTTGGGCATCTAAATAAGCATACCAAGTGCCTTTATTCTGAACCTGAGTATAACGATAAGAATGCTCACCCCAAGAGTGACGCATTCGTTGTTTTAGGAGACTTACAACGTCTGTGTAAGGTAAATGGACATTGGTATCAGTATTCTCAGGGTCAGGAATGTAATTAGCCTGTTTTACAATAGTATTGGCTAAATAGTCTACTTTTTCATTGCCAACTACACCTATATGTGATGGCACCCATGCAAAATCTACTGATATATTAGATTCCGCTAATTCCACCCATAACTGTTTTATTAAATAAATTAAGTAGTTAGTGTTAGCATTCAGTTTATGGTTTTCCAAATTTTTTAAGACACTCATGCTATCACTAACCACGACCCAATCGGTGTGTCCTAGGTTACGACATTGAATATGTTTCAGAGCACTCAAAATAGCAACAGCTTCAGCTGTAAAGACACTAGCATTTTTATCGATTTTATGACCAACACCAATATTCAAAGAAGGATCAAATATGGCAAACGACACAGCGTTGTCATCTTTTGATCCATCTGTGTAAACAAATTTATGGCCTGTCCACTCAGACAACATCAAATAAACTTCTTCTTTAGTGGACAAGTCATTGTTAATAACTATATTAATTCCTGGGAATTTACTTATGAAAGATCCTTCATAGCAAGGTAAAATAAGGTCTGATTGATAAATGTTTAAATTTTTAAGATATTGTAAAATGTTTTGAAAATCTTGTAGCATAAAAAATGGCTTTGAAACAGAACCAGCACTGGACAAATTAACCAAAAGACTATTGCTAGAAAAGCTAAAAAGTTTCAGGATAAATCTTTCTTTTAAATAATTCAAACGAATACTGATTGGAGGAAGCCTGCACTCAATTTGCATAGCGTTAATAGGTGTACTTCTAAATGCTCCCGTGATTAGACGCAAACATTTATTTTGAAATACATTAATCCTATTTACAATTTTTACATCTGCAGCGTAACAAAAGAAAGCATATTCAAAATGGCTTCGAACTAGAGATTTGTACAAAGTTAGTAAAATTTTAGGGTCAGCTCCCCAATAAGAGCCAGACAAAGACTTTAATATGTTAAACGCTTTTTGAGCTTTGTTTGTGATTTTTTTAGAATAATTATTCCAAGATAAATTGTGGGAGAATAATACTCCCAAAAATTTAACCTCGGATGACACGGGCAATGGAGTATTATTATAATGAAAAAGAGGCATATTGGCGTGTTTTTTCCCAAAAACCACTACTTTTGTTTTCGACGGATTAACATTAAGATCTAAGAATGAAAAATATTTGTTGAGCTTTATTAATGCATCGTTTACAATTTCAGCTGTTTGAGCCAAGTTTGCTCCAGATGCATAAACAACTAAATCATCTGCAAACTGCAGATTTTTTACATGTGATCCTAGTATTAAATTTAAACGACGTATATACAAAATAAAAATTAAAGGAGACAAAATACCACCTTGACATACTCCGACAGAACAATTTCTTGGGCCATAAAGGTGTCTGTTATATTTCACAAATACTTCTCTGTTTGTTAAAAATGTGTTAATCCAAACAACAATTTTTTGAGGAATACCTATGATTAACAACTCTTTGCAGAGAATTTCAACGTTGACGCTATTAAAAGCACCGGTAATATCAAAAAATACAGCAACCAAATTATTATTTACCGACATCGAATTAAGAACATCAAGTTGCAGTTGACAGATACTTTCACGAGCAGAATAATTTCGACGAAAGCCAAATTGATTGGAAGGTAAAATTTTGTTTTGTTCTATAAAAAATTCTAAGCGCTGCTTAAGCAGCTGTTCAAATATTTTCCCAGCACACGATGTTAATGCAATAGGACGATAAGATTCTGGGCATAGCTTTGGTTTTAAAGGTTTTAAAATTGGTACTAAGCAATCTATTTTCCAATCCGTTGGTATAGAAATAGATTCCCAGAGTGTATTTAAAACTTTCAAAAGTGTCTTTAGACCAGAATTACTAAGTTTCTTAAAAATTATATAAGGTAAGCCGTCAAGGCCAAAGGCCGTTTCCCTTCTAGAAAAAATTGCTGACTGTAGTTCTTGCAAGGAAAAAGGAACAGAGAGGTATTCGTTGTTAGGATTTGTATATGAATTGCTAGTTAAATCAAGTCTGTTAACAACAAAATCAGGAGTATATTTTGACAAAAAATTTAAAATCCAAGAATCATCCGCATCGCCACCGTTAGTATAAGATTTATTGAATTTGCGAACGAATTTCCAAATATGAGATATAGGTGTACAACGATTGAAAGTTTCACACAAAGAAACCCAGCTCTTTTGTCTTTCTATTTTAATAGTCCGTTTCTTAACAGCTCGAAGCCGCTTAAATTCCAAATAGGTTTCTTCAGACGGGTTGTTTTTAAAATTTAAATAAGCCTCTTTGGAATTCATGACAACTTCAGAGCATTTCTCATTCCACCATGGAAGAGGAGGCCTTTGACTATTGTAATTTTTAGAAGGACAATGAGTATTATTATTGACGTTAGATTGATTAGAACGAATAGAATTTGGCAAAGATTCCTGAATCGATGACTGTAAAATTTCACAAAAACTACTATACGATTCAAGAGGTTGACTGGAATTAATTTGAAAATCGACTAAAAAATTATCAATAACCCTACTAAACACTTTCCAATCCACCAGCTTATAATTTGGGTAGATGGGCAAATGGTTAGCGTGGCAAGTTTGATGAGAATCAGGACCAATATTATTACTGTCGATAAGAACATGAATTAAAACAGGAAGATGATAACTAAAACCAAGAGGACTGTCGTGAACTGACCAATCACAATTCATTGCAAGAGACGGTGAAGCGAAAGACAAGTCTAATGCGTTTGGACGCCAGGTCAACGAACCAATAGTCGTTGATCTGCCGTCATTAAGTAAAACCAAATTATTGTCATCGATAACCTCTAAAACCTCTTTGCCACGAGTCGAGTCAGAGCCACAACCCCAATGGGTATTGTGAGCGTTAAAGTCTCCTGCAAATATAAAAGGACTTGGGATGGACTTTATTAACAAATCAAATTTACCTTTTTGAAAAACTGGACTACTGTTTGTGGGACTGTAAAAACTAACAATAGATATTCTTTTGTGATTAATAGTTAAAGTAACACATATGTTTTGTAGTGAATTATCGAAATACGTATCTATTTTAGAGTATGAAATACTATTATGAATGAGAATTGCGACACCGTTGTGATCGTTGCCGCAATCGTTTCGTTCTATATTAAAATTTTTAATTTGAAATAATTTATGAGGTTTTAACCATGTTTCTGATATTATTGCTATATGAATATTAAATGAATTAAGAAAATATATAAATACATCTTTGTTACTAAATAAACTTTGTGCATTCCATTGCATAATGTTGATAACAACCATTATGCAGATGGAGGTAACTTGTTACTTAAGGTTTTTTGTAGTGCGTCTTTTATTGACGCAAAATTTATAGGTACATCTTTGTTATTGATACATTTGGTGATTGTTTCGACGAGGAGGGTAATGAAAAAATCTGATTTCATTAAGTTTTGTACTTGGGTATCCAGGGATCTTGCTGTAAGTGAGGGAAAAGCTTTGGTATTAAATAAATCTGCGTAAGTTGCTGAGCGTGACTTGACCTTATTTTCTTCTATTTTTTGTTTTTTAATCGGGCAAGCGGAAGAGATGGCAATGTGATTGCCACCACAGTTCCTACACTTAGCGTCTTTAGGGTCCACCTGACACTGCCGGAAACTATGTCCCTCGGTACAGATGGAGCACACCTCTGCATTTTTACAAAATTTGGCAATGTGTCCGTACCTCATGCACTTTAAACATTGCTTAACGGGAGGTACGTACACCTTTATTTCGTGTCTCCATGAGTCCAGAAAGACATGTTCCGGCAATGTGGTGGACGCGAACGTTACCGCGACTGCCTGAGTAGGTAGGAACTGCGGTGGACTTGTAGGACCAGTACGAACTCTGCGCATAAAGCGCCTGACCTGAATAACTTTGCACGAGCTACCAATAAGGGAGAATATTTCTTTATTAGATAGCTCGGCAGGGACCGAGGACAAAACACCAGTAATTTCAGCCTCTTTAGCGGGAATGCTGGCACGTAAGCACAGCTGATCTAATAATTTTTGGCTCTGCAGGAATTTATTGGCATTATTTGCCATGTCAAAAGTAATGCCGACTCTATATTTATTGAATGTTTTGAGGTGTAAAACACCCGACACACCGTGCTCCCTCAAAGCCTTTGAGAGAGCCATGCGATCTCGATCATTGAAAGGGCGGTCCTCGTTGTTCGAGAGAAAAACAACGTACTCACCCTTTTTTGAGTCCTCGGGGTATCGACGTGAATACCCAGGTAACCTGAAAATATTGTACCTCTCAGATCCCTTGGGCGAGCTTTTGCTCAAGCCCTTGGGTAGCACCTCGGTTACAGTCGAGCAAGACGCTTCAGAATCAGAGCTGCCCGACGAGGACGGCCGCGGCTCCCCATCCGGCGGTGGAGGCTCCCTGCGCCTCCGTTTTTTCTTCATTTTGGCTTTTAATAAGCCAAAACAATTCGATTTATCGAATAAAAATGAAAAAAAATCTTAGAGCGCGCCTTTTTCAAATCGCAGGTTCCCGCCGAAAAAAACCCAGACACCCACCATAGGCAACATTCATTCAATACTTGTCCCACAGACTCGAAATTAAGCCCCATTCACGAAACAATCAAATCAATTGAATCGAACACAATACATCCCTAGTTACCGTAGAAAGTTATATTTAATCTGTGCTAGTTACCCTATATTTAATCTGTGCCTTCGAGTGAACCACAGAGTGAACCCTCAGTAACCGTTTACGCGTTCACTCAATAAGATCTGAGAATAAGATACATACATTCGTTCCACAGATTCGTTCTTTCGTGGCATCCAAATCAGCAGGAGGCGAATATTTTTTTATGTTTTTTCTATTCTTTTACCACATTTTACGCAATTTGGCCCTAGGGATGAACTTGAACAGTGCTTAATCAATAACCTTATAATAGTACATCATCAGATTTAAATCGTTTATTCATTAAAATGAGGTAAGTTAACTTCTTTGTGCATTGTTTACGAACAATGCGTACATGTTTTTACGAAAATATGTTTTTTAGGTAGCAGGTAAAGATGTTTAAGCAGCAGCTATCACCCCGCAGCGTGCATCCATATCAGACAACAGTAGTGCCGATTAGTGAGCAGCAATTCGCCTCCGCAGCCCAACAAAGGGCGAAGTTCCCGTGGGCGGAAAATGCACCAGTGTACCATGTCGCAGGCACGGATAGCTCTACCTCAGACAATGCTTATCACGTAAGTTTGACACATCAACATGGATTCTTAAGAGTGCTTGAAGTGATCATTTATTTATTAGGTATCCTTACCAGAACTGGACACGTGATTTTAACCATAACTTATTCATAAATTACATACTTACACCTTGAAATAAACACATCACAATGTCTGTTTCAGCTACCCCATTATAATGGCACAATAAGAGAATATGGTCCTCCATCACCAGTTTACCACACACCGTACAACACAGGCACTTGGCGAAGCTTTCAAAAAGGAGACACAGTAAAGGCACACAGAGCTGCACCATCTGAAGCATTTACATTCCCACAGTGTGTTTCAGCGTTCTCGCTACCTTTGTGTGATGAGCCTAGGAGGATAGCCAGTAGATCTCCTGTACCGACAGGTTCTTCTGTCAGCCCAGAAGTGCCAATTATAGGGGCATGCGGAGGTCATTGCCCTGGATTTGAATATGTGTGCTATTACATTTTACAGGTTGGTGATGTCAGATGATTTGGGTTAATTCAAATATAAATTCCAACTTTCACATTTTTCTCTTGTATTTTTGAGACTGAGAAAAATGGAAAGTTATGGTATACATACAGGTTACAGATTTTATTTACCTATAACCTATAGCAAGCTCCAGCTTTTCACAATACAGGATTAATGTATATCTAGGCACTGTGCTTATAACAATATTTAAGAAAAATGTATTGTGAAGAGGAAAATAAACAAATTATTTTTGATTTCAGGTTGTATTTGTGGTGGGTGTTTTGACTGGTATATCCCTATGCATAGCTGGGATTGTTCTGAGGCGTACCAATCGTAATGGAGATCTGGGTGTACTAGTGTACATAGGTAAAGCACTGCTTCTTTTATTATAACAATTCACTGTTTAGATAGACTGCTCTCTTGTCAAATGACACACAAGCTAGAGTATCCATTTTAATTATGTATTTATGTTTAATGATGATAGTTGATGATTCTTAAGGCGATACTATATGATACTAGATGATGCTGTGTAGATTGTCCAGATTGTCCAACTATACCCCGATACTAGCACCATTACATATTTTATTTTATCATTACTTTATACATATGTGCTCCATCTTAGGCCACATCTTCACTTACTTTAAGTGAGTTGGTGGCCAAACGCTTGACCATTATCAATAAAAAAAAATAAAAAAAATACAAAGGAATTATCAAAAATTCGGACAGCATGTAGACGATACCTATTACAAGCTTCTTTTTAATTTATCTGCAGTAGTTTTGTTTTGTGTTTTAGTCAGTCAGATACCTTGTTTGGAGAGCTTGCTGGCCACCAATAGGAACTAAACTCTTGAAACAAGTATCTGCCTAAATAATACTTTACAAAACTATTACAGATACAATAAAAAAATGCTTGTAATAGGTGATAATTCCTTTTTAATATAATGTTATGATAAAATATGTAGTGGCGCTAGTATCGGGGTATAACCCTTAAATGTAGAGTGCAGTAGCAACATCACTACTGTTTGCATACACAGAGATTTCCTTTGTTGTTGGCTTCCTATTACTATACATAAATGTTGATCTGTGATAGCTCCAAATAGCTGTGTGTTGCTGGCTTAGTATTTGCACCAATAAGGGATATCCACTGGGGGCGGGCAGCACCGCCCCCTGCAGAACAATTCCACCACCGAACTGCGATCCCCAACCCGCATGCCCAGCGTGGGCATTATGGGCACTACCCCCATGAGACAAAAGCCAATAAGGCGCTTATCAGGGGGAGGCCTGCGTCCAGCAGTGAACCAATACAGGCTGTTGAGGTTGAGGTGAGGAACTTCAAATAATGTTTGTTTGCAGGGTGTCTCGCGTCTTGCGTATGCGGCGTGCTATTGGGTGTACAATGCTGCGTGCGGCGCGAGATTAGACAGAGGAAGACGAGAGCCAATATGCATATACCGATGCAACCTATTCAGGTATCATGGCTATTATCAATAAACGGGTACCGGGTAAAACGGGGTGAATAGAGACTTAAGGCTGCACGAGTCGTCCGATCCAACTCATCAGTGGGCGCGGCCTAAATGTATGCCAACTCATCTGACATAATAGACATTCTCGCGCGCTTGATAAAAGGCAAAAAAAAAAGGATTTAAAAAAATGGGAAAAGACTTATAGCACAAGGGTTATTATTATCGAAAAACTATTGAGAGTATCATTTCAAAATAAATTTATTTCAACTTTTGAATAACTAAACTATGTCTGTATGGGCCTTATTTTAAAGTTTTCTTTCTCCGTATGTTAATTATTTTTGCCCAAAGTTGGGCTAAAATCGGTGTTGAAGTACGAAAGTTTAGGAGCCTGTATTTTTTAACTAATACTTTTTTTACGGTTTCGGGTGCATACAGACATAGATAATGACGAAATAAATTGATATTATCCTTAGTTTTGGATGGTCAGCGTAGTAGTTACCCTTCCACGTTTGTATGGTAAGTTGAGCGACTCGTTCAGCCTTAAGCCTAGCTGGTCTTATGAATTTATATAAGAGACTACACACACGCCGCCCGACGGTGTATGTGTAGTCTCTCATATAAATTCACGCATTACAACCCCCACGCCTTCGCCTCCGGCCCGGCCACGGTTTCTGTGTGTGGAGGCTTTTAGTGTTTCAAATCCAAACAGGTACAGTCACCGTCATAAAGCGTTGAACAGGTAAAGTCTAAAAAGTGCCCCAAAAAGCAATGGGTTCAGCGGCTTATGTTGTCTTGCAGATGTAGGAATGGTGTGGTTTAGCATTTTGAACTGCACACACAAGCGTATTTTGTCGTTCGTCGTTCACGTGGGGTTTTGGACCCTTGATCTGTCAACAGGCAAATGCTCCAAGCTGAAGACAGGGCGCTATGGCGCTCATTAGGGAAGGCCATGTTCAGTAGAGGACTAATGTAGGTTGATGATGATGATTGTTCAACGCTTTTTGGTGGTGAATGTACAGTACCATCTCTATGTAACCGCTAAATACTCAAAGGTCCGTGACTCAAAGGCACCTCAGTTTTAAGCACGTCCCAAGTGACAAATTTTCGAGTTTTTCATTGAAAACTGTCAAAAAAACACGACTTGAGACGAGTTTAAACAGAGTTGAGTTGATTCCGATTATGTGTTGTGTTGTCTGTGCTGTTTCAGATTTAACAAAACTGGTTATTCAAAATTATTTAATGAAAATAGGACTCTCCCTCATCTACCGGCCAATATTTTCCCATATTAACTGTACTTAAGTTTATGACACTCGTTACATGGACACTGGCAGAATTGTTGCTAACTAGCAAGCACAGAATCAAAAATATCACTTTATTTCCGTGTCAGTTAGTTTTATGATTTGACCTTTTCTAAGTGTACATTTATTGTATTTATGGAAATAAAGAGTTGTTGATTTGATTTGATTTGACAGCAAGCCATAAACAAAAAGAGGGAGTGTATTTGGGGGTAGACAGCGCCATGAGCAGTGGCGGTTATTGCATACTGTCATTTATTTTCAGGAAGCACCAGCCCCTGCTTGCCAATCATTAACGTCCACGTTACCTCATACTCAAGTGTATAGGTCAGTATTATCTTACTTACTCTAGCTAGTGATTTATACATTCATTGATCCTTTATTATTATTTTTTTGACGACCTCAGTGGCGCAGCGGGCGAGAGTCCGCCTGCGACGCAAGCGGTTGCGGGTTCGATTCCCGCCTCGGAACATATTTGTGTACGATCTGCAGAAATTTGTTTCGTTGGTCTGGGTGTTTTCTATGTATTATAAAAAATATCTATCTTTATAGTGTTATTGTATTAAATATCAGTTATCTAGTATCCATAACACAAGCCTTGAATAGCTTACTTTGGGGCTAGATGGTGCTGTGTGGATTGTCCAGCATTATTATTATTATTGCTCAAATTTTTGATCTAATGGCGGCAGTACACACTCGGCGAGACTCCCCGAGGCGAGTAAAGTAAAGTAAAAGTTTATATTCAAAGTAAAATGGCACTGTTTAAAGATATGGGTTACATAGTTATGAAAGTTTTTGTATTTTATAACATGGTTCATAGATGTTGATACCCGTGGTCGAGTGACTTTCCTCCAGCCTACCTTTATGCACACAGTCGTTGACGAAGGCATTTTGACGTGGTTTTGACAGAGAAATCATACGGGGGGCAAGGGACGGGACGGGGAGGGACGCTCCCGAGTAGAATACATCACCGCCTTAGTTACTCGGGAGCGTCCCCCTCCCCGATCCGTTCCTTGGGCCCCGCACTATTGCCCTGTCAAAACGCCTTCGTCGAACGACTGTATGCATATAGGTAGGCTGTGGTACAAGTTAATACTGGGAGTGTGTGTATGGTGCGCTCGCCTCGGCCAATCCGGGTCTCGGGGTAGGCTCTCGTTATGTCTCGGCCGCTTATGGGAATTCTAGCCCCAGTCAAAGGGTCGGTGGCCCTCGCAAGGCAAACGTGTGTACATGGTGCTTGGAAAGAACTAGCGCCCGAAACCATTACGGATGTAAGCGGGTTTACTACGAACCTTATTTGTGTTGGAAGAACACTAATGTTTCATCCCCCGCGGCTCGTGTGTAACGAGCTCTCCTGAGTGAGCGCAGACGCGGCGGAAAGCGCGCGACTCGAATCGCACTCACTCTGAAAAAGTCCCTCGTTGATGAAACGTTGGTGTTCTTCCAACAGAAATAAGGTTGTAGTTAATGCTTACCGCTTTGCCGCTTACATCCATAATGAATTCGTTAAACTACAAGATTTATAGAAAAACTAGTTTATGCCCGCGGCTTCGCTCGCGTGAAACCTTTATTGGTGATTTATATCCCATGGAAACTGATTTATGGGATAAAAAGTAGCCTATGTTTGATTCCAGGATTAGAATTACTATGAACTTGTATGCAAAATTTTAGCCTGATCCGTTCAGTAGTTTTGTGTTGAAGAGGTAACAAACATCAATCCAAACTTTCGCATTTATAATATTAGTTATTAGTGCGACGTCATGAGAGACGTTTGACAAGACATATCGGCGACTGTGTACCGCAACCATAAATCTTCGAAGCTTCATTATGAATGTGAGGGTTAACTACGAACCTTGTTCGTGTTGGAAGAACACCAAAGTTTCATATCTTAACGAGGACAATCTTCGAACTTCGAATCTTTGTTAATATAATCAACCTTTTTATCTACGAAGCTTCATTATGAATGAAAAAGCGTTTACTACGAACCTTGTTTGTGTTCTAAGAACACCAACGTTTCATCTCTTAACGAGGGCAATCTTCGAACTTCGAAGCTTTGTTAATAATGAACGTTTTTTCCAGGCCTACAGTTAACATGGATGAAGATATAACCGGAGTTCCTTGGTGGCGCCGCGCCAATATAGACTGACTAGCTTTAAGTTTACTCATTTACTAAGTAACTTGTATTTAATCTGATAATTATACATGGCGATCAAATTTGTTATTTTTGTAATAAACTGCGTAATTAAAGTTTGTTGTTTCTACGAATTAAAATTATAACCCAATAATTTAAGACATCGACGGGACTTGAACCCGCAACGTTCCACACTAACTGTCTTGTTTCTGTCTTCTAGGACTAGAGCAAATAAAAGAACATTACTCAATAGGTACTTATTTATAATTAAGACATATCCAGATATTGAATTTAATAGAATTTCTAGAATACAAGAATAAATTACAAATTGAATGATATTGATAATATAATACAGAGATAGTTTCTTAGTTATGAACTGATTCATAATTTTCATAGAAAAGATCGAATTAAGACTAAAAATGGTATACTAATTCACATGTGTTCCACTCACATAAATTACAGGACAATTTTTCAGAGAATCTTCCAGTAAAATAACCGGTAAATAATTTATTAGCATTATAGTAAGTAGGTATTCTAGTCTCTTAAAGATCAACTTTCTAGGTTTCTAGCAGGTAGCGTGAACCAAATAATTATGTGCAGCTAAGAAATCCAAAATGCTTCAAGAAAATGCATTAATGTGGACTTTCAAACTTATGTTCAATCACATTATTACATAAAAAAAATACTTCACAAAAACCAATAATAAAACTTTACCATAAAAAAGGTAGAGTAGAAATCAGTACCAGAAATTTATAAAAATACTAGCGGAGAAAATTAATAAATGAAAATAATTATGAAAATTAAAATAGTAACCCATTTCGATTAGTATTGTCCCTATTTACCACTAACATACTTGTGATAGTTGGTAATAGTGGCGCAATGGGCGAACACGCAGAAAGTTGCGAGTTCGATTCCCATCGCTGGAATCCAAACAAACTGTTTGCAAGTATTATAATTTGTTCCTAATCTCTGTTTTCTATGACATTAAAAAATGAAATTTACAAGAAGTAAGTAGGCAATTATAACAATCATCCGGTTCTAGTTCCCATTAAACATAAATTTTAATAAAATAAATTTAATAAACTCTAAGCTGTGACATTTTAAGTAAAGAAATCAAAAGGAAAATAAATCATAAGAATAATATTTTATAAGATGAAATAATTATTTAAACTTATAGCTATACTTTCACTCATTGTGATGTAAGGATTTTTAATGAGCTTTTTGAGAGAGCTTTAGAAATAAATATCGCTTAAGAATAAAGGGTCAATTCACACGTATGACAACCACATCACATCGCAGCGACAGAAAGTGGTTAAGCAGTGGTTACGTGTGCTGCAGCTTTTTGCTGTTGCGTTGTCGTAACTACAAAATATCGATGTGGTTGCGTTGACGCTAGTAGTTGCGATGTGTCCGGCTAGTGCGCGTTGTGGCTGGTAGTTGCGATGTGGCCGGTAGCGACCACACGGTTGAATTAGACGGCAAAATGGGGTCCGTGTGAAATAAACTATTCATTTTCTTACAAATTAGCACCCGATCACGTGTTTTCGTGTAGTTGTGGTACGTGTGAATTGTCACTTATGCAAACTAAATGCTAAGCAATCCGTCCAAACGGGCCACCCTAATTCGATAAATTGGACAGAAATTAACTGTTCCGTTCCCAAATGTTCCCAAATATTAGAAATATAACTGATGCTCATGAAATCAACTCTAGTTTTGGACATATTTTGCTTAAATCTAGTCTGTAAGGTAAGGACGGCATCAAACAATACTAGTACTTGGGATAATAAATGTTTTGAGGGTTTTCAAGGGAACGTTACAAAAATTAACAGCGCGGCGGATGCCCTCAGAATTCTAGCTGTTTTATTATCTACAACCCCTGAATAGATTCCTTTTTCAAAATAATAAGACAAAAAGCATCGATCTAAGTAAAAAAGGGGAGATGAGGTACTAGTTTCTCGAAAGTGGAAAGCACAAAGAAGGTGCAATTAGGTCCACCCACCTGGGTCATTGTCGGACCGGCTTTGTGTTACGCGTGCTTGCTACGACACCTAATTAGTGTAATTTATTGACTAAAAGACTACAGCAATGTCGTCTTTGTTCAATAAAATTATTGCACAAGATTGGAAATGTAACTGTTAGCGAGTGTGGTTGTAACACAGGCCAGTTGTTGAGTAAGCGCTGGGAGAACGTACCACATCTACAGATTTTACTTAGATCTATGGCAAAAATGCATTATTTTTGCGCCGTTTAAAAAAAAACCATATAAGGCGGATAGATAGAAAATTAAGAATATTCAATAAATGTCAGTATCCAATATAATCTGCCATTTATACTTAGAACTAATGCGTATTTTCATCGTAAACAAAATTTCTAATACTTAAGTAAGTACCAATAGTTGATTAACCTTAATCCTATTTTTTTTTAAACTACACATTCTTATTACAACAATCTGGACGATAATTTGGCCACTTGTCTTTAACTTACTAATTAAGACAAATCCAAGCTTCATACATTATTGCAAAATAGAATGTGTTACACACCATACACTACTTATTATACAATTGGATAAATACATTGTTACACAAGATAATAAATAATTTAAGAGTTATTTGAACACTTTCATCAGTTCTACAGGGTGCTATTGCGACTGACATAAATTTTTGGAGAGCTGGGGGATCATGGGCTACATTTCCTGGGTAGACTCAATATTATAAGTTTCACGGTGGCTGAGATAATATGATTTCTTTAAGTTTTTTGAAAATCTACCAAAATTTCGCTTTTGAATAGCCATATCTTGTTATTTGTGGTTGTAATGCCAGAAAATAACATGTGCTGTTTTTTTCAATGTATAGGTACTTCAAAGGATACATTGACATCGTGTCAAGCTTTATTCACAAAGAAAATTACAATCAAATTATAGAAATAAATTAGAACTAGTATTTACAATTGAGCTAACTGCAAACTGTTGCAAACAGTGTACAGGTAGGTCAACTGATCCATACTTTGTGTTAAGTAATAATTATTATTGAGATGAGATATAAAATCATATCTCAGCAACCGTGATACTTAGGAGTTAGGACATTAAGTTAAGTTTAAGTTTACCGGGGAAATGTAGCCCATGACCCCCCCCATCTCCCTAAAAAATTATGTCGGTCGCAATACCAAACACTCTGTATAAATGAGAATCTAACCAATGAATTTTTTATATCATATTATTATAAATCTAATGAAAATCGGAGAAACATAAGCAAACCTAATGAGAACATCTTGCAACAAATTAAATATCACACGAGTAAGCACACGTCATACAAAATACCTAATTCGTTCAATACCCAATCATACAATTATTTGTACCACAAAATGCAATCTTACGCTATCGACATACAGACGAAGTGGTATTACAGATCGGAGGATTACATTGCAAGCCTTATTATAGTGAAAATGTCATAAAAATAAACTCTATGTTACCTATTTTAGGGTATAGAATACCAGGAGAATCGGTAATACCACTTCGTCGGGGCAGGGCTAGCTTAATGAAGTATGAATTCGATAGATATTACGCAACTGAAGGCCTGCCGTCCAGCATTTTGTCGCTCTCTTCCGCACTGCTCAGGCTGAAAAAGAGAAAGAGTTTTAACAGATTAGAGTATACTCAATACTCAATATATTTAAGTTGTTAAGTAATTAATTATAAGTGAGTATCACAATTTGAACCCTGTTGGGCGTAACAACAAGTGGAAGGCAGACCGAGGTTGTTTTTGATAAAATATAAGTAGGTACTAAGGTGAGTAGTACCTACTTGTCTAGTATAAGTTTCTGTCCGCGGCTTCTCACGCGTTGTTTCTATGGAAACGTATTCTATCCAATGGGAATTGATTTATGGGATAAAAAGTAGCCTGTTTAATTATAGGATTGGAATTATTCTGTGTGTAAATGCAATTTCAGACAGATCCGTTCAGTTTGGGCAATTTCTGCCCGATCCGTTCAGTAGTTTTGGCGTGAAGAGAAAACAAACATCCATACATCTAAGCATCCAAACTTTCATTTATAATATTAGTTTGATAAGAATTGGCATAAAGATTCCTTGTACCTATAAATCTCCAAATTTTTGAGCAAAATAGATTAGCATAGACCTAATAGGGGCCCACTACTTTGGGACTACAAACTAAAATCAAGATACAATGTTTGTCATCATGACGCCCATACTTAACCTAGAAATCAGTTTTTTGAGTATTTGCACTACTAGTCGATTTGAGCTTTCCTACAATACATAATCTACTGTTCGCCTGTAACACAGCTACATTGTCTTAGCTACCACAGGAGACAGTGATCTAACTCAATTGTGTCACACATTTCTGAAATAAACGATTTTTTTTGTATTTTGTATAATGCTGACAATTATTTTTGAAACTCAACTCGTTGCTACCAAGAAAATTTTGGATTTTTGTGTAGCTTAAAGCCACCACACAGCTGCGATTATGAAGTGAGTTTTGTCCCCCCCTCCCCCCGCGCAAAACGCAAGACGCAGCTTCAAAATCGAAGCAGTGTGGTGGAGGATTTAGTAGTTTACCATGATGGTTGGACGACATCGTCGGGGTGGTCGAGAGACTGGTTGAGGCTCGTACAGCTACAGAGTTAGCTGGCGTGTAAAAGAAAAGGTCTATAGGTACCCATCAGTGGGTGTCAGTGAGCTGATAATGATGAAGTTGTTTACAAACATTGTACCTTAAGAACGGCTGAGTAAGTACAAGTTGAGCCTACATCTAGCTTAAAACTAATCACTAGATGCGCTGGTTGCTTCCAAAGCCTAGCCACTTTTCTAGCTAATTCTAAACCAACTAACACAGTAAAACGACATTCAAAAGAATTTGTCACGCACGTACGTTTGTTAACAAGATACCGATCTATGTAAATGAAGAATGTATACGCGAGTGGGCATGGTCACGACACGTGCTAGGAACACGGTAAACAAAAGACAATGCGTAATATCACACCTTGAACCGGCCTGACGTTAACACGTGCTGGTAGGTTAGCAAGTATTCTATGAAACTGTCTGGCTTGCTTGCAATTTCTTCCTGTAAAGTGTATATCAAAATTAATACGTACCTTTTTACTGTAAAAACTTTCGTAGTTTGACGAATTCATTGTGAATGTAAGCGGGTTAACTACGAATCGTTAGAGAAGACGAAGAGAAGAGTTTGTGTTGGAAGAAGACCCACGTTTCATCCCTTAACGAGGGAATTCATCAGGGTGAGTGCACAGAGTATACCTACAATACCCTGATGAAATCCCTCGTTAAGGGATGAAACGTTGGTGTTCTTCCAACACAAACTAGGTTCGTAGTTAACCCGCTTACATTCATAATGTATTACGTACCTTATAAAAATTTGTTATTTGCAACCACAAGTTTAGATAGACAAGACGCTATGGCGCTCATTAGGGGAGGCCTATGTCTGGCAGTGGACTAACAATGGCTTATTGTAAATTTTTTATTGGAAATTGGTTTGTTTTTTTACTTTTTTTTATTGATGAATTGAATCCAGTTTATGTGAAATTTGTATTATTTTAATTAGTCTGTGTAAGTGGTTCTCAATGACCGATATATTTAAGTAAATAAATAAATTATGGTGATGAACCGCAAGTTTATTAGTAAAATGATGTTTGAAACATCACTAAACAGATTGAATGAAAACTTTAAAAATACCACTCGGTTCTTCACTTTTTTACAATTATGTAGTTATGAATCAATAAAGGAGCAGACGAATATTTTGATACCTCATTTATCAAAATTGCTATAGTCGTTTGATGCTTGAAGTTAATAACGAGCGTCCGCCAACCAGATAGCAACTCGAAAAATGTATTAAATCTCAAATAGATTCTTAGGTATCCCATCCGTAGATCTAATTCTGACCATTTAGCGTTAACTTCACCCATTTGTTTGATATAATTGCTATCTCTTGCTATTCTATACCTGTGCTATTCTATTCCATTGCTCACCTCATCGATGGGACGGTGTACCGAACGTCGCACAACTTACAATGAGTATCGTGTGTCTCACTGCTGGCCATAGGCCTTTCTATGGCCCTTATATGCATCTTAATCCTGAGCCAGCTATCAATGATATCCATTTCATCATGCCATCGGTTCCACTGGCACTGAACCTACCTTGTGGTTCCGCTAGGTTGGTTTGGTTATTGTGCGTGGCCCATAGTGTTTCATGTTTTTTTTTATAATCCTCAGACCTTCGTTTGACCACAATCTCACTTTGGAAAGAGTCGATGTGGCCGACGATAATATATCATGAAGGTTTATAGAAGACCTGCATGCAAGCGTGTGGCAAATCAAGGCCCTGCACCATTTGAGTTTAAAGTCTATTTCTATAGATGTGTAACTCACCATTCCTTGTTGTCCATGAGATTGCGCATCTCATCATCAGGCGCGGGGGGTGCATCGCGCACGGGTGCGTACTGAGCGGCCACCAGGGGGTCTGTCGAGGGGTTCAGAGCTGTGAGCGCTGCGGCTCCGCTTGAGGGCGCTTCCTTGCCGCCGTTGATGCGAGACCATGCCCAGCCGCCTACGCCTGGAAGGTAAAGAAGGTGTGAAGGTGTCTTCGCAACTATTATTTTAACACTATCATGGCCCATGTGTACAGGTCTTCCGTCTCGAGGAGTACCCCTGCGTTGCGGGTTACACCGCAGAGATTGGGCAGTGTATCCGTTAAACTATAATTGCTTCTACAAGTCTAAATATTGTTAGTAAACAAAGGGGTTACAAAAGGTAACAAATATTGCTGGATATCTTGGATTGATTGGAAACTAGCGTCTACCCGCGGTTTCCCTCACGTGGTGACTGGATAAAAGTAGTTTATAGATATCATTCCCCGGGATCTGTGTCCATATTGGTATTTACTATCGTCAGTATTGGTATTTTAACCCGGAAAAGGTAACAGACAGACTGAACTTTTCGATAAGCATCTCTCACTTAAAGTGGAAATGTTTCCTTCGCATTAACTCTGAACTTATCCAAATTTTAACTCAGATAAAATGCTCTGAAACTCGCTCTGAAACCGATATTAAGAAGAACATTACCTTGTTGGAAAGTGTTCTACATTTTATACTTTCACCACAATTTGGAGTCAACAACGAAAATTACTAAGCAGGATTCAAAAGCTGTTGCGTGTCGCGACAAATATAGCGATGCAAGATTCTTCTCTCATACAAGTGTCATGAACTTGGATGAGTAGGAAACCGGTAGAGTGAGACACGTATAAGGTAACACCAAGCTCCTTGGGATCTCACAGGTTTGAGTGCGATTTATACTCTGATGAATCATAATCTTTAGAATTTTAAAGGAACCCGGAAGACGCAACTAAATGATCATTAAGTTATTTCACATTAACCTACTTGATATTATGTCATTATCATTAGATAGTAGTCGTTAGAGTAGATCGAGCGTATATTTTCATTCAATACTTAACCGATGTGTCATTCATAATATAACATTGCATTATATACTTTTCGTCTTTAAGGCTGAACGAGTCGCTCATCTCTCCATACAAACGTGGAAGGGTAACTATAACGCTGTTTGATGTTGACCATCCAAAACTAAGGATAATATCAATTTATTTCGTCATTATCTATGGCTGTATGCACCAGAAACCGTAAAAAAAGAATTAATTAAAAATACAAGCTTCTAAACTTTCGTATTTTAACACCGATTTTAGCCCAACTTGGGCGAAAGTAAATAACATACGGAGAAAGAAAACTCTAAAATAAAACCCGTACAGACATAGCTTAGTTATTCAAAAGTGAAATGAATTTATTTTGAAAATTATACTCTCTATAGTTTTTCTATAATAAACCCTTGTGCAAGTCTTTTCCCATATTTTTTGTGCGACCCGTTTGACGAATTTATTTATTTGCCTTTCATCAAGCGCGCGAGAATGTCTATTATGTCAGATGAGATGGCATACATTTAGGCCGCGCCCACTGATGAGTTGGATCGGACGACTCGTGCAGCCTTTATGATAATGAATGTTAGTAGAGGGGCGAGTCTATTTGACGTAACGAGTTGTGATCGTGAGCAGGGCTTGATACCGGTACCAAAAATACCGGTACTTTTACGGTAGTAACGGTACTTTCATTTCGTTAAATTCGAGTATCGTTACTTTTGAAGTACCGGTACTTTGCCTAAAAGTACCGGTATTCTAAGCGGTTCTCGCGACGTTGCCAGCTCTCCGGTCATAGCGTAGGTACCGACCGGGGGGCGGGCGCGCGTGCTTGCCAACTTGTGCATATTTCGCGCTCGGACAGAACATTTATTTATACTGAAGTCGATTATTGTATTGCGTATCGATTCGTACGCAACGCGACGCGACGTAGCGCCAAGTTCCTGTTACAAAAATAACTAGTAGGTAGTTAAGTAAATGTGGGCAAGGCACAGTGTTTAGTGGGACCTAAAAAAAATTCCCTATGCTGTTTACAGCATTAATCGATTAACGAATGCATTTTAAATGCAAGAGTTGAACACCCACATCTTTAAATCAAATACTTTTTTTAATAAAAATTAATGAACTTTAGGTTACCTTGACCAAGAAAAAAGTTAAAAAAAATCTGTAAAAGTAACTGGTCAACATATTTTTTTTTTATAAATATAATCTGATAAAAAAATCTAAGGCGCATTTCTTCAGTTTTTATTTTCGGATTATCACCTCTGGATACCGAGTAATTAATATTTTTCAGATTTTCGTTTTTATTTTTTTTCTCCATAAAAACTTATAAGTGCGGTTTGTGACTAGCACAGAAAGATTGCTCTTAACAAGGCCTATCCGTCGTAAAAATGCCAATTTGCACTTCCTCACAAAAATATGCAATTTCATTCTAAGGTCAAATTTTACAAAATAAGGTTGCCACTAAAAGGTCAAATGTTTGTTGTGAGTTATTACTCACTCTTGTTGCTTATAAACAACAAGCATGTTTTTATATCGCACACCCGTTACTATAGGGCGACTGGTAATTTGCGAACACCCCGCAAGCTGGAGATAAGGTGAATGATGTACCTGTTATAGAAACATGGTAGGTAAAAATTGTTTTTGGGAAAAAAATTATTACAATTTAATAAATTGGCACTTTCACGTAATCTAGGTCGAATAAATAATAATTTTGGTACCACTTCCCAAACAAAGCTTAAAATTTTAGGCAATCATTTACAGCAGCATTATTCAGGATTACATAATTAAAAAAATAATTTAAAAAAGTTAAAAGTTGTAGGAATGGGAGTAAAAACACTATCACAGGGTGTAGATTTTACCGAAATTTAATAAATACCTATAATTAAAAAAAAAAAAAAAACTTAGTTTTTTTTTTTTTCACTATTTCGACTCGGCCTGTCACACGCTCCCGGCTTGACGTCGACTTCTGGGACACCCTGTATAACGGGGTCAAGGGTCATTTTTATAATAACTCATATTTAGAAAGTAGGCACTCGCTAAGAACGGATTATGGAAATTCGTATTCTAAGGTAGTTAAAATGGGGTCGTAATCGAATAAGTAATTTTTTATACAAGCATTCGTAGAAGGATGAAATGGGATTTATAGGTTTTCTCATAATAACTTTAAAATTGTAAAGGATTGGTTGTTAAACTTTATTTATTTATATATAGCTCAGCTTTAAGCTCCAGCATGTCACCATACTGTAGCGCTGGTATTCTGCTAAGAGCTACATTTAGGTCACTTGTAACTTTGACGTTGATAGCTTACATGGAAACCAACATTACTTGGGGTATTACTAAAGTCCACGCAAATGAAATAATAATTGCGGCAGGTCAGCTAGTGTCTCAATAAGATAAATTATTGAAATTTAGGGAATAATTTATTTCAAAACTGAATACAATGAAAGGTCATGTTGAGTGACAACCCTAACACTATATTTTGAAAATCTATTTTTCCAAAGACCGCGGAAGTGCAACTTGGCATTTTTACCACTGATAGGCCTTGTTAAGAGCAGTCTTTCTGTGCTAGTCACAAACCGCTCTTTTGAGTTTTTAGGGAGAAAAAAATAAAAACGAAAATCTGGAAAATATTAATTACTCGGTATCCAGAGGTGATAATCCAAAAATAAAAACTGCAAAAATGCGCCTAAGAATCCTTTGTCAGATTACATTTATTTAAATAAAATATCTTGTCCAGTTACTTTGACAGAATTTTTAAAATAATTTTCTAGGTCAAGGTCACCTAAAGTTCAGTAATTTTTATTAAAAAAAAGTATTTGATACAGAGATGTGGGTGTTCAACTCTTGCATTTAAAATGCATTCGTTAATCGATTAATGCTGTAAAAGCATAGGGAATTTTTTTAGGTCTCATGAAACACTGTTCAAGAGCATGAGCGGGCGGTGGGGTGAAGAGGAACGAATCGCTCAACGTCATTCGCTCGGACAAGCGCCTTATAGAGAATTTCGACAGTGACCAATGTTGAAACTCGCGTGCATGCGGGCGGAAGCTATTACATTACCAAACTGAAACAACGAACAAAAACAAAAACCGCTGTGCAGTCAGCCGGCTCGGCTGTGTCTTTTCTAATCAGTTTTCTCTCTCGCTTGCACAAAATAAAATTGTTCAAAAGTACCGGTACTTTTCGTGCATAATATCGGTAATTTTACCGATACTTATAGAAAATACCGATACTTTAGTACCGGTACCAATGAAAGTACCGGTACCACACTAAGTCCATTTATACCGGTTCTCAAAAAGTACCGGTATAATTTGTATCGATACCAAAGAAGTACCGGTATCACGTCAAGGTCAGTCGAACCGGTATTTAGAAATACCGGTATTCCAAGCCCTGATCGTGAGTGACTTCTTGTATGGGATTTGCGTAGTTCTCTGTCCGCATGATAGAGGCGCTGTACGAAGTTGTATGGCAAAAGGAGACGTCACGATCTCGTCTCGTTTATAACGTCAAACAGACTCACCCCTCAGTATGCAAATTAATCTTCTCAAGATCTTTTAATTTAAAGTTTGTTTGATGCTATAAGTTGACTAAGGTATAGCTAAAGATTTATCTGATATCACAAATATTTTATTAGCTCTGAGAATTGCAAGGTAAATAAAAAATATTTAACATATCAATGTTATCGGTCCGGGTAATCTAACTGACCTTCAGTTCAGGCAGCGGGCAGCCTTCAGAATACTATTACGGTGGCAAATGGGAATGGACTTGGTTAGGGTGGGACATACCACCCAAGAGCACCCATGGCCATACTCAACATAAAGTAGGTTAGATACAATAATAATTACAAAGAACCTATACACCACAGTTGGTAAAAGGCTTACCCGGGCCACTCCACTCATCTCGCGTACCCACTCTCAGAGTATAATGAATAAATAATGCTGGACAATCCACACAGCACCATCTAGGCCTAAAGTAGGCTACTCAAAGCTTGAAATGAAATTAAATGATATTTGCTTTTGTTAATTCATATAAATACTAGCTTCAGCTCGCGCGGCTTCGCACGCGGTCTTTTAGGATAAAAAATAGCCTTTATTTTAATCCAGGTCTACATCTATCAGCGGAAGAATTCGCAAGTGTACCCGCAGGCTCGGTAAACAGGTGCAAAAGGAAGGAAAACATAGTGGTGGGTTTAGCTGGAAGGAGTCCAGCATAACCGTTCTTTCGCTCCTTACGAAAGAATGTTTTCCAAGAGGATTACGTCCTTTAAAAAATAGGTGTACATCTATACAAAATTTCAGCCGTAGTTTCGACGTGAGGAAGTAAGAAACATCTAAACTTCTCGCATTTATAACATAATTGTGATCAGAATCTTATGGGTGCGCCGCCGTCGGAATATTACTTAATGCAAAAGGATATACAGGTTGTTTGGTATAGCGACCGACATATTTTTTTGGAAACTTGAGGGGGTCATGGGCTACATTTCTCCGGTAGACTTAATGTCCTAAGTATCTCGGTTAAAGAGATATGATTTTTTAAAGATTTTTTGGAAATCATCCAAAATTTCGCCTTTAAATCGCCATATCTTTTTTGTTTGTAGTTGTAATGCCACAAAGTAACTTGTGTTACGTTCTTCAGTGTATACTTATTCTAAGTAAAGTATTACTCGACACAATTCACTTTTTAAAAAAAGTTAAGAGCATTCAATGTCTAAGCTATTAATCGCGACAACAACAAATTCATTTAAAGGAATCATCTTGAATTTAGCTTATCATACTGATTTTAGCTTTCCTTTAGAAAGATTTCCATTTATTTCCCTTTCCAACGATATCCTACATGACCTAAGAAATTATTTATTATTTATTACGACGACCTCTGTGGCGCGGCGGGCGAAGGTCCGCCTGCGACGCAGGAGGTTGCGGGTTCGATTCCCGCCTCGGGACAAATGTTTGTAAGATCTACAGATATTTGTTCAGGGTGTTCTGGATGTTTTTCTATGTATAATAAAAAATATCTATCTATGTAGTGTATTGTATTAAGTATATCAGTTATCTAGTACCCATAACACAAGCTCTGCTTAGCTTGGGGCTAGATAATGCTGTGTGAATTGTCCAACACTATTTATTATTATTTAATATTAAGTGGTCAAACTAAGAGATACATGTCTGCTAGGGCCATGATTAAGCAGACACTTTTTTAATGTTTTGTTCTTCTATTTTATGATTATAATTTGTATATATCTTCGTATATATTTTAATCATGTCGATCGAAATACCAAGCACCCTGTATAGTATGCCTATTCGTTAACGTAATTGGAACGAAGCTGGTTCAGAAAGGGCTGATGTCGGCGAAGCTATTTGTCGGATGGATTCGCTGATTACGTTCAATCCAACCCCGCACGATTTATGAACCTTTACGACCAAGCTCCTACGAGATGTTATATTTTTAGAAGCGTTATGACTCAGGGTGTGAATTCTTCAAATATTCCCGTTGTTATTGTGCTTTTATCTTGAACTGTTATTGTTACAATGAATTTAATTTGTTTGTTTCTCAGTTGTTATGTACGCAGCCGCGAGAGTAAACATTATAATTATAACTCAACTAGTTTCTGCACGGGGTTTCGCACGTGTTATTTCTATGGAAACGTTCAAAGGTTGTTTCTATCCCATAGGAACTGATTTATAGGATAAAAAGCCTGTGTTTTGTTCCAGGTCTAGACCTTTTTCTTTGTAAAAATTCAGCCCAATCTGTTAAGGGTCCGGCGACGGTTGAATTTCTCATACAAACGTAGTACCAAAATGATTTGTAATTACATACATAGTACAAAACATTACAAAACCGATACACCTGGCCCAGATTAGCACAGGACCAAGGCGAATAGCATAAACATAGAGAGGCCTATGCCCAGCAGTGGGTCGACAAGGGCTGATGATGGTTACATAATGTACATTAGTTAACCCAAAGCTTGTGTTATGGGAACACAAGCTCTGCTTAGCTTGGGGCTAGATGATCCTGTTTAAATTGTCCAGCATAATTTAGTTAGTTGGCGGAAGGCACTTCCTCTCATACTACTGACCTGCAAACAGCAATCCAACGCAGAGTAGGACTCCACCAGCGATGAGTGTGCCGGTCCCCGTCTCCGCGCCTTCAGGTGTCGGCACCGGTGTGTTCGAATACTCCACGCCGCCAGCTATCAGGAGCGCCAGACCTGGAAAATACTTCTTATTAAAGCTATGCTTATCTAAGATGTCCAGTTATGGGAAGTTCTTGTAATGGGTTTCAGTAAATAATTAACTTTTCCCCCATAGAGATAGGCCTATCGTTTCCCGCCACAATATTCAAATTAAACAAGTATATGCATGACTATCTGTCAAAATTGACCAACAGCCAATGAGAACATTCGTCCAATTAGGAATTGGCCAATCAGGTGTCTTCCCGCCACGTCAGAGAGGGGCGCGAGCGAGCTCGTGGCGCCGCCATTTTAATTCTCCATTGCGTCGAATATCACCAGGCAGGATTAAAAGTTATAGCTTTGAAAAAGGTAAGTAAATTAATATGCGTTTTATTTTATGTAAAACGCTTCTATTAATTGTACTGTAGCTTTTTCAAAGCTATACTAATGAGAATTAAAAAGACCATAACTATGGTCTTCGAACATAAAGGTGGGACTGCTCAAAAATTGCTCAGAACTCCCCTCTCCGATTTTCCCCTTTCCGATTGAGGTGATGTAAACATGTAGGTACGCACACAGAGGCAGTATTACGCTTACATTCGCAACAAAAATTGTGTTCCTACGCGAACTTTCTTAACACGGCAGAATGTTCCTTTAGGGTGTAGGGATGCAGTGGTGTTAACTGGAAGATGTCTAACTGTAATATTTTACCACGTTTGGTTTTAAATGATGATTACTACGTTGATATTATGAGGATACTGACAGAGTTTCACAGAATCACTGTGCGTTAAGTGTGCGTGACGTTGGTTCGTATAGAAATTGGTGACCCCTTAGGTGGAAATGGAAACCATACTCAATGAAACGGAATCCCTAGCAGTGAATTCATTCAACACAATCCCATACGATGTCGTTCGAGAACACAACCGTTATTTTTACCGATCTTAAACTAGGAGCATGTGGAACTGTAGAAGGGCTCTTACGCGAACACCCTTATTTACAACAAGGTGCAAACTGCAGGCTTAAGTGCCTCTCGAAAGTTTACTGTTACGCGATGGTCAAGTATGATAATTCCGGGCCTTGTGAGTACGGCACAGACTCTACGGTACAGATGGTGTGATATAACCCTATATGGCTTATGGTAAAATATGGCGTGTCAGAGTCGCTTCGTAATGTATCTATACAGGGTGGTTTTTAAAATTAAGGGATTCGAAGTCGGTTTATAGTTTTTTCATAACAAATAATTATACAGGGTGGTTTTTTGAGAAGGGCGGTGATGGCCATATCCGAAACCACGAGAGTTAGAGAAAAGTCGTGAAAGGAGTCATGCCCTCGATTTATAAGAAAACAATAACTGCATATTTAGTTTTTTTTTATCTTTTACTTTTGAAGAACATTCTCTATACAATACTTAGCGAAATAATTTTACAAAATCGGTCAATAAAATTAACGAATAAATCGAAGAACATACATTAAAAAAACATACATACATACAGCCGAATATAGATCTCCTCCTTCTTTCGAAGTCGGTTCAAAATATGGCAGAAACAGACTACGAAAAGGTGGTTTCGTAGACCACAGGAAGTAATAATGATGACAGGTTTTGACGAGACGAAGATAATTTGATTTTAGCGTCACAGTTTATTTTAGAAGCCAATCATCACACTAATAATTATACATATACATAATGCGAAAGTTTGTAAGTATTTAATACTAGTTCTGCCCGCGGCGTTTAAAGGTTAATTCTTGTCTATCTAATGGGAACAGATTTATCTATACTAATATTATAAAGAGGAAAGATTTGATTGTTTGTTTGTATTGAACAGGCTCCGAAAGTACTGGACCGATTTGAAAAATTATTTTACCATTAGAAGCCCACATTATTCCTGATGAACATTGGCTACTTTTTACCGCGGGAAAACGCTTCATTCCTACGGGAAAACGGGTAATAGGACAATGATGGATAAAATTGAGTTATAGGCTGAGAGATGTGTGCAAAATTTCGACCAGATCTGTTCAGTACTTTAGTTGTGCCGTAAAAAGGTAACAAACATCCATCCAAACATCCGCATTTATAATATTACTGTGATGATTGAATCGACATAACGACAGCTATTGTGTGGTGCATGTTGGATATGATATGCCAAACGAAATTACGCTTTTGGCATCCGCTTATTGAAACTCGTGGTTGTAGTAAAACGATATTTTGACACATATTGGTTGAAATTGTTGCCAATTTTAGATATCGCACCCAAGTAATTGCAATACCGTGTGGTCAGTTAATGCAATTCAATAACAATATTTCATTACACTTCCTGGTAGTATCTCTAAAACATCTGAATAGAGAAATTAATGCCTGAGTCCACTATTTATAACCCCCGACGCAAAAGAGAGGGGTGTTATAAGTTTGACGTGTCTGTCTGTGTATCTGTGTATCTGTCTGTGGTATCGTAGATTCGTAGCTCCTAAACGGATGAACCGATTTTCGTTTAGTTTTTTTGTGTCATAGATAATTTTATCACGATTGTTCTTAACCATGTTTCATGAAAATCTGTCGGGTTTTTAAAAATTTTTAATTTTGTTTTGTATAATTAGTTTATTTAAAAGTAAAATCAAGGCATTCGAGGTTGTTTTTTTATTTATTCAAAACCATCAAAGTATTCTACCAATGTAGATCATCAAACAAAGTACAAAAGAGCCACTTTAGATTTCTTGATTGACAAAAAATCCTTTTCATATCAAAAGTGCGTACTTACATGATAAAAACTTTAAGTAGGTAAGTAATTTTATGTTAAAAGCATTCATTGGAGCGTAACGAATGATTCAAACCGATTCACCTTGAAATCAACGGACCTACTACCAATTTGCCCCTAAGCAGTTCTGATTCTGACATAATTTCGATCATTTGAATATAAACTAGATAATCCAGTTCTGCTATTCATGTGCGATTTGAAAGGCTGGTGATGACGACATCGGAGCGTCTTCTCTGTTCTTTTGATGGCTGTGTTTTCCTTGGCGTGAAATATTGTTGTTTTCCTGATTTCCCCCGGAACAAAGGTCGGCTATATTAGGGTGAATAATTAACGTCTGTATGGAAATGCGATGGCCTCACACCGATAAACTTTCTTGAACTTTGATGACACCTTCGTATTGATAGAAGGTTGCTTTAATATTCCGCTAAAATGCCGCTACGTAGAGCACAAGTATTGTATTTTACGACATTTTTAACCGACTTAAAAGATGTTTCGGACGTATATAATTTTTTGTATATTTGCCGATTTCTCTGTCAATTATGGAACAATCTAAATGATTATTTTACTAGTTAGTTTTAGTATGAATGATCCCTAGCTACATAATTGCAGAAGTTTTCAGTTGAGTTTTGTTTTGTTTTGTCAATAAGTATATTCTCTATCCAAATGCAATGTTATGTAAATATATTTACAAAACTAATATGAGCACCAATACAAACCAACGATGGTTCAATGGTGCAATATTGCCTAAAATTTGTATACCTAATTTTATCAATAAATAAATTTTCTTTTCTATTATCCCACATTTTATACAATATTTACCTAGTAATAATAATTGTTATTTATCTATCTAGTACCCATAACACAAGCTCTGATTAACTTGGAGCTAGATAATGCTGTGTGAATTGTCTTGCATTATTATTTGTTTTTTATTTGCGGGTCAAATGTTTAAATAGTTAGGAAATTGAAGTCATTATAAAATAAATGTTTTTTTTTTATCGGCAACATCGTTACAGGTCGTACAAGTGGTACAAGTGGTACATAGTCTTACTTAATTTGTAAGTAGTGATAATTAAAATTAATATAGTATAATAACATTATAAATTAAATATTAGATTCAGTAAACATAACAATAATCATAAATATTAAACAATACAATTTTATATTATATAAAATCGGAATGTCAAAATATCAATTCATTTTCATTTTAATTAATTCATTAATGTCATAAAAACACATGTCAATTAGCCAATTTTTAAGCTTTTGTTTATAGGATTGCATCGATGGTGCGCTGGTGATTTCGGGTGGCAATCGGTTGTATACACTAGAGCCAAGTATGTGCACCAGCTTTCTGGATTTCGCCAACTTATGGTCAATGGTCTTCAACCTCTTTGCATGCCTGAAATCCTATCTCTGTCCATCGCCGCATCTAGAGTAATCATCTAGGTGGCTTTGGACATAGAGCGCTGCCTGGTAGATAACGAGGGCAGGAACGGTCATTATACCCAGGGACTGGAAGTACGGTCTAGCTGATGTGTTCTGAGAAACTCGCACAACAGCACGTAATGCCCTCTCTTGCAGTCTGAATGCGCGCTCCCAGTCCGCAGCGCAGCCCCAAAGGTCCACTCCGTACTGCAAGTGACTATGGACAGAGGCGAAGTACAGACTTCTCACCATCTTTTTATCTAGGGTTGATGAGAGGCGCCATAGAGCAAAGTTCAAGTCATTTTCTACAATACTATAGTACTAAAGATGCGCGACTGTGTGAATGATTTCATTCGACTTATTCGACTTCACAAATCATTCGAACCATTCGAATGACTAGGGCAAATTAGTAACTAATTTGGTTAGTAATGGCGAGTGGTGTCGAATAAAGGATTGATTTCGCATCGACTGCCGACTCCCCATTACTAACCAAATTTGTAACTAATATGGTTAGTAACGGCGACTGCCCGAGTCGGGCAGTCGAACTCAGTTCGTTATTCGACGCCTCGATCAATTCGTAGAGGCATTAGTAATTACTAATTAGTACTTGTCATTCGACTTTGAAGATTAGTATATTACTAATATTCAAGTCGAATGAGTAAATTAGTAGTTGTACATCATTCAACTAGCCAGATCATCCGCAGTCGCGCATCTTTAGGGTATACGTCGTATTCGCCTCTAAAGGAGGTCAGTTAATTCAATTCTCCTAAACCCGATGACTAATCGCATCGCAACAAAGTTCATTGTTTCCTAAACAGAGAAGAAGCGTTTTTATCTCATTGTATTTACACAAAAAGAGTGCCGGAAACGAATCGTTCCAGCATGTAGTAGGGGGCAGATAATTAGAGTAATTATCATAACCTGAACTAAAAAGCGAGGACAGCTAATTGGGACCCATAACAAGTTAAAATAATTGGAACGTGTACTCAATTCTATACAGTTTCCGGGTAAAGTGATGTGGTTAGGGAAATGAGAGTTAGCGAGTTTGTTAGAGGTACCGGTGAAATGATACTTCAATACTTACTACTAATCTATATAAAATTTATATACAGGGTGCCACGGAAATGGCGTACTAATCCGAAAGGGTCAACGTTTGTTCTACGATTTTGAAATTCGATATTTTTATTTTTTTTTATTTTTAAATTAGAGGCATTTTTATCAAAAATTCGTGTTTTTACGTGTAGGTACTAGGTATTCATATTAAAGATTAATATATTTTTTTTATTCACGGCAAACAGTGTTTTGCCGAAATTTTGCTGAAAAAGGAATCAAACAACACAATTTGTGAAATATTTTGTAATGTTAAAGAGTGCGTGCACGAATAGAAAAATACCTTAATTCTTTTGCGATAAAATTATAATCGGAATTCGAAAAATCGTTATTCACAAGTTGATCCCCTCGGGGTTCAGAATCATCCCCTTTCAGCTTATTACACCCTTTCCGTGGCAACCTGTATAGATACTTCCAAAGATGATAATTCGCAACTGACTTTTATTAAGATTCTGACCTGACATTGTACTTTGTACAGAGTTTAAGTGTTTATTCAACAAGGAAGGTGTATGACCTGGCCTGACCTCTAGTTAAGGTCAGACTTCAGTCTCTCAGTCTTAAACTAGACCTATTCAAGTAACACAAAAATCACTACCGAACAAAGTTGCTTCGTTCTAAATCCCAACACAACACAGGCGGACCGCCTGTGTTGTGTTGTGCAGGATTTAGGAGGAAAGGAAAACCTCTAAAGAAACTACCTTTATAGGAAAATCCTTTAGAGGTAGTTTGTAAAGCTTCGGTAGTGTCATCATTTCAATAGGTATTTAAGATCCTTTATGTAAAAATGTTCTGAATAAAAAATATTTATTTATGATCTTAATCTTAAGCCGGCTTTTGACTATGGGATATATATTACATCCCGAGATATAATATTTTATCGCTCACCATACATTTTGTATGGCACCGTTTACACTGTGCTATAATATATATTACATCCCAAACTATAAATATTTTTTCGACCGAGTGAGCGATATTTGAAGGTCATTTGAAGGTGTATATTTTACCTCACGTCCCCGGACACCGCGCCTCCCCCGCTTCGCCCTCCGTTTGAATGTTGGCGTTCGTGTGCAGACGTGTAAACTGATCATTGTGTGCTCCAAAATATATATCTCACAGTGTAAACAGCAACCGCGGGATGTAATATATAGCACAAGATGTAATTTATATTATATCCCATAGTCAAAAGCCGGCTTTATGTCGGCGACATATAAGATAGTTTTGCACGATAACGGATTAGAAACTTCGATATTCGTTATCCGAATAGCCCCCCTGATTCCCTTGTGCTTCTAACTACAACTTTGAACCAGCTCTAAATTTATAACCGACTTCAAAAAGGGAGGAGATTCTATGTTAGGCTGTATGTATTTTTTTAGTGTAAGTTCGTCGATTACTCCGTCAGTTGTGGATGGATTTGGATGATTATTTTACTTATGTATAGATAAAGATCCCGAGATGGTAAAAATCCCCACAAAAATATTATTCCCGAGGGATTATAATTTAATAATAATGCTGGACAATTCACACAGCATTATCTAGCCCCAAGCTAAGCAGAGCTTGTGTTATGGGTAATAGATAATTGATATACTTAATACTACACTACATAGATAGATATTTTTTTATTATACATAGAAAACACCCAGACCCACGGAAAAAATTGTTGCAGATCGTACACAAATTTGTTCCGAGGCGGGAATCGAACCCGAAATTTATCTCGCATAACTTAAAAAAAACAGGAAGTACTTATTATATTAACGTATTTGAAGTTATCGTTTTTAAAACAATCAAATTATTTAACAGTAGGTATTCTCATGGCATTCTCACATAAAAGCGATTAAATTCTTAAGTGCTTACTATTTTAGCCTCATCAAAATTAGATTAAATCAGAATTCCTCAGAAGAATCGTAGACGTAGATAAAAAATCTCTTTAATGCCATAACAAATCAAAAAGTTTTAAGGTACATAGGTCTACTTAATTAGACTTAAGGGGCGAACTTAGCGGGTTTGCATGTCAAACCAGGCCTAAATCTCAGTTCTCACTGGATACCCGGGATAAAAACTAGAATTACATAAAATCAACCTTTTTCTTTTCGGTTCCTTAATTGTGAAAAAACGATTTAAAAAAAGAAAACGATAATAAAATCATGAAAGTGCACTGTTTTGCAGCTATTTCGTCCGAGATCTCAGGAACCCTGCGGTCTGTAGAAAAGATTTTTGTTTTGATTAGGTTATTTTATTACTTATTCTTGGGTCCTTAATAGTTTCTTCATAAGTTATGTAGTTTTCTTGTAAATAAGCAAAAACATTTTTGCGCTTACGCCGCCGTTCCAAAAACGTGTGCTCCGTCCGTCCCCTATGAATGCGAAATCCTATACAAAAAATGGCGCGTAATGCGCCCTCTTAAATGAGTTAGAAGTACAGAATAATTATTTATCGTGAAAGATATTTCCGGCTTTATTGTAGGTATGTTGAGATGTATGTTCTCGTACCTAAGCAGAGCAGAGATACTTGTATTTCGTATACTGTTCGAACGAAGTACAATAAAAATATAATAAAACAAACTAAGTAGGTGGTAACCTACTTTGAACTTCCGAGGTGAGTATAGTTGTTAGAATGTCCGACGTAATTGGAAGACAATCGACTGAGTCATAAAGTTACACAATGAGTTGCCCGTATCTAAGCCTGTTAGCGTATCATCTATCAATACAATGCAATGAGAAGTACTGATAATCATTTGTGAATTATTAGGATGGGAATGTACACGGTGACACAGAACATTTTTTTTTTATTTTACTGTATTCGGAGAACAAACAGTTTTACACGCTTTATAAATAAACTTACATAAGAACCGATAACCTTATAAGTGTCCTTGCTTGTAGAAGCTAAAAGACTGCTTGCTTGCGGAGGAGGAATGGAAAAACCGTTCTGTCCTGTTAACAACTAGGTACTTACGACGAAGTAAATTAAGAGTAACTAACAAATACCAAAAATTAAAATTTTATTGTATTGAAAAAAACTACTTGAAATTCCTTAATATTTACCCTGTTTTTTATTTTTGTGGGACAGCTACTAATCCATCGGAAAAAATTGTTTTATGGGACCATCTCGAGACCTCCAGGGGTATTTTAATTCATTCAATTCGTTTCCGAATCGAATCCGACGGATCTATAAAACGCTATTTCGATTTCGCCTCGGGTTGATGATCGATCAATAACAAACTCGGTAATTTGACAAAAAAAAAATAGTGTTACATTATTTGAGCAACTTCATGAAGTAGACATATTTTTTTAGCTGTGAGCCACCCAGGTTTCCCTTCGTTTTTTTTTATACAAAGCAGGCACTCAAACCTTATCATAAAAAATCGAATATACACGAATTTTTATTTTTCAGTTTTAGTAAAAAACAAACAGTTGTTGCTAGAAATATTTTAAAATGCGCGATAGCAAGTCCATTATGGTTATTAACACTAAAGTCATTTACAACGGGATATTTACCATGTTTTAAGTTTTTATTCCCATGAAACTGTGCCGAAATATTGTTTGGTAAATATCCCGTTGTAAATGACTTTAGCAAGGCCATTTCGTGAGTGGCCGCGGTGACCCCACAAGTACCTGCGGTGTTATTCATTAATTACCAGACACCCTGTATAAAATTAGCGTGATACAGTAATTGTTTTAAAAGTAACGTGGCGTCCCTTTGCTCAAAAACAACAGTTCAAAGCGCGTGGGCTGTAAGTTATTTTTGGGTCTCATGGTTCGGATCGAACGGGGCATTCAAAACATTCCCACCCATTTCATTCACAAAAAAAATATAATTCCCTTTGTTAAAAAAGAAACATACAAATCATACAATTTGTCGATGTACAAAATGTAGATTCTTTGACCGCAAATTATGACTAAATTCAAATAAAAGTTGTTTGTTTCAAATTGTTTACATACTGGTAAAAGTATCGTTTGTTATGCTTTAAAAAGTTACCTACAGAAACACACAAAGTTTCGACAAATAGGTACCTACGTAAATAATAAATGCCATTCCGAAAATAGCCTTTACTCAGAACGATAGCACATAGCACGCAAGGTGACTCAAACACATAATTATTGCATTTTAAATGCGGTCTATTATGACATCATTTCTCAATGAACAAAACATTTCCAATCTTTAGAACATTAGGACAAAATAATTGATAAGGAAAGGTTTTTGTAACAGAAATGTAATTGTAAATATTACTTTCTAATTTGTTTCTATTATATTGTAATTCCTTTGTTAATAAAAACTATTGAAATAATATCTAACGCTTAGTTTTGGATATGCAATTCTTTTGAGTTTTATTTAGAGTCCATGTAATATTATTTCCTATCAAGCTAGCGTCACAACGAGACGACCATGATTCTAGAGCCACTCTGACACGCCACTATACCGACGAACTGCCAGACATCAGTCAAGACGAGATTGTGTTAGCTCTGAGGCAGCTTAAGAATGGAAAAGCCCCCGGTGAGGACGGAATAACATCAGAGCTTTTGAAAGCCGGAGGTGCCCCTGTTATACAGGAGCTACAGAACCTCTTCAACACCGTCCTTCACAGTGGGAGAACTCCAAAGGCGTGGAGCGGGAGTTTGGTGGTGCTCTTTTTTAAGAAGGGAGATAAAACCCTTCTTAAAAACTACAGACCCATCACACTCCTGAGCCACGTCTATAAGCTGTTCTCACGAGTGGTCACAAATCGTCTCGCCAGGAGACTCGACGAGTTCCAGCCACCGGAACAGGCCGGGTTCCGCGGAGGATTTGGCACCATTCACACAGTGAGGCAGATTATACAGAAGTCCGAAGAGTATAATCAGCCTCTGTGTCTGGCCTTTGTGGACTATGAAAAGGCCTTTGACTCTGTCGAAACCTGGGCTGTTCTGGAATCCTTACAGCGATGCCAAGTAGACTATCGTTATATCGAGGTGCTGAGATGCCTCTACGAGGCCGCCACCATGAGTGTCCAAGTACAGGGCCAGCAGTCTAAACCCATCCAACTGCGCAGAGGAGTTAGACAGGGGGATGTTATATCCCCGAAACTGTTCACGAGCGCGTTGGAAGATATGTTTAAGACGCTGGACTGGAAAGGTAAGGGCATCAACATAAACGGCGACCACATCTCACACCTGCGATTCGCTGATGACATAGTCTTAATGGCGGAGTCGCTAGAGGAGCTGAACCAAATGCTGGACAGCCTAGCCTCAGCCTCGCGACGCATCGGTCTTGGCATGAATTTGGATAAAACCAAAGTCATGATCAATGCCCTCATTGATCCGGGACCGGTCGTCGTACATGGCCACCTTCTCGAAATTGTTTCCGAGTATACTTACCTTGGGCAAATTCTGCAGTTGGGTAAAAATAATTTTGAGAAGGAGGCTAGGAGGAGGATCCAGCTGGGCTGGGCAGCGTTTGGGAAACTACGTCGAATCTTCTCGTCATCCATACCACAATGTTTGAAAACTAAAGTTTTCAATCAGTGCGTCCTACCCGTCATGACCTACGGAGCTGAGACGTGGACACTCACGGTAGGGCTGGTCCACCAGTTCAAAGTCGCTCAGCGAGCTATGGAAAGAGCTATGCTCGGAGTCTCTCTGAAGGATAAAATTCGTAACGAATACATCCGACAGAGAACCAAAGTTATCGACATAGCTCAAAGAATAAGCAAGCTGAAGTGGCAGTGGGCCGGCCATATCTCGCGAAGAACCGACAACCGCTGGGGTAAACGTGTTCTTGAGTGGAGACCACGACTCGGTAAACGTAGTGTAGGACGCCCTCCGGCCAGGTGGGATGACGATCTGCGAAAGACTGCAGGCAGATGCTGGATGCGGCAAGCTGAAGACAGGGCGCTATGGCGCTCATTAGGGGAGGCCTATGTCCAACAGTGGACTAATATGGGCTGATAATGATGATGATGATAGCGTCACAAAGGTGTTTTGTTTTTCATTCTGGCTCTGGTTTACCCGTCTGTATGGCTAGACTATGTATATGACATGTCATCAAAATGCACCAAGCAAAAACAAACTCTCCCAAAACACTTTCAATCAGAATTTCGAGAACTAGGATTTATCGATTGATATTTGATTTATCGATGACATAACAGATGAAAAACTCGATGCAGCCTTTAAGCATTGCAATGAAACTAATGTTTTGTGAAATAACTTCCACAAAACATTTTAATTGGAACTAAATAATACAGTTATACAATTTCTGAGCACTAAAATAATAAAATTTCTGAGCATAGACACACCGACACTCACCTAAACGTGTCTAAAGCCCTCAATCCTTGAATCCAAAACAAATTGCAGCACATTTACGCAAGTTACGGCGCGCCTTATTGGATTAGGATTAAGTACCGGTATATGTGGGCGGACTTCCTTTCTACGTGGGCAGACTGCTAAACCGAACCGGCATGGATATGGATACCCACCCATACCTAATAGGTACTTACAGGTACAGAGAACACCATCTATAAGCAACTATCCAATTTGTTTCTAAAAATATTTTACAAATTCAATCTTCCGGTAAAATGAAGATAACAAAGATGTAACAAAGTGATGTTAATGTTACTGGCTACGACGATTTTACTTTGAACCGCCAGAATATTTGAACAGCTTCAAGTCGCCAAATAACAAACGTCATCAAAATCAGGTCTTCGTTTATTTAGGATCTACGAGATGGCACAGACATACATACAGATACGCACGTCAAACTTATAATACCCCTTGAGGCTAAAAAGAAATTGTATTTTTAATGTTTGATAAAAAAATAATTAAAACAAGCTTTTAATGCATTATCTATCATCCAAACTAGGGTTTGCATTCGAATATTGAATTAGTTCGAATATTTGAATACTAAAATTGCAATATTCGATTAAAATCAATATCACCATATTCAGAACTCCGATGTGCATAAAATATAGTGCGTAGTGCATTCGCGTTTATGACGAGATTCTTCAGGGGGCCTCTTCACAAAAAGATTTGGCTAATTTTGGTTTTGAAATATTTGTAGAAGATCAAGGAATGTTTATAAGGTGAGAAAATAAAGATCAGACAATTTTTTTGGGGGTAAGAACTTCGCCGGGTCAGCTAGTAAAAAATAAAAAATGCTGGACAATTCACACAGCTAGCACCAAGCTAAGTAGCTTGTGTTATGGGTACTAGATAACTGATGTCCTTAATACATTACATACAGCTTTTTTTCTAAACATTTAAAACACAAACATCTGCATATCGTACAGACATTTTGTATTGTATATGTATATCAGTTATCTAGTTACCATTACACAAGCTCTGCTTAGCTTGGGGCTAGATAATGCAGTGTGAATTGACCTGCATTATTTATTATTTGTCCCAAGGCGGTAATCGAACCCGCTACCTCCAGCGTCGCAGGCGAACCTTCGCCAGCTGCGCTAAAGAGGTCGTCAAAAAGCTACAACTAATGACTTGGTACCTGGTGTTACTTATCGATGGAGCTCTCTGTACCTCACTTACGTATCTATTCAACGTCTGCGGTTGAAATTGAATCCATTGCAGGCAGACGGAATCAATAATGATAAGACCAGGTGTTACTATCGTGATACCTAACCTTACCGGCCTATATTGGTCCACTGCTGGACGCAGGCCTCCCCGTGATAAGCGCCTTATTGACTTTTATCTCATGGGGGGTAGTGCCCATAATCCGCACGCTGGGCAAGCGGGTTGGGGATCGTAGTTTGGTGGTAGAATTATTCCGCAGGGGGCGCTACTGCTCGCCCCCCGGTGGATATCCCTTAGTCGCCTCTTACGACACCAGCGAGATTTTCTGTTTTGTATATTATCAGCCAGCACACAGACACCTGCATAATATAAATTAAAGAGCCAAAGCTCTTGTCGGTGTAATGATGCAATTTTTCTTTTCTTTTTTTCCATTTTTCTCTCTCCAATACAATATCTTTTATAAATACGACACTAGCGCCCCGTTCCGGCTTCGCACATTTATTTTTTAAACATATAAAAATAGCCTGCTACTCGGGGATACCGAGGGTCCAGTAGTTTTTGAGTTTATTCGTTACAAACATACAAAATAGAAATCTTTCCACTCTAAAATATTAGAAGAATATTAGTATTATAGATGTTAGTATAGATAGTATAGATGACAGCGACTCTCTCCTTGATCTGACTCATATAGCTAATTCTTGGTCTTACTTTTCCTCGTCCTTCTTCTAATTATTCTTCGATGATGTTAAAGATAAACCATTCTAAAAATGCACGCCAAAATGCACGCCCCCTCCAATAAACGTCATACATTCGGCGTTCATTTTTAGAATTATTTATCTCAACTTATAAAGTTGTCATGTCGTTTAAGATATCCAATCATTCTACCTCTTCTATTGTGAATGGTGTTAGTCAAAAACTTTTTATCCTCAACTCTTTTCAACACCACCTCGATACCTACTATCAAAGAGAACATAATACTACGAGACCTACCTACTACGTTTAGCTTTTTGTATGCTTGGCATGTGAGGAACTGATGGGGCTATTGACCTTTCAATTGGTTTTGTACTTTTGTAAGATGACTTGCCTTCAACGAATAAAGTTTTCGAGCTATTTAGGAAACAGAAGAGATAAGGCGACAGTCGGATACTCATACATACTTCACAAGGTACTTACACGCAACTAGAACATCAGACGTCTATGATTTCCTAATCAATCAATAAATAAAAAAAAATATTTTATTTCGGATAACAAGACCCATATTTTGTTAGTATAGAAAAAAACTTAAAATTAAGGTTAGTAACAAATACCTAATCACACACACATATAACAAACATCATATATTATCTATCACCTATTACCCTACGCACAAAACATATCCATATGGGAGAGGGGAACCTATCAGCAATTGTTCCCAGGATGCTATTCGTGCTGTCCCGGACTCTGCGCATCAGGGAGGCGGTCTTTTTGCGTAGAATAGCATAAAACCCAATGTCCTACGTTTAAAAACAATCAATTAACTGACGCAGATGACCCAATAAAGTTGACAATACAAATAAATACATATAGAAGAATGACGACTAGTCATTCTTCTTTGAGTATCTTCTACAATTTACACTAGTGTATCCTACAGCTGAGCAAAAGCCTATCCTTGCCCGATCCACATATTTCGGTCCTGAGCCAGCTGGACTCACGCTGTCTCAAAACAAAGATTCCAATTCGTCACGCCATCGCTTCCACGAACTTAGCAACCCAATAATGTGGAAGCTGTGTGTGTCATAAGGCCGTTGCTACACAAAAACAGTATACCTAACAAAGTAACGCACGGAGCCGTGATTCACGACTCTTCAACTCTGTATTCTCGTCATAAAAGGATGATTGTCACAAGCAAGGCCAACTTGAACATAACTATACCTAATGTAATTTCCGTTCAAAGATTGCATTGATCACAGAAGCTATACTAAGGGGGTTATAATATAATTAATCATTATATCCATCTAAACTAGTCACCAGACAAGTTAAAACCTATGTAATGCATCATACTAATATTATAAATGCGAAAGTTTGGATGGATGGATGGATGGATGTTTGTTACCTCTTCACGCCAAAACTACTGAATGGATCGGGCTGAAAGTTTGCATCCAGGTAATTCTAATCCTGGAATCAAACATAGGCTCCCATAAATGAGTTCCCATGGGATAGAAATCACCTTTAAACGTTTCCATAGAAACAATGCGTGCGAAGCCGCGGGCATAAACTAGTTGTTAAAATATAAGGTGTTTTTATAAGCTTCTTGGAAATAAACTTTTTGTTTGTAGAATATTTCATCCCAGCTGCAAGACTATGGTTCTTCTAGATTTACAAATTCTTATTATTCAAGATTTCATCCTTCATTTATCCATCGTTTCTTTGGCCTAGCATCGACCTAGTTCCATTCCTGCAGCTATTTCATTTTATTCCAGCAATAAGGCTTGTTCTTCTAGTCAGATTACTTCAACTTAATCGTTTCTTTGACCTACGAGTACCTTAAGCTCTTAATAGCATCCTTCTCAAATGAATTCAAAGCCCCTATCAATTCCTCTTTTCAATGTTATTCAATTCAAGTCGACAAAGTGAGTAAACAAAATAGAAGCGAAACTAGAGCGACCGGTTCGCCCTCGCCTGGAGCATTGCGAAAATGGGCCGCTGCAGCGGATGCAAGCCAACGCATTAGACATTCATTAGACCGGCTTTCACTGGCGATGGAACTGGAACAATAAACACCTACACAACACCTACCAGCCAGTACTCAACTCATACGATAATTTTATATTTCTATAACTTCCCTGTAGATAGATGAGCTTTATAATTGACAGCGAAGAAGTAGCATTTCGTATGTTTGTGATTTTGGGTTACATATGATTTTAGCAGGACTTGTTATTCTTGTCTTGGCTGTAACAAAGATTCATACCCTTCATATGTATATCTTTAGCACAGAAGAATATCTTAAATCTGTGGTCTTTACTTCACACACGTAATTTTTACCAGAACTCAACAAATCTTCTTACAACATGTATGGTACACTAGATGGTGGTTGATGATGCTTTTGAACTAAACAACGAGCTGCATTTTCTCAGATCTTTCTCTTAAAGTTTAGTTCGCATTTTCAACAACTTAATTTCGAGTAACTTGTTTGGCAAGTATTTCAAATTAGCTGACTGTTCTGCCGCTTTACAAAATAAACTATGCAAATGCTAAAGTAGGAACTTACATGCTGAACGACTTACATACTGGCGATTTAATAAAATTAGGTACTGTACGATCCTCAAATCCAAAATTACACCAGAACTCTGAACAAGATAATTTACAAGCAGCCAACAATAAATAACATACACTTCGACGATTCTACTTGCGAATCTTTCTTGCAATCAATGCCAAGAAAAGTACGTAACTATTTTTACTTTTACGAGTTATTAAGTAATATAGTTAGGTACTAAGTAAATAAACTCATTGTGTGCGGCAATGAAGTAATACAGTTATTATTGTTTACGAGTACGCTTTCCAAGATTTCAGCTACATGTTAGTTCAGAAATCGGGGACCTTTCGAACCGGTTTTGTTCGGGTTTTTGGTTCAGACCATAAAGCAAGACATTATCTCCCACGACGATTGCGTAGCAAGCAAGACAAGAGCTTTTGTTGTTGGACTTGTAGATGAGAACTAGCCCCTATACAAAACTGATTTGCATGAGATTCAACAATTCTATAAGTAAAATAAATAATAGATTCAGGCGTTACTTTGCGGATTTCCATTGTATAATATTAGGATGAACGATATTTAGTAACAACAATAACATTTAGTAACAACAAGTAACAGTTGTTGCTTGGCGGTCTCAGTGTCAAAGTCGAGTATTGTTATAGCGTCTTGATGATGTCTCGTGGAGAGACGAAACTAGTCGACGACTTATTTTTGATGAGTTTTTTAATTGGTGTGGTCTTTTCTTTTACCGGGCGGGCGGTACACACGGATTGGCACTATCGATTTGTTGAGTAGTTTTCTACAAAACTTGCTAACAAACATGCACCCATCTATCACTTACTTTCCTTCTGTTCATGGCGTAAGGCAAAACGCGCGCCTGCCAAGCCGCCGCGCTCGTGTTTTTTGTAGTTATTTATACATGGTGATTAAGAAAATAATTTTATCAAGTCAACCTCTGCGAATATGTTTAGAAATATGAAGTGTCTTTAGTTGAGTACAAAAAAAAGTGTGTTAGCAGTAGTCCGCTAGCCATAGTAGATATTAAAAAAACATTCGAAAAAGATGTAACTTAGGATTTTTTTGTATCGAGTGAAGTTCATGAGATCTTGTAACTGAATGCGACTTTGACTAGACTAGGTCCTTAAGTAAAATATACCTTTTTTCATAATTTTTAAACACTATTTTCGAAGTCTTAGACGATTTTAAAAACCACAAACTTGCGGCCTCTGCTGGCCTACCAAGCCTTACTGTCAAAACCTAAGGAAATCGAATGATTTCAAGATGTAAATGAATAAGCGATTCAGGAAACGTCTTGTGGCTGTTTGCAGCCTGCAGAGTTTGTCGACCTTCGGTCATATTGCTTGTTTCTGTCTGGCTTTAGCATCTACTGGAAATGACCATTTGATTAACTTTACTTATAAAAATGTAAGAATGCTCTTACGTTAATCATTTTTTCACATAAACAACCCGATATTTCGAGGGAGATTAATGTGCTTATAAAGAGAACCACGACGTTTAAAGACGAATCTATTAGATAAGCTAAGAAACTAGGAATTCATCACGGAAAAGTGTCGATTGACAGAAGAATAACTCCTTTAGTATATCATCGTACCTTGATTACCTTTAATTAATCGAATTAAATCGGCCCCTCTGGATTGCACAAAAAAGCAGTCAACTCATTTTGTGATAGTATTCTGAAAATTTATTGCACAACCCCTAGGGGTAGTTTTGTAGAAATAAAAAATACCTACCTGATTCATTATTTCCTTAACAGTTTATTTACACCGAGTTTTGAGTGAATCGAACCAAGGAATAATAATATTCCATATAAACTTATCACATTTATCATATCACCCTTTTTAACCAATTTTTTAAGAGATTTATTTTTTGAAAATTAGATTATCTTGTGTTATTCTAGAACCTAAACTATCTACATACCAATTTTCATCTAAATCGGTTAAGAAGTTACGGAGATACTCGTACATGGTAACAAATATACACACAAACTTTCGCATTTTTAATATTAGTAGGAAACTCTGTCTTAAATCAGAAGAAGCCATATCCCAGATTTCCGCAAGTTCATTGATCGCGCTTTAAGCTCTGTCTAGTCTATCCGTGTCTACATTTATTGTTGTCTGTGTACTTAGCCGTTGAGTCATCGCAGGCGCCGCCAGCACCGGACACTCGATCCGATACCATTTACGACACCACATTAACTACCTGATTTATTTATGTACTTACATATCTATGAAACTTTATACGAAAGTATTGATTAAACTACTGGAAAGTTATGTTAGTAAAGGGTTTTGCATTGCAGCTAGTAGTAACTAACTACTGGCTGCAATGCAAAACCCTTTGATTAGGAATATAAATAAAAGGCAAAATCTGAATTATTGTTTATATAAAATAATACTGGTTTTTTTAAGTTTTGCGGGATAAATCTAATCCCTAGAGACTACAATTTTTATGGGACCACCGGAATTATTATTTACACAATAGTAAAAGAATTTTCAAAATCGGTCTATAATTCACGAAGAAATCGACGAACATACAGAAAAAAACACATAACCTCCTCCTTCGAAAAAAACACATAACCTTCACCAGGCGCATCGAACTTTTATATATATATTCTTTTATATTTTAAGCACCCTTCAATAGTCATCAATGGCATGAATTAAACTAAGGAAAGAGCATGCGCTTTTTAAACTTTTAAAGGAGAAACCTACGCTTTTTCAATCATTGATGCTTCAGTATCAAAATCCATAACTTACAATTTCAATAACATTTCAATACAGTCTCGCGTGAACGATGTCAATGGCATACGTCTAGTCTTACATTACGAGAATCGGATATGCTTAGCGTAATCAAAGAATTTATTATTGCTACTGTACACCGCCAGAATGCTAAGGCCTCTGTGTCAGCTTCTACTTCCCAGTAGATTAGTCCCTGATATAATGGGTAGTTGTCTTGACCATATTGAGAGTATACTGCGCAACACATAAGGCACCCTTGTTCTATTTGTAGAAGTACTCGTAGGTAGGTAGGTAGGTAGTAATAGTATTAGTGGCTGTGGTAGGTTTTAAAATGTTCCCGTGGTTCAGCGAAAATGGCGAGAGAGGAACAGTGGACAGGTTTTTAGTGGGTTACATCCCTTTCAGGGCGTCGAGTACCACATAATTCTAGTCCAGTTTATTCGTAAACGAAGTCGTTGCCCAAACAAAATGTTAGTAGTACCTAGTATGTAGATGTAAAAACTATTGGATGTGGCTTCGCATGAGTTTTTTCCAGGTTTATTACCTAGGTAATCAGTTTCAGCCTAATCTGATCAGTACCTTTGGAGTCAAGACGAGTAAACATTGAAACTTCTGCATTTATCATAAAAGTGTGATGCTGATGAAACAATCGTGTTTATCAGAGCTAATTGACATTTGTATTTAATGATTTTGATTATTATTTTACTGAATTATTGAATTATTTTGCTTAGTGACACTTGTATTTAATTATTTAGCTTGTTGATTTACTTAAACAATTATTTTGATGACTACTCTTTTGTATTTCCTGTAATAATATCTAGATCTAATGTTTGAATAAATAAAAACGAATAAATACAAATGTAAGTACTTAAAACATTATCTTTTATCCTATGGAGAAACAATTCAAACTCCAGTGTTAGATTGTTAGATATTCATGCTAGAGTTTTCTCATACATAGGTATGGGCTTTATAAATTACTAGTTTCTGCTCATGGCTTCGCACATGTTGTTTCTATGGAAAATTTTTATCCCATGGAAACTGATTTATGGGATAAAAAGATTAGAATTACCTGTGTGCAAAGTTTCAGCCCAATCCCGTCAGTAGTTTTGGCGTGAAGAGGTAACAAACATCCATCCATCCATATAAACATCCAAACTTTAGCATTTATAATATTAGTGTGATTTACATAGGCTTGCTTATCAAACCATCCCATTGAATGATTGGTAAATTTCATTTTATTTATTTAGAAGATTTCAGGTCACACATCGGTTTTAAAATTATGCTCATAGTTTTACCAAAATCTACCCACCCTACAGCAGGGGTCTAAATAATTAGAATCTAAATAGATAGATAGATAGATAGATAAAAAATTTATTTGGTACTACAGACACACATACAATTAACAATGATATAAAAATTTTAAACACAAGTTCAAATATACAAATTTCAAACAAAAGTACAGTATGTTTAATTCTACAAACGAGCACTTTAAAAATTATGTAAGTATTTAGATAAATAACTTAATTGATTGTGTGCGAAAAATAGTATTAATAATAAAAGTAAATACCTATGTTTAAATGCCATGGCAATTCCTCTGAAACTGATGTGTTTTACAAAAAGCACTTTAAATTTCATTATTAATTCTTAGCTAGCAAAATTATTCATATTTTAAATTTTAATATTCAAAGTGAGTGAGGCATCCTCTAGGTATTTATGTGGTCAGAATTTTAATGCTTCTTAAACAATGCTGAGTGATTTCTATAGTAAATTAGGCTAATTTTGTCCGGAAGCACTTCCACTTGCAGCTAGTTACTATTTTTATGGTGTAAGAAAGTGATATAAGTATGGGATGGTGGAAATGGATGCTTGCTTCACAACACACAACTCATGATTGACCACTTGGTGGCAATTCTGCGAAAAGACCATTGTCTAAGTAAAGTGATCAGTTTGGTGGAATAGAGCCCTTGTAGACTTGCTTACACCCTGGGCAGGTGCAGCTGTTATTAGGTACTTTTAATGAAAGGAAAGTTTTTGAGGAACATATTCCAGGTTTTGGAACATCGAATATTGATAGATGCAAGAGTTTTCTTGTAGTTGTTGATTTTCTGAACATTCATTTTTCTTTAGCATTAACAGTTTTTTGTTGTCTGTATGAGAGCACTAACTACACAGTACTAAAATACTATAGTAGAAGTAGGAGTAAACAATGAATAACACTGTAATCGTATTGTTTTCAAAATTGTTGTGGTCACAAATGACCCAGCATCAGTGGGTATGAAATTAACTTAGGCAATAATAAAGTATTTAGACATGTAGCCTATGATTAACCTGGAAGGAAGTTATTAAATATATTTATTATTCTCATAGCTTAAACATATTACTTACCAACAATGGATAGCGTGCTGCCGAGAAGGCATAATCCAATTCGAATGCATACTGCCCGGTTCAAACTACTTGTCACTCGTCGGGAGAAGTAGCTTATTGGGCAGTTCCATCTCTGGTCGTTCGGCTGCTGTTCATAGGTCACTGTGGTGGGCTGGTACACAGCGCTTGTAGGCATTCTGATCGATTTCCGAGCTAAGCGTCGCAAATAAAACAACACTTCAAGATCACTGTCGCAAACCTTCCAAGCACTTCACTGTGATGGAACTCGTAAACTTATAAAAGCGGGACCATTTACGAAGCTAAATTACGAAAAAAACAACGAACGAGCACAAGACGATGCTAAACGAAACGATGAGAAAGAAAATTGAGTCGAGCGACGACGATGCGCCAAGCCGAGCGAGCAAGCAAACGACCAAATTGCTGCTTGCTAATGGACTAGGTGCTGCCAACAACATTTTTTAAAATTCCGAATTCCATCGATATAGTTTTTGAAAGTATACGAACACTTAAAAATACGATTTTTGTTTTACCGTGATAAGATGTCAGACACGCTAATATATAGTTTACCTCTATAGACCACTAACTGAACACCCGCAATTTTATTTGCGTGAACTTTAGAAAGACATTATTTAACCCCATTATAATGTTGGTTTTCATGTAAACTATCATTCGCCAGAGATGGATCTACCTATGGGCTAAGTGGGCCGCAGCCCAAGGCCCCCCTGTGCTTGCAAAATGCGCTTGCAAATAACACTTGTGTATAACACATGTCCTTAGTTTAAGCAAAAATCCGGCACCGCAAAGGTAGGAAAATCGAACAACACACATTAAGTGTTCTTGTTTTCAGCCAGAGTTTGACCCCCATTCAAGATCACCTTTCCCATCACACCTCTGCAAACAAATGACACGAAAATCTAGCAAAACAAATAAATTATGGTGACTTGCTCTACTCGCCAGTAATGTTTATTTAGTTCTTGGCTTAAGCCAGAGCCTTGTTCGTTCCCCATTTAGACTGCCTGTCTATTGATGCGGAGCAAGGCATTGGATCAAAGATTTAGCAATTCCACTGGTTAATTTTGCATAAATCTCCACTTCGCTGCCTTGCTCCTTATCGCTGAACTGATCCGTCCTTATCAATACCAGTTGAAAATATCTCCAAAACCAGGCTGCGTTTTCCCGCTGTGCCAAATACTCACTAGCTCACCCGTCCTTGGGGTTTCGACTCCAAAGGAAGCAATTACGTAGGATCTGTCAAGAACTGCATATTTTAGCGTCTACAGATCTCGACAAAAGTAACACTACTCTTTGTTGTATAAAAGGCAAGTCAGCCCGTCTCGTGGTTGCACTACACGCGTAAAAAAAGTTTGATCTCGCCGCAATACAAAAGTTGTTGGCAGCACTATTTACCAAGTATTGTCCGATTGTCCGACATTGACATAGCTGGGCTGTTTTGACATTGCTAACATTTTGATAGTAATGAGTTGAGCAACTCTGGACGAACGAAATCACCACTCCCTGATCGAAGTGAGCAATGAATGTAGCTCTATGATGATGGGGCAAGTGGGGCAAGGGCGTAGAATCAGAATCAGAATCAGAATCAGAAATATATTTATTGTTAACTGTTGTACAAAAAAGATCTTAGGTATAAAATAGTGTACAGTTTCAACAGCTTATCTATAATAGACATACAATAATTTTTTAAATAGGTACCTATAATACTAGGTATATATTTAGTAACATTCCAAGTTATTTATTTTACCTATGTATTTAAAAATATTAAACATACTATTTGGGAACCATCATATAACAAAGAATTCTTTGAGCGAATAGAAAGCATTTGATTCTAACCATTTTTTTAGTTTATTTCTAAATATATTACCATCTAATGTTTTAAGTTCTATGGGAAGATTATTGAAAACTTTTAAGGCTGTGATGAAAGTGCTTTTGTGATACATAGTGTTATTGACTTGAGGAATACAAACATTGAATTTATGCTTGGACCTTTGAGAGGATGCACGAACAGATTTCTTTTCAAAAAAGTATTGCTTATTTCTTTTTACAAAAATACACATTTCTAGAATATAAATGGAAGCGAGAGTTAGTATTTTTTCATTTTTTCAAGAGAAGCAAAAGCTAAAAGTTGATTGAACGGTTGACGGCATGAATCTTCTGAGCATGAATCTTAGATCATGGTTGACGACATTCTCTTGGGTTGACTGATGGTACCTTTTGCTCACAGATAATATAATACTATACTAGCGAACGAAGGAAATCACCCTCCCCATGCAGGGCTACTCATAGAATTAGACAGATTCGCGTGAAATTCAAAATGGGCCTGATCAAAGAAAACATGTATTAATAAACCATGTTTTAGGTTAATAATCTATGTACAATATGGTCGCAATAAAAAATTTAATTTGTATTTAGGTTTTTTAATATTTTCTGCGATTCTTTGAACAAAGCCTCCACCCCATAGCCGCGATTTTGAAGCGCGTCTTGTGTCGCGCTATTTGTCGCAATTTTGTAGCGCGATTACGCTGCGTTTTTGCAAGCGCGATTTCTAGACGTCGCGCGCCAAATGCGAAATCGCAGCAGTATGTAAGATCGTATGCGTCGTTCTTACTACAAAATGTACTGCAAACAATATCGTAATAAATCGCGCGACACAAGACGCGCTTCAAAATCGCGGATGTGGGGTGGAGGCTTAAACTACTAACTACTTACTCCAGGCGAAGTAAAAAAAAAAGTAAAAGTAAAAAGTCTTTATTATGGGAACATATGGGGGAAATAACAAAAAATAGGCAGCGATGCGATCTGCAGAAGTAAAATACTGTGTCGCAGATCGCAACGCCCGCCTCCGGGATTAGGGTAAGATAGTTCCACGAACTTTAGGTACTTAAGTTTAAACTATAATAGGTTACAACTTATTTACTAATGAAGTTATTTAAAAAACAGTTTCTAAAATAAAATCAAATCTAGAGCAAAATAACTAAATAAAAGAAAGTAAGGAATAGCGAAGTAGAATTTTAACATCTATCTAAAGGCTGTTGACACAGAGTGCGTGTGTGTGTGTGTGTGTGTTTGTGTGTGGTCAGAGCACTAGGTGCTCCTGAGGACACCGGTCTCTTAAGAGTCCGGGCAACAGGAGCTTCCAAGATGCGTGTGTGTATGTGTGTGTGTGTGGTTTTGTGCGCTTGGCGCTCCCGAGGACACCGGTCTCTTAAAGAGTCCGGGCAACACGAGCTACCGGTGTGTGTAAGGTGCGTATAAGAGACGTGCAGGTGTTTGGTGCTCCAGAGAACATTGATTCTTGTAGAGTGCAGGCAACAGGTGCTACTACTTTGTTTGTAAGTGAATTTAAATCACCCAAGGGTGGTCAATAGATCCTCTGTTTGTCCATAGGAGAGTGATTGGAGCCAAGATGCAGTTTTCAGTTTGCATTTGTACAGTGTGAGTGGGTAGATCTCTATTTTCCGGTTGATTTTATTGTAGAGTGATCCGCTTAGATAGTGATAAAGTCTGGAAACTGCACTGGTTCCTCTTGACTCCGTCACACATACTCTATCATGACGGCGTTTTGTAGTGCTAAGATTAGGGTCAAATACTAGCTTCGAGTGCTTGCGCAAGACCAGCGCTAGAACAAATAGCTGTCTTACCGTAAGTACCCCACAAAGGGTATATAGACTATCTGTAGGGAAACGTCGTGGCTTTGAGCACATAACCTTCAGAACAGCTCTCTGAGCACGTTCTACCCTTAATAGCTGAGTCTTTATGGCTCCTCCCCATACGCAAATTCCATAGGACAGAATAGTTTGTGCCAAAGCAAAATACACCGTCTTAAGACAAGCTAGATCCGCGCACACTCTCAGTTTTTTAAAAATTTAAATTAATTTCCTAACTCTAGATACTGTAGATTCAATATGGGACTTCCAAGAGAGATGAGAATCTAAGTGAATTCCTAGGTATTTTAAACTAGATGTATGAGCTATAGATGGACAAGAACATACACGTTTACCTATATTAGAACAGTTGTGTGCAAGTAAACTAAACGCTGGGGGAGGTTGCGTGCGGGGGGAAAGAGAAAAGGTTACAAATTTAGTTTTGATAGAGTTTAGGGAGAGTGAGTTTAAGGACAACCACTTCAGAATCAGAGATAAAGCATGTTCTGCAGATGCTTTAGTGTCATCCCAGGTCTGACCACTCACAATAAGCGCAGTGTCGTCAGCATATGTGATTATATTACAATTTGGAGAAGAGATTTGGCAAAGTTCGTTAATATAGACCAGAAAGAGTGTAGACCCGAGGACACTACCTTGCGGTACGCCATAGCTTATATCCTCTTCAGTGCTAGTTATGCTGTTTATAGAGACAATTTGCTTTCGTTCGGATAGGTAACTATTATATAGTTTTTTTACATCTCCTCGAACTCCGATGTGTTCTAATTTATTAAGCAAAATGGGGATAGACACTGTATCAAAAGCTTTACTTAAATCAAGGAATATACCAACTGTTTTGAGTTTTTTGTTAAGATTAATAGCGACTTTAGAGGTTAGGGATATAACAGCGTCTTCTGTGGATTTGCCGCTTCTGAATCCATATTGATTTTCAGACAGTATATTCCTTTTATCAAGAAAGTTGATCAGAGGCCAGAAGGCCTATATTCCGTGCCATTTCCGTGCTAACCTTAATTTTTTTAGTAGCACAATAATTAAAATATTAAATTAAAATCAAACTGTTGTGCAAAAATAATATAATGTTTACCATAAATTCATTATCATAACTTACAGAATACAGTTATTCATAAATTACCATCTAAATGTAAAATTAAACTATTTATCTTATCTTTGTAAAGTCTAAAAGGCACTTTTCTTATAATAAATAATATCATCTTGTTAAATATTATGTAAATTCACACATGAATGATAATTGATAAATATTTATAGTTTTAACTGCAACTCCCCAACAATATTGATAATAACAACCAAAGATTAACACAATGACAATAATACTTAATTAATACATAAATGGGACAGTCGCTGATATTTTATAGTCCTAAATTACAACTTAAGGCACCAACATAAGTGTATAGGCCTTATTTTACCTTCACAATCGAGCAATCTAGAAACATTGCATGGCTTGATTATAACAAAATTCATTTGTACCATTAAATAAACATGTTAATTCTATTAGTAAGCTCTTAACTGTTTTGTACGACAAAATAGTGCCTGTTTATTATTCTACTTAACTTAATTGCTGGAATTATCGATGTATGGTTGAAAAAGTTGTGGAAGACCGCATTTAGCAGCTAAAGTTAGCGTTAAAATAAATCTGTGAACTAACTTAATGTATGCTAAAGGATAAATTGATTAAACAAGTTTAAAATGCTAAAATAAATGTGCAAATTGCATACCACGGCTCCCGAGATTAAATAACAGTAAAAGTTCTGATTATCAAGTAGTGATGTAAATATATATTTTATAGGTAAATATATGCATGAACTAGTTGAGATGTCACATTCAATTTCGGTCATATTCAGTCTCATTTCTAGCAGCCAATATTATACACAACTCACAATGCTTATTCTAAAGATGTACAAATACTACACTTACTGGGAAATGTATGAACTCACAACATTTTCAAGATATTGTCAATTGATAAAATAATACAAGATGACACATTTACTCCACAATGTACATAAAATAGGAAAATTATTCTATGCATTTATGAATGATATTCCATACTAATATGTCAATGACTATCAAATAAAACACATCTTTTTAACTTAGTATAATAATTATGTACTGTACAATTTATTGCATGTTGTTAAAAAATGTGAGTTGCATTTTGTTGAATAATCATAAATGCATAGAATCTTGACCCCAGACCCTGAAGAGAAAGAGAGACAACACAGGAGATTACAGCAGTAGGCCAAGCACAGGTTGTCTAGGGTAGAATAGACGAAAATTACATCGTATCGACATATTCCATAAATTATTGAAGTTGAAGGAATTAATTTCAAATATTTCACGCATTCGATGACGATGTTACGTATTTTTTTACTGTTCTACCCTGGAAAACAATTGCTGTGATTAGCCTACTGAAGCCCATATTTACAAGCAGTCATTAACCAAGGTCTTTAATCTTTATGATAGACCCGGAAAGCAAAGCGCAAATGAGTCACAAATACCGTGCGCACCTTTGCGCAATTCTGATGTCCCTAACATTTCCAATATAAGATCTTCACAAAAAATGACAACGTGTCTCATGTGTTATGTTGCTTTTCGATAATTTCGTCTGAGATACAGAAGGATTCAGAGATATTGTTATTAGTTTTGGTCAATTAGGCTAGGCACAAACGGACCACCAGCCACAGCCGTGGTCGTTCCGAACACCGGTGTGTTCGGAACGACCACAATACATTGAGACGTGATATGGGAAGGACGCCTAGCGATTACCTGAGTAAGTCAGTGTCAGTGGCGAGAGCCAGCGTCTTGCATGGCGCGCAGCGGCGTAAAGTAACGAGTCGCGGACACTGCCGTAGCGAGTGCCCGCCACTGGCGACGCGTGTGCGTTGAGTTCGTACAAAATGTATGAAAAAGCGTGTTAACAGTTGTCGCTCGCCACCGGTGGCTGTGGCCGGTGGTCCGTTTGCGCCTAGCCTTAACCCACTAAGGCGGTTAACACACTGCGACGCATCACGCTGCGTCTTGCGTGTCGACTGCGCGTTTAACGCGCAGTGATGCGTGGCAGTGTGTTAACCGCCTAACATTGTCACAACTGTCATAGCGATCAAATACTGAATTTACCAATTTTGTTGATGCGTCTTATATTCGATGATCTTCACTCGACGGCGAAGCCGGCAGTTTCAAGCACTGCTTGCTTGAGTTTGTCATGGAACTTCTCTTTGCTTGGGTATGGGGGTAAGTCGAGCCGGTTGAAGCAGGTGTGAGCTTTGGGCAGTGAGTCGGGTGACGCGTCTGGTACTAAGTGAAGTGTGAACAGTCGGGGGGCCGCTGCTCCTGTTGAACCCTGCAAGGATAAAAAAGGCTTTAGAGAGATCAAAATATTACGAATCAAACCCTCCTACTCATCTCGTGAAATCGCAAAAGGCGATTAAGAGAATCTACCAGAGGAACGGTTGCAGCTTCATTCTGTGTAAATTTATCACCTCCATCGAGAGTAACAATCCATCAGCCAAGCATGGTGATTATGGAATATTAACCCTCTTTTATGATGGCAACTATTCGTGGCATTGTCAGGAGCGGGCTGGATGTATATGAGCTGATATGATGATGAATAGGTATTCATGTGTACGACATGATTTTCATAAATGGCAGTGAACATACCCTAAAAAGTCTTTATTTCGGAACATCTTGAGGCAAATAACAAAAAATAGACAGTGATGCGACCTGGAGAAGTAAAATACTTTAGGGTAGGATTAGGGTAGGATAGTGAACAACCTTTCCATTTGACCGTTAATAACAATTACCGTTAAACAAATATCTCTCTTAGGTTAATTTTGTGTAGTCATACTTGATTTGTCTTTGTTTGTTTATTTTCCAAATTAGCGTCTGTAACGTTGTTGTGTTTTATTGTAAATAATGTCTATTAGTGGCATCTTGATTTTGTGGGTTTATACGTAGCTATATAATAATAATAATAATGCTGGACAATTCACACAGCATTATCTAGCCCGAAGCTAAGCAGAGCTTGTGTTATGGGTACTAGATAACTGATATACTTAATACAATACACTACATAGATAGATATTTTTTATTATACATAGAAAACACCCAGACCAACGGAACAAATTTCTGCACATCGTAGACAAATTTGTTCCGGGGCGGGAATCGAACCCGCAACCTCCTGCGTCGCAGGCGGACCTTCGCCCGCTGCGCCACGGAGGTCGTCGTCGTATATATACACTGTTAACTTTAAGAAAATTGTATGTGTTCCTTAATAAACGAAAAATAAAAATAAATTACCTGTAAAGCACGGAAGCCCGCGAGCGGAACTCTTCTCGATCCAGTCACAAACTGCAGCAAGCGCGCCCTCATCTCCGCATCAAACTCCTCCACAATCTCCCAGAACCAGCCCACGATCGGCGCTTCGGGCGTGACATGCTTCAACCTCGTATGACGCTTCCAATCAGCCGGGTCTAAATCCGCGCGACCGGCCAGCAACGGCTGTAAGTCCCGAGGCGATAATGGCCTGAGTAGCTGCGCTGGAATGATATCAGCTAGTCCACGTTGCAAAGCCAGCCATTGCCGTTCCGCACCGCGCGTGAATCGATGCGCGACGTAAAGTCGTACGTAGTCGCGCTTGTTTGCGTCTGTGACGGTTTCGTTGGCGCCACCCGGTCGCAGTTCCATGCTTCGCACGGCGCCGAAAGATGAGCATTCTACTGAGAAGGTTGTGTCTATTACGCCGGCGATGCTGTTTTCTCTGAAAAGAAAAATTGAATATTTAGACATGTAAAGTTTTTGTTTTTATAGTGCGTAAGCCTCACACTCTTTAGATTGTGAGCAACGCGACACCTCTCGTCAAACGAAGTAAACGTAACTTTAGTCTTTGAACAGAAATGGATAAACTTTAATGTTTCCCCTGTAGGTGGAGCTAACGGCGCTACAGTCCGTAGAAAGTCGCAAAGATTTTCGAGTCCTACGTCACTTGACCTCGTGGTGTAGTTGGCGAGCACATTCTGGTACTGACGGAGGGATGCGGGTTCAAGTCCCGTCGAAGTCAAAAATTTTTGCGATATTATTTGATTTATTTAGACATGTGACATCGTAGCTCTTTTGGTCATGGCCGCATAGCATCCACTAGCTAGCTAATAGAATTTTGCAGTGTGGCCAGTTTCGACCACTTTCCGCCTGCCAGCCGTCGCCTAACGGATCAACTGTTTCGTATTAACTTTTTTGTTTGAAACGTGACTTGATTAAGAGTGTCAGGTAAGTTTGAAGAAAATCGGTGAAGCTAGGTAAAATTGTCGTCTGGGGTTTCGAGTTTTTGTCAAATCAGTTTGTAAAAACAAAGTACTTACAGCATCCAAGACAACGAGCGGTGCAGTTCAGGGTCAACGTCCTTGATATCGCGCAGAGTGATGGGCCGTCCCAGCAGTTGCTTGTAGAACGGAGCCGTGAACGCGGCGTCTAGCTGGTGACCGTGGAACAGAGCTACTCCGAGGATCCGACCAGCAAAGTGGAAGTAGGAGAGGTGCTCGGGATTTACCTAAGAGAATGAGGACAAATATTATAAATGTCTTGAAAGGTGTCTAAAAACCGTACCCTGTATATATCCGTCAACAACAATCACGCGCGGCAGTTGATGGAGCCAATCGCACGCGACGAGACGCCTCCATATACAACGCCTTCCCCGCCGCAGAAGTCAAAACTTTATTTCTTAACGCTTACAAAATAAGCACAAGTCAAAATATTACTAGCGGCCCGTCCCAGCTTAGCACGGGTAAGTTATGTTACTAAGGGATAATATTATAGCATTCTAATGGTGTAAAATTTTTTGAAATTGGTCCAGTAGTTTTTGAGTTAATTCGTTACAAACACACAAAAATGATAAAAATTAGAAAATAATTAGCAAGCTGAAGTGGCAGTGGGCCGGCCATATCTCGCGAAGAACCGACAACCGCTGGGGTGAATAAATAAAACCACTTACCGCAGAATCACAGTTGATTTGCAGCGAGTATCTATCGTCCCCCGCGTTGGCGTACTGGAACAGACCGTAGTGCGGGTTGAAGAGTTCCCTGCCCAGTAGGTGGAGCCACTCGCGCGCCACGCCTCCATAGTCAAGGCCCTCTTCGCCTCTGAACTTGACCAGTAGTCGTTTGCGAAGCTCTTTGCCGCGGAGCTTCATGACCAGCCGGTATGATTCTTCGAGGACTTCGTTTCGTGATATCTGGAGGGGTAAAAGATGTTTGATTAATACATATTTGCCCTTTTTATTTACCCTCAAGGGGCCGGAGTTCCCCCTTCGGCCTTCGGCACTTTGTTGAACGAGGTGTCTTGAATAATAATTTGTATTCTGCTATCGAGTGATTAGAATACAAAAGAATACGTTAATTTGTGTTTCAATAGTATAGTTGTATACAGTACAGTTCATCCAAAGTAGTAATAGTAACACTAAGCAAGAAACAACTCAGCTTACATGCTAGTTAAATGTAGAATTGTTAACTACTCAATTAAAGGAACGACGCCCGGGTTTCCCCAAAAAAAACGATTTTTAAATATAAATTACTTTCTACAAAGGTATTTTAGTATCTAATTAATAAGGTATCGACATGTTCGATGTGTGAACCCAAGTGCTGATGCGACGAGGCGCGGGGCAAGGCGGCGCTGTCGTGTCGCAATCCCGCGAAGTCATCAGATTCCATAGATGCGAAATGTCTTCGTTTTATGTAGTAAATATGATCGTGAAGGTCGGCAAATTGAGTTGAACCGATATTATATAACAACTCTATCCACTCGATGGAACACAGTACAGTCAATAAAGTGAATGGTAAATTTTTATAGAACGGTCGCGGGAAGTCGAGGTATACGCTATTTGTGCCGTCGTTTATTGCCTATGTTCGGCAGTGTACCGATGAGGGCTAAAATTCTGCTGTTTATCTTTATGAGCGAAAGTTTGGATGGATGGATGGATGTTTGTTACCTCTTCACGCCAAAACTACTGGACCGATCGGGCTGAAATTTTGCATACAGGTAATTCTAATCCTGGAATCAAACATAGACTACTTTTTCACAGTTCCCATGGGATAGAAATCACCTTTAAACGTTTCCATAGAAACAACGCGTGCGAAGCCGCGGGCAGAAACTAGTTTATAATATTAGTGTGATCTTTACCTCTATTCGACAGTGTCCAGTCTGCGGCTGCAACGCCTGTAGCTCGGCCCGCAGTACCCTCGCCTTGGCCGCGAGGTCTCGCTTGTACTTAGGGAGAGCGTCGCCGTCCGTCGGGGACGACGCGACTGGAGTAGACATCGGTTGGACTGCAGGTGTAGGGGGTGGTTCTGTTGGGGTCTGGAACGGAGAATGGACATATATAGTTCTGTGTGATATTGTAGAAATAAAGATGTGGTGTTTGTTTATAAGATTCCTCCTACGCAGCCCGGAATGACGTAGCCCGTAGTCGACTAAGGCTAGTGTTAACCTAAAGATAATAGGGCAATTAGTCAGCTTCGTCCGTTAACTTAGACGTTTAATGTATGAAAACTTGTGTCAAAAACGTCAAAAAACTGTTTAAATTTAACCATCTGTTGGTGAACTTGGGGTCTTAGTATGTGAGCGGAGCAAAATCCACGAATCAGGAACCAGACAGTCATGAGTGTTATGTGAACTTATGTGGACGAACTAACTTATGTTATTTTGGAGGACTTTGCGTCAGTGTGAACAGGAACGCATCTTTATAATTCATCGTTATTTATCGCCAGAGAATATACGCAGCAGTTTGGACAGTACATCCTCATCCATCTATCGTCACAAACGCATGTTAAATAAATAAATAAATAATCTATACTTATAATAAAACTGTAACAGGTCCAATTCTGTACATTGAAGATATTTTAAAAATTTTTTTGGAGGGCACTCTATTATCGATACTGAAGCCAAAACTGCAATTTTTTTCATTCATGTCTGTCTGTCTGTCTGTTTGTCTGTCTGTTTGTTAAACGTCATCATCACGCCGAAACTACTGAAGGTATTGAAATGAAACTCGGCACGATTTTAGGTCATACTACGAGGAAGGACATAGGATACTTTTTATCCCGGAATTCAGTCAGGTTTCCCTGGGAGAGGGGATGAAAGTAAAATTCTTTAACTGCGCATCACGACGGAACTACTTAAGGTATTGAAATAAAACTCGGTACGATTTTAGGTCATACCACGAGGAAGGACATAGGATACTTTTTATCCCGGAATTCAGTCAGGTTCCCCTGGAAGAGGGGATAAAAGTAAAATTTCTTCACCGCGCATCACGTTCACGCCGAAACTACTGAATGAGTTGGACTGAATTGGTACGATTTGAGTTCAAGGAAGGACATGGGATACATTTTATCCTGGAATTCAGTAAGGTTCCCCTGGGAGAGAGGATGAAAGTAAAATTCTTTAACCGCGCATCACGACGGAACTACTTAATGAATTCGAATGCAACTCGGCGTGATTTTAGTTCGTACTATGAGGAAAGATACATTTTATCCCGGAATTGAGTAAGGTTACCCTGGCAGAGGGGATGAAAGTTAAATTCCTTCACCGCTCATCACGCCGAAACTACATAGGTAATGAGTTGGAATGTAACTTGGCACGTTTTGAGTTCATACTACAAGAAAGGACATGGAATACATTTTATCCTGGAATTCAGTAAGGTTCCCCTGGGAGAGAGGAAAAAGTAGAATTCTTTAACCGCGCATCACGACGGGTCTACGCGTCGTCGTCCGATTTCATGCATTCTTTTTGTTAGAAACAGAGATGCAAGATCGAATATGACTAAATCAGTAGAAAGTCGAGTAGAAAATCAGTAGATTGATGAAATAATCTGTAGATTGAAAAAAAAAATTTGTGGATAAAGGGTAAGTAAGTTCCTATCTATTTATTTTTCCAAGACGCACCCATTAGTTAGGTTCCTACCTACTAAGGTGGTGGGTCTTGGAAAAATAAGTTAGGTTCCTGCCTTACATGATATATGGTGGTTTAGCTGGTCCAGCGAAGTTTGGTTGGAGTCTTACTCCAACCAAACTTCGTGTACAATTAAATTAATTAATTATTGTGGTCCACTTAAACTAACTGGACCGCAGAAAAATATTTTTTATTGTGGTACACAGCCAACTGTACCTACCTACTAACGAAAAAAAATTACGGTGGTCCAGTCAAATGGATCAGGAGCCCAATTCTGCAAAACAATTGCTTCAGTATGACAATGGAATCGTCGCAGAATCATCACGTAGAATCCTTAGATTAATAAAATTCCAGATAGTGCGCGCGAGATAAATTAATATGTAGTTTCAAACTTGACGCGCGTCTCTCCATCTGCATTCATCATAATTTCTTTCATCCAAGGTGGAATACCAAAAAGTGTCATTCTGTGACGATAGCCCTGTCATAGTGAAGCGATTAGTATAGCAGAATAGTACACGTAGAAACGAGTAGGACACTTCTTAACACTGACGCTGGCCGAGTCGTAGCTAAAAGTCGTGTGGATAAAGAATGGGATTGAAGATGACAATATGCTATCCCCCGTAGACCCTACACGATTTTTTGGACGGCGGCGTTTCATAATATGAGAGACTATGGTTAAATGTGAACTTAATTAGTCGGCAGGTAAGGCAATCGCGAACGAAGTCGCGGGTACAGCTAGTAAATAAATAATGCTGGACAATCTACACAGCACCATCTAGCCCCAAAGTAAGCTACTCAAAGCTTGTGTTATGGGTACTAGATAACTGATATATTTAATACATTGCATACATAGATAGATCTTTTTTTTTATTATACATAGAAAACACCCAGACCAACGGAACAAATTTCTGCAGATCGTACACAAATTTGTTCCGAGGCGGGAATCGAACCCGCAACCTCTTGCGTCGCATTCGGACCTTCGCCCGCTGCGTCACAGAGGTCGTCTGTTGATTAATAAGCAATTACAGATGCTAGACAAATCAAACAAATACTTCATCTCTTGTTCAATCTTCTTTCTGGGGGAAATTGACTGGAATTTAGTTAGTTTAGTTTAAGCTCACACAGTTTAGCTTGGCTTCTAGGTCAACAACCAGCTTAATCACTACAAAGCAAAGGACTTACAAATCTGGTGGCCAGCGCCAGTCTGGGGTCAGTGAACTGCGTGGTCCTGTTAGTGTGGTCCACGAAGTACGGCCGTCCGGACGGAGCGTGCCGCATCTCCCACCCGGGCGGTAAGGGACCGGCGGCGGCCGCGCAATGCCTCAGGTGTTGGGGCACCCGTGGGTCGTGCCATGTTGATGCTCCTGTCGCCGTGTTGTAGAAGTAAACCTGGCCTTGTGGTGTTGTCCGCATTTCTGGAAGAGATTCAATTTTGTAGTTAGACAGTTATTAAACCTGTTTTTCTCTTCTGCCTGCTTTCCGAACCTACACTTGCGCATTCTTCCGAGGGCACTGACATTTGCCTAGCGCAAGCCTACCTTGCTCAAGCTTGCTCAAGTAGTATTTTTTTTTCAAAAGTATATATTGCTTGGATACGCCTTTTTTCAGGATAAAAAGTATCATCATTATAGGTTATTCCATAAACATGACTTCATGCGTGCAAAATTTCAAACCGTGGATCGGTTGATTTCAGTACATTATAAATTTATAAGTTATTCCATAAGATTTAGATTCCTTTATTGTCATACATCATACAAATAAAAAATGTACAAATTATTGTTGCTTAAATTAAATGATGAGGCTATGGCACAAACTGGACTTCATGCACTACTTTTAACGTTGTTTAAGTTTTTTTTTTTTAATAAGTCGTTTAATTATACAGGGTGTAACAAAAATAAGTAACCAAACTTTCAGGTGGGGTGTAGAATCGAACACTGAATTCAGGAAAAATATTAAAAAAAAATCCTGCCCTTTAGTTTTCGAAAAATAAAATAAAAACGGAATTTTGACTACATTACTCAAACGACTGATGCACGTGTTTATTTGACATTAAAATATGATTAAAAGGTCTACGTACCTTGTGTACACCTTTTTAGCAGATAAACATCTTTTTACGGGGGGCACCCACGACCGGACACGCGATATCGCAGCAGCGCGCGCGGCGGCGGGCTGCACGTGTTGTAGTTATGTAGGAAGCTAGCCAATGCATTCCAATTTTCCCATTTCAATTTTCATCTCGTGGTATTCAATATCTGAATAACGCATACGAGCCATTTTACGCACAAAAAACCGATAAACGCCGCCGCGACCTTCACCTTGCGCTAGCAATGATGCAACTAAACGGCCATTGACCCTATGATAACATTTCTGTGGTATGACAGTTTGACAAAACTAACAATAAGCCTAGCATTGGGTGAACATTCGGATGAACTAAGTTTGTATACCTATCTCGCTCTCGCGCCAAAAGTTTGTGCCTTTTCTTGTCTCAATCTGGTACTTCGGAAATGCAAATTGTAACAACCTTTTATGGGGTTCATTGTAAGTTACTCACCGTGTTTTTAAAGGTCAATGTAAAGGTAGGTACTTAGGTAGTCAACGATATGAAAAAATAAAAGCTAGTAGTGAATATCTTTTAGTAGGAAGGTGCATGCTTAATGAATGTACCTACTAACTATGCATTTTCGAACATATTGATAGAACGTGTGTAAAGACTTAAAATAATTTATTTATTTTTTAATTCCTAGAGGAAAATTGGAATGTATTTGTTGTACGTAGGCTCCATATCTAAGCACGCCGTGCAGCCTGTTCACTTCCGCTGCAATGATGTCGCGGGTCGATGACCGCGGTGGCCGCTCATTAGGGCACCGTTTAGGTGTTATGGGCTTATAAAAGAGATGAATACAGGTACTTAGGCCATTTTTTTTTAATTCCAAATAGTCACATGTATTATATTCTATTGCCTAATGTTGTGAAAATTTCGTACCTATTTATTAAATTTTTCGAAAACTAAAGGGCGGGATTTTTTTTCAATATTTTTCCTGAACTCAGTGTTCGATTCTACACCCCACCTGAAAGTTTGGTTACTTATTTTTGTTACACCCTGTATATTTTGTTAGTAAAAGAATATACAGAAAAGTACCGTATCCCGGCGGTAAATCAGCGGTAGCGATCGATGGCGTGTGCGCGGTCGGTGAGACAGGCGTGACGGGCGTCGTCGGGGTGACCGGCGTCGACGGCGCGGTCGGCTGGCGCGACCTCACGGCGGTCTGGGGCTGGGGCTCCGGCCTGGAAGTAAGGATTTGACTGAAAAACCTTTTAAAGCGGTGTAAGAAAAATAACTTTTTATTTTATAGAATTCTAGTTTATGCCCGCGGCTTCATACGCGTTGATTCTATGGGAACGTTTAAGGGTGATTTCTATCCCTTGGGAACTGATTTCTGGGATTAAAAGTAGCCTTTGTTTGATTCCAGGATTAGAATTAACAGTATGCAAAAATACAACCCGATCTGTTCAGTAGTTTTGGCGTGAAGAAGTAACAAACATTCATCCATCCAAACTTTCGTATTTATAATATTACTAGTTTATGCCCGCGGCTTCGCACGCGTTTTTTCTATGGAAACGTTTAAAGGTGATTTCTATCCCATGGGAACTGATTTTTGGGATAAAAAGTAGCCTATGTTTGATTCCAGGATTAGAATTAACCGAGTGCAAAATTTCAGCCCCATTCGTTCAGTAGTTTTGGCGTGAAGAGGTAACAAACATCCATCCATCCAATATTTCGCATTTATAATATTATTAGTGTAAGAATAACACGGTAGGACACTTTAGAAACTAGAAAGATCTTGTTCAGCTGTAAACAGCTCCTACCCAAACCGATCTAGAACAGATGGTGAGGCGAACTGTAGGTAGTCGGCACATCACAAGATGCTACGCTATGTGTAAGCGCTTAAAATAAATAAAATAGAAATAGCCTATATTCACTGACTTTTACAAGTTATCCTAATTATTATATTATAGTTTTAATATTATCTATTTACTAATTTTTTGACACCGGTTCTCGGTAAGTCAGGTTGTCCTTTGACATAGGCCTCCTCCATTGTGTGCCATTGCATGCGGTTTAGGCATGCCCTACGCCATCCTTTAGGCAAATCATCTTCTCAACGCTAAGTATGTCTGCCTCTGCTGCGTTTCGTTTGCGCTTAGTTAGCATCAAAGCAACAATCTTGCAGTGCGGCGGCGGCCTGAGGGGTCAGCTACGGGTCGGTTTCATTGCGGTAGTACGTCGTGGTGTGTTTGTGATGTACCTGAGTGAGATAGAAGTAGCATGCTCGGACTCAGAGCCAAGCGAGGCCGGCGAGCCGGGGGAGGCGGGCGACGGTGTGGACGGCGTCAGCGCGGGCGTCGGCGACGACGGCGGCGTCGACTGTGTAGGAGACGAGACTGAGGGGTCAGCTTCCGGCCGGTCCCATTGCGTGCCTCGTGTCGCGTGGTTCACGTAGTACGGTCTGAAAGAATATCAGATACCAGATTGCGTCAATGTAAAATGATAAGAGAACGTTCCTTGGTGGTATGGTAATAATAATAACAACACAACCTCAACAGCCTGTATTGGTCCACTGCTGGACACAGGCCTCACCCTGACAAGCGCCTGTATTGGTCCACTGCTGGACACAGGCCTCACCCTGACAAGCGCCTTATTGGCTTGGCTTTTATCACATGGGGGGTAATGCCCATAATCCGCACGCTGAGCTTGCGGGTTGGGGATCGCAGTTTGGTGGTAGAATTGTTATGCAGGGGGCGCTGCTGCCCGCCCCCGGTGAATATCTCTTAGTCGCCTCTTACGACACCCGCGGGAAGAACGGGGCATATTCTAAGCCGGCACCACACAGCATAATAACACAACACAGGTAATAATCATGTGACTATCCTGCTGGTTCTTGATTAGTCGGTTCTGCTTGGCTCCGCGTTCGGAACGCACTCGATAATGAGGCAAAGGCAATCAATAAATAGATGAGCTTTTATAATTTATTACCCCATTTGAAAATAAGGTGTTGTATAAAATCTTTGGACAAATTCCAACTGGTATTATAGCATACTGTTTGTATCTGCGAAACCTTTATTCAAATTAGACGACGACCTCCGTGGCGCAGCGGGCGTAGGTCCGCCTGCGACGCAGGAGGTTGCGGGTTCGATCCCCTCGAAACAAATTTGTGTACGATCTGCAGAAATTTGTTCCGTTGGTCTGGGTGTTTTCTATGTATAATAAAAATATCTATATATGTAATGTATTGTATTAAGTATATCAGTTATCTAGTACCCATAACACAAGCTCTGCTTAGCTTGGGGCTAGATAATGCTGTGTGAATTGTCCAGCATTATTAATTTATTTCAATTAACTGCTTACAACTCTTAACGCACAGCATATAAGAAGGTGAACCAACCTGCCCCCAGAAGTAAATCTCTCTTCCCATTGTGGAGGCAAAGGTGACTGTGAGGGATTTTTGTTGGAGTTCCCTGGAGGTTCCCTCGGCGCTCTGACTTCCCCCGCTGGTCCCACCACGGCTAATGGACTCCCTTCGCCGGTTGCCGATGCTGGCTCACCCCTGGTCCCATCTCGTGACAGTAAGGACACTATAACTTGACCTCGACCGCTTATTGACTCTCCTGTACTGTCGTCGCGCAGTTCTAGGCATTGGTCTGCAAAGTTATTGTGTGTTTAGAATGTATTAAGATGTTCAAAAGATGTTTTTTTTATCGTGAAATAATACTAATATTATAAAGAGGAAGTATTTGATTCTTTGTATTGAATAGGCTCCGAAACTACTGGACCGATTTGAAAAATTCTTTTACCATTAGAAGCCCACATTATTCCTGATGAACATAGGCTACTTTTTATCGCGGAAAAATGCTTCATTCCTACGGGAAAACGGGTAATAGGACAACGTGTAGTTAGAATGCAGCTAGTTCTGAATAAAACTTAATTTTATTTTGTCACCTGAAAGTAACTAACATAAACCATTGAAAAACTAAAATTATCAAAGAATAGAAAAAAATTAGAACTAGTATTTACAATTGAACAGTTGAGCTAACTGCACACAGTTGCAAACAATCTAGAGGTAGCTCAACCGATCCATATCAATACCAGTCGGAATACCAAAAGTATCTTGGATTCATGCTATTTTCTACTTCCAGATAACTGTATGAGACAATGCTTTGTAACAAACATGTTTAACTTTTTAATCTCCGTTGCTTGAAGTTATTCAAAACAAACACTCACATCCTGTGTCTTTCAATTTGTGCACTGTAGAGGGTTGGATGCGAACACAGCCAAGAAACCCAGAACCTTGTCTTTTGTGAACTTTTCGTTGGTTCCATACACTGAAATAAATATTTATATCTTCTGTTAGTTTCTGTTGTCTGACCCTTGTTTTCTATAAAATTGACTATATTTGCTAAGCTAGTTGCTAAGCAGAAAGGACATAGGTAATCCACAATGTATCACTTTAGAAATATTGAGGTTTAAAGTTTAGGTGATGATTCAACAATGACATATTCGGAATATTTTGAGATCACTGCCACAAAAATACTTATATTTTTATGCCATCTAGTGTTTAGTAATATAGATTGACACATTTTTTGGGTAATTGGGATAAACATGGGGTTGAATTGTTTTTGTTAAATGATTTTAACATCAGGCAGATCTTGTTTTCATACCTTATTTTTATCCTTCATTTTCTCAAAAAATATCCAAGCAACTAAAAGTTGTACCTAACATTTTTTAATAGAGTCATCATATCTAATTAGGCATTGTCTATTAAATTAAAGGAAGACCATGAAATGTGCCAAAACTTGGAAGTGGAAGCGTTTTAAGTGGAATTATCCATTAAAAATGTAAGTGATTATTGATTCACTGCAGCAGATTGGTCTAACTGGTGTAAACAAAGTGCATTGTCTCATCATCACAGTATTTGAAAGATTTCATGGTTTTCCTTTACTAAATATGCAATATTTATTAGTCATAAAAATAATACAGCATGTTATTTTATAGTCTTTTCGTGGGTTTTTAGTATTTATTACTGGATAAGCTCATTCATTCATATATATGTATACATATAATTTTTCAAAAGTATGAAACACAGTTAGTCGTTTTTTTTAAATAAAAGATGTTTTCCTTTATAACTGCCTATTTTCAAAATTTATATTACTTGCCCTCTATGTCCCACACTATGGACCAGAGAATAGACTGAAGAATAAGTCAAATAAGATCTGTAATTTTATTGTTTCATCTTCATCTGCAATAAACTAATTATTTAATGATTATAATAAATAAATTTATACTTTTTCGACACATTAAAGTCCCGTTGAAGTTGAAAATTGTTGGGATAATATTTGATTTCTTAGAAATTACCCTGAGTGTGAAGGCGAGGAGAAAAACCTTAGTATTGAGCAACGCAACATGCCTCTCATCAAACGAACTAAACATAACTTCAGTCTTTGAACAGGATTGGATAAACTTCAATGTTTCCCCTGTAGGTGGAGCTAACAGCGCTACAGTCCATAGGAAGTCCCAGTCCCATTTGCGACTCCTACATCACTTGACCTGGATGGTGGTGTAGTTGGTTAGCATATTCCCGTACTAAGATAATGATGCGGGTTTAAGTCCCACCGAAGTCAAATGTTTTTGGGATATTATTTGATTTCTTAGTTTTTTTTTATTAATTTAATATTATAACTTGAATATAGTGTGAGTTAAGTCATTTTTGCATAATTACATCCAGTTTAAAAGACTAGGCATTGTCCAAATAATTTATTGACTTTAATGTGCATAAAATTAATGTTTGCAATTGTGTTTGCATTAAAACATTACTCAATTTCTACTAGTATCTGTAATTAAACACTTTAAATGCATGTACACTGCAAAAAAGTCTTGATTTATGCATGGAATGTTTGCGTAAATAAGGTAACTACAGAGAATTTGTAAGATCACTTTCATAGCCATACAACGTTTTTAAATTGAAGTGACTTACATGAAAGCAATTTTAGTTGTATGATATTCTTATTATTATTATACATACTTTATATTAGTTTTACAAATATAATCAAAATGTTTTCAGTCAATATAGAAAAAACAAAAAAATAAGATAGTATCCTTCTTAGATTCATAGTAGAGAATTCTAGAAGTTTTGAGCAATTTGGTGGTCAAAAAATTGATGGTGAATGTGCTTAAAATGGACCAGCTTACCTTATTGTTATCCCATCACCTTTGGTCAGATACAGATCATAGTGAGTGTTCCATTTTGGGTCAAGCGTAGCTTTTACAGCATTCGTTGAATAGACTTGTCCACTACCATCAACTGATATCTTGGCGAATGGATCCGGTAAACCTGTTGAAGATGAAACTCTTCATCACACACATCATAGTGCAACAACAAGTGATATGTATGAACTGTCTCACCTTGAAATGAAACTAATTAAAATTTTATTCTTATTATAAACAAACTTACGAAAGAGATCCTTCCGAACCAGGTTCCTCGCACACAGAACTAAAACAAAGTAGAATTTTTGGTAAGAGGAATGTGATGCGAAATTGAAAGCTAAATATTCACCACTGTTTTATTAGCATTGTACATTTAATACTCACTTGTTAGTCGTATTTTTTGAGCACCGTATTTACGATTTGGTATAGGGGTGGTCATTTTAGTTTGTTATATAGAAACATTGGGATACAATTGTGTAAAATAAATTTTAGACACGATTTTCACGTAAACTTTCAACCACCATTTTCAATTGAATGACGAACGAATGAAATAGAACGATGAACGAATCTGCCGGAGAATGAACAGCGAAAACTTTTTTTTGATCGTATTCTCGTATTCTCAATCCATGAATAGATCCGTCCACCTTCATTCATTGTGTTCCGAGTCATGGACGGATAAAATCTCCCTTCGTTTCAACAAAATCGCGGAAGAGTGTGGAACGGGAAAATACCTAAGTAAATAGTTTATCACATATATCATCACTAACTGCTTTCTACAAGTTTAAGAGCAAGCACAAAAGTAGTTTCGCGTTCATTGTAAACAATTTGCTATGACAAACAAAAAAAAATCGATTCATCTAAGCCGCCCATGATGGTATATTAAACGTGTATTAAACCGCCCCGTTTTGGATTCACATCACAAATGACAGTTGAATCGATGTTTGATATTGTTATTAGTACATATTGTTGTATTCTCTTTGGTTTGTTTTATTAATTCAATTAAAAGTTTGTTTACACTCCAAATTTTGCAAAGAAAATTTTGGAGTGTAGCAAAACTAGTAGTTAGCTAAATTATACTTGTACAACGAATAAAATAGTAAAGAAATAAAAACAAAAACAATAGAATTTCCAGCTTTCCACCTTTGTAGGTACGATGCAAGTGCAGCACGTGAATCAAGCCGTACCTAGAGTGTATCGGAGAATGAACGAGATGCAATCTGTTTACATTCCCCAGCAAGAGCCCCGATAACGAGCACTTCTTTAAATTATTTTATTCGTTGTTCGAGCACAAACCGCGAGACAAAGAGAAAAATATAACTACGTAATTTATCTGTACGCACCATTCTGTGCTAAAGTAGGGGAAAGTCGTTGATACTCCTGGATTTAAGGTATGTAAATAGTGGAAAGTGAGGCAAGATACCTACCTAGGTACGCGTGTTTATTGCGTTATGTTTCCTACTAATATCCTCTCTCTTCGTAAGAATACAGATACCTACGTAAGTATACTACCTAGCTAGATAGTGTGGGTTTAGTGAGCCAGAGACGGAGTAGATAGAAGATACATAATTACCGGCAGCCAATCAACGAATACTAGGTAGGTACATTTAGCTACCTAGCAACATTGAATTACTATTACTAGCGTACTACTTACAACTCACTGCCTAGCAATGACTAGCCTAGTTACTCATTATGGGTTATATATATTATATCTGAATCTGCCAGTGAGCTGATAGCCCCCTAATCATCAATCTAGCCTGGTATCATCCTCTTCGCATCAGGTCTTCTATTTCTTTTGCTAGCGTTTTCAGTCCCGTGCTTCCCGCATCCCACCTTCCTATGCCCTGCGTGCGACCCTGATGATATCATCGTTAACCCATCTTCAGTGCCGGATTAAGACTACTTGATGCCCTAAGCAATCCACGCATGTGGGCCCCCCATAAACTGGTTAGGTTTTTGTTATTTCAGTGCAAAAGACGCCGTAGGGGCATCAAAAAAATATATTCCGTCTGGTGGCGTATGGAACCGGAGCGGTACCAAAATTTTTGCGCTTAAAACTCTGTCAAAATGGCATTCTTAAAAGATTTACTTTAAAAAAGTGTCTTATTTTGTCACGAATATCATGCCTACTGCGTTAGTTTGTGGCTATTGCGTGAATTCAAAGATTTCAGGGGTTTTACTATAAAAACTATCGTACATAGTTTGACGAATTCATTACGTACTCGCTCACCCTGAAGGTGTCCCTCGTTAAGGGATGAAACGTTGGTGTTCTTCCAACACAAATAAGGTTCGTAGCTAACCCGCTTACATCTGTAATGAATTTAGGGGTTGTATGCCTGTTATATGTACCATTATGGGCTTTTGGCCTTTTCGCGCAGCGGAGCGAGCCTAGCGAGGCTCGCTCCGCTCGCTGTTTCTGTGCCGTCTTTTCTTCCTTTTCTCTCACAAATTTCCCGATCGTCGCTAAGTCTTTAAAATTTTCGAAGCTTGCTCCACTCTCCATTTTTTATTCATTTAGGCAACGAACTTATTTATGGGTTCCAAATATTTCGACGTCCAAAAGGGTTCCGTCGCTAAAATATTTTGATAAGCGCTGCTCTAGTCAATATAACGCGCGGATTTTCAAACAGCTTTACCTTTCTTTCATGTGCCAGCAATTTTTTTTTTGTTTCTGGTGCCCCCTACTCGTGATGCCCTAAGCAATTGCTTAGTTTGCTTATAGGGTAATCCAGCACTGCCCATCTTGCGAGCGGACGAGCTGGTTTTCGTCGGTCGGTTCTTATCCACCACTGCATCAAGTCTCTACTTCAAGACCTTGTCTGGCCAAGTGCCCTGCACAGCTCGTTTTCCTCGACGTTTTCCCATTTAGGGTGGTACCTACTTGGGGTCGGCCTTCCTTGTCCTTCTTTTCCGTTGCGCATATTTGTGTGCGGTTTTTTTGTCGAGCTTATCTTAGGTTTTTTTCAACCGTCGTCGTCAACCATAACAAAGTGGAGGGTGGTCATCCGCGCGCGTCCTCATCTTGTCGTTGGCAAGTTTAGGGAAAACTTGAATAGGTAGGTATAATGATCTTCCGTCGTACGTGGTCGTTCTAAACGACTCGTAGGTACCTACATTATAATTGAGGGCCTCTTTGACTAATGGTGCGGTTGATCGAGCGACCGAAGCTCTGCTTCAATTCTGGCAAAATTTGTTTTTCTGATAGTTTGTATTTGTAAGTAGGTACTCAGGTCGTTTTTACATCCGATCTAGCTGAAACTTGGGATACAGGTTATTTATTGATGACTCCTCTATAAGTCGCTAATAAAGGGGTTATCATCATCATCAATGGCCTTTACATCCACGAATGATGGTTTATGTAGTGTTTGTGGTACGTAGATGAATTGTAAGGCCTTTACGAGAACGACAGATGCGGCCGCAGACTCCTACTGGGGGTGGTAGGCGACGCCAAAAGACCTGTCGCTATACCGAGACTATACGGTTCAAGGATTCCGCTAAGCATATTATGCTGGCTTTAAGAGGAATATTTCCTCCAAAAAGGGGGCTACTGGAATATGTTAGCCCTATGAGACCGGATTTCGATGTGTTTTTTTACTTAAGTAAAAAAAAACATCTACAGTTTGCTGTCTCATAAAAATTTGGTGAAGATCTGATGAGGATCTTCGGCGTGAGGAGCTGAATAGCCTTTCAATGTGAGTTTGTGCTCGCGGGGTCCGCTGTTCGCTACTCAGTTGCCATATTCATGGTTTCTGCTTCAAATTGAGTACAAGAAGACGTTAGGTAAAGTTACCTAATCAGACAGGGCGATAGCAGCATTATTTTATTTGAGTTGTTAGATAAATATCGATAACAGAAACAGCGTTAAAGGAAGTAGGTACCTAGGTACTTATTTACAGTGTGGTTACATGTAGGTATTTACATTTACCATCTAAGCGTGCTAGACTACGGAATACAGAAAACAAACCAGCTAATAGCCCGGCCACACGCTCCGTCTCACCTGCGAGCATGCCTGCACAATCCAATAAGTGCCGGTAAGAAGGTGCATGTAGACGGCGAAAGCGCGGCTTGTGCAATCGTTGACATGCTGAAGATTAGACTAGACTGCGTAAATGGATTGCGCAGACAAGACGGGGCGCGGAGCCGGGCTTTTAAGGTACGTTCCACAGAAATTTAACGAGTTTTGTGGTAGGTAGGTACGTTCGGTACGTCGTTACTACATTATACTAAGATCGAAACAATAACTAAATACATACTATAACATACTTAATTTGTGTTATGAAGTAAGTACATAAATCTTTTCAAGGTGGGCCAGTATAACGAATTTAATTAGAAACATGGTGCCAATCGTTATCGTTCATGGTGGAGCGGGAGACATCCCTGATAGTCGTGTCAATGGAAAAATAGCAGGGACAATACAGGCAGTCAGAACTGGATACCATAATTTGCGACGTGGTGGGAGCGCAATCGATGCTGTTGAAGCAGCAGTTAGATCCATGGAATTGGATGAAAATTTCAATGCTGGTAAGCATATTTTTACGTAAGGTAGGTACCTATTTTTTTGTTTCCGTGTGGTGGATTCAACTGGGGGCTCCCAGTAGGATTTGTTTTCTATTGGTGTAGTCAGCAAAATTTCAATGCTGGTAAGCATATTTTTATGTAAGGTAGGTACCTATTTTTTGTTATTTCCGTGTGGTGTCGTGTGGTGGATCCAACTAATAGTAGTTTATGCAACTGTCATATAATGAAGGGTATTAAAACACGAGTGTGAGTTTATGAAACGAGCGCAGCGAGTTTCATAATAGTAACGAGTGTTTTAATACCCGTGTTATATGCAGTTGCATACACTACTTTATCTTCACTAATGCAATTAATCAAACAACAAGAGTAAAAGCTGACAATAGTTTATTTATAATAATTGTTCAAATTTTGGATGGTACAATTTTGAAAGTTAATGTTAATTATTGATCCAGCAGCTGTAGCGGCCGCGGGGCAAGCAGTAGAGCTCGTAGACGGAGTCGGAATATTTATAATTACTTCATTCGTCTTGTTTTCTATACTGTTCAAGATCGTATTTGAGACTTGAATAAGATCTTACCAAAGAGTTTTGTGTATGTAAGTTTAGTAGTTTCGACGAAGTTTTCACGTATAATCCAACTGTTTTCAAAAGCCAGCCTAATATCAAAATTTTATACAACTTGTATGAGGATTTTGACATAAGGCTCGCCAGGTTAATTGGTCGCGTTTTATTGATGTTATAATGAGATTTTACGATATCGATGTGGATATTATACCATCATGTGAAATTGCTTAAATTGAGTGTTTTGTTATCTGCGCTATAACAGTAGTAATTATAAGTCAAGTATTGGAAACATAAGTAGAATGTTATAACATTAGTGTAGATAAAATACATAATTAACTTTCGAGGGTGGCATAATCATGCTGATTAAACCCTCTAGTAAAATAAGGATAAAAAAAAAACAAATCCACCACCAAACTGCGATCCCCAACCCGCATTTCTAGCGTCGTCGGGATTATAGACCACATGATAAAAGCCAATGAGGCGCTTATCAGCAGTGGAGCAGTACCTTAGACGCCGTTTACCGTTTTTGATATCCTATCCTACTTAATGTTATAAAGGCGAAAGTTTGTGCCGTTGTGATGTTTGGCGGAAGACAACGCCAAAACTACTGAATAGATCGGGATAAAATTTGGCACATAAGAACTGGAATAACACATACCTAGGCTACTTTTTATTTAAAGAAAAACAGGCAGAAGCTTGTATTAGATAAAACTCCTAAAAACCAGACATTATTGCCTTCCTTGCAGGTTACGGTTCGGTTTTAAACCTAAACGGTGAAGTGGAGATGGAGGCCAGTTTAATGAGTGGAACGAACTTGGACGTCGGTGCTGTCACACTGATGAAGGACTTTTTGCATCCGATCAGCATTGCTCGAAAAGTTCTTACAGATTCCCCTCATTGTTTATTAGGAGGCAAGGGTGCTAAGGAATTCGCGTTGATGAAGGCAGGTTTATAAATTTTTTTTTATAAAATTACATCTTCGTAGTAGTTAGTGATGCATGACATGTCGTCTAGAGAATTAAAAACCTTCAGCAAAAAAAAAATTTTGAAAACCCCCCGACAGATTTTCAAGAAATATCTCTGGATAAAATTATCCTTGACACAAAAAAAACTAAACGAAAATCGGTTCATCCGTTTGGGAGCTACGATACCACAGACAGATACACAAACAGACACGTTAAACTTATAACACCCCTCTCTTTTTGCGTCGGGGGTTAAAAATGCTTTACTTCCGTTAAATATTTATAACAGTGTATGTAGTCTATAATCTGGTATTGCAACGTACACCTACTTACTTTCACTTTTCATGTTTAGGGATTCCCAACTGTCCCCAAAGAACATTTGATTAGCCCTAATGCAAAGGAAGCACTTGAGCAGTTTTTGAAGCACAAAAAGGATGGAATAACTGAAATTGGTCCCAGCTCTAATTCACCTGTATGTATAAATTATCACAAACTTACATTATACTTATTCATTCACATTTTGAAGGGCTTAAAAAATTATGCTATTATAATTTCAAGGACGTAGGAACTGTTGGTGCCGTTGCCATAGACGCTCAGGGCCACATTGCTGTGGCTACAAGCACAGGTGGTATGAGTGGAAAAGCGGTTGGACGCATAGGGGACACCCCACAGATTGGCAGTGGTACATACGCCGACGACACAATCGGTGGCGTGTCTACTACAGGTAAAGTAACGACAAATCTGGAGCTTTTAAATGGGTATTTGGTTTATATGAGATTTTATATTTCATTTTACAACATAAAAATACCTGTTCAACATTAAAGTACTTAATTTTATATTTTACAGGACATGGAGAGTCAATTTTGAAATACTGTCTTGCTCATGCTATTATTCAACGAATGGATAGGGGTGAGACACCTGAATCTGCGACGGCAAAATCTGTCGAAGGTTAGTAGTTAAATCCTATGATTTCGCCTTCTCTAAGTTTATTGCATTTATATTTAGGTACCTACCTACTTATTCCTTTCTTAGTGTTATTGTATGATGAACGCGCACTTATCCGCACCGCAGGAGTTGCACTCGAATTTCCTCATGGCCTCATGCACTTGTACGCATCGTACGTACGTGCGTGCGCCGAATCGCATGTATTTCTGTTTCGAACTTACTTATTCTATGGAGCTCGAGACTCTCGAGCTCCATAGAATAAGTCAGTTCGAAACGCCATCGCGTCGCGTCGCCATCCATCGCAAACGCCATCCGTATTCATCATTCTCGACTCGAGTCGAGAGTCGAGAATGATGAATACGGATGGCGTCATCCATATCGCCCGCGCCTCACTCGCCGCACGCGCCGCAGTCATGGGACGCGCTGAATGTTTTTTGTTCGAGATGGAATCCGTATACCTATAGGATTTTAGTAAAATGCGGATCGTTCGGCGCAGATAGGTGCGCAATGTTGCTTACCATTTCATATAAAGATTAAAAAAATTCCACACGCGCCACAGTCATCAAATTTTATGAATGCGGCGCGGACAGGTGCGTGTTCACCATTAGCCTACTGTGCAGTGCAAGTACTTACCAATGTAGGGGAGATTGGGGAACAGGGAATCACTTTTTTTCCTAAATCTTGCAAGTGTAAGATCTATGGCTAAATCTCTGAAATGTAGTCATAACATGACTGTGTATCCAATCTTAAAAGAAAAGGTATTTAGGTATTGGTGATAAAAAGGCATTTTGGTACTTATAGTGAGTAATACTTGTAACCCGTGATCTACTGTTGACCAATCTCACCTTCATACAATTTTTTATATTGTTTTAGCTATGACGCAACGATTGAATAACACTGCAGGTGCTATAACTTTGTCTAAAACTGGAGACGTAGGGGTGCATTTCAGTTCAAAACGAATGTCTTGGGCATACCTAAAAGATGGTAAAGTATTTTATGGAATCAACCAAGGAGAAGTTTTGTCAATAAACTTATAATAAACTAGTTAAGTTTTAAAAAATAAACAACATCCAAGTACATATACCTTATTAGGTACATAATCATAAATTACTAGTTAGTTTCCATTACTTACTGAACCTAGACGGAGAATATAATGTATAATAAATAATACCTAGGCTCTACGCATTTTTTCGATAGTATCAGCTATATACATATATTATATTACTTACTTGTTAATTGCTAGGTAACATATAGAATATTGCTTGAATAAAATGTTATGCTGTAACTGGAATATGTCGTTTTCAATAGCCCGTAAAAAAACGAGTCCATAATCACCTTGAATTTTGAAGAAGTAGCTAGCAAAACAAAATCACACCGAAACCCGAAACCGACATGCACTTGGCTGGTTTTAATTTCTGTGTATTTTCGTGATACTGGCAGATGCCCAGATATTTTATATTAAGGGCACTTGTTTATTGCTACTTATCGTTAAAATAATATACAATAGGTATTCTCATGATCCTTGCGTCACGTAGGTACGTACTCGCATTTTTATTAACCAACTTGACCTCAATAATTTACGAAAAATACAGGTGTTTTGTTTGGTGCACTAAATAGAAAACTTTCAGATAGCCTTACCTACTGTTAAAAACAAAAACCCAAAAAGATGAAAATACCTATTGTAGAAAAACAACTTCCAAATATGCGCCATGGTCTGAACGACAAGTTTCATAAGGACCAACTTCAATTTAATATAGGTACTTACCACTTATCTCTAAAATACACTACCTATGCACTATTCTTTTAGGTAGGTAGGTACTTGGTTTGTTGCTAAATCAATACTAGGTTTGTAGCACATTTGAACACCTATTGATACTAAGGTATTGAAATAAAATTTAATCAATAGATGATTTTACGAGGGGGATATGAGATTTTGATATTTTATTGATTGTCTGACTGGAGTGAACAAAATATAGATGAATAATTTATCTTCTATAATCAATATAAATAATAATTAATAATATAAACAGTACCTATAATAATATTTGTACAGAGGCAAAATACCTAGTTTTTTTTTTATTTAGCATATTTCGTTTACAGCTGGGCAAAGGCCTCCACCGCACCCTTCCAAACTTCTCGGTCTTCTGTAAAAAAAATATCTAGTAGGTATAATGTTTTTTCCGAACTCTCTTTTGTCGGGGGCCCTCTTTTATGGAGGCCTCCCGGGGGCTGTAGTCCCGATGCTCTCCCCTAAATCCGGCCATGACTACACCATGGAAATGTTAGCAGAGGGCACACACACCCTGCTACCTTTACGGTTTTTATACATAACGCGCGCGCCTTAGGTACAAATCCTTTCTTGCGGGACAAAAACCGCTAAAGGAAACGAGGCGCGAATGCGAATGCGACGACGCGACGACGACGCCAAGTCGCGTATATGTTTGGTTATCTTATCCCTACTGATCCCTACGGAACGAACGGAGTCATAGGATCTTTGTTGGTTAACAGTACTCTGTGTTGTCATGACACTGTCATTGTCACGTTATGATTGTCATTAATGACAATGTGATTGTTTGTGACGTTTGATCGGTCTATGGAAAGCGAATTGTCAAAATCTCTTGATTTTGAAAATAATTGAATTTAGGTAAAAACTGTGAATTATTTTTATTCTTTTCTTCTACATTGTTCTGACAAAAACTTTATAAAGCGACTGATGAAACTATACTTATCAACATGCTAATAAATGCCAATATACCGATACGATTCAAGCAAGTGGAGTTGCAATATTTCAACTGGTTGTACAGTGTAGCACCATGTTTTCCGGTAAATTCTTCGCAAGTTAAAATATTGAATGATCCAAAGACGTTCTATGATACCTTGTGTAATAAATTTCGAAATGCTAAAAGAAGAATTTCTATTGCAAGTCTCTACATCGGCACAGGCAACATGGAAAAGAAGTTATTACAAGACACCAAAGAAAACATTATGATGAACAAAAACTTAAAGTTTGATGTGTTGCTAGACTACCAAAGAGGGACGCGTGGTGAGATAAACTCAGTGACATTGCTTCAGGATTTTATAAAAGGACCAGAGCAATGTAGAATAAGTTTGTATCAGACACCTCGACTGCAAGGGACTTGGTTGAAAGCTTTGCCATCCCGCTACAATGAAATAGTTGGCTTGCAACATATGAAGCTATACATAGCAGATGATTCTGTTATGTTGAGTGGGGCCAATTGTTCTAATGATTATTTTGGGCAGCGTCAAGACCGTTATATTGAGATAGAAGATGCAGATTTGGCTAACTTTTACAGAGATCTTATAGGTATGAAAACTGTAAGTTTATAATATTTTTGTTATACTTTGTTTCTTATATGAGTTGCATAAAGTAGAAAGTAAACCTTGAGATGTAAAGTCTACTAACTTTTGTTTTAAGCTAATGATTTTTTGGTTACAGATGAAGTGAGTGCATACAGTAAAAGTTGTGTGGGTGATGAAATACAAACCAATAAATATGAAAGTAAAAAAGTTCTGGGCAGCGAGATAAAAAACCAAATTTTAAATTTAATTTACAAATGGAAAGAGCAACAACTTTTGAAACTATCACAGATAGGAGCCAAAGATGGTATGTTATAAACATATTTAAAACCTCTGTAGATGTACATGTGATTGTACTCCTCATCAGCAAACATACATCCACTCTTTCATCATCATAGATAGATATAAAATTATTTATTGCATACTTATCGATAGAAACAATACAACAAAACAGCTTAAAATCTAAGTGACCAGTGGCGGTCTTATCTCTCAAGAGCGATCTCTACCAGACAACCGTGGATGGATAGGATCATTGGATAGTACTAGGGGATCTGTGTGCTCATGAAAGTTATATAAATAAATACTTTCAATATATATTACGCTTAAAAATATACTACATAGATAACATTATATATATAAATAAAATAAATAATAAATAAATAAATAATGCTGGACAATTCACACAGCATTATCTAGCCCCAAGCTAAGCAGAGCTTGTGTTATGGGTACTAGATAACTGATATACATAATACAATACACTACATAGATAGATATTTTTTATTATACATAGAAAACACCCAGACCAACGGAACAAATTTCTGCAGATCGTACACAAATTTGTTCCGAGGCGGGATTCGAACCCGCAACCTCCTGCGTCGCAGGCGGACCTTCGCCCGCTGCGCCACGGAGGTCGTCAAATATATACTTCAATATATACTGTCAATATATACTTACATAAACTACTTATATACATAGGGACTCAGGTATGTGTTCAGTGACAACAGGACAAATAGTGCTCCTTTACCATGGTTTTCATCATCATCATCAGCTGCTGGACACAGGACATAGGCCTCCTTTAATGACCGCCATGGTCCCTTTCTTCAGCTTGTCGCATCCAGCATCTGCAGTCTTTCACAGGTCATCATCTCACTTGGCCGGTGTGCGTTCTACACTACTTTTGTTGAGTTGTGGTCTCCACTCAAGAACATATTGATAACCATCCACTACTTGCCTACCCCAAACAAGGATTATTTGGGGGTTTGGGGTTAGACTAGTACCACAGAATATAATTATGAACAAACTAGTTTATGCCCGCGGCTTCACATGTTTCTGTAAACTTTTAAAGGTGATTTCTATCCCATGGGAACTGATTTATGGGATAAAAAGTAGCCTATGTTTGATTCCACGATTAGAATTACCTGTATGCAAAAATTCAACCCGATCCATTCAGTAGTTTTGATGTGAAGATGTAACAAACATCTATCTAGACATCCATCCAAACTTTCGCCTTTATAATATATTAGTGTGATTAGTGTGATTATGCTGGACATTTCACACAGTATGTCTAGCTAGTCTCAAATTAACCAGAGCTTATGTTATGGGTACCTACTAGGGATTAGTCCCGGGAATTCCCGTTCCCGAAATTCCCGGGAATTCCCGAAATTTTTGGCTGATTTAAATCAGTTCTTAAGAACCGGGAAATCCAAAATCATTTCCCGGGAAATTTCGGGAATTTCGGGAAAAATATTTTAACTTTTATAGCATTACCGAAATAACGTAACTCAACATATTTCACTTCTTCTTATAGCATTTCACATTATCAGGTACCTAACCTACGCGGTAGTAGGCAGGGTTGACATGATTTGTATCACTTGATATAAATCAATTGTTATTTTCCCTGCAATTAAAACAGAGTGCAGTCAAAAATGTATGAGAGTGCCCAAAATTGAGCTTCCGTGTACACATGCACACACAATGTACCTATACCTGCTATATTGGTTGAGGATTCAGGAAATTCTCCGAAATTAATAATTCCATAAAGTTCAAATAATGCGAGTTGTCGAAAAAATGATGCTTAGCCAACGTATTTGCGGCAAGGCATATCGGTTTTACAATTTGTATAAAGAACTAGTACTCCGGTAACGTTCTGCCCGCACCTTCGCACGCGCTATTGGAAACGTTTAAAATTTATTTTTGGAAACGTGCAAAATTTCAGCCCGGTCCGTTGAGTAGTTTTGGTGTGAAGAAGGAACGGTACAAACTTTCATATTTATAATATATTTTAATATTATTAGCTGCGCCCCGCGGCTTCGCCCGCGTCTAAATTTCAGATAGTTATTGCTCAACAGGGGATTTGCAATAAATAACTTTAGGGGTATTTTTGTAAAAATAAGAAATACGTGATTCATTATTTACTTTATAGTTTATTTATACCGAGTTTTGAGTGAATCTAACCAAGGAATAATATTATCCATATAAAGTAAACCACCCTTTTTAACCACCTGAGATTATTTTTTGCAGATTAGATTAACCTATGTGTTATTTCAGAACTTAAACTATCTACACACCAAATTTCAACCAAGTCGGTTAACTAGTTACTGAGATATGTACGTGGTAACAAACATTCATACAAACTCATGCATTTATAATATTAGTAGGAAGTGTGATTAACGGACTCAGACACCGAAAAAAAAACTTGAACCAAACATGTAAGACAGAAATGAAAATGTTTCAATCTTGGTGTCTTTCCTTTCTGCTAGTATTTCGTGTGACCTTTGAACCTACCTTTCCTACCAACCTATAAAAACCTTAAAACTGCATAGACAAAAGCGATTATGATAGAAAAAAATATTAAATTAAATAATTCCGATTTAAATCAAATTAATCGTATTTTCTTTTTTAACCATGATTTTTATCAAACCTGGTTTAAGGAATGTTAGTTATAGCTATATTACTTTTGATCTGTAATTAATATAAATTTTTAGGTACATGTCTATGGTCCCCTCGTTCGACAACAAGCCTTAAGGCTTTTCTTGGTATAGAGCCGTGACTGAAGCCAGCTCTACATAGTAGATTGCTGCCATCTTGCTGAGCAACATGACAGCAATACTCCATGAAGCTGGACTTGAGCTTGGCAAAGAGAAAGTACCAGAGTCAAGTGCATTGCCGCAATTTATTATCCCCTTTGTGCATGTTATTCTGATCGGCTCTGACTTCTGAACCTGTAAAGCGCGATGATATCGCCTGCGTGGGTATTATTAGGTAAAAATACCAAATACCAGCATCTGGTATCAGGTAGAGAATTCAAATGTATTCGAACACTTCTTCGAACACAACGAATCGACCGTTTACGGCTGGCAGAAATAAATGCATAGTAGGAAGAGACCTCTGAAGTACCCCGACGACGTTGATCGCCAATTGATTAGATGAACAGTCATCAATGACGACCGACACGATTGGAAGTCACTGGGCTGACACTGTGGGCTAACAAAGCACACTTAGTCCAATTTTATATTTGTCTCCGTTGAGCCTGGCGAGTGGCCACCGTGGCCTAGTATTTGGATAGAAGAACATTATATTGTTTATTATGTGGGTACGTAATAAGGTATTTTTAGATTGATGTTTTCGCTTAGAGGACTCGAAAAACAACGGGAGTTCCTCGGTGTCACTCTTACAACAACTCTAAACTTCTGTACTTTCATTGGATTAAAATGAAGAAACGAATGAAAGCTAAAACGGTGGCCACGAAGCTTAGCGTCTCATACTATACGAGATCAAGCGATATTTCACACAAGAATAGCTCAAGTCCTGCCTCATGGAGTATCAGCAAAGCATTTTGCTGCGCAACATAACAGCAAATGAATGTGTTATGCTGGGTTCAGTCACGACTCTATAGAACAAAAAGCCTTCAGGCTTATTGTCGAACGAGGGGACAAAAGACATGGACCTAAGAATTTGTTATTCATTTTATTTACATCTCAAAATAAATACAGCTTTAAGTAACATACCTAATACCGCATAGGTACCTGATATCAGCGAAATGCCTAAAAAGGACGTGAAGTATATTAAATTATCTTATTTCGGTAGTGGTATAACAGTAAAAATAGTTTTTCGAAATTTCCCGGGAATTCCCGGGAATTCCCGGTTCCGACTTTGAAACTTCCCGGGATTCCCGGTTCCTCGAAAACGACCCGATTTTGGAATCCCTAGTACCTACATAATATTTTTTACACATACACATAGTACAGTTAATGTTTTTTTACAGAATCCAATAATGACACCTGGGTTTTCCCTCTTATTCAAATGGGAGAGTTCAACATAACACAGGATGAGGAAGTCACAAACCATTTCCTGGCCTGTGTGCCCAGAGGTTCCTATGTGAGGATGGCCACTGGTTACTTTAACCTGACTGATAATTATGCCAAGACTATGTTGAATAATTGTAAGGCCAATATAAGTTTGCTGATGGCACATCCAAATGTAAGTTAACCATCTTAGTCAATTTATAATACGTAAAATAAAACTAAATCGGTATCTAGATATGCTTCGCTGAACTCCAGAAGTAAGTACGACCTCAGTGGCGCAGCGGGCGAAGGTCCGCCTGCGACGCAGGAAGTTGCGGGTTCGATTCTCGCCTCCTATTTATTTTTTAATTTATTTAAGTCTGTTGGTCGATTTCTTCGACAGCCACCAAGCATTATATTTTATTCAGACTTTTTGTTACGGTACTGAAGCATCATGCTCTAGCATAATGCATGTTTTTTGTAATAATAGACATGAATGAACCCAGTATAAAAATACTAAAATTGTTGCATTCTGTTCCAGGCTAATGGATTTCTCGGAGCACCAGGCCCAGCCGGAGGAATACCTTTTGCATACTCTCTTATTGCCAAAAAGTAAGTACAGTTAGTACTCATACCTAGACGATCGATGAGGCGCGGCAGGCGAAGATCCGCCTGTGAGGTGGTGGGTTCGATTCCCGCCTTGGGACAAATGTTTGTACGACCTGCAAATATTTGATCCGGTTGTTCTAGGTATTTAGTATGTATAATAAAAAATATCTATGTAATGTATTGTATTAAGGCGCTACCCCGACCCAAAACAGCGCCAGCACCTATTTTATCTTAAACGAAGGAATTTTCAAAAATTGATGGGCCATTTTGTGAATCCAAACTTTTTTAATGCCTCTGTAAAAGTTTTATTTAGTATACTTTAAGCAGAGATGCGAAGTTGCTCGTTTTGGCCACCATGGTGGCAAAAAGGAGCAACTTCGCATCTATGCCTACACTATACAAACTAAAACATTTATAGAGTCTTTAAAAAAAGCTTATGATAGGATTCACAAACTGGCCAATCGATTTTTAATTTTTTTTTCGTTTAGCAGAATAATAAGATAAAATAGGTGGTGCCGCTGTTTTCGGTCGGAGTAGCGCCTTAGTCAATCGCCAAGTAAATCAGTCATCTAGTATCCTTAACACAATCTCTGCTTAGCTTGAAGCTAGAAGCTAGATGATGCTGTGTAGGTTGTCCAGTATTATTTATTTATTATACCTTTTGCATACTCACTAATTGTCAAAAAGTAATTACAGTTAGTAGAAAAGGCGGTCGCGGTGTAAGAATTGACCCCTCCAACTCAGCCTGGATTTCGTAATAGTAAGTTTAGGGAACCTCTCAGAGGAATGGCAGTAGCTTTCTTCTGTGCATTTTAACACCTCTGCTGTGCAAAATTGTAGGAATGGGAGTAAAAACACTATCACAGGGTGTAGATTTTACCGAAATTTAATAAATACCTATAATTAAAAATAAACAAAACTTAGATTTTTTTTTTTTTTTTTTTCACTATTTCGACTCGGCCTGTCACCCGCTCCCGGCTTGAAGTCGACTTCCGGGACACCCTGTATGTACAAACTTAGACTTACAAACTTGGACTTAGATCAGTATTCTCGCTTTTATGACACTGGCTAAGTATAGATTGGCGTGGTGGGTGGGTGGGCAAGTAGGTAGTCATAATACTTACATACTTCTTACCTTACCTAATAAAATTACCTATAGCTGCCTATGTAGTTTCTGCTTGCTTGTATTAGTGTCTATGTTTGTAAATGTAAATAAATAACCATGCCTAGTCAAACCTAAATATATAATAAATAACCTTAATATATAATGAATATCACATTAGTGTGATATTTATTATATGTTTAGGTTATATTATAAATGCGAAAGTTTGGATGGATAGATGGATAGATGTTTGTTACCTCTTCACGCCAAAACTACTGAACGGATCGGGCTGAAATTTTGTACACAGTTAATTCTAATCCTGAAATCAAACATATGCTGCTTTTTATCCCACAAATCAGTTCCCATAGGATATAAATCACCTTTAAACGTTTCCATAGAAACAACGCGTGCGAAGCCGCGGGCATAAACTAGTATATAATAAACCTTATAAAATGTATCTTTATCTATAATATGGCAAACCTCCTTTTTTGGGGTAAGCATGTTCAGTAGTGAACATAATTATGTGTGCTAATGAGAAGGTATGAATCAACATCATAAATTGTGTTTCAGGTTTTGGAATAGAGTTGTTGATTCAAACCAAGCATACAGATTACAGATGCTTGAGTATGAACGAACTGGATGGACCTTCCATGCAAAAGGAATGTGGTAAGATTATTATATATAATGTGAGATAACTTAACAAAGTAGCCTATCTTTAACAAGGGAGTCTTGCCCCTGAGATGTGCGTTCAAATTCAAATTTATCACATCACATCATACTAATATTATAAATGCGAAATTTAGGATGGATGGATGGATGGATGTTTGTTACCTCTTCACGCCAAAACTACTAAACGAATCGGGCTGAAGTTTTGATACAGGTAATTCTAATCCTGGAATCAAACATAGGCACACAACTGTTTATCCCATAAATCAGTTCCCGTGGGATAGAAAATCATTAAAAAAAATATATATTTCAACTTTTGAATAACTAAAATATGTCTGTACGGGCTTTATTTTGGTGTTTTCTTTCTCCGTATGTTATTTATTTTTTTCCCAAAGTTGGGCTAAAATCGGTGTTGAAATACGAAAGTTTAGAAGCATGTATTTTCTTTTTTTACGGTTTCGGGTGCATACAGACATAGATAATGACGAGATAAATTGATATTATCCTTAGTTTTGGATGGTCAACATAAAACAGCGTTGTAGTTACCCTTCCACGTTTATATGTAAAAATGAGCGACTCGTTCAGCCTTAAACGTTAAACATAGAAAAAAGGCGTAGGAAGCCGCGGGCATAAACTAGTTTATTCATAAAGATGTCAGATATACAATGTCAGGTCTTATCGCTAAGTAGGTATTAGATTCATTGCATCTTACTCTAGGGGCGTATGAATATGCCTAGGTTTGAGCAAGGTTCTAAATTTTTTTTACCGTTGTAATATAGCAGTGTATTCTAGAAAACGCAACTAATAGGATTACTCAATGGCTTGTGTACTTGAGACCTAAGAGAAGCCTGAGTAGCTATGAAGTTATGTAAAATACTAGCCTAGGCTTCTTTTATTTTAGATCGGGTTCGTATTCGACCTCCGACCTCCGTGGCGCAGCGGGCGAAGGACGCAGGAGGTTGCGGGTTCGATTCCCGCCTCGGGACAAATGTTTGTACGATCTGCAGATATTTCTTTAGGGCGTTCTGGATGTTTCTATGTATAATAAAAAAATATCTATCTATGTAGTGTATTGATTTAGTATATCAGTTATCTAGTAGTCATAACACAAGCTCTGCTTAGCTTGGGGCTAGATAATGCTGTGTGAATTGTCCTCAACAGCCTGTATTGGTCCACTATTGGACGCAGGCCTCCCCCTGATAAGCGCCTTATTGGCTTTATCACAAGGGGGGTAATGCCCATTATCCCACGCTGGGCATGCAGGTTGGGGATCGCAGTTCGGTGGTAGAATTGTTCTGCAGGGGGCATACGAAGCAGACGAAGGATATATCTGAGACCAAAAGCAATTAAAAAATTTACTAGAAAACACGGTCCAAAAATAAGTTCTAGGGGTAGAGAGGTAAAATTTCTAAAAATCTTAAAAAAATACAAAAAACAGGATTAAAAAAAATTTAAAACAATGAGGGTCTTTTCCTTCAATTTGTATTTCACAAATAGGTCCACCTACACACCCACCGAGTTTGTCGAACCCTCCACCAAACACCCTGTATAATACAAATATTACAAAAAAAAATATCGACAAAATTACAAATATTCCTTTAATATAGTAGTATAAACCTACATAATACTTATATATTTATAAACATAAATATCTATATTTTATAAAGGAAAACAAGGGTGTGGTCAGTGACAGCAGGACAAATAGTGTTCCTTTACCATACTTTAATTATATTCTAACAGGTACTATCCGCCCGGAAGCGGCGTCCCGTGGGCGACCGTGGTCGGCTCGGCGAACCTCGGGGAACGCTCCGTCCGAAGAGACCTGGAGGCGCAAGCTGCTATATTCACAGCCTCGCCTGATTTACAGGTGAGATTCACTATTTACTAGCTTCCGCCCGCAGCTTTGCACGCGTTTTTATGGGATAACAAGTAGCATTATACGATATTTTGACGACCTCAGTGGCGCAGCGGGCGAAGGTCCGCCTGCGACGCAGGAAGTTGCGGGTTCGATTCCCGCCTCGGGAGAAATGTTTGTACGATCTGCAGATATTTGTTCAGGGCGTTCTGGATGTTTTCTATGTATAATAAAAAAATATCTATCTATGTAGTGTATTGTATTAAGTATATCAGTTATTTAATACCCATAACACAAGCTCTGCTTAACTTGGGGCTAGTTAATGCTGTGTGAATTGTCCAGCATTATTTATTTATTATATTATAAGAAGATTCTGCGCTTCTGGACGGAGTTAGGCTGGTTGTACTAGCAAACTAAACACGCACAATGGACCAACCCGAGTCTAAGTGCGGACATAAGAGTCACACCATAACCATAACCATCGAGCTGGAAGGCGATTACGGTGTGGAACTCTTAAACGACGTAAGAGTTTGGGTTCATTGGATTTGTCCTCCCAAGCACTTTGGAAGATTTGAATACAGTTTTAAAAAAAAAAATATTTTTTAATGTTATTATTATTTATTTCCAGAAAAGACTTCACGAAGAAGCGTCTCTTCTCCACCAGTACGCTACAGAATGCAGCCAGGACCTCGAGAAGCGCGAAGCACCGCTCTGGGTCAAAGCGAGTGTGAAACTCTTCAGAACTTACTTTTAGTTCTTATATTTATAATACTTATGTATACACTTTCCAAGTTCTAAAGGAGGCTTGACTCTTGTAGTTTTTAATATAATTCGGACTGGACACCATTTAGGATAGCTTTTTCATATTTCTGATACTGATGCTGAGGAGCGCTTATGTACAGTCAGCGTCAAATTGATATGAGCGTCTAGAGTAGTCAAAATGATCTGAAAAACATAAAAGCAATTTGATATACGCCGTTAGAATCACCATATTGCTGTAAGCACCCAAGGTGTTCAAAATATCTTACTACTCATTATTTCATATTTATGTGAGCAATCAGTCACCCTGACTGCTCATAATATAAAAGTGAAACAAGGAGTAGTAAGATATATTGAACACTTTTGGTGCTTACAGCAATATGGTGATTCTAACGGCGTATATCAAATTGCTTTTATGTTTTTCAGATCATTTTGACTACTCTAGACGCTCATATCAATTTGACTCTGACTGTACTTCATGTATGTACTTAATTATTTATGTCAAGTTATATATTTAAAGTTCTCTATAGATAATCGGACGATCTGCAGTTACGTCTGTGTTCATCAATAGATGTTCGATTGCTAGATTTATGAAATGGTGGATAAATGGACTGTAGATTTTTTGATAATGAATGTTTGTGTGACTCCGAAATTGCGAGACACGAATGCAACGAAAGTGATTACAATCTTGGAGCGAGAATATGAGAGTAGGCGTGAATTGCGTGAATGAGGTGTATCGAGGGTGTTACGAAAAACCACTAACCTTTGAATCAGAGGCGCGTAGCAGTATTCAGCTCTTTCCAGAGTTCCTCGGGGCGTCACGGCTAAAACTATACCTTGGAGATCTGTACTTCACTGGGCGGGCAAGCTTAGCGTTAGCTTAGAGGGGCCGGTCGGAGCAGTAGAGCTAATATGTGGAGTCTCGTACAGCGTCGAAATTCACGTCAAACGCAAACAATTACACGCACCGCACAAATCCGTATCGTATTCTTATGATAATTACAACAACGACAATAAATTATAAATACACCGAAAATAATAACGTAAAAATGTGTACTTTCAACTCGACTTTCCAAGAAGGAATGACATTATTTATTTCAAATCGCGGGAAAACCTAACGGTCATAAATGTACGCGGCGTGAGAAATGTCAGAGTCACGAATGTCAGATACGTCAATGACAAGTCGCAGCGTTACCTATAAAAAGGTGATAGCCAATTCTGAACATTCCGACCACCAAAATGCGCAGTATTTTCCGCAACATAATAAAAAAAAAGTATAATTAATCAATTTATAGAATTATGATACGAAACAATTTATCAACAAAAAAGAAAACAAATTTACAATTAACATAGCTAGATTTACCTAATCCTTTCAGCTAGAATTAGGTGGACTGGGCATCAGGTTCGATGTCCTCGTTCATGGGAAGGACACACAATTTGACCACAGGCCGTTTGCATTCTCCTGAAGCCGTCCTTAGAGTAACTACTCGGCAAACATTATCGGCTCCAAGATGGAGCTGCGTTACCCGACCGAGTTTCCACTTCATCGGACTGCATTGCTCGTTGGCAATGAGAACCAGAGTTCCAAGGACTATATTTTCTCGCGCATCCACCCATTTATGTCTCTGCTGCAGCGTGTGCACATACTCGAGGTGCCATCTCTGCCAGAAGTCCTGGTGCATTCGTTGGATGAGCCTCCATCGACGAAGAGGACTTACGTGCTTTTCTAGGATTGGTTCCTCAGGCAGAAGAGTCAAAGGCTCAAGTGTAAGAAAATGACCTGGGGTCAACGCCGAAAAATCATTTGGGTCGGAGCTTAGTGGTGAAAGTGGCCGTGAGTTTAACAAGGCCTCGATTTGAATCAGCAGCGTGTTAAACTCCTCATAAGTCAGGCGTTGCAAACCAACGACACGAGCGAGGTGAGTCTTAACCGATTTAACTCCTGCCTCGACTAGCCCCGAAAAATGTGGGCTACCAGGAGGGTTAAACGTGAACTCCACCTTCTCGGCCTGCGTCGCCTGCGACATTAAGTCTTTTAACAGGTTACTTGCTCCGACAAAGTTCGTCCCTTGATCAGATACCAATCTAGAGCAACGACCTCTACGAGCTATAAATCGCTTCAAACATGCCAAATATGCCTCCGAAGTGAGTTCTGATGCGAGCTCCAAATGGATTGCTTTGGTGGCTGTGCAAACAAAAACACATACATACGCTTTGTATGTTCTGACGCCACGACCACGACCAAGGGCTATGTCAAACGGCCCTGCGTAGTCCACTGAAGCCGATGAAAACGGTTTCAGTTGACTTAGACGATAACACGGTAAATTTCCCATCCGGGGAGGTGCGGACAGTCGTGGTTTTGCACGGAAGCATTTGACGCAGGATGACACCACGGAACGAATTGCTCGCTTTGACGAGAGGATCCAAAAATCCTGTGCGAGAAGACTCTGTAATGTCTGCGGTCCTGGATGTAAAAATTTCCTATGGTACTCGTCGATTAGTAGATAGGTCAGACGGTGAGTTCGAGGAAGCAGCAGCGGATGCTTCTGGCTATAACTCAGATCGCTATGCACGAGGCGGCCGCCCACCCTGAGCAACCCATTGGCATCTACGAAAGGACATAATTTTCTTAAGACTTTGGGGAGCAAATTTGGGTTGCCTTTATTTAGCGCACGAAATTCTGAAGCAAACACGACTTCCTGTACATGCTTCACTAAGAACTGCAACGCATGGTTAGTTTCGACAGCCGATAAGGCGCCAGTTGATTTCACCGATGCCTTTAAATTTTTAGAGAATCGGTAACAGTAGGCGACGATATTCACTATACGCGAAAGTGACGAGAACTTGTTTAAAAGTCCGTCGACAAAACCAATATTGTTTTCTGTCATAAAAGTCAATATTCTTCGCTCCTCGAGTGCGGACTCATTGTTTGCAGCGTACGAACTTTGCGGCCATTCTTCACGAGGGTTCAACAACCAGTTCGGACCCGACCACCATGACTGACACCGGATTAAATCTTCGGGCAGTAAACCTCGCGAACCGTGATCGGCTGGATTATCGGCTGTAGGAACATGTTGCCAGAATTCGGAGGGTATACCGTCTTGGATTTCCGTAACACGGTTGGCAACAAAAGTTTTCCAACGCGACGGACAGGAATTGATCCAGGTTAATGCAACGCTGGAATCTGACCAAGCGAAGAGGGCACCGACACGATGAAGACCATCTAGGGCGAGGGTTAACGAAGACATAAGCTCAGTCAGCAAGACAGCTGCCATCAACTCCAAATGAGGGATCGAGTGTTTGCGGAGGGGGGCAACTTTCGACTTGGCACAACAAAGTCGGACCTCAGTTGTCCCGTCACTGCACGACGCGCGGCAGTAGACAACAGCGCAATAACCTCGCTCAGAAGCATCACAAAAGCCATGAAGTTGAAGAGATGCAAACGAAGGAACCATTCTCCGAGGCAGTGCCACAGCACTCAGCGACGACAGTTGGTTCTTGACCTTAAGCCATTCAGACGAAATGAATTGAGGAGCATCCTCATCCGAGTCAACACCAGACAGCCACAATAGCTGCATTATATATTTGGCAAGGAATACGACAGGAGACAAAAGGCCTAACGGATCGAAGATCCGAGCTATGTCTGACAAGATGGACCGCTTTGTACACCTCTTTTCGAGCGCAGCTGTTCTGAATGTGAGCTGGTCTGCGGTGGGAATCCATAACATTCCGAGGATTTTCAAGGACAAATCCTGAAGGTCTTCAAAGTTGCACATCTTTTCCGAGTACAACTCGGACGGCGGCAAGTCGCGGAGGAACTCTTTAGAGTTCGAAGTCCATTTTCTCAAGTGTAGACCTGCGGATGACAGAATTAGCGTAAGATCACGACGAATTTGAATCGCATTCTCCACCGAGTCTGCTCCCGAGACAACATCATCCACATAAGTGTCCCGCTGTAACACCGATGCTCCAAGGGGAAAACGGGGTGCAAACTCGGACGCCAGACGAGACATGCACCAAAGAGCCTGGTACGGCGCACACGAAACCCCATATGTGACCGTAAGTAGCCTGAAATCGCGAATAGGTAAGTCAGCAGATTCGCGCCATACTACTCGTTGGTAATCAGCATCATCAGGGGTTACCAGGAATTGACGATACATTTTTTTTATATCTCCCGTGAAGACCACTTCGTGCCATCGAAAACGTATCAAAATATCAAAGATGCTTTTTTGGAGTTTGGGACCTGGCAACAACACGTCATTCAACGACCTACCCTCAGCATCTTTGGCGCTAGCATCGAACACTGTTCTTAGTGGCGTGGTGACTGATTCTGGGCGCAGGATACCATGGTGAGGGATATAGTAGAAAGGACCGACATTGGTGGTAGGAGGCTCCACTTCCTCCATATGACCACTCTCCAGATAATCTTTCATAAAGTCGACGTACGCTGACTGGAACTGGGCGTTCACTTTAAATTTACGCTCTAAGTGAAGGAACCGTTTCACAGCAATATCGCGAGAGTTAGAGAAGACTGGTTTAAGTTGAGGATCAGCAAAGGTCAGCGGGACAACCAATCTTCCCTCAGAATTTCGATAACTATTTGCTTCCATAAGCCTATCGCAAGCCACTTCAGTTTTCGAAAAGGCTACTGGTCTGGGCGGCTCGACACTTTCCAATTCCCAGAACCTTTTTATTGAGTTGTCTAGTGACAGGTTGGACACAAAAAAACAATTTTTACGACTATTGGCATTGTTGCCAAGGCGAGCGAATCCGGTGCCAATAGTGCACTCGCCCATCACTATCCACCCGAAGATAGTGGGGATAGCGACGGGTTGACCTGATGCACCCTTAACCAAACCAGGTCTGAGTGCCGACGCCAAAATGTTGACACTTACAAGCATGTCAACAGGCCCTGGTTTATAAAAACTAGGGTCGGCAAGATCCAAACCATCTAAATGCTCCCATGATGAGGTATCAATAAAACCAGGTGGCATGTCGTGACAAATAGTCTGTAGCACAGCAGCTTCCACAACCAAATTGCTTGAGAAGTCCTGACTCTTGGGACTCAATTCACACATAACCGATCCAAGTGTTCTGGTAGAAGCTCTGCCAAATGCATCGACAGATTGGGCTTTTGGGCTCAGCTCTAATCCCAGCCGGCGTGCGCACGACAAGGTCATAAAATTACAAGCGCTGGCGCTATCCAGCAAGATTCTAATTTCAACAAATTCATTATTATTATTTTTTGCCAAAATCACAGCGGTAGAAAATAATGAATCGGTACTGGATGAATATGCGGCCAGAGCCACTGGCGGTGCCAATTCTTGGGATGTAGTGGAGATAGGAGCAGCTTCATCAAAATGCAACAAAGTATGGTGCCGTTGGCTACATTTTGCGCATGTTACTTTAGAGCTGCATTTTTTGACGGAATGTGCAGGCTTTAGGCACAAAATACACAGTCTCCTTACCTTCACATCCCGGAACCTATTTGCTGGGTTCAGTTTCAGAAACTCCGGACAATTTTCTGGACCATGGCCTTCATTGGGGCAGAACTCACAAGTGGAGTCGGGGGATACAATTAATGATGTTCGATTTTTTGGTGCTGGCTTAGAGGTTGCGGGTGGCCCATGGCAGTTTTCTAGAGCCCGAGCACGTTTGTCCAAAAACTCCATGATGTCTTCGAACAGCGGAATGTCAATATCCGGGCTAAGTTGAAGCTCGAACGCTTCCCGAGTAGCCCCATCCAGCTTTGACCATACCAACTGAAATAGCATGAAATCCTGACTTGGAAGGGTGTACCTTGACAGTATGGCCAAATTCTCTGTGAATGTCCGATGAACCCGTTCCAACTCCGAGGCACTTTTATTCTTCACCAACTCACATTTTAATAACTTTTCATAGTAGGTGTTGGCAATGGTTCTCTTCCTATCATAGTATTTGTGCAGTGCATTGTATGCTGCCATATAGTTGCTGCCTGTCAGTGGATAATTCTTTATAAGATCAAAGGCAGCACCCTGTACACTTGACAGCAAATAATGTAGCTTCTCTACATCTGGCAACTCCCTACTGTGTATGAGCGAGTCGTATAGCTCCTTAAAAGACACCCAGTTCTCAAACCTTCCATCAAATGGCTTTAAAACTATCTTGGGCAATTTTGCCAACATACTGCCATTCTGGATAGTTGGTTTGTTTATCTGCTCACGTATTTTTGACAACCTTGACTTGAGACCTAATAATTTCTTATCAAAAGAAATGGTGTGCGAAAATTCATTGCTACGATCTGCCTTAGACGTACCTGACAATACGTAGATTTGCGCCGAGTGAAACTCTTTACTAATTATGTTGAGATCTTCTTCTGTTACCCCTTCGAGATCCGAGGACTCCAGAAGTTCGATCCGCATATAGGAATAATCTCGAGCGATCCTGTATTTATCTCCGCCTTCGGTTTCCATTATTATTGAGTTGAGATTTCAAAAAAGTATTCTCTAACAAATGTAAACAAAACAAATACAAAGCTACGGCTATTTTGCCGTTTCCACTTCTTTTTTAGTGGCTACAACTGACGCCTATTTGTCAACCGAGCTTAGCAATACAAATAGATAAAACGAAAAAGAACATTTATGACCGTTGGATTGTTTTAAATACGTACCCTCAATATTTTTAGCGAATCTAAATAATATTGTCGGAACGGTAACAAACGACAAATTTACCGATTCCGATACTATCTTATAAACAAAACAATGATGCGAAATGAAATGATAAAGCGAAAATGAAAGCTAGTTAAATCCGGTTCGAATGACCAAATGTTCGATTGCTAGATTTATGAAATGGTGGATAAATGGACTGTAGATTTTTTGATAATGAATGTTTGTGTGACTCCGAAATTGCGAGACACGAATGCAACGAAAGTGATTACAATCTTGGAGCGAGAATATGAGAGTAGGCGTGAATTGCGTGAATGAGGTGTATCGAGGGTGTTACGAAAAACCACTAACCTTTGAATCAGAGGCGCGTAGCAGTATTCAGCTCTTTCCAGAGTTCCTCGGGGCGTCACGGCTAAAACTATACCTTGGAGATCTGTACTTCACTGGGCGGGCAAGCTTAGCGTTAGCTTAGAGGGGCCGGTCGGAGCAGTAGAGCTAATATGTGGAGTCTCGTACAGCGTCGAAATTCACGTCAAACGCAAACAATTACACGCACCGCACAAATCCGTATCGTATTCTTATGATAATTACAACAACGACAATAAATTATAAATACACCGAAAATAATAACGTAAAAATGTGTACTTTCAACTCGACTTTCCAAGAAGGAATGACATTATTTATTTCAAATCGCGGGAAAACCTAACGGTCATAAATGTACGCGGCGTGAGAAATGTCAGAGTCACGAATGTCAGATACGTCAATGACAAGTCGCAGCGTTACCTATAAAAAGGTGATAGCCAATTCTGAACAATAGATAATCGGACGATTAGGCTGCTGGATCTGATAACGTGGACGTATGAAAACTTGTGTCAAAAACTTTAAAATTTTTAGTTAAGTTTAAGTTTCTGACACAAGTTTGAGACAATCATCTGTTGGTGAACTCGGTCCAACTTTTCGTGTTAAGGATGAAAACTGTCAAAAACGACAGTTTAAGGCTTGGTAGGCCAGCAGAGGCCGCATTTTTGTGATTTTTAAAAACATCTTAGACTTAGAAAATAGTGTTTAATATTTTGAAAAAAAGATATACATTAAGGATCTAGTCTAGTCAAAGTCGCATTCAGTTACAAGATCTAATGAACTTCACTCGATAGAAAAAAAATCCAAAGTTACCCATTTTTTTAACTTTTTTTCAACACTATGACTAGCGAACTCCTGATATCATACTTTTTTTGTACTCAACTAAAAGACGCTTAATATTTCTAAACAAATGCGCAGATTTTGACTTGATAAAATTATTTTCTTAACATAGTGAATGTTTAAATAACTACAAAAAACACGAGCGCGGCGTCTTGACAGGCGCGTGTTTTCCCTTACGCCTACTGCTGCAGGACTACCTGGCCTTAAATGTAATCGTCCGTTATCTTTTAGAAGAATACTAGTATTCATTTTATTTGCGGAGAGGTCCTGTATGAGATACGTATTCATTCAACTTTCTCATTTTTTATGTGATACTGTTCAGTTACCAATATTGGTACTATTGGTACGTAGAATATTATTTAGTCAGTATTTTTATTTATTTGCCAAGGTAATAAAATATTCAACACAGGACCGGGGTCTTATTTTAAGGAAACAAAATAATTTCTCAAATCTTTTTTTATTATTCTCATTCTTCATTATAATCACATAATTATAGTTACTCGGATTCATACTTAAGATAATTTTAAATAAATTAAAATGAAACGCTGCAATAGATACACAAAAAAATCAGTCGTTTTGTGACGTAATTCAATCAGAATTCAATTAAAAAATCAAATTGACGTTATAATAATAGGAATCAGGCACAATTAATAATTATTAAAATAGTTGCTACGAGCAAGACATTAGTTTTTAAAGTTGAAGGACAATGGACAAAACATGTGGCAAATTGAAATGGACGAATTCACATTACACACAAATACAATTAAAATTTTAGTAATCAATTGATCCCATAAAATAAAACACTCACTTTTGAGCATAATCATAATCAGATTAAAATAATCATCATTGCAATTGAGCAATTTAACTTACATAACAATCACTTTAAAATCAACTATTGAGGCATACTTAAAGTATTCGATTCACTGAGCAAAAAGTGGAGCTACGAAATTCACAACGATAATGAAAATGATAGAAGAAACACCATACAAACATGGTTCCAGCCAGGTTTATACTAATCTTTGGTGTGGTGGGCATAACTACGCTGACCCTCGACCGAATAACCATCGTGTTACTAAAGCAATTATTGTATTATCCTTAAACTATAAGAGGCATTCGGTCGCAGGCAGTCCACAGGGAACATATAGTTGTGTCGCGGTAACGCCTACATTTTTAACACTGGACGCTGATAGGTACAAAAATAGTTCACCTATTCAATATAATTATTACTACTTAACAATTAAGTATATCGCGAGAAGACCTTAGTATACGAAACATGCAAGGCAGAGTAGATACACTGTAAATACTGCGAGGCCTCTCGTTTGAGATGGGACTGGCGTCTGGTGCTTTAACGCGTTCTTCTGTTCTTATATCAGTCTTCTAAAGGGACCTTGTGGTATTTTACGCGCATAAAGCTCAGACGCAGTGGAACCCAGCTTTAAAATACTACTTAACTCGAATCACACTAAGGTAAATTGACTAGGCGTTTTGTGAGTGGTCGCACGGTTCGACGCTAGTGCGGGGAAACTTAGGAAATAATCAGGTGAGGTCGAGGCACCGTCAACCACTAACACTCATTTCCACCGATCACGGGACATCTATGCAAGACACTTGTGGTAGGACAGAGCAACACTTAAAATTGTTAAGGGTGTCCAAGACAGACGCGGCCTGCAGTGGCGGCCAGCACCTATTTGACAAATATGTGTTGTCATATTGTACCTGCGGACATCGCAGGCCGGTCTGGCCAGTCTGGGAGTCTATCGTCAGTCAGCCAGTCTGGGAGTCTGTCGTCAGTCAGCCAGTCTGGGAGTCTGTCGTCAGTCAGCCAGTCTGGGAGTCTGTCGTCAGTCAGCCAGTCTGCGAGTCTGTCGTCAGTCAGCCAGTCTGGGAGACTCTTGACACCTCACTTTTACAAAACCGATTTAATTAATAATTCTATAGATTAATTTACCTACAATATAAATTCACTGATTAGTGATTACTGATTCAATATAAATTCACGAAAAACAGCAAGAAAACCCGTGATCAGTGACAATGCGCTCACACATAAGCAACCACGCAGCTCGGTCAGAACCCAACGTCGGGTGGCGGATCCGGTGGCATATAGTGCAGCTCATCGACAGGCCCACTGAAGATGTTATAGAGAACTGCGAAGAGCGTGCAAGCCGCGTACGCCCCTAGCGCCGTCCACCAGAGTAGGCGCTCCCAGAGACGCTGTTGTGCGTGCTTGAGGACCAACAGGCCTATGGTTAGCCCGGCTAGCGCGCCCGCCACGTGGGCCGCGTACGAGACGGGAGGCACTTCCTGCTTGACAAGGAGAAATTGATGTTTAGACATTTGTTATTTGGCATAAGAGTTAACACCTGCAGTGCAACTGGCTCGCCGTGCGTGTTCACGTAATTTTTATTTCAGTGCCTGGCGCGTCCACCGTCAAATGTACGCGGCATCCGGCAAGTTATAATGAAAATCGTGGTGGCATTAAAGGTGTTAATATAGGTAGGAAATAAGACAGAGATCGCGCCTCTGTCTATCATTTCTCAAGGGAATCAAATTTTGATGTCTTTTAAAGTATGAAAGGGCGCTTTTCCACCAGGGATGTTACCTGTTGCAAAGGATTGAGGATGTGTCCATTTTATCAATAAAGGAAAACGTCGTGGCGTCATGGTCATTCAGAATTACAAGAATCTGGGTTTGTAGGTAGTTTACTCATTTCCTCAAACCAATACCAACTCATCGCAAAACCCACCGAAAGAATCGGAATCAATGACTCAGTGATCCTTCACCTTACCTTACCCACGTCACACGACGTACCGCATCGCATGAAAGTTCAGCAACACGTTGTCTAAATAAAAAAGAAACAATGTCTCAATCCTTACCTTAGTATACCTAGCGTGAACCGCAAAGCCCACGTCACACGACGCGACGGCCAATGCAGCGACCAACCGCACGGCTCCATACCGCATCGCATGGAAGTTGAGCAACGCGTTGGCTAAATGCGCCGCGAGTAATGCGTAGACTCCGCCCGAAGCCCCGGCGAGGCAGACGTCGGGGTCTAGCACTGAGGCTGCTAGGGAGCCCCCTAGGACCCCTGCGAGGTAGACTGCGGCGCAGCGGAGCGCTCCGTGCACCATCTCGAGGGGGAGGCCCACCTGGAAAGGATTGGTTTGTTAAACTAAACGCACGAGGAAGTGGAAATGAATGGGTATGTCTGCGCAGAATCCCGGTTAAAGTTTAGCAATGATCATGTCTGAGCATTGACCACAGATCTAAATAGCAACTTTAAGATTCAAAGTGAATATGGGGTGATGCCGAACCTGGATGCAGTAAAATTTTGTTCTAGGATTTTTTGTATTTCGTATATTAGGGACTTTGTAAATTCTAAGTCACTCGGTCGGTCTGTTTATCTCTTTGTTACGACTAAATGGTTCAACCGATCTTAGAAGGACATCGGCTATTTTTCATCCAGAATAAACGCGTTCAAGGGCTAGTTTTTAATAAACTTACGGCAAGTTGCACGAGCAAGTTGAAAGCTAGATGCAGCCAGCCGGCATGCACCACGCTGTAAGTGAGGAAGCGCCAGAGCTCGCGCCGTCTGTCGGGGCGGTAGACGAGAGGAGAGTCGACTGGCACGGGGCCGGCCGCCGCCGCCACGCCGCCCGGGCTCGCGGCGTACCATGAGAATACGCCAAGCTGGAACAATATTCATTCATTAATCTCAACGTAGGTCCAAGTCAATAATATTTTTTTGTCACCAAATAGAAATAGATAGTCCGTAACGTTAAAAAGTATTAAGATCTTTGGCTGAAAAACAGCGCTGAGCATAAAATGTTCACCTCACGCTGAGCCATCCCCTATTTCAGCGCATGTTCATGGAGTCGGAGCCACCTTATTTTTGCTTCCACCCTTTTGTGTCACTTACCTCCATATTTATACTATTTTTGTTTTCCGTTTGTTAATGTTTTACTTTTTGTAATTGTGTCTAAAGAAATGTATTTTTCTATTCTATAAGTCTTGACCTTCGCCAAACAAAGGAAGGTGTAGTAAGAATCATCCCGGTGAAGTTTAAGCGTCAGACAAACGCGGCCTCCGATAGCGACCAGTACAATTTGCGTTGTATTCGCTTGCAAATTGTAGTGGCCACCGTAGGTCGCGTCTGTCTAGGAGAGGTTTTCAACCAGGTTTCTTATAAAAACACAGAATCAAAAGCTGCTACTGAGAGGCTTTCGATGAATGGACCTGCTACGATGTACGAAGCAGACCCCACCATCTGATGGGAGTGAGAGAGAGGAGAAGACTTACTACGATGTCATTTTATTAATTTCAGAAACGTGGAGACCAGTGATGGCACAGATAAACAGGCGCCAAGAGTCAAAATTACGAGAGATCTTCTTTATATCCTCATCAGCCCAAATACGTTGACTAATGAACATGCCTTGTCTCCTCCAAAAGGGGGGTTTTCAAAACACCACGCTTGGCAGAGGCTTTTAATGATCGGGGTTAATGCAAACATGTTTACCTACTGTAAATGTGTCTTTTAAGATGTTTAAAGTTGGTTTAACGAAGTTTGCTGAATAACGTATCGCGGCATCAGTCTTGTTAATGTTTCTTCTTGGCCAGGTAACGGAAGTGGAGTGACAGAGGACTTTTACATCGGGTTTTGCAAACTTTCTAATTGTTTCTTTGTTTTGTAATTTCTTAAACCGTTAGAAAACTCAATAGATTCCCTGAAAGGAAAATATGCGGCATCTTTATTGCTTGAACATCGATAAACTCTTTAGTTTTACCACACAGCAACTATAGACTACTGTGTTTTACTTTACTTCCGGTACATCATGTACCTACGGTAAATGAATGTAATAAAGAGAAAATACAGTTCGTAGGTTTGGGTAGCCCAACTTCCAACTAAACTAAACTAGGTGTTAAATAAGTCCCTAAAATGCATGTAAGATTATACTAATGTATAATCTTACATGCATTTTCATTTGCCTTAATAGGCAAAAGTACTTATGTTTGTTTATTTACAAAAGACAACAGACATTTACATTTAAATTTAATATTACTGTATTGTATTATGTGTATCAGATAACTAGTACTCATAACACAAGCTCTGCTTAGCTTGGGGTTAGATAATGCTGTGTGAATTGTCCATCATTATTTATTAATTTAATTTATCAAATAAGAAATAAGTCCTTGCTCCAATTTTTTTGCGCAATTTACGCAATGAATGACGTTTTCACCGCATTGTTCATCAGGAAAAACCGTTAGTAACGTGCGTATAGTTAGCGGGCACTCGGCTGTGGCCTATGGGAACCGAGCTCTACGTCACAGTTTACGTGTTCTCAGAAGACAAACTGTCCTGATTTGCAGACCCCAACTACTATCGCATTTCAGTTTACGCCAGTGTCATTTTGACGCCTTTGTGACTTACGGGAAATGGGTATCAAGTGCCTCTTACATCACCATCCTAGAGAGCCTTTCAATTATGTATCTCCATTTCTGGATGTAGGTAGACCTCCAATCTAGAACCTCGAGTGCCTCCACGTCACAGAAACCAAGCGTTTGCTCAGAAATCAAGCTTTCCTGATTTGCAGACCTCAAATCGAATAATATTATACTTCTAAAGCAGATTAATAATATTGTTTGATGGTTAGGCTCTCTAGCTCGTATAGCATTGTTTCTTTCCAGCCTATACTACAGCTTTAGCTGAATGAGAAAATTAATCAGACGTGACTCGATTCAAAAATTAGCCAGACACAAAAGGAAGCTCAAAATCCTGAATGAACGAAGTAGGTATGTCGTAATGAGCAGTCCTGACCTGACCAAAAGGCGCGCGACTGTCGGGAATCTAAATTAGCGAAACTGATAACGTTATTCTGTGGTTGCGAGCGTAAGGTGAATCAACGTGTGACGGCTGCGCACGCGCTCAGAACGATTGTTATGATTCACGTAAACCGCTTGTTTGCGCGGATGTGAAATCCGCTATTATAATTTTAATTAAGCGAAACAACTGGAGCGGGATTCGAGCGGTACTGGCTCGTAGAAAGTGATTGTTCTGTATGATACGCTACACTGTGGAAGGCCGGAGCGTTGCGTTTTGTTGGTACTCGCGCAGGGGCGGTTAAGCACTCTACATTTTCAAATTAGGAAACGCCGCAGATTCATGCTGAGCCGTTTCTTAATTCATAAATTACTATCAGTTTATTACAATTAGTTTTAATTGACTACTTATTATCTGTATATTGATTGTAATTATAAATAAATTTCTTTTCTTTCTTTCTTTCAAATTAAGGTGGCTTGATCATGCTGACGTTAAGAGACAATACATTGGTCTGTTTACTGTGATATATGACTTAGCTAACGAATAAAGCCTCTGGAAAACCATCGACAATATTACAGTAGAATGTGGTAGAGGTAATATAGGTATAGGCCTTCAGCCTTCTCTCTGTTACGTTATTCTGTCTGGTCCTAAGCCACCCTTTTCTACTACTTCCCGATTATCCTAACGACAGATATAAAAGCTTTTTGTATTTGGCTGGTCTAACTTAGAATTTTCAGGCAAAAGCCTAAATAAACGTGAAGATCAATTCTGAGTTGACCCACTTTAACACTAGCTCGGAGGTTAACTCAGAATTTTATGTCTGCATTGTCAGTGTGGCATTAAGGCGTATATATACCCCGATACTAGCGCCACTACATATTTTATTTTTTACTACATATTTAACATTACGTTATACAAAGGAATTATCAAAAATGCGGACCGCGCTTAGACGATAGATACCTATCACAAGGTTTTTTTTAATGTATCTGTAATAGTTTTGTTTTGTGTTATTCAGTCAGATACCTTGTTTGGAGAGCTTGGTGGCCACCAATAGGAACTAAACTCTTGAAACAAGTATTTGCCTAGATAATACAATACAAAACTATTACAGATACATTAAAAAAAGTTTGTGGTAGGTATCGCCTACGCGCGGTCCGATTTTTTGATAATTCCTTTGTATAACGTAATGATAAAATAAAATATGTAGTGGCGCTAGTATCAGGGTTAAGTTTTTTTCTGTAAAATGGTTTTTGTCGACACAATGAAGACATATAAAGCCGTCTCAATTCAAACCCTAAACTGAATTGAGGTCGTGTTAAATTGACCTCGCATTTGCGCAAAGAACTTAATAATGAGATCTCACGCTACTATTGGAATAGATTGTGCAATATGAGATATGTGAGGTCAGTTCAAAAGATTTTTTTGTTTGTTAGGCGCGGTATAGGGTCATTTCAGGGCCAGTTTCAAGTTATGCGTAGCAATTCTGAAATACCTCGTAAACTCGTTATTTTAACACTAGCTTTTGGTCATTTTACATCTGTTCCACTCTGTTTTAGTGAAACTATAACCTGCCATTAATTAGTGGGGATGATGCCTTAACTCGAAGAACTCATTTCGTTTACCAGTTCCCAGTAACACATGGCAATGCACCAGGCAGTGCAACACACAAGACAGGAGGTTCCTGTACGGACACAGATGAAACACACGTAAGCCGTGGCTTTCGTTTCGTGGTTGAAAATGTACAAATTATAACAAACAAATCGGTTAATTGTAAAGTTTTATCGTGTATTCTTTTCTTCGCCTGCCAGGTGGGATGAGGAACTGCGAAAAACTGCATTCAGAACTGGATGCGTCAAGCTGACAGGGCGCTATGACGCTCAACTTTGTATACCTATAAGAGATCGCTTCCAAGCGATAAGGCTGCCCATTGTACTTGTGTCTTATGTAATGCCTCTTGTATTGTATTTTTGTTGGTGTACAATAAAGTATTTTTGTGTGTGCTGAAAGTAATTTTGTGTGTGTATTTTTGTCTGTGTGTGTGCAAACACAGGTGCACTCTCTATTCCCTCACTCTCATAATCCGATGGGACGGCAGATCGACACGACCGGGGAGAGATCAGGCGCAGGACCAACGGCCCAACTTCCTGACTCCGGGCTGCTACTGTGAATTTTTCTTGGTATAAAAATCCCAGCAATAACTACTTATTGGCCCGACCCAGGATTTTAACCCAGGACCTCATAATCAGCGGTTGAACAAGCTGACCGCTAGACCAACGAGGCAGAGTAGAGCAATGTCTCTTGTATTGTATTTTTGTTGGTGTACAATAAAGTATTTTTGTATTGTATTGTACCTATAGTAATTTTAGGAGTTGGCTAGCTACGTTTGGGAGATTTTCTAACATATTTTTAGACGCTTTTTTGCTAATTTGGGGAGACCTAAGTCCAGCAGTACAGGATGATGAAGGGAACTTACTTCTAACAGAGTAACGCAGATGATGAAGAAGGGTGGTGGGCAGCAGGTATACCTCTCCTGATAATACTTGCGGTCCCGCTCTTCTGGGAGCATCTCCATTGCTACTAGGTGCACCATTCTGGAATAGAACATACGAATGGTAAAGAGAAATGTCAGTGGGGTGAGAAATTATGATAAGGCAGCAGGAGCAGGATAAATAAATAAATAATGCTGGAAAATTCACACATCATCATCTAGCACCAAGCTAAGCAGAGCTTGGCTTAGCAAAATACATTACATAGGTATTTTTTTATAACACAAAGAAAACACGCGAAACAAATATCTGCAGATCATACAAAAAATTGTCCCGAGGTAGGAATTGAAACCGAAGCCTCCTTTATCGCAGGAGGCCCGCTGCGCCACAGAGGTCGTCGAAATCATAGATTATTATTTTTTATTTACAAAACTGATCCTCTGATTGCAGTTTTGTAAATAAAAAAAAATAACTAAGAGAAATTAGATAAGTAAATTGATATTAGGCCTTGACTCGGCAAACATAGTGTAGAACGCTCTCTGGCTGACCAGATGGGATGACTATCTCCGAAAGTCTGCTGGCAGATGCTGTAAGGGGAGGCCTTTAACTAGCAAAGGTTGCTGATAATGATGATAATAAGCTTTGGTTGGTCAAGACTGCCCTATTCATGACTTGAAGAGTGCACCTATGTTTGCGCACCCACTTGTGCACTATAATTTGTCCTGTGCACCTGGCTTGTCTCCGTTGAGACTGACTTCATAGCCGAAGATTCGGATAAGGATGACATCATCATTCATGACTAACGCCCGAATACTGAAACGTAACATACGTTCGAGCACATCTCAAGCAGCGATTTTTTGACAGTTTTCAAAGAAAATCTGTCAAAAATTGGTCATTTGAGACATGCTCAAATATGAGTTGCCTTTGAGTATTCGGTTATTAGAAGGACATAGAATATAAGCAGTGCATAGGATTTGGATACTTCCAAATCATCGTCGGATTACAGTTTTCTGACTTAAAATGTATGGCAATGGGAAAGCTGGTAGGTAGTTCATTTAAATTAGATATGATTCGAAGGAAGATTTTACAGTTCTTTTGTGTTTTTCAGGCGGCATGTACAAAAGTTTGTAATTACGAAAGTTTACCTGTATTCTTTGTGTTGAAACATAATCCAGCAGTTTTATTTCATTCTGTATTGTGTAAGTCATCGATTAAATAGCTTTCTCTATGTTATTTTCCACATAAAATAGCAATTTTAACGATTTTATTGTACGAAAGCACACTACATGTCATTGTGACATGACAATTGACCGTAAAAATATTTTTAGTAGCGGGTGTTGATGATCCATACACTTTCATGGAAAATAACACAAAATTTTCCACCAACACAGAAATTTTGAATGGAGTGCCCTAATAATTTAGTGGGAGAACATAGCACATTATTTTGTGGCTTGTTAGGGAGAGATTTGGCGCGGCATAATCAAATTTTACTGAAATTTTTACGGGAAAAAAGATCACGTAAGCTTGTTTACAAATTAATGACAGTGATAATGTCAAATGATAACTATAGTAACAAACAAGGAGTTAATGCGATCACAAATTAAAATTTTTGCTATAGATATTTTCGTTAAGGCGCTTTTTATTTTATCTTATTATTCTGATAAACGAAGGAATTTTCAAAAATCGATTGGCCATTTTGTGAATCATATCATAAGCTTTATTTTAATGCCTGTGTAAAAGTTTTAAGCACAGATTACATAAAAAATACGCATTTTAGGGGAGGGTGTCGGACTCTCAAGACTTCTAAACAAGGGGACGGTGTAGATCCAAAAATCGCCAAACTGAATAACTGCGAGATTATTGATGAACTAGCTTCTTCCAGCGGCTTCGCTTGCGTGATGGTTTCAAGATAAATCTTACTAACCTAGATTCGGAACAGTGGGTAGTTCCGTCGGCGGGGATTACCTACCTTACAAACAAACTTACAATCTTTACCTCCTAAGTATTAGTAGATCCATTCCATACCAATATTATAAATTTGAAGGTAATTCTGTCGTCTGTCTGTTTTCTTTTCCGGCCTTAATGAAAGGCAACGATAAAGACAATGATAAAGACAGTATCCGGGAAAGGACAACAGGTTACTTTTTATTTCGTAAAAACGCATGCGAAGCCGCGGGCGGAAGCCAGTTTCCTATAATAAATGGTTTCGCTCAAAAGTTCTCGGTACAAAAACTAACCAATTCCAGACCGATAAAGTGTAATTTAATAAATAATGCATATCTCTACCTACATAGTATAAAACAAAGTCGCCCGCTGTCTGTGTGTCCCTATGTATGCTTACTTAGATCTTTAAAACTACGCAACGGATTTGATGCGGTTTTTTTAATAGATAGAGTGACTCAAGAGGAAGGTTTATACTTATGTATTTTAGAGGTTTCTAATGTGATGTTGTAAATAAACTAATTTTTTTGCGCTTAAATTGCAAACGCTGGCTGTGAACCCTACGAGATAGATCAAAATAATGTACTACAGTATTGTACACCTTAAAAGGTGTACAAAAAAAGTCCGCGATGGTGTATGTCTATCTCTTAGGAATAGCCCACAATAACCATATTAATATAATATACATAGAAAACACCCAGACCAGCGGAACAAATTTCTGCAGATCGTACACAAATTTGTTCCGAGGCGGGAATCAAACCCGCAACCTCCTGCGTTGCAGGCGGACCTGCGCCCGCTGCGCCACGGTCATAGCGGTTGCAAGCGGCGGAGCGCGGCGGTACCGGCCGGGGGCCAATTCTGTAGTATATTTAGCATTGCACCCGTGCGAATTGCTGTGTAGACAGAAGTGAAACTCACCTGGCAAATAAAGTAGGATCTTCGAGTAGTAGATGGAAGTCGTTCTCGGAGCTGACCTCGCGGTCTCGGTGGTGCACCGCGCACCTATAGCTGCGGGTTCGTTTCCCGCTCATCTGAAACAAAGAGATACGTATTTATTTTAGAGGATTGAATTGCCTCAGTTAACGCTCTAAGTTTGTAATGGAGGACAAAATCAGTGCCTAGTAGATAGGATTTGTAAACTAAATCATGAAGCTTAGTACAACGTTAAAAAGTACACCTCAATGACCCAGTTTAAAGTTACAGATCAAAAATATTTTTTTTTCTGCAAAGGCCGTAGAATTTTTTTTTTACTATCGGTAGGTAAGGTACTAATGTTCGATATTGATGCTTTTTGATTTTTTAGCAAGTTAGACTATCTAGCTTCCATATTCCATATAGTAAAATATACCTTTTATTGGTTGTTGAGATGAACATATAATTTTTTTTCTGTTTTTTTCGGTAAATATAATTATGTCACGTATCCGCACATCTCGCATGATGATGATATACCTATGATATGATCAAGGTTCGAAAATGTACATTGTATAAAGATAAATAAAAATAGGTAACTTTCTATTTACAGATAGCTAAGTAAGTAAGTACATCATGGCAGATGCTGGATGCGGCAAGCTGAAGACAGGGCGCTATGGCGCTCATTAGGTAAGGCCTATGTCCAGCAGTGGACTTATAGGCATGATGATGATGAAGTACATTATGTACCTACACCGTGAAAGCATACCTACACTCGATAGGTACACTAAATGAGTACCTAGTAAAGAAAAACTCCTCTTAGAAAGTACCTAATTAAAAATAGCAATAATAATGTTATGTTACCTACTTCTGTAATTTCTATTAAAATTAATTATTAAATTGGTTACACTATCTACCGTATTATTTCCGGAAAACAGACATAAAGTAGGTACCTAGACAATTAAAAGCCTTTAACGATAGCTTTCTTTGTAAAAAGCACTAAATTAAAGTAATAGAGAGTTTGCTATTCTGGCTTGCTAGGGAGGTAGGTATATGGTGCCGGCTTAGAATTTGCACCACCCCAACTCTTCCCGCGGGTGTCGTAAGAGGCGACTAAGGGATATCCACCAGGGCGGGCGGCAGCGCTCCCTGCAGAACAATTCTACCACCGAAATGCGATCCCGAACCCGCCTGCCCAGCATGGGGATTATGGGCTATACCCCCCATGAGATAAAAGCTATTAAGGTGCTCAGTTGGAGGCCTGCGTCTAGTAATGGACCAATAGGGACCTACCTATGGTTGATTTTGATTTTTATATTCTGGCTTGCTTGGGTGGATTGACCAACCCTTCCAGTTAGTGACAAGCCAAGCCTTTTGGCTTGGCTTGGCTCCTTCTATGTAAATGTACCTACTAGGTAGGTCTAGGTAGGTGGTAATTTATTTACCCAAAGATTTTTAACTTATAAAGGTTTTACCAACTTTTTAAAATACCTAGTCTAAAAACAAACAGCTGAATTGAGAACCTCTTTCTTGTTTTGAAGATGTTTTGAAGTTGGTTAAAAAGTCGAATTAGGAATTATAAAAAGCGCTTACCTACAATCTTGACGTTGACAGTAATCAAGCACAGCACAACCCGTGCTAAAAAAGCATATAGTGCGACTGACAAGTTTTGGTACGTTTTTCAACTTAATGGCTTGAAATATTCGTTAATTCTCCATTGACTCTTTATTTATTTTTCGCGGTGGGAAAAAAAGAAACAAATACTTTTGCAGGTATTTAAAAATAAACGTTTTATTTTTTCATGACTAAATAATACTGGACAATATACACATCATCATCTAGCCCCAAGCTAAGCAGAGCTTGTGTTATGTTATGATAACTGATACACTATACATAACATTTTAGACCAAAATTATGGGCAGGTAATTCTGAAGTTGTACGTCAAAAACAGCTTCAATTCCGTAGACAGGAACCTTGCTATTTGTTGAAATTAAAGACAAAATCCCAGAAATTTACGCTATTCTCTGGCAATGTTACAGAAACTAGTATACTTAATACATTACATATAGCATTTTTTATGTAAAGAAAACATCCACAGTAAATTTAACTTACTACTATATACAGGGTCTCTGGTCACCGGTGTGAGAGACTTTAGGGTGGTGAAATACGGTAAATTTTATCGACAAATAACCATCCCTATGTACTAAATATGCCCTAACTTAATAGTTAGAGCTTTAGAGGCGCAACTCATAAGGGTGTTTGTATTTATGTGTCGCGGGCATGGCGGCTGGCTCGCGTCCAGCGCTTATCGACCCCGTTGCCGTGATTCTCGAACACCCGCCCTTGAGACACCTTATTTTACATTTTTTAAATTCTCGCAGACTGAATCAACAATCAACCCAGTTAAACTAGTTTAATTGTAGCAAACGATTTTAATGATTATTCTGGGTTGTACGCTCGCCTCAATCCTAATTTAAACAAATACCATAATAAATAAAATGAAGCAGGTACAAGTTTTCATAGCTTTTACTTATCAATGCGATTGTTAATAACCTTATTTATTTTCTTTAGAAAACCTTTATCATGCCCAACAGTAAATAATATGTAATATTATATCTTAGTTAATTCAGTCTGAAAACCGAGTTAATTATGAATCATAGAAAAAGCGTATGACATCGGACGGGGCGGTGGGGTAGCGGCAGACGGCGTAGATTTTGTGCTATTAAATTGTATGGTGCAGTGGCATTCGGCATAAGCAGGTCGCGCGGGTGGGCGGTGGTTCGCGCCGGTGAACGACTGGTCGCGATACCACACAACCGCATTGTCTCTGCAGTCGTTCAACTCCGTTTCCCACGAGACTGAAATGTCCAATGCCAAAACCTAAATACAAATAGCCTAGACGCGTCTCAGACACAGCTAAATCTGTCTCAGCAACAGCATCGTTCGCTTTAATTTAGCAGACAGTGCGTGTAAGATTTCCCGCAGTCATTGTCATGATCGCGTTACGGTCGTAACGAGCTTTCGGTTCGCCGATTATGTCCGTCCCACAAAAAAATAAGCTTATTTTTTAAATTATAATTTTTTAACATTTTGTCATTTATTAACCAAAAAATTGTCTTTGACTTTTTTCACAGCGTTTGTGATTCGTTCACCAGGAATAAAAAGAACGTGTACAGGTCAAAGGTGGTTGGATATTTTAATTGGGTACTGTATATTACCATGATTTATTAAACCGATTGTAACCGAAGTCATTTACTTGTGATTAAAAAATATAACGGTCTGTTAAAGTTAGATATCCCATTATTAATATATTTTTGGAAAATCTTAAGAGATTGGTATGCATAAAATAAAACATTGGTGGGCGCATAGAATAAGCGCAATGCGTGGTGTGGGCGCCAGCCGTATGACTCACGTCGACATCCGACCACGTCCGATACGTATCCGGAACCACTAACTAGGTGCTATTGCCTGCCATGGGCGTTCTTGTCATATGAACACGCACGAGCCTACTAATAAAAACCTTAATGTTAAGATAGTAACTGATTTTATTTATACACTACTTTTATTTATAAAACAATTATTACTTGGCATTACTTGGATGTCACTATAATAATAACTAAAATTAATGATAACAAGCTAATTATGATAACCTGTTATTTATTAGCACTTTAGAAAACCTACTACTACTCGAAGTTATAACAATTTGGAAAGCTACTTTTTCAAAACTCGATGAATAAAATGCCCGCAATTAAAACACTATTGTCTGGAAAGATGGTATCAGTTTTGTAGCATAGTTTGGTATGCTTTCTTCGCGATGTAATGACTTCTTCAAGTGAATCTGCACCGATAGTTAAGAGGCTTGTATCTAAATCTAGCATATTAATGTTAGATTTGGTATGGTAGAATGATGTGCCGGGCACGTGAACGCTGGGAGTGTTCCCACGCGCCCACCTCCGCACCATTATGTTTTAACCTCTTGTAGTCTCTTTCCATTATTAAAAGCCGTGAAAGTATGATATACGTAGGTTTTGCAAGCGGGAAGTTACGTGTGTTGCGGATTTACGGAATTTAATTAGATGCTTTCCAAGGAAACAAAATGTCTACATCATTTGCATAAAACTGAAAAAAATAATTATGTAACTTTTTTAAATTTTTTCTTTAACATGACCAGCTCTCAAACGACTAAACTCATTCAATGAGATCTTAAAGTGTGTTAGGCTTACAACGAATGTTTTACTTTATGAGGAAGATGAGACAAGTGACTTACGTATTTCCAGTCCAACATACGAATAATGTATGGTTTGGTAATGGAATTCGCCCTTGAAATGGAGTTCAATAAATAAATATAAAAACATGCTTGCTCGCCAATCCCAGTCACAACATGTCCATACGAGTTACAATTCAGATAATCTAGGTATTCTTTTGTGTCGTTCAATCCAAAATATCAACGGCGCTTTATAAACTTCGTACCTATTATATTTCGTACCTAGTATAGTATTTAAATTAGGCCGGTGCATCACATAACATACATGCCATACACATCTATTTATCATGTACGTACCTACTACAACCTACGTATGTTATGTACATTTCAATTCAACCTATACTTTATACCTTTGTATTGGTTCACTAGGAATCAATTAAAGTAAAATAATAACTACAATCAGCTAATAATTAACTGACACAATAAAGCTTATTTTATTTCATTTATATTATTATAAAAGAAAGTACTAATTCGTTATTAAATAATAATTATAAAATATTTCATAAAACTTAATGTGCCTACACAACTAAGTAATGTTTAATTAAATTATGATATTATTTTGTTTCTCTCTATTGCAAAAGTGGCGCCCACATACCTCGTGTGGGTAGAGTTAGTTAGTTCAGTACCAGTACCACCTACTCTACTATGTCTACTTCCAAATTTATGGGTCAAGCTAGAAAATATTGTAAGAACCAACATCAAATAATTTGATTGATTGAATTATTTATTTTGTTTTACTTTAATTAAAAAAAAATTATATATACAGGTTATTTGTTGGTAACCTAGCTAGTACCTACCTAATGAAATAGCGAAAACTTTGATAATGTACACGTAATGTGGGTAGGTAATTCTAATTTCTAGTAATTGTAGCAAAAACCGGATACTCGGGGCAAAGTAAAATTACCTCTTCATTTTAAACGAATAAAACCGTATTTAGAAAAGCCTTATTATGAAGAATAAACAAATATAATTAGAATTAGAAATTAATTTAAGAATTTCCCATAATCAATATAACAATAATCATGATCATTCATGATCACGATCAGGGATCAAGACACGTCGAGCGCGCAATATTTGGACGCACTTGCCCTCACTTCGAAAGTCTTCAATTATTATTTTAATATTTCATTATTTATTTACCTTTCATTTAATTATTTTTAGGGACAAATCTATACGTAGGCAAGCAGGTACTTACTGCAGAATATTGGTTCCAGTCTAGATTTTTCGAACTTAATATTAGGTTAGATATTTTTTTTAACAAAGTCAGGATGAATAACCTCAATCATACACAAACCAGAAATATTTTTTTCTATCTATTCAGTAGATGAACAGACAGATTATACTTAATGTCCCGTCATTTTATACACGAAAACTTTTGAAACTTAATACAAAATTTTCAATTTGAACTTACCCATTTTTACACAATATACGAACACACCACTGAATGGAAAAATAAATTCCAATCACCACACAACAGCAAAAGTCTTTTTTGAGGTAGTTTTATCTTAAATAAGTAAATAAATAGTAATATCGTGAACTTCGCGATCTAAATCAGCTGTGCTTAGCGGACCATGCGACACATGGTTACTCGACGCGCGCTGCCGACCGACTGACGGGACGGACGGACGACGAACCGAACGAACGGACGGATGCGTGCGTTCCGTTCTGTCGTTCCTCGCTCGCGCGCGCTTAATTTTTTTGGAAGTTTTTGTTTTGTTGCCGCGAGCCTATTGGTTGAAATGTTCAATGCAGTTTACGGATGCACGATGGATGAGTTTGTTTTTCCGGGGGTGATCGGAATAGGATCATCGCAAAAAATGACGAACGTGTCGCATCAGCTAGACACAAAATTAGGAAATAGTCGGTGCACCAATTACAGATATTATGTACCTAGGTAGGTAATCTTTGGAGGGAACCTAGGTAAATACCTACCTACCTATGACATAGGTACCTAGGTAGTTACTTGGTACCTACTGACCTAGCTGTGGGTAAGCAGGTAGATCCTAGGGTTCTATTCTATCCTAAATTCCTAATTAAAATGCCACCTACCTAGTACTTCTGCGCCGAACCGACGCGACGCGCGACGACGACGACGCACGAAAAGTAAAGGTTTGTAAACTAAGTACCTACCTACCCAGGTCCCAGAAAAGTAGTTTTCCACAAATCGTAGACCATTTTCTATGAACCCATGTTACAATAAAGTATGATACCTATAGGTAATGTAGCTTTTGTGTAGTTACATGAAATGGTGATTTTAGTGCCTAATAAAGGTCTTTTATTATTAGGTAATTGCTCTAAAAGTAGCAATAAATAGATTTTTTTTAAGACATGGCTAATAGTAGTAAAGGTATAGAAAAGGTATATTATTTTTGGAAACTACTTTTCTGGTTGTTTAATTTCTTGCAGAACGAGGAACTTATTAAAAAAAAAACGATAGAATACTTAATTGAATTTCCCGCGAATCCGTGTTCCGTTTTGATGAACAGGTGTGCTAGGTTTAATTAACGGCACACATAAACTAGGGAAGGTTATAGTGGTTCATGACCTTTTTTTTGCGGGAGGAAATCGCGGATGATTATGACAGACACCTACTGACTAAAACCTGACGGTGTCCTCCGGGCACATAATATTATGCGCGGGGATTTATCCGGAACAAACGGACCTTATCCGTTTATTCCTTTGATTATTTCAGACAATCACAGGTTTGTTCTTAAGCTTGTGTTGTTTATGCAGGCAGATGTTCTGTGCTCACAATTACATAGTTCCCACGTAACGAGCAAATTTTAGTTTATTAGTTAATTACCTTTCATTGTACGATCGCAAAGTCCGAACACCTGTGGACCAGGGACAAAAGTTTTATTCTAATCTGTAACAGATGTTTTACCTTTTCTCTCAGGTAGGTCCTAACATGAACCTATCCTACTAATAATAAATAATCGTCTGGTCGAAGTGACGACGCGTGGCGTGACCCGAGAGCTGGTGAGTATCTGGCACAGCGCATCAGCATTGCCATACAGCGGGGCAATGCAGCCAGCGTCTTGGGGACGCTTCCGACTGGTATTGATATGGACCAGTTGAGCTACCTGTAGATTGCTTGCAACTGTCTGCAGTTAACTCAATTGTTTCAATTGTAAATAATAATTCTAATTTATTTCTATTATTTTATTGTTATTTTCCTACGAATATTACCCATAAAGCCGAAAGTTTGTGAAATCCGAATTTTTGATGCCTAGGATGTCAAAAACAAATGAACAGATCAAGATGAAATTTGGCGTACCTACGTTTAAAGCAAAGCCTAACTTAGATAATAGGCTACTTAATAAATCGAAAATACGTAATAATAATGGTTAAAGCCATGGCGGCGGGTGGCGTCTAGAATAGAATCTACCCCTCCAACTAGGTGAGCCCTTAGATGTCGTAGGTGACAATGGGCCTTCTGGCAAGCGTGGTGATTATGGCAAAACCTCCCCCTTGTTTTGGGACTGCCCCCAAATAAGGTAAAGCTTAGTGGTATCTGATCAGAGAACCAAGTATCGTAGCGAATGAAGAAAATAAATTATGTACTTACCTAGGTATTATAAGGTTTTTTGTTATTATTGTGCGTAACCCCACACTCAGGGTAATTTGTAAGAAATCAAATAACGGCGCTAGAGACCGTAGGAAGTCCGAAAGATTTTCGACTCCTATATCACTTGACCTTGTGGTGTAGTTGGTCGTCACATTCCCGTACTGAGGGAAGGATGCGGGTTCAAGTCCCGTCGAAGTCGAAAATTATTGCGATATTATTTGATTTCGTAGGTATTGTAAATTCTGAGTCTAATAACTGCAGCAAAGCTGTCCGATTCACTGCCTAAGGCCTATAACTACTACACACAGCTAGCTACAACTAGCTAGCTCATAAGTAGCCTAAGATACCTAAAGGGTTCCTTATGGTCGTCTGGAACATATCTCTGCAAGCGATAAGACCGCCAATTGCAGAATACGATAGCTTTGTCTATAAGAACTTCCTGTAGGTACCTAGTTTAGTCATCTTTCCTGCAATAAGTAAAGCTTTTTTTTGAGCCAATTCAAACAAATACCGGCATCTTTGATCAGCGGTAGGGCTAGGGACCGATCTAATGACAGTTCACGCGACGCTGCCCACCGGTTCTGGCCGATCACAACACATGCCATGCCATACCATTATCGCCACTCGGCAGTCGGAACAAAGCAGGTGGACGACAGGGCGAGCTAATTTGTACAATATTTATTCGCAACATGCCGGCCAGAAACTAATGGATCATTCTAATAGGCGCCATTTGGCGAGGTGCCTCCGCTAACGCGAGGTATCACCGTTTTTTGTGCACTCTGATGAACCAGGTAGCGATACTGTATACCTACTGGGTCGCTTTTTTTGAGCTTTGTCCTGATCCCTGGAATCTTGGGAGAGTCTTATTGGTTGCTATTGCAATGATGATAAGCTTAATTATAGCCTGACAGCAGACAGACATTTCAGACATGTGCAAGATTGCAAACGGGAGCTTAAGTTTACAGCGAGGGTATTTTGATTCGTCGGAAAGGCCGTTGGATTCGATATCCGAAGCTTTTTACGAAGAAAAACGTTTCCGATATCGAATCCGACGGCCTTTCCGACGAATCAAAATACCCCTGCAGGAGGCCTTCTCGGAAAAGGAAAATCAAAGTTTAATTTTCGTTGTCGTGCAGAACCAACTCTTCGCTTGCATAAGATAAGCGTTTGCACGAAAACGAATCTGAAATTTCGATTTCTTTTTTAAGGGTACGGGTCCAGGTCAGTTGAAGGCTTTTAGGCGATTTTCAAGATTTGTAAGTTATCTATTGACAAAGGACGTAAGGACATAAGACAGGACCTTCACCAAAATAACATTACTTTAATCTGTGCATAGATTACACCGTCGCCATGAATTGGTAAAATGCAATAAAAGTCCTTTGTTTTGGTAAACTTGGTTCGATCAGTCATTCAGGTGCCTTTGCCAACGAGTCCAACATATGCTGCCCGTAACAAAACTACGATAATCTACTCAAAACAGATAGTCATCCCGCCTGTCAGGATCCCCTCGTACTTTTTTACTAACAGACTGTTCCAATTCGAATACGCAAGAATATCAAATGGATTGCGCAAGGTTTCCGGAATCTGTAATGTTTCTTTTGTGCTGTAGTTGGTTTGTATATTGTAAGCTATGGTATATTATATTAGATTTTAGAATTACTTTACTTTAGGTAAATACATAAACCGAACAATTTCTAGCAAACGTTAAAACCAGCGTTTAAGATAAGGGACCGCTACAACCGGCTTTTTAGATCTTTCTGAGGTATTAAAAGATCATAGTTTAGTTCAGGTACTCTAGAAATTAATAACTTCATTACCGTTGTCGGTACCGTTTAATCTAGCCATTCATAAGTATTATAGGTAAAACTTAAAAAAACAGTCACTTATATGAAAATTATATTATGTAAAATTAAATTGTTGTTCGATCTTAGTAATTACAGTTTTGCATATGTATATGTAAAGAAAGATACAAAAAGGTAAAAGGTAGATAGGTACTCATTACAATCAGTTATACCTTTTTTTTATTCGGCGAGTAAATTCGTTTACGAATGAACTGGTCTGGGGGGGACCAGAGTTATGTGGTACTCGAGGTCCTGAAAAGAACGTAATACCCACTAAAACCTCTCCGGTGTCTCTCTCTCGCCATTTTCGCCGAACCACGGAAACATTTAAAACCTCCGCAGCCACGATCAGTTAAACCTAGTATATCAAACCTTCATTTCCTTTTTAATACAAGCTCCATCTATTGATCTTTATTTAGGGCCGCGCGCGTGTTTAGCGAAAGAGCAGGTGTCCAAACGATCAATATTTAAAGACGCGGAGATGTTACGATCGCTCATAATTTGGACAAATCGATTTAGATCGAGCGGTGCGTTTGTGCCATGATTTAGTAGTACAGACAAATTGGAACGGAGCGGTGGCCGCGGTAAACCGAGCCAGCAATCTGGTTGCTGATGCGGTCAGCAATTACAACGACTTAAAAGTAAACGATCGGTAATTTGGAGCGGACGGCCAATCTGAGGAGCCTTTATTAGGACATTCCGAGCTCTACTCGTGCAATAATGCCGGTAAATGGACATTTTATAACGATTTCTACTCTTCTAAAGCATCGTTAGGCGACTGTAGCTTATTTTACGATAGTCGTAGCGCGTAGATTTGGAAGTCACTCCACTTATTGTCTAATGAACTGGAGTTTATTGCTGGAATCGATAATGCTTTGACATAATCAGCTAACTGAACGTGATCACTGATCCGGTTATTTAGCATTTAGAAGCTGCTTGAACAGGGAATTTGCGACACTTCCTAATTAATTTGCATAATATGACGGCTTATTTTGCAATGATGATTCAAATCTCCAAAGATCCTGGTGCGAGAAAATGATTCACTTTGTTTAGTAATCCCGAGAGTGAATAGTGATTCATAAATTACACATTACACCACGTTACGTAGATGCGTCTGCGCAGACTCGCTGACCTAGACGCGGGCAGCGATAGTGTGAATAACCGGCCTTGTAAACATACCTAACCTACCCATGCTGGTTATTATTATGTTGCTATTTGACAGCTACTGGTGTGTTTAAGCGATCGTCACAACATGAAATGAAACTTCGTGAATTTTAAGATGGATTTTCGTGTTGGCGCGTGCTTAAATTCTTTAACTGGAATTAACTTAATGTTTTTTAACTGGATTTTTAATATTTTCTTCGTTTTACAAGGAATAAAACTTACAGAAAAGTCGCAAATTGTAAACCATTTTTACATACTTATGAAAATTTTTACAAAATTCATTTGATTCTCGCACCAAAGCGAAACGAACAACCTCATCATCACCAATGATGCGTTTTCTTTTAAAATAAAAAAAGAATTATCAAAATCGGACTATTCTGTAAAAAGTTATGCGTGGTCATACTACCTAGAAGAATAGGTAATATACGCGTCGACTTGAAAACCTTCTCCGTTTTTCGTCGGTTAAAAATCATTCGACCAGATTCAAAAGAGGGCGCTTTTTACTTGAATCAAATTAAGATGGCAAGGACCCTTAATAGACCGTGCTTTATTTTACATATTATCTCCTCCTCTTCGCGGAAAAACCCCGCCATCTTCTTTTGGGTTCTAAGGTATAGGTCCGGCGACGGATGAATTTCCCATACAAACGTAGTAAGTACCAAAATGATTTGTAATTTGAGAATGTTTTCATCATGGTTTGCTATTATTTGTGTTAGAATAGTATTTATACAGGTTCCTGCCATAAGATTGTTTAAAAAAAATTATCTACACAATTACTAAGACAACATTCATTCTTTGATGTAAAAATGCGATTAGGTTTAATTTCATTTCAGAAAGGTATTTTGAAAAAATATTGTGGCAGGAACCTAGATAAATACTATTTTAATACAAATAATACCAGACCATAGTGAAAATATGCTCAAATTAAAAATGATTTTGGTATTACGTTTGTATGGGAAATTCATCCGTCGCCGGACCTATCCATCCATATTAACCATTATTGTGAGCCATATTATATTATTGGTACTATCTTTCTAATTCCGTTATCTGCCTATTGAGTTCTTAGGTTACTTCGCCTTTCTATATTTTCAAAAATTTCGACTCCTTGAAGAAGATTTTTGAAAAGTCACCTGAACTGAACCTATTAAAAGTTATAGTTGCCTGTGCTAAGGCATTTAATGATTAGGAAAATGTTTGTGGGTGGGCTATTAGATGGGATGGTACTTTGGTAGGCAATTTGATTTCGACTTTAAAGCTCGCTGTTATGAATTATGTAGGTACCTATGTAGACTACTTTTCAGTGATTTGTATCTAATTCAATAATCGATGAAGGTGACTTCAAGGGAAAGTTGGAAGGCTAGATAATTTTAATTTGATTGTCAAGGTAAGGCACTGAGGATTAATTGCAATCCCAGACTTTCTTATTTATTTTTTATTTAATAGTCACGCATTAACCCAATGTTAACCTAGTTCACCAATTCAGTCAGAGACGGAAAAAAAGTGTACTAAATCACTTGTTTGATTGATATTTTTTCGAGACCTAGTAAAAGCTAGGAAAGTACAAACTTTGACCTACATTTATATAAAGACCTTGTTATAGTTAGCGGTGTTTATTTTGCCAAATTTAAATTGCAAATGCAAGATAACTTCCCCCGGAGTTTTAAGATATTCAAGCTTTCTAAAAAACAACGAAATGGGTAGGCCAAAAAATAAAGTAATAAACTAAACCACAGAACTCTAAATAGTTAGTACTGATAGCTCTAACTTTGGTATCAATGACCTCTGCCACCACTATTTATTGCAAAATCAATGTTTTCGAAAAAGGAAATTTGCATTCAAAATTGGAACGCGAATGGCACGAGCGCCCGCGGCGATGCGCTACTGAAATGCACGCGTTCGAAATTCGAACCAATTTCCTTCGTATTTATTGTTCCGTGATGTGTAAAGGGTAACAGCACTAAATGGCTGGAAGCTAGATTAAAATTGAAAGGAAATGGCTAATTTGAAAGTGATAGGTAGGTAATTTGCGGTAGAAATGATTAGTTCCGATCTGTTTCCGAACCACTTAAGATATTATTATGAAAACGGAACAGGCTGGATAAAAGTGTTTTTGTTTTGGCCTTGCTTAAAATTGCAATATTTTCAACGCATAAATTAAGTAATAGGTATAATATGTGTCACTTATATTTTCTTGAAGAAACTAGCGCGTCCGAATATCCGCACATGTTTATGGCCGAAGTTATGACAAAGCCTATTAATGCAACGTGCCTACCTAACTAAACCACAAAACATCACCCTGTATGGCTTCCTGGTTGCATAGGTTTAGAATGGGACGATTTAACCCTAAATCGCATGCGATGTAGAGCTGATGGCCAAGTTTGAGTAACGACGTAATTTATATCAATGTGCAGATCAACGGCCATCAAAGGTTTCAAAGTAACCGCCGCCGCACCTTTTTAACTTGGTGCTCGAACACGTCATCCGGAAAGTCTCAGGACAACATGACGGCGGGGTAGAGTTAAATGGAAAACACCGGATTATTGGGTACGCGGATGACCTGGCCCTTCTGGGAGATAGGGAAGATGACGTGCGGACGGTGGCCCGGTGCCTGCAGGAAGAAGCCGCAAAAGTTGGTCTGCAAATAAACGAAGAGAAAACGGAATACCTTCACATGAAGCGTTACAAAAACAACCGATTACGCAGAAAAGACCTAACGGTTGGAGAAACCTCATATAAAGGCGTCGATAAATTCAAATATCTTGGATGCATAGTAACTGATACCAATCAAAGGGAAGAAGAGATACAAATCCGAGTCCAAAACGCGCTTAGATGCACAGCAGCTCTACATAAAGTATTAGTGTCCAAGTTGATGACCAGGACCACGAAGCTCCGCATATACAAAACAGTGATACGACCTATCTTAATGTACGGATGCGAAGCTTGGACGCTAACACTAAAAGAAGAGCACAAACTACTGGTGGCCGAAAGGAAGATCTACCGAAAAATTCTAGGTCCCACCCAGCGGGAAGATGGCAGCTGGAGACTTCGAAAAAATATCGAAATAGAAGATCTAGTGTCCGAGCCGAACATCATAGGAGAAACCAAAGCCTCGAGACTCCGATGGCTCGGGCATGTAGTCCGAATGGGGGAGGATCGGGCAGCCAGGAGAGCGTACATGGGTCGCCCAAGTGGCCGAAGGCCTGTAGGTCGTCCGAGGTACCGATGGAGCGACGAAGTTGAGAAGGATCTGCTTGAACTTCGTGCCGTCAACTGGACTGAAACGGCTAGGGACCGGGACAACTGGCGATCTCTAGTGTCGGAGGCCAAGATCCACTTTGGGTCACTGCGCCACGCCAGTAAGTAAGTAAGTAAGTAAGTAAACCACGGAATGTGCGGTGCGCGGCTTCTCTGTAACTTGAGAAATAAGAACTTTGGTACTTAGATACTTAGTTTTTTTTTCAGTTCTGATGGTCGTATTATGCTGAATTATGGAAATAATAGAGCAGATTTTTAACAGCACCAGGTACTTTCTTTATTAGAGTCAACTCAAGCACAGTTTAACTAGAGGTTCTCAAAAATAGACTGTGTAGCATAATATGGCCGTTCGTTGTTTTAACTTTAATCGCTATTTTTTTAGCACACGAATTAAATAAAAATGCATGTACTTACACCGGTTTTTCATGATTTATTAGAGCAAAAGATATTGTTCTTAACTAGATACTTACCTTAAACAAAAATATGTTTTCATATTAATAGAAAACAAACGCATTCTCCGCATTTTCACGTGGATAATAGGATAATAGAATGTTTTCTAATTCCGAACAATAGCAAAATTAATGTAAACATAACAAGAAGAAATGGGTTTGTGTAGTTCTGTTAGTCAGCGGTCTGGCATCCATAACATGGGATTATCAGCTGACTTTATGACAGTAAAGGTGAGCGAATACATTTACTCACTAGCATACAAGAGAATACTTATTTAACCGCGTTCACCCGCTGATGTTTGTGTATTTTTTCACGGAGGAAGAAAAATACGTATTCACTCGAGGTTTTTTGTATCAGTAGTATTGTATTGAGAAGAAAACTAAGAAATCTTTTGTGATGACAAAGTTTGAAAAAACGTTAGACCTTGGCGTCTGCGGTACGAAGTAACAGTCATCAAAGGTTATTTTTTTTCCTTTCACACAGTGACATGTCAAACTTATAATACACTGTTTTAATTAATATTACTTCGAATTTAAAATAGTTTTTTTATATAATTGACATAATATAATTTTTAGTTAGTTCAGCTGGGTTTACCTACTTAGTATTTATTGATAAATTATGTTTTTTTTTTTTTTAATGTCCTATATTATAAATAGGTATGATCCAGATGGGGAGATACCCCACAAACTTTCACTTTTTTATCCCCCAAGTTCCGAAACGTCCCCGATTTTTATCGCACGAATATAATTCTTCAAAAAGTCGTTTGTCACAGCTTTATATCTAGTCTATTGCTCGCTCTATAGTCTATGCAAATGCGTATCTCGTGCCAACGACAGGTGACGCGGCACCCTTAATTGTTTTTATAATAATATTCAAATATTATGACGTTTTTTCCATTGCATTTTTTCTTCGTTTGTGGCGCGGGTGGCGAGCCAGGTGGTCCAGAAAAAAATTGTTCTTTATGCTGTAACAGCTTGCGTGGGGATGTAAAAGTAGAGAGGATTTGAACCGTAATTGTTTATTTAATTTCAGAATTTTCAGGTACCGGTGTGTACCTTTGCCTGAAATTCCTGAAATTATAAATCTCAATACCAATTTAACAGGAAGGTAATTATTTCTATCAGAACAGAGAAATATGTTCCGACGACAGGACAGCATAGCAACACCCACGAATGCTATAATATATATAAGTCCGATTCTACGGTTCTGGACATCCTGAATTTGTAGAAATAATTACTTTCTATTAGTTAATTATTCAATAATTAATTAATTTTATTTACAAAATACTTAATACAGTACACACTGCGAATAACCATTCAAACCCATATTAAAAGAATTTTTTAAACTTTCGCGATTTGTTAACATAGTTAATGGTTTAATCGGGTATTTATCGCGTACCGCGTTACAGCGATTGTGTGGGCAACGATACGATGAAGTTACGCGATAAATACTCGATTAAACCATTAACCAAATTAAAATAGTCTTACCAAATGATTTACTATAGGTACCTACTAGCAAATTCCGTGAAACTTTTTCACCGTTCGATATATTTTCAGCCGATAATCATCAACTGAAAATGTCTATGGCTGCCAACTGTCACGTTTTGTGTGCAACAAAAAGTAAATTATGCATCAAAAATCGACCCGTATTTACTTCAAGTAAGTTCATCCCACAGCTGTTGTTCTTTGTGTTCCGATGATGACGCGATGATCCGCGACGTTTCATCACTCAAAGCTTACAAGTGCCTTGACATGGAAAAAAAATTACAAAATTGAACAAGTGGTTGTTTATGAACTGCATTGCGCATTATGCGCATTAAGGGTTAATTAAGTACTAGTATAATTTAGACTATAATGCATAATACAATTACTATAAGAACTAGTTAACGTAGTAAAAATAAACTTTTACCTCTCTGAGTAGGTAGTAGTACTTTACCTGCTTGAGTATATGAAGGTGAAAGTAACTTGTTTTTATTTTATATTAGCTTCGCTTTACAGGGATAAAAAGTAGCCTATGTCCTTCCCTGCGATACCAACTACCTCCTTGCTAAACTTCATTAGATCCGTTCAGCCGTTTCACGAAATATAACAGAACAGACAGACAGACAGGCCGACAGACAGAGTTAATTTCGAATTAATGATATGTATGGATTCTCAGCAATTTAACAAGTAAAACTGAAATGGTTTCTTCAAAAGCTACAAGCTTTTTTACTCCACGAATTTCTCTCCAAAAAACAGTTCCGCAAAACACCTCAACAAAAAACAATAGCGTGCGCTGTAATTCAAAAAGCAGTAAAACCCTTACATTTATACGTTTCAAGTAAACAGTCGGGCACTATTAGGGCTGCCGGGCGCTCAGCGTAATTTCTGGCTGCGCAGGAGTCTAATGACCAGATGATTGCGCGGCAGGTGCGCGCGCACGCTACGCGCACACGCCAAGCCATTCCCTTGCCCTGCCCTGGTTGAGAAAGGGCGGTTTAGCAGACAGACAGTTATTCTTTTGTATTGGTGTGATTATACAGTTCAATCACAACGACTGTCTTCTGTTTTCTGGCAGAAATATAAAACAGAAGACAGTCGATGTATTTAAATGTCAAATTTCAACGTATTTCTGCCAGAAAATAGAAGACAGTCGATGTATTTAAATGTTAAATGTCAATACATTGAACATTTAAATACATCGACAGTCAATACATTTAACATCTAAATACATCGACTGTCTTCTGTTTTCTGGCAGAAATACATTGACATTTGACATTTAGATTATGCTTTCTTTGGTTTTATGGCAGAAATAACCAACTAATCTGATAATCCTAAGGTTTTTTGTTATTATAATGCGTAAACATCCCAAACAAGTCAATCATCTGGTCGTGGAGTAAGAAAACGGATAGTGCGGGTTCAAGTCCCGTCGAAGTCGAAAATTTTTGCGATATTATTTGATTTCTTAGTAATTTGAAAATCTGTAGTAGACTGGGTCACTGCCACAAAAGTGAATTGATAGGTTCACCGTGCGTAATTGGGTTTTGATCGTAAGTCCTTTATTTATCTCAAATCGCAAAGTGACTATGGTAATCTAAACCACCATATTGCTCTTCCTGATGTTTTTCTTTAGGTGCTGTTACATTCACCATCAGGCCATGATAGTCGAATGTTGGACCTTGTTTAATGAGCGCCATAGCGCCCTGTCTTCAGCTTGCCGCATCCAGCATCGGCCTGCAGTTTCTTTTTTGCTCTGCTCTTTGTTGTTATATCAATACTATTTATGTTTCTACTGACCTAAGCCGTGTGGTGCCGGCTTAGAATTTGCACCACCCCATCTCTTCCCGCGGATGTTGTAAGAGGCGGCTAAGGGATATCCACCGGGGGCGGGCAACAGCGCCTCCTGCAGAACAATTCTACCACCGAACTGCGATCCCAAAGATAAAAGCCAATAGGGCACTTATCAAGGGAAAAGCCTGCGCCCAGCAGTGGACCAATTTAATAATAATAATAATGCTGGACAATTCACACCGCATTATCTAGCCCCAAGCTAAGCAGAGCTTGTGTTATGGGTACTAGATAACTGATATACACTATATAGATAGATATTTTTTTTTATTATACATAGAAAACACCCAGACCAACGGAACAAATTTCTGCAGATCGTACACAAATTTGTTCCGAGGTGGTAATCGAACCCGCAACCTTCTGCGTCGCACGGCGGACGTTCCCCCGCTGCGCCACGGAGGTCGTCGAGGAATATAGGTTTAGTTTGTGGTAAGCCGCGTTGCTTATGTATAAATAACCTAAGTGAATGCACAGAATTGAGTCTGCATCTCACCGGAGGTCCCCATGACCTCCGGTGAGATGCAGTGGACGATGTTTATCTCATAATTGCAGGTCCCGACGGATCCTTCATTAAGGCACAGAATACACTGCACCAGATAGGCGTGGATGGGTTATGTTTGTATGTGTGAACATTTGACGACGCACAATGGCGCCCCCCGCAGTTGGGCACAGATTGGTGTATAGTCTGGTGTGGTGTATTTATTTTTGAATAAGATGTTCCTTTTTATTCGTCATTATCAAGACTGGACACAGAAAGGTTCTATATAGGGCTGAACTATATAATACATAATATGCTTGAACCTCTCGAAAGTTTGATTGTGAATCGAAGCAGTTGTTGAGTCAGTTTTTAACCCCCGATGCAAAAAGAGAGGGGTGTTATAAGTTTAACGTGTCTATCTGTGTATCTGTGTGTGGTATCGTAGCTCCCAAACGAATAAACCGATTTTCGTTTAGTTTTTTTGTGTCATAGCCATGTTTCATGAAAATCTGTCGGGGTTTTTTTTTTAATTATTTTTTTGTACAATAAAAAAAAAATTGTTCTTGTAAAGTTTTAAAGTCAAAGTGGGACTTGGGGCGCAGATTGGAATTTAATAAGAAACAAAAATATTGCAGTGCTTAAAAACTCGTCACGAAGCTGCTTAAATCTTTTTCAGAGGCAAAGGCATTATAATTAAAAAAAAAAACGAAATCTTTTTCTCTACGCAATAAAATTCATAGCATTTCTAAACAACGCACAGAACAGCGGCGTATTTGTACGACATGACCAAGGATGACTCAGTTGTCGAAAGCAATTTTGATTTTAATATGTAAAACATTATGCTAACTAGTCGCCGGGGTTCCCTTTTGTTGGGGCTGGATGTCGCCGAAATACAATTAGTGTCGTCGAAGTCAAACAATAATGTCGCGTCATCCGAGTCTTTTACCGCATTAATAAACAGACAGAACATCTAACTGGTTTGGAGGTTAGGGAGAAAGAACAAACAAATAAATAAATAATGCTGGACAATCCACACAGAACCATCTAGCCCCAAAGTAAGCTACTCAAAGCTTGTGTTACGGGTACTAGATAACTGATATATTTAATACATTATATACATAGATTTTTTTTATGATACATAGAAAACACCCAGACCAACGAAACAAATTTCTGCAGATCGTACACAAATTTGTTTCGAGTCGGGAATCGAACCCGCAACCTCTTGCGTCGCAGGCGGACTCTCGCCCGCTGCACCACTGAGGTCGTCAAAGAAATAACCCTTCTACGTATTTCTCAACAAAGAAATACTGATGATTTTGAATTGTGACGATTAAGGCGCTAAACCCGCTACACCGACCCAAATCAGCGCCCCCACCTATTTTATCTTATTATTCTGTTCAACGAAGGAATTTTCAAAAATCGATTGGCCAGTTTGTGGTAGGTTCCTTTAATAAACTTATTTTTAATAAATAAATAAATAATAAATAATACTGGACAATTCACACAGCATTATCTAGCCCCAAGCTAAGCAGAGCTTGTGTTATGGGTACTAGATAACTGATATACTTAATACAATACACTACACAGATAGATATTTTTATAATACATAGAAAACATCCAGAACGCCCTGGACAAATGTCGGCAGATCGTACAAAAATTTGTACATAGGCGGGAATCGAACCCGCAACCTCCTGCGTCGCAGGCAGACCTTCGCCCGCTGCGCCACTGAGGTCGTCAAATGCCTATTTTTTATAATGCCTCTTTAAACGGCAAAAAAGAGCAACTTCGCATCTCTGCCTTCCCTATACAAACTAAGACTTTTAAAGAGGCATTAAAGATAAGCTTAGGAAAGGTACCACAAACTGGCCATTCGATTTTTGAAAATTCCTTCGTTGAACAGAATAATAAGATAAAATAGGTTAGGGCGCTGATTTGGGTCGTGGTAGCTTATGTGCTGAAGAACTATTTTGTTTCTGTGTTAATGACAATGACTGTCAAAAAATGATACGATGTGAGATGACATCATCAGTTCATCAGTTAAAATACAAATTTTTTTGTCATCTACCTTTTGGCGCTCCGTACAATTAGCGACATAACTAGAAACCGCAAATCGTATGGCATAAAAACGAATTGGTAAGGTACGGACGCAAATTCATTTCGAAATCATATAAGTAGTATGTTATGATTTTGTTCCATACATTTTCTAGTCCAATTGAAGGCCCTATTCCATCTTGTTGCGGTGGAATAAGGTTTATTTTGGCTGTTTGTTATTCGGCCACCCTGCAAGATTCGGCTTGCTCAATTGGTTGCTAGCAAAAACTGCATTTGCATAGTCCTCGATGTGTGCCGCGATAGCGTTTGGCCACCGCGACTTCTTCAGCGGATATACGAACTGGTGGAGAAGGCTCTACCAATTGTCACTTTTTTGAACTATTAGCCTAGGTGTTTGCTTTCTTTGCTTTACGATTTACTAAGTCTCATGATCGCGCTTTAGTCTTTTTCAAAGAGCGCGTTGATGTCTTTTTTATGAAAAACGTTCTATCAGCAGCGTAGTGTAAAGCATAACTGGTATTTTATTAAGCATACTTGCAGTTTTTGATATGCTAATGCTCTACTATATATTAGGGGAGTCCTATGTCCAGCAGTGGACTAATCTAGGCTGATGATGATGATGATGATGAATGCTCTACTGAAATACTTTTGGCACCTGTGAGACTAAGTACTTTAGTAGGTATATTCTAAAAATATTGCGTACTATTCTTATAAGTGGACACTTTATTCAGTCAACGATTTAATTATTAAAGTAAGGCCGGGAAAGTACTTTTAAATTGCCGATTTATAAAGAAGTTTCATTCAGTTAATTCATTGTATTCGTGGTTCTTGGACCACAGTGACAAATGCCGATGCCACCCACTGCACGACCCTCAGCTACATCCAATAAATGCAGTAAACACACGTTTACTATGTTTTATTTAGACTGCCAGCCATCGGTTTCGCTTTATCCGAAAAACTCGCTATGGAAATCGTCTCCAATATTTTTTAGCTCCCGTCCTTTTCAAAATTTCGCTTGGGTTGTAAAATAGTGGGAATAATGAAAGAATCAGAGACTCCGGGAAGACTTTAGGCTAAAGCAATAATTGCCTCCGTTATTCACTAAACTAGTTTTAGATACCCACATTTTTTTGCTTTGTTGTACAAAGTTCTTATTTTTCAATTTAGCCCAATTTACGAAGATATAATGAGGCAAACAAGTCTTTAGCTAATTCAGAAAATCACTTTGCCTGATCATAATGTTCGGAGGTGATCCAATTTCCATGTAGCAGACCTCAAAAATGTTTTATTGCATACATTAATTGGCCGGCGTGTAAATTAGAGGATAATACGAGGAATGGCAGAGGACGTTTGAGGATTATGCATCAATTTATAGAGATTGAGGTAGCGACTGGCAGCAAAAAGTTTGGATAATAGTATCGAGTGGCAGTATAGGTTACTAACTCATGCATGCCGCTGTTTTGCTACTACAAATAATAAAATAGGTAATGTTTTATTAATTAATAAAAGATACATAGTCATTTTAATAGATGAAAATACCTTTAAAGTATTATGGAAATACCTGTGATAGGTGCTTTCGCACTTCCACGTTTTAAATTATGTACCTATACGTTTTGAAGGCATTACACTTTTTTTTTAAACATTACAAAACAATACTAATTATTCTAAGTAACATGCACGTTTGTACACAGTACAAAACATGCATACAAACGTGATCTATACAGTACCTAAATTTTGTGTGCAAATTAAAGACACGGATAGTACTTACATCAATTTGTTTAACAACTTACGTGCTTGTAATGCCAATATTTGCAAGGAATCTTGAAGTTTCTTTCAGCAGTTTTAAGCCGGGTAGGTACTGGCTGGTGTTACAGAGCGTAGATAATCTAACGTGTCACACAGTTTATTTATTTTTACTCAAACATCTTAAAATTATTCTGACAACCTTCTTTGAGCAATGTCGGCCTTTCCGTCTTACTCGATAGGCGCCCAGCAATTTTCATTACTGTCGTGTTTTGTGTGTGTGCGGCCCGCAGTGTATTTTAAATTTCGATTTGTATTTGATTTTGAAAATAGTCAGGTGCATAAAGGTTTTATGCATAATGAGCAGTACAAGCATCACTGGCTGATTAGAAAAAAAGAAAACGCGGGAAACTGACAAAAGAGCATAGCGGTGATAATTTTTGCAGGGTAAGTTTTTATCAATTTTCGTATTTTAAATTGTAAAAATTTCAATGTGTTTCATCGTCATTGAATGCGTAATATGTTATAAACTCATTCCTTCAACTTTAATAATTTACGCAGTGTATTACAACGCAATGTCATTCTTCTCTATTCTACCATAGACAACTTATGCCCGTGCTAGGCTTGCGGTACCTACCCGGCTTCAGGTTCATATTATCATTTAAAGGTCTAGCATGACGACCTCAGTGGCGCAGCGGGCGAGCCTGCGACGCAAGAGGTTGCGGGTTCGATTCCCGCCTCGGAACAAATTTGTGTACCTACGATCTGTAGATTTTTTTTCCGTTGGTCTGGGTGTTTTCTATGTATAATAAAAAATATCTATCTATGCATATTATATTATAATGTATTAAATATATCAGTTATCTAGTACCCATAACACAAGCTTTGAGTAGCTTACTTTAGGGCTAGATGGTACTGTGTGGATTGTCCAGCATTATTTATTTATTTATTAGATAGGTGTACGCTTTTCTCAGCTTTCATGTTTTTGTAAAGTTTATTATCTCTATAATTTTTCAAGCAACCTATTATCTACCAGCGTATCTTTTGTTGGTATTAGATCTGGAGGAGCGATGGTGCTACCTATAGCACAAATTAACATAGTAACTAAGAGGCGGGGCTGTTACTCACGCCCCTCAAGATAAATACAGGAATGTGGCCCATAATCGTTCGGATACTTGAGGTATTCGGGTTACGATTAACTTTTATCAATCACGAAATCCGAGATTACGAGCGAAATTAAATCCCACTTAGTATTTTAAAGCCGAAGGTTTGTGAAATATGTTTTTTTACCTAGGATTTTCAATGGTACTGAACAGATCAATATGAATTTCGGTGTTCATTTAGACCAAAGTTTAACTTAGATAATAGGTTATATATCCTACTAATATTATAAAGACGCAAGTTTGTGAAATGTGATTTTTTTGTTACCTAGGATTTTCAAAAGTAGGTACTGAACAGATCAATATGAAATTCGGCCTACATTTAGAATGTAGCCTAACATAGATAATAGGTAATATATCCTACTAATATTCTATAGCGGAAAGTTTGTAAAATGTGTTTTTTTTTGTTACCCAAGATCTCCAAAACTACTGAACAGATAGATGAATATGAAATTCGGCGTACATTTAGAACATAGTCTTAACTTAGATGATAGGCTAAATAATATATTATACCCATGTAAATACGCGTGCAAATCTACAAAAATACATTACTTATAGAAATAGAAATATAAATAAAAAAATAATGCTGGACAATCCACACAGCACCATCTAGCTCCAAAGAAAGCTACTCAAAGCTTGTGTTATGGGTACTAGATAACTGATATATTTAATACATTATATAATATAGATAGATATTTTTTATATGATACATAGAAAGAATATGAAAGCTTAGTGCAACAAAAATCCTCTAAACAATATATTTGATTATAGTAAAGGTACATTTATTAGAATTAAGAAAACTGCAGCTTAATTAACACAATGTTCTTTGTTTTTTTCCCCTAAATTATTTAGTTTTAAACTTATTACTTGTCAAGAGTGACGAAATAAAGAGATTAAGTTATAATTTAATATTCGACTCATAAATGTTTATCATATTATGATCGCCTTACTGGCTATTGGATAAAATTAAGTCAATAACATCCCTCCTAAATTTAAGCTTGCTAGAATTGAAGATATCTACACTAGAAAAACGTTTATTATAATTTGAACAAATTCGGTACATAAGGGCATTTTTGGCATAATTAGTAATACGAGTGGGCAGTGAAAATACTTTGGTGTGACGAGTTCGTTTAAGTGGTACGTTAAAGTTCAATTTAGCGACAAGTGTGGGAGCATCAAGGTGACTATTAGCTATGTATGCTATATATAATGCCTGCGACGCAGGAGGTTGCGGGTTCGATTCCCGCCTCGGAACAAATTTGTGTACGATCTGCAGAAATTTGTTCCGTTGGTCTGGGTGTTTTCTATGTATAATAAAAATATCTATCTATGTAGTATATTGTATTAAGTATATCAGTTATCTAGTACCCATAACACAAGCTCTGCTTAGCTTGGGGCTAGATAATGCTGTGTGAATTGTCCAGCATTATTTATTTTTATTTATTTTTATTTATATATTAGCTATTACCGATAAGGAACCTGCAAAGTTTACATAGTTTTAGATGTAAATTAAAGAATTTTCTGCTAAACCATCAGCAGGAACAGGAAAGTCTTAGACACGACACAAGTGTTCTTTAGAAGTATTTCATAAATTGCATCTATTTAAACATTAATACTTACTATATACATAACTTTCATCTTATTAATTTCTTAAAATAATAAAAATAGTCACTAAATACTTACTGTATTTATTCAAATACGAGCAGGCCCCACATTTGTTTTCTTATTTTTATTGTTAGTATTATATTTATATTTTATCTGTTGAGTAGCTAGTCCGTAAAGCCAACATGTGGCTCTGACGGAAGATCAGCGTTGGTTGCTAGCTTGCCAGTCAACCAACCCATGCTGAGGCAGAGCCATTTTGTTACTGGGTTTATATCTATATCTAAGTTTATCATTTATTTTAGTCTAAGTTTAGTATGTGTAAGTCTGTTAACAAATAAATTTATATTCTATTCTATTCTATGTTATATAATAACCAAAGGTTTTTCTAAAACCTATCACAGGCACCAGTTCTCTCACAAAACAGGTAATAGTCGATAGTACAACTATATAAGACACAGGTAGACTTTACATCCTACTAGATCCTTGCATTATACCCGACTAGATTCTTATACCTAGGTACTTTAGTGCTCTTTATTCATATAAGAAACTATTGTGAGAGACAAATAATTTTTTTTTCATTACTTACCAGGACGAGACGTGTCCACATAAGTACGATGTTACATTAGTTTCTGATCATGATTTGGTTGAGTTTAAGGTAAACGAAATCAAAACCATTCAAGTGAAAAATCAAGAAAAAATTATGCAAGAAATACATAGTATCCGTGTCATAAAAGCCAAAGAAATAAATGCATCTAATGTAGCTCCTTCGCCTTTGTTTTCGCCGCTTAACTAACCCAACAAAGAAGAAAGGCCCGTTAAGATGGACAATGTAATTGGTTATTAAAAAGCGCATATATCACAGGTTGCGTGGGACAGGACCACAGAAGGGATAGCTCTGTCCCGGTGATTTGTGTCCTGGCACGCCCCTTCATTAACATGCTAATGCTGAATCTGGGTGGAATTATATTGGGTCAGCTGACACGGCACCCAAGGTTGGCTGTTGAAAGTACCTATTGCATTCTTGGGATACATTTTTATCGGAGGCCAGACACATTTCGGGTCGCTGAGCCATCAGCTAGTAAAATATAACATGATTATTGTATTGTATTTCATTTATTTCAGATAATTAAATAATCCATATTACACACACAGAAAATTAGGTAAAATTCAAAATTACAGTCAATAAATTAATAAATAAGATTAGATAAATTAGGTTACAATTTTAAATTACTTTTAAAAAATTAGATTAATATATATTACATTAAATTACATTACATACTAACAGCCAACATCGAAATCAGAGATATACTTTCTCTCTTATCCTCTACTTTGGGCAGTCAAGGTAAGTCTAAAGATATAAGTGATTGTCCATTTCTTGGCACCCTCTGTGATCTAGTCTTTCTGCAGAAGAGTTATAATTTGACTTAATGAATATTAAAAAAACTAAAATAGAACGAGGAACTGTCGTTATTGACGAAAATTTAATTCAAATTAATGTAACATATTTTTATGTAGTCCTGTTATTGAATGACCTTATTTAACATACATAAAAAGAACAAAATTAAAAAAAAAAATTAAAAACCCCCCGACAGATTTTTATGAAACATGGCTAAGAACACTCTGGATAAAATTATCTATGACACAAAAAAAACTAAACGAAAATCGGTTCATCTGTTTTGGAACTACGTTACCACAGACATATACACAGACAGACACGTTAAACTTATAACACTCTTCTCTTTTTGCGTCGGAGGTTAAAAATATCTGTGAAAGTGTATAAAGTAATGCAACGAAATGGAAATGAATGTGATATTAATAAATCTATGTATTGTACTGTTTATTATCATCATGCATGAAGTTACTCGCTTAGTTTGCCGTAGCATATCAATATTGACAGAGACTTTTATACCAGTTTATAAGATTGAGGCATCAAATCGATGCATGACGAACTGGTGTCGAAACTCTGGTAATGGGCCGCTCCGATTGGTGGCTGGGTTTGAGTGTAGGTGTATGCGTGTGTGGCCTGCACACAGATTGTGTCGCAGTGAAGATCGACGGGAGTGTAGTCAGGACAAAGTGGAAGAAATTACTTTCATCTTTACGATGTTTCGGATTTTTAAGGGTCCGGCGACGGATGAATTTCCCATACAAACGTAGTACCAAAATGATTTGTTGTTTGAGAATATTTTCACCATGGTTTGCTATTATTTGTATTAAAATAGTATTTATTTAGGTTCCTGCCACAATCTTTTTTCAAAATACTTATCTACACAAAAACTAAGAATACATTCATTCTTTAATGTAAAATTGCGATTCGGTTTAATTTAATTTCAGAAAGGTATTTTGAAAAAAAAGTGTGTCAGGAACCTAGATAAATACTATTTTAATACAAATAATAGCAGACCATGGCGAAAATATGCTCAAATTACAAATCATTTTGGTATTACGTTTGTATAGGAAATTCATCCGTCGCCGGACACTTAATATCTCTTAATATTATTTTATTTCCGACAGTATGTATTTTAGCAAAAAACAATCCTTATGATGAATCCTTTCGATCGGTATGATAAAGGTACAGGACGATTGTTTTTCTCGTGTAACGGGTTCGATTCCCGGTTCAGCCATGTAATTATTTAAATATCTATGAATGCAGTTTACATTGTTTTTTAAATTCAAATAATGTCTTCTTTCAGTAAAATGTTCCATCTACAATATACAAAGTACTTTCCCTCCATGTGGCTACCCGTGGGACGCTCTGTATAGTCCATGATAATTGTGGGTTAGCCTCACTTCGGACCTTGGGGTATCGGGTTGCCAGGAGCTGAAGGTGATATAAGGTATCACCTTCAGCTCCTGACAACCCATGTCTTTACCTGTGCCAGAAATCTTACGCCCAAGATATGGTTGTCATCCATCAGATATTGTAAAAAAAACTACATATATTTGGCTATAGATCATGTAGCATGCTATACCATAACCACAAATTTAAAGAAGCAAAATGAAGATAGGTTATTTTGAGGACCTTTGTGGCGCGGCGGGCGAAGGTCGGTCGCGAGTTCGATTTCCGCCTCGGGACAAACGTTTGGTTCCAGGCGTTCTGGATGTTTTCTATGTATATAAAAAAATCATCTATTTAGTGTATCGTATGAAATATGTCAGTTATCTAGTACTCATAACACAAGCTCGCTTAGCTCGGGGCTAGATGATGCTGTGTGAATTATCCAGAATTATTTATTTTATTGTTTATTAATAGACAATTTTATTGATACATCGATTTGCCCACCCAGTTCCATCCCTGTGCAGTAAGGGAGGCGGTCCGACGACAATGCGTGCCGTAATGTATGCGCACTGGGGAGGTCCCAGCCGTGGGAAGCCGTGGGAAGTGCGTCTCAGCATTACCACTCTTGTTCAACATCAATGCACAACCTACTGACGATGACTGGAAGACCAGTTTGCAAGAGCAGCATTCTTCCAAACATCCTGATGGTGATGACTTTAGATAAACTTACCAGTAGTAGTACTTACCATTAAGTAACAATACCAGAGGTGTCAATTCAGACGTCATCAAAACTAAACTAAACTAATAAAACTTTTGCCGGCCTTTTCATAACGATCGAAATAAAACGGATAGCGTAATTTTTCATCATCATCATCAACCGATATTATGGATGTTTTCTATGTATAATAAAAATATCTATCTATGTAGTGTATTGTATTAAGTATATCAGTTATCCCTTATTCCTATTAAGTATATAGTACCCATACATAACACAAGCTCTGCTTAGCTTGGGGTGTGAATTGTCAAGCATTATTTATTTATTATATTAGTCCACTGCTGGCCTCCCCTGATGAGAGCAATAGCGCCCTGTCTTCAGCTTGCCGCATCCAGCATCGGCCTGTAGTCTTTCGCAGGTCGTCATCCCACCTGGCTGGAGGGCGGCCTACACTACGTTTGCCTAGTCGCGGTCTCCACTCAAAAACACGTTTACCCCATCGGTTGGTGGTTTTTCGCAAGACTTGGTCGGCCCACTGCCACTTCAGCTTGCTAATTCTTTGGGTTAAGTCGATAATCGTCGGTAATCGTCATTATAAAATATCTATCCATGTAGTGTATTGTATTAAGTATATCAGTTATCTAGTACCCATAACACAAGCTCTGCTTAGCTTGGGGCTAGATAATGCTGTGTGAAATGTCCAGCATTATTTATTTTTATTTTATTTATTTATTTTTAGTGCTGTGAAATTAGTTTAGTTAAGTGTTGGCGATATCTGAATTGACACCAGTGTTTTTTGAATAGTGGTAGCGCTTCAAGTAGCGATGCTTGGTAGCTAGCCAGGCTGCATGTATAGCAGGTGTTGATGGCATGTTTTGATCAATATATTTTTGTTCACTATTAAGAGTAGACACGTTTTTTGATCAACAGCTGGCTAATGGCTAGAAAATTGTCGAAAGGACTATCGACTATCCCCTTGGAGTCGAGACCTTAGACCCGTGGGGTACCGAGGCTCTTCGGGTTATTAAAAGTTAAGACGACGCATTGAAGATATTGGCGTCAGGGATTTCAACTTTTTTCAGCAATTACAAGACATTCGGAATTTATTTTTTATGTTTTGAATTTTTCATGTTTTTTACTTTGAATTGGTAGTAGGTTTTCACGATTGGTTAACTTTCATAGCAGAAAAAAAAATCCCGAAAACTGCTCTATAAAAACATGGTTTTTAACTTTACAGGCAAACGGAACCGATTTATGCCTCTAAATTTTCTGTACAAATAAGTTTATACACCCTCTTCAAAATGGTGGTAGGATTTTTCATAATTACCAATAGTTTTTATTTTAAACGAGAATTACTGTTTTGGCGCTTACGCCTTTTCGTTTCAAGCTAGCTCTCGCCTCTGTTTGTATGCAGGCGGCCCCCTTCAGTCCGCTTTTGACCATTGTCAGCGTCGGACGTGTGCCAATCGAGCTCGCATCCCGCGCACAAGTTGGTCTCGATTGACATATCATCAATATTATCTTCTGAGTAAAAAAAATCTTATAAATTATTAAAAATGGGAAGAAAGATGATTAAAGTTTCAAAAATAAAGATGAAAGGTCTGTATGTTGAAAAATGTAAGGAAATGGTAGGTAGTAGTAGAAGTAAACGTTAAAAAAAAAATCCCTAGCACTAAATAGGTACCTAGTGTATCGATAGCCGTGAATCAATATTATCTTAGGAGTAAAATCCTAAGCAACACCTTGAAAACATCGTGAAGAAACGTCAAATATTTTGCCTACCTGCCTCTGCCTACCTATCTATCTATAAGGTAAATAGTATTATAATAATTATAAAGTTTATTTTGTTTTTTGTTCTTAGAAAATAAAAACCTAAAAAATTGTCCGAACAAAGAAAACCATGGAGTCGTCTTAGTCCGGAAAATTAGACCAAAAAATAAGGGTGAGGTTACAACAATTCGCACCGAGCTGAAAATTTGTAGGATTATTCAAAACCCTATTATAAATGAAATGTGAAAAGTCCTCATCGATCCGACACCTGAATTTTTTTTTACTAGGGGTCAAAGATCACTAAAACGGGTTTTTCGCGATTTTCAGCAAAACGGTAAGTTTTATCATAAAATTATCACGGTCAAAAATTGTAGATCAGATAATTATCTATAAAAAATGTTTTAATACTTTTTTTCCTAAGAGGCACCGTTTTTGAGATATAACGATTTACTTTTTTTTACTTTAAAAACGCAAACAAAAATCCTCAACCTCAACAGCCTGTATAGGTCCACTACGGGACGCACGCCTCCCCCTGATAAGCGCCTTGTTGGCTTTTATCTCAGGGAGGTAATGCCCATAATCCCCACGCTACGTCCATGTTATTCTGAATTAATATTATATATTAAAGTTATTTAATATAATTATATCAATATAATTTTAAATTTAGTAAACACATGTACGGTTTTACTTATATAATATGTCAGAATTTTATAATACAGGGTTTTAGTCTAATCTATTAGGATTTTCTTATCTTATCTTATCTAATCAGTGTGCCGTGCTGAAGGAGATCATTATTCAGTGAACAAACCAAGCCGCAAACGTGTTTTTGCAGGATTTTAATTTTATTACAAATCAAACATCAAATGTATAAAAACAGTATAGAATTACAAAACAGCTTTATTTTGCGCCAGGCAGCTAAGGGCGACTCAAGGCGTATCTGGCGTGGTAGGTAGGTGGCTTGCCACCCCGCTCGCTCATACTGCGCTAACCGGTAGCGCATGTTCACAGCCAGGATGCCGTCAACATTTTTGCCGGCCTCTGGTCCAGGGTTTATCCCTCGTTTAAAGTCAGTGACAAAGTATTCAATCAAATCACTGCAAAACATCGAACAAAACCACAAATTTTTCACGGCTCGCTCCGCTCGCTAGTAAGATCTTGCCATTCTGTGTGTGGTCTAATGCTTCAGTGGCGGCGCAAAGGGGCACGGAACTCTTTAAGGTAGCTTGCCCCCATCAACAACCTCAAACATAAATAACTACGGCTTGCTCCGCTTAGCTCCAGTATATGTCTTTAAAAAAAAACCCGCGGCTTGCTCCGCTCTCCGTTCATTCTATATTGTATGTGATCTTCCTACGTTGTTGTTAGTCTTTAAAAAAACATAAATTGGTTCTATCTTAGCTACCTTGTCATTGCCAAGAATGCCACTGCTACACCAATTACAAAATAATCTGCGGTTTATTACAAGCGCCGATATTTATTTTGTATTAGTTTCTCAACAATTTTTTCAGCTGCAGCCGCCACAAACTCCGAAATTTTTAGAGCCCACTCCACTCACAGTTACTTATTTTATACAGGGGTATTGGTACCCCCCGCCACTCAATAACTCTTCTTTTAAGAGGCTTTATTTGAATATAAACTTACTACTTCATGGGTTCCGGACAATCGTATATTTTAGTAGAAGTGATTTAAAAAAATTAAGAATTTGAACCTGGCGTCTTCACGCAGTCAGTGACCTAAGCCTATACAGGTTTAGGTTAAAATAAATAATTTCAGCGGAGTGGGCTCTGAAAATTTTTTAAATTCTCCTCTAACTTTATTGTCACCACCCCGTGAACAACTCCATACCATAGAGTAACAAACATTTTGGAGACTCGATCCGTCGTTATTTGTTTTTCGTATTTTTATTGTCTTATTAATTGTATTATTTATAATGTTATTCGAATAAGTAGTTAATAAGCTATCGAAGAGCTAAATCTCTTCGATAGCTTATTAACTACTTAGCAGCTTCTGCAGCGTACGCAGTCAAAAAAATTCGTCATCTTACAGACGTAGATACATCTAGACTTATTTATTTCAGCTACTTCCATAGTATTATCTTTTATGGTACATTGCTGTGGGAAACGCTGCAGATATTAACACCGTATTTGTGCTGCAGAAGCTCTCTTCTGACGAACAGCTCTCTGTTCGTCCAATGTATAATATGGGATCCAGAGACGAGATACGTGATAAATTCAAAGAAATAAACATAATGACAGTACCATGTCAATTATATTCATGAAAACTTGTTATACACTCATTGAAATATAAAACAGTTCCCTAAAAATAGCGATAAACATAATTTTGATACCAGAAATAAACGTTAAGTAGCTGTGTCCACAACTAGGGTACACAAAATTAATGAATCTTTGAAAGGGCAATGTATACGCTTCTACAGCTAAACTCCTAGGGAGTTGCAAAAATTATCCGTAAATAAATTGAAAAACATTGTCAAAACCTTGTTGTACAAAAAGGCTTACTATAAAATATCAGATAGATAGATAGATAGATAGAAAACACTTTATTATACCACACAAATACAGGAAACAATACAAAGGAAATGCTTAGAAAAAATGAAGTATAAAGGGCGGCCTTATCGCTAAGAGCGATCTCTTCATCAGATTATCTAGCTAGAGGATACAAAGGCTTGGGACGGGTTTTTCTCTTACTCGAAAAATAACAATTAACAGGCTAAAGGTTACTTTGTCGCTTTTTTACTTTAGTCTACATACCGAAGCGACAGAAATAAAAAATATCACTTTATATCCTTAACGGTGGTTAATTTTGTAATTTGACCTTTTCTAAGTGTACATTTATTGTACTTGTGGAAATAAAGAGCTTTGACTTCGATTTTGCGCACTCAATAGACCGAGGTACTGGAGTAAAATAACCTCAGCAGAGGTCCAATCTCCCCATAGCGCACAGGCATGCGACCACTGGCGAGTTTTTTTAATTTCCAAGAATAGATAGCGAAATGGGCAGCTCCTATACCGTAAACATGTACTTAGAGGTCCTACGCGTTTTATGGAAACTATCTGCTTTCTCGCTCACGCAAGACGACGTTTTTAAAGATTTTTAGTTTAAGTGTGTTACTGAACATGTGATTCGCCCATTATTTTAATAATATTAAATATATAAATACCACATTTTGAAATAAACTTTTGAACTTATCGTGATCTTTGTAAAGATAAAAGACAAATACCTTTCGTTTTTAAAATGATAAGTTATGTCTAGTCGCAAACTTTAGGTACCTAAACAGACCAGCTGCTTATTCGTATAAAATTATTTTTTAATGTACCTGAGTAATGTCCGGAATTTCGGAAAAAATATTTTCGGAAGGAAGTCTCCGATTCTTTTCACTGTTCCTCGAAGTTTAGGTAAATAAGCCCTACCTATTCCTATCACTGCTAATTACCCTACTTTTAGTTAGGTAACCTAACCTACCTACCTACCACGCTAACGAAGTTGCGGGTAGTATCCGTGCCGTCAAATTATGTTTTTTTTATGGATATACTACCGCCAAAAAAAGCTTGCCTATAACATTGTAAAATATTCAAATGGATATAAATAAATAAATAAAGGTAATGCGACTCCATGACGTCTTGTCCCAGCGCGGCAACGCACGACTGAGAAGCGCGCGAGTTACGGCGGCGCGGCGGCGGCGGCGGCGCGGCCTGACCGACGACGGCACGATTGCATACCGCGTAAAATTACCGCGGGGTATGTGCTGCTTGCGGGGAGCTCATGGGGGGCGTGGCGCCCGATTTCAAATTATTGTTTATCAATGCGTCGCCTTAACTGAGCATCTGGTCGAAGCGACGCGTGACCCGAGAGCTGGTCAGTATCTGGCACAGCGCATTAGCATTGCCATACAGCGGGACAATGCAGCCTGAGTCTTGGGAACGCTTCCGACTGCTATTGATATGTCAGTTGAGCTACCCGTAGATTGTTTGCAACAGTCTGCAGTTAGCTCAATAGTTTCAATTGTAAATAATAAGTTCTTATTTATTTATATTATTTCTTCTAATTTTCTTTGTGAATAAAGTTTATTATTCTATATCCTACTAATATTATAAAGACGAAAGATTGTGAAGATGTCAAGATGTTTGGCTGAGGATAGCGCCAAAAGAGGTTTTTCCAGTTTTCCCCCTTGATAAATCCCCCTTAAGAGGGAAACCTAGAATAAAAAAAAACTACATAAAAGATCTCCCTGAAATTGCATAGATGTAGACCAAGACCTACCTAATAACATACAGGCTAATTTTATGTAAAAAATGTGTGAGAAGACACGGGAAGAATCTAGTTATAGTTATACAGATCAGTTGATCTACCTGTAGATTGTTTGCAACAGTCTGCAGTTAGCTCAATTGTTTCAATTGTAAAAACTAGTTCTTATTTATTTATTGTAATTTCCTGTATGAATAAAGGCTTCTGCCATTGTAAAAAAAAATCTAGTACATTATAATAACATCACTTTTTAATGCCAGGCAAGCTCTACGCGCTGCCACAGAGTATAGAATAGTATCAGCTACGGCGTAGCATCGTAGCAGGGCATGCGTAGCGCCAGTGACTATGCACTAACCTGTGGCGCGGCGCCGAACAACAGCCCAGAATTTGCATAGGCTTTTTGTATTCTGTAATATGCGGCGTATTTTAATTGGCCGCGATTAAATCTTAATAAATCGCTCGGTGTTCCCACACGCGTCCCGAACAACCGCAAATTACGGGGATATATCGAACAGTAGATTCGCTTCCTCTACCCTGCAAAAAATACACATCTCTACATATTAGTAGAGCAATTTTCCACCCGATCTGGATGTGAAACAAGCTATACGATTCCAGAATTAGCCGATTTCATATATCACAGGCCGTAAAATGGATAAATTAAGGCTAAAACTATCAATGACAACTCATCGTAGATGCTTCCTTCCTACTGTTTCCTTTTATATTGTGTCTCAAGTCCGAAATCTCGCAATTACGCTTGCAGCGTGTGTTATAATTTGGGTATGCCCGCAGGCTACGGGAGAAATTGCGAGGATTGCAGAACTAAACACTCGGCTCGCGTGCGCGCCGGCCACTTGAAACGAAACTCACCAATTACCAATCGTAAATTCCAATGGGCATAAGATGCAGATGTACTTACACTTTACAGGTTAAAAAAAAGTCAGAAATAACAAGTTTATGTACCTAAGCTGCATTGCGGTAGTAGATATTAGGTGAGGCAATGAAGTATTCTTAGTTACTAAAATAAAATAAATAAAAAATTCTTTTGTTTTAGATTACTATGATAATTTGTTAGAAGCAGAAATATCTCGTTTATTAAATGTAAGTATTCATTAAATTAAATTAATTAAAAAATAAAAATAAAATAAGGGTAGGTAACACAGTGCAAAAAGTGGAAATAGGTGTGAGATGCCCTCATAAATTTTAACTTTGGCAAAACTAAAAAGATTCCGACCAATCCGAGAATTTACCTAATTAATCTGTAGGACAAGTATATCCTGCCATCTGGCTAGTCTCCGATGAGATTGGCCGCCGTGGTGGAAATTCGGCTAGGACGTTATTATATTATATTAGGTATTGAGTTCCCTTCTTTTAGTTGAGGGCTAGTAGGAGTAGGGGTCGTCCATTAATGACGTGTTATTTTTTAGCAACATTTTTAACCCCCCCTCCGCCATGGTGATACATGGTGGGTGAGGTTTTAGACCAAACCCTACCTAAAATCACGTGTATTTTTCGTAGATACTTACAACAAAGTATCATAAATATTCAGAATGCTGTCTCTCTAAATACAGGTATAATTTAATTCTGAAAACTTAAGCACCGTGATAAAAATATCTGTGTGTCCGGTTTAGAACATTGAAACGGCGCGACCAATGAAATAATAAATACACGTACTTACTACCGGGTCGTTCTTGGTGCAAAGGATTGCCATCGCTATTCAGCGAGGTAATGCTGCAAGCATTATGGGCACCTTTGCACCGGGAATGGTCAGGGGCGGGTTATTTAATGACTAATTTATAAATTGTATTTTCATACATAATTAATATAAATTTAAAATTAGTAAACAGTTACCTACCTACATTTTATTTAATGTAAAGTTTTTTTATATAACATAAAATAAAATATAACTTACTACCTCAAACCTAGCCTATCGCTTATCAGATCAGTATACCTATCTGAACTTCAAGACTACATGTCATCGACCCTTGGTAAAAATCCCGCCTGTGATACGCATAGATACCAATTATATTAGTAGTATAGGATAGAACGTTTTAACTTTCGCGATTTGTAAACATAGTTAATGGTTTAATCGGATATTTATCGCGTACCTTTTGTTATTATATCCCCTACGTTTCTACCGCGTTGCAGCGATCGTGGTCACGGGGCAACTCGGCGAAGCGAACGTAGGGGATATAATAACAAAAGGTACGCGATAAATACCCGATTAAACCATTAACTAAGTATAGGATAGCTCGCTACTTTACGGTAGCGAGCTATCAGTGTGTTTATGATAATTATGTTTGTCTGTAAATTCATGCCAAATGTGTGGCAAGGCAACGCGATGTACCTGTCGATACTACATACAAATATATGGTTTATATGGTTTAACTAGCTTCTGCCCGCGGCTTCGCACGCATATTTTCGGTGTAATAAGTAGCCTATTATCTAAGTTAGGCTTTTTTCTAAGCGTACGCCAAATTTCATCTTGACCTGTTCAGTAGTTTTGGAGATCCTAGGTAACAAAATTCTAATTTCACAAACTTACGGCTTTATAATATTAGTAGGAAGTATCGTAGAAATAAGAATAGAATATGATTTTTTTTAATAAAATTGATTTATAAAAATATTATACAATACAATACGTGATATCTGAGTAGGTCCAGCGTGATATTTTATGATTTTTCTCGAAAGAGGTGGCCTTTTAGAGCATTCCGTGATTATTGGACTGCTCCATAGAATGTCTTATAATCAATAATAAATAAATAACGCTGGAAAATTCACATAGCATTATCTAGCACCAAGCTAAGCAGAGCTTGTGTTATGGGTACTAGATAACTGATATACTTAATACTTTACACTACATAGATAGATCGATATTTTTTTATTATACATAGAAAACACCCAGACCAACGGAACAAATTTCTGCAGATCGTACACAAATTTGTTCCGAGGCGGGAATCGAACCCGCAACCTCCTTCGTCGCAGGCGGACCTTCGCCCGCTGCGCCACGGAGGTAGTCAAATGTCAATGTCGGGAGAAAAAAGCCATTTTCAATACTGTGCTATCCAAGGCAATTCGAAATACTCAAGTTTTTGTTTTTCCATACAAAATAATTACTTGTTTTAAATTTGTATAACAAAAACCGCACCTGCCTACTGAAGCAGCCTAACTCCGGGGTCTAACACCGGGGTCCTAATACCTTTCGGCACATAAACGGTCCAAAAGCAATTTGTATCGGAATGTGATATACGCGCGGGCGGGACCGCCGCGGGCCACGCGCGGTCCTGTTTTAATCACCGAGGCTTACCGTAAAGAGGGAGGAAGCAGGGAGAATGAAACGGAACGTATCGGGTTTTCACTGAAACCAACGGTGATAAGATATATTTATTAGGTTTTATTGGAAATACTAATAATAAAATCTTCAAGATTTAATAAACACCAAGAACTAACTACAATGCCATAATCTCTCTCTTCATCTAAAGATAAATTAAGAAGGAAGACTGAAACGGAACGTATCTGGTCTCTACTGAAAACCAGCGCTTAGTGGACTTTTGGAGCATGACTAGTAACTACTTTTATAAAAAGCACGGCCAAATAGTGGAATGAGCTATTTCTCTATTTTTCCGTTAGAGTACAATCTTGGATTCTTCAAGTCCAAGGCACGAATACCCAGAAGGAACTTTTTTAGTTCCTTCTGGGAATTCGTGCTCCATCTTCGGCCACATTTTCTCTTGCTTTAAGAGAGTTGGTGGCCAAACGATTGACAATTATAAATAAAAAAAGAGTTGTAGAGAGTTTGGCATGTAAATGCCACAAAGCAATTTGTATCGGAATGTGATATCACAGATTACAGGATAATATTTTGAAATATGTGTGTGATATTCGCGCGGGCGGGATCGCCGCGAGCCACGCGCGGTCCTGTTTTAATCACTGAGGCTTACCGTAAAGAGGTATTTAGCAGAGAGAATGAAACGGAACGTATCAAGGTTTTCATTGAAATGAGCACTGTGTGGAGACATTCTAATCAGCTTACCGTAAAGAGTGTAACTTGCCAGATGAACGAAACGGAACGTTTAGATATACTTAGAAAGAGGTTTCGATAGCATATCTTTACGCAAGCTTATAAGATATAAGTGATGATTGCTCATCTTAGTTAGTCAATACATAGCTTAGTTATTGGTTAGTCTTTGCAATAGCTTAATTAGGTACTACTGCAAAACAAAATAGCATCGCTCGGTGGGGCGATTATTTTAACACCCAGATCAGATTTAGTAAAAATACCTATCTGTTATTTATTGTTATAAATTATAAAGAATTATTCAGAAAAATAGTACATACCCTATGATTTGTTTTGTATCGAAAGCATAACGCTACGGTAAAATATTTGTGCTAAGGTCTCTAAACCAGGTCGCCGCAACCCGGCGCCAGAAACGATCATAACATAACCCATTACCTTCTCAACGATCGTCGAAGGTGTTTATTGACGGCTGAATGGTAACTTACCAACTGATATCGATTTTCGATAATCGAGATTATCTTTTAGCGTGGATTGTTTGGATTTGTTGTAATCGATATTGATGCAGAATCAGCTCTTAAGAATGTAAGAATCTTGGATGTGTGTGTGTGTTGTTCTCCTAGCCGAAATGGGCGGCCGCTGGCCAGTCTCAACGGGCACTAGCCATAGTAGCCATGTTTGCAAGCAGTGTAGGGCGTAGTTAACTACAATTTTGTAATCTGGTTACTAATTAATTAAAAGTAGTTAACTACATGTAGTTATGATAACATGTAACTTAACTACAGTAATCAAACTACATTAAGTAGTTGTTAATTTGATTGCTGCAATCTAGTAGTTAAAATTACTTAAGAAATTATATTTTGCAATAAAATAAACATGTAATGTGTTGTAATATAAGTTTTGGAATATGGCTGCATAAAAAATCAGTTTATTGCACATACCTATGTTTATTTTCATGAAAAAATCAAATGCAAGGATTAAAGTCGTAGATATTTATTTATTATGTACCTATAATTATCAGATCTTAATTACATTTTATTGACATTCCAGTTTTGTCGTTCTGAGTGATGTACTTACATGAATGACTATCGAGCGTGTTTGCTTTTTTAATGACGCAACATCATTTTAAATCTGTAGTTATAAAAAGTAATCAAGTAATCGTGATTGCAACTACAATTAGTTGTTAGTTATCAAAAATTTTAACTCCATTTTTCGATTTTTTTTATGTAGTTTGTAGTTATGATTACTAACTACTTTATGTTATCGTAGTTAGTAATCAGTAGTTAGATTACATTTTGCCCAATACTGTGTGCAAGACAAATATAGTGCACAAGTCAGTGCGCAAGCACAGGTGCACTCTCTATGCGTGTGTAGGTACTTGAAAGTAGCGAACGCAGATATGTATATCAAAATCTAAAACATCCTACACTAAAAATCTATATAGTATAGAAGAACTCTACTAAACTTATTGCTCTTTCAAAGCCAACATACCTAATTAGTTACATTTCGATAATCGATTAGAGCGGCTCGCGATCGATATCGATCTAGTCATCATGACGGAATCGATTAATCGCCTCCCGTGACAGCTGACAGGTTTTTGCGTGGATTCCGTGCTGGCGGTGTCACGGTCGAGGAGTCAAAGTGCGGATTCTCACGGTCCGGCGCCGGCGCCGCCTAAAGGGACTGTTGTAAATTATGTTCTAGTTGGGGCTGATAACATCTGCGGTAAATAACTACACTATAAATTATTGCAGTATTAAGCTATTGAAATGAATCTAAGTACCTTTAAACGACACCTATTTATAGCTAAACGAATGGTTATAAAATGTCACCTACATTTTTACCCGAGCTATATGGTATTTCAACATCATCGAACTGCGATCCCCAATCCGCATGACCAGCGTGGGGATTATGGGCCCTCGATGACAACAAAACATGATGGTCATATGGTATTTACAAGAACCTTAGATAATCGAAAGCACAAAACTCCGGGTTGATGGTTTCGTAGTATTTTATGTATTCTATACATATCAATATGTATCGTATCCTACCGAGATATCTTATCTTACTTACCTATCATATTGAAACCAAAACAATATTACAGTTATAGAAATAAAATATAAAGTAGATACTCTTAAATTATAAACACCTTCGCAGCTTGGAAAAAAAACCGTTTAGACGTGCAAAGGTAACAGACAGGCTTCTCTATTATTACCTAGTATGGATATTTGTGTATTATCTTTGCCAGTAAGTGGCTATATTTTATATATGAGCCAGAGGTCAAAGGAAGGTAATAAATACTGCCAACAGATTCTATTACGTAGCACGCAAGCTATTCAAGTCCCCTCCACATTAATTACACAACATAGCCGATTGTTCTGTTAGCGAAATTATGCATTCTTGGTTCTCCAACATCAAACCATATAGGTCAGTTGTAGATTCGGTTTATTCTCGCCTCCACAACTTTATGGTCCTATGGATCGGATCGGAATGCTTGTGGTTTCCGAGTCGGAAGCACAATGCGAGCTATTATCCGCTCCGCTGTGTAAGTAATCGTCGTCGTTCAGATGGACCAATTACTTAGCGCTCTGCCGCGTCGACGTAATTCTCAGTTCACAAGATAAATTATGAGAAGTGCTCTATAGTTGATTGTGAAGCTCTTGTATAGTTCTGTTCACCTGGTACTTTAATACGGATAACTTGACTTCTCGAGAATAATCAGGTGGTTACGTCGAAGTGATTCTCAACTCACAAAATAAATTATGAGAAGTGTTCTATAGTTGATTGTGAAGCTCTTGTGTAGTTCTGTTCACCTGGTACTTTAATGCGGATAGCTTGACTTCTCGAGAATAATTCGGTGGATACGTCGATGTGATTCTCAACTCACAAGATAAATTATGTGAAGTGTTCTATGTTTAATTGATTGTGAAGCTCTTGTATATTTATGTTCACCTGGTACTTTAATGCGGATAGCTTGACTTCTCTAGAATAATTAGGTGGATACGTCGATGTGATTCTCAATTCACAAGATAAATTATGTGAAGTGTTCTATAGTTGATTGTGAAGCTCTTGTGTAGTTCTGTTCACCTGGTACTTTAATGCGGATAGCTTGAATTCTCGAGAATAATTAGGTGGATATGTCGAAGTTATTCTCAACTCACAAGATAAATTATGTGAAGTGTTCTATAGTTGATTGTGAAGCTCTTGTGTAGTTCTGTTCACCTGGTACTCTAATGCGGATAGCTTGAATTCTCGAGAATAATTAGGTGGATATGTCGAAGTTATTCTCAACTCACAAGATAAATTATGTGAAGTGTTCTATGTATAATTGATTGTGAAGCTCTTGTATATTTATGTTCACCTGGTACTTTAATACGGATAACTTGACTTCTCGAGAATAATCAGGTGGTTACGTCGAAGTGATTCTCAACTCACAAAATAAATTATGAGAAGTGTTCTATAGTTGATTGTGAAGCTCTTGTGTAGTTCTGTTCACCTGGTACTTTAATGCGGATAGCTTGACTTCTCGAGAATAATTAGGTGGATACGTCGATGTGATTCTCAACTCACAAGATAAATTATGTGAAGTGTTCTATGTATAATTGATTGTGAAGCTCTTGTATATTTATGTTCACCTGGTACTTTAATGCGGATAGCTTGACTTCTCTAGAATAATTAGGTGGATACGTCGATGTGATTCTCAATTCACAAGATAAATTATGTGAAGTGTTCTATAGTTGATTGTGAAGCTCTTGTGTAGTTCTGTTCACCTGGTACTTTAATGCGGATAGCTTGAATTCTCGAGAATAATTAGGTGGATATGTCGAAGTTATTCTCAACTCACAAGATAAATTATGTGAAGTGTTCTATAGTTGATTGTGAAGCTCTTGTGTAGTTCTGTTCACCTGGTACTCTAATGCGGATAGCTTGAATTCTCGAGAATAATTAGGTGGATATGTCGAAGTTATTCTCAACTCACAAGATAAATTATGTGAAGTGTTCTATGTATAATTGATTGTGAAGCTCTTGTATATTTATGTTCACCTGGTACTTTAATGCGGATAGCTTGACTTCTCTAGAATAAGTAGGTGGAGACGTCGATGTGATTCTCAATTCACAAGATAAATTATGTGAAGTGTTCTATAGTTGATTGTGAAGCTCTTGTGTAGTTCTGTTCACCTGGTACTTTAATGCGGATAACTTGACTTCTCGAGAATAATCAGGTGGTTACGTCGAAGTGATTCTCAACTCACAAGATATATTTTGTGAAGTGTTCTATAGTTGATTGTGAAGCTCTTGTGTAGTTCTGTTCACCTGGTACTCTAATGCGGATAGCTTGAATTCTCGAGAATAATTAGGTGGATATGTCGAAGTTATTCTCAACTCACAAGATAAATTATGTGTGAAGTGTTCTGTAATTATATTGAAGTTTTTGTCTTACACTTTGACAGCCAACGACGCGCCCCTCCGGGTCTTATAGCTAAAGCTTGGTAGTGGACGCGCTAATACTTTGACTGCCGCCGACGGTACACGGTGTTGCAGACAGCACAGCGGCGCGGCCCTTTCTGATGCCCTGGTACTTTAACGGGAGATAGAATGACTTTTTTGACTTTGTCTGGTGGATAATCCACAGATCAGGGAAACCTGGTCTGTGGTCATCATCATTGAGGATGATCGATTATCATAGTAGTTACGTAAATTAAAATCACCGGACAACTCGTGCGTGACGACCTCCGTGCCGCAGCGGGCGAAGGTCCGCCTGCGACGCAGGAGATTGCGGGTTCGATTCCCGTCTCGGAACAAATTTGTGTACGATCTGCAGAAATTTGTTCCGTTGGTCTGGGTGTTTTCTATGTATAATGAAAAATATCTATCTACCTCTATGTAGTGTATTGTATTAAGTATATCAGTTATCTAGTACCCATAACACAAGCTCTGCTTAGCTTGGGGCTGGATAATGCTGTGTGAATTGTCCAGCATTATTTATTTATTTATTTAGTAACTTGAATTTATCGGGTGGTCTATCCACAGAGTCCAAGAATTTCTGGTCTGAGATCATCATATTAGTAGGTGTGACCGCCGAACTTAAAATTCAATGTAAAAAGACACAAAAGATAAGAAAACGGCTGTATAGGTAATTAATAATCTCGCAGACACAAACTATAAGAACAATGTGGCCTCTACTCAAAACTAACATTGACCCCTACAAAATATTCATAGTGTCAAGTACTATCGTTTTTAGAGCGATCATTGAACGCGGATAGCAGAACGCCGAACCAATCTTTTTTTTTTTTTTTTTTTTTTTTTTTTTTATTGAAAATGGTCAAGCGTTTGGCCACCAACTCACTTAAAGTAAGTGAAGATGTGGCCTAAGATGGAGCACGCTTTCCCAGAAGGAACTTATTCACCCTAGACTTGAAGACTCCAAGATTATACTCTAACGGGAAAACAGACGCAGGAAGCTCATTCCACTCTTTGGCGGTGCATATTAAAAAAGTAGAGGAGAATTTTTTGGTTCGACACTGTGGTATGTCGACCAGGTACGGGTGGTATTTTTCTGTGCGTCTGCTGGTCCTATGGTAGAAGGGAGAAGATGGGATAAGGTCGTGCAATGCCTGCGCACAATCACCAAAGTGGTACTTGTAGAACACCGACAGTCTGGCGACGCGCCGTCTGTGATCGAGGCTTTGAAGATTGGCCTCTGCAAGAGAATCGTCGCCGATAAGTCTAACAGCGCGTCTTTCAATCGAGTCGAGGGCCTCAATCTGGGGGAAAATCCAATCTTTGTTTTTGTCGAAACAATCGAGAACGGAAAATCAGCGTAAATTAGTCATTACGGAACTACGGTAAAGTTCAAAATAACTTGGTGGTTCCGGCTAGGGCATGGCTTGGAGGGTAGAAAACGATAAACCTAGATCCTTTAGTTTGTTTGTGCGTGAGGGGGATGGCAAGCTCATCTCGAGGATTATGTGAGTGAAACGTTGTTTGTCGATCTCTCTGGCTCAGATTTCAGATTTCAGATTTATTTATTGCATAAATATACGTTATTATAGAGTTTTAGCTTAGTTGGTAATTAGCTTAAAGTTAAGTACATGTACCCTGTAAGGGTGCAGCAATTGGTCTAAATATTGTTATAATATAGGTAGTTACACAAACTATTTCTTGCTAGAAACATAGAGGCTCTACCATTCAGTCTAGTCTATTTTGTTTATTCTCTCCCATCGAGCAACATTTTACCTTTTTAGAGATAGGAAGTAATAAGATAGGTAAGGTACGAGTATGTTATCACTTGGGCTTAGACTAGTTGATGCTGTGTGAATTGTCCAGCTATTTTTTATTATTTATTATTTTGAACATTATGATCCTAGGTCCGTGGGGTACCGAGGCTCTTCGGGTTTTTAAAAATATATCTAAGCGTCTGGTCGAAGCGACGCGTAACCCGAGAGCTGGTGAGTATCTAGCGCAGCGCATCAGCATTGCCATACAGCGGGGCAATGCAGCCAGCGTCTAGGGGACGCTTCTCTGGTATTGATATGGATCAGTTGAGCTACCTGTAGGTAGATTGCTCGTAACAGTCTGCAGTTAGCTCAATTGTTTCAATTGTAAATACTAGTTCTAATTTATTTATATTGTTATTTTCTTTGTGAATAAAGTTTTTGATCATTAAAGCATAGGCTTAGACATGGAACATTAACACGAAGACAAAGGAGGCAAACTATAATTGGGATACCAAATTTTCTTTGTAGTGCATAAAAAACCACACATCTCATATTATGACGATTTGGATGGATGTTTTTTGCATCTTAATGCCATAATACTAAACGGATTGGCAAAAAAATTGATGTTGGACTGCATTATACGTAGACTTTTTATTTGACGGCCGATGCGGCGCGGCAGAAGAAGGCCCGCCTGCGACGCAAGAGGTTGCGGGTTCGATTCCCGCCTTAGGACAAATGATTGTACGATCTGCAAATATTTGTTGCGGGTGTTCTGGATATTTTCTATTTATAATAAAAAATATCTATCTATGTAATGTGATTTTATTGAGTATAACAGTCATCTAGTACCCATAACACAAGCTTTGCTTAGCTTGGGGCTAGATGATGCTCAGTGGATTGTCCAACATTATTTATTTATTCCGAAAAACGCTTTTAAACTAGTTTGCTATCTTCTGTTATGGCCAGTATAAAAATTAAAGTCCACGATAACAACTTTAACGTGTATTCTATTAAGTACATCTATCTACACAACATATTTACTGCACTATTAGAAAAGTACTGTTAATGTACAACCGCAGTCACAACAAATTAATTATTGCACTGCACTGTATTTTAATAGATGTTGTCGATTCCCCGTACTAAAGTAACGTTGTGCGAGTTGTCAGCGCACGAGTCGGGCGGAGGCAGGTGTGCGCACACGCACCTGTGTTTCGAATACTTTGGTGCAGAGTGAGAGCCGGTGTGATTCTAACCTAACCTCATCCAAAACCAAATACAATTGACACTGTGTGTTTATGGAGAAATTTTTTGTGCATAAATATAAAAAAAAAATATGAACTCTGAAACTCCTAACACAAAATTTTTTATCCAAAAATATTTTATAACAAATGAACGTAAATCAAAAACTCTTTACTATAAATGTACACTTAAAAAAGGTTTTTTATTATAAAACTTAAATTATTAAACTAAACACTGACACGGAAATAAAGTGATATTTTTGATTTCTGTCGCTTCGGTATGTAGACTAAAGTAAAGAAGCGACGAAGAAACCTTTATCCTGTTAGTTACTTTTCGAGTTGGAGCAAAACCCGTTCCAAGCTTTTTTATGCCCTACATAATATGGTATTGTAAAATAAGCCTTTTTGCACACCAAGGTTTTGACAATATGATTCACCTATTACACATTAACAAAATCATGTCTAACTCCTGCGCTAGGTGTAACTGTTGCAAGTTCCTTCGATTGTTACATTCCGCTCGATCGCGGACTCGATTGTCGATAATATCGATTATAATCGAATAACGCGTTTTTACACACCTTGTAATGAGGTAGCATCGAGATACTTGCAGATCGTGATATGAATCGAGAAAACTATGTAGGGGTAAAAACTTTTACTACATTTTAACGACCTCGCTATTCTAACATTAGCATAATAGATAGAGTATTATTTTACGACAAAGTTTTTGCATCATGCATCCTGTACTAAATTTATTTATTTCGTGTTTTGGTCTATTTAACCCCCGACGCAAAGTTAAACGTTTAAGTTTAACGTGTCTGTCTGTGTATTATCGTAGCTCCCAAACAGAAAAACCTATTTTCGTTTAGTTTTTTTTTGTGCCATTTAATTTTATCCCGAGTGTTCTTAGCCATGTGACATTAAAATCTGTCGGGGGATTTTTAAATTTTAAATTTTATTCTTGTTAAAGAGTGGTTTTTGAGATGGGAGTGCATGGCCAATCCGAGACCATGAGAGTTGTGAAACGTTCAAAGTTTGTTTCTATCCCATGGGTACTTTATTTATGGGATAAAAAAGTAGGCTATGCTTTATTCCAGGTTCTCTATGTAGGCTATGTTTTATTCTAGACCTACATCTATGCAAATTCAACCCGATCCGTTCAGTAGTTTTAGCGTGAAGAATTAACAAACATCATCCATCCATCCATCCATCCATATATATCCATAGTCTATTATAATTTTCATTGTGTTGAGTTTACTGTCCAGCAATGGGTCCAGCAAAGGATACCTAAAACACGTATGGATATTTCACTAATATTTTTGCAAATAATACATTTGGAAATAAAATAATATCTCAACAAGAATCAAATTAAAAAATTTAAGAACTGATAGATTTTCATGAAACATGGCTAAGAACACTTGGGATAAAATTATCTATGACACAAAAAAAACTAAACGAAAATCGGTTTATCCGTTTGGGAGCTACGATACCACAGATCTGATACACAGATACATACACTGACAGAAACGTTAAACTTATAACACCCCTCTCTTTTTGGGTCAGGGGTTAAAAAGTATGAGGGCTTACGCACTAAATTAAAAAAAACCTTAGACAGTAACATTTGTCTATAGCATACATTTCCGTAGCACTACAATTCTATTCCAAGAATATGCAAGTCCTTATAAAAAACGCAAGTGATTTATATGTTCTCACTTGCCCACATTCCGTTGTGGTGTAATTTGTGTCCTATCTATTTACGTCATTGTGTTGGCGGCGCCGGACGTTGGACAAAGTAGAGGGAAATCAGTAAGTTTGTATCCAAAATTCAAGTATTAAAACACAAATAGTGTTTGACACATCATTAGTGTGTGTCTGTACCGAACTCACACTTCACGATAATATTATCAGCTAAAGTCTGGTTAGATGGATGGATGTTTGTTACTGGTGCTTCTCGCCAAAATTCTGAACTGAGCAGGCTGAAATTTCATCTTAGATGTAGATCATGACATATAGGGTACCTTTACCTGGGAAAAGTGCAGAAAATCCACTAGTAATAAATTAAGTTAGTTTTTTTACATGTGTTAAATGACCTTTATAAACAAAACAAATTAAAATAAAATAAAATTAACATTATGAGAACTTTTTTTCTATGAGTTTGAACTAGTATTTACAATTGAAAAAATTGAGCAGACTGTTGCAAACATCTACAGGTAGCTCAACTGATCCATATCAATACCAGTCGGAAGCGTCCCCAGAACGCTGGCTGCATTGCCCCGCTATATGGCAATGCTGATGCGCTGCGCCGGATACTCACCAGCTCTCGGTAAGTTTGTGGGTACCTAGTTTTATAAGTGAAGTTTAAACTGTTCTTTATGTTTTACTCCACAGGACGTAGACGCTCTCTGGCGCATACCAAACGAGCAAAGTTCCGACACACGTCAAATGAATTCACGCACATTACTACGTCCTTTTGTGCATAAACTTCTGTTATGAACTTATGACAAAGCCTGCTGCTTATTTGCACCCGGCACACTACGCCATTTTGCACTATCTAGGGTAATATTCATAGAGCAGCTTTGTTTCTAAATATTTAAAAACTGCGCAGAACCAGGATATACCAAAATAGTGGCTACGCTTATTGGAGACCAAGACACACATGTTAAAATAAGGAACAATACGAAAATCTTAATTTATCTTACTTTCTGTTATTTCTGTTATTACTTTTAATTTTTATATTTATGTTAAATTTTGCCAATTTGTTATAAGTAAACAAACTGTAGGTATGTGTGTGTTTTATGTGACAAATAAATGATTTACTTACTTACTTACTTACTTAATTTTCATGGTAAAAATTAGGACCGACTGCCGCCAAAAATATGGAACAAAAATTCTTAGTAAAAATCGAGGAGTAAAATTAATTGCACCGAAGAGCTTCTTGCTTTATTTTGCGACCAAAGGCTATGTAGTTTCTCAATAAAAAAAGGATGGAATTTACTTCCTTAGATCCAGTTATTGCAAGTCGCAGTGGCACGCACAGACCCGCCTGTTTGAGGTTCCCAGGCGATAGCTGCTATCTATCTCAAACACCTCTTGTTTGAACCAAAACCGACTATCTTACCACCAAGCCAACAACCAACCTCTCCAAATTCAACCTTATTCCTTACAATTTAGGGAAAAGAGGATGTTATAGTTCTCTTTGCAGGAACTCAAAAGAGTATCTCGGTCTGTAACCCATCTTCGACACGCGACGAAGACTTATCTTGAAGTTTTCGAGTGAAGTCGCGCGTCACTGTTTGTATTTGCATGGACAAGTGTTGTTTGCCTATTGATTATCTATTGGGTTATTTGTACCAATAAACAGTTGGACATGTCCCGATAAGGGGCGAGCAAGGGCCCCTCGTGCTTTGCTTCTGCAAGCAGTCTTTTCGCATAAGTTATAACTTGAAATTATACTATCGGTTGAACCGATGCTATAAATTTAGAAGATAAAAATAACTTAGAAGAATAGAACAGTTAGAAAATGAGATTTTGTCGTCGGTCAAACCGATTGTATTAATATAGAAGATGAGAATTATTTAGAAATATAGAGAAGTTACAAAATGAGATTGTGTCGTCGGTCGTACCGATGGTATTAATTTAGAAGATAAGAATCATTTTGAAGAATTAGAGAGGTTAGAAAATGAGAATTTGACGTCCTTGAACCAATGGTTTTAATTTAGAAGATAAGAATAATTTAGAAGAATAGAGAAGTTAGAAAATGAGAATTTGTCGTCGGTCGAACCGATGGTTTTAATTTAGAAGAATAGAAAAGTTAGAAAATGAGATTTTGTCGTCGGTCGAACCGATGGTATTCATTTAGAAGATAAAAATATTTCAGAAGAATAGAGAAGTTAGAAAATGAGATTATGATGTCATCGGTTTTGCATCGGAGTCATTAGACAAACTAGATAGACTTAGGGTAAATTAGCACGTTACTTTTAAATGTTCAATTCCCTACCTTCACATTGAGCATTTTATTCGTGAATTTTCCAAATATTCAGACTCAGCTGTCTCAATGACGTGTTCCTAAGGGAACAGAACTAGATATGCACCATTAAACTGTGCTCCAAAATAGCCTAGCACATTGCCGCCACTTGCTGGTGTAGCTTTTTGTCGTAGACGATGGTTATGTAAAGACACCTGATCCGCAAGCTGCGTCTTACAGTAATGGTTGGTACTTGGATAGCATAATGAGGGTAAGCGCAAACGAGCCACTCGAAAATCATAAATTCAGTGTTTGAAAATGTTGGCTAGTATCACAGTAAAATAGTGGCTGTCAAGGGAAGCGTCTGGTGGTGACGACGTTTTCAGCACGACCCTTTTCATAGCATTTTTAGAAATGGCACACTCGGTGCATTTATTCCTAAAGAATTACTATCGAAATTGCTGCCAATGCAAACATTTTTCATGAGATGTTCATATAAAAGGAAGAGTGACAATAATCGCGACATGTAATCACAGCCATCCCTCCTGAAAAAAGGCACTGGTCAGTGTCTTGGTAGCAATCAAATGAAGTGTCTAGTGGCGACGACGTTTTAAGCACGACTCTTTTCATAGCATTTATAGAAATGGCGAACTAGGTGCATTTATTCATAAAGAATTACTATCGAAATTGCTGCCAATGCAAGCATTTTTCATGAGATGTTAATGTAGACGTAAGAGTGGCAACAATCAAGACACGTAATCACGACCATCACTCCTGAAAAAAGGCACCGGTCAGTGTCTTGTTTACCAAAGTCGTCTAGTAGACCCGAGTCCCGACACTAGCCACATTGTATAACGTACCTAATTGAAAGCACCTGCCTACAAGGCCGTAGGGCCTATAGGTCAGGCGGCCTGCCCGCTACACATAGCTACCGGCGCATAGACCCGCCTTTCAAGGACTAGGATACTGGTTATTGAGTCATTTGGGTGTGCTAATTTATGCGGAACTAGGTTTGTCTTGTCTTGACTCGTTTGATTGTTGAGTCACCGTCTTAGATCGATAGGTGATTGAACTTGAAGCGAGAGAGAAAAGCTCTGTCATAGAAGAAAAACACGTTGCTGTCACAGCAGAGGTATAGTGTCATTGAACCATTTTGTTGATTTTGTAGCTTCAAGCATATACTTCAGTGTTACTACTTTCACGCACCCAAGCGCACGTATACAAATAGGAAATTGAGACTAATGTATCGCATTTTTTTGGCTACATCTCGTTTGTGTTTACGAGAGATATTCTAAGCATTCTTCTTCTATGCTCACTGTATTTTCACTGCCTTCATTATTTCTGACTAAAGACGTTTTTGTGTCACGAAAAAATGTGAGAAAAGGATCAGACATGTTTATTAAAGTTGTTGGTTAGTCTAGTTAGGTATGTATAATCCATACTGAGGCACTAATTAATAACTTCTGGAAAAGCAGTTATGGCGACGTGTACTGTAACTAATTTCAGCCTATTCTGGACGAGAATTAAATGTTAAAAATAGTGCAAACAGTTTGCAAGTAAGCGTTGTCACCGGGCGGCGTCTCGAGTCCCAACACTCGGTCTAAATACGGCAACATCCGCGTCTGGAGGACGTACTCACACTCAGAAGGATAAACCCCTGCCCCAAGATTGTGAGACTGCGAATGAATAGATAAAGTCCGGATAGTCACCCCAGGAGGGATACATGCTGCACTGCCAGAAAACCCAACTTCTGAAACTAGCAACCAAGTTTCAATGCCTGAAACGCAGTACGCGTAGCTAATTATCAATACTTGATTGAGATTTTCTTAAGTAAGGTTTTTTGGCACCATTGCACTCAGGCGAGTATTCCTATTTTACCTATCGATTATGCAGATGATCCAATACCTTCTCCACAAACTTTAGTAGCAGGCCTCTTCATTGATTTGTTTGACGGGGACTTTGAAGACCACAGAGTTTTATTTTTATCATAAGACGAATAAGTCTCGCCACACCGAATTTGTTCTAAGTAGCCTCAGACACGTATGAAAGTACAGTTACCCCTTTGGTAACTTAAGTAACCAAATACATAACCATCACTGATGATTAAGAACTAAATAGTTCAAAATTCGACAGAAAGCAAGCTACAAGCTTCGCGGTAACCTCAAATTGTTGGCAAATCTTAAAGAAAGCTGAGTAAGCTATCCCATTCAGAAATTCTGTACATTTATGGTAGAGAAACGCTAGCAGTGTTTCCACATGGCCTCAAGTTTGGCAAAAGGAGTGAAATTCAATCAGCAATGCTTGTTGTTTTGATAGCCAACAAACGTGATCAGATCAGTGATACGTGAGGAAGATGCAGGATTTCAGTAATTTAACAGTGTAGTGTGTTGTAAATTAAAAGACCCACGAATCATACTCCAAAATCAAAGAGTTTCTCATCAAATTTTAATCTTAATGGAACGAAAATTCAGGCATTTATATTGTATTTTTTTACGCTATCGATATCTCAATTTTAAGGGTATGTATTTTTGTTTACCGCCGGTCTATTCTAAGCAAAGTTTTACTTGTTATAAACTATGCTTATTGGCTACCATTTCAAGTCATGCTAAAAGCTTTATAGAATCGAGCCCCTTACCCCCTGACTAGATAACTGGAGTACGTTCCGGGCAACTCTTAAACGTCTTCTCTTTTCACCGAGGCGTCTGGGCGCCATCCTTTCAAGAGTCACTTCGCAGCGTTTGTATGTCGTCTACTTGCTGACAAAATTGACTTGAATTCTCTAGTACATAGATAGACTATATGCTTGTGCTGTATGCTCGGAGCTCGAGTGAAGGGACACTATAGAGGTAACGAAGTAATGTTAATCTGTGGTACAGTCGTCTATCACACTAAAACTACCTAAACTTTTCTTATTATTCTGTCATAAATTTTTATTTCTCTGTAATTCTGTGATTCTTTATTGTAGAAAATTAATACATAGCATGAACTTAAAAAATAGGATATGTAGGTACATAGGCGAGCTTAACCCTGAAAAAGAGTTTTCTTCCAGCAAACCTTAGAGTTATAGGAGAGGCGATAGATAGGTAGTGGAATAATGAATCTACAAAACATATACTTATCAAAGCTGAATGACCGAAGTTTCTCTTTTATGTAAGTCAAGTAATAATTATACAATTATTACTATTTCTGTTCTGTGCTGTAACCGAGTTGTTTTATAAATGTTTCTAAAACTATAACTAATATTATAGAAGCAAAAGTTTGGATGTTTAGATCCTTCAATATTTGGATGTGTCTTCATGCCAAAACTAGTGGACAGATCGGGCTAAAATTTTGCATACAGGTAGTATTAGGCCTGGAATAAAACATAGACTATCTTAATTCCATAAATGAGTTCCCATGGGATAGAAATAACTTTAAATAACGTTTCCATGGAAACAACGCGTGCGAAAAAACTTTTAAATCCATCACGGTTATTAACACTAAAGTCATATATAACGGGATCTTTCGGGATCGGGAGATTTATCATGATTTGAGTTTTGAGCTTTCCAATGTTTCGGCACAGTTATTGGAAAGCTCTAAACTCAAATCATGGTAAATATCCCGTTATTTATGACTTTAACGCGTGCGAAGCCGCCGGCAAAAACTAATTCGCCATAATTCGGGCTATGATCTGCCTGCACCTATTTGCTACGACTAAATCAAAATCCATGTACTTACCATACAGCTTTATTGACAAAGAAAATTGCAATTAAATAATAGAAAAAAATAGAACTACTATTTACAATTGAAACAATTGAGCTAACTGCAGACTGCTGCAAACAATCTACAAGAAGCTCAACTGATCCATATCAATACCAGTCGGAAGCGTCCCCAAGACGCAGGCTGCATTGCCCCGATATATGGCTATGCTGGTGCACTGTGCCAGATACGACCAGACGCTCAGATATTTTTTAATATAATACTAATTACTAAATTAATTTATACGCGAAACCGACACGATACAAAAATAAGTACCTACACTTTCTTTAGCGTTCTCAAGAGAGGTGGATAACGAGAATCGTAAGCTTTATAAATGTGTCATATGTATTTCCGACTCATCAAAGCTGAATGAACGAATGTTTATATTCGTAATTTTACGACCCGTCTGTAGGCCACGGGCACGGGTTAATTATAAACGATGTTCATGTCTTCTGTTCGTATTTTATTGCTATGTGGGAATTAGAAACTATTAAATTTGTGGTTACTATGAAGAACCCCACGGATTTTTGCAGTAATTTCCAAATTTTAGCAACCTGGTTTATCGATAAAATGAAAGGTCTTGTAAGTTTTTTTACGGACTCTGTCTGAGGGATAATCTCTACATAGTATAAAACAAAGTCGCTTCCCGCTGTCTGTCTGTCCCTATGTATGCTTAGAACTTTAAAACTACGGATTTTGATGCGGTTCTTTTAAATATATAGAGTAATTCAAGAGGAAGGTTTATATACATGCATAATATAGTAGAAAAACACTTATAATTTTAGAGGTTTCTAATGTGATGTCGTAAATAAACACATTTTTTTGCGCTTTTATTGCATACGCTGGATGAACCGTACGAGATCAAAATAATGTACTACAGTATTGTACAACTTAAAAAGGTCTACAAAAAAGTCCGTATCAGCATTGCATCCGTGCGAAGCCAGGGCGGGTCGCTAGTATTCAAATAAACGGTGTCATGACAAACTGGACACCTTTGTAATGCACAAACGAAATTATTCAAATTCAGACATAGAATCAGACAATATGAATAATTTCGTTTGTCAAAAAGCTTTTGAAGAACCTAGATATATTTAATGGTGATTCAATGCTTCATTTGTGAAAGTCCCATTAAAATACGGTTGACTGGTTCGCGAATGAGCATTTACAGTGAAAACACGATTATTTTTCTTTCGTTTGTATCTGTTTGTTTATAATTTCCCGTTTCCATATTTCCCCCAGTTTACAGTTCCGACTCATTTATTAAGACATCTGTGAAAGAAGTTTAAAGATTTTTAAAATTATTTATTAAGAATTTTAATAACAAAGAAATGTATTTAGTATTATTTAGTTAACTGCAGACTGTTATTAGGTACTTCTAGAATTTAATGTAAGTATTTTTTTATAGATACGAATATGACGTGTTACTTATCTTGTAATGTGCGAAATAAATGATCATTGATTATTAATATTGCAAACAATCTAGAAGTAGCTCAACTGATCCATATCAATACCAATCGGTGTCACGCTGGCAGCAATATTGCCCCGCTGTATGGCAATGCTGATGTGCTGCGCCAGATACTCACCACTTTTTATCAAGAAATGTTAAGTATCATTTCATCATTCGCAGTCAGATTTTAATTTTTAACGCATTCACCGCCCAGCCTCGGCGGTGCAAGCCGCAGGGGAGCGCCCGCCGCCGCTGCGACACGGGGGAGAAGACTGGTATTTGCGTCTTGGGCCATGAATGTGTTAGTTTAAATTGCGCCTCTAGAAGTTTGTGCTTAAATTGAAAGTATTTATTTGCCAAATTCATTTTTATTATCCTAAAAAAGATTCATAGCATTGACTACTTACTGAACGACAACGTCCCCGAGTAAACTCTGACCCGTTACCCCAGATTTTTCAAATCAAATTCAAATAAAATCGTATATTTCCAACCTGAACCGAAGCAAATGTCAATAAATAAGTTATTTGAGCCGACTATGAAGCATTTCGTGTTCCCGGCGTCTGATATACATCGTTTTCATAAGCCATAACGTTCAGTGCATTTCCATTTAGCCTGTACTTTACGTACACTGTCGAGCAAAGGGGCAGTTAGCGACACTAATAGCTATAATAGCTCGAAAAATAATAACTAACCGGCTATAGGTTTCTTCGTCGCTTATTTACTTTAGTACCGAAGCGATAGAAATCAAAAATATCACTTTATTTCCGTGTCAGTGTTTAGTGTTATGATTTGACCTTTTCTAAGTGTACATTTATTGTATTTATGGAAATAAAGAGTTTTGATTTCTGTGTAATGTTGAAATTTCACCTTTAAATTTGTTGTGCACTTTGCGCTATAGGTAATGATCCAGACAAAGATTTTATGCAAAATGGAAGAACAAGGTTCCTTTGTTAAGTTATAATAATTCTCATTTGGTCAAATGCGTAATGGTCCATGAAGCATGATGTAGCTTACTAATTTTACCTGATACAAAGAAGTTGAAATGTGATCTCCACGGCCATGGCCATCCGTGGCCAGTAACATTACAAGTCGTATCGAAAACATGCTACAGCATCGTGGCGTTGTTTTCGCCAAATCCAGCTTGCTCGGCAGTCTACCTTCAGTTAAATGTTGGCGTGTCGCACGCCACGATGCGGCAACGTTGTCAAATTAATGTAGCAGTGTAGGGGACCATTGAATTTGGGCATTGACTCCGCACTTAATGCTTTAATAAGTTGCTATGAAAGGGTCAAAATTTTATTGCATGATACCGATATCGCTTCAAACCGCAACGTGGGGTATAGGTACCTATTGCAACATTTGCTTATTTCATACTAGCTGCGCCTAGAGTTGCCAGATGTCCGGTTTTCGACCGGACAGTCCAGTTTTCTATAAGCTTGTCCGGTCTAGAAAATCTTGGTAAACCGGACAAAGCATTGTCCGTTTGAAAATAACAGACAAATATTTCGGAATGAAAGTCCTAAGGCATTGAGAAAAGGCTATCTTTCAGATAATCAATCAAAAGAATTTACTGAAAACGCTCTAAATGAGTACCAAGGAGCACTAGCTTCTAATAGATAAGTGGTATAACTTTGAAAATAACAATTATAATTATAAGGCTTTTAGTTGTTTAGATCTTGATAGCGGAAGATTGCCTACGCTGAATCAATTGATTGAGTTATGGTCTGGTCCTTATCTCCTTGGAAGCAGCAATCTCCCCCTGAAAACATTTATGAAGAACTGGCTGCACTTCAAAGTGTTTTCTCTTCACTTGAAGGAACTTCTCTTAACATGTGGTGCAGATTTTTTAACAATGAAGCAGCCCCAAATTTATTGAAAATCATGCAGTATGTTTGTAGTATTCCCATATCAAATGCTTTTGTGGAAAGAATCTTTAGCGTCATGGGAAATATATGGACAGGCGAAAGAAATCGTCTCACCGTAAACACTGTGAAAAGTGAATTGTGCGTTTTCTTTATTATAACTGCTAGTTGCACTGAATTCAAAGATACCATCTCAGGCAATAAAACCTTATTAAAAGCAGTAACATCGAGTACTAAATATATGAAACAGTAGATACCTACTCTAAATATCGAAAAAATATTATTTTGGTAGTTTTTAGGTTGGTTTTCAGTAAATTTATCTGTTAGTTAATATAAAAATTAAACTTGTCCGGATTTTTTTTTCAACACATCTGTCAACCCTAGCTGCGCCCCGCAGTGATTTATTTTGATGAACCCGTGGGTTGATCCCGGAAAAAAGTGCATTGTTCCCACGTGAAAAATGTGTATTTTAAGGCTTAATACAATAATTTATTTATTTAGGGCAAAATCAAAGAGTTAAAAATTAACAGAATTACAAATTAATAAATACCAGTTAGCTTAATGAAGGTTTTCACGGATAGTTGGTGGAATGGTACTATGAAAAAGACTATGAATATGATGTGACTAGTCTACACGCATCATCTTTAAAACTAGAAATATAGTTCAGGTTATATACATTACAAAAAATTTAAACTTAACATTTATCATCATCATTGGCACCAAAAATCTCTCTGCTGAGCCGCCGTCTGGCCGAGCTGACACTTGTGCAGAATAAATCCAGGTCAAATTGCTTACATAAGTTGTTAAAATTATTACTCGCTCGCCACAGGACAGAATTTTGACGGTAGTTAGTGCCAGCATGGGGAACTTAGATAGGGGGGCTAAATCTGATAGGTTTGCAGGGAACGTTCAGCTTAAGTTTTTGAAAAAATTGGACAGTTAATATTATTCGACGTGATTTTAAGTATAAAGGAAAAGTCGGCGATCTCACGCCGCTTGGAAAGAGGAAGAATGTGAAATTGCTTACATAAATCGAGATAATAAGACAATATTTGCAAAAAATTAAAAATTCTGCAGAAAATTAAATCATTTGCGGCTTGCTTTGTTTAATATTAATCTCTAGCAGCAGGTAAACAACCTCCAGCGGTATTGCGCACTAATTCAAATAACACCCTGTATATGTATTCAGAGATAATCTGGGCAGATTTTCATGAATAAAAATAATGCATGATCAAGGCTAATAAATGTTTTTAGTTAAAAAAAATATAAAATACGAGTATCTTTTGTAATTGTTAAGCATTAGTAGAACAAAAGATACTCTACTGACCCACAAAGAGCTCAAAAGCTATGAGTTTTTAATGGAGAAGTTTAAAAAGAAAATTTCATAATTCGTGATGTTTCCCACAGATACTTACGGACAGACAAATTGTGGCCCAGATTGTGATGGATTGCTGTTGAAGATACGCATCGCTCTCGCGGGTGCAACACTCGCAGACGACAATGGCTTGCGAAAGCAAGTGAAGACCTGAACGCATACAACGTAAGACGTATGCATTGCGATTATATTTTCAACCAGTCTCATCCTAATTTATTGATTAAATACAGGCACAACAAACAACTATATTTTAAACTTAGGTATACGAATTACATAATAGATTTAGTAAAAATATAGCCCACTACGTTGTATTCAAATATAAGCTTATCATTACTTATCGCTACAGGTTGCTGACTCTACAGTACTACAACTAATTTTTAAAAAACTAAACATAATTTTACTAGGTAATAAATCAAATTTACAACAGTGAAACAACAATTAAAATAAAAAAAAATGTTTATAATTTGTTCTAATTGTTGGTATGATCCTCAAATATTTGCAGTTCGTTCAAAAATATGGCACACAAAGTATTAAAAGTATTAAGGCATTAAAAGTGCCAGAGACAGTTCAGAAGAGTGAATTTTCGGGGTCGAAGGTTTCCATTTTCGTCCCTGCTAAAAAATTTGGAATAAACAAAGACGATTTAAGATTTGTTGCGTTGATTGCATTTAAAAGTATGGTGAAACGAAGCCTTGTAAATGTGCTTTCTCAATTTTCTATCTACAACGTATTAGTTAGATTTAACCTATTGAGGGCTTTTCAATGCAATATAAAAAAAAAACACGCTATTTTTATTTTGACACTAGAAGGCGCTGCACAAAAATCAAGTGTCAACGCAACGCAATGACACAGGGGCAGAGAAGAGAAGATATGAACGACAGTGACAGCTCAATTTCTCTTTTTTTTTTGCCAGATTTTTGACACTTGAGTCTCATACAGCCTCATCTATCCTAGTCTATGGCAGATGAGGCTGTATGAAACTCAAGTGTCAAATCTATCCTAGTCTATGGCACAAGCGGCGCCATTAAAAAAAGAAGTTGTAGTAGTTGTTGTTGTAGTCTATGGCAACCACTTTTTTTTAAGGTCGCATTGAAAAACCCTCTTTTTATTCCTTCCTATTCCTGCTTGCCCACACCTCTATGCCACCCAGTAAAATCAATACAATAACAAATGATAATCACGCATACAAGAACCGGGGCAGAGCAGCGACGTTCTTTGCATGCTGAAAGGGTAATTATCCACCAATCAGTGGTACGGTTCACCTGTGACCAGCTGTGGAGGATACGTTCCCAGAGGCCTACGCAACTTGCGCGCGCGCATGCAGCTTGTGTATAACAGCTAGGTTACTCACCAATGGTCACACAGCTGCATAATTTTCATGATCGGCTCTTGTGGACCCACTGCTGCAAAATCCTCCCAAGTAGCACATAGGCTGTTTAAATGAGAAAATGGAAACCAGTATACATCCTAAAGGCTATTGCTGAGCCTAGTTTCTGTACAACAGAATTTGATTCTCTTATTAGTTCCTAAAGCTGTAAAATCCTCGCTGCTAATCTCTTGTGCATGCTATGAGCTTTAATAAAGATACAGAGCTCTGTATATGTCTATGTTTATAAGCCATTCACCTCGGTCCTGCTCTTAGTCTGGGCCAGGTACACCTGGCCCAGGTACAGTGAAGGCTGTACTGTGACCAGGGCTGTAATGTAGCCCATGGTCTTTCGGATGTCGTCGACACGGCTGAATCGCCTAACAAATGTGTAGTCTCGCAAATCGAACAGATTTTATCAATGTATTTTGAGAGCCTAAGGTTGAAAATGACATGTCATCATAGCTGGCTTTTATCGTTGTTTAGCTTCTGTTTGCTGATATGAAGAAAAAGGTAAAGTTAGCTCGCTCGATTGTATTTGATTTCCGCTTCTTGCATCATAAAACTTCAATTTTAAGCATGCGGCTTCTATAGATCATTTGTTTCAATTTGTTTTTGTGTTTTACTATTGATTATTTGTTGTAATATTACGAGTATTACGATACAATAACTGACAATTTTATTTTTATTTTTAACAGGAATGGATAAACTTCAATGTTTCCCCTGAAGAGGTGGAGCTAGCGGCGCTAGAGTCCGTAGTATGTCGCAAAGATTTTCAACTCCTACGTCACTTGACCTCGTGGTGTAGTTGGTGAGCACATTCCAGTACTGAGAGAAGGATGCGGGTTCAAGTCCCGTCGAAGTCGAAATTTTTCGCGATTTTATGTATTTGATTTCTTGCAATAACTTATTATTTGACAATTCATTCTTGATTCACAAAGAAAATTACAATCAAATAATAGAAATAAATTAGAACTAGTATTTACAATTGAAAAAATTGAGCTAACTGCAGACGGCAAACAATCGACAGGTTGCAAACCTGATCCAAATAATTAATAAAGTACGAAAACATTAAAATTAAAATTTATTAATTAAAGAATTAATTAATAAAATGAATGACCTAAGCTTGTCCTGTGAACCAGCCATCATCTTCAAAACCTGTGGCATATTTTATCGTGCGATTGCGCCACTCCGATCCAGCATTGTTTGACGTAATGTCTCCTCTAAATCAGAGCTCTCTTTAGTAAATAGTACCTACCTCTCGGTGGTCGGTGCCGCAGCTTACACAACAGTCGGTACGTAAATCATGTATGCTAAGCCCATTGTCACAGTGGGTTCACACGCACTCACTAAACTGCTCCCACGATGCCGGCAAATAGTTAGAATAGGAAGAACCCGTAGTCCGGGAAAATAGAAAACTTCCTGGATAGCTGGCAACATAGAACTTTTGAGGAAGGAATTTGCTTTTATTTCTGCGGGAAGAGATTCGAAACTGCAAAAAGTCTGTCTGGAATTTGAATTTATACTTTGTATATTCAAGGATTGTTTTGAATTTCTTAGCTGTCTTTTGTTTTTAAACCTTTGACCTATTCCAACAATTTGTAAAAAGGAACAAGTTCGATTCTATTTTTGAAATCAAATAAATGAAGTAGGTACCACACTGAGGCATGAACTTTTCGGACGAATCCTTGCATTTGCAAGTGATGATTTTTATTTAGAGGTAATCAAATGCAGTCTTACTAATTGAATGCAACGCTTGATGGTTTCGTTATATTTATTATACCTAACGACGATAAAGCGTAACATTAACATAACAATGCGAGGTAGAAAGCGTGACGCTGAGGATTTAATTGGTCGTGTAGTCGGTGCTTTAGTGGCACTTGTAGAAATTAATAAATTATGCTTCACTATGTGGCCCTTGGTAGAAAGTGATGGTCAGTAGCCCGTTACCACGAAATTGTCAATAGATGATAGTGGCGTTAGAAAAGGGTTGGTTAAAGGTACCTAGGTACTTTTATGTGCTACACTCTTTGTGAGTTAATCGTTTGTGAATATTAAAAAAAAAAATTGTGTAACTAGGCTGCAGGTTTTCTGGGCATGTCTACTCATGGTTGTAAAGAGTTAGGTACCTATAGTATATTAATGTCACACAAACTATAAAAAACATCTCATAACTTCACAAATTAACCAACTTTGGCTGGCATAGCGATTTTTCAATTTTTTACGGTCTTCCCTTCATCATAGGTCTTTTAAACGGCTCAATATCATAGGTGTGTGATATAGTAATTAATTTAGTGGTATCCTTCCTTTTTATTCTAATTTATATTAAATTTAACCGGAGTTTTAGGTGCGTACTGCGTAGATATGTGTTGTGTTTGGTTAATTTATTTTGTTATAGATATTATTTTTAATTTTTTTTATTCGTTATTACCAAGGTGTCCGTGACCTAAATGCAGCCATGAGCAGAATGCCAGCGCTACAGTATGGTGACATGCTGGAGCATAAAGCTGAGCTATGGGCCATAAAATAAAAAAGAAAGTCCAGTGGAAAATTCGTAGATCCTGCTTTCAAAAGACTCTCTTTGCTAGTTTGCTATCAATACTCCTATCTCGAGAGATCAATTAACAGGTACTTTAAACTTTACTTACGTAATTAAAACAAGGATGTCGCAGGGTAGAACTTCAATGAATGAACAAAAAGTTTGAATTTAAAATGCGCCTCACGTCATAAAGGATGAAGTACCTACAGCCTGAAAGCAATGTGGACAAAAACTGGACTTGGATCTGAGCTGGGTTCTTGTTTCAGATGGTACTGTTGGGTGTTCTGTGGTTTCAGTAAATGTAATTTGTTCAATGGCGGGTAGATAACTGAGAAATATAATCTCCTAACTTCGCCCCACGGCTTCGCCCGCGTGGAAATCATACAAATTTCAGAAATTTATTGCACCGCCCCTAGGGGTAGTTTTGTAAAAAAACGGTGCTTTATTATTTACTTTATAGTTTCATTAATACCGAGTTTTGAGTGAATCGAACCAAGAAATAATAATGTTCCATAGAAACTTTATTACCCTTTTTAACCCCCGCAGATGTTAAGTTTTGAAAATTAGAATTAAGCCTATGTGTTATTTTAGAACCTTAACCATCTAGTTACCAAATTTCATCTAAATCGGTTAAGTAGTTACGGAGATACGTGGTAACAAACATTCACACAAACTTTCGCATTCATAATATTAGTCGTAGTAGTAGGGTCTATCAGAATAATTTACCAGGTATAGTGTAAAGTATTTTTTCAAAACTGGTTATAATATAAAACGAAAACGGAAAATAAGTGTTTATTAAACTGATTACAAAACAGTGAAGAAAATTGTTTTTACGTAGCTGGTTACGAATCAGTTAGTTACCAAAGTGGGTAAAGGGTGTTGTTTTTTTTTGGTGAAAACTCTCTTAATTAATTAAAGTACTGAGCCAAATCTACTTTTCACCTAATACAGATATCAAGTATACCTTTAACTAGGTAAGTTCCCGCCTTAAGAAGAACGCTATAATTCATTTTAATGGGGGCAAAATCGAGATACCTTAGTGCATACATAGAGGTATGAGGATCAATTTCTTATTTTTTTTATTAATTGAATTATTATTATTTGATTGTAATTTTCCTTGTCAATAAAGGTAACTATTTATAATAATTTTTTTTTTAGATTTAATCTCTAATAAATTTTATTCCTCCTATTTTTATTCTTCTCTTAGTCTTCTCAACTTCAAACAAAATAAATTGATCCAAGTTCATTACCGATGCAACGAAGCCTCATAAGTGGTGGAATACCGGCGCACGCGTCTCCGACAGGTGCGCCATAATGTCCTGTATCAGCAGTGCGTGCACGCAATGCGACTTTTTGTCGCGCATTGCACTGCACTTTAGTACAAAAGGCTTACTCTGAACTGAATATGGCGATTTGATAGCAATCCTAATGAAATTTCAAAAACCTCTGGCATCTCGCTACATACTCGCTACGCAGCACCCGTAGAATAGCATCCTAGACAAAGTTTTGTCCCGGCTAGATTAGACAATTATTTATTTATTTACCGTCTCTTCTAGTCCGTAGGCCAAGCACGGGGACTGTTCTCTAGGGTAGAATGGACATTAATGACATCGCATCGTTATACATTGCGTACAATATTGAACTTGAAGGAATTAATTTCAAATAATTTACGCATTCTATGACAAAGTGACGTAATTTTTCTCTATTCTACCCTCTCAATCCCCGTGGTTGCCCTACAAGATAATGAAATGTCATACAGTGCGGAAAATTTAGAAAAAGAATAGAGATGTTACATGCTCAATTCGATGACATATTTGTCTATTCTACATTAGACTAATCGATTTCCAGAGTGATCAGGCTTAATCGACCAAAATAAAATTTTAATAGACAAAAAATATTTTAATAGATATTATGTCATCGAATTGAACACATTATTTTCAACATATTCTTTTAGATTTTCATTCTGTCGGTCTATCGGTAGGTAACCTATTAGCGGTGCCTATAGTCCTAAATTTCAATGGTCAACGAAGTACAGCAATATACTGGAACTGCAATGAGATTGCAACGAGATCGTTCTCAAGAATACGTAACCTAAAGATTCGCAATGTTTTATAAGTTAAAATGTACCGTTGTTTAAGGCAGGTGTACTGCATTTTTGATATCTTTTTGTGCGACTTCATTTTGAAACATTGAAACAGTTTTTATTGCAGATAACAAAGTTTACGGAAATGTCTCGACAATTACGATTATTCCTGTAATCAGAGTACCATAATAATTGCATTTATTCTTACACATGGCTTTAAGAAAAAGACAACAATCGGTACAGTTAGCAACAAATTAGCTTATTATTTCCTAGAAAGTAGCATCCTAAAGAATTTTCACAATCACTGTAATCGCACAACTCGCTACATATTCCACGAACCAGACAATTGTTGCTAATTGCGTCAAAAAACGGTAAGCCACTAGAAAATGTCATAATTGAATAGCACATTGTGGTACTTTCTTTGGCGAAAACTCCCACGTTTTCCTTTATCAAACGCTTTCACTGACAGATAAGAACGAATCGACAATAATAGCATAATCGATGAAAGTCTGCTGGAAAACATTTCAAATGCGATCCGCGACAAATCGGAAGATAAGCAGTTAGTTCTCCTTTACGTAATAACTCTTTGGAGGAGAATAAAAAGGTTTCATACAGTTTATTTTTTTATTTTTAAAGGGATTATGTCGCTTAGCGACCACATCACCCTACGTAATAACTCTTTGGAGGAAAATAAAACATACATACCTACAGTTATAAAAGTAAGAAGTATTCCAAGGGAGGCCTAGGAGCTATGCCATCTTTGACTGTTTGCAAGACATTTTTAAATGGTCTATGTTGGCTACATAAGGAGAGCATGTAGAGCTCTTAGTAAAGATGTATTTACTGTACTTAGTTGTTGTTGCATTATCACATATTTTTGGAAAACAGTATTCCAATGAGTAATGACAGCAAAAAACGCTTTCAATGACACGATTTGTTCGTAGGTTAGATACCGATGTCGAAAGCTATGAACTACGAAGATTCGAAGAGATGGTTTCGTTGACAAAAGCTTTTCACTCTACCTAATGTTTGTCACGAACAAGCAGCAGAATTTTAATAAAAATCAGTTAGCGTACCAGAAACATTTTAATTGTTTGTTTAGTTGTTCCTACATTTTATCGCTTGTAATATTTTAAAGCCCGCATGCCTAATTAATTTGAATTTTCCGAACTTTATCCGGAGTATTTATGAGACCACCATAGCAATTACGGCATGTAATGTTCCTTAGTGGCCTACGTGTTTCGTAATATTGGTTATATATTCTAAATACACGGTCAAAGAGGATCTATCCAAGCGGTATCAGAATGGGACAGAACCCTGTCGAAGTAAATATTTTAACTTCACATTTCTGACAAAATACTTACTCATTACTCTCTGGAGTTTTTTTTAAATTTATGCGATTAGTTAGCAGATATAGGCTGATTACGTGCGGATTACCTATAGGTACAGACGGCTTCACAATTAAGTAGCCCCCTCTCTCTATGTATGTGGGTTCTAATCCTGCCGCCGAACGTTGGAGATTGGGAGATTAAAACTACATGTTATTAATAATTTTCCACTTTCTTTTGATATTTTTTGACGATTCCAACAAAATTTTATGTTTTGTATCTCTAAAATGCAAAGTTCTTATAATTGCTAATTTTATTTCATTTTCGTTTCGGTAACTGCACTCATAATTTCGAGAAGGTGCATAGGTAACATCTTGGCTCAGCGGCAGTAACAGGCAAATTAATACACGGAATGTGTAACAGGGTTCAATTCTCGTCTGCGGTGTTTCTTTTTGTTATTTTTTTTATCAAATATTCTCATTGCACTATGCAAGATTTTTAATTAATGTTACTCCATACAGTCTTTATGACAATTTAATGAAAAAACAGAACTTAAAAAAAATATTTTTATTTTACATATAATCGCCTACATTTTAATATTAATAAGGAGATTAAATAACGAATTAATAGTTTTAATTATAAAAACAAATAATATTTGATAACAGTGAAAGGCTTTCTTTTATAGATAGTGATAACTTATTCAGAAATAATTTGTATACATCGAAAAAAAGACATGTTAACTATATAGTAACAATTTCGATCTCTCATTGGTAAAATAACATTTTTAAGGAGAAACAAACCACACGATATCAGACGATTTATAATTACTTTGTTCGCTACAAACGATATGGAATCAAACTCTACCCGCATCCATAAAATAAATAAAATAATGGTTAGATTGGAATAAAAACAAGGGACTAAATAGGCCCCTAGACAAAATTCGACAAAGCGCATAACAGCTAATTAGCTCAGTTGGTTTACTGTCGAGAATTCAAGTCTCTGGATAATGGGGGTGAGAGGTTCGATCCTGAGCGGCGTGATTAGTTTTTGCATGTGAGAATTGGTTACAAGCGAAAAGTAGTTAGAAAATATTTTAGAGACAAGGGGGATACTTAATTCTGACGCGCACTGTACCTAGAGCTTATATGTCCATTTTGTTTAAAACCAATACCATAATCTAATCACATGGAATTTTTTTTTTTTTTAAGAAAATGTTGGCCAGTTTTCAATCTGATAAAATCTATCAAATACGAAGCAGATCGTGTGAATCGTGGGATGATCGAAGGTTGATCTATTGATCAGTCTACGTGAAGATAGCCCAAACCCGGGGACCAAACACCCTTTAGGTACCTTAAGGCGTCGTTTCACATGATTTTTCGTCATAAAACCCTAAAATATGTTAACGGTTTTACCCCAGTCTAGGTTAATGATATAGTAACAGATGTCACGACCTTAAATAAGGTCTTGCATGTTCTGAACGGCTGTTTATTACAGTATTTAAGGTGGAAATAGGGGAAACGCGTGACCAGCGGCCGTCCACTGACCCGAGACACAGGTCGAAGCTGTGATTGACCATCATTTCATAATTATAATGGGGTAGGCACATTTCATAAATCCAAAACCTAGACGCTGAAAGTTACCTTAACTATTGCTAAACTATTAGGTTTTTAAAATGATGATAGACACATAATTCTTTACAAAAGGAACAACGAAGAACAAGTAACGATAGACGGTCTAATGTTTGAAGAGCGATCTCTACAAGACAGCCGAAAGCTAAGACTAGTTATGCCAATTTGAACTGTGCTAACACTTTGTGCCTAAGCGTCTATTTAATTGAAACTTCATGAGCTTGCTTCTGTCTAACACAGAAAAAGAACTACCTCTCTACCCTTGTGTACAGCACGAAACAGAATTACGAGTCAATCAAGAAACCAATTGCCTAAAACTAAAAGTCCATAGCTATTTTTTACTACATTGCCTAGCATAAACAATGGGGGAGAAGCAGACATGTATCGAATTGCAATAAATTCTGGAGAGAGGGGAGATCTGAAGGGGAAACTAATGCCTTTCCGCATTTCATGGGTTTCGTCTATGTAAATATATTTCGGCGAACCATTGTGCAAAAAGAAAAAAGCACCGACTAAACAGGAAAAACGATGCCGTCTTTAGTCTGCAAAGTTCGGGTAAACAAAACACCGTACAAAATATGAATATTTTGTTGTAACGTTGGACAACCCGCTCTCAAATAAACAGATACGTGGGTGAACTTTTTTCACCGAAGAACTACTGGCAAACCTAACAGTGCTGAGTCCACAGAAATACCTTCATTTCTGTGAATGTTCATGACTTTAAAAAATTTGCAATTCCTCAAAGACGAACTTTTTCCTGATCTCTACATGCCTAATTCAAACTAATTTATGTAGGTAATTTTATTTATAATTAATTTTACTTGACGAGAAACTGATAACACCTAAGTTTAGCTTAACATTGAGTTAACCATTGTTAATGTGTATTTCTTTTGCAATAAATGTTTTCATTTCATTTCATTTCATTTTGTGTGTTAATGTTGAGTCCCTCCAGGACCTCATAACATAATTCTTTTTGTAATATCCCTCTCTTACAAAATTTGTCCTAGATGTCCCTTGAATTAAATGAAGCCAACTATGATCCATTTCAGGCTATCTATTGATCCGTATGGCAATTATTCAGTTTTATAATTACTAGAACAGAGAAAAAGGCAGAACAAGCGGAAATTTCCCTGAAGACACTGGTTGACGCCTCACTGTCTCGCCGATGAATTAACTGTTGCTGCTTCTTTTTTGTTATTCACAAATAGCTCTAACCGCGTCCGAAAACCATCTCATGCATAATACATCCGGGGAATAATCAGGCTCCCGGAAAACGGCTAGAAACAAGGGTTTGCGGATGAAAATATCAGCATCGTAACTTACCAGACTTAGAGCGGGAGCGTAGACTGTCGGATATACGATATCGTTAAAAATTTTATACGATATTGTTACTAAAACGGTCCATAACTCATCCATTGATATTAACGATAAAATTCCCAACTGCTAATTGATTAGCTAGATAGGTACCAACTAAATAAATATAGTTAGGTACTCTATATTCGAGTATGTTTCTGGCCTCTATGTGCCGGCAAGCAAACATTGCAGCAGAATTATATCAGGTAATGCCATTTATTAAATTTCCAGAAACTTGCGGTTACTGGCAAGGTTTTATTGTCATGTAATTTATATGAGGTCTGCTCTCTCGCTCGAGTTTTAGGAAAAACTTTCTAGCCAACACGCGTACGAAAACGTAGGATGTGTGATATTTTCCCATAAAAGCTATTTTATTAGGCAGTGTATCTAGGTCGACTTGAATGGGTGATCTATAGAGCTCGTCCCGCCAGTCTTTGTGGCGCCAGTTAGATTTGTCGCAGGAACTAACAGTTTGCTGAGAAAACACTGCTGTTTACTTTGTATTTGTTTCATCAGTCACTCTTTATCACTGGAACCAGTCTCTCGCAAACAGGTATCTGTATTTTCTGCTCAACCTTTAATTGTAACAATTAGATGTAAGAAGAACGTAAGAGGAATTTTGTAAAATAAAATAAATGAATAATAATTAATTATTAGAATTAAATTAGAACTATTATTATTACAATTGAAACAATTGAGCTAACTGCGTACTGTTGCCAACGTGGTTGCAAGCAATCTACAGGTAGCTCAACTGATCCATATCAATACCAGTCGGAAGCGTCCCCTAGACGCTGGCTGCATTGCAATGCATCATCATTGCTGTATGGCAATGCTGATGCGCTGCGCCAGATACTCACCAGCTCTCGGGTCACGCGTCGCTTCGACCAGACGCTCGGATATTTTTTTAAAAACCCGAAGAGCCTAGGTCCCCACGGACCTTGGGTCGTGACTCCAAGGGGAGCAAATGTGAATTAAATCTTTTAATTTAATTCGTAGTTAATGTTAGCAGTTGAAACGTTAGGGAGCGCGTTCACAGGCCGGCATCGGACTATCCGCATTGGCCCCATAAATGGTTTGGCATCTTACATGCGTAATGAAAACTATATGACATTTTATTTTAGTCACTTACATTATTTAAAATATATTAGAAAAAAATACTTCTCTTTTAATAGATTAAAGAGAATAAGAATAAAGCTTTACTAAGTTTGAATCTCCTAGGTTTCTTGCCTAAGATCCTAAGAACCCCAGCCCCTTCTTGATCTTTGGAAAATGTAAAGTTTTCCAGAAATGCAAATGTTCCCGTTAACTCAAGTATTTGGACTGGTTAAGCATGGGTTTAAAATACATTCCCATGCGATATATCAGTGCAGTTCATGTTCCCTCAATCAAAATAATTAGTAGGTTACCCTGCTAATTGTAATAGGGAAATACTGTCCTACTATTATAGAAAGGTAATGAGCTATATTCCCGACAATTCCATTCTTCCCCTAGCATCACAGAACCTCACAGAAGCAAGGAAATGTCAAACATGCGACAGGCCCAATTAAAAGCAATTACTCGTAGGATTGTGTTCCGGACCCATTGTGATACAAATAATTCAGGGGTTTTGAAGGTTAATAACCGTGTAATCATCAAAAGCGATGAATGGTTGTTTAAATTCAAAATAGTTTCCGCTAGTTTTGACTTGCGAGTTTTCGAGACTGGAGCTTTGAAAGGAGCTTTTGAGACGCATTTGTATTGTATTGTGTGATGCTAACCCTTTTATAATAGTTTGTGCTTCAGTGGGTACGGGTACCTAGCAACGCAGGTGAGGGATTTTCGGCAAGGTCAAAAATTCTTTACAAAATCGAAATACCACGTTGGCCTAATTTTTCGATCACTTCTCGTCAATATTAAGGTTGCCTGTAAGAGAAGGCCGCAATTATCTGTATTTGTTTTCTGTGATTTTTGTATACTTGGTGTGCATTAAAAAATATGTGTATTGTTTTGTTGGCCATTTTCATGTGTTACGCTTAAAAGACGACCTCAGTGGTGCAGCGGGCGAGAGTCCGCCTGCGACGCAAGAGGTTGCGGGTTCGTTTCCCGCCTCGGAATAAATTTGTGTACGATCTGCAGAAATTTGGTCCGTTGGTCTGGGTGTTTTCTATGTATCATAAAAAAAATATCTATCTATGTATAAAATGTATTAAATATATCAGTTATCTAGTACCCATAACACAAGCTTCGAGTAGCTTTCTTTGGGGCTAGATGGCGCTGTGTGAATTGTCCAGCATTATTTATTTATTTATTTTATTATTTATTAAAGTTGTGTTTGTGAAGATTTACCAATTCAAATATATTTATCGTCGACTGTACGATTAAACGTAACAATTATTAATTTGCAGTCCGAAAAGGTTGCGTCGGTTTTCTATAAATTGCAACATATTTCGGAAACCCAATTAAAAACAGTCGGGTTCCATAATCCCCATGATCGTTCCTAACTGGTTCAATTTGCGAAATGGTTCCGGTCAATAAAACTTGCAGTCCCTAGCCTCGCATTCATACCTATTATTATTCTATCCCCCTTTTTCCCGCAAAACGCTATTTCCGCCTCTACTTCCTCGATTATAAGATCGTATATCGGATGTTACGCCGATCATATTTTATTTACGAGCGCTGTGTCATGGGGTTTCATTGTAGTTAAGTACTGAGGTGGTCACACTGGAGTGTGATGGACAGATAAAGGAGCACAATGAAATACAGCAATACTGCGAGATTTGTCCGTTTCAGGATCCCATCGTTCGCTGCGTGTATGAGCGGCCAAGGAAACGCAGATATGTCAGCACAAAAAGTCAATCCTCGGTTCGGTATGCGCCTGTCCGTTGTGCCTCAATGCACGCGCACATTTACGGTCGGCTTTCTATCGCTTTTGGAGTTAAGTGAATTGCTTTACCTATGTTTTTGATAACGAATGGATTAGGGTGATAAATTTATTACGGTTGTAAATAATAACTTCATTGACCCACAAATTGATAAATTAAGCCAAATATGGAATGATGTTCTGTGATTATGTAGCAAATCAATATTGGTCTTTGTTATTATAGTCTATATTATTTTTACTTATTAATACGAGTATGATATTCTGCGATGCAGGAGCGACAAATGTTTTTACTGTGTGGATTGTCTGCCGTACTGCCGTGTTTTACCGGCTTAGAATTTGCACCACCCCACTCAACTCTTCCCTTCTCTGCAGTACTATTCTACCGAACTGTTATCTCCAACTTGCATGCCCAGCGTGGGGATTATAGGCATTACCCTTCATGAGATAAAAGCCAATAAGGCGCTTATCAGGGGGAGGCCTGCGTCCAGCAGTGGACCAATATAAGCTGTGGAAGTGAGGTGTGGATTGTCTAGTATTGTTTATTTTATATGTATTTATATGTTCTTGTATATTATATGGTCCCAAATCGATGGATGTAGAGTTATACAAGTAGATACTTAAGCCCGTCTTCTCAGGTTTACTAATTCTTCGTAGTGAACCAATCCTACATGACAGCAATTTATATATCTCGGTTAAACCACAGAAAAGACAAACATAACATCGAAAGAATGTAGAAATTATTACAAAAAAATCTGACCTTCAAACTTCTAGATCTGTGAGGGCCGGTACAAATAGGCAGAAATAAAAAAGAACTCTTCTAAAAGGTGCCAAAACGTCATCAACCATTCCCCACTCTCTTTGTTGACGAATCGCAAGGTGATCGTGTCGGAAATGTTGCATGTGTTTGCAACAAATGTGAAATCTCGGCACACACCTTTACTGAATTAGCTCATCGGTAGCACATGTCGAAGAAAAAACTACAGCTGGATAGAGTTTGCACTCTTGCACCCTCGGGATGTATCAACTTTAAAGGATTTGCAAAAACTAGGGCAATTTATAGATAAGTAGGCAATTTTCAAGGTTATTTTAGTAAAGGTGTTATGATAAGGTAAGAATTTACTTTTATTTATTTATTAAAAAGGAACGCCACCAGCGTATGCATAAAGCATTCTTATAGTTAACTTCTTAAATTAGGTTCTAATACATCCAGCACTGCCGTCACTTGATCATAAGAAAATATTTCGATTAGTACATTGAGCCAGCAATGTATCATCAACACCGAAATAACAGTTGCAAAAAAGGTCTCAGTAGTCCGGTTACTTAATACAACCGGACTACTGATACATCGAGCGACTCAGTAGTCCGGTTGAGTTAATTGTAACCGGACTACTGAGACTACACCATTTATACGCTAATAATAGGCGGACACAACCCTGTTTTAAAAAAATACTTCCTAAAAATGTCAATATACTATAGGTATAATATACTATGCTAAATTAAATAAATGAGATCAAATTTAAGCAGTATGTACTTAACATGGAAGAATAGAGCAAAGCAACGTTTTTGTATACCAATATCTGTGCTTATTGGCTTCTTCATTATGTTTTCATATCTATGATCTGCCACAGTTTTAGGCTTTATTTAATTTAATCTGATTTATTTGATTGTGATTTGTAATTATTATTATATTTTATTTAAATTTGTATTTCTAATTGTCCATTTAAATGTGTAACATAACATCTATGGATTTTGTAAGTCTGCAAGAAATGGTTTTTATTGTTCTGTTTCCGCGTCTGTACAAATACCTTTATTCACAAAGAAAATTACATGAAAATAATAGAAATAAAGTACCTACTATCGAGAGCTGGTCAGTATCTGGCACAGCGCATCAGCATTTCCATACAGCGGGGCAATGCAGCCAGCGTCTTGGGGACACTTCCAACTGGTATTGATATGGATCAGTTGAGCTACCTGTAGATTGTTTGCAACAGTCTGCAGTTAACTCAATTGTTCCAATTGTAAATACTAGTTCTAATTTATTTCTGTTATGTATTGTATTAAGTACCTATATCAGTTATGTCGTACCAATAAAACAAGCTCTCTTAGCTTAGGCGTAGATGATGTCCTAAACTGTGAATTGTCCAATATTATTTATTTATACGTAACAAGTGTTCTTGAGTGGAGACCACGACTCGGCAAACGTAGTGTAGGACGCCCTCCGGCCAGGTGGGATGACGATCTGCGAAAGACTGCAGGCAGATGCTGGATGCGGCAAGCTGAAGACAGGGCGCTATGGCGCTCATTAGGGGAGGCCTATGTCCAACAGTGGACTAATATGGGCTGATGATGATGATGATGATGATGATGATGATGATACGTAACACTGTTCTCTTTTCAATACTTCCAGACTATTATTAGGGTAAATGCAGGATATTGGGGCGCACGTGTGCAATGCAAGTAACATAATGGCTACAATGTGCAAAGACACCTTGCCAACAGATGTTATCTGTGTAATGGATTAGCTGGTTTTGTTCGCAAATCTTGCTTCAAATCCAAACTTACTCAGAACTTACTCAAAAGATTTTGGAAAAGTAATGTGACTCAATCAAATATAATGTGTACGATCAACCGCAGAAGGAATACGCAATGTTTGTGCGCAGCGTTGTCAAAGCGTTGGCAATAAAATTTATTTAGCCTATTTTCCATAATAAATGGTCAAAAATTATGAACCAGCCTTTAGGTATCTATGTACTTCTTAACTGTCTACGTCCAGCAGTGGACCAATATGGGCTGTTGAGGCGATATGCTTCTAAACCGATAAAAATATTATAACGTATAAATTATTATACATTTGGGTTCATGCGATATAGAGAGGAACCCACTAAAATCGAATACCATTTGTATTACAGAAGATTTAGTTAAGTATACTAAGTGCAAATTTATTTCTATTAATAATTGATTGTAATTTTCTTTGTCTACACAAGAAGCAATTAAATAAATAAATAAATAATACTGGACAATTCACACAGCATTATCTAGCCCCAAGCTAAGCAGAGCTTGTGTTATGGGTACTAGATAACCGATATACTTAATAGAATACACTACATAGATAGATATTTTTTATTATACATAGAAAACAGCCAGACAAACGGAACAAATTTCTGCAGATCTTACACAAATTTGTTCCGAGGTGGGAATCGAACCCACAACCACCTGCGTCGTAGGCGGACCTTCGCCCGCTGCACCACGGAGGTTGTCAATTTATTATAATTAGAGAGAAAGATTTGTTTTTTTTTCTTTTCAAATATTTCGTGATAGGTAACAGCGTAACAAGTGTAGCTGCTGTACTTACTACACTCACTGTACCAATAATTGTTCAATTTATTGTTAGTCGCACAATATCGCACGAAGTGGAAAGATTTGGAGAGGCCTTTGCCCAGCAGTGGAAGGTTGATAGATAGATGGATAGAAAATGCTTTACTGCACACTTAAATCGATAGAAAAATACAACAAAACAAATTAAAAACTAACATGTAGCGGTCATATCGCTCAAGAGCGATCTCTACCAGGCAGCCGTGGATGGATTAGATCATTAGATAGCTCTGCTTAGCTTAGGTAGGGCTAGATGATGGTGTGTGAATTGTCCAGGACTTTAAATTTATACTATTACTAGCGACCCGCCCCGGCTTCGCACGGGTGCAAATGCTGATACTAAATATACTACAGAATCGGCCCCCTGGCATGCATACGTCATCCATACGTCCATTACATAACTGTCATTTTCGTTTTGTTAATCCAATTCTGATACTTTTTTGTTATACCACGTTTTATAGTGACTGACGTTTTATGTCAAATCACACGGGAACGCTGTCGAATGGGATAAACAGTATCCTATGTCCGTCTCCTGGCTCTAAGCTACCTACCCACCGATTTTCAGCCATATCGGTACAGCCGTTCTTGAGTTATAAATAGTGTAACTAACACGACTTTCTTTTATATATATATAGATTACTACTATACTATTTATAATATATAATTATCTATCATTTATTTATACTATAATTAATTTTTTTGGATTACTAGGGCAGGAGTAGGCTGTGGGAAAAAAAAGGTAGTATACTGACTAACTATTCATACTTTTTGCTGATAATGAAGATGAAAACAGCATAAAGCTGAGACTGATCCGTTTTGGCTCATCTCGGCAGCATTGGCACACCTAGGTAGGTGAGGTACTTGTCACGAGTAGGTTAGGTACTTGTCACGAGTAGGTTAGGTACTTGTCACGAGTAGGTTAGGTAAGTTTTTTTTTTTTTTTTTTTTATTATTCAATTCACACAGCATTATCTAGCCCCAAGCTAAGCAGAGCTTGTGTTATGGGTACTAGATAACTGACATACTTAATACAATACACTACATAGATAGATATTTTTTTATTATACATAGAAAACACCCAAACCAACGGAACAAATTTCTGCAGATCGTACACAAATTTGTTCCGAGACGGGAATCGAACCCGCAACCTCCTGCGTCGCAGGCGGACCTTCGCCCGCTGCGCCACGGAGGTCGTCAAAGTGTGCATATTATACTTATATATACATATATTAGAATCTTAGCAATTATTTTGCACTCATAAGTTTTAATTCTAATTTTGATTTTATATACCTACCTACTTGTCTATGTTTTATTGTATTTTGTGCTGTCCATTTGTGATCCAAACATCTATCTATCTATCTAATACGGTTTGTCAGACGACTGACGAGACATACTAACTAACTGATGTATGTACGTAATATCAAAGGCGTGAGCTCTGTTCTGAGGTTGAGTAGGATATCCTTTTAAAACCTAATTAAAGTAGCGATGGCGATTCATTGCGTAAGACATTCCATGTTTCACAGTCACACTGTTTATTTTAGGAAAGACATGTCTAGTCGTGGCAATTGACGACCTCCGTGGCGCAGCGGGCGAAGGTCCGCCTGCGACGCAGGAGGTTGCGGGTTCGATTCCCGCCTCGGAACAAATTTGTGTACGATCTGCAGAAATTTGTTCTGTTGGTCTGGGTGTTTTCTATGTATAATAAAATTATTTATCTATGTAGTATATTGTATTAAGTATATCAGTTATCTAGTACCCATAACACAAGCTCTGCTTAGCTTGGGGCTAGATAATGCTGTGTGAATTGTCCAGCATTATTTATTTATTTATTTATTTAATTATTAGGTCTCTATCTAAATAAAAACTAGCTCTTGACCACGGCTTTGCATGCAATTCCTTCATACATCCGCAATATGTAGGTTCTCTTTGGAAATTTTCATCAAGATCTGTTCAGTCGTGAAAAAATAACAGAGTAACTGATTTATTAACAAAAACTAGCTCTTCCCCACGGCTTGCACGCGATTTTCCTTGATACAACCGCAGTATGTATATCTCTTTGGAAAATTTCATCAAGATCTGTTCAGTCGTGTAAAAATAACAAAGACAAAAGTAACTGATTTATTAACCGACTCCAAAAAAGGAGGAGCTTCTCAATTAATCTCTATGTTAATTTTTATGTATTTATGTTACTTGATATCTCCGCCTGTGGTTAACCGATTTAACTGATTCTTTCACTATTGTTTAGAGAATGATCCCGAAGAAATTGAAGTCAGTTTATAGTTTTTGAAAACACTCTGTATTATTTTAGTATTTATAATTGATCGGAGTAAACGAAGTGAACAAAGATCTCAGTGGCAGCTTGGTTGACTTGGCTGTATGGTGAAATAGTCACTTCGAGAATTTTATTTATCATTATTGATATTGACTTGTGAAATTGAAATTGAAATACGGGGGGTATTTCAAAAACCCTTGACGGATTTGGCCTCACTAAGTGTCCAGCAAATTTCAAATTGGGGACAAGTAAAAAAAAAATAATGCTGGACAATCCACACAGCACCATCTAGCCCAAAGTAAGCTACACAAAGCTTGTGTTACGGGTAATACATTATATACATAGACAGATTTTTTTATTATACATAGAAAACGTACGAAGGTGCACAGTACTACAATAAAATACCCTCCATTGTAAAAAATGTAAACTCATTCAATGCATTTAAAACAAAACTAGCAGAATATGTGGCCGATAATTATTTTTAGATGCATTGGATGGGTAAGTACCTATTATATGCACGAAAACGACCTACCTACTCAATTTATAACTACTTTAGAATATTTTTCTTTTTCTCATGTAAGTGACATTGTGTCTTTTTGAGAATAAATTTCTTTAAACCGAAAACACCCAGACCAACAGAACAAATTTCTGCAGATCGTACACAAATTTGTTCCGAGGCGGGAATCGAACCCACTACCTCTTGCGTCGCAGGCGGACTCTCGCCCGCTGCGCCACTGAGGTCGTCAAAATCAATGTTAGTAATAACATCTTCTGTTACAAATCCCAAAAAGTACTCCTTACACCTTGTCTTGTATAAATAAAATTTCCATAAAAACCTTCGAAAAAGATATAGATTCAAGATAACATTAAGTGCGACAATAAGCTCGTAATCGTTATCAGTAAATCGCAAACACCTAATTCAATGGACAACAAATAAATCCAAGTAGATAATGCTATTAGGTGAATAGATGTCGTGTCTTGTATTATCTATCGATAGATTAGATTTCTGCTGCATATTGCCGGGATGTAGGATTAGAGAGGCATAGGTAGGTTGAAAGAGCTGGGATAGATTGTACGTTGCATATGCTATGTTATTGTTAGAGAATATAGGTACCGAAATTTCTGTCTGTATCTATGGATTTCTTTCTTTGTGTGATATAATAAAGTTTTATCTATCTTTTTAGCTAAAAGTTTTGCTTAGTGATTTCATTCTCGACTAATAACTCGATAAAACCTTCATTGATCCAGTTCTTATTTCTGCCATATCCTAAGATACGATAGACAAAACGCTTGTTAGACGAAACGCTTGTTGGACGAAACGCGTTTAAATTGTAATTGGTCGAATCGTGTTTTGGACGAACTGCTACTTTACTAACCGTTTTAACGTTAGATACAGACATTGTTTGAACTTTCCCAATTTGAACGAACCAAGGACTTTTTTTATCTTGAAATTAAATGCGATATGTTTGGTGTATAGTAGCATGTAAATTGCTGAGACATCACATCATCAACACTGCAAGTAAATAGATTTTGAAAATCCATTCGTTTCATAATTTCGTCCGATGACTTAGACCGGCGGCGCGGGCGGCTAAAGCGGTTCGCAAGAGATAACAACGAACAGAAAGAAATACATGTCACAAAATTCCCAGGAGTGGAAAAGCAGCTTCTCTTCCCGGCGGCCCTGGAACCGAGAGGTTAAAAAGGTCTCTTTGTCATCCGAAAAGCTAGACCTATTTATTTAATTTAAAACTTGATTGCACTGAGGTAGGAGCGTGTGGGCTTAATGCCCACCCAAAAACTTAATAAAGCTTAGCCCGGACAGCAGATATACCTAATCCGAGCTACTTTTTTTCTCGCGGATTATATACATAATCCGCGTACTGAATCGTAACTTACACGTTTTATTTCCGCAAAAGCGTGTAGCTTCATACAATTTCCAAATGACGCAGAATCCTGCGGAATAACCGCGCATTGAGATTCCGCAGTACAGGGAAAGTAGTGTACAAGCTGCGATCTACATCGACTGTGACATAGACGGGAGCTAATCTCGTTTTACCGCGAACAACTGCCGTAACAAGATTACATGGCGCTTCAGCCTACAGCTTACAGAATAGATGTGCCACGGACTATTATCTATATCTCACCGTGAACGTAATCGGAGACGTACCTGCAACAATAGACATTATTTAACATTTTGCGAGAAAAATCTAGTATCTCATGCATGTAAGATGACAAGAATCAAGAATCAAGAATTTGTTGGTAAATATAAATTTACACGTCGAAATAAAATTATAAATACCTAACACATGATCATTACAATTACATTATATAAACTTATTTCCGAAAATTATATTTATCACTTATAAATTAATTAATCTTATCTGCTAACTTAGGTAACTATAAATATTCTTCGCTTCCTATAGATTAATTTTATTATTATTTTCTTTGCATCTTGGCACAGGGACAAAAATATAGAAAGCCAACTGCACCTCGCGGTCCCCTCGACGAATAAGTTTGTATTTGAATTACATATTTAATTATCCCACGGGTGCACTACACTTTTCCGGGATCAAGAGTAACCTGTACCTATGTGTTAATCTACGAAATTAATGTTACCTTGGTAGGTACCACGATACATACATACTACACACACACATACGAACTTTCGTCTTAATATTTGGTCCTTACATGAAATTGGTGTTTTGTCCAAACTTTAGCATTTATAATATTACTTGTCGACCTCCGTGGCGCAGCGGGCGAAGGTCCGCCTGCGACGCAGGAGGTTGCGGGATCGATTCCCGCCTCGGAACAAATTTGTGTACGATCTACAGAAATTTGTTCCGTTGGTCTGGGTGTTTTCTATGTTTAATAAAAAAAATCTATCTATTTAGTGTATTGTATTAAGTATATCAGTTATCTAGTACCCATAACACAAGCTCTATTTAATTTAATTTGTTATTATGTACCTCATTTTAATTTTATAGACTTGTAAACATTATTTTACCAATAAAATGACTATCTGACTATCTGGCTCTGCTTAGCTTGGGGCTAGATAATGCTGTGTGAATGGTCCATCATTATTTATTCATATTTATTTTATTAGTGTGATGTGATATCTTAGGACTACAGGACAATAGAAATGAGAAGCGTAGTCTTTTGTCGAGCGAAAACAATTCGCATGATAGAATGTTTTCAGCACATCCAATTCGCGAAACGGCAAGAGATGGCATGTTGCCTAATAGCTACAGTAGTAGTGTACAAAGTCAACATTGTCTAGTCAAAATGCTATTCTGTTTTCATGAAAGCGTAACTGCTTATTCGTTTTGTAGTCAGTGTGCATTTCAGTCGCTTTTGCATTCAAGAGCTGAATTAAAATTTATTTTGTAAATGCAAACGTTTTGTTACTGACAAATTTATTTGTAAACTGCAAACCCTTTATTTTTAACCCCCGACGCATAAAGAGAGGGTTGTTATAGGTAAGTTTAACCGGATGAACCGATTTTCGTTTAGTTTTTTTTGTGTCGTAGATAATTTTATCCCGAGTGTAGGGGGTTTTTTAAAATTTTTAATTTTGTTCTTGTGTAAACGGCAAACGGAGACCGTTTGCCGTTCCGTTGCCGAATTTCATTTACTTTAGTTACTTTTTAGGTACCCGAAGAGTGAAAACGGGATCTTATTAGCCTCCGCTGTCAGTCCGTCTGTCAGCGGGCATGAGATACATCTCATGAACCGTAAAAGGCAAATACTTAGTTGACATTTTCGCAAAATGTGTCTCTGTGTCACAAAATGTGTTTCTGTGTCATTAATGTTCGACGATCTCCGTGGCGCGGCGAGCGAAGGTCCGCCTGCGACGCAAGAGGTTGCGGTTTCGATTCCCGCCTCGGGACAAATGTTTGTAAGATCTACAGATATTTGTTCAGGGTGTTCTGGATGTTTTCTATGCATACAAAAAATATTTGTAGTGTATTGTATTAAGTATATCAGTTATCTAGTACCCATAGCTCTGCTTCATTTGGGGCTAGATAATGCTGTGTGAATTGTCCAACATTATTTATTATTATTTATTATTAATGTGTCTAGGTGTCAAAAAAATCACAATATGTGTCGCACGCCGCTATAACACCAAATAATAAAATATTAAAATTAAAGGGGGCTCCCATACAAAATGACGTGATATTTTCGCGTTTTTTAAAATGATAATTAGTACCTAAGTATTTATTTCAATAAAAATTCTATTCGATCTCTTAATAAAATTAAAAAACTACCTTCAAAGGACCCAATTAAACATATTTCGGTTAAACAGAATAAAGTTATGGATAAACACTACAAGATATTGTAAACAACCCAAAGATTTACGCCCGTCAGATAAAAATACCGTCCAAAATATTGCATTTTGTAAGTTAGCTGATCACTAAAGTTATTCCTTTTGAACCGTATTCCGTAGTCTTAAAAGTCAAGTTATGTAGTATGTGTAGACATTTCAACAGTTTGCCAGATGTTGCTACCAGTTACGGTACATCCGAGTGTTTTCGTTTCGGAATTGGTTATTGACGGGTCCGGAAAGGTAGCGATACGATACACATCTGCGAATGTAAGTACTTGAGACACAAGTTCAAGCTTGCGACTTTGTTTAGGGTTAAATAGCAGCTTTTGTAGCAACTTCATATGTAAACCCTTGATAAAATTTATAAATAAAATAAATAATATATAATCCTGGACAATTCACACAGCATTATTTATCCCCAAGCTAAGCAGAGCTTGTGTTATGGGTACTAGATAACTGATATACTTATACAATACACTACACAGATAGATATTTTTTATTATACATAGAAAACACCCAAAACGCCCTGGACAAATGTCTGCAGATCATACAAACATTGTCCCGAGATGGGAATCAAATCACCTCCTGCGTCGCAGGCAGACCTTCGCCCGCTGCGCCACATATGACTAGAACATTATATATTCGAGATGTTGAAACTATGTTTTTCTTTATCGTTGTCTTGGAAATTTAGTGGCCATTATCAGAAGCTTCTGCCGTCTGCATCCCGACCTTTCTAGTTTTTATCAACATGGCATATGAAACGATTAAAAATTAGTCAATAAAAACACTTCTACCGCAAAATAGACCCCCTTTTTATGCTTCTCTAACAATAAAGTGCTGAGTGTACTTTACACCGGAAGCAGGTTGCCGGAAGGCAGTTTGGAGGGTTTTGTACGTTGAGGGGTTTCGTCGGCAGTTGGAGCTCGGCAGCCGAGGATTGGGTTACCCTTAGATTAGAATGCACTTTCGGATTATGCATCGTAGTTCGTTCGTAATCCACTCAGCATATGCCAACCAAGCCCTAACATGAACGTAGGTATACCTGATGATGTCATGCTAGCCGAATTTCGACCACGGCGGCCAGTCTCATCGGAGACTAGCCAGATGCGCAGGACATATGTGTGCGCAAACACAGGTGCACTCTATATTCCCTCACTCTCATAACAATCTGACTTTAGCAGACCAGCTAGAGCACTCAAGTTCAGTTCAGTTCTAGTCAAAAGTAACGTTGGTTGTCTCTGCAAAACATAAAGCACAAAAATGCAGTAATTTCCGCGAGCGGAGCGAGCCGCGATTTTTTGGTTATCTTAATTAAAGTGACAACAATAAATAGGAAAAAATAATCAAGCTGTGGATTCCAATTTTTTAAGTATCTAAACTAAGATTTTAGGGAGGGGGGGGGGCACGACCCTCGTGACCCGCCCTGGGACCGCAAGTGACCAGAAGACTGGCGTCTGCGTCTTGGGCTATGAATGTGTTAAGAGTGAATGTACCTGCTAGACGTTCGTGTAACATCGTCTACCACATCGTCACTGTTCATCAGAAGAGATGGTAATCAAACGAAGGTCGATCTACCGAGTGTAAAAAAAACAGTCTTATCAAATTCCAGAGGAATCTGAAAACTACCATTTTCGTCCATCTATATCTATACTAATATTATAATGAGGAAAGATTTTTGATTGTTTGTTTGTTTGTATTGAATAGGCTCCGAAACTACTGGACCGATTTGAAAAATTCTTTTACCATTAGAAACCCACATTATTCCTGATGAACATAGGCTAATTTTTACCGCGGAAAAATGCTTCATTCCTACGGAAAAACGGGTAATAGGACAACGGTAGTAAGAATGCAGCTAGTTGGTTATAAATCTATCATTCTCCTTTCCGCGGTCTTTCTTGAAAACAAACGACAAAACTTCTAACAAAAGCCACTGTTCTTAATGTTTCCTGTTAAATCCAGTAGTCTATAAATCTACTATAAAATTCCCTTTGGTCGGCAACTTATGGAAGTAATAACCATGATCAATACTACCAAGTATCTATTTGTCAACGATGATGCCTGAAACACGTTCCTGAATTTCGTTTCTCTTGATCTAATTTTAAACAAAAAAGTTTAAAAGTAAACGCTTCCGTTCTGCAGACAATTCTAAAGATATTAACGTTAAAACCGTGGGCGTTTTTTATTTGATTAAAATTAGTTTTTTGGAAACATGGCACTCCACATCTGTTATAAAAAGTTTCGGTTTTTTGTTTATTTTAGCCCCTTCGCATGGTTGCTTTAAAACATCATTATTTTAAATCCAGGTGATGAATCGGCGGAAGCTACTGTCCCCCAGGAGTCGTCTAAAAATAATCTTTGAGGTTTTTTATCATAACTTTTAATAGGTATAAATATAGGTCGGTACTTAGTGAACATATGGTGCAAAATGGTAAAAATAGCTCTACGAGTAATATGATGGGGATTTCTTATTTTTGATATCACTTTGAATTTGGAACTTCCCGTGGAGTCCAGGCCCTGGGCCCGTGGGGTACTAAGGCTCCCCGGGTTTTCAACATTCTGTCAGAGCGTCTTGTCGAATCGACGAGTGACCCGAGAGAATCGCCCGGGTATCTGGCGCAGCCCATCAGCATTGCTATATAGCTGGGCATTATAGGCAACATCTTGGCTTTCGGTTGGTATTGATTTGATTCAGTAGAGCTCTCTCTAGATTATTTGCAACAGTCTGCAGATATCTCAACCGTTTCATGCGCATTTTGTTAACAACTTGCTAAGACCCCCCTGAACCCCCTTCCCTATCAAAAAATCTGATATGGGTATCGTTTTTGACTAACATGGGGGTGAGGATTTCTATTAATTGTAGAAATAGGCAGATTCTTTTCAAGCTTTTATAAAAAAATATAGGGCAAACACGTCCGATCAGCACGAAGAACAAAGCGGAAATGACCTATTAGATAGCAGCTGTGAGCTGTAATCGCGTACGCAGCTGTCGCCCGAATTTCGCCGAGAGATCGCGAAACGCGCGCCTTCCGCTTCCGCCCGATTGTACTTGCTCCTTCACTTAAGGGCATTTAGGGTGGACATGAATTGACATACCAAAAGCCGCGGTTAAATAATCCAACGCATTTTCTTTCTTTGATCGAGGTAACGGACGACAATTTTGCAGATGTCGTTTTTTTTGACAGATTCCTTGGGGCGTATGTTCAATGCAGTAAGTAGGTTATACTCAATACCCACATTAATGCGTAAGTAAATAAGACATTAATGTCAATTTAAACGTCGCCAAAACTTAAGTTAACTAACTTGACAGAACTTCAAATATTGCCGTCCCTTTCCTAGCGATCTAAATATAAAGGGATAACATGATTTTAAGTGCTGTTAAATTAGTTTAATTTAGTTCTGGCGAAATCTGAATAAATAATTAATAATGCTGGACAATCTACACAGCATCATCTAGCCCCAAGCTAAGCAGAGCTTGTGTTATGGGTACTAGATGACTGATATACATAATAAATATAATACATTAGATAGATATTTTTTATTATACATAGAAACGACCAGAACACCCGGAACAAATATTTGTAGAATTACAAACATTTGTCCCAAGGCGGGAATCGAACCCACAACCTCCTGCGCCGCAGGCGGACCTTCGCCCGTCGCGCCACAGAGGTCGTCAATTGAATTGACACGATGATTGTAGTAGCTGTACCTACAATACCAAACACTGTACCCGCCTTAATAGAGTCATTTAAAAGTCTCCTTTGAGTCTCGCAAAGAGACTCAGTAGATCCATTTCAGATTACGGGAACATTTGTGTATGGTTCTTTTTTACAGTTACTCGATTCAGGTTTAAGCAGTGTCAAGTGACAAGTACACGGTCTGAGAGAAGCGACCGAAGCATCACCGGCACGACTGTTGTTGACACCCATCTATTGTCTGGCGGACTAGATGTGCAATACCATAGCATAGTGTTAACACGACAATAAGAAAGAAAGGAAATACTAATAAAGTTAAAGGCATATTCTTCATGATTTTTAACGCCCGCCTAAAGGTTATAAGACCAAAGTGTGTCTTGTCTAAGAAATCATTTAATATCGCAAAAATTTTCGACTTCGACGGGACTTGAACTCGCATCCTTCCCTCGTACGTATGTCTGTCGGGTTCGTAGTTAGTCTATGAATATATGGACCTATTTCATAGACTTATTGATGCATTCACTGCCTAGCCTGGGCGGTGCGACCCGCTGGGGCGCGCCGCCGCTACACGGGGCTCGGAGAGATCATTTGCGTCTTGGGCTGTGAAAGTGTTAGTATATTATGATGTAGTTACTCGATTCAGGTTTAAGCAGTGTCAAATGACAAGTACACGGTCTGCGAGGAGCGACCGAAGCATCACCAGTACCAATGTTGTTGACACCCATCTATTGTGTGTCGGACTAGATGTGTACTACCATAGCGTAGTGTGAATAACGGTTTTAACGCACGACAATAAGAAAGAAAATAGGAATAAAACTAGGGTTATCAGACCTACGTGTGTCGTCTGTCTACCACAAGTGCAAAAAAAATGTTAGCCGTTAATCGGGTACGTAATTAAGTCCATGAATATAAGGACCTTTCATAGACTTCCCAACTAAACTAAAAATAAACTAAAATTAACATGATGTAGAGAAAAAATTGCAAAACACTGTCATAAGTCAAAAACCCGCGACTCGCGGAGGATAGTCACTTTTTAGCAATTTTTACCTTAACTTAATTTTAAAAACAGCCGACCAAAACAGATAATGCTGTAAAAAATACTCCTACTAAAATACATAGAAGGTAGGTATGACTAATCCCCTATACCCTAACATTATGACACGGCACTTTCCCCGCACAAATCCCTATACAAGTAATTTCCTAACACCAGCTGCAACAGCCGCCTAAACAATGAAGTTCGGTTCAGGTTCAGAAACCGCGCATCATCCCGTAATGGCCGTGCTTCTATTTATTCTGCCGCATTTACCATACTTATCGGAGCGTTAAATATTCTGGCAGGTGTAAACTAAAATAATAGCACAAAATAGTACTGCGGTGTTCAGAAAGGACAGTTTATGAGACCTTAAGATTACACGTGACAGTGAACATCCTTGTCTTACTCTTTGTCTGATCTTGGCTATGACTCTTTCCTTTCCGTCTTCTATTAAAGTTTCTTGGTTTTTGTTCAACTCTTATTATATTCATCAGTTTCTTATTTCTATAATCTACTCCAATGAACTTTAACCTTCATCTTTTTCCAATCTACTTTATCAAACGCCGCTTCGAAATCAATGAAAGCTATTAATTTATTTAAAATTTTCAATTTTGTTTAAATACGGGACTAACATACTCGAACCAATCAGTGACACAAAGTCCGTAAACCTAAAAAAAATACGTTACATTTCTCTAGAACGGAAATGTGCTATGAATAAATTGTTTTATTCCATATCGCATTTTGAAACTGCACATTCTGATATGAATACTTTTGTTCAGTGGCATTACCATGAAGATAAGCTATGCTATTGATCCTTTTACAGCCTAATAATTATACCTAATAATTATGTAGTGAAAAACCCTTGAAATTAGTTGGGACTGCCCAGTCCATGTTACGGGCACGTCTGTGACCGCAATGTGGTTTGGAAAGGTTACGCCGTGAAAAATGACGCCAATTTTGATGCTTCTTTATTTTTGTCTACCTATTTCATGTAAATCTATGTAAATGAAATAATTGAACCTTTAAAACTTGCGACAAAAGACATTGGACTGGCCACAGCCATAGCAAAGTAAGAGTAAAAAATAAAAGAGCCCGTAGAATTAAATGAAATATAGTTTCTTTCATATTTGGCTTTAAGCTAGCTCGAAAATAATAGTTTAAATACTTATAAGAAAGTTTAACGAAAACCCCCACTGTTATTTAGGACTTTTCGACGAATTAGTTTCACTATCTATGCTCAACACAAATTAGAATACTTTTTAAGCCTGAAAAATTATTACTTGGTTTCTTTCATTGATTTTAACCATAGAAATCTAAATAATAAGCTACTATTTAGATTTGAACCGCAGTATTATTCTATATTTCTGCGAATAATTTCAAATTCTTTTCCATTACTTTTTGTGGATAGTTAAACTCCATCTGTATTTTGTGGTCACCAATTTAACTTGTCCAATGTCCATATTGACTTCATTGCATATGGATCGGAATGTAGTTAATAATACAATAGCCGATGCATTCCTCGCTACAGATATGGACATGAAAATGTAACCTTCGAATTAACACATCCACTTTAAGCTCAACAAAGTTATTAAACTTAAAAACAAGGTTTTTCATATTTTAAGTGGTTTATGGGTGTTTGTGATAAGTTAGACCATAACATACAAGATTTTTAAATTCTTTGTTTTTATAAAAATATGATCTTTTCTTTTACCTTTTATTTTTAATCTGAACCTTTATCATCATCTTCTGTTGCATCAGCTCTATTGCACAGCTAACTAAGGTATTTATTGCTGAAACCATTGGAAAAAGCATAATGCAAATGATAAACAAAACTGATAATACTTTATTTCATAGCCATATAAAACAGCGTCGGAAAATGAGCCGCTTTTCTGTTTACACAAATCTACACTAAATTCTCATATTAAAACCACCATAAACTTTCACAAAGCAAAACAAATTAACACCACAACAGTCTAAAGATTTCACCACTCGATCGATATCTAAATAATTACCATTCGAAATCCGTATAATTTTTTATTCAAATTATATTTTGATCCCCGAGGGTGGAAAGCTGCGTCGCACGTGCGTGCGCGCACCTGTCGGCACACCCCCGGTACCAGGCCTGGGGGGTTGTCGCGAGATATAATTAAGTTTTTTGGACTTGGGGAGGAGAAACAAGAAGACACGAAACTTCTTTGTTTACTCGTTTTCAAGTGAAAAAAAAACCTGATGGCTTAAAGGGCTTTAAAGGGCAATGTATACGCTTCTACAACAAAACTCCAAGTGAGTTGCAAAAATTATCAATAAATAAATTTAAACAAATTGTGAAACATATCCTTTGTAAATAGGCTTACTACAAAATATCAGATTATCTAGAGGATAAAAAAACTTGGAACGAGTTTTGCTCCAGCTCGAAAAATAACAACTAACAGGCTACATACATATAACGTCTACATACCGAAGGGATAGAAAATGTCACTTTATTTCCGTGTCAGTGTTTAGTTTTATAATTAGACTTTTTCTAAGAGTACATTGATTGTATTTATAGAAATAAAGAGTTTTTGATTTGATTTGATTTAAGGATACTGAACGGTGTTACCTAACGTGTTTCACAGCGAGCGTTTGTGCAGTCAGTACGGGCAAGAAGGCGCTCGCAACGAGCAACGAGACAGATGGCACACGGCGCGGCGGCGTAACGTAACGTATCACGCCCGTAGCACACTTTCGCTGCGGAACAGGAGTAGCGGACCCGCTGGATGAATTCCGCAGCGATCAAGTGTAGTTTGAGTTGCGGAACTATAGCGGAGGTGTGGCTGACGTCGGAGCAGGTCGACGAAACCGCGCAGGGAAAGAGATAGAATTATAGTCAAATCTATGACAATTGACGACCTCTGTGGCGCTGCGGGCGAAGGTCCGCCTGCGACGCAGGAGGTTGCGGGTTCGATTCCCGCCTCGGGACAAATGTTTGTACGATCTGCAGATATTTGTCCAGGGTGTTCTGGATGTTTTCCATGTATAATATGTATTTATATAATATGTATCTATCTATGTAGTTCATTTTATTAAGTATATCAGTTATCTAGTACCGCTCTGCTTAGCTTGTGGCTAGATAATGCTGTGGGATGTAGTGAATTGTCCAGCAATATTTATTTATTGTATTTTTATTTTATGCGTTAGAAAAGGGAGTTTCGTTAGTGTTCCGCTTCTCCTACATACGGACAAGACATGGCGAAATACGGCGTTCCGCTGTTAAGGTTTCGCGGCGGAGGTGTGCTACGGGCGTCATGCTAGCTGCGAATGGTACATTCCGCCACGTAACACCTGTTAGTAGAATACGAGGAAGTGTAGCAAAGTAGAGTATTGGCAGCGTAATAAATGTGTTATCTATTTCTTACCTTCATAGATTATAGTTACCATTAATGGCTTCATTTACTGTCATTGTCATAATGTTCTGATAAATATAACGTTTGCCCTATTGAGAGCATCATTGGTCAGGATACATTGATTGCTGTACCTACAAATTAGACATAGGCCAGGCACCTACCTAAAATCGAAGTCGAAAGTTGTACTGTACCATTAGTTGTTAATTTATTTGCACTTTTGAACAAAAAATTATCCGATACGAAGATATCATCAAGTACCTACACTTGTAAAACAGATGTTTTGTACGTTATCATTTCACTTACACTAACCCCTTCGTTGAAAGTCTAATTGAATTCTTTATTGCCTCGCTCGTTCTTCATGATTTGCTAACCGATAAAATAGAAACATGATTTTAATTATCTTAGATGTTTTAGGTTACCTACCATAATAATGATAAATAATAGGCATATGATGTGACGGCCATGCCGGTCACGGCGTAAGAATTGACTCCTTCAATTCAGCCTATGGTTGTCGTATGCAGTGCCTCGGAAAGCACGTTAAGCTGTTGGTACTGCGAGCGACCTCTCCCCGGTTCGTCGTGTCGGTCTGTCGTCCCATCGGACTATGAGAGCGAGGGAATAGAGAGTGCCCCTGTGTTTGCGCACACACTTGTGCACATATGTATGTCCTGCGCATCAGGCCTGGCCGCTGTGGTTGAAATTCGGCTAGGAGGACATCATTAGGTTGTCTTATGTAGAAACTAGTAGAACATAAAACAGAGGATGGGCTGAAGTTTAGTTCTATGTATTTTTAAAACCCTCACTGCAAAAAACAATCCTGTCACCTGCCACGCAGCGTGGTGAATAGGTATTCCTACTATAATATTATAAAGCCGAAAGTTTGTGAAATCTGAATTTTCGTTACCTAGGATCTCCAAAACTACTAAACAGATCAAGATGAAATTTGGCGTACTCTTAGAGCAAAGCCTAACTTAGATAATAGGGTATTTACTATACCGAAAATACGCGCGCGAAGCCGCGGGCAAAAACTAGTATAGTATAAGGCATGTTCAGCAATGGACGTATTATTAGTTGATGCTCCGAATCTGCTAAAATGTAGTTACAAACTTCACAGCTGCGATAAAAACTAGACGAGTGTAAGGTAGGTATTTATTACTCCTATAAGCTTTCTTAAAGCCCCTACCCCACAGCCGCGATTTTGATGCGTGTTTTGTGTCGCACGATTTGTTGCGATATTTGTTTGCAGTAGGTACATTTTGTACTAAGGACGCACGATGTTATACACTGCTGCGATATTATCAACGATAGAAATTGTCCGATGCGTTTCCGCGTCCTGCGATTTTGCGATAATTGTTCACGGAACATTTTGTATTCGGACGCATGCCATCTTACACACAGCTGCGATTTGCGATTTCTGTGGGGGGATCTTCGACGCATAGCCGGAGACAAATCACGCTTACAAAAACGCAGCTGTGTGTAAGGAATCGCGCTACAAAATCGCAACAAATCGCGCGACACGAGACGCGCTACAAAATCGCGGCTGTGAGGTAGAGGCTTAATACTACTTCAGTCGGTTTGGCTTGTAGGTGCTTAATTATTTAGTGCTTCCTAAACAGCACTATGTATGCGCGCTGCGAATACTTCGGCTCCCAAAGGGACACAAGTGTTGGTAATCAACCAATTTCAACTCATTGATAGGGAAGGGCCTATGAGCGTAGTAATTGCTTCTAAATCTGTGACTAAGGGCTCATTGCCCATTGTAGGGTTAGGGACAATAGCAGCGGAAGTGGTTGTGTCCGCCGGATAGGACCACACAGCAATAGGAAATCAAAATTAAGGCTAAATTGGTGTGGTGTTTGGTTCACTGTAGTTGGGTACTTTGGTATGTTTTGTTGTAATTATGCTATGCGATTTTTTGCTCTATTCCACTCTGATCCTCTGAGCTAATCTATTAATGGATTAGTTTCTAGTTCTTTTTTTCCACTATGATCCATCGAGACAACCATGGTCAATATTATTCACACAAATATCTATTCAAACAGTAAATATATTTTTATAATAGTTATAGTTATAACTTTGTAGTTATTACTTCTAATTCTAAGATAATAATTTCCATTGTTCAACATTTCTGATTTACCTTGCTGTTCCATTTATTTATTTAATATGGTATGCAATCCTTTCTTGCCTTAGTGTTATGAATATGTATTCTAAGTATTTATATGGAAATTGTAACGCTGTGGTTTACCTTAACAAATATAAATAAATAAATAATTATTCCACCAGACTGGCTAATGATCCTGTGTGAATTGTCCAGCATTATCTATTTATTTATTTACTTTATGGTTGACCAAGATTTGGTTTTTCCTACAGCTGTTGACCGTAACTTCGCACGCACGGAACTTGGATGTAGGTATTCGCAAACGCAAGTTTAAATGGCATGCTCAAAACGATAAAAAAAAACCTTTTCGCCCTATCTATTTTGTGTCCGTCAAGGTAGCGTACCCATAATCGAATTCACGTTTGTGGTTATTGAATGAATGAATGAATGAGTGAACACTTTATTGCACAAAATAACTTATATCTAAAGTTATTAAGTAATTATAAGTTTAACGTGTCTGTCTGTGTATCAGTGTATCTGTCTGTGGTATCGTAGCTCCCAAACGGATGAACCAATTTTCATTTAGTTTTTAGGGTTCCGAGATCGAAGATCGGTTTCGAAACCCTTATGGTCTCGCTTTGTCTGTCCTTTTTTCGATCCTTCGTATCGTGTTCATATCGTGCGCCTGTACAGATTTAAAGAAAAAAAAATTAAAACAAATGAAAAATTAACATGAACATTTTCCACACAAATTGTGATATCGAAATTTTAAAAGATACCAATAGTGTCATGTACGGTATCAAATGCAAGGTATCGGTTTGTACATTTCAAAATTGTTTTTAAAATTTCTGTAGGTTTCATACTGATATTTCTGTAGGTTTCATATTGAGCTTCAATCGTATTACCGTAGAGGCGTAGTGAATTGTCATTTGCTTTTTGCTTTCGATCTTTTGTTTACTCAAGACAAAAAAGTCACCAAAAGGAAACGTGCCATTTCAAAACAGCTTCCCACGGTTACGACAATTGCATTTCTACGCCCAAAATGATTACGTGATTGTATGCAAGCTCGGCAGCTTAGTATCAATGGCAGTAATAGTTTATGATTGTTTACGATCTTTGTGACGCCGCCTACAGTAAAAACGTAAAGTTTGTCTGTCGTGTGCTCTTATGAAGCACGTAGAGGTGAAAAAATAAAGGAACCCTGTGTAGATATTATTTTATTTGTGATTGAGCGGCTTGTCTACTTCTGAGGAAGGTTGAAATGAAATGAAATAGTATTTATTTGCTTAAATATAGGTTCACAATGATGATGGTTTTAGAATAGGGTAGGTATTCTTTAATTCTTTAATTTTTTATTGTACACAATGAATACAAAAATGAACTTATAAAATAGGATATGTACATAGGCGAGCTTAACCCTGAAAAGAGTTTTCTTACAGCAAACCTTAGAGTTATAGGAGAGGCGATGCAATAGGTAGAGGTATCACTATATTTGACTTATTAGTCGTGCAAATGTTTAATTTAGTCATTTTGATGACCTCCGTGGCGCAGCGGGCGAAGGTCCGCCTGCGACGCAGGAGGTTGCAGGTTCGATTCCCGCCTCGGAACAAATTTGTATACGAGCTGCAGAAATTTGTTCCGTTGGTCTGGGTGTTTTCTATGTATAATAAAAATATCTACCTATGTAGTGTATTGTATTAAGTATATCAGTTATCTAGTACCCATAACACAAGCTCTGCTTAGGTTGGGGCTAGATAATGCTGTATTCGCACAGCATTATTTATTTATTTAATGTATGTCAGGGTGCAAGTGTATATGTGTAGGTATGTATGTGTATGTGTGTGTGATTGTGCGTGTTGTGTCGAGTGTACCAGAGGACATCGATCTCATGAGAGATAACAATTTAATGAATGCCAGATATATACCAGCTATACGATCTCCAAGCTACATCTAGGATACGGCTACGTTACTCAGGATAAGGATTTCAACCCAAAATTCTCACGTTCCCAGTAAATAGGTGGTAAAACCTTTGTTTACACCATTGTTCCCCGTAACGTAAACAATCGGTTATTGTAAACCTTTGTGATTGTAAAACTCTGTCATTGTTGCAGAAAGGGCCACAGATGAGAGTGAAGTGGCGAGTTGTGAATGAATTCATTCATGGTGGTGTCACAGATGAGGTGGTAGTATGTAGAGCATGAGTAGTGCAGTCACGTCCCGATGCGAGACCGGTTGGCATTGTAAACCGTGTTGATCAAAGAGTTGGTGACAGATGGGACATATTTTTAGAGATGTAGGAAGGTAATTGTCAGTTTTAAAGTAACATGAAAATGACAAAATTTTTCTTATGTACATTATATTTTACGCTCTACTTAACGACTTCATACAACAGTACAACGAAGCCGTTTATCCACTGACAGTGTAAATAAGCTGTGTAAATCGACTTTCTTATTTTTAAATGCAATTTAACAATTTTTGATCTACCTGTAGATTGTTTGCAACAGTCTGCAGTTAGCTCAATTGTTTCAATTGTAAATACTAATTATATTATAATTTTCTTTGTGAATAAAGGCAACAGCCCTATAAAAAAAATTAACAAGGTCCTATACTTTTCATTTATTATTCAGGTAAATAAATATAAGTACTTAGTTTATAAATTAATTTCTTAATGACTCGAGATCGACATTAAAGATTGATTATTATTTGTATTCATTGTTTGGTTATGTATTGTTCAAGATTTTACTTACCTTATGCCTATTTTGTTATTCTTATGTATGTTACATATCTATTAGACTCATGAACTATTGTTTTTAACTGTAAGTCCACTTGTAAAATAAATAAATGAATTATAAAAACATATATAGACATTTCACAATGCATCATCTAGCGGAAGTGAGCGCGCCGTCTACACATAACAGTGAAGTATATGCCTATGAAACTTACCTACAATACATCCCTCTTACGGGAATGTGTGCTCTATTAGCTTTGACTAATCTGTACTCTACAGTCTAGTCTTTGCCGGAGGTGTTCGCGTCAACAAAAAACAGTGTTCTGCCTACGAAGTCTACTTACGATACATCCCTCATAAGGGAATGTGTGCTCTATTAGCTATGACTAATCTGTACTCTACCGTCTAGTCTTTGCCGGAGGTGTTCGCGTCAACAAAAAACAGTGTTCTGCCTACAAAGCCTACCTACGATACATCCCTCATACGGGAATGTGTGCTCTATTAGCTTTGACTAATCTGTACGCTATCGTCTAGTCTTTGCCGGAGGTGTTCACATCAACACAAATCAGTGTTCTGCCTACGAAGCCTACCTACGATACATCCCTCATACGGGAATGTGTGCTCTATTAGCTTTGACTAATCTGTACTCTATCGTCTAGTCTTTGCCGGAGGTGTTCAGATCAATACAAATCGGTGTTCTGCCTACGAAGCCTACCTGCGATACATCCCTCATACGGGAATGTGTGCTCTATTAGCTATGACTAATCTGTACTCTACCGTCTAGTCTTTGCCGGAGGTGTTCAGATCAACACAAATCAGTGTTCTGCCTACAAAGCCTACCTACGTCAGTTATGTCCGTCCGGCCCACTGCCTTCCGGCGCCGTCCGGTGACTCACCGTCAATGGAAACCACATTCGTTACGGAACTCGTACCGGAATGTGTTGTAATCATAGTTGTAATCAATGTAGTCAGATAGGCGGAGGTGTAATATGAATGGTAGAGGCGTTTGTGTGTTATGCTCCCGGTATGCATGGAGATCCAAGGTAGATATTTGTTCCGGTGTTCTGGGTAGTACTGGATGGTAGCTGGGTGGTGCCGGCTTAGAATTTGCACCACCCCAACTCTTCCCGCGGGTGTCGTTAGAGGCGACTAAGGGATATCCACCGGGGACGGGCAGCAGCGCTCCCTGCAGAACAGTTCTACTACCGAACTGCTATCTCCAATCCGCATGCCCTGCGTGGGGATTATGGGCATTACCCCCCATGAGATAAAAGCCAATAAGGCGCTTATTAGGGGGAGGCCTGCGTCCAGCTGTGGACCAATACAGGCTGTTGAGGTTGAGGTTGATATAGATATGTTATTAAATTATGATACTATAATTATTGGTAAGTATTATTATATATTCTCTGCTATTATTATCCCATGGTAACTGATTTATGGAATAAAAATATTATTTATTTATTGCACCTACATCTATGCAAAGCTTGAGTCAGATCCGTTAAGTAATTTTGACGTGAAGAAGAAACATACGCCCATCCATCCAAACTTTCTTAGTTACAAAATTAAAGAATTTATGGACAATACATTAATTTGATGATTATAAACATCACTTAGGCCAACCTAGATTTTGTATAATTAGTTTTGTGCCATACTTATAGAAATTACGCAAACTTTAGTTGTAATCCTTAATTAAATGACAAGCTTAGCTATTTTTACTGTAAAACCTTTCGTACGCTAAAAAAAATATAGTCCAACTAAGACGCATTTTATCTAAGTAGGCGTCAAAATAGTTGGAATGATAAATATCTCATTCAATACAAACAAGAATGCATGGTAGCTGCAACATATCGAATTTGTTTAAAACAAAAAATAGGCAAATCATTGACATATCAATGCTCTAAGTCAAAATAAATATTCACTGTGTCATATTAAACATTTATTTGCACAGGGTTAGCAAACAACTTTCATGCATTTAATCTCTGAATTAAATTAAATAACTACACTTTATAAAGTGTAGTTATCCAAGTGTAGTTACTACGTTTTAACTAAGTTCTCATAGTTACAGAAGACAAGATCTTATCAGGCTCATATGGATTCATGATGCGGATCAAAATAGACAAGATCATAATCAATGTAAACATTTTTTTTTTAGTGTAGTTCGACGATTTCATTGGGAAGCTTAGGTAACTTTAGTTAGGCTCTTAAGATGCATGCGCCCTAAATGGTTCCCAATTCTAATACCTTGCTTAAGTGAAGTTTTCAAGACCTAATATTAAGAATAATGGATAGAGAAATTAATGAGTCGAAAATCTCTGGGACTCTAGCGCCTTTAGCTCGCAAAATTATTGGGATATTATTTGATTTCTTACAAATAACCCCGAGTGGCTTACGCACTGTTATAAAAAACCTTAACAAAAAAACCTTTTATTGTATTAAGGTTGCAAAATAAATACTTGAATAAAAGTACGAGTTGGCAGCGGACGACATGAGGCAGCAGCGGACGACGTGTCGAAGCGAAACTTCTGGTTTCTATGTATTTCTATGAAATTCCCTCCGTAGTTAGCGACACGTCGTTATCGACACATTTCATAGAAATACATAGAAACCAGTTATGTCGCTGCGACACGTCGTCCGCTTCTGCATCATGCTGCCAACTCGTACTTTTAGTGTGATGAGATTTTTTTATTTTTTTAACTTAATTGCTATTATGGTAATACCTACATACGTAGGCACTAACCTATGCATAAGAAGAGACGTATAGTTCTAGAAACATATGAAATAAATGATTATTGATTATTGATTAGTATGAGATGTGATCTTTTACACACGTGTAGACAGGAAGGGACTGATCACCAAAAAGCAAGATCCAAATCTCAAATCTCAACATCAAAACTTTGTCTCAGAGCCGAGCCGACACTCGACAGGCAAAAACCAGGCAGGATTACATTAAAAGTTTTTAGGCACTCTATTCTTGAATGTAAAACCTCATACATATCCACACGTTCATACAGCGACGTGCACTTGTGAACGCTGCGCACGCGCCGGCGGCATTGTTATTGTTTTGGTGCGCGCTCCCTTTGTCCTCCATTCACGATCATTCACGATTCAGTATCAAGTGCATCCGTGCCACGGGAATTATTGTTTTAATGAGGTTTTTAAACATGAAGTACTTATATAAATAGGTGTTAGTTAAGGGTCATCGTTTAATCACGTAAGGCTCGAAAAGGGGGATGGGTTCGGAAATATCACGAAATATCACAAGGAGGATGTAGTGAGATATAGAAAAAGGGTGTAGTGAGATATAGATAAAGATCATTTATTTGCATAAACATTATTTAGATGAAATGAAATGAAATGATAATTATTTTATTCCATAAAACATGGTATAAAAGGTGGTTCGTTATGAGTTATATTTTTTTTTTCTTTTATTTTTCTTTATGAGCTCATGTTTAACTATTCTATAGCATGCAAATTATAAACTTATGTAATACATATTAAGATATCAGAGTTATTTATTTTTTCATTGAAAACGCGATTTCTAAACAAGACAGACAGCCATTTTTATTACGGTGCAAAATTTCCAGAATAAAATATGATTAAATAACTGTATTAAGAGACAATTTTCTGAATTTGTTGATTATTGTATCTACAAAAAAAATTACACGCAATTTTGGGTATTTCAAAATCTTGCCACGTATCAAGGCTGAGGGGGGGGGGGATGTTAAATAGTTGCTAAAAAAACATCAAGTTATAAATAGACGACTCTTATTGCAAGTAGGATTGAAAGAATATACTTAATACGAAAATTTGGGCAGAGGTTGGATCTGTGGGTACTCTACATTTTTTGGGCATATAAACGTAAAATCTTCAAAGTGATGTATGTAGTCTTATGAGTAGGTAGGTAATGTAATTTTCTAAAAGCTTGTAGCAATCTAGAGATCAACGGAAATTCACATGCACATCATTATAGTCATATAACTTTTTTATCAGTCTCACTTATATTGTAAATGCGAAAGTGTGAATTTATGCCAAAGTACTATATTACATCATGGGTCGACTGAAATTTGCATATTTACATGACTGTAGTTATAGGTCTGGAGTAGTATAAAGATTAGGTAATATAGTAACATTAATAACCCTAAGAAGTGGCGAGCAAAATATAGTAGACTGCTAGCTACATTCTTACTACCCGTTGTCCTATTACCCGTTTTCCCGTAGGAATGAAGCATTTTCCCGCGGTAAAAAGTAGCCTACGTTCATCAGGAATAATGTGGGCTTTTATTGGTAAAAGAATTTTTCAAATCGGTTTAGTAGTTTCGGAGCCTATTCAATACAAACAATCAAATATTTCCTCTTTATAATACGAGTATTATAAGTATAGATTTAAAAAAAACAGAGCGTGTCACTGTGAAGTAATTAAACGACTTCAAAAAAGGAGGTGGTTTTCAATTCGTGTGTATGTGTTTTTTAACACCAATTAGGATAAGCCGGCCACTTCATAATAAGTGGAAGCCGAGGCGAAAAGGTGCTAAACAGCAAGTGTACACTGTATGGGAAAAGAACAGCCTTCAGAAGTTTACGTTTCTCATACCATGGGGCCTACCACTAACTTTTTGCAAACGTACTTTAACAGCAACGATATAAATAGTTTTCTAAAAAAAATCTAATCTTTTTAAACTTAAGATCTGAACACATTATTAAGCACATCATTATTATTGCAAATAGACACGCCTGGTTTTAAAAACCAAGTGAGGGTAGTTTCAAATAATGCTGCCCCCCTTCGCAGAGGCAGTAGCTCCGGTACTCCAGTCATCCCGTGACCACTACAGTGTGTAAACCTGTGGAAACGTCGGGAAAATAGGTAAATGGACGCGATAAATAATACCCGTTAAACAGTATTTATCATATTTTTTTAATATCTCGGATTGAATCCGTTTAGTTCTTGAAAACACTGTCAGAATTTACAGTTTTACAAATCAACTTATGAAGAACGTACAGTACCTTCAGCATAAAAATTAGTTAGGAACCAGACAATTTCCGTCGACAGTTGGAGTCAAATTTAAATATAATCAGTGGATAGATAAAAAAAAATGGTACTACAGGCACACATACCTACAAGTAACATAGGTAAACAATTTTAAACAAAAATACAGTAGGCTTAATTAATCAAACGAGCACTTTAATAAGTAAGTACCTACTTAGGAAATAACTTAGTGTAGGTAAGTTTGTGTGTGCTACAGCACGATAAATAGGCCATGGCTCATTGATTTTTTTTCTTAGAAGCAAAAACTCAGATTACGGATTGCAAGATTATAAATATACTAATAGAACAAAATTATAAATATACTTATAGATAAAATGTTTATAAAACCAATGGTTTTTATAAACATTGTATCGTCACTCAATCAGCTCCATGGTAAGCCTCCATTCTGATCCAATTTTGGCACCACACTCGCGATGTTTAAACAAAAGCAGCCTTGCATCAGTTGGTGGTGAACTTTACAATGTGAACAATGCAATTAACACGATTTCGTTTCGATTGCGACACGCGATTATGTGCATAGAGTTACTGAAATAGCACATGAAGATTTAAATTTCCTGAATGCGGAAAAATAGAAAGGTAAATAGAAAATACTATTATACCACACAAAGACAGGAAAAAATACACAGAAAAAAGCTTAGAATACAGGAGGTATAAACCTCGGCCTTATCGCTGAAAGCGATCTCTTCTGGGCAACCTTGGGATGGACTGGACAAGAAAAAAACAAAAAATAGACGGTGGCACTGAATAAATCTATTTAGATCACAGAATAGAGAATTCTAATTCCGTGATTTAGATACTTAAAGAAACCAAATACTTACACTACATACAATACCTACATAGCCCACAAACATTATAATAAACCTACATAAACATAAAATAAGGTTGTCTAACTTTTACAAGGATACATAATGCTGATGAAGCAGTTTTTTGAAGATAAGGAGTGATTTTGCACGTCTGATGTCCAGAGCATTTCACAGACGTGTAGCTTGTACGGTGAAAGGTTTTTCATAGAAAGAGGGAAAATCCATCGCAAAATTGCTTTCATAATAATAAATCCATATAACACTTTGACTGCACTAGTAGCAAATTTCTGAATAAAGTCAACGATTTTCATTTTTCAAATTTATTTTTAAATTTTGAATGAAGTCCACGATTTTCATAATTGTTTTTTTTTTATTAATATCATTATTATATATTTAGTCTCGACCAACAGCTAGGGAAACAAATCACACATGATCTTGCGTAATGATAGGATTGTTGACTTGTGAATACCTTAATACATTGTCATTTTCTTTTTGCAAGTTTTGTCATTACATTGTTTTATCACCTTGGTTGTGTTTTGTGTGTTTGTTAATTTGAGCATTGAAACACTTTTTGTTCTGTACAATTAGATGAGGTAGACCGCCGTTAAAATGTTTTGATTTACGCTGATAAGGTGCTGATGAGCCTGAATTGCACTTTACGGTGAAGAAAAACTTTAATACTGGGTTTTTTAAAGACGGGTTTTGTTTGAAGTTTTTTTAAACTTACGATATCAGAACATAACCCAAGATACAGGTTTATTCTAGTTTTGGGATCAACGATGTAATAATTTTAAGTTTAAATCTTTTTCAATAATCCTTAATATTTTACAAGTCTGTTTTTCTCGAAATATTCCGGTGATTTATGAAGCTCACGGGCCTAAGCCAAGTGAGTAATAATAATTGTGTTGTATTTTGGTCAACCTGCAAGAATTTTCGGACTATTATTATTTAATAACCCCCCGCGCCCGCTTTGCAGTGGCCATAGCTCCAGTATTCCAGGCATCCCGTGACCACGGTGTGTAAACCTGTTGAAACATCAGGATCAGTGTAGATTTTCCACACTGATGTTATAAAACCGAAAGTAATACAGTCTGCTAGACTTTGGCAGGTACGTAAGCGGTATCCCAGGGAGGGCCACAGGCTACTTGAAAAATGCGTTCGAATCCGCGGGCAGAAGCTAGTAGGTAAACTTTGACGACCTCTGTGGCGCAGAAGACGAAGGTCCGCCTGCGGCAGGAGGTTGCGGGTTCGATTCCCGCCTCGGGGCAAATGTTTGTACGATCTGCAGATATTTGTTCAGGGTGTTCTGGATGTTTTTCTAAGTATAATAAAAAATATCTATCTATGTAGTGTATTGTATTAAGTATATCAGTTATCTAGTACTCATAACACAAGCTCTGCTTAGCTTGGGGCTAGATAATGCTGTGTGAATTGTCCAGCATTATTAATTTATTTATTTATTTATTTAAACTTGTCTTTTCCTTATGCGTTTTGACTGGAAACTAAACTTTACCTATAATAATGATACAATGTATCTAGAGTTAAAGGCAATTGTTTTTATTTTAACTTGCTGTAACAGTCTCAATATTTTTCCTTTGCTAAGCTCAGGGAAATTTCATTGTGACCCGAAAAGTTTATGGAAAATAGCTAGGAAAATTGTAAACAAACGCGATAGACGTGTAATATGTTCATAATAATCATCATTTTCAGTCAACACACTGCTAAACTCGCTATTTTTGTTTAAAACGTTTCTACAATAATTTCGAACTCAGTCCAAACCTTAGGAGTGATATATAAACAATAGAAAACACCCGTAAACTCTCTGTTTACTTACAGTCATCGAAACTGTTTAAACAAATACACCTAAGTTTCCACAAGGGTGTGATCTGTTACCGGGTTCTCCATTACGTTACGTCGACCCGTGGGAAAGAGCCCATAGTAAATTATTAACAAAAATATTTACTTGCTGGCTACTTATGGGATTTGACCAGTTGTTTGTTCGACGGTTTGCCGCTCCCAACAAATATGGATGGAATAGGGTTGTCATGCAACCCTCTCTTATTTATGCATTAGCATGTCATGTCACTGTTATTTCACACTGTCTGGGCGCTTTATGATGCCGAAGGGATACTAATGAGGCTTTCGAAGGTTATATTTTGATAGCCCATGCGACCCCGAAAAACTGTCGAATGAAAGGTCATGGACTCTATAATGGCGAATTAAATTATGGATTGAAAACGATTTTTTTTTGATAAGTTGTACTGAATATTTGAAATCTTTTCCCTTCTTCAATTCCCTCTTCAATCCTGCTTGGGTTGAAAAGGGGTTTGCTTGTAGTCTAAAAATACCAATACCTAACAGAAATGTAAAATCACAGTTCTAGCTTTTTCATAGCATAACTTTTTGCAAACACATAACTAACATAACTACTTAATAGCCATTTTGGCATTAATTCTTATAACTATTTCGTATACTCACTGAAATTAAAAAAAAAACGTTTTTTGATCTATTACTAGTTGATTAAACTTAGGTCAAAAAATATCATTTTACAATATCAACTGGCAAAAGCTCTGACAACCCTAAAGAACCTGGCTGCAGCAGACGTGTTAAGGACTATTTTTCTAAGTTTATGGGAAAACTTTCAACTCGTGGTTTGTCAACATTTGCTGTTTGATCTTTATGGGAATTGCCTCCTTGTACGTGATTTGTGAAGTTAAAGATTGCACTCTGAGATTTATGGGACATAGGCTGCGAACAATTATAAATTTTACAGCGTACTTGCTACGCCATGTGATGCCGGCTTAGAATTTGCACCACCTTAACTCTTCCCGCGGGTGTCGTAAGAGGCGACTAAGGGATTTCCGACGGGGGCGGGCAGTAGCGCCTCCCGCTGAACAATTCTTCCACCGAACTGCGATCCCCAGCCCGCATGCCCAGCTAGGGGATAATGGGCATTACCCCTCATGAGATAAAAACCAATAGGGCGCTTATAGGAGGAGGCCAGCGTCTAGCAGTGCACCAATATATGCCGTTGAGGTACTTGCTATAATAAATTATAGCAAGTACCTCAACGGCTCTTCTAATTATTGCTCGATATGCTATGATTATCAATCCTACGTGTAAGAAATATTCAAGAAATTATACCCGTCCATTGTCATCTTATGCAATTAAATCCCTTACCAGCATACGTGCCTCTCCTACAAGGGGAGGGGGGATTCCATTATCACCACGCTTGGCAAACGCATTGGTGAACAGTGATCGCAGTGCAGGTGTTAAAAATATACCGAAAAAACCGGCTGCCTTTCGTCTAGCTAGTTGGTTCCCTTAGTCGGCTATTATGACATCCACCGGCTGGGTTGAAGAGGTCCATTCCTAAGCCGAAATCGCTATGGCAGATTATTTTTAAACATAAAAAAATACCAAGTGAAAATGGTCCGATGACAGCAAACAGAGCCAGCTGTGTGGTGCCGGCTTAGAATTTACACCACCCAAATTCTTCCCGTGTCGTAAGAGGCGACTAAGGGATATCAAACGGGAGCGGGCAGCAGCGCCCCCTGCAGAACAATTATACCACCGAACTGCGATCCCCAACACGCATGCTCAGCTTGGGGATTATGAGCATTACCCCCTATGAGATAAAGGTCAATAAGGCGCTTATCAGGGGGAGGCCTGCGTCCAGCAGTGGACTAATACAAGCTGTTGAGGATAGCAAACAAAATCATTCCCAATTTGGCAACAGACCGTACTCAATTGAGGCATTGAACTTAGCTAACCGTTGTTTTTTTGCCGTTAATTGTTCATAATAATGGAAGTGGCGCTCGAAGATTATCCGCTAATCCATTCATTAACATTAATTGGATGAGTTCACGTGGAAGCAGACAAGCGTGGCGATAGATAGTCTTTTGTTTCCATTTATGATGTACTTTTTCTTATGGCCAATTAAGATTATAAATTTTTCAATTTAATTGTAAGTTTGTAGTTCCTAAATATGTTGCGTTCAAAGTGTATTTAATGGATGCTTTGAAACAACCCATTTGATCAAATTCAGTCTTTTACGGATAGGTACACTTGAACGCGGTAACTTATGGAATCAATTGATAGAGCGTGCTCTACCATGATTTAATTATAGTAGCAATTTTTACAGGCGGTAGAAATCTGCACTTTTCCCTGGCCAAGGAGGGCTCCTATTCAGCAGAAACCTCAAACTATATTTTATATAATATGAGTCCAGAGCTGGACATAGATCTCCCCTATAGCTATAGCGCCCTGTCTTCAGCTTACCGCATCCAGCATCTGCCTGCAGATTATCGCAGGTCATTCCACCTGTCCTACACTACGTTTGCCGAAATGCTTCCGTCTTTCTTTTTAATTTACCAGAGTTATGAAATGGGAAATCGTTTACTCCGTCCGGCGCAATGCCTCAGCGAGGTGTGGGCTCTGAAGCTACAACGCTGGCAGCTGGACCTGCTGTGGCCGTAGGAAATCATGCGAGACATGAACCACATGCTGCAAAAAGGTACTACACTGACACTTCACGCTCGTGGCAATGCTAGCATTAGAAAAAGAAATAACAAATAACAAATGCGTCACCAAAATTGAGTAAATCAACCGTATAACTTATGTCCTGTTTATGATACTCCGTACTACCGCGTCAGATATTCACAGAAACCAATTTGCCTATTGAAGATAGTGGGTTCAGGTAGGCACGCGTCCAATCATCCAATTGATCAGGCGCAGCAGGATTGCTCATCATCCAATCACACGGCGCCGACCTCCGCTTTTGTGAGGTCGAATATAGTGGGTAATTTCCTGCCCTAATTGTACACGTGACTTGAAAATTATGTTATTGATAACGTCTGGTTTATCGATAGGTATTATTGGTTCGGGTTTTTTTATTACCCTCATTGCTAGAAGTTTTTTTGGTACAAGTAAAATGTGCGTAAGCCATCAAACTCAGGGAAGAATAGGTACTTCTAAGAAATCAAAAAAAAACCCAAAAGTTTTTCGACTTCGACGGGATTTGAACTCGCATCCTTCCCTCAGTACGGGAATTTGTATATATTTTTTTTGGGACATTATTAGTTTTCATTTAATTAACATATCAGTATCAGTTAGCTCAATTGTTGCAATTGTAAATACTAGTTCTAATTTGTTTCTATTATTTAATTGTATATTTCTTTATTAAAATTACGTAATTTGTAGAGGTAGGACTAAAAATGTACACTAGCTTAAATTCATGCTAAAATATTCGATGCTTGAATACAGAAAAAAAAATTGAATTGATTTTTTTGGGCTATTTTAAATCCCACTCCATTAATAAAAAGTTTCGACCAGCTAGGTAAAACAGGGTCAAAATCTTCTACCGACACTATCTTTTTCAGTCATCATAATTTCTAACTTGTCCTTCGGAAGAAGGAATGAGCGAATCCAGCATGAGTGGAAAATCATGCTGGTTTCGCTCAATATTATTTTTCCTTCGTACTATACAGGGCGTCCCACGGGTATGCCACATGGAGGGAAAGTACCTTATATTGTAGATGGAATATTTTACTGAAAGAAGACATTATTCGAACTTAAAAAACAAGTTAAATTGCATTCATAGATATTTAAATAATTACATGGTTGAACCGGGAATCGAACCCGTTACACGAGAAAAATAATCATTCTGTAGGTACCTTTATCATACCGATCGAAAGGATTCATCATAAGGATTATTTTTTGCTAATTAACATAGTGTCAGAAACACTACAAAAATTCCAAAAACTCTTTTGAGATGTAGTATAAACCGATACCCTTTCATTTGATACCCTTCTCGTGAGGTAGGCATCCCCTACTACGGGACGAACGAACCCTTTCCAATAAAATAGAATTATTTAAATCGGACTACTCTGCAAAAAGTTATGCGTGGTCGTCGTAATAAAAAAAATACGCGTCGACTACTTCGTTTTTCGTCGGTTGAAAATCAGCGCCGCATATTCCTTGCATGCTACAATGCTGAATCTTCTCCCCTTGCCTGTGATTAGTAATTTATGTTTGTGTAAGTATTATTTTAGTTTAGATAAAGAAATGTATACGCTGTATACGCAATAAATGTTTTTTTATCTAGCCCCAAGACAAGCATACCTTTTACTTTAACTTATTTTAAACCTAACAAACAAAAGAAAACAAACACAAAATTAAACCAATCAGATATGTTGTAGGTATATGCAAATGGAGTCACTGATGCATAAAAATTTTAAACAGTGAAATGGCCGCTAATGAATTTGGTTCCACATACATACATACATATAGATAGATATTTTTTATTATACATAGAAAACCCGGAATAAATATCTGCGAATCGTACAAACATTTGCCCCGAGGCGGGAATGGGACCCGCAACCTCCAGCATCGCAGGCGGACCTTCGCCCGACGCTCCACAGAGGTCGTCAAACTGTATGGTGAAGAGTGAATAGTCTTCGTGATGGTACCAACCAGATAGAATCCTAGATCCTTGATTAACAAGATAACAAAACTCAATACCTAAATTATGACAAGTCGTGCAGTTATTACCAATAAAATTGATTGGATGATCGGTGGCGCCGCCGCGACGGACGGAAGGCTACAATTTGCTCATCATTAGGTACATTAGTGTCAGGACTCGACACCAATAACTCGTGAATTGTTTAAACTAACACATTCATGGCCAAAGAAGCAGTCAAGAAGCATAGGTATAAAGTAGTCTGTATAAGAACACTTTTTGAAATATGGTCAAAAAGGGGGGGAATAATTTTCAAAAGGGGAGGCTACCTCACCGAGTGGGGTATCAAATGAAAAGTATAGGTTTGTACATTTCAAAACAGTTTTTGAAATTTCTTAGCTAACGTTTGATGAAAATCATTGCAGCCGTTCGAATATAAATGTATGATGGTTCAAAGTAAAATCGTCATGATATTCGAGTTTTTGTAAAATTTACTTTTTGCACTGCATATCTGTCACTAAAGTCAAAGTCATTTACAACGGGATATTTACCATGATTTGAGATTTGAGCTTTCCAATATTTCAGCACAGTTTCATGCGCCATGATCACGGAATAACTCAAAACTTAAAGTCAAATCATGGTAAATATCCCGTTATTAATGATTTTTGTGTAAGTAAACATGATGGAATTAAAAGTTATACTTTGATTTGTCACTGTTATGAATTGAATGCAGATTCGTATTATGAGTGAATGCAGTCAAATCTAACATGCAAGGGGCAAATGCACTAAACCGACACGCCGAGACATGCGAGTCAAATCGACTTGCGTAAGGCTAGGTTCCCACTATTCCTATATGATAATTATTATAAAAAAAAATGTATGAATATCATAGAATTATGTAACGCGACACCTTGTATACTTTAGAAAAGGATAAATCAATAGGAATGACTTGTATTTTCCTAACCTTCATTCATCCTCTAATGCGTCATGCCATTTTTCTATAGACCCTATAATCATATAAAGATTTGGTTATAACATCAATTTTCATGTGATGATTTTTAGGTTTCGGAGAGCCTATAACTTCCCAACTAGACTGGAAGAGACATAACTATAACATACAAGCTTTTGTCCGCGGCTTCGCATGCGCTTTTCCGGGATACAGGGCGTTCATCCGTTTAAAGTAGTGAAAAGGGTTCCCTTTTCATGCTTTTTTCACTTACGAATTTCTAATATTTGTACGGATTTATCATTTACTCAATTTCATTCCAAAAAGATGTCCTCCTAGATAAATTTCAGCCACGATTGTCGGTCTCAACTGACTAAGCCATGTCATAAACACAGGTGCACTGTCTATTCCTCACTCTCACAATCCGATGGGACAGTATCACCACAGCCTACCTATATGCATACAGTCGTTCGACGAAGGCGTTTTGACAGGGCAATAGTGCGGGGGCCAAGGAACGGGTCGGGGGCGAGGGACGGTCCCGAGTAACTAAGGCGGTGATGTATTCTACTCGGGAGCGTGCCTCCCCGTCCCGTACCTTGCCCCCGTACGATTTCTCTGTCAAAACCACGTGAAAATGCCTTCGTCGAACGACTGTGTGCATATAGGTAGGCTGTGGTATCACTAAGCTCGCCACTCGCCTACTAGACTAAACCGTAACACTGTCTCTGTGTATTTCATACATAACAACGTGTGGTTGCAGCTTGCTATGACATCCCTGGTATTTCCTCATTGCAGCACGCGTGGAATGCAGGGGATAGTGTTTTTGTCTTGCCGCTGCTCACTTTGTATGGAAACAGTGTTTTGTGCCGTCGCTTCAATTTTATTGATCATGGATACCTTGGTTTGAAGAGTCGAGTAAGAAAAGTTATTGAAATGCATATCCATACATCAAACTGTCATACTCACACATTACTCAATATAGTAGTAATTTCTGGTTTATGGCCATACTGGACTATTTAACCGACTTCAAAAATAGGAGGTTCTATGATTGGCTGTAAGTATGTTTTTATGTATGTATGTTCACTGAAATCTATGTCAATTAAGGTTTGTTCTAATTACAACAAACCTTAATTGACAGAGATTTCAGATTTCGGAGGTCAAGACGGGTTTTGATGATTAATTTACGATTTGTAAAAATATTGTATGCCCGACGGATTATTATTATTCCTGTAAAAATAAAAAAAATCTTTGATATTTTTTTTATTTGAGGTCTGTTTTTAGTTTTTTCAAGACAATCAAATTATGGTAGGTTTAAACTATGGTTTGGTTAACTGTCAGTGAACCTTGACATCATCACTAATAAAGTATTTTATTTAATATCTGTGAAATCATATTGAAAATTGAAACAAAGATTAAATAGGTAATGAATATAGCGGACTGAAAGTCTAAGATCAAAAAAAAACAGTGTCCAAGTCCAAAATAAGACAAAAGACTCACTTTTTTGGATTCAGATAAGTAGGTTTCAAATCTACGTAAACTGGGTCAAAAGCAATAAACGTGAAATGCAAAAGTAGATTATGCGTGGGTAGGTCAGTATGCCGGCCATCCGGGTCTCATTGCTGACGTCCTGTCTTGTGCTTAGGTAGGTACTGTACAGTACCAGTGCCACAGTCACTGATAAGTTCCAGTGTTATCCAGAATTTCGGTAGTAATTTTTGGAAGTTTAAACTTTAAATTTAAAGCTACATGCTAAAGAAGAAAGAAAGAAAGAAAATACATTTATTCGAACCCAAAAACACATTTAGTTAGGTACATGTGTTATTTTATTTAATGCATATGTGTACAATATATAAATAGATACAAAAAGAAGTTACAAAAAAAGAGATGAAAATGCAATAAAAAATAAATGCAAAAACAGCATAATGTTACAGGGGTCTAAAAAGGTCCCTGTCTTGGCATTATAATGCTGCAAGTCGAAGCTACATGGTCCATCTACCTAAAGTAAGAAAATTACACCACACCTGCCAAATCACACTTCTTTTATAAATGCAAAAGTATGGATGGATGGATAGATAGATGTTTGTTTCACTTTCACGCGAAAACTACTGAACGGATTGGTCTGAGATTTTTTCATTTTTCTTTTTATCCCATAAATCAATTCCCATGGGATAGAAATTACCTATAAACGTTTCCATAGGAACAAAGCATGCAAAGCCGCGGGCAGAAATATTATGTATATTATAAATATCCAAAAGGCAAAATGTCATAAAGACAGGCTGTAATATAGTTCTTTCTAATACTAATAATTCCTATTTACTAAGCACATAATCTGTTGCTCTGGAGCGAACCAAAACTGACCTACATTTCTGGAATGCGCATCGATTGTCGATCGAATTGCATCTTGCATTGTTTACCTTCCGTTTTATTCCATCATTTAATTTTTTTCTAGCTTATTTGTACCCATCGCTAAATACACGGCATTACAACATTGCCATCCCATGAACTTGAAAAAGGACACAAAATGTGGTTTTTGTTTGGGTGCTGTGATTCAATTTAGTTTTTTGCGATTTCGGAAGCAGGTAAGAACTCCTAGATCCGGGTGCGTCTTTGTGGGATTATGTCGATTTGGTTTTACGGCAGGCGCAATTATTTAGATGGACGATAATAATAATTTCTAGTCACAAGACTTCGAAAGAAAGAACGTCATATATGCGATGGCTGATGGCCTTTTACAGGAAAATATGGTGTAGGTATTGTTATTTCGAAAAAAAATCATCCCACGAATTTAAAATTGTTATTTCGACCCAAAATATATTGTCATTTCAACCCATGGTAAAATTGGCAAAAAAAATTGATTTAATATATTTAAGTAAATCATATTGTTTTGGCATTTTTACCCAAAAGGTATTGCTGTTTCATCCCACTTCCAGAGTCGTCCCTACAGAACTATATTGTGAACAAAATCAATATAAAAACAAATATTCCTATGCAAAAGTTCTGAGATACGACAAAACCCGAAGCACACAACATTTCCGTACATTTGTACCTGCAAATTCGAGGATATTTAGAGCAATAACTGTCGGTACGCATCAGCTGCATTGCGGCCAGTTGGGTTGCATGCATTCATGTTCTCTACTTCTATTGTTAGGTCAACAACACAATTACATGTTTGTTCAATGCACTACTATTGCAAAAAATATAACTGTTTGCTCATAGGCTGTCTAATCATCCGTGAAAATGTGCGGAGCAAAATATTTATTGCGATAGGAATTTGTTTATTGGATTTGTAATCTTTACATTTCTACGGGGAAAGGAGCAGGTAACTTAAATTATTAAAATTCTGAAAATTGAACTTAATAAAACTTACTTAAATTATTTTTGTAATCGGTGGTAGTAGTAACGTTCGTATTAAAAGAAAATTAGGGTAGATCGATATATCAACTCACTCGCAATCCTTCAGTTAGTCCGTGATCATGGCGCATGAAACTGTCCCGAAATATTGGATAGCTCAAAACTCAAATCATGGTAAATATCCCGTTATAAATGACTTTACATAGATTACTTTAAAAAATTTACTTAAATCGTTGAAAAAGGGAGCAGAAATACTTAAATCGTTAAATTTTTTGTGAGAAATTGTTGCAATACTAATTGATTAAATAGCCTTTACAATAAAGAGGAATGTAACATTCGGGTCAAACCCCCATGGGCTTAAAGAGTGTTCAACTAAGTAACTATTTAAAAAAAAACATCATTAAAAAGGTAGAGAAAATGTAGAGCTTTCGTACACCTACGCCAAATTTTTCTTCGTTTTATTTTATGAGATTTTTATATTATATACTTTGAAAGAATTTCCTCTAATGTAGTGACGACTTTTATAAAATTCCTCTGCCATTGCCAAATCCCCGTTAATACATGTCTCACAAAAAAGGTTATTACCGTTTTAAATTATCTCTGCGTGAAGTTACAACCATACATATTCTACAGCTCAGATAGGAACAACTACCAAATCTACAAGCTACATACCACAGTGTGTAGAAGAAAGTACAAACTAGGCCTCAACTCTAATGACTTCGATTAAACGCTGAACGAGGTGTCAGGATGATCCTCAGCTTTAAATGGTAGAGATAGTCAACTGTCGTCCGGAAAACAATCGAAATCCTTGCCTCAGAGTCGGCCCCTATCACCCACACACACCAAATTATTTAGCATGTCTCATAAAGTTACTAAGCATAATTATTTTGTTATATGTATTAGTGTACTATTTTAGTACGTATTGTGTGTAAGTATTAGTATTAATAGTTTGAATTAATGTTGATAAAGCACAGCCATCCTTTATTTTCTCACAATCGTTTTGGTTGCCTGAAAGAAATCGATTTAAGCGATAAGGCCGCCAGTTCCGTTTTATAAACTTTCTGTATATCCATAGGTTTGTTGTAACAAAACTCTTTTAGGTTTAAGCACGCCTTTGTACAAGTCCATTATTTGTTAACTTTTATGTATGAACTAACTTGTGTGCACTTAAGAATTTAAGAATTCCGTTGCTGTTCTCTATAATTATGTACAATCTGTTTTAAAGTGATGAATAAAAGTATTAACTACCACCTAACCTACGTAAATGGTAATACTGGCAGCACTGACCAGTGTAAGCGTGGTATGTGGCGGAACTGATAGTGGCATAAGCATTACGGTGTGCCGGGCAATCCGGAAATGTACGATTACATGCAAGTATGCAGACCTTTTGGATGTCCTGTCCTGACCGAATAGCGACCGTTGGAACCGTAACTGTCTTTTGTTATTATTTTGAAAAGTGTAGGTTTTTTGGCGGTTATGGCTCTACCAAAGATAGAGCGAACTTTCGGTGTAGTCTCAGTAGTCCGGTTCAATTAAGTAACCGGCCTACTGATACGTTTTTTGCAACTGTTATTTCGGTGTTGATGATACAATGTACTCATCGAAATATATCTATATTTTTAATATAATAATATATCTACTAATATCTAAATATCTAATAATATATCTACATCAGGACAAAAAAAAATCATGAGACCTTATTTCTTATTTGATAATAGTTTATGGTATACAATTTGACTTGTGTTTGTGCTTATTTTGTAAGCCAAGAAAATGAAAAATGAAAAAAGAAATTGTAGCCTAAAAAAACAAAAATTAAGAGTGAGCCCAGTACCAAATGGTCTTAACTTAGTATTCGGAATTTCGATATAAGTACTTAACTTCAAAATTCCTTAAAAGAATAGAGAAAATCTTCTGTAGTAGGCATTTGGGCCAAAAATAGGTGTAATAGAACCACCTACATTCGACTTAACAAATTATACTTATAAATGAAGGCTATCAACACAAAATAATTGGTGGAATAAATTACATAGAACGTAATGAAATATTTAACTGTATTCTTTGTTTCCGTAAACGCTGAGAAAAATTGAATCATTACCGAGTTCCCACTCAATTAGATAAAACATAGTGTCATTCACCCTATAGACTGCAATTCTACCATATATTAAATTAATTAGAAAACTTAATTGTTATGATGTGAAAAACTTTAACATGATTAATTAAACCAGAATAAAATTTCAAGAGTTCAACTTTCACATAATTTTAAAGAAAAATTCCAACGGACATCCCTCAATTATTTCCCACAGTAACATGTCTATTGTCGTAAGCCAGGAAATTTCACAAAGAATAGGAAATACCACAAAGAAAATGTTTTTAAACTGACAGAACAAAACGCACATACGCATGCCTATGTAAAATACTTTACATGGTCGAGTCAACGCCTACCGCATATCTAACCAGCATTTTTCTCAAATATCGCCAAAGAAGCCGCGGAAACCAAATATACAAAACTACTAAATATACAACTAATGTTTACATTGTCTCCGCGGCACGCTCCCTATAATACAAAATAACAAATTACGATGAAAAACCCAGGTTAACCTGTCGGCGACTCCTAAACACAATATTTGATTGAGGCCTAATGACAAGGCGCTCGAAGCTGCCACCTTTTGCTCTCGCCGACGAACTCGTTAATGTGACGACACAAAAAAGCATTTATCTCAATGTCATAAAGTCGAAAGTATAATTTGGTTTGCTGTCAGTGATTCTACTAAGGAGGTCCCTGTAATTGAGCAATCATCTACTCTAGCCGCTGCGGTAAGCGAACGCATTAAGTATAAATGAAATTTTAACGTTTGTTTTGTTTGTTACATTTGTATGGCTGTTGTTTGTATTTTTTGTTTCTAAGACTCGTTTTATATGTAGGTAAGACGCAAACCAGCCATACCAAGCACGATAATCAAGCAAAATTTGAGATCACAAAGAGAGTCAGAAAAAATTACACATAACCATATTACTATGTGTGATTCAAGGGACACATTAAATAGGAAAAAATATTATTCACAAAAAAAAAATACAATAAAATAAATAATAGAAATAAATTAGAACTAGTATTTACAATTGAAACAATTGAGCTAACTGCGCAGACTGTTACAAACAATCTACAGGCAGCTCAACTGATCCATATCAATACCAGTCGGAAGCGTCCCCAAGACGCCGGCTGCAAAAAGGCTGCTTAAATAGGTACTTAACTCAAATGCTAAATTCTAATAAGAAACATTAGGAAACTTTCAGAGGCCTAAATGCTTTATTGTTAAGTAACAGGATGCCAGAATCCTAGACCCACATATCAAGGCAACTCGAAAGGGCAATAACACGTCCTTGTGAATGTCGCCGGAACTGACCCACAGAGGCACGCAATGAATCACGACCAAAAAACCAGGTTTCTCACATACCTATCAAGCAACACCGTTTCACAGAAACAGATCGATAACCTTATAAATACTCTACTGCAACAGTCCTAATCAAACTTCAAAGGAGTCAAGCTCGTAACTAATTTAAACAGTCGATCCACAGGATTAACGCCAGGAAATCTGACAACAGGATACGTCAATTTAAAATAGAGAACGAAATGACGCCGAAGCGCAAGTATTGTTTCAAACGTTTTAACCTGAACGATGCATATTGCTTCTTCAGCATGACATACAGGATCGTCTATGCAAACGAAAGCAGAGTTGAGCATCGCCTCTTCTTTCCGCTTGAAGTGGCAAGACGTGAGCGAGTAACAAAGGAGCTCGTCTAAACAGGCCATTAATAGGGAGGCGGCCGCGGGTTCCGCCCGGGACTTCCGTCGCATTCCCAGAACCGCTATCCCGGGACAAGACAAGAATAGCCCGGTGATACTCCGCCGCGTGCATAAACGCCAATCAACACTTAAAAGCTAACACTTAGACTCCATTCACTCTCCCCTAAAGCAAAACTCTGACTCATACAGCTTTGATGTATCCGCAAATTCCTTGACAGAATTAAGAATGTGTTTTATTTATAGCCGTGTACAAACGCGGCGGAACTGGCAACAATGTCCAAAGGAAAAGTAAATAATAAATTGAATGTGATGTCGCTCTCAGACACCTTTATTATAAGGGCCGAGGAAGGTGGCAATCTCGGAATCTTGCTGTGTTTACAGTGCTTCATCACGTTCACAAAAGGAGACAATTTATTCTAAATGTGGGGAGGAAAGAGAAGGCAGACGTCGGACCACCTTGTTAGCAGTAATCGGTTTATGAGCCTTGTCAAAAATTAACTTATTATAAATGGGGCTTATAGTTAGTTCAAGGGGTTGAAAATGTGTTTGGTATTAGGTTTTTAATTTATCGATGTTATTCCCTTGCATATGTAGCCACTTAATAAAAATAACACGGGCGGCTCAAAACGCAAATAACCCACCCAAAACCGGTTTAGAACAACATTTGTTACCGTAACAGTAACAATAATGATATCGCAAAAAACCTACCGGTAAAAAATTATACGGCCCGAAGCAATAAAACAAAATTATGACAGGCAACAGAGTTCATATTTTATCGATAACGACTCTCTCGTCACGTCACTACCTGCATTTATCACGGCTTTTGCAACGCATGCTGATGTGGATATGCATCTTTATACGTGTTTAACTTTACTAACCAAGGAATCACCACTCTAGGAAATGTAGAAGGAAGAAATACTTAAAGATGTCTGAAACGCAAAACACTAGGAAATAAAGAATAACGAATATTCTAGGAAACCTGAATTGCAGAATTTATATTTCTAGTATTCTGAAATTTGTACTTGACTAAGCTTTCCGCACGATTATCTTGATTTTAGAGATCCATACAATAACAAAAAGATGATAATCAAATAATACAAATACTCGGGGATAAAACGTAAATTAACCTATTAAACTTGAAAGCTTCCTGAGTAAAAAAAATGTAGTACTAACTGAAGAGAACCTTAGGTCTTTCGTGCGTTTCAGTTATCATCAGTATCGAATTCTATAAAAATAAAAAAAAAAATTGTTATATATACTATAATTTAAAAATAAATTATAAAGAGGAAACAAAGATTTGATTCTTTGTTTGTTTGTTTGTATTGAATAGGCTCCGAAACATTAAAGAAAAAATATTTTACCATAAAATGCCCACATTATTCCTGATGAACGTAGGCTACTTTTTACCACTTTAATTTAATTTATTTATTTATTTACCACGGGAAAATGCTTCATTCCTACGGGAAAACGGGTAATATGAATACAGCTAGTACCAAATAAAAACCTTTTAATAAAACACAAGTAACCTTTAAACGACAAATAGACAGGACCCTACAATCAACGGTACCTCCTCCGTTGATTTTGTACATGATCTATATTCTCAAAGTTTTTTGAGTCGGACGTGACCGTAGTATCGAGAGTATCGGATTATTTGTGCATAATCGATCGGGTCGTTACCGCCGCCGATCCGGCGTGTCACGTCTCATTCACGGAACCGTGCAGAGCCGCATTAGGGGGGAAAATTTTGGGGTAAAGGTATCTTATTTATTTGTTTAATGTAATGCCTACATAAAACTTCTTAATAAGACATTTATATAGAAACACAACAAAAAATATAGTAAAGAATGTGTGTCAATTACAGGCTTGAGGAAAAGGGGGATTTTCTGGTACTTAATTAATAAACTGTAGGCGAACTTACAGATGTGAAGGTAGATTGAGGGATTTACTGTAATGAGCTGTGTGGTAGATAAGCCAAGCATATTTTATGGTAGTAGGACAAGTTTTCCACTCTGTAGTACTAAAATGGAGATTAGTTATTGATGCACTTAATTATATTTTTAATAGAATTGTTTAAATAAAAAAATATCCCGTTGTATAAATGACTTAAGTCATAATAACCAGGATGGATTTAATTTTTTTATCATAAGTTTATAGTTAGCTTGAATTTATTTCATTCTAATTTTAGGCTTCCTCGGCGACTAGACAACGCTGCGCGTAAAGTAATGTACCTAACTATCATCTGTGTATCTATAGCTTTTGTATAGTTTTTATAGTCCTATACTTATAACTGTTAGACATTTTGATCAGTGATGCGACATGTATCTAGATTATTTATGTCCCTAATATTATTGTGTTGCTGATAGTTTATGTTTGTCTTTTACATTTTATCGTCCTTCTCATTTAATCTCTAAGTAAATTTCTAACAATATCTCTTTGTGAGTTCAAGTGGATTTAAAGCAACAAATAGTTTAGTTTTTATTGAACTCTCTCCTACCTACTTCTTATTATAACTACCACAAGTAAGTGTCGAGGCTGGGTATTGAATGCGTTATATGATATTTAGTTATCAACTGAATTACTGAATCTTAATGTGCCCCATTTCTCGGCACTAACTACGCCCCTGTGCGCAATAGATCACAGACACACCACAGCGATTGACCGCTGACGAATCGATCTCACGTTGACGACTCTATAAATTGTGTCGACATACCATAGACGCACGACTCTAGTTCTCACCACTTTTTTATCGACATAGTGTTAGAACGTAACTCTACATTTTTCAGTACTTGCATTTAAAAACAATTTTTAAATTAAGAGAGTGGTATTAATTTTCAGTATTTTTTTTTATTATGATTTATTTTACCAGTGGCATGCCCTAATCAAATAAATTGTTTGTTTCTCGCAGGTAATTTTAAATACTAATGCATGCTTATTATTCATATATTAATTTCCAATAGGTATTTGCTTACTTAATGTGTGTTTCATATAGCTGTTATCCTAACCTAAAGGTAGACATAGCTCTTTGTAAATGTCAGACTAACTGTACCAAAATAGAGCACATTTATGCTTCACAACACTCACGGTAGGGCTATTCCACTAGTTCAAAGTTGCTCAGCGAGCTATGGAAAGAGCTATGCTCGGAGTTTCTCTGAAGGATAGGATTCGCAACGAATACATCCGACAGAGAACCAAAGTTATCGACAAAACTCTAAGAATTAGCCAGCTGAAGTGGCAGTGGGCCGGCCATATCTCGCGAAGAACCAATAACCGCTGGGAGAAACGTGTTCTTGAGTGGAGACCACGACTCGGCAAACGTAGTGTAGGACGCCCCCCCGGCAAGGTGGCATGACGATCTGTGAAAGGCTGCAGGCAGATGCTGGATGCGGCAAGCTGAAGACAGGGCGCTATGGCGGTCATTAGGGGAGGCCTATATCCAGCAGTGGACTAATATAGGCTGATGATGATAATGATTATGCTTCACAAAATCTACTCTACAGAATTACTACCTTCTTATTCAGGACAATCAGACGTAGGTATGTACTTTTCTACAAATAACATAAATTCTTGTAAAACCAATACATGTTTCTTTATCTGCCTGATTATTTAAGTTATCCAAACAAGTTTCACACTAAGAATATACAAAAATATCGATAAACGTATTGAGATGTCACTTGTATGGTTATGGGTGTAATTTTTCACCTTGACCATGGACTACGGGCCACACGACAGAGACCACTTTAAGTACACTGTCAGTAAGGATATCATTTTACGAAACGTTAAATGAAAATTTTATGTTCTGTTTCAGTTGGTCAGTTTATTTGGTCAGAATGGAAAAAAAAAACATAAACGGCATAAACATAACGGCTTCGCCCGCGTGGAAATTTCAGTAATGTATTGTACGCCCCCTAGAGTTAGTTTTGAAAAATAAAAAAATACGTGATTCATTATTTACGTTACAGTTTATACATACAGAGTTTTGAGTGAATCGAACCAAGGAATAATAGTTTTCCATAGAAACTTTACCACCCTTTTTAACCCCCTTAAGGTTAATTTTAGAAAATTAGCCTTCAATGTGTTATTCTAGAACCTAAACTATTCACCTACAAAATTTCATTTCATCGGTTAAGTAGTTACGGAGACACGTGATAACAAACATTCACCCAAACTTTCGCATTTATAATATTAGTAGGATTTCCTATCGAACCTACCGAATAGGTGTAGGTATCGTTGAGAAAGAAAATTTGTTCATCCATTGTGAATCCTACATAGTTTAGTCTCTTTTGCTAGATAGTAATAATGAAATAAAAACAGTTTTATACCAAATCTATATTATAGTTGTAAATTTTAGTTGGAGCCACTCGGAGCACATCAAAAGTGTGCTATAACTGTCTGCATTCATAATAATTTGTGTCTCATCCATTGCATGCGCTCTGAAAAACTCTGTAAAAAAGTATGTCTCTGTGTGTGTAGAAAAATGTGTGAGGCCTGTATTTTTCGATACATTGAACAGTTTGATCGCCCTCGCACGTTTGAAACAGTTTGATCGCACGTCTGTGGCCCCCGTCCGGAGGCGACAGCCCACGGGGGGCGCCGACAAAGACCCCGGGAGCCCGAGACCACACCGCGCCGGCTATAATGTCACACTCCTGCTACCTCTTTATTAGTAGAAAGTATTGCTTATAGTCTTCCAAATACTTGATAGCCTTCCAAATGGGTGCCTGCCCAAGTTTATGTTTGGATGCGTCATTTGTTTTTAGTTTTATTTCGATAATTTTCGAAGAGAGGTTGTATCTAGATCAAACAAAACACTGCCGTTTCACAAAATGGCTTGCGTCATTTGTTTTTCTATAAGTTATTTGTTTTTTCAAACCTTAAGGGTCCGGCGACGGATGAATTTCCCATACAAACGTAGTACCAAAATGATATTAATTTCATTTCAGAGAGGTAGTTTGAAAAAAAAATATGGTAGGAACCTAGATAAATACAATTTTAATACAAATAATAGCAGACCATGGTGAAAATATGCTCAAATTACAAATCATTTTGGTACTACGTTTGTATGGGAAATCCATCCGTCGCCGGACCCTTAAGCAGTGTTTTCTGGAAATAGTAATAATCCTACTAATAACACAAATGCGAAAGTTTGTGAAATGTGAAATTTTTGTTACCTAAGATCTCCAAAGCTACTGAACAGATCAAGATGAAATTTGGCATATATACCTAGAACTTAACTAGCTTAATATAAACAATAGGCTTAATATATCGATGATAGTGCTGTTCTGTAGTTACGTTACCTATCAAGTAACGCAATGATTTTATAATTAAGTAAGAAATACAATCTCATTTTCCAGGCCAATTACTTTATCAGCTAATCCTTATTTAGAAAGCATAAAACAAAAACTTTGTTGAAAAAAGCTAACAATAAAACGTCCATAAAATTAAATTATAAAAATAGTTCCCCTCAAAATATTTGCCCCCGATTAGACCTCATTTTCCAGTATAAAAGCTTTTTTATCGGGAGTACTTATCTGATGGCAATTAATCAATAAAATATTATGTAAATCTGTTAATAACAGCACGCAGGGTCAGAGCGGTCAACGGTCTCCGCTAGGGTTGCCACACTTTACCAAATTTTTAACTTTTAAATGTAGGTACACTGGTACCAGATTAACCCCTGACACCAGAGAATAAATAGGCAAAACTACTCCCATTCGCAGGTGCATGCGTGGAAAATGGCCTGATTGTGCCTTACAAGAGTAGAGAGATGCCATTTGATATTATAGTACTATGTATGTACCTAGCACTACCGTTTCTCAGATTATTATGTGTAGAGTACACATTATTTCTAAGAAATTTAATAATATCCCAATAACTTTTCTACTTCAGCGGGACTTGAACCCGCCACCCTCATTCAGTACGGAATGCGCTGCAAATTCCGCTACGTGGTAAAGTGAAGTAGGAGTCGAAAAAACGCCATTAGCTCCACCTACAGGGGAAACACTGAAGTTTATCCAAACCTTAATTTTAATCATTCCATTTCTTAGATAATTACGTTACAGTATATTCCCGGTATAATAACAAAAACCTTACACATTATTTGTTAGTGAAATGATTGTGATGGCGGACTGCGCGAAAGAATTCTTGCTAATTGCAGTTTCATCTCTAGCAGATATTTTAATTCATAATATTTAATCTTCAATTTGATAAGCATTCAGTCCCTATTCAGTCGTAACATTTCATCCTATTACCTACTAATCGTTCTCTCTGATCATGCTGTATGATTTTAAGGAAAAGCCTTTACGTAAGAATCGATTTTAAAAGACAACTTTCCTAATAAACCCGTGAAAGTCTCCGCTTTCTTCGCTTTTTGGTGAACCAGCCAAATCCAACCTTTCTGGGTCAATCGCGATTATTTAGCAGCCCTATGCTATGGCTTGATTGTGTAGGCTTGCGTTTTGTCGCGGCACCCACACTGCAGGCTCTATTGTCTACTGCCCACGTGGAACAACTAGACGGCGAGGAGACGTGACGTCACGTATCTCGGTAATTAGGAAATAGAGGACCAGAAGGCAGAAACATGACATTTCGACACAAACATGTCGGTATCTTATAAGTTCTTCTATAAAATGTAAATCTCTTATTGGCCATAAGTTAGATTAATAAGGTTAGAACTGTTTAGACATAATGGCTGTTGATTTTGTTTAAACAATATAAATAAAATAAAACATCCCGAGGTCAAAAGAGGAATGTATCATCATAGAACGAAACCCTGGTGACCTGTAATACAGGTTTTACTAAACCTACATAAGGCACCAGTCTTCACAATACAAGTTCGATCTTTATAATTATACCAAGTCGAACCGGATCACGGTATATCGAAAGTACACGAAACCGCAGATCGAAATACCGAAAGCTCATGAGGCCGCATCACAGAATACCGAAAGCACACAACACCGAAAAACTGTAGACCGGACGAACACAATCTCGAATGCACGCTATACCGAAAGATCACGAAATCGAAAGTACGCAATGTCGAAATTTTCTTCAGGGCCGTATGTTAGTTTTGTCATAATTTGATTTTTATGATTCCTTTCTATCGGTGACAATGGAAAACTATATTTTTTTAATGTTTTTCTTGCATACCGCATTGAAAAACTTGGAGTCAAAGAATAGCTTTAGATCGGTGTGAGCAACGCGGACGAAGATCGCAGTGGCAGCTTGGGTGCTTTGGATGTATGGTGCAATAGTCACTTGGTCTTGTCCTTTGTTGTTATTTTGTCATTCTAGTTATTTACCACGGGGATCCCGTTGTACTGAGTTCTAGGCCTACCTCTAGTTTGACATGCGATCCCGCTAGGTTCGCCCCCTTAATACCAAAAGTATAATAATCGACTTAAATGATGTTTGGCCTTTCTGAACACAAAAAATGCTCTTCGATAGAGCGTCTGTGTATAAAAGCAATAATATTTTGTTTGCTAGTTACATTAAGTTTATTGCTTAAAAACGTTTTTGAAATTGGTCATGTTTCCGTATTAAGCTTGTAGATCATCATGTTCTGATTTAAGTATTCAGTCATTTCCCAAATTAAGAAGTGGTCATTTTAATTGGACAATGGACATTTCAGCTGCTATGAATAAAGTTATTAATTGATAAACATGTCTGACCTTTGATGGTCATATAAATGACCATAACCAATTTTCAATATTGTACGTGGCACAGAATGAATAGAGTTAAAAACTAATACTAGAACTCCCATTGTGTTTTTTTTCGACGTGACGTTTCCAAACGAGAGAATTATGAATGTATTAAAGAATTGAATGAACGACAAATCCATTCATCGCTCAAAAAGGATACTATGGTCGATAAAAAGCAGAACTGGCATAATCCTTACATTACCAGATTAGCTACCGGACCCCAAGATAAGTCGACAAATTCTTGGGCGCAGCAGAATTTTGCATTGAAAGTTACAATGCCCTTTATGATTTTTTAGGGATACGTTACCGATTCAGGTCAATTTCTGTCTCGAAAGCATACATTTGAAAACCATCAAAATAAAGTTATATTTGAAATCATTAAACTTAAAGGGATGATTGTATCCTATACGCCAATTCTAAAAGTTTTTAGTTCTTCAATTACGTTTTCCCAATTTGATATGTTTTCAAAGTTTCCTAATGTTCTGTACCTTTATCTTCCTTATTTACTTTCTTGATAGCATTCTCAGAATAAAATGTACGGGACCATTAACCCGAACAGACTCCCACTTGCCATGCAATGACAATTCATTCTCCTTTAGATGTAAATGTAAGGTAAACAACACATTAGCAACGACATTCGCCCGTGGCTTATTCCGAGTTTTCTCAGTAAAGGGATTAAAGGCAACCAAGACCACCAACTTAAGTCTTCAGATAACGACGGCGCTAGCATCGCCTTCTGTATGAGAATCAGAGTACAAAATCCTTAGTTCCAGTTTTCGTCACCTGTAGAGTCTAACTTGTTTTTTAAATACACCACTTGTGTGGTAGAACGGAACGTAAGGCTTAGTTCCGTCCGGATGTCGGTAAAAATAATTGCAATGCTAATGCATTAGGGTGTTTAGAAGTGTAGTGTAAGATTTGCAACGGTATTTTAAAGTTCAATGATTTAAATGCAGTGTGAAGATAGTGATTCATGTTTTTAAAATATGCCTACCTACTGATATTGTGATGACATTGTGAGGGCAATACGGAATCAGAATTGTATACTCAACTTTAGGTGTCATTGGCTGGTTAGATAAGTAAGCTGCTTATTTAATATATATAGTACTAGCTTCCGCCCGCGGTTGCACTCGTATTTTCGGTATATTAAGTTGCCTATTGCTTAATTTAGGCTACGTTCTAAAGTGTATGCCAAATTTCATCATAATCTGTTTAGAAGTTTTGGAGATCTTTGTTAACAAAATTTTCATATTTCACATACTTTCACATTTATAACCTTAGTAGGGTCTATATAAACATTAAACATTGTTTGTTTATTCCTCGATATTTCTTATTATTCTTTTGGATTTTTCTGGTAGCACCACGCAAGAACTTAGCTTGTGGTAGCTTTATGATTTCATGATTTTGTACTAATGTGATCCGATATAGGGTGTGCTGGTACAGTACTTAGAATTTTAACATGAAATGAAAATATATTTATTCTGATAGTACAGGTTTAGGAAAATATACAGGTAAGCTTATGCGTCTAACTAGAGCAACAAACATGACACACAAATTATATAAAAAAAAAATATAGGTATGAATACATTGCTTATACAAAAACTAACATGCCTAAATAAGTAATATTGTTTTGGTCTGGCCGTGTGTGCTGATCAGTGCCGTGCGCCTGCGATATCAGAAGAGGGTGATGCCCAGCTGTATGTTGCGAGTGAAACTCTACTCTCTAAAAGTACTGTAAAGTTTAAGGTGATTAATTTATGTTGATCTTACCAAACTTCTTATAGAGTCCACAGGTGATCGGAATGCTGGCTTCTATTTAGGTCAACGAATTAGCATTGCCTTCAACGTGGCAATGCTGCCAGCATTCTGGGCACTCTGCCTTCTGGTGTCGGCTTAGATTTTTAAGAAATAGATATAAGTGTATATATTAGTTTTAATTGTTTTATTCTGTTACTGTATTTTAAGGATTGTAATAATAAAATACTTTTGTTGATAGATATATAGAAATATATGTTGCTGATTTAACTGAATAAATTAATCTATACCTACGCCTTGGAAGACAAAACTCACAATTAATTTAGTCAGGCAACAAAACCAGTGCCTCGAACGAGGTGCAATAAAGGATAGAAAAGTCACGTGTCTAAAAGGCAGTGGGCGTGGGAACGACCGGGGGCGGAGGCCTAATCCCAGCTCCAACACGCGACGGCCCTGGGAGCCCCGCATTCACATTTCACACCTAGAGTTTCCACTTACTGCCTCTGCTAAACTGACGCTGATGTGCTAACCGTTTTTATTTTCCATTAGCTCGATAATTATTTCGTAAATTGCATTTCTCACAGAAGAGTACTAAGCATTGGATAGTGGGAAAGTATTTTTATTTCGCAATACTACCAGCTGCTCGTAAATATAGCTTATACTACTCAGATAGCGACGGTTACATATACAAAATTCAAATTTAAATTTAAACGAGGTAAAGTATATACGAAGTATTTGATCTCTAGAGCTTTGGTAATGATTTTGAAAATTCAAACTAAATCAAAATCGGTTAAATCGTTTGATATCTTAACAATAGGTACCATGAAACACCAAATACGCTGTTTTCTTTCAGGGCATTAAGTGGCATATTTTGTAGATACTAAGCTACCAATCAGTAGCCCATTCCTAAGCTAAAATATATAAAAACAGCTTTAATAACAATACACAATACAGTAAACGAAAATGCTACTAACTAAAACTGCTGACTTATAACTAAATTAACTTTGAATAGCTTAGTATAGTTCATTATGAATGTAAGCGGGTTAACTACGAACCTAGTTTGTGTTGGAAGAACACCAACTTTTCATCCCTTAACGAGGGACTTCATCAGGGTGAGTGCGGTTCGCGTCGCGCCTGTACCGCGTCCCTGCGCGCACAAACTAGGTTCGTAGTTAACCCGCTTACATTCATAATGAATTCGTCAAACTACGAAAGTTTTTATAGCTTAGTATAGCTTGTTTTAATCTGTACTATCTATTTCTGTGTGCCTAGGGCGGTAAAGGCTCCTCCAAGTTTTTCCACATTTTGCAGTTCTTTGCCAAGATTTCCAGCTACTTCTGTTCTACTCTTCTCTTCTACTTTTCTTACGGTCTTCGTTCTATCGTCTGAGTGATCCCCTCCCACATTTATCTCCTCGAGGTGACCAATTTGTGATAGTTTGACTCCAGCGGTTATCTTTAACTCTACTAATCACTGCGATAATATATAATATTTGCACACCTGCTTGCGGTTTGAATACATTTGACATCACTCTAGTCATAAGATCTGACATGTACCTGTATTAAAAATGATTTGATTTGATTTCATAACCCTCTGTATGTGGTCCAGCCATTTCCACTTGAGACCTAAAATTCGCTGCATGCCGTCAGGAACAGCGACGTCAGGAAAAAAACCAAAGCGAAACCTTTGCTTTTCTTCCTGATGTCGGTGTTTCTTTTCCGGTTTTTCCTCTTATTACAAGTGAAGCAGCGCTTTATTCCTACGCTACAGCAGCTAAACTTCTGAAAACGTTGGTTTACGGTCATGTGCTTACCGTATTTCGTTGTGCGGTTTCCTGTACTTTCTGGATACCGTTCACCGGTATTCCATAGTACATTCGCTACAATGTTACCGCCTCTTGGCTGGTTTGTAACCGTAGCTTCAGAGATATCATTTGATGGATCTGCCAGCAGTTACAGAAGACTAAAGCTCACGGACACATGCAATTTCCAAACAATTAAGCTTACTTCCATGATCCTACAGTTATAGATAAACCGGGGCTCGTGAGAACCGCCTAATGCTCAGGCGCAGACACTGTAACGCTGGTGGACAGGGCCGAATCGGTAGAAATGGGGTTACCCTCCTACCATATAATTTTTACGTAGTTTACGCAGTTTTTTTGTACGTAGTTTAGTACGTTTAGGTATTTTTTAATTGATTTATACGAGTAAACCATCTCCGGCTTGCTTCTGTCCTCAGTTTCGCACGCATTTTCCGGAATGAGAAGCAGGCTATGTGTTATTCTAGGTTCAGATATTTATGTATGCCAAATTTCAGCTCGATCCATTCAGTAGTTATGGTGTTAAACTTTCGCGTTAGTAGGATGTTGTCCCACTGTAATATTTAAGATCTCCCATATCTTTCTCCTTCTACCCGCTAGATGGGTCGATTATATTTGCGATGTTTGCCATTTTAACGATGCGATCATCTCAATCGATATAAGTGGCACGAATTGTGGGGGGCCTACACTCTCCAGCTCTCTGTCGACTTTACATTGTTGGGTAAATATTAGCTGTAATTGACGATGATTTCATCGTATATTTTTTTTTTGTTTTAACTAAAAACTCTTTCATCTTCAATTATTTACTATAGGTTTAAGCTGATCCATATTACGAAACTGTAAATTCATTTAGCACATACAGATTTAGAATAATAGAATAAAACAATTATAACTAGTACATACACTTATTTATACACTATTTACTAGGTTAATAAGTTATTCCTTCGAAATATCCTATTCTTTGGAATGGGAGGACAAAAACCCCTATAATTATTAAAATTTTGTGACTTGCGGCCTAAAGCTCATGAAAAGCTTTTGAAAAGCCCTGGCTACGGCCCTGACGCCGCCTACTTTTCCTGCTTTTAGAATAAAGTAACTAACAGATCCTATCGGGCCTCCTCTCACGTCCAAGTGACTAATTGCTTCGCCCATCCACCGTGAAATTACGTTTAAACACATATAACGCAAAACAATCAACTCTGATTATGTATTAAATACTGCTCTGTGAAATGAAATTTGTTTTGCTCAAACATCATACGTAATCTGTACATTATTTTGAAAACCTTCTTTGAGCATAGTCGGCTACTCCGGTTTACTTGAAAGGAGGCCTGCTGTCTCCTTTCGAGTAAGCCGGAAATGCCAGGAAGGCGGAATGGCAAAAATTGCTACATTTACATAGATTATTATCCTATTAAAATTGGTGGATATGACGCTGAGCATCCTCATAATGTTCTGCATCTAAATTTCTTGCTTCTTGCTCTATTTGCAATTTAACATGTTTTCATTGTGGGCGTTAATTATTTACTTTTATAAGCATTCAGAAGCTTTTAAATTGAAATTTGTAACTTTTTGATTGCATCATTATTCTATTGGTGATTTTTTTGACTGTTATTTTTGAATCAATAAATAATGCAATTACATTTACATTATTTTTCATTGCGTGTCTATGGTGAAATAGCCAAGTTGGTTCTTGAAGTTTCAGAATCCAGAAGACTATTTCTGTATCGCTTTCGAAGCTTGCTCGAAACAATAGGCCAAGCCATACCACACAAGAACTGTTTGCATCAACATGTTTACAAAGAAATAAATAAATAAATAAATAAATAAATAAATAATGCTGGACAATTCACACAGCATTATCAAGCCCCAAGCTAAGCAGAGGTTGTGTTATGGGTACTAGATAACTGATATACTTAATACAATATATTACATAGATAGATATTTTTATTATACATAGAAAACACCCAGACCAACGGAACAAATTTCTGCAGATCGTACACAAATTTGTTCCGAGGCGGGGATCGAACCTGCAACCTCCTGCGTCGCAGGCGGACCTTCGCCCGCTGCGCCACGGAGGTCGTCAAGAAGATTACAAGACGTCTCTACCAAATCAAACTATGATGTCCTTGACGTCCTCCTAGCCGAATTTCGGCCACGGCGCAGCGGCCAGTCGCAATGGAGACTATAGCCATGGGCACAAAATAAAATAAAATAAAAATTGCCTTTATTCCCCTTAAATAACAATTTAAGAAGAATAATTTATAAATAAATATCATACACTAATTGGCTTTTGTGAATAAATAGATTAATTTACAAATAAAATTTATTAAAATAATGAAGATACTTAATATAGAAATAGTAACAGGTATTTATTTTTGAGGGGTTTATCCATTTGCTGGATAAAGGCCTCCTCCATCTCTTGCTAGTGTTTTCCACAGGGTTTTGAAGATCTTTCTATTCAATGTTCCTTGGCTTTTTGAGCCATGGGCACAGGACATATTTAAGGACAAATCAAACCATACAACTCATAAAACAATCTAAGTCCCACGAAGGCATACCAAGATACGAACGTGGTTCCCATCTAAATCTCTACATTTCTAGATCACCGCTAATCATCAATTGGACATTCCTTGCTCCATTCAGTGCTCATACTAATTAGACCCTGAGAACCTCGACTTAATTACTAAATATGTGTTATTACGATACCCTGCATGCCAGTTGGGGGCGTTTACCCTATATTTCTATGTGCATAGCTTCGAGGGTAATTCGCGTGACTTCTCTATCGGTGCGTTCGTAATGATTCCGGCTTTCTTTTCTTTGAATTCTATTACTTTTTCCTAGTATAGCGCAACATTGTAATATTCCTTGATTATTATAGATTCGCTATGATTGTTGAGAATGTATCTATCTATTATGTCTCCTAGAATTATGATCTGGAGTAGTTTTCTTCAAACATAAATAATGTGTTTTTTATTGGCTGTACCTACTGGCTTTAATCACGGCAAAGCTGAAGCAGGATACAGTTTTTCGACTTTTAAACCACCAAGACCCAATGATGAGGTCCTGCTTACCGTTTATAAGAGATATCGAAACTTTTTCAACAACCTTATGCGCAATCTAAAACGTAAATTTGAACGAGCACAATTTGAGGAAGCGGGTAGAGATCCGAAAAAACTTTGGAGGGTTATTAACGACGTTGCTAATTTTAAAGTGAAAAAATCTCTACCGCAGGAGCTTTTGCAAGTAGAAGACCCATATAAAACATTAAACGTAATTAACAATTTCTTTGCCAGTGTTGGTCAAGACCTAGCTAATAATATATGCACAAATTTATCTAGTCAGATAGATATATCGGAAAACAAAGTTGTACACTCCTTTGGATTGATAGAAACTGAACCAACTGAAATAGAATCTATCATTATTGCGCTTAAAAACAATTGCAGCACTGGTTGGGACAACATCTCTACCCAAATTATTAAAGAATGTAAAGAGTATCTAATTTTACCCCTGACGCATATATGCAATCTTAGTTTTTCGACAGCTGTTTTTCCAAATTCATTTAAAAAATCTATTATACTGCCCATTTTTAAAGCAGGTGATAAGAAGGTCGTGAGTAATTATAGGCCAATATCTATACTCCCAGCCTTATCGAAAATTCTCGAAAAAGCTCTACATAACAGGTTGGTCAAATACCTCGAGAATTACAACCTTATCTCAGGTAATCAGTTCGGTTTCCGGAAAGGGCGCTCTACGGCTGACGCAGTTTCGGAACTAAACGAGTTTATCGTGGATTGCTTGGATAATAGAGTCAAATGTATGGGCGTATTCCTGGACCTTGCCAAAGCATTTGATACAGTCTCTATCCCTCTACTACTGAAGAAAATGGAAGGTCTAGGAATACGGGGGAAGCAACAAAAATTATTTGAAAGCTACCTCACAGGTAGAACTCAAAGTGTGAAGATAGGAAATTACATCAGTACGGCTCTACCTGTGACTTTCGGAATACCCCAAGGATCTATAATTGGTCCAACTCTATTCTTGCTCTACATAAATCAAATCTGTAATATCAAGATCGATAATTGTAAAGTTATATCGTTTGCTGACGATACAGTGCTCTTATTCAGAGATGATACATGGCAAAGGCTTTTTAAACGAGCACAGGATGGATTTAATCAAGTATCAAAACAGCTCTACAGTAATATCCTGACTCTAAATGCGACAAAAACTAAACTTGTTACCTTCTCTCTCCGCAAACCTGGTCAACCACACGTGGATCTTAACCTAAAAGCTCATTCTAATCAATGTCTCTACTCATCAAGTCACAATTGCAATTGTAAAACATTAGAAAGAGTCTCTAATATTAAATACCTTGGAGTTACTATCGACCAACACATGACATATGAAAATCACATAAGGGCCGTCACTACTAGAGTACGTAAGTTAATCGCTGTTTTCAAGCTTATTAGACACGCGGCAAATAAAAGCCAACTTAAGTCCACTTTCCTTGCTCTATGTCAATCGCTGATACTCTACTGTATTAGGTCATGGGGCGGTGCTGCAAAAACACACCTTTTGCCACTGGAAAGAGCGCAAAGAGCGGTATTGAAGGTGGCTTTTAACAAGCCTTACAAGTATCCTACTACTGAACTCTACAAAGAACTGCAAGTACTCTCAGTTAGGAAAGTATTCGTACAGCAACTTATCATTAAGCAACATAGAGTTTCACCTCAATTGAACGTTTCCCATAAACCCCGTAAATTTAAAGTGTTCCGTTCAAAATCATGCAAAACATCGTTTGCACATCGCCACGCACAGTTCTTAGGGCCTCACATTTATAATAAACTGAACAAAACTAATGACCTACAACAAAAATTGAGCCTCGACTGTAAACTTCTCGTCACACGGTACTTGCAAGACCTTGAATACGCGCAGGTAGAGCACTTGTTGGAGGTACAATCTTAGTTTTGGGCTGCATCTTGGTGTGTGGTTGTGTTTTTCAGCTTCTTATTCTTTTTCTTTTTCTTTTATTTTTTTACGCGATGTTAAATGTATTTCTTAGTAATGTTAAATTCCTTCTATTTAGTTGTATTGTATAAAGTATTTACTCGGATACCAAATTCGTATTTCTATGGGCATAAAATCATAGTCGCACTTGGTGCTGGTTGAGCTTATTTTGTAGCCGGAGGGAAGAGCCCTCGTGTCTCAATACAAGTTATTTTAACTTAGTTAGAGCGAGGAGTCATTTTCTTTGACCCTAATAGGTTTATATTAAGCATGTTTGTGCTAGATAGTGAACAGTTTAAATGTATATTACTATTAATAATTAGACTAGTACGAATATTGTAAACCTTTCTGTAAATAAATATTATTATTATTATATTATTATTATTTTAAGATTTCGATATGTAGAGAAAATTAAACGATTTCATAATTTCATAATTCTTTATTGCACAACATAGGTAGTACACGTAATAAATATCGCAAGAAAAATAAAGGCAAAGGCGAGCTTAACCCTAAAAAGAGTTATTTTCCAGCAAACCTTATTGGGAGGGAGAGACAAATTTGGGAAAGTGGGTAATGTGCTAAATAACGATTTAAAAGATACAAATACAAAACCATGCTCAGTAGAAGGGTCATTCTTCGGAAACGCATTTTTTGGTTGACTTTCGTGGCACATTTTTTTTTGTTGAAATAGCACATAATGATGAAATATTCTGAATAAAGATTGAATTTAAAATTTATTGGTAGTGGAGGGAACTTAATTGACTTAATGGTTACGAAGAAATTCAATTTTAAAAATTTGGTATCCACGGAATTCAGTATTCATATCACCGAAATCAAATATATAAAAATATTGAACGTTATACGTTGAAACATACATTTTGTGTGAATTAGCATATTAAAATCAATTTAAGAAGGAATTTCGGGTTGGTTTATTAATAAAATAATGTTTTTTCAGTAGGAAGTAGATGGAAAATTTCTTAAAATTAAGGAGCAATTATTTTATGTTTGTAGTTTTTTTCTAAGAAAGTATGACAAATATTTACACACTCTTAAGTCAATACTGTCAACATTTACTTTTTTATATTTTTTGTGTTTAATTTTAATTATTAGAGGAAAATCTGCTTCTCTCTAGCAGTTCGTTGTTGACGAAGATCTAATTCACTAACTGATTGTATCTTCCCTTCTTTCTTCTTTCGATAATACAGCTGCCTATTTCTTTCTGCACGGAATAATAGGGTTTAAAGTATGAAATTGCCGTTTTATTGTAATAGGTACTTCGAATTGACATAGAACCTTCATGGTTTGAGATTTTTGAGCAAAACTCTTTTCACATGGTACCTATGAGGCTCTTCTTTTAAAAAATGTACAACATTCGATTATCGACTATCAATTGTATTTTTTATTCAGCTTAGACAAGAAAGATAGATACTTCGAAAGTTCGAGTGATTTTTTAATACGAGTTCCGACGCGGAACTAATGCGGCAGAAACAGCTCGCAATAATAATGTTGCGTTTGGAGAGGGGACTGCTAATGAACGCATCGTGCGATTTTGGTTTAAACGCTTTCGTGATGGAAACTTTGATTTAAAGAACGAACCACGTGAAAGACCACCCACACAGGTGAATAAAAATGAAGTGAAAGAGATGGTTGAAGCTGATCCGAGCCAAACTATCCAGGAATTAGCGGCATGGTTTAACGTTAACTTCCCAACAATATTGACTCATTTGCGTCAAATCAATAAAATAAAAAATTAAAACGTGATTGACTACCTCATGATTTGACTGATCTGCAGAAAGAAACACGTGTTGAAACTTGTTTTGCTTTGTTGAATCGATACAGAAATGAAGAAATATTGGTTCGAATTGTGACATGTGATAAAAAGTGGATTCTTTACGATAACCGTTCGCGAAAAATGCAATGGCTGACCCCAGGTCAAACGCCGCAATAGTGTCCTAAAGCAAAGCTTACCAATAAGAAAGTAATGGTAACTGTTTGGTGGTCTCAGCATGGTGTCACTTTATGGATTCACTATAGCTTTCTCCGATCTGGTCAAGCAATAACGGCAGATGTCTACTGTGCCGAACTCCAAACAATGATAGCAAAACTATCAGTGAAACAGCCCCGACTCATGAATCGATCTTCATCATTATTGCTCCATAATAGCGCGAGACCTCATACAGCACGAGAAAACGTTTGAACTTTGGAACTGCAATTAGAAACCCTCCGTATTCGCCAGACCTCGCTCCAACGGACTACCATTTCTTTCCTGATTTGGACAATTTTCTACGTGATAAAAAAATTTTCTTCTCAGGAGGCAGTACAAAATGCTTTCACACAGTTTGTCGAATTTAGATCACTAGAGTTCTATCGCAAAGGCATAAATGACCTTCCTATTAGATGGCAGCAATGTATAGATAATAATGGTAATTGTTTTGATTAAATAAATACGTTTAATAAAAAAAAAACTAATTAATATTTTTCAAAACAAATCGGCAATTTCATACTAAAGTATGAAATTGCCGATTTGTTTTGAAAAATACCTAATATTTCTCTAGATTAAGCTTGATTCGGGCTCTCTTTCGTCTTTCAGCCAATATTTTTGCAAATAAGCGATCTTTTCGTGAGTAGACCATATTCCCAGCGTACTCACTGAATTTTTTTTATTAAAATTAACAAAATAAAAATGTTAATCGACCTGCAGATTTGATTTTCGTTTTTTTAAATGACATTTCGTGTACTTTTTGTCCACGGAAAACACGAAAATCAATACCACGAAAATCAAAAATAAGTACAAAATCTTACATAATTTCCTAAATTGCTGGTATATATTACTTTGGTATCTGCAGTCGAAATTAGGAACCCAAAAGGCATCTGTTATTACAATCATTATAACAATAGGATTAGTATGAACGAATTAAAATTCTGCATGGTAATCAACACTTGTGGTATACCAAGCCACGGAAAGTGATTACTTACCTTAATAACAGAAGGACGCGGAGACATAGAGATGTGTTGTCCTCACCACTGATGGAGTGCGACTGATAGTTTGTCTCGGTCTAACAACTATTCACGCAATTACTAAAGTACAGTATAAATGAATAAATTAGTGCGCGCCAGGGGTATCAACGCCAAACGTCGGACGCAAAGTTATCTAGTTGTAACTTATCAACTAAAGCTTATTTTTGCAAAGTAATAGTGTCAGTTAAGCTAGTAACTACCTGGTTATTTGTGAACCTGTGTGAAATAGTGCTATTATTAATGGGAGATAATATAAAAATTTATTAACACTCGAACATGAGGTCCGGACGCACCACGAAAGTCAATATTTCCAAGGTTTTTATTTATTTTTTCTTATTTAGAATAAGAATATCAAAAAACTAAAAAAGGCCTCCCCCATTACTTTTGTCTAACCTAACATCTAAAAAAATATCAAAGGGCTAGGGATAGTTTTTGTATTTTTTTTCGAGCCGGACACGTATTTTTGAGCCTTGTGAGAATTACCCAGAAATCAGACCTGACCTCATGGCAACTGGGTTTGCCTAAGCATCTGTGATATGATTTCACCTCGCAGCGTATTATCCAAAGGCAGAGCTGATCTTGCAGCCGCGGGGTACATGACGAGTCCAATTAAGAACACTAACGAATCTGTCGGATGTGCACTATTTATGTTTCCTTTCCTCAGTTGCACTGTACGTACACAATTACAGTGGACGAGCATTGTTGTTGCACTGGTTCTTGCGCCAAATGTTCGCCAATCGGGCTTCTTTAGAGGCAGAAATGTAGGACGCGTTGTGGGATATCTCCTAAAGGGGCTACGATTCTGAACCTCGTATGATGGCGATGATGTGGTTACCAAATTTAGACGACAGGGGGCTCTTGATTATATATATATAGAAGAGGATAACCTCTCCATTTGATCGGACGGAACCTTGTCAAAGTAAATTTCCTGCCGCTTTTCGCAATTAAACTTCCAACTTCCATTTTTTTCGGCCAACGTTGGTCCTATGTAAAAAGGGGCAAGGCTTTCCAGTTTTCCATTGTACTTCAGCTACATTATGTATTTGTTCATTCTAAATAAATAAACATTTATACATTCATTTGCAAAAAAAAAAGACTCAAAAACTAGAATCGACGTCACAAAACGCTCCTGTGTATAAGCTGGTTTATATGACCCGATAATGGTTTATCTTGCTTGCTCTACATGCGAGAATGGCTGGGCCAAAATATCCGCAGAAAACCCAAAAGACCAGGAGCCAATGCCTATGAAATTTTATAAATTCCTCAGCCAGACAGATGAAACTAAATCACACACCTCAAGTGCCACAGTAACAGACGCGTGCAGTATTTTGTAAATATTTAGCCCGAAGGCGTCTGGCACCCTTGCCTTATCTCTCTATCGTACATTTCGAGGCAGGATGCGTTAAACAGAAAGTGGCACCTAAACTAGCTTCCTGAAAGATACGCAATTGTTTGTTTACATCTAAAGCACGTGTCGGACGATAACGTATCGGCTTCTACTCAAATACATATACAAAAATAAAAAATAATTTATTTTCCATTTGGGTTACAAACATAATATAATAATGTTACCTAAAAATATCAGATTTGAATGTGAGAGCATTGATTACCTATGATCCCAGGACTAGGCTAGACCCTGTTTCGCGGGAGACCGAGTGAGCAATGATTGATTACCATGACACTAAGAGAGCGGTACACTAGCAAATAGATCAAATAAAAAAATTATGACAAATGCAAAATAAAATACAAAAATAAAATAAAATAAGTAGGTAAAATGTGAAAGGCATGGAGTAAAACGAAATAATTATATAAAGATTGAAATAAATAAATAATTGATTTGTTGATCGGGGATGGGGAGTTGCTTTCGTTTAAGATGTTTTTTTATATAATTTTCTTTGTGAATATTGTGTAGATGATTCGGTGATTTGGAATATCAGTACCGTTGATACCTATGTCATGGACAATCTGTATAAACAGTACTAGAGTTTACGATTAATCGAATATATATATCTTCTCTTGACACTGTACCAGATACGTTCTAAATCTAAAGTCTTACGGTCGCAGTACTGGTAGCCCACTGAACTTTCTTGGATTGACCCGCACAGACCTATAGGGAGACCACACAACTGGCGGATCGCTGTAGAACCATGTCACAGTAACAAACGCCATAAGACTGTATATTGTGACAAGTTCTACAGAGATCCGCCAGTTCGTGGTATACCTATAGGTAGACCACACAACTGCCGGCTCAACTGGTTGTTAGGTAATATAGTAGGTACCTACAGCAAGGAAAGCAACATTTTATGAGAAAATATGTGAAAAACGGTTGGCCTTGAGCAACATAATATAGTTTTAATATTGCCTTATCCACATGAGGACCAAATTACCCCCGCTCGACCCGTGGTCGGTGATGTACAACTGGTTATAGTACTTAGGTCCACATTGATGGTGCCGCTTTGCACGAAGAAATTGGCTTGTGGTCGCGTGCTCTGCGTTCAGCAGGTGATGGCGATTATCTGGTAATTTATAACCAACTCCTGTTCCATACAATATCATTCATTTGGACAACGCAAACGAGCTCGCTAAATATAGAGCTGCATTCCGCGAAGAACGCGCCTTGTTCTCAGTGTTGGATTGTTTTATTATCCTTTTTAGGGTCCCGCGACTGAATCTACAAACGTTCAAATGAACACACGTTCAGATGAACAAACGTTCAGATGCACAAACGTTCAGATAAGTTTATTTTACGGTCCCGTCTACATAATTTCCTCTGATGTTTTTACCGTCTAAGCAGAAAATATCATGCTGAAACTACACTAATCTGTGGTAGCAGATGAATGTCCTTCAGTATGGTGCACTAATTTGACTAACATCCTATATAATCTATGGTTTCGGGATATACCTATCTTGGACTTCGACAGACAAAAGCTTCCGGAACGACAGAACCTTCACACCGCAAAAGCAGCTCGTACTTACCAGTTTTTATTTTCGATTACAATTTCTTATTTAAATGGCACTTGCTTTGCGTGGAAGGTCTGCCTATTTAGAGTTTATTGTGAGGTGATGTCACCGGCCCCATGTGATCATCTGGGCCTGTTTTGGCTCAACACCTCCACACCCGCGGTTCGTTCACACCGCGGATCTGAATGTCATTGTCATTGGCTTTATCTATTGAGCATTCGTCGACCACCTTTTTGTCTCGTCTCCACAGTCTTCTGGGTTATTCGCGTTTGCAGTTCGAGTTTGGGTTTTCCAGGTTTTGTTTGGATATATTAGACTAGTTTCTGCCCGCGTCTTCGCACGCGTTGTTTCTAAGGAAACGTTCAAAGGTGATTTCTATCCCATGGGAACTGTTTTATAGGATAAAAAGTATGTTTGATTCCAGGCTTAGAGCTACACCGATGCCAAATTTCAGCTCAATCTGTTCAGTAGTTTGGGCGTGAAGACGTAACAAACATCCATCCATCTATCCATCCATCCATCCTAACTTTCGCATTTATAATATTAGTGTGATTATTCAACAGTTTTCTTGTGTTAGACTAAAGGCGCTTTAAAGTCTTTATAATCTGCAATTAAATATATTACTTACCACACACACAGTGCCTCTTACTTCATTAAATCTGAGATGGTGACCACCGATATAACAATTTTGATCCTTAACTGGAAATGAAGGACAAAGTCAGTAGGTATAATAAAACTAGTCGCAATTGAAGGCTATAGGCTTAATAATAGTTGGTTTTCCCTTCCGCCTATAACTGAGCCTTTATATTCAAATGGGCAGCTGATTTATTAGCATAGACCAGTAGCAACGGTCGTTATTGTGTCACATTAAGTTGGTTATCGTCCTTAGAAGACCTTGAGACTAGCAAACTGTAGAGAAACGTCCTAACTAGTTCGCTAACTCGCGTTAACCTATTAGTAATATTATTACGAGCTCGAAAGCTCACGGAAGCATACTTGCTAATTGGAGATAAGCATAATATATCTCGCGAAGAACCGACAACCGCTGGGGCAAACGTGTTCTTGAGTGGAGACCACGACTCGGCAAACGTAGTGTAGGACGCCCTCCGGCCAGGTGGGATGACGATCTGCGAAAGACTGCAGGCAGAGCTGGACGCTGCAAGCTGAAGACAGGGCGCTATGGCGCTCATTAGGGGAGGCCTATGTCCAGCAGTGGACTAATTTAGGTTGATGATGATGATGATGATGATGATGATAATATATCTAAAGCATAATAGAGTGAAGATATGACGCTATTTTTCTGCATAGCAATATATGTAGACTGAAACGAAATTCATCCAGTGTCTCATGTTGGGTCATGTTCAAAAACCCTCTCGAAAATCAAATCCAACGTTATAACAGCCCAAAGCTTTTGTAAAGATAGACTATTAGTGGGTGGTAAAGCTTGTGTGGCTACGATTATTAGAAGAAAGTCACGCCACTTTCGGAAGATTCTTAATTAACTGACGAAATAAGACATTTAACCCTAAAAGCGTAAACAAACCCATTGTGGGTACAGATGCGTGTGAACCTATGACCGTGAAATGACTGTAAATTTTCTTCGGTGTGGTCTTAGAAAAAATTATGTCGATTTCACGAAACATCAACCCCCGCCGACGATTCGGCACGGACTCCTCAGACTGCCATCATCATTTACCTCCGCGGAGGGTTAGGTTTTTGTCAATAACATCATCATTTACCTCCGCGGAGGGTTAGGTTTTTGTCAATAACATCAACATTTCGGGGAATAACAACTTCATTCGTGACCTTAAAGTGGTAAAGTTTGAGGTTATGTTGTTTGTTAGATTTAACGTGAATTCGTAACTAGGACTTTTACTTCCTCAATATACACTCATAGACACAGACCAGTTTCTTGAATTAAATTGATTTGTGCTATAGATTACCTATGCTCTCCCTCAGGTACTCGAGCCAATAACACTGCATTAGTAGGACATAATAAGTGTCTCAATATGGACTGAGTTGAGAATATATAGACCAAACCATATCCTACTTTAGCAAGAATTGCTAAAAAACCACAATCAGAAGTGGGATCATATATGGCGCCCGCAAGGGTCAGTCTGACGCCAAGATTGAAAGATATTATCGCTGCTAGATCAATCTAGTGAACTCAATAGCCCAAACGGTTTTGGTTTAAAAAATTTAGGAGTTAAATTTAGAATTATTTGATACTGAGATTTTATTTTGAAATTTAGGTTGCCTTGTTTGGTTTGTTAGCAGTAGATAGAGTTAATTAACTAAATTGATGTTGTCAAAATACTAAGAAGCAATTTCAATACCTATTGTATATTAACCCTTAGATGAGACTTATAAACTGTACCTGTACTGTTTAAAATATCTTAAAATAAATAACAACTCCAAGTTTTCAGTACCAAGCATTCATAATAAATCGAAAGACCTTTTATCGCACCTTAAAAAATGAATACAAGAGGATCAATGGCTCCGTCGGGCGCCAAGATCGCAAGATACCCTCACTAGAACAGTAATCGACAGTAAAATCTCGAGTTAGATGGAACCGATACCAGTGAGTTACGGACGGACACAACACAGAACACGAAAACTTACTTGACGATGGAATGCAAAGGACTGGCTAACGAATTGGATACTGCTTTTTATACTGAGCGATATAATTTATAAGGCGTTATGTTTGTTTTAGTTTTTGGGTATAAAAACTTTTGAATTGACCCCAGAGTTTTTTATAAATGAGTGAGAATGAAACAACTTTGAAACCCTAATTTTGCTATCTGATATTAAAATAGATAATATTTATGTAATACATTATATACCTATAATATATTAGCATTGCCATTCAACGTGACAATGCTGCCAGCATTCTGGGCACTCTGCCTTCTGGTGACGGCTTAGATTTTTAAGAAATAGATTTAGGTGTAGATATTAGTTGTAATTGTTTTATTCTGTTACTGTAATTTTCTATAATTTCTGATAAATAAACATTACTTATACTTTTTGGATTCAACTATTTTTGAATAACATCAAATGACAATCAATTTAAGCCACTGCAAGCTAAAAATTGCTTAAAAGGAATTTTGTCGCTTTATTTGCTCGGTATCTAGTGCACCTTGTGAGTCTATGACGGCCTTGCTAGATACCTTGACCTATTACAAACCTGAAATACAGCTTTTCTATCGAACGGGTGCACAATGCTTTAGTTGCTTGCGAATCTGTGTTCTACGCACCCGGCTGGTTACAGTATGAGAAAGCATTATTTTAATTTCTATTTTCAGTCTGGTTTTGTATTTATCTTTGAAAAATTGCGTGTTGATATCGCTTTGTTTTTCGTCTAGGCATGCGATATTTGGTGCTAACGGCGTCAAACTGTCTGTCTAGAAGCACCTCAGTGACAAACAATCGTCCAATAAAAATAATTACTTTAATCTAACCACCACTGGCCAAATTGTCTATTCAGTCCCCACTCGTTCACTGAAAGTCTCAAACAACCTTATTACTGAGGCACCTCCCGGATAGACGCTAACGTTCTCCACAGAGGTCCGCCTACGCCTATTTATTACCCACCTTTTAGTCTTTTTTCCCCACCCCACCAGCCAGTCACAGATAAGAAGGACGTCAAAGTGGGCATTTAAAAATAAATTTGTCGAAAGTGATAAATGAAGGATATAACTTTTATTATTTCAAATTAAATTAACGATCTGAGCGGGCTCTACCTTTTCTCACATTAGGGACCTTATCTCGAATGATTGCTTCCATTACCTACAGGACGGACAGACGGACAAGTTGTTTTGTTCAGAGATAAAGAGATTAATGCGTAAAGCAATTAATTTTGATTGAGGTGTGTTTTATTAAGTAATTGTTTTTGTTCCCAATGTGGATTTGAAACGCTTCATGTTCTGGTTTGAACACAATAAAGTTTTTCAGATTCGTGTCTGTCTTTGGTTAACGACACGAAATTCTCCGCTGATAAATAAATAAACAATAATAATAATAGATAATGCTGGATAATCCACACAGTTATCTAGTACCCATAACACAAGCTCTGCTTAGCTTGGGGCTAGATAATGCTGTGTGAATTGTCCAGCATTAATTATTATTTATTTATTTAGTTAATTAGCAGAGATTGTGTGATGCGTACTAGCTGATATACTTTTTTACAATAGGTAGGTAAACCTTTTATTCTCCATTTAATTTTGGTACCAAAGACGATTCTCTTTATTGCTTATATTTTCATGCCAGACAGAGTAAACAAACAATCATAGCTTTTTTGATACAAACACTGTAAAAACATCAGCGTTCATTAGCATCGGTATAACGTATAACTATTCTACACACGTATAGATAGAATTCTAAGGTTTGGCGTGAGTCGTTCCCACCGTTGGCTTTAATACACTTTCCGTGTTCCAGTTAGCACCCTATAAATTGATTAAGGGTCAACACGTCAGCGGCGACGGTCAAAAGTTTTTTTTTAAGCGCGAGCCAGGTAACACAGCTTAGGTTGATAGCAGTTCAATCACTATGATAATTAGTAATTATCTTCAGTTAAATTATTAAAAATCACTTGCTTGAATAGGCATGCACCTTTTAATAAATATTCCAGTATTTATTTCAAGATGCAAGTTCCTGTAACAACTAAGCAAATTAACAGACTACAACGTAAAATTCTGTTAAGCAAGATTTTATTTCATAATTTAATATATGTACTTTATACACAGAGGTATTGGTCTAAGGTGTAGGTAGTCTAAGTGGGTACTTACTTACACAATGCATAAAATCTCTATAGGGCTTAACAATTATTTTGTGTTCGATCTTGGTAAATTAATTATTTTATATAACATACATATTTATGGAATCAAGTAATTTCTCAGGAACATTGCTACACTTTAAATATTTTACTGTGTTAATATTTCTTTACCGTATGCCAACATCCAAGTTCAATTTCTGTGCCTTGTTAATTATTAGTACATAAGAATTCCACTGAAAAGCTACCATCGTTTGACAAATTCATTATGAATGTAAGCGGGTTAACAACGAATCTTGTTTGTATTGGAAGAGCACAAACCTTTCATCCCTTAACTCAAACTGGACTCACCCTGAAGAAGTCCCTAGTTAAGGCATGAAATGTTAGTGTTCTACCACCGCAAACAGGTTCTTAGTTCACCCGCATAGATACATAAGGATTCATTTAGTAGCATAATTCCTAGAGATCGTGCTGTTTGTTTATGAGCTATCCAGGTAATATGTTACCTACTGCGACTATAGGGTTAAATAGTTTTTATCATTGAATTAAAAGGACGTTTTATTTATCTGATAAAATGAATAACTCTGGATAAGATAATACTATTGAGAACTCCAAAAGGTTTCAGCTTATTTCGAACAATTTATTCCAAAGGATACCTATAAAACCTATAATAAGGATTAAGGACATAGCCGTTGTAAAACACTTTCATGGCCCAAGACACAGATGTCTACCTCCAGTCCCGTGTAGCGATATCCTATCCTAATAATATTATAAATATACTTACTTATTATTATACTTACGAATATTAAAAATGCGAAAGTTTGTGAAATGTGAAATTTTTGTAAATTTTTTACCTTGGATCTCCAAAACTACTGAACAAAATTTGGTATACATTTAGAATGCAACCTAACTAAAACAGTAGGCTAATTTTTTTCGGGCTTCGCCCCTTGATTCAGGATTTAAAGAATGGTTTGATAACTTACAGATCGCTTCCAATGAGAAACTAAAACATAGATAAAAAGTCCGTCTATGCAATGTTGTCTATTTTTGTCAAAATAGTGTTTGAATTTCTGATGTTGTCGTATATGCTTTGTACAATATGAAAATTAAACAGAAGTTTTTTCTCCAGCAAAGAAACGAAATAAGTCAAATAATTGCTACAGGTATACATTATATGGATAATATCAAGATAATATAATATGTGTAAGAAGTCACAGATGTATTCGCTTTTTCTATGTGATGTCTTATGCCCTACCTTTTACGCTAACGAAGTTGCGGTGAAAATTTATGAATCTGATCTATCTATCTGATCTAATATTTTTCGAATAACATAGAAAACTCATGAAAAGATGATCCAAGCACTTTACCCATGACTTGAGTTTGTAAAGTTGCTGATTCAGCCAAATGGAGTGAACTAATTTCCTTCAGGAAATTGCGCCGCCGACTCCTATTTCCCTAAAAGCCTGTATCAGGCACCTTCTGATCATCAATCATAATATTAAGACTTATTTATTATTAACGGATTCTACCCTAATATTTTAGAAATCGTATTTTGCTTAGATCTTCTTTTTGTTTAGATCGTGTGCGGCTCCAATGTTTTTTGTTTCAAGCTTGTAAAATGTTGGAGTTAGATGATGAATTAATAAGTTAATGGTAGAAGAAAACCTTTTGACTCCGTATATGTTGGAAAAGGGCAAGATAAATGCAAAAGTTTGTGTGAATGTTAGTAAACACGTTTCTCCGTAGCTAGTTAACCGATTTAGATAAGAATTTGGTACCTATGTAGATAGTTTAGGTTCTAGAATAATACACAGGCTAAGCTAATTTTTAAAAATTAGCTTCTCAGGGGGTTAAAAATGGTGTAAAAAGTGTAAAAAAGTGTCTATAGAAAAATATATTCAATATAAAAATATATCCTTGGTTCGATTCACTCAAAACTTGGTATAAATGAATCACGTATTTAAAAAATAAGCGAACTTTATGTGCAGTGCAATCAATTTCTGAAATTTCCACGGGGCGCAGCTAAATTATTATAAAATCATTTATTTCTGCAGGTCTTAAATATAACTTATTGGTACAATAATATTGGATTTTATTCCTATTTCAGTATTTGGTTCAACTCCTTGGCCCTACTTTAGTAAGCTTGTAATGTAGACGGGAGGAATCGCTACCCCTATTGGCGAAGAATAAATTGTTGAAGAGGAATGTTCTTTCACTGAAGAAAGGCAGGAACCAGCGGGCTACCCAGCCAGCCTATACCGCAATTTTATTTTGTACTAGCTTCTGTATTTTTGGTATAATAAGAAGCCTATTATCTAAGTTAGGCTTTGCTCTAAACGTACATCTAGATCTGTTCAATAGTTTTGGAGATCCTAGGTAACAAAAATTTCACATTTCACAAGCTTTTGCATTTATAATATTACTAGGATGAGTTCAATGTCATGAATTACCAATGATTTATAGTCACAAATAATAAATAAACATGCAGGTCTCGCCAGAGCCTACACATTTGCTCCTCTTGGAGTCGAGACCCTAGGTCCGTGGGGTACTGACGCTCTTCGGGTTTTTAAAAAAAATTCTGAGTCTGGACGAAGCGACGCGTGACCCGAGAGCTGGTCAGTATCTGGCACAGCGCATCAGCATTGCCATACAGCGGGGCCATGCAGCCAGCGTCTTGGGGACGCTTCCGACTGGTATTGATATGGATCAGTTGAGCTACCTGTAGATTGTTTGCAACAGTCTGTTAGCTCAATTGTTTCAATTGTAAATACTAGTTCTAATTTATTTCTATTATTTTATTGTAATTTCCTTTGTGAATAAAGGCTCCTGCCCTTACTAACTTAACAAATAAAATACTTATTCGTCTATCTATTACACGGAAGTTTAGAAAAATGTGTTTCACGTATGTGAATCCAAAAAGGGGAAAATCAAAACCATATTACACCATATATCACACACGATACGGCCTGCGGCAATGGCAATGAAGTCAGCCAGTAATTTAGTTCAGTTCGGTGCATTTCGAACAAAAAAAGCGCGAGGTGACAATATAAATAACAATTTGGCCCACCCCGTTCGTGTGATGAAGCTTCACGTAGAAAACAGGTAACCAATCAGGCAGGGATGTCTCAATCCGAAGATGTAGGGTGTGAGCCGCGGTTCGCGTCAGGTACACATGATCTGAGCCTTGAGTTTGTTTTCCCATCGACAGAACCGAGATGTTCCTTATTTTTATGGGATTCGGTACAACGCTTCTACTGGGCGTACATGTAACCACGAAAATCATATACAAAAAAATGGAACATCTCGATGACATCGAGATGTTCTACGTCTGACGTCTCGATGTCATTGAGACGTTCCATTTTCGCTCTTGAGCGATAAGACCGCCACTTGTCACTTAGTTTTACCCCCGACGCAAAAAGAGAGGCGCTAGAGTCCGAAGGAAGTCCCAAAGATTTTCGATTCCTACGTCACTTGACCTCGTGGCGTGGTTAGCGTATTCCCGTAATGATAGAATGTGTTATTAAAGTCCCATCGAAGTCGATTTTTTTGGGATTTTATTTGATTTCTTAATACCTTCCTTTTTCCAGTGTTAGTTCATCCACGGTTCGCCCGGATTAGCATAAGAATGCAGCATCAGAACGCCTACGACCACAATGTCCCTCGTCGTCTGTTTATACGTCGAATTTAATTTTGATTTACGGCCATACATACAATTGTAAGTAAAACATTTTTTGTAAATGAATGTTAGTCTGTTGGTCCCGACACACGTCATCGATGACTGTGCCTTTCTAGAGATCATTGTACCTACCTCCCAATCCACGATACATTATTTACATAAGGGCTTCTACGGTGCAGTGGTTGGGGCGCAAAATGGGAAGCAGTTCGATTTCTGACGCATAATGGAGTCTACAAGACTACACAGCAAAGTGGCTACACAGCCCGGCGGGTTCTTGCGACATCTCAGTGTATGAATATTATGACATACTAGCTGCCCGCGGCTTCGCACGTGTATTTTCGGTATAATAAGTCAAATCAAATCAAATCAAATCGTTTATTTTTGACACAGTAAAATGTTTACAATAATATGGTGAGTCCGCAGGATCCCGAACTAGCCTAAGCTGTATTACAGGACCCAAGGCTTCTCTTAATAATTATCAATATTGTGTCTATAATTGACTATTTAAAATGTGTCTTAAAATAAGTATCCAATAGGTTAGTTAGGCTTTGCTCTAAACGTACGCCAAATTTCATCTTGATCTGTTCAGTAGTTTTGGAGATCCTAGGTAACAAAATTTCATATTTCACAAACTTTCGGCTTTATAGGTAATATTAGTAGGATAGAAGGAAGTAGGATATGAGGATAGGATAGGATAGGATAATAGTGGGAAGTAGGAAAGGATGACAGCCGACAATTTTTTGTCAATTTGATAGTTGCAATAGTTTCTTTCTGCCTTTTGGTGTGACTTCCTAAATGTTGCAGCGTTATTTATTTATAAACGTACAGTACATCTATCCTAACAGTTATGTGATCATTGTGATCAACATCTCTCGATTCTCGATTTCTATTTGATTTGACAGAAAAATCGTCGTTTTTGAAATGACCCACTACTGTTTCATAGTATATTTTTAAATATTCTACTACGAAATCAAGGCGAATTTATTCGAGAATAGCTTTTACCCGCCGCTTTACCCGCGTTAATTCTAAAAACTCATTATTACTGAAAAATATAAACTCAACATAGAGATAACCTTATTCTTTATACTTACTATGTAGTATAAACATCTTCCTTCTTATAAATAAAATATATATGAGAAATAAATGAGTAAAATAGCCATCTCTATAACATAACTTAATTATATTTCAGCTCTTTAAAACCCACATAAATCACTAAGGAAGGACGGTATTGGACCCAAAGTGCTTCTTAAGATTCCTTTATGCAAATAATCGAATTTTATTATTTGTTTGTTTTATTTTTATTTGCATAAATATCACCCGAATAAATGAATTGAGGGTACGCTCAGATTTGTCGTAATGTTATAAATGGGGGTTAATAAGACCAGTTAATTATCTTAAGTGCTTAAGAATAAAATAAATTATGGAAGATGATTTTTATGTGTTTGTTTTTATTGGTTTTGGGCAGACTTTATATTTGCAAAAGGCAAAAGCGTGGGTCGAGGAATGTATTCTAATGTAGTTATTAAGATAAACTTAGGTTAGTCACATACCTACATAACTTTTAGGTATTTATTTTAATGCGCATTGCATTACCAATTTAGATATCGTAATTTTAATTAAACGCTTTATGTGATAGAAATAGAGTTAGTATGTGTTATTCCAGGTTAGACCTAGATCTATTCTATAAAAAAATTCAGCCCGATCAGTTCTGTAGTTTTTCCGTGAAGAAGTAACAACCAGGTACATCCATCCACCCATTCAAACTTTCACATTTATCTATTCATTTTAGTGTGATTTAGAATCAATAAAACGATGATGAATTACCTCTCCTTATAAAGTAAATAATAGATTAAATTTATCTCACTTAATTAGCGCCTTCCATTATCTAAACAGAATAAAACCAAATAATAAACGACACTGCTCAGTGTTAATACGCATTTAAGATAATATATTAAACCATACAAAAATATATGTCCACCTAATAAATCGTGCTGGGCGTTATCTTATTTCGGACAGTAAGGGCCGATAAGCGACAGCCTTTACCTGAGAGAAACCTACAAGGTTTACGTTAAGGTCTGGTTACACCGTGCGAGTAAAGTTAGCGAGAAACTGACTGAGCCCACACACCACGAAACGTACGCGACGGCAATGTAGGAGGCGTCAGATAAGTTATTCTCTAGCTATGCCATCTATTGATTGGTGCTCAATGCATAGATGCCAAAAATAGGCGCTCAAACGGGAATACTTCTCTGTTTTCATACAAAATCAAGCGTCCAGATTTCCAGATCTCATAATGAGGCGCATACGTTGCATACATGGGACCAGTCAGTTTCTAGCTTTAGTCTTGTTACTTGTTACCACATTACGCAGTAACACTTGCACTAAGAACGCATTTTTCGAGTGAGTGCTAATATCGCCATCGATTGGATATTTGTAATTTCAGAAAACAAGGTCACATTCAGCATATTAAGTTTAGGTAAGATGATTAGATGATTTGACGAGGCGACTGGTCTATTCTACAGTCTATGTTGGCTTGACAATTTTCGCATGAGTGATATGAAATAGGCTTTTACTAGATATCATTAATGTGTGAAGTGAATTTTTAGTAAATACTTTTTACATACTTCCTGCGCTGTAAGAACTTGCCAACTACTCGGCAATCATGGCGCATTGTAAACGAGGCTAGTTAAGCTACTGTCGCACACGCATAAAGAGGCAAGTTGATATCAGTCACTGTCACTAAAGCCCGCCCTGTGTAACCAAACCTTTACCATATTTATTCCAACTGGTAACTTAAACTTTATCCGTTTGGTGATAGAGACTTGTAAGTTTTCTGAACGGGCGCGAGTTGGGTTTAATCGCCGTTGCATCTTAATTTACTTGTCTTGTATTGTGGAAGACGGTCGGAGCCGCCAACATTATCTCTTCAGGTGGTCAAAAATTGGAACTAAGAACGTTCTTCAAGATTCCTCAGATTATAAGAAATTAGCGACTGCCTGCGGTTTTGAGCGCATTTTAGCACTGTAAAAGTAGCCTATATGTACAAGTTCAGCTCGATTCGTTCAGTAGTTAATGCGTTGTCTTCGCCCAAGCATCTTACAAGGGCAAAAACTTTCGCCTTTATAATATGAGTAAGAAAGTGACTACTAGCGCCACTCTCAAGTGAAATTATAAGTTGGTAGAAAGAGTCAGTGTGACATAACATAACCTAACCCAGTGTGGACCGCCGAGGTTTCGTATTTATTATACGTGGAGATATATTAGCCTAATTGTGTGCGTGTCGGGTAAATCACGCTGGGTATGTTATATAGGTTCTATTAACTTTGAATTGTACTGTCTCGCTAGTTTTAGAAGTTGGGTGGCAAAGGCCTTAACACATTGAATGCGACCGCTGCACACGCTGTTCTACAGAAGCTCTGTGAAGCTTGGCCCGACTTCGGGTCGCATCGCTACGTTTTGGCAGTGAACTCGCTAACAACGTCTCTCCGCTAAGAGCGGTTTCCATCAAAATAAAAATAAATAAAAATAAAAAGATTTTATTTCAGACAATAGTAGTCCATAGGTTTAAGAAAGATACAATCAAAAACATAGTATATTACAAGACGAGAAATAAAAATAAAAATAAAATAACAACTAGAAAAGATACATAATATAGACCGATGGGAGGAACCAGCTGAGCTGAGGATAATGCGGGAAATATTTTCCCTCATTGATCACAAAGTACTTCCAGAGTGGAGAAGATAGTTCCTCTGCCACAGTCTCTAGGATGCTGTTGCGACTGTCCCGTATTCTTAAATTAAGCGGATGATTATGAAAATTACCAAAAGCATCATGTCAGAGCTGTGTGGTGCCGGCTTAGAATTTGCACCACCCCAACTCATCCGGCGGGTATCTTAAGAGACGACTAAGGGATATACACCGGGGGCGGGCAGCAGCGCCCCCTGCAGAACAATTCCACCACCGAACTGCGATCCCCAACCCGCATGCCCTGAGTGGGGATTATGGGTATTACCCCCATGTGATAAAAGCCAATAAGGCGCTTATCAGGGGGAGGCCTGCGTCCAGCAGTGGACCAATACAGGCTGTTGAGGTTGAGGTTGTCAGAATTATTCCCTACACCATCACGACGTTCATTTATGATACGAATATTTAATTTTGGCGATCATGGTTTATCTCCGTTGAAACTTCTAAGACATTTGTAGGGTCAGCAACGCGCGTGTAATGTCTCTGATGCTGCAGGCGTCCACTGGGTAACCGCTTTCCATCAGGCGGACCGCATGCTTACCTTGCTGGTAAGTATAAAAAAAGACATGGTGCTGCCGTGGTCGAATTTCGGCTAGCATGATATCACAGCCTATTATAAATGCTATTGGTCATTTTCACACATTCCGTTTCTACTCAGCTGTTGTAAAAATTGGGAAATAATTTAGTTTCCTTGAATTATTTTGTTGTAATAAATAGCTCACTTACCACATTGACAAACTCCTGGAAGGTGATGGCGTTGCTCGAAGAACTCTGCGCTTTGTCCAAGAGAATCTGAAAGAGATGTGAATTATGTTTAATAATTAGGTAAGTTGATAAATTAGAATTCAAGTAAACCTCTCTCTACTTTACAACCGCGGAACCTAATAAAAAAAAATATTTCGTTATTTCTTCGAAACCTAGAGTTTTCTATACTGTAAGACGATATTTGAACAGTCGAACTGTTCAAATATAATCTTACAGTAAGGGTTTCCACAAATTTTTAAAATATCAATGATTTGTAGAGATATTAACAGCTCTACCATAGGTACTCTACGTCGACTTAAGGGCCGAAATTGGAAGAAATGGACGAAATACTGGAGCATAACATCCTTTTGGAGAGGTCAGATCGACTGACACAGAAGGTGAACAGTTACGGACTAAGGAAACTTCGACTTCTACAAGCCAGATAATGTCTTGCTCCAGTATTTCGTCCATTTCTATTAACCCTGGAGTCACTATTTACCTCGTTTTACGGTATTGTTTTAGCTCACCTCTCGTTTGTGATGCGAAACCTGTGCCATAAAGTCTGGATGCTGAAGTGTCTGTATGAAGTCTGGCCACGGGATCTCGCCAAACCCTTCTGGATCGAACTGAAACAATTGATATCAAAACATCAGCTAAACCGTTTTAAATGTAAAAGTATTAAAATGGCACACAACTCGGGAGGTCTATACCGAGAACCGGCCAAAAGCCGGCAGATCATGAAGATGAAAGTAAAATGTAATAAAAAGATAAAAAGAAAATAAAGCTATCTGTGCCAGAAATTCGCGAAGTCAGAAACTATCAGCAACAGAATCATGATCGAGACAAAGGATAATTCAGGTTAGATAATGCTAAGGACATTTTGCTCGTATAGTTTAAATAAGTTGAAATATCTGACCCAGAACGATTAAACAAAGAAATTTCACTGATCAAAATAATTGAGAAATCCAAGCCTACAGCAACAGGCACCTACCCCGATACGGTCACATCCTAATGAACCCCTAATAGTGATTTCACGTTCTTCCCCCATAACACGCGCTACTTTATAACTTCACACGTGCTTCGGAGAACGCTCCCAAAACAACCGCCGGACAAAAAACCGCGGACTTGAAGACTACAGATTATCTGAATGAGCTACGGTGGTACGTGACCATACCTCGTTATTGGTGTAGGTACGTTTGATCCACGGGTGCCACCGCCTTTTATCCATCATCCTATCTGGATAAACTTTTAAAGGCTACCTACCCCGCTTCTGTACATTTTAATCAGTAAAAAACAAAGTTTCCTTTGAAATTTGTTTCCGAATCGTAAAAGTTTTTGAGTTATGATTATTTTACACCTGTGTTTTACGAATTAATATGTTTTGTTGTGCTAACATAACAGGTAGGTTTTGAATTTTACGAGTTTAGTTATAATATCCATTTTATTGCGTGGTGTGTGGAGAATGAATACTTACACGATCGAAGAGAAGGCGCCATTTCTGAAAATTTAAATAAAGATGTTAGCACTTATTCTGAAAAAACAAAACACGTAGCGCCATCTTGTGCAGATCATTTCAGATTTTAAATACCTACCCACTATGACTACTAGACGACCTCCGTGGCGCAGCGGGCGAAGGTCCGCCTGACGCCGACGCAGGAGGTTGCGGGTTCGATTCCTGCCTCGGAACAAATTTGTGTACGATCTGCAGAAATTTGTTCCGATGGTCTGGGTGTTTTCTAATATAATAAAAAAAATATCTATCTATGTAGTGTATTATATTAAGTATATCAGTTATCTAGCACCCATAACACAAGCTCTGCTTAGCTTGGGGCTAGATAATGCTGTGTGAATAGTCCAGCAAAAAAAAAAATAAAAAAAACTATAATAATGTCAGTTTTCAAAGCCTAAAGGGTAGGTAATTCGGAACGAATACTGGTTGAAATCGAAAACTAAATTCAGTCAGCCAAATGAAAATGTTAACTTCGCAGGTAACTAAATCGTAGGTAAGTAAATTCTTAAACTGATAATTACCAAGTGCTACAACAGGCTACGTGTTAACCAGGTACCGCGTGAGAGAAGTGATAGACAGAAGCTAGTAATACCACGTATCACGATTTTAGTTTGGATCTGGCCGTGCGCTATATTTTTGCTTTATTCTATTTCTAGGAGATCATAGAAATAATAAATACTGTATTAAAGTGTTTTACAATAATGCCAGGTAGAGCAGCTCTACCATAGGTACATAATGCCCTCATTTTGGGAACCTGGTGGAGTTTGCATATGGAGCAAGTCGTCATAGAGGCCATTATGATCACCTTATACTCACATCATGCATCAACTCCCTCCGTATTTCCGCCTCATCCAGCTCCGAGCCAAGATCCGTATGGTCCGTGTCATAAATCGGCTCCGCCGCGCGGGAAGGCGATCCCAGCGAATCCCTCGCAGAGGCCAGGGATCCCGTGACGGTCGGGAGCACCCCTGCCTCGATCCCTGACTCCATCGAGGTGTTGTTTGAGATGAGTGAAGCGGTGGTGACGGGCGGGCGGGTGTCCCCCGACTGGTGCCGACCACTGCCCACCCAGACCGACATCGTTCTTGCAACAGCATCCACTCCACGATTGAAGAGCTAAGCAGCTCAAGTTAAGGAAGATTTCTAATGATATCTAATATATTTACTTGCTTAACATTGTCTTGGGTTTTCTACGTCTAAATCAGTTTTCTTGTCGTATCTTACGGTTTGCTTTGGTAAAACTTTGGTCAGTTCTGGTAAAACCTGACAAGCGCAGTTTTCATGGCTTTTAGTTGATTTATACTTAATGGACCAGATCTTCATGGACAGGCGATAAAATGGACAAGATTGGACAATTTCTGGACGATATAATATTCTTTTGGACTTAAAATTGGACAGCAGGTAATAGTACAATTTAATTTAACTGGCATATAAAAATGTAGAGAAAATTGGTGAAATGTTTAAGGCACCTTGTTTGTATTGCTTTGACCTGAAACAAAATCATTAAGAATTTTATACAGGGAGTACTATTTTCTTAATTTTACTTTTTTTATGTCTAAAATAAGCCCACGCGCACCCCACCGACACCGAAGATTTTTCACGTCTATAAAACTGAGTCCACTGAAGTTTACGTAAGGGTGACTTTCGCATGAACGAATTTTATGAAGCATTATGCAATTCCGCGCAGTGAGATAGGCAATCAGCTGAGGGAGGAAAACGTGAGCGGAGCCAGAGGGCTTCAACCCTCTTGACGTCGCCATGGCAACGGACCGCAATTATATACCCCACTTAGCACGTTTCTCGCGGCGGCCCGACACGTTTTTATCGATGTAGTGTGGAACCAGCTTTACATTTACTTTTTGTATTTACGGTTGTACGCCTTTCGACTACGCGAATCATTTTTACGTGGTACCTACTAAGGCTGGGCTGTCTGTCGTGCTGAGCTATAAATAAGAAAAACGTACCAACTTAAGTAGGTAGGTACGTACCTATTTATACTTAGGGATTTATTAGGATACCTATGCAGGTACACTACACCTGAGTAAAAATAAAATAAATTAATCATCTTACCTGTGTACAATTAGGGTGTATATATATATACCTATATTGTCAGCACTTGTCCATGATAATTACATAACTTAATAAATGAGAATGTAGCATTTTAGATCGGTAAGTAGATATAATTTATTAAATTATGTAGATAATTAGTTACCAATTTTTATAGATTCCTAGAGTTATAACTACCTATTTATAGCTTAATATAAGAAGAGTAGGTTCTACATAAGTACCACCATTTTGGTACCTAGGTAGGTTTATTATTACATATACCTACCTACCGAGGTAGGTATCTATTTTTACATTTGTTTACATAAATTATTCAATAGTCGCCGGATGAAAACAGCCTGTAACGCAATCACAAACAATGCATGCTTACCTTTACAATTTTCTCTATTGTTACACTTCACTATCATAAAGGGGGGCACACACGTGGCTTCATTTCTTTAAATTATCCGACAGTTTCGTGTCAAGAACACATTAGGCCTAAAAACGCGGTGGGCATTTGTCTGAACGTCAAAACACTTGCTACTGTCTCTAGTGAAAGTGTTCATCACGGCGGCGTCCAGCATTTTGCGCATGCGTGTTCGTTCCCTTCCCATTCAATCAGAAGGGAATAGGGATGCATGATGCAAGCCATGAAATATGCAACGTGCGCTTTTGTACCAACGTGAATCTCTCATGTGACTAGAGGTAAGTTCCATAGATCTTGTGTACATGACCTTATTTCTGCTTAAGCTTGTAAATTCTTATGCCAACTCAAGTTCGCGCATCCTGTATACGCTTTGCCCCTAGAATAAATTGTATAGCAAGCTTGCTCGAGTATTTTCGTTTTGCTAGAATGTCGATGGTGGCAGGTTAGATTTTCATTGGAAGGAAGCACGTTGAAAGTTGGAAATTAATTTTCGCACCAAAACGCCTTGATGGTAGGTACCCAACTGCTTTAAATAATACAAGAGTGTTTTCGGTATAGTGTTTTATTAAATGAGTGTACAGGTTAGAACTGCAGTTCTGTTACCTACAATACAATACAATAAAAGAAACTTGAGAAAAAATATTTTCGATCCGAATATAATCCGGGAGACCCGGGCAGCGAATACCTCTTGAATACCTTGATCGAAGTGAGACAAAGTAAATCTCCTTGATTGATGTGAAATTTCTATTAAATAAAAATTTACACAAAACTAAACAAGACAGCGAACTTGACATCTTTTCCGAGCTCCTGTTTTGTCTGGGTGACAAGTGTCAAAGTCAGTCTAACATTTTGCAAACTTGCCAACTATCTCTTTTCATAGTTACTTCTAGCAAAAGAAAAGGTCTATGGGGCACAAAATTAATACCACCGCTTCTATTTTAATAAAACTTACTCAAACGTATTTTTTTTTAATAAATAATGCTAGACAGTCCATACAGCATAATCTAGTTAAATTTAACTAAGAGCAGGAATATCTAAAATCTAAAAAAAAGTTTGGTTCGTGATATATTTTATAATATAACGCGTATATAATAGTGTATGTAGGTAGGTAGTGTAGGTACCTATAAGATGTCATTTTGTTCATTTATATAATTGGCCTTATAACTACAAAATGGTGTCAGTCAGTAGTCTAATCCTTGTGGTCATACAATTATTCGGTAGGGATTTGGATTTGCATAATTATTGTAAAGGACATTGCACTGTATACCTACCATAGCATATTATGAACCAAACTCGTGAAATGTTTGTAAACAAACCACCTTTACTTAATCAAACTTTTAATTTACTTTGTTGCCATGTAGATATTAATTACTTACTCAGCTTAGTACCTACACAAATTACATACATAATCGATTTGAGATCTTTGCTTCAATAAATGTTAAAAGCGACCATTTGTACATGCCATATGTTATTAAATTAAAATTAATCATCTCGAACACGACGCGATGGTCACGTCGCGATGTACACACACGTACACGACAGAAGCTCAAGTGAATTTAAGTTTTTTTTTATGTGATTTGTTTACAAACATTTCACATCCAATTTTGCTGGAATATAGCCTAAGCAGGATCTCCCATAGTAACATCATACAAATAATTAAATTACCTTTAAGCAATATCTTTAGGATGATAATTATAGTTTGGAAAAAAGTAGATCATCAATGGAAGCAAGGCACAAAATGCACTTTAGAGTTGGAAGCAATGATAATTTCGCATTCTTGTGTCATGTCAAAGTACTGTCAGACCAAAAATGACAAAATAAAAACAATCGTGCTTGTTTTGTTTTTCGTTTCGCGAACGTCCGTCGCAGTGTCCAAGGGAATTTGCAAATAGACATTTTCAAAATTATGTAAGAGTGATTCGATAGTTACACACGTCGTTGCTGTGAAGCTATATATTATTCCAGCGAATTATTATGCCTACTGGCCGAGCTGTGTTTTTGTTGCGGCGTTTGTCGACTGGGGATAACAGATTCAAAGGGATAAATTTGAATCAGAATACTGCCAAGGAAGTTTTGGTAGGGAATCCCGCTTGCAATCATAGAGATTTGGGACTTACTAAAAGGTAATGCAACGTATTACTTTACAAACAATCGTTAAGTAAAGATCAGGAAGTCTGGCGGGTACCTACTATTATTAGCTAACACTCTTAACAAATTGATAGGTGACCTTGTTTTTGTTTACATGTTGTGTTTTCCATTTAGACGAGAGAAGGGAACTGCCATGAATTATTCAGAAGGGTCTATAAACTCATAAAACTCTTAGGTACTTGATAATGAATTGTATTTCTGAATAGTTAGTCCTAATTAATTATTTTTAGGATTGATAATAAATTGTTAACCTGTGAGGGAGTTCTTACTTATAATAGCTTTCATCCACTTCAAGCTTCAAGGGGTGGCACATGTACCCCTTTTTTGACTGTTAACACATCAGTTTTATTTCGTATTTACTCTAATTCCATGGATTGTACACATATTTTTATTGCATAACTGTTGAGAAAACACTTAAAACAAAGTAATTGTTCATTCTGAATCAAATGAGACATAGACTTCAAGACATTGTGACCCTTATCATTTGGAAATGAGGTTTATATTGGCTTGAGGTGGTGGGCATGGAGCGGCCCGTTTAAGCCCTCATGGTATAAAAAAGGTTCGGCCTGCTCTGGCCTTATAATCCTTTGCAGGTTAATAGGTCCCAACTAATTATATTTTAAACCTTAGCATGTACATATTTTTGTAAGAAATAAACTTTGTAGTATGTAAATTTAGAAACTTTGTAGAAATAAAATGCATATTCGCACCATTCAAAATACATCCTTGTTTTACAGATCTACAGACCAATATTAGTCTGGAGTCCGTCTATAAAATATTTCAGTATCAGATTGACCTTGTCAAATAAAAACAGTCAATAAGTTGATAAGGTTAAATAATTTCCTTGTATTATCTCATGTTTGATTGCTTGTAAATACTAATTCACTTGTCCAAACTATTTATAAAAATGTAAACAATGAAGTACCTACCTTATTAAAATTACTATCAACTATTTACAGGCTAACAACATTTGGTCATAACATTATACCAGTACCACCACGATCAAGAAGCTTCAGTGAGACAACAATTAAAATGGCCACTTCTAGTCCAGATGCCCCAATTGAAAAGCCAAAATACACAAATGCTCTAGTCTCTGAAAAGTCCCCCTACTTACTCCAACATGCGCACAACCCTGTGCAATGGTACCCCTGGGGCCAAGAAGCCATTGACAAAGCTAAAAAAGAAAACAAACTCATCTTTCTCTCTGTTGGATACTCAACTTGTCATTGGTGCCATGTGATGGAGAAGGAGTCGTTTGAAAATGAAGATATAGCTAAGATCATGAATAAACACTTTGTCAACATCAAAGTAGACAGAGAGGAGAGGCCGGATATTGACAGAGTGTACATGTTGTTTGTGATGGCAACTAATGGCAGTGGTGGTTGGCCGATGTCTGTATTTCTAACTCCAGACTTACGTCCGGTCACAGGGGGAACATATTTTCCTCCAGTAGACAAATATGGGAGACCAGGCTTCAAAACTATCTTGCTCTCTTTAGCCACCAAATGGGATGACAACAAGCAACAGTTTATGGTTGCTGGCACGCGTATTATTGGAGCATTGAAAAAGCTTGTTATTGCTGATTCAGAGAGTACAGCATTCCCTGGTGAAAGTACTTGGGAGAAAGCTGTAAGCAAATACATGGCTTCCTATGAGTCACATTTCGGAGGATTTGGAACCGCTCCAAAGTTCCCGCAGGCCTCAGCTTTCAATTTCCTGTTCCATTACTATGCAAGAGACAAAAATCATCCTGTGGGAAAGAAATGCCGGGACATATGTCTTTTTACACTGACTAAAATAGCGAATGGTGGTATTCACGATCACATATCTGGCGGTTTTGCTAGATATTCGGTGGACAATGATTGGCATCTGCCTCATTTTGAGAAGATGCTCTATGATCAAGCTCAATTGACGATTTCGTACACCGACGCTTTTCTAGCAACCAAAGATGAGTTCTACGCAGATGTAGTTCGCGATATAATTAAGTATGTGAACAGAGATCTACGACACGAATCTGGTGGGTTCTACAGCGCTGAAGATGCTGATTCCTACCCTTATTTTGGTGCAAAGGAGAAAAAAGAAGGAGCATTTTGTGTATGGGAATATAATGAGCTGAAAGCACTGCTTGATGGCAAAGAAATCAACGGTATTTCATACTTTTCTGTGTTTGCTGACTACTTCACCGTGCAAGATGATGGGAATATAGATCCCGAAAACGATCCACACGAGGAATTGACAAATAAAAATGTTCTCATCATTTACAACACTAAAGAGGAAACTGCTAAGAAATTCGGTTTAACATTGGAGCAATTTGATGGCGTGATTTCGGAATGTGTTGGAATTGTGTATGAAGCGCGTCAGAAAAGACCAAGACCGCACTTGGATACCAAAATACTTTGTTCTTGGAATGGTCTGATGATTGCTGGGCTAGCACGGGCCGGTCAAGGTTTGGGCGAGAAGGAGTTTGTCGACGATGCGATAAAAACTGCAGAGTTTATTAAAACTCACCTCTATGATGAGTCTACAAACACGCTGTTGCATTCCTGCTACAGGGCTGACGATGGATCTATCACGCAAATGTAAGTTTAAATCAACTAAATCAAAACTAAAGTCCGAGCGGAGACAGCGAGAGCGGCAGCGAAAGCATAGTGGTGCGGCACATACAAAATACCCGATGGGATGACGTGCGAAACCGAAATGTTTCACTGCCGCTCTAGTAGCAAATACCACATAGGTCTGAATACTCAAATTAGGTCTTAATTTAGTCATTAAAACTGAATTTATATTTCCAGAGAAAAACCAATCCATGGCTTCTTAGATGACTACTCTTACCTGATCAAAGGTCTACTGGATCTGTACGAGGCATCCCTAGACTCTCGTTGGTTGAAGTGGGCCCGCGAGCTGCAGAGCAAGCAAGATGAACTGTTCTGGGATAAAGAGAAAGGTGGATATTTTACTTGCCCGACTGGAGCTGATAATATTGTGTTGCAGCTGAAGGGAGGTAAGTTATCTTTGACATACCTAAACCTAATCGTATAGACACTCTGTAAACATACCTAATCGTATAACCAGGTCCAATATAAAACAAACTAGCTACAAAACTAAATCGTAGATCTGCATTCCCATTCGTAATGAATTCATATGTTGTACCTGCTCGCCATATTCCAGGTTTTGAAAAAAAAATTAAAAACCGCACAAGACAAACTATAATAACCCTTACTCTGACCCAGCATTTTCACTTTATTTCGCAAAATGTAAGAGCCAAGGCATACAAAATGTAGCTAAGGGCCATTATAGGAGCCCGGACGAGTGTTTTGATACCGATTTTGAAAAGCTAGAATGACGTATCATTTAAACTATTTCAAAATCGGTGCGGCCGTTTGAATGCTTCGTGATAATAGAGAAACACTTGAAAAACATTACCCGCCTCAACAGGTAAAAATGTTAGATCTAGGGTTTCTCGATACGAGTTTATGAAGGGGTTGGCAAAAAACATGTTATATGTATGGTTATGGCGTCTATGGCTGTAGTTACTACCGCTTTACTTAATAGTTGCCACTATTATATATAGTGGCAACCCACGAACGAACGGAACTGTGAAAGATGGAATATTTCATTTCATATTTTGTATACTTAAAATTATGTATGATGATTATTTGTATACATAATTTTAATTTTCCACTACTACGTTTAATAGCACAAAATAATCATACATAATTATATTATACAAAAAAAAATATTTGAAATATTCCATCTTAATTGTCACTTTTTAGTAAAGTAAGTCTAAATCAAAAGCTACTTATTAATCTTAAGCAATCAGAATTAATATTAAATACCGACTGATTTTACTTTGCCGTTAAATGATTCTCCTATCTCGATAAATATTTTTTACACTTTCTAATTCTAAGTGGAGGAACTGAGAAGACATCCACGCCTAGGAGTGTATTGTGCATTAACCAGCTCATCTCCTTGAAGTACTGAAGTACTTTTGGTGACTGACAGCTTCGTTTCAACTTTTCCATAGGTGTGGATGGGGTTGAAGCCTCAATGAGACTCTTCAGCCCCGTCTTGTGTCTGGCCTCCCCTTTCAATACTTTAAGGTTGAATTGAGTCCCAAAACCCACGTTTTGACTGTACGGAAAATTTGAGGGCAAAAAAACATTAACTGTTTTATAATATTTTGATACGCATCAAATGTTTAGGATTCTAGTTAGTAAGGGAGCCGAAACACGATTGACAAAACTTGACTCGATACAAAAAATCGCAAAGTTTCCTCTAAATCTTCATTTTTGCACATATACTTCTACGGAAAAAGCAGTTTCATTTGCTAGTTACTTATATTTCAACTAAATTTCGTCTACGTGTTCCCTAACAAATACTTTAGACGATTATGGTTTTATTTTTTGGCCAAAGAGTTTTATTTTAGAGCAAAAACCTAATTTTTAAAAAACTACCATTGAAATTACGCGCGGGCTGGCCATTCCGCGACTCTCGCCTTCCTTTCAAGTCTTTCCCGCGCGACGTTCGCTCGTCCTTGTCTCGCAAAACCGATCCCACTTCGTCTTAATTCTCATTTCAGACCAAGACAGCGCCGAACCATCAGGCAACAGCGTCTCTTGCCATAACCTCTTGCGCCTCGCCGCGTACGCAGACAAAAGCGCATCGCCGGAGGCCGGCGAACCGCAGCGGGAAATGGCTAAGAAACTACTGGTTTCGTTCACCAAAGTACTCAACGATCTACCTACGTCGATGCCTGAGTTGATGTCGGCGCTGATGCTTTATACTGATTCGCCTACTCAGGTACCTTATCTTTATTTGACTATGGCTCTACATTGTTTGTTGGTATTTAGTATTGGTATTGACGTAGGTAGGGTATACCTACCTACACCTATAGCCTAAGCTAGTCTATGCTGAACATAGGTTCCACTAAAGCCGGCTTTTGACTATGGGATATAATATAAATTACATCTTGTGCTATATATTACATCCCGCGGTTGCTGTTTACACTGTGAGATATATATTTTGGAGCACACAATGATCAGTTTACACGTCTGCACACGAACGCCAACATTCAAACGGAGGGCGAAGCGGGGGAGGCGCGGTGTCCGGGGACGTGAGGTAAAATATACACCTTCAAATGACCTTCAAATATCGCTCACTCGGTCGAAAAAATATTTATAGTTTGGGATGTAATATATATTATAGCACAGTGTAAACGGTGCCATACAAAATGTATGGTGAGCGAGAAAATATTATATCTCGGGATGTAATATATATCCCATAGTGAAAAGCCGGCTTAATTATAGCATTACATTCCGGTCCAGTTAGCGCGAAAATTAAGGTTAGGATCTTTATTTGTCTATGCCTCTACATTGTTTAAAGGTATTTAGTATTGGTATTGACTAGTCTACCTACCTACATCTATAGCGTATGCTAGTCTATTACTTGACATAGGTTCCACTAATAATTATAGACTTTCCAGTCAAGTTAGCTCGAAAATTAAGGTTAGGATCTTTAATTGTCTATGCCTCTACATTGTTTGTAGGTATTTAGTATTGGTATTGACTAGTCTACCTACCTACATCTATAGCTTATGCTAGTCTATGCTGAACATAGGTTCCACTAATTATACCTTTACATTCCGGTCCAGTTAGCTCGAAAATTAAGGTAAGGATCTTTATTTGTCTATGCCTCTACATTGTTTGTAAGTATTGGTATTGACTAGTCTACCTACCTACATCTATAACGTATGCTAGTCTATGCTGGACATAGGTTCCACTAATAATTATAGACTTACAGTCCGGTCAAGTTAGCTCGAAAATTAAGGTTAGGATCTTTAATTGTCTATGCCTCTACATTGTTTGTAGGTATTTAGTATTGGTATTGACTAGTCTACCTACCTACATCTATAGCGTATGCTAGTCTATTACTTGACATAGGATCCACTAATAATTATTGACTTTCCAGTCAAGTTAGCTCGGAAATTAAGGTAAGGATCTTTAATTGTCTATGCCTCTACATTGTTTGTAGGTATTTAGTATTGGTATTGACTAGTCTACCTACCTACATCTATAGCGTATGCTAGTCTATTACTTGACATAGGATCCACTAATAATTATTGACTTTCCAGTCAAGTTAGCTCGGAAATTAAGGTAAGGATCTTTAATTGTCTATGCCTCTACATTGTTTGTAGGTATTTAGTATTGGTATTGACTAGTCTACCTACCTACATCTATAGCTTATGCTAGTCTTTTACTTGACATAGGTTCCACTAATAATTATAGACTTACAGTCCGGTCAAGTTAGTCCGGTAGACTTACATAAATTCACATAAAGCTGAAAATTGTTATGAAGTTTTATTATTAAAATATACCTATGATAAAATTGTTGATCATGAAAACCTATACTTGTGAACTTTGATCTTGTTCACAAGTTTAGGGGATCGATGGGGACTTTCACATATTGTTAATAATCCTTAACGTTCATACCAGTTTTCAGCTTCATGCGAATTTAAGTTTGGTTGTGTAACTTAACCGGACTATTAATGGCTTCTTATGATTAGGGGGTACTGCCATAATCCCCACGCTGGGCATGTGGGTTAAGGATCACAGTTCGGTGGTGGATTCGTTCTGCAAGGGGCGCTGCCGCCCTTGATGATAAGCCAGGGAAGAATCAGCTTCTATCTTATCTCGGAAAAACGAGCGCCAAGCTTGTTCCGCTAATAAATGCGAGTAAACAACTTAGAGTTTTTGCCGTCCCTATCTGCTACATATGTAAACTGAACCTTATTACCTCCTTGCAGGTGTTAGTCTCCAGTGGATGCACCGACCCTCGTACACTTGCTTTGTTTTAGCTGTCTTCTATTTAATCTGAACCTTATTCCCTCCACACAGGTGCTAATCTCCGTCTGATGCACCGACCCTCGTACGCTAGCATTGCGGCTTTAGTTAACTTCTATGTAATCTGAACCTTACTTCGTCCACACAAGTGCTAATCTCCGTCCGATGCACCGACTCTCGTACGCTAGTTTTGCTTTAGTTATCTTCTATGTAATCTGAACCTTATTTCCTCCACACAGGTGTTAATCTCCGGTGGATGCACCGACCCTCATACACTAGTATTGCTTTAGTTATCTTCTATGTAATCTGAACCTTATTTCCTCCACACAGGTGTTAATCTCCGTCTGATGCACCGACCCTCGTACGCTGGTATAGCTTTAGCTGTCTTCTATGTAAACTGAACCTTATTTCCTCCATACAGGTGTTAATCTCCGTCTGATGCACCGACCCTCGTACGCTAGTATAGCTTTAGTTATCTTCTATGTAAACTAAACCTTATTCCCTCCACACAGGTGCTAACCTCCGGCGGATGAACCGACTCTCGTACGCTAGTTTTGCTTTAGTTATCTTCTATGTAATCTGAACCTTATTTCCTCCACACAGGTGTTAATCTCCGGTGGATGCACCGACCCTCATACACTAGTATTGCTTTAGTTATCTTCTATGTAATCTGAACCTTATTTCCTCCACACAGGTGTTAATCTCCGTCTGATGCACCGACCCTCGTACGCTGGTATAGCTTTAGCTGTCTTCTATGTAAACTGAACCTTATTTCCTCCATACAGGTGTTAATCTCCGTCTGATGCACCGACCCTCGTACGCTAGTATAGCTTTAGTTATCTTCTATGTAAACTAAACCTTATTCCCTCCACACAGGTGCTAACCTCCGGCGGATGAACCGACTCTCGTACGCTAGTTTTGCTTTAGTTATCTTCTATGTAATCTGAACCTTATTTCGTCCACACAGGTGTTAATCTCCGGTGGATGCACCGACCCTCATACGCTAGTATTGCGGCTTTAGTTATCTTCTATGTAAAATAAACCTTATTACTTTCACACAGGTGTTAATCTCCGGTGGATGCACCGACCCTCGTACACTAGTATAGTTTTAGCTGTCTTCTATGTAAAATAAACCTTATTACTTCCACACAGGTGCTAATCTCGGTCTGATGCCCCTACCCTCGTACGCTAGTATTACTTTAGTTATCTTCTATGTAAACTGAACCTTATTACCTCCACACAGGTGCTAACCTCCGGCGGATACGCGAACCCTCTCGTACGCTAGTATTGCTTTAGTTATCTTCTATGCAATCTGAACCTTATTCCCTCCACACAGGTGTTAATCTCCGTCTGATGCACCGACCCTCGTACGCTAGTATAGTTTTAGCTGTCTTCTATGTAAAATAAACCTTATTACTTCCACACAGGTGCTAATCTCCGTCTGATGCACCGACCTTCGTACGCTAGTACCTATAGCTTTAGCTGTCTTCTATGTAAAATAAACCTTATTACTTCCATACAGGTGTTAATCTCCGGTGGATGCACCGACCCTCGTACGCTGGAGCTGGTGCGTGTGGTCCGCTCTCGACTGCTGCCCGGCAGAGTGCTGTGCGTCGCTGATCCCGCTAACGCCGAGACCGGTATGTCTGACATACGTGAGTTTTCACTCGCATTTCTACTTTATATCATCATAAGGTCGAACGATTCGTTTGGTACAAAAAAATTTAGTAAGCTTTAATAGTGACTAACTAAATAATAAAAAAAACTTAAATAATTTAACTGCACTTTAAAATGTCGCTGTCCTTTACATTGCGTAAGCAAAAAAGAACGGCTGTAATTATAGTGCTGTTAAATTAGTTAAGTAAATTTTTGTACCATCCGAATCGACGCTATTGGTGTCAATTCTAATTCAAATGGCACGAAAACTAAATTAATCTGACAGCACTGAAAATCATGGCGTAGTACCTTTCATATGGATCTAATTTAAAAGGATACCATCATTTTTATTGTATTTGTGCCATCTGAATTGGCAACATTATTATCTCTTGAATTAGAAAGATACCTATAAAATGATTAAGAATTTAACAATCGAACGACCAAGCTGGAAGTTACAGCTGCATAATTTAACATAATTATTGTGATTGGCGACAGAAAAAAGCATTATGGGATAATATTTCCCGGATGAATTTAGAAATACTAATGCTAACAGATTAAGTTAGGTTGATCATGTACTGAATATCTTAAAGGCAGCTAAGGGATCTCACAGAGGAGTACAAATAATGTACAAGTACAAACCATAAATATAGGCAACATTGAACTAAAATACCATTAAGTTATTTACGGTTTTATTTTACTTTTTCCAATAGAAACCAGCGCTCCTGAGGGGGACAGTAAGATTCTTTTAAATCATGTTATGAATTATTGCAATAGAGTGCTAATATTTCATCCATACAGCTAGGCATAGATTTACCGTAGCCATACATTACTGACATGCACTAAAGCCAATTTAGGCATGGAGCCTGCGACCGCCAGATTTTTTTAATTTTATAAAAGCACGTTACTCCATGTGCGTATGTCGCACATGGAGTAACGTTCACCGATTATGAATTTTGGGTCACTGTATATTCTATAAATTGAATAGTGTTCAAAATAAATAAATAAAATATTGGCCAATTTTTATTTTTATTAGTTTTGACATGATGTAATTGAAGTTATTAATTGAAGAATTTTATATTTCATTGTGTAATTTTAATTTTTAATTAATTTTTATATTATCTAGGTCTGACAAATACTATTTATGCTATGATTGTTTTTATTGATTTTTTATACTACTTTATTATATCAGGCGCCCCTGTAAAAATAGTGTAAGTACTTTTTAGAAAGGAATATTTTAAAAATTATCTCTAAACTATGACCAATTTTGATGCAAAATCAGCAACTTTACTAGCCGATATCTGCATAGCACGATGACCCAAACTTCATAATCGGTTATCGTTCCTACCTCTGTGGGGGCATACGTAGACAAACTCTCAGATTTTATAAATTAAAGGAAGATCTGGCGGTTGCAGGCTCGTAGTTCAATGCTGTCATCATAAATAACCCAAGCCACAATATCATACTAGTATGTACATCTATCGTCGCCTATCTCTAAAAGTACCAATCAGTTTACACTAGAAAAGTGCATGATATGAAAAGACAAGTGATTAACTTTGTTTAGTTTCCTCTCACTGACTAACCAACTAACACTTGGACAAGTTGATCAAAATAATGGTAAAAAGTGATTATATCACCTTCAGCTACCATCTTCCGCCCCCACTTCATAACTCATTGTACTGTTTGTACATTGTAGACTGCCCTTTAGCTCATTGTAAAGTGACGCGTCGACTGGATCGGTATCGGAGCGTACGGACCGTAAGCATTTGTAGCTTTGTATTGATTTCTATGATACCTACAGCGTGCGGCATATCTACCGATGCTAGAGACCGGTATTTCCGACGATGACGTCATCAGCAACTATATTCTCGTCAGTACGAGGATATTGTAGCGGATGATGTAATCGGCAAACTCGAGCGTTTTGAAAATACGTGTATTGTTGATAGATTTATAGATAAATTAATTTTTCGTACATAAAACAATGAAACAAGATACTAACTTGATACTTTGCCGCACCTACGACACAAGTCTAACCACTTAGGTGCTGTAATCCAAGATCTAGAAGCCAAGCCAAAACATTTGAAGTTACTGAATTATTTGTTACACATTATAAGTTTGCTTGATATGAAAATAAATTAATATTATACTAACTCAATCTAGTGTGGCACAATCAGCGTCCTTATCACAAACAGCGATGTAAAATCCGAAAGCAGTAGACACACCCTATCGGCATATCTTAAATACCGACGCTGCGTAGGTACGCTCAGATTCCGACGCAGTGGACGCGTAACTTAAGCATTACTTGGGTAAGATATTTATATTATTTTTCTTTTTACAGTGCTAAGTCGCGTAAGGAAGAGCAACGACGCGCCAACTGCGTATGTTTGCCGACGCTACGCTTGTTCTCTACCAGTCACAGAAGTGAAGGATCTAGAGAATATTCTAGATGAAACTCCGGCGCAGACCGTCAAAGAGAAATAAAACCATTGTCAGGTTGAATCTTTCGGTAAAAGTAGAGAAAAAAAATCTTCTTGTGTTAGATCTCAGATTTTGGATTGCGATTTTAAATTATTGTGCCAATTTCCATAAAATTTAGAATTTTATGTTTAGGGCAGACTTTTAGAAACGCTTTCGATGTTTAAAGGAGTTTCGAGCTGTTTGGAAGATAAAGATTAATCTCGGAATAAGTCAAAATCGTTGCTCGAAGTCGGGGCCCTCAAAAATTAAATTATGTTAAAATATTGGCTGCTATCCCTAAATATTAGTGTATTCACGTTTTGTGCCGTATTTTATCACTTCTTTCTTCTATGGTAGCTTCGCATGAATTGCACCTGTTCGTAAAGTCACCTATTTATTGTACCATGGTCAGAAAGTCATTTTATTGGTAAAATCATATTTAACTATGACAGAGGTCTGTATAGCTGAGAGCCCGTGTGTTTTATTAAAACCAGTATTCTTGATAGTAAGTAGGTACCAGTTTAAACTCGCAGAAAGTTGATAGATATCATTTCTATAAGATTTCTTTTATAGTAAGAATATTTAGGATGGCATTGAATCAATCTAAAGCCTTGGTTTTCTGATCCCTACGCACTCGCAGTACGCTGCGTACTGCCCCTTACCTCTGACGCAGACTTTGACGGAACAAAAGACCATTCTAGACTTTTTTCATACGATTACGTGTCCGGCACCGCATAACGCAGCGGACTGCGTGGTGATCAAGAGATCAACTTAACACAATTTTGAGCTATGGTTACACTCAATTTTGAGCTATGGCTATCCATGAACCTGATGAACACCAAGGACTATCGATGTCAACGCTGTGTCATCTGTTCTACTGTACAGATGCGACATTCCTTTCACACATCTTTTACCTAAACTAAAGTACCAAAGTAGAAAGCTTGTTAGTAAGAGATCAAGGCTTAACACAAGTTTAGCTATGGTTGACACTCCATTTTTAGCTATGGCTATCCATGAACACCAAGGACCATCGATGTCAACGCTGTGTCATGTATTCTACTGTACAGATGTGACATTAATAATTAATGTCACATCTGTACAGTAGAATACATGAAATTATTTCACACATCTTTAAACTGAAGTACCAAAGTAGACAGAGCGTGTTACACAGACTGGCTTTGTTGTTTTTCCAGCTTAGAGTCATTTTCTTATCAACGAGAAAGGATTTTGAGGCAAGGTGGTTCACTGTTGATGGATGACCGATGATGAACCCATAGAGGAATATAATAGGAATGGTTTTTCTGAGTAGTCTGCTTCTTATTTATTAAATCATGCTTCTTATTGCTTGTTAAATTAAATTAGAACCTAAAGGCTGTTTATGGATGTATGTATACCTTGATGTGATAGATTTTAAAACTGAAGTAGGGATGTATCAATGGAAAAATAATTGGTTTTAATTCAGATTTTTTGTGTCAATTTTTAGGAAAGTTTTATGGATGTTTGTATACCTTGATGTGATAGATTTTAAAACTGAAGTAGGGATGTATCAATGGAAAAATAATTGGTTTTAATTCAGCTTTTTTGTGTCAATTTTTAGGAAAGTTTGAGATGATATTGGCAAGTAGCAATTAGGAAATTCAAGGCTTTAATTTTGTATCGTTACAGTTGTACATTCGTTGACAGTTTAATCATTGTAGTAAATTGTGTCACTTTTAACCCCCGGACAGAATGAAAAAGTATAAATGCGTTTAGGCCATCGATCTAGGTAAAAAAAGAGGAGATGAGGTACATGTTCTCGAAAGTGGAAGACTCAAATTAGGTGCAATTAGGTCCACCCACCTCAGTCTTAGTCGGACTGGCGGCGGCGTGTGATTGACTAAAACACTACAGCAATGCCCTCGTGTTTCTTCAATAAATATATCACACAAGATTGGAAATGTAACTGAGCTAGTGTTTGCTTGTAATTGTAACACAGGCCAGTTGTTGAGTAAACTCTGGGAAAAGGTTCTATATCTACAGATTTACGACGGGATATTTACCATGATTTGAGTTTTGAGCTTTCCAATATTTCTATATCTGCCCCTAACAACTCACTCGCAGTGCCGTCAGTTATTCCGTGATCATGGCGCATGAAACTGTGCCAAAATATGGGAAAGCTCAAAACTCAAATCATGGTAAATATCCCGTTGTAAACGACTTTAGTGTTAATAACCATGATGGATTTAAAAGTTTTTTCTACAGATTTGACTTAGATCTATGGTTTAGGCAGATGTCGTTTGTTTGTGTATGTGTAATGCACATGTAATGTAAAATTCCAATTTATCTCCCGTACGGAGCGAATTTGATATTGTTTTGGTAAGAAAGCTTATATTTCTTTGAGTGTTCTTAGGTTCGATGAAAATCGCTGTATTCTGTATTCTAATCGTCAGGAGTTAGTAAAGCTCTGTTCTCATTAATCAAATACCACTACCACACGAACACAAAATCGTGCATACAAATATGGGCTTAAACTCGTTACCTTTAGATACATTTTACAGCGACAAAATGGTTTCCCACATGCTTCAAACGAGTGACCGAGATTTGTCTGTTATCTGGGGATCGTTGTCTAGGGTAGAATAGAAAAACAATACGTCACTTTGTCATAGAATGCGTAAATTATTTGAAATTTATTTAAGGCGCTACCCCGATCCAAATCAGCACCCCATCTGTTGTATTATATTATTCTGTTCAACGAAGGAATTTTCAAAACGCGATTGGCTAGTTTGTTTGTGATACCTGTCATTAGCTTATTTATAAAAGTTTTATTTTGTATACTTTAAGCAGAGATACGAAGTTGCTCGTTTTGGCCACCATGGTGGCAAAAAAGAGCAACTTCGCATCTCTGCCTACACTATACAAACTAAGACTTTTAAAGAGGCATTAAAATAAGCTTGGGAAAGGTACCACAAACTGGCCACTCGATTTTTGAAAATTCCTTCGTTGAACAGAATAATAAGATAAAATAGGTGGGGGCGCTGATTTGGGTCGGGGTAGCGCCTTAATCGACGCAATGTTTGACGGTGCGATGTCATTATTGTTTATTCTATCCATCTACCCTAGAGAACAATCTCCGTGCTTGGCCTACTGATCCCTCAGGAACCATCGGTCTATTTTCCCTATCGGCCTACTTGTTCAAACGGTCTACTTGTTCAAATAGTCTACTTGTTCAAACCGTCTACTGTTCAATCAGTCTACTTGTCCAAACGGTCTACTTTTCTGTTAGGTCTACTTGTTCAAACAGTCTACTTGTCCGTTAGGTCTACTTCTTCAAACGGTCTATAAGTACTTATGGGTACCCATCAGAATGTCTCTGCCGCAGAAGAACAGATAAGCCAAATCGGATCCGGTCGGCTACGGCCACATGTCTAGAACAGCCACTTCCTATGCAAGGCCACTTCCTATGAGCGACCAGTTTCCTGAACGGCCACTTCGAAAACAGAATCGGACCCACTCCAACTTTGACCAATTTGACAGCAAATGTCAAAAATGACAGCAAATGTCAAAAATGACAGAAAATTTTTAACAGCTGTCATCGAAAATGTAGATTTACTTCTTAGCTTTCATTTGACATTAGAACTGAAACTCTAGCTCGGGTAGTTTCTGAGATATAGTAGTTTTAATTATGACAGCTGTCATCGAAAATGTAGATTTATTTCTTCGCTTTCATTTGAGATTGGAACTGAAACTCTAGCTCGGGTAGTTTCCGAGATATGACAGTTTTAATTTTGACAGCTGTCATCGAAAATGTAGATTTATTTCTTAGCTTTCGTATAATATTACTGAAACTCTTGCTCGGATAGTTTCCAAGATATGACAGTTTTAATTTTGACAGCTGTCATCGATATGACTTAATGTAAATTGGCTAAAAGAGAACTTGGGGAGCAATGAATTGACGAATAGTGGATTTGACTTGCAGAAGTAGACTGATGGAGAAAATAGACATACATATTGGGAAATAGACAGATTAGGAAAAATAAGTGTACGGTTTAATAAAATAGGCTAATAGTGAAAGTAGACCGATGGGGAAAATAGACCGATGGTTCCGGAGGGCTACTGATGACGTCAATATAAAATTCATTTAAATGTAAAAAGCTCATATTTTAATGCACATTTTTGTTATGTGCTGCAGCGCTGCTTTTCAAGTGTGCGACAGCTTTATACCAGAGTTCTGCTGATTTCTGATGTATACACAGTCAGCACATTTAGTCACGTAGGTTATTACTATTAGTCCACCATAAGTATCGTAGTCATAATGCTATCCTACTCGAATACGGATATAGTAAGAAAATTATTTATTTCGATTAATTTTATTAAATTGCATTGTTTAGTTTTGCTTGAAGCAGATTGTTTTTTTTTAAGTTTTTGTGATATTTAATAATACTTAATAAATTGTCATATTTAGTAGAAATTATTGTTTCATTTCTAAGACCAACCTAGAGTAAGAAGTTTCCAACAAAGAAAATTACAATCAAATAATAGAAACTAGTACCTAATTAAAATTTAGCTAACTGCAGATTGTTGCAAACAAAAAATCTAGAGGTACCTCAAATGATCCATATTAACGTATTCACTGCCGAGCCTCCTGCGGGTCGCACCGCCGCGCTACCGCTGCGACGCGACACTGGGATCGAGAGACACGTCTACGTCATGGGCCATGAAAGTGTTAGGCACGTCTGCGTCATCGCTTCCTACCCACCGTTCACCTCCCGAGACCACCTGGGTGAACAGTTTTTTTAAACCGTTCACCTTTGTCCACCTGGGTTACAACCTTGTTATCAAAACTCCATGTTATCACTCTTCAGATTTCAAGTTTGTTTTGAAATAATTTAAATATGGCATTAACAATTACTATTCCGTTTCCTTGTCGTTCTTATTTACCATATGTAAAAATATCTACATAAACGTGGAATTAATCACTATCGAAAGAAATGGTGGTAAAGTATTGCTTCTTATAGGGTATCAGTACCTACCACTAAGTAAAAACATTTAAGAATGGAGCCGATTTATGGCGGTGTGCCTCTTATAGAAAAAGTAAATGTAAAGGGAATATTATTGTTAAGGTTGTTACATCTTCTTACGCTTCATTTGTTTAAAAGTTTATTATCTATAATATTTTACATTATAATAAGAAATACATTTTATTCTAGAATGAAGGTGTCTGTAAAGAAAAACTGCATTTATGTACACCGGCACCATCGAAAAATTTGATGACTGTAAAATTCAAAAATTTAAGGAATGGCCATGAAAGTGTTAATGTATCTTATTTAATTTACGTGAGACGTGGACACTCACGGTAGGGCTGGTCCACCAGTTAAAAGTCACTCAGTGAGCTATGGAAAGAGCTATGCTCGGAGTCTCTCTGAAGGATAGAATTCGTAACGAATACATCCGACAGAGAACCAAAGTTATCGACATAGCTCAAAGAATTTGCAAGCTGAAGTGGCAGTGGGCCGGCCATATCTCGCGAAGAACCGACAACCGCTGGGGTAAACGTGTTCTTGAGTGGAGACCACGACTCGGCAAACGTAGTGTAGGACGCCCTCCGGCCAGGTGGGATGACGATCTGCGAAAGACTGCAGGCAGATGCTAGATGCGGCAAGCTGAAGAGTATTGACTATTGATTAGGGGAGGCCTATGTCCAACAGTGGACTAATATAGGCTGATGATGATAATTATGATGATGATATAATTTACATGTATGCAAATAGATAAGAACTCAACATGCGAGACAGAGAAAGGTAGGTAGGTATTATAAAACTAAGCACAAAAATATCAAATTATTTCACAAATGTTTATTGTTTCACATTGATATTCATCCATACATTTGGTATAATATTAATAAAGTTAAGAATAAAACATTCGATTTATTAACTACACACCAACTAAACTGATAAATGCGTTCCTTACGGGTGGGTGGGCAGGATCTATCTACACTCTGTTCAAGAATCCTAGATATTTTTTTGTAAAGAAAGTGATTACGATCAAACGAAACAAAAGATATGCTGGAAAATATTTTACGAGGCTATTATGGTCGGATCGGAAAGTTCGAAACCGTTTTTGGTTTTGAAAGATTTTAATCGTCTCTTGTCGTTTTCCGAACCCGAATATGAAAATTTTTCGCTGTGCTAGTGAAATTTCGCGTTATTCAAGTTTGTTGTTGATTAGCTTGCTGTTGCCTTGTTGTTTTCAAACCAGCGCGATCTGAACACATTATTATTCGTATTATTTAAAGGGTATTTATCGCGTTTATTTACCGTTTTTTCCCGACGTTTCAACGGGGTTACACACTGTGACCACGGGAAAAATAGGTAAATAAACGCGATAAATATATAATAATGCCTTGTTGTTTTCTGTTATTGTTGTCAGCTTTAGTTTACTTTTAATTCATAAATGCCTTTGTTGACATAAAATATCTTAGATTCTAGAATAGAGTAAGTATAGGAGTTTTAACGTTTCGAAACCGGACGCAATCGTACCTTCACGCATCAGATGCCTTGCCAATCTTTTTCTTGAGCCCCATTATTTTAAAAATATCAAATTTCTATAACATTTAAAGCACTGCAGGATATTAATCGGCTATCGAGGGTTGCTTTTTCACAGTAGTAAATACTTGATAGCGATTCAGGGTTACAACATTTAGTCCATTATATTGAATACATCCATTAAAAGTTACAATATTCATTTAATATTAATGTGGGACTTTTTGAGCATTACTGGAATTTAATCTGCTATCGTGGATCGCATTATTTTATCTCGGCATGATTTTGATAGCGAAAGGGTACATTTAATATATTTTCTAAGTCTAAAATATTCATCATCTAAAGATTATATTTGTTTACACAAAAAGTGCTAACTAACAGTTGATCAATTACAGTCAAAAATACAAGTAACAGTGTTCCTATAGTAATTGATAGAATACCTGTTTTGATTTTGAAAGACTAAATAGACATTCTTATATCTAAATTTTGATCGACAATATAATTTTTTCCTACTGAAATTGATTATATCCACAATATATAATAAATATACGAAGCGAAATTCCGCCTATCACATTACTTTTGTTTCACGGACTAAACTAACTAAAAAAACAGACGAAATGAGAACCGCCTCCTTTTTTGAAGGCGGTTAACAAACGTACTACAAATTATAAAACGCTGTAGAGTTTAAGTATTTATACACTACCCAACCTCGATGTAGTGTGTTTGTAAACAAACCACGACCCAAATAATTTACTTCACTTGAAATTTTTATAAAATTTTAATATTTCTGACATAATAATTTTATGATAAACTTACATAAAGGTGACGATTTTTTTTTTGTTTCTTAAGTAGCAAATTTATATGAAGACTAAATGAATAATGTAAACCATTTACTTTGATACCTACGAACTCTAGAACGTTGCAACGTTCATATAGTTTCTACTTAAAAATTGTAGGGAACACTTTTTTGACATGATTGCAAAAAAAAACTAAACATTAAACTAAAATTAGCTTGGCGTCGACGTTCAGATAAAATTGTATTATATAAAAGACGCGGCAACAGAGTGAACTTTAGGTTTTGTATGGGGCGGTTTGTTTACAAACATTCTAAATGGAGTTTGGCCAGTGTATAGGCCTACTTAATTGTCAGGAATCAGTATTAATAATTTAAGCTCGGATCCAAATTACTAAATTAAATGATTAAATGCAAATAAGATAATATCTTTTGCTGTGCTAACAAACGTCAAACTAATAGTGTCGCTATATCCAAAAACACCTTTCTCAATTAAAAAGATAATCGAAACCCCAAAGCATTGGTTCCGTAACATTACAATAATAACTTCGAACATTTGCCAGCAAAGCGCGCAATGACATAAACAAAATTAATATCTACAATCAGATGTAAATTCCATACAACTAACTACATTTTAATACAAGTCATAAATATTAAATATCACATTAAGCTAATGTCAGTTCAGTCGGTTACTTTTCCACTACTCTATCCAATTAGGCCGGGAATACACACGACTGCTCATAAAACCGATTGAGACGGCAAGAACATATTACAAAGAGCAGTTAACAGGACCCTAATTCCACTAAATGAATCGGTTTACCATGACAATGGTATCGTCTCAGAAAATGCGCATCCTAGACGATTTTTCAGCATGACATGCGTTTGTTAGGCGAGTGATCATGCTGCATGATCATTCATTAAATTCTTGCTTGGTATCAATCATAGCTTGCATGATGAATCAAGAACAAAATTAAAAATTTAAACACCCCCCCTCGACAGATTTTAGACTAAGAACACTCGGGATAAAATTGTCTATGACACAAAAAACTAAACGAAAATCGGTTGATCAGTTTGGGAGCTACGATACTACAGAGTGAGTGTGTATCTGACACAGACAGACACGTTAAACTAATAACACCCCTCTCTTTTTGCGTAGGGGGTTAATGAATAAAGGAATTATCAATCAACTGCCAGCTCGTAGATTACATGTCACTCGCATCATTCAACACAACTAGACGGTTTGGCAGAATTGTGTCAAACCAGATGCAGCAAGCTTATTACACTAATAAACGCACGTCCCTAAACGCACGCAAACACACGTAAACGCACGTACGTGCGTTTGCGCGCGTTTGCGCGCGTTTAGGCACGTGCGTTTATTAGTGTAATAAGCTTGCTGAAGCCATTTAACAAAAAGTTGAAGTTGAACTAGACGGTCATTCATGATTGACAGCATCTAACGCATGTCAAGCTAATTGATCGTCTAGGAAGCGCTTTACACATTTTGGCATTCAACTTTGGCTGCGGTCCGTTTAAAGTTCATAAGACTATCAGCGCTAAAAGCGCTCAAAGTCGTTTCGAATTATTTAGCGCTATAACGACATTTATCGGGATATGTTATTCGGAACGGCTGTAGACGCGCTCAAATCACTCGCGTAAACATAACTTCAAGTTTATGGTAATTATACCATACACACACAGAAACCGTGACCGGGCTGGAGGCGAAGGCGTGCGGGTTGTAATGCGTGAATTTATCTGAGAGACTACACAATACACATACACCGTCGGGCGGCGTGTGTGTAGTCTCTCATATAAATTTGTACCTATGATACAACCCGCACGCCTTCGCCTCCGGCCCGGCCACGGTTTGTGTGTGTTTAGGCTTTAACGGATAAATGGACCAATTTTGTGAGCGCTCATACTATTTTATTTATAAACGGACCGCAGCCTTTGTTGAAAGAAACTACAGATGGAGAACGCGTGTCAAAAGTGTCAATGTTCAAACTGGTCCATCAATCTCATCGTGCAAATCGCGCACGCACTATCTAGACAGTTTCGTTCATCTATGGACGTTTCTGCAACGATACCATTGTCATAGTAAAGCGATTGATTAGCGGTATTTGGCCCCAGCTGTTTTCCCTTATAAAACGTAAAGCCCAGCAAGTTTAAAAGGTAGCTTTTAACTTGTTTGTTAACTGCTGTAACTGTAACTGTCCGTTTGCACCCAGCCTTGAGATAAATACACATGAGCGAAAATTAAAATAATCATGAACATAACAGAACACATACTCTAACTATTCATAAGACAAATACAATACGAAATAATAGTCAATTCCTAAAACTAATTCAGTAAATAAAATTAATAGGATAATGGTCCTTGTTTCAGGATGATATTTACAACCACTGACAAGTACTTCTGTAGAGGTCAGGGTTTACAACTCGACATCTATCATCGCGGTACAATCGCGAGCGATGGCAAATCTAACCCACTTTACGGGAAGCCAAAGCAATATTTCAAAGGACACCCAATATTCTTATTGACCACCAATAATTTAATGTCGAACTCGCTCATGTATATTTACCCTAATACGATGCGATACTCACATAATCTTTACCATTTCTTCACGAGGCTCTAATAAAATGCAAAAAAAAGTTTTAGCGAGGTAGATTAAACATTTTTGTTCTGCAGAACTGAAAGCCTTCGCTAGACGGACTCTTTCGAACATAGTTGCAGCCGAAACATTCAACTGTGGGTATTAATTATGTAATAATTTTTATGTCTTAGCGTGCGTCCAGATTATGTAAGATATTATATAATTATGTTTTGCTACGCACCCACTGTATTCAAATGTTAAGGGGCGAACCGAACCTTAGGGTGGGTCCAGACCAAACAAACGAGAGCGAGCGAAGGCTATTAACCGAACGCGATCGAACCAGTGCACAGTGGTACCGCCCATAGGACATAATTCAAAAAAAACTTGTCAGCTACCCTCAATTTAACTACCTTTAACGATTAACCGATAAACGAGCTACCCTAAAGTATAAATATTCTACCCATTTTACCTAATAATCACAACATTTTTGACCTCCGAAGTTAACACATTATTACGTTGCACTCGCCTTATCAGTAACTCACTAACAGACATTGTTTTTGTGACGGTGAATTCTCGGAATTGCATTGTTTTTGAGTGGTTTTGTGACATGGATTTCCAAGATCAAGGTATGTTTTCACTATTAAGTTATAATAATAAATTTTATTTGACATTATTATGAAGAGTTTTTACGGGCTACGTCATACAGGATTTCTACCAAATTTTTATCATAATTGTAAACTTTACATAGACTTACAATTAACTTGCTACATTAAGCTACTATTCTCACCTATCTTAAATTATAGATCAAACTGTCTATTTTGAGAATGTAAAGGTTTTATCTGCAGACGTTTGCAGTTGTAGCTGCTATACAGCCTCTACGACTGCGTAGGCTATGGCGTAGAACGGTCAACGAGAAATATGTACCTTAAATTTTTAAATTTTCTTTTCAGGTACTTTTAAATGTACATTTTCAAGGATGCATATCTTTGAGATATGGTCTGCCGTACCTGGAGCTGTTCTTCAAAAACATCAACACGTATTGCAAACGATTCTAGCTTTTCTGGGTGAGGTCGAGAATCTAAGTTACTAATATCTAGATTCTCGACCTCACCCACATCTGCAAACGTCTGCAGATAAAACCTTTACATTCTCAAAATAGACAGTTTGATCTATAATTTAATAATAATAATAATAACTCTAAGACAGAAAAGATAAGTATAAGATAAGATGATTTTTCTTTAAGATAGGTGAGAATAGTAGCTTAATGTAGCAAGTTAATTGTAAGTCTATGTAAAGTTTACAATTATGATAAAAATTTGGTAGAAATCCTGTATGACGTAGCACGTAAAAACTCTTCATAATAATGTCAAATAAAATTTATTATTATAACTTAATAGTGAAAACATACCTTGATCTTGGAAATCCATGTCACAAAACCACTCAAAAACAATGCAATTCCGAGAATTCACCGTCACAAAAACAATGCCTGTTAGTGAGTTACTGATAAGGCGAGTGCAACGTAATAATGTGTTAACTTCGGAGGTCAAAAATGTTGTGATTATTAGGTAAAATGGGTAGAATATTTATACTTTAGGGTAGCTCGTTTATCGGTTAATCGTTAAAGGTAGTTAAATTGAGGGTAGCTGACAAGTTTTTTTTTGAATTATGTCCTATGGGCGGTACCACTGTGCAGTGTGGACGTCACGGCGAAAGCAAGCGAGTCCGAACTTCGCCGACCTTCGCTAGGTTTCACATGTGTTCGTTTGGTGTGGACACAACAGCGAAAGCGAGTGAACATTAGGTATCGATTTGTCGAATCCCACTCGTTAGCCTTCGCTCGCTCTCGTTCGGTTGGTCTGGACCCACCCTAACGGGTTTGGTTGTCAAACTAGGCCATCTCAGTACTCACGGAATCCCCGTGACAAAAATCTCGAATTCCATAAAATTCAACATTTTTTCTTTGGTTCCTAGAATGCGACACGATTAAAAAAAAGTTTAAAAAAATCATGAAAGTGCAGTTTCGCGCAATATTCAGTCGAGATCTCAAGAACCCTGCGGTCCATTCAAATGACTTATGTTTTGATTAGTAGATAATTTCTAGTTATTCGGTTAGTTCTAGTTAGTTGGTTCCTTCAACCGGTTTCTTCATAAGTTGCGTAGTTTTCTTGTAAATAAACCCTAACTTAATTTTTGCGCTTACGCCGTTCTAAAAACGTATGCTTTGTGGCGCTCCTATAAACGCGAAATCTATACAGATATCCCTATCCTTTCACAAAAGCCGCGCATTGTGCCCTCTTAAATAAAAACACGTTGGCATTACAAAACATGTGAAATAACTACGTTTTAGATGATTTTTTGTTACTTTATCTGGACGCACGTTTAGCCATCGTAATTTGAAGCGAATCTCAATTTCACCGTGTCTGCCAATGTATCATGTATCAATGTATCAATGTATCATGTATCAATGTATCATGTATCGCTGAATGGCTGCTCTAGTTCAAAAGTAGTCCATCAAGTCAGGCCCTAACATGTTAAAGACAATACACACATATAAAACTAGGAATGATACGCCACTGCGTTCTTATAAATAAGTAGGTATAGGTAGACAACACAACTTTTTTGCTCCCGCTCGAAAAATAACAACTAACAGGCTAAAGGTTTCTTCGTCGCTTCTTTACCGTAGTCTACATACCGAAGCGACAAAAATATTACTTTATTTCCGTGTCAGTGTTTAGTTTTTAAAAGTGTTTTATTTGGTTTGATTTGAACTGGCGGATCTCTGTAGAACCTTGTAACAATAAGAAAACAAACGCCAAACAGTAACAAACGCCCTTTCTGGCGTTTGTTACTGTGACATGGTTCTACAGAGATCCGCCAGTGGTGTGGTCTACCTATAGGTAATTTGGCTTACACTAAATTACAGAAGAGAGTTTGTACGAGCCAAGTAAATTACAAATATTGTGCTAAAGTTTAGATAAAACACTACTACATTTAGATATATTACGTATCTCCGCTATATCTAGATCTAAGGTAATTACTTTTACGAAATTCGTGGTCTACTGAACTGAGCTGAACTGAGCCGGTATAAGCCGGCTTTTGACTGTGGGATATACATAATATATATTACATATTGAGCTATATATTATATCCCGTGATTGCTGTTCAAACTGTAAGATATATATTTTGGAACACACATGATCAGTTGACGTCTGCACACGAACGCCAACATTCAAACTGAGGGCGAGGCTGGGGGAGGCGCGGTGCCCGGGGACTTGAGGTAAAATATACACCTTCAAATGACCTCTAAATATCGCTCACTCGGTCGAAAAAATATTTAAATTTTGGGATGTATTATAGCACAGTGTGAACGGTCTCGAACAAAATGTATGACGAGCGATAAAATATTATATCTCAAGATGTAATATATATCATATTATATCCCATAGTGAAAAGCCGGCTTTATGGTGCTCAGGGCAGGCCTATGTCCGTAGTGGACTGGTGTGGGCTGATGATGATGGATGACTAAATAAAATAGGTTGTATCTAATATTACGAGTAAAGGTTGTCGCAGTTTAGGACCGCATAGCTGCCGCAGAGCACAAAAATGTGCATTCAAATAAGGCTGTTAGTCGTAATTTTAAGATGCATTTTTTATAGGCGGATCAGATATCGGACAGCTCACGGGCACGTTTGAAGCTTGTGGGAAACCGTTTTGTCATTGCAAAATGTATTTAAGATTATGTTTTTTCAGTTTTTTTCAGTCAGCTACCTGTAGATTGTTTGCAACAGTCTGCAGGTAGCTCAATTGTTTCAATTCTAAATACTATTTCTAATTTATTTCTCTTATTTGTTATTTTCTTTGTGAATAAAGATAGAGTTTAAGCCCATATTTGAATGCTTATTTTTGTGTTGCTTGGCGTTGGATGTATGTATGTGCTTGTGCCTTTAATAGTTAACTTATGTCCAAATGTCTGGCACTCAATTGAATAGCGATAGATTCTAGAAATAGCAGGATTTACGCTTAGATAGGTAACCAAATTTGAACTCATAATTTCTTACCACAAACTTTTGAGATAGAAAACCAATATATAAGATTAGAGTATAGAACAATTTTGAACTCTAATAAGTTACATTAAAGCTTAAAGACTAACAAATTCGTGAATGATTCAGACAACACCAAGATGAGAGTTTCATCGAACATCTAACACTAGTATCACGAGAAGAAAATGACTTACGTACACAATAAGTGACTTGTGTAGACCATTGAACATTCAGATAAATAGGTAGGACCTTTTGACTACTGCTACTGAGAATTGTAGGATTATTCGTACTCCAAGACAGTCTTGTGGTAGAAAAGCAGGTATCTGTAAAAGAAAAAATACCATCAGAAAACATTACAGTACATTATATTAGGATAAAACCATATTTAGTAACAATTCCGCGCAAAACCTTCTCTGTCGGAATTGTTACTAAATATTGTTTTATCCTAATATTATACAATCGATTTCCTTGCAAAGTAACGCCGAAATCTATTATTTATATGACAGTACATTGTACATCTAAGCGAGAAAGTGTCCAATTTCTATTGAGTGTGTCATTTGGCCTCACACGTGCTCCTTACACACGTACTAGGAATTGCACTTTCTCCCGAGTGATAGTGCTTTATACTACACCTTCGAGGAAAATGATCGTTTTAAAAAAAAAACTCAAATGTAGCAATAATTACGCGCACTTGCGATTTTCACATGGATTGTTCCGAACACAGATGGGGCCGAAATCATTATGGCCGATTCGGAGTAAAATATTTTATCGTTTGACCTATTGTGAGAATTACCATATCTACCGGCTGATATTTCAGAAAATTAAAAACAAAATCAACGATAGAAATGGATTTTTATACCTTTCTCTCCGGCTAAATGCGTGAGAAATGAAATTCCATAGTTTTCCAGGAGGAGCCGATTCTTACGCCTCAACGGTCACGGCTAAAACTAGTACGTCCTCTATAATTTTGCTCTTAGCCTCAATATTGAAAAGCGGATCGTTTAGTAATGTACGAGGGTAAGGCTGCCTTTCCACCAGAGATGTGCTACGTTGCTGCCGACCAATAGGATCGCTTCTTTATCACGTCATTTTTGACAGGTATGAAAAATAAAAGAAGCGATCCTATTGGTCGGCTGGAAACTTAGCAACGTAGCACATCTCTTTTGGAAAGGCAGCCTTAACTCCCAAAAAGCAACTTACCCTTCGCTTTCTAGCACCTCACGCAGCGACGCCTTAGTAATCATGTGATCGTCGCATTTGAACCAGCTCCCTTTCATCTGACGCACATACGCAGTATAATGTCCCGCGTCAAGCGATCCCAGATGATTCACCACCGCAAACAGCGAGTATCTATTATCTTCAAACAGCCCTTCCGGGGCGTTGTTGTTATCAGCTCCAACATCAGCGGCGCGACGGTGCGAAGACATAAACGGAGTCATATCCAGCTCTGCGGGGAACGAAACGAACGCAGATATCTTTCTATCAATCTGGGACGAATGCTCGAAGCGTTTGAGATGGAAACTCGCTACGATCGGCAGAGTTTCAAGCGTCAGTTGTTTGGTGGATTCGCGGTACGCTCGGCAGTTGGAGCACTTGATCTTCGCGCCGGATCCCAGGTGCTCCGCGCGTGTGAAGCGTTCAAGACACGCGTGCAGTGACCCTGGGCCGGCGACGTCTAGGCTGATGTCCCAGAATGGGTCTATGGTGGTTGAGACGCCGGAGCAGGACGTGCATACAACGTCGCTTTGTAGACCGCCCGTGAAGATCTGATCGATAATGCAGTTGCAGCGGTTTCCGTTCTCCGTTGTTTCCTCGGGTTTAATTTGTTCGTCCACGCCGTTCATGCAATGTCTGGAAGGATCAGAATAGTATTACCCCCCGAATATTCAGACGCAACTCAGATTTAAGCACATCTCAAGTTGCGGTTTTTTGACAGTTTTCCATGAACATTGTCAAAAATTCGTCATTTGAGACCTGCTTAAATCTGATTTGCGTTTGAATATTCGGGGATTGGATAAATAAAACGCAGGCGTGTTTACCAGCTAATATACAGGGTGGTTTTTTGAGAAGGGCGGTCATGGCCAAGTCCGAAACCATGATAGTTAAAGAAAAGTCGTGAAAGGAGTCATGCCCTCGATTTATAAGAAAACCATAACTATATATTTAGTTTTCCATTTGCTCCTCTTGGAGTCGAGACCCTAGGTCCGTGGGGTACCGAGGCTCTGCAATTTATCCGAGCGTCTGGTCGAAGCGACTAGTGACCAGAGCTGGTGAGTATCTGGCGCAGCGCATCAGCATTGCCATACCTACACAAGGGCAACGCAGCCAGCGTCTTGGGGACGCTTCCGACTGGTATTGATATGGATCAGCTGAGCTACCAGTAGATTGTTTGCAACAGTCTGCAGTTAGCTCAATTGTTTTAATTGTAAATATTAGTTCTAATTTATTTCTATAATTTGATTGTATTTTTTTGTATACATATATGTGTATTATTATTATTAAATAATTAATAAATAAATAATGTTGGACAAGTCACACAGCGTTATCTAGGCCCAAGCTAAGCAGAGCTTGTGTTATGGGTACTAGATACTTAATACAATACAATACATAGATAGATATTTTTTATCATACATAGAAAACATCCAGAACACCCTGAACAAATATCTGTAGATCTTACAAACATTTGTCCCGAGGCGGGAATCGAACCCGCAACTTCCTTTGTCGCAGGCGGACCTTCGCCCGCCGCGCCACGGAGGTCGTCAAAGTAGTAAACCTACCTATGCAATACATCCAGTGTGGCGATAAAGAACTCGTGCGCGTCTTGTTGCTCGTAGCCCGCGAGGTGGCGCGCGTGCGTCCAGATCAGGTGCAGCAGGCGGTGCAGCGTCAAAGGGGTTTTGGCGCCCGAGTAAAACTCCTGAAAACGATTACGAAAATATAAAGAAAATTTAAAAATACAGTTATTTTTAACTCTCAGGTGCGTGCGTCAGACTTTGCGTTAAAAGGCTCAAAAGTTAAAACAGCAGTGATCAAGATTTTGTTTCATTCAACTTATTGATAACTAGCTGCATTCTTATTACCCGTTGTCCTATTACCCGTTTTCCCGTAGGAATGAAGCATTTTCCCGCGGTAAAAAGTAGCCTATGTTCATCATGAATAATGTGGGCTTCTAATGGTAAAAGAATTTTTCAAATCGGTCCAGTAGTTTCGGAGCCTATTCAATACAAACAAACAAACAATCTTTCCTCTTTATAATATTAGTATAGATAAGCCATAAATCAGATGAAGCCAGAAAATAACTGACTCAACCGAAACCCTCTCTTTTCTAGGGCAGGCATAATTAATGATTATTTAATAAGTGTACCTATTATATAATCATTAAAATAGCGGAACATAACTCGACATGTCGTCAATACTTGTATTCGAGGTTCTATTGGTTGTTTTACTTATATCTTTTCCTCTCTCTCTGGTTTAGTAAATACAGAGAGATTGTACCTGAAAAAGTTTGGAGACTTCACAAACGAGGCATTTCCCCGAGCTCTGCGACCGGCAGCGGTGGCGCTCTGCCAGGAAATAATCGCGCAACAGCGGAGTGTGGATCAGCGTCTGAAAACACAATACAAAACAATGATATTATATATAAACTTGGTAAAATCTCATTGATACAAAATACTTTATAGTACACCAACAAAAAAATAATACAAAAGACATTACATAAGACACAAACAACACTGAAAAAAATATAGTCCAACTAAGACGCATTTTATCTTAGTTGGCGTCAAAATAGTTGGAATGATAAATATCTCATTCAATACAAACAAGAATGCATGGTAGCTGCAACATATAAATAAATAAATAAAAAATTTGTTTAAAACAAAAAACAGTTTGTGATATTAAACATTTATTTGCACGGGGTTAGCAAACAACTTTGTTGCATTTAATCTCTGAATTAAATTAATTAACTACACTTTATAAGGCTAATTCATTGCTTGGTAGAAGCAGCTATTACAATTTAACTAAGTTCTCTTAGTCACAGAAGACAAGATCTTATCAGGCTCATATGGATTCATGATGCGGATCACATAAGACAAGATCTTAATCAATGTAAAAAAAATTTTTCAGTGAAGGCAGCTTTATCGCTTAGAAGCGATCAAGTCATTCTTTGGATGGAAAGAATTGTATGAATTTAAGAAAGGCAGGGCGTGTATCAAAGGTAATCGCTAATAACAAAATAATTCTAAAATATAGAAATTCAAAGGTAATTCTGTCCATCTGTTCCCTTTTCACACCTAAACGGTTGAATGAATCTCAATGAAATTTGGCAGTGAGATAGATGTGTCTAAAATTAAGGGATTCAAAGTTGATTTGAAGTTTATTAAAACAGTCAAATTATTGCATCAGGGGTTAACAATAGGTAACACAAGTTTCACGGTTGTACCCTTTAAAAGTCTAATATAAAAGACCATGTTACCTGCACAATGCAGTTCATGAAGCAAGTAGACCCCAAGTTCTGGAGACCCCGCAGTCCTATAGTGGAGTGGGGACTGATGACGCGGCGCTTGCGAAGACGACGTAACGCCATGGCCTCATCCGTTGTAGGGAGCCAGGTCATGTGCGGCACACTGATTCCAAGAGATCTATGAAGACATTAGATGATAAGTAACATAAGACGAAACATTACACAAGACAAAAGGACAGTGAATTAAGAGAAAAGTCTTTACAATTTTTTGGAAAACTAGATTATTGGTATGTCTATTATTATTTATAGTTACCTATTTTAAGTAGGCATATATTAAAATAGGTTTCGATTTAATTTTTTAGTGTGTAAAATACTGTAGGTGCTAGAGAGTTGTCTATTAAAAATCAACTGAAACTCTAAAAAATCAATCAACTTACTGGTTCTAATTTATTTTTATTATTTGATTGTATTTTTCTTTATCAATAAAGATATTTCTCAACTTACTTGGCTTGGAGAATTTTATGAGCTATCCCAATTTCAGCAAATTCCCGATCATAGACATAATCTTGGCACTGGGTGCAGTAAATATTCCCATGATTGAGGTCAATGTGGAGGAAATGTTTCTTGACCTTGGCATGTTCTTGTATGTGGCCGCTGTAGCAAGCAAAGTAAATGCAGTGCATGCAGGAGTGCATGCGAGGGCCTGGCTTGCCGCAGGCAAAACAAAGACATGTTGTTGCCTGAAAAGGAGATTACCATATGCTTTTTAAAATTAGTTACTGGTAGTGTTCATACACTTTCGTTCATACATAATTGTATAGTCTGGTTTAATTTTTTGTACTTATCAGTTTATGAAAATCCCACTGATAAAACAAACAAAACAGCTGTTTCAAGGTCAAAGATCAAAAATCAGCTGATTACACTAATTCAGCTGTTTTGCAATGCAAGCACTGTAATTCATTTATTCTATTGAGTTTTAATAAGAACAATGAATGTATAATGTTAGGAGAGTTGCACGAAAATGTGCAAAACATAAAACACATCAGAAAATCGATTTGCGTCGCTATGTCGTTCTATAGGCACAGGACACAAAAGGGATCCTTGTGACCGAAACTTACCTTGTATTTCCTTGCTTCTGCAGAAGTGCAAGATACGAAAAAGGCATGGACGATCCTGTAAGGGCTTGTACCCTTCGCAGCCTTAAAATTATTCAAGTGTATGCAACCATTATCATTCATCTTGCTTGCAAAATCGGAACCGTAAACCGGCTGCTTTTCTTAGTGTATGATATTCAGTGGAAAAGACACTCTTTGAACTAAAACACTAATAATCATACAAGACCAAAATTCATCATTTTACTCTGGGGAGCAGCGTTTTTGAGAAAAACAAAATATTTCAAAAACAGATGAAATGAAATACCAAAGGAGGGCGCTCGGGGAGAGGGCGCCGAGGGCGGGGCGGGGCGTGTTATTCTTTTCTTTTTTTTCTCTTCTCTTCAAACTTGGACAGACTTCATCAAACCACTTCATCAACTTAATTCTATCAAGTCATCAATCAGTCTTCAATCAAAAAACTGTTCTGCTGCGCCGCCAGTGCTGCCATTCTCTTGGGTTCTGCCAAAAGCCGGTAGCCGACAAGGTTTAAAAAAACCGAAAAAAACAATCACTGTCTCTTTTACTCTTGAGACATACGCTATTATTATCTCGCTCAATGCCGAAAAGATACTGCAATAAGCCAACTTATCAACGAGAATCATTTATTTGTGAAGTTGTCTGCTGTGACTGTCAAATGTCATGTCAATTGTCAAGTCGAAGTCAAAAAAGATTTGTAAATAAATATGGCGGCCAAGCAATTTCCAACGATGTAAAAAGTAAACTTTGTTTATTGTTTTTAGTAAATAAATAAGGAGTCATGATTAGTGATTTTGAGAACTTATCCCTTGGAGGAAACAATGTCGCAAGTAATCATGGTGATCCCTTCAATCATACGGGTTAGTTTTTACTATTAAAAGCTATGACGGAAATTGTAGACGTAGAACAAGTTTTCTCATTACTACTTCTTGACCTCAATGGCAAGAATAATGCTCGATGTGTTTCTAAGACCACTTCTGTTTTCAGAGTTGACACCAGATCAGCAGAAGACGCTGATTGATATTAGGCGTCGTAAGACTGAATTGCTGTTAGAAATCCAGGTAAGTCAGGCACAGCACAGGATGCATGTAATTACGATTTTCACATTCAAGAAACTGACTTCCAGCCCTCTCGTTTACTTAGTTAGTACACAGTGAGTAGAAAGAAACAATAGAATTTTTAACCAAGAAGTCCATTTTGCTTGTCAGCAAACCTTCGAACAAGGTTGCATTGCAAATTACAATTCACAAAGTATAAACAACTTTGACTTGGAGATTCATATACAATTTGTACTTATCAAAATAACCTGTTGTAAGCTGTTTTTACTTAGATTACTTAAGTCTTCTATGATTCAGTCAATGTATTGAGTGATTTGACTTATCTGTCTTGTTATGTCTCGTCATAACAACAAGTTGTCAAATTTAACATACCTATTTAAAATTAGTGTTGTTAATTTGAGTGTATTTTTACATTTCCTTATCATTGTCCAATGGCACTAACTCCCACTGCCCAAGAATCCTTATGTAATTGGATATCTGAAGTATTCTTCAGATATCCACTTACATCGGAGTTCTTTGGTTCTTTCGGTACAGTACAGGCATAATAATGAGCTGAGTCTCTTGTTTAATTAGACTGGTTACTTCTATCTGTGCCTTAAATGGGTGAATAGCATATGGGCATGTAGCCCTATCGGGATACATGTGTCATAGAGGTGTTTTTACAAACAAGTAGTTATTCTGTGGGTTTAGTGGAATAAATATGACAACACTGCCTCTACTACTAGTCAGAATATTCTGACAACTGTTGCAATATTAGAAATAAATAATAGTAAAATGTTAAATAATGCTAGACAATCCACACAGCATCATCTAGCCCCAAGCTAAGCAGAGCATGTGTTTTGGGTACTAGATGACATGAAATGATGATGTGAAAGTCTCTGTCTGTCCTTTTCACAACTAAATAGTTGAACCATGGAGCTATACATGATCATCAGATCATAGCTGAATGAAACATGGCAGAGTTTAATTGTTTCATAGGAAAAGCTAGACTTATTTTTGATTAAAGAAAAATGTGTGTGAAGCTGCAGGCTGATGCTAGTAGGTACTTCAATCATAACCTAGTGCATACCTGTATTCTCCCAGTATTAGTAAAAATTATCAATTTTGTATGACTCATTTACATAGGACCTACGAGTACTATTGATGATTCATCTATGGTTTACTTATCCATGCTGTTTTTAGATCTTCTTAAAGTATATAATTAGTAATTGTATTTTCATTCTGAAAATGGAAGCCCAATGTTATTTTGTTTATGATTATTGACTAACATAGCTAGTAAATATTATATTACTAGGGAAACCAACTTTGCAAATATGTAGATTAATATTTTTATGTTTATTGTTAACTAGCTTCTGTCTGCGGCTTCGCACGCGTATTTTCGGTATAATTCGGCCTATTATCTAAGTTAAGTGTTATGTTCTCATTGTACGCCAAATTTAATCATGACCTGTTTTGGCGATCTTAAGTAACAAAAATTCACATTTCACATTAAATATTATCTATCATCCCCTTTATTTATTTACTAGATACGCCCTGTGGTGTTACCAACCATAATATGGTTGGTAATTCAAATACCTACATATTATGTAGTTACATATTTGAATTATTTGAGCATCCCACTGGACCACCAAAATGATTATTATTAGGAAATTTTTCAAATACACCCTTCCTTTTCTTAGGATTACTATTAAAAGTGCGAGTCGGCTCGCGCACTAAGGGTTCCGTATTTTATTTTATTTTACAATGTTTTAATAAATCATTTTTTGTTGGTGTATAAACTACAAATTTATGGTTTTAGGATTTTGTCCTTTACTTGTTCGACCTTAAGACTTAAGACTTCGACCTTAAGACCCTGCTTCATGATTCTAGGTCAACGGGAAGTACCCTATAGGTTTTGGTCCATGGCGAGAGTGAAAAGTATTTTTGTGACTAAACTACAAATTTACTGTTTTCGGTTTTCTCCCCTTACTTGTGCTATAACACCTTGCTTCTTGCCAAATTTCATAATATTAGGTCTACGAGAAGTACCCTATAGGTTTTGGTCCATGGCGAGAAACAAAAGTAAGTTTTTAGTAAATAAACTAAAAATTTATGGTTTTTGGATTATTTCTTTACTTGTGCTATAAGACCTTGCTGCTCGCCAAATTTCATGATTCTAGGTCTATGGCAAGTACCAGGTTTTGTGTGCATGTGATTCCCTTGAAAATTTCAAAATATTCGAACATAAACGCCTGTAACTTTAATTGCGTTGACTTAAAAGTTTTATTTATATCCAGGCTCCAAGAACTTGAATATTTGATGTTAATTTCAACTCGATACATCCGTTCCTGAGAAAAGGAAGTTGACAGACGGACAGACAGACAGATGGACAACAAAATGATTCTATATGGGTTCCTTTTTTCTTTTTGATGTACGAAACCATAAAAAGTAAATTTACCTGCACTTTTTATGTTTACCCTCTGAAAGCTTTTTAGCCATAAAACACCATGTCTACAGAATAATTTATTGTCTGTGATGCTCTACCTCCATTTTCCATACTAAAACCTTCGAAGCTCTTATGTAATCGCCATAAAATGGCGCAGTACTTAATCATCCTAGATACAGATAGATTGAAATTAACGGTATAGCAATCCGCACCCTAACCGCGTCGTCCGCGTCCCCTCGTTTCATTCAATACCATGCGGACCACTCTGACGTAAGCCAATATACAGAAACAGAGTATAGCTAGGGTTGTGCTTACTCCACCTCCAGTCATAGTAAGCCAGCCAGTGAGAACCGAATCGCGGCGCGGCACGGACGCACGTCTCGGTCCGTCGCGCGTTACGTTCCTTTATCAATAAACCTAACCCGCACAAACAAAAGCCACGTTTCGTGAATACGTTGCGTATTTAGTGAATTTTCGAAAAAAAAAATCAATTAATAATAAACGGTGTACGTAAGTTTTCAGTGATAAGGATTTGTGGTGACTACCGTCGTTGGATCGTGATTGTATTATCATAAGATTCGGCTTCACTTGGGCCGGCTTTCTTGTTTGGGATAAAGGATCTCACGGTTTGCAAACAGCTGGGTGTACCTATTCTTCGTCTTGAATTAAGCGATACTTTCTCATTTTAACTGTGTACCAGGCCATTAGTCATCTTTACGAGGAAAAATCTGTTTCTATTTGCATGTTATATACGTTATTCAGGAAAAGATTACACACAATTCTCTGTTTGGTGAGTTATAAAAAAAATATGTTTCTAGTAATTCAATTAGTGAACCGTTAAAACTACCCACTTCGATCTGATGAAGATGATTTACCAATCAAAAGATCAAATTCTCTCTGACTTTAATTTTAAATTGTAAATTTTCCATTAATGTCCGTTTACCTATCTGTATCTACCTATATCTTATTAATTAATCAGGCGTTCCTAAATTATTATGTAAGAAATTCGCTGGATAAGGTATTGCGAAGACATATAGAGGTCCAATTACGATCTCATTAACTACAATACTAATAGCTAGCTAATTAACTAAATACCTACGTAGGTAGGTACCCTTTTGCTTTTTATTATTTTCCTTTTATTTCATTTACCTACTTTCCTTAATAAACTAAATTCGTTTACTCTTTCGACCCGAAAGCCCTATTCAAATATACCTACCTACTACCTTAAATTAAGTCCTACTAATTTACTCTACCCCGGTTAATTTAATATATGACCATAATTTACAAGTCCCGTGTGTCTTCTACATACAATGTAGCACTTAGTTTGAAGCAGGGTGTGAAATTTCCGTGAACTGGACATTGTTTGCGTTTCATTTCAGTTTTATCAGACTTCCTTTGCCACTTCCGCACTGTGGCTGCTGCTTTCGATAACAACCGTCTGATTCATACGCATTCACACGCTTATTGCAAATATTTGCAACACTTTGTGGAATGACTCAAATACCTAACGTGTATCCCCTCGCTTCACATGAACTTTTAACTTCGACCCTCTAGGTTATTTGTCCAGCCCAGAGTTCCTTATCCTTTGCTATTAATGACCCTTGACTCTTTAATCGGCAACGAACCTGAACTAATTAGGTCCTTTATGAGGATGAATTTGAACCCTACCTTATTTGATACTTAGTTTTCTGTTATCCAATCCAACCCACGCTTCGTTTGTAATCTTAATCTTTGAATGTTTATGCAATAGATGAGTATCTATCTGTTGCTGTTACTGATTAGGTACTCAAACAAAGTAAACATTAAGTGACGTTTACTAAAGCGTGCAAAAAGATAAACAGAATTATACGTAGTATAGCGAGCTATTTTAATTGTCACCGTGCCAAACAGTGGCGTATCGCCCGCGACTATCTTCAGTCGAGTGCGTTCCTTAGAGGGAAGTGTATGGCGCGCAATGTGTTTACATTTTCGGCTGCTGTGTGGAGCCTTGTGGTGGCCTCTGCTGGTGCGGTGCGCGCGCGCAGCACGCAGCTACGACGACGACTATGAACAGGTGTGTCTACAAGCGATCAGCCAGCGATGCCGCTTACTGTGCACTTCACAACCCAACCTCTTTGTGTAGCTTCACCCGCTCTGTTTTGGCAGCAATTTCAAACGTAGGTCACGACATCAACGATCTGGCGACGCGCAGTCATCCACATTCCGATTTTTTTGCTTTGTTATTTTGGCAATTATTTTTATATGCGGCTTCTTATAGGTAACGTGTGCTGCAAGCTTCCCTAATATCGTGTGTGGTTCTGAAGTTCACGGTGTGTTTGAGAGTGTGATGTGCGGCGTGCTCGAGCACCTGTGAAGTTATGTTTATCAAGAATGGGCCAGCAGTGGCCGAGCAGCAGGAACGCCGTGGCTCTGTGTCCAACTGGTTCTCGTCGTTGAGACGCGGCGCGGGTCGCCGTAAGCGCGAAGAGATCGCCGTACCCTCGAACTACGGTTCACTGGGAAGGCGGAAGGACGGGCAGCAGCCGCGAGGCAAGACCAGGTCCGCATGGGACCTCACCACCGTCGCCCGACTGGTCTGTATCTCACTATTTGATTTTATCCTGTAATCTGCAGAGACAACTCGCTGGAGACTGCTTTTGGCGAATTTCCAAATCACTGGATCGATCACGCTGTTTACGTTTGCATACAAAATGACTGCACAATTTTTACTAATGTTCTATAAAGTAGCTATTTCTTATTAAATGATCTCCTACGCGTCACATTACACAATAACGATCTTGGGTAGGTAATATCTTTATCGTCGATAACACAAATGGCCATATCGTTAGTGGGAACTGGTCTACTTTGTTATCTTGTTTAAAATATGATTCATTCAAGTTATTGCCACACTTCATGTTTTTATTTTCACTCTGCGTAATTTCCCGAAATAACAAAACTTATCAAACAAATTACAATAACAGGTTTGTTATTAGTATTACATAATGGCACAAAAGCTAGAGTTCCGTTGGTTTGGAAACCCAACCCATTAACTTCTCTTTAGATCTATGCTGTGTGCCATGCACTGATCTCAATTATCACAAAATGCCATTAAGTACCCACCTTGACCTAATATCGTTAAACCATGACTAATATGCAAAACACTTTTACATTGAAATGTCACCCATGTATTGGTTTTTGTTGTTTGTTTATCTGACTGACACATATTTCATTGCAATCTTGTCATTTCTAGATAACTAATTTTATTAAGATAATCAATTTTATACTTACAAGTATACTAGAAGTGCCACATGTAATGTTATAAGATTTCTTAATGCCAAGGATGAACGCTCTGTTAAGACTGTAAAAAACACTAGCCAAACTCGATGAAGAATGCTTGTAAACAAACCACGACACTATAATTAGTGTACTAAAACTGACTTGCCTTGACGTCAAGTTTCAGATATAATTATTAGCAATATTTATTGAAGGAAGGATCTCAAATCGACACGTAATATAAATTGAGTATAAAAAGACGCGGCAACACTGAATTTTAGGTTAATTTTAGGTTAAGTAGGCGGTTTGCTTACAAAATCAAAATCAAAAACTCTTTATTTCCATAAATACAATAAAACTTAAAACAGGTCAAATTATAAAACTATACACTGACACGGAAATAAAGTGATATTTTTGATTTCTGTCGCTTCGGTATGTAGACTAAAGTAAAGAAGCGACGAAGAAACCTTTAGCCTGTTAGTTGTTATTTTTCGAGTTGGAGCAAAACCCGTTCCAAGCTTTTTTATCTTCTAGATAATCTGATATTTTATAGTAAGCCTTTTTGCACAGCAAGGTTTTGACAATTTGTTTGAATTTATTTACTGATAATTTTTGCAACTCACTAGGAGTTTTGTTGTAGAAGCGTATACATTGCGCTTTAAAAGATACATTAATTTTGTGTAGCCTAGTTGTGGGCACAGCAAGTTTATGTTTATTTCTGGTATTAAAGTTATGTTTATCTTATCACGATTTTTAGGGAACTGATTTTTATTTCTATGAGTGTACAACAAGTTTTCACAAATATATTGCACAAACGTGCAATATATTTATTAAAACTGGTTGTACACTCACTGTCTTACAAACATCGACAGGTACGAATTTTATTGCGGTAAGACTGCTTGCTTTTATACAAATTTTACAAGCAATGAAGCTACGCTAATTCCAACGCACTATCTGTGACGGACTCCAGCACTGAACGAATCGTTGCAGTATGTTTAACTGAAACATTGTTTGACTGACCTAATAGTCCATATAGGGAGCATGAGAACAATAGAACGGACGAAACACATGACATCAATAGTAAATACGAGTTACACTTGTATAAACACAAAACATTTGCTATTTTCTGTTTACCTAACATTTCCCTAACTACACGTAGTCCACGTCTAAGCAAAGGCCTCCCACAAATCCATTCTGCCAGGGATAGCTTTGAAGAGAATTCGTATAAATTATGCGAATTTTTTAACTGCCTGCTACAGGTACAACGCTGTTCTTTAAAAACAATATCTTAAGGCTGCATGAGTCGTCCGGTCCAACTCATCAGTGGGATAATAGACATTCTCGCGCGCTTGATGAAAGGCAAATAAATTTATTCGTAAAACGGCCGCATAAAGAAATGCGAAAAGACTTTTAGCACAAGGGTTATTTATTGTAGATAAACTATTGAGATAATTTCAAAATAAATTTATATCAACTTTTGAATAACTAAACTATGTCTGTACGGGCTTTATTTTCGGCTAAAATCGGTGTTGAAATACGAAAGTTTAGAAGCTTGTATTTTTTTAATTAATTTTTGTTATACGGTTTCGGGTGCGTAACTGCGTACAGACATAGATAATGACGAGATAAATTGATATTATCCTTAGTTTTGGATGGTCATCATCAAATAGCGTAGTAGTTACCCTTCCACGTTTGTATGGAAAGATGAGCGACTCGTTCAGCCTTAAGATATTATGTCGAAGATGGGAAATAATGTAGAGTCTAAATACAGATGCTCTACATTTCTACGTTGTCTTTAAAACGACTTTCAGAAGTCGTCGTAGCTTCACATCTCTATTTTGAACTTAAAATATGCAAATTCTGTTGCTCAACTTATTTGTCCAATAGAAAATTTGCGCTAAACAAATCTCTAAAGTATGGTTTGGTTTTGTTTTCATTTATTTCGAGTCGTTGGTCTCGATTGCATGCAAATGTGCCTTTGTTTTCCCAACATAGGTTGCTTGAAAGTATTTCGCCGATATCAACGGGCACACTCAACTGGCTGTAAGGCTATAATATAGGTAGGTATATATGATATATTCGACCAATTTACGATCTACTATAGCATCTCTACTTTGTTGGTATCATCAAAAGCAAAATATTTTATATACAAAAATTTATTTTGATTCTCGCCATGAACAAAAACCTACAGACACCTACAACCTACTTCCCGTTGACCTAGAATCATGATAATTTGACAAGACACAAGGTCTTACGGAACCCTTAGTGCGCGAGTCCAACTCGCACTTGACGTTTTATTTCTTATTTCTCTGTAGAATCTGAGCCGTACATTTTCTACATTTTCCTCATTATTATGATTGTGTGAATATCATCTTACATAGGCAAGGAAACTTCGAATTTCTTTATTCCCAACAATTGTGACTGCTATGCCGTTGTGAACACAGTGGCAGTTCTAAATCAACAATGTTACGAGTATAGTACTATATTGACGTATTCGCCTGCCGTGACTCGTTTGTGTAAAAATCCCACATAAAAGATCCAGTCGTGCATGACTCTCAATAGGTACGTTAGGTGTTTTGCTCATCCTATGTGCTCTATATGCCCACCAAACAGTATTGCAACTGCATCCGCTATAGAATTTCACAACCCTTTGGAAACACGAATATTTTTGTTGTTACTGATGTCATCTACATTTTGTTGGAATCTTGTTTCGCGGAATTCATCTTTGAGGAAGAAATATGGTTAGGAAGTGTTAAGTAGAAAACCATGTTGCGCTAATAAATTTAATGCTCGGCAACAATTTTGTTCTAAATTGGATCTTTCAACATGTCTGTAAAGTAACTAAAATTATATTAAACAGACATTAAAGAAATTAAAGTAATGTGTTTCTTGGGTCATTTAACCTGAAAAGTATGTGTTTGTTTATGTTGAGCTAGTTTTAGTTAATCTTTACAATTTTACATAAAAATGCAACATTTCGTTGGCGTAATAGAATGCATGAAAGCATTTGTGTGCAAAACAGATATGTATCTCCTCTCCCGATTCCGTCGAGACGGGTAATATCCAAATCTGCGGTTCCACATAGCTTGTCCGTTTCTTCTCGATTATGTAAACATCGATTTGTCAATTCGTTTCGTTTCCGTGTTTTGTTACGGTTATGGCGTGCCTGTTTCACTTTACCAGGTCGACCTTATCCATCTTGTCTTGCGTCACCTGTGATAATGAGTCGGTTTATTAGTCCATGCGTTCCACGGTCGACATACTTGACACATTGTCACGAGCTTGCAAATTTTCTCGTGATCCATTTTGCTGCCTACCTCTTAGTGTGAAAATAATAGGTCGCATGCGATTGTCATAGCGTCATGACATGGTCTACCTGATGAGACAAACCTTTTGAATGTTCGTGACTGAATGCACTCACTCACGTTGTTGAACAATTTTCTGGTACCATGTTTATGTTCTTAATTTCATAATTCCAATTTTTTTTATTATTTCTTTATGTAAATAATACTAAGCCTATTCACCTACGGGAATTCTAATAGAGTTATTTTTGTAAGTTGCATCATTAAAATCCAGTATAATATTTGAAAGTTGGAATAGCTTATAGGCAGAGCAAGAAAGAGGGGTGAATTGACCTTGCCAGGGGAAGAGGGGAGCAAGGCCTAAGATTGCAAGCAGAACGGTCGCTGACTCGACTAACTGGTTTGACTGCTGCATTATGATTTGCTTTGTCGACTACACTCTCACACAACTTATATAAACCGTAAAATTTTAAATTGGCGGTCTTCTCTTCTATACGCTTGCGTTTACTATTAATTGATGTCCAGATAACTGTATTTTTAGTCGTCCGCATCGCCTAAAATATTAATCTAGTAGTACAAGAAGACATTCCAAACATTCTTGCGAAACCTGGTTTTATTAGCACAAATCTGTTATCGTTTTTATTAATCCAATGATCTTGTAGAATATCGCCCCGTCGTGTTTTAAAGATCCTATGTCCTACGTTTTTCAAAGTGCTCTTTAGAAATCTTGGCTTGTCTTTGAAGTCTACGTAAATTGTTTTTTTCTGTCTCTTGGTTAATTACCTTCAGTGTGCAGTTCGGTTTCTCTTGCTTTTAAGTGGTTTCTTTTGTTGCTTTGTCTATTACTCTGGATATACTAATGGTGATGGTATTGTGAATTGGTGATATTTAGGGTACTCTCGCGAACTCTAAAATACTTAAAATTTCCAACAGTAGAATTCGAAATACATAAGTATCATATAATTTTATACCGTAAACGCAGATTACGAAAGTCCCAAAGACATTCTTAGTTAAATTCATGCCAGGTTTATCGAGTTTTGCGTGACTATGTAGTAATTTTCGCTATCTTATTTTGTACATTAATGATTTACTACGTGTTATGATAAACTACTAGTATCAAAAGCTAATACCTCTTTGTAATTATTGTAGCTTGATCCTTTCTCGAAATCCAAGCTGGCCAAACAGTTTATACATTATTTCAACACTGCAATATTTTTAGAAATTAAATACACATTAGCTTATCGGGTGACTAGGATATTATATTACGAAAGTTATCTTAAAAAATGGTCTTATAATAGAAGGTTAAATTGTATGTATTTTCTGGCAGTATCAAATAACTTTCAATTTATCTGAAGAGAAATTAAATTTTAGTTGGAAGCTGCTTCATTTTGAAGTGCCAAGAAATTATGTATCTTCCATTTCGCGTTCGCAATACACTTAATTTATTACCATCTGCGAAAGCTTGAAATGCTAGGGAATCAATTTCGCGTAACTAAAGTGAAGCACTTGAAACGAGGGATCTTATAAAAGCGCGGGGGAGCAAATTGTGGTATTCTCATGGGGTTGGTTAATGCCGCGTTGAAATCCCGCTAAAGACATAATTGGTATACTAAGACCGCCCGTCGTTGCTCACATTTTCTTCGGGGGTTTACTTTTTACTCGTAAACTTTACCTTCCCCATTTTTTTGTCCGACCCTTAGCATATTCCTTGACCGTCCTTCGTTCCATGTGTTGCAAATTGAGCAGTATTGAGCAGGTACCTAGTTATTATTTTCGGGACCTCGTTTGTTTACACTTGCAATTTCTGCTTCAGCTGTCTTCCGTTTGTTGGTTCTCTACATTCGTTTTATTTTTAACATTTGTTTACCGCTTTGTACGTCTGTGCATGTCAACTTGTCACACGGAGAATGTTTCTTGTGTTTTATTTCTTGCAGACGTTGTTTTCCTTGCACTTGAAAGTTTGGCTATTTTAAACATTTCGTATTTTCATAGCTTGTTAGTTACTAGTACTCGGTAGACGCTAGTGACGTAATTAATACTTTTACTACCTGTATTAAGTTATATATTAGCTATAAATCATCGTGATCTTAAAATTTAAGCATCACGGTCACGGCCGTTTCAAAAAGTCAATAGGAACATGTGTCTGGCCATGTGGCACTTTTATCACAAGTTCATAACACTTGAAAGGAAACAAGACGTTCGGAAGATAAACAAAACAAAGTTATCAGAGTTAACCTCTTCGCCTTCTACTTTTAGAACAAAGCTAGGTTTATTTACTACCTCTGTTATTTCACGTTTAACAATTTGACTGCATTGAAATTCTATGTAAATTTGATAGTTCTGGGTTTTACATAGAAAGGGCATTTGTTATGCACTGTGTTTCACAGACTTAAAATAGTAATGAAGTTCTATGATCTGTAGCTTATGAGATTATTGACCTGGTGTAGTACTTAGATGACGCACACAAAGCAAATTTTATTAAATGGTATGTCTGCAACATGAAAACAGAAAGCATTTTTATGTTCACAATATGATTTATGTTGAAATGTTTCAAACCGTCAAGAAACTAGAGCGATAACCATACAGTCGATTACGCTAATTACTGTTGCGTTACATAACAAACAATGAAATGCGCACCGTCTTCTTCGGGATTACACGATACAATGGAATATGAATAATTGCTAAGATTTAGATTTTGTGAAAGATAGCTTATGAAACCAGTCATTAGAAATAACAGTATGTTTGGCTTTAACTGTATAAGTTCCTGCTTTGTGGATTCGCTTATTGTTCAAAGGATGTGAAACCCTGATATTTGCATAACCCGTTATTACTTAATTCTTTTGATTTGACTTAATTTATTTGTATTCAAATGTAAGTCTGTGAACTTTGGCTTGAACATTTCACTTTGTATGGCTAAAATCGGCATAAACCGATTAGTCTTTCATTTTACTTATCTCTCCTTTACAACTTTGTTGTATCATATTTTCATTATCTTTAATCTATTTTATCGAGAAGTGTCTTGTTTATTTTGACTGCTTATCCCTACCAATTCCATTGTGGTAAAGTGCAGTGCCGTTTCCCACATAAATAGTAACTGTTTCTTCGTTCTCTCACTCTTTTCTTCTCTTTTCTTTTGCTTGTACTTACTCGCATTTGACCCCCTAGTTAACTTATCGAAGTGTAGTGGCATCGGATGTCAGACATGTTTTGTTTTATTTGCTAGGAAGCTCCGCTAATTGAAATGAATTCAACATCGCATGCTTCGTCATTCCGGTCATTCATGTTAGTATGTGGCTACGAGGAATTGAGTCAAGGAGTCGTTGTATTTGTGACTCTAATCTTGTCGAATCTATAATCTTGTGGCAGGATACATTTCATCGGATTAAATATTCACTCTGCGTTGAAAGTGATTCTCTATTAGGGAAAGTTTTAATTTTTTCCGGTTACGTAATAATTGATTTATATAAACATTAATAATAATTTTAACGTAAGAATCATATTGGTTTTATTTGGTCAGACAGAGACTAAAGATTGTTGAAGAGTCTGTTGACTAGACTTATGAAACTAGGGCAAAACAAGAGCATTCGTGTTATTCTATCGGCAATCGACATAGTGGGCCGGTCGCTACTCCTAAATCTCTCTAATGTCTCTTCGTTCTTCTTCCCTTTTTGGCCGTTTGCCAGATTTACAATCAGCCTTAATTTACACGCGGATTGTTGGGGATTTCGAAGCGAGAACCTTTACAAGTTGCTCGGTCGGTCGGTCGGTCGGTACCCGTGCCATGACCGCGGCCGGAAATATGAACCCATTGTACTGCCTCGTCTTTTTGTACGCGGAGACTATTGACTGGGGCTGCTTCAGTCATCTAATTACTTAATGCCTCTTTTATTTTTACAATTTCATGGAACTTGATTAAACTGTCTTAAGCGCGGGTATTGGGTATTTACCAGAAAAAAGTATCAGTGCCGTTTGGGTGGACTTGCAAATTGTCGCGATAACCGGTCTTTACTGTTGTGCATCCGTTCGGTTCAGATAACATTGGTATTTTCGGATGACTAAGCCCTAAAAAGCACATCGTAATTTTTATTTCATATATTTTTTGGGTAATATATCAAGTATCTATTTACTATCTTGCCTATAATGATATCAACATTAATGTGTAATGTTTTTTCCTATTAGGTACAGGTTGAGAATGTAGAGGTTGATTGAGGGCACCTAGGTCAGCACAATCATCATTGAATTCGAAAATCACATTAGCCGGCTACTTCTTCTTAAGTTTCATCTTATAAAGTTTTCCTTTAGTCTTGATTCGCAGATAACCAAAGTATGCGTGTGCGTATAAAAAATACGTTTGTTTAGCACTTTGTGTAGTTTGCTAAATATATTGGCAGCTCAAACTGAACAGGTAACGGCGAAACTGTTTTTAGAATTGTATTTGCTGAGCTGGTGGTTAAAGTTTGTATCGTCTAGTTCTAATCTGTTAACGAAACAAAATGAAATCAATCGGATATATCGGACACAGTTTTCTACAAAATTTCTTTTTTAATTTCTTTTCCTTTTGTTTTCAGTTTCTTGACGCAGGCTTTTTCTCGCTTCTTTATATTCTTTGTCTTGAATGTTATTGTTGGTTTTACGTCACTGCGTTGACTAGCCTTGTTCAATGCGCATTTTGCTAGTTCAACCGAAGGTCACCCTGTCGCAACGATGATCTCGTCGATCGGAAATTCTTTAGCAATTACAAAATCCACTTCAATCTTCTCATAATGTTCATGAACTGCCTTTATTTTTCTGTATCCACAATTTTTTGTATGAATTGCAGTTATTTCTTCCGGGTCTGGGATATAAGTATTAAGTAGCTACTATGTAATTTTAGTTTTAGCCTCATCTGGTACCCATAACACAATATTTACTTACTATGGGGCCAGATGATAAAAAAATGTGCGGTATTATTTATTATTTCTTATAGAGATGTGTTATGTTATGATGAGATTACCTACCTACCTTACTAGAAAAGTTAACTTATATACCTAGCTTCATTGGTAAATGGCCCAAAGATTATTCAATTACAAGTTCTTGCTGGCAACATGATAATAAACTTAGTTTCTCTATCTGGGATGGTTTCGCAAAGTTATTACATTCCTCAAGTAGTGCCGTTGTCTTGTCTAATCCTTGATTAAGTTTCTACTAATGGTTAGCTTTAGCTATTTATCTTATAGGATCATTTCAATTTATTCCTGGTAAGTACTTAATTATTTAAGAATAGGTACGGTACAAAATAGTATTATGGATATATTTTATAGATATATTGGATTATGTAATAGGTATTGACTGTGCGGTTCTTTAACAGATTTTCAACACAATATATTTGCATTATATTAAACAGAATTTTGCGACATATTTCCTTGAAACACCTAACAAGTAACTTTGTTAGTCATCAAAATGTTTTGGAATATGCTATGCACAATAAAAGTTATATCATATCATAATCGGTCGATTACGGTTGAAATGTCACAACTAATAGGGGTCAAAAGCCGCCACCTTTAACTGTTAATAGAACTATGATAACCATACTTATAAATTCACTTAAAATGTATTATACTCTAGCGCTATTAATTCCTGAATTCTATGTTGAGAATCCCAGCTAATTTGATACGAAATCTTCTTTTAAATAACTTTTCTTTTATGAATATGATAGAATATTGCTAAACCGAATGATCTAATTCATGAATGGAACTGACAAGAATGGATCCCGAGCCTCGTAGACCCCACCCACGGATACACTCGCCGTAATTTATAGCTCATACATTGCTGATCAGATTGCATGAGACTATTATTAACCTACATAACATTGTTGATAAGTCAAACATGCAAACTGTTTCTTTAAATACCAGAGTTCGGCCGAAAATGGATGCCCTGGGAATAGAAATTTGGCAGACGCAACGCTGCCGCAATGGCAAATATCACTAGGCCACAAGAAATCTCTCCAAATGTATAACAGCCACATAACACAAAGGAATACTTGAATAGTAATATGTACCTACGCAGTATTTTGTTATAGTTGTACAAAACAAACATTCCAAAAACCACATTCCTTTGCTATGGTGTCGTATCAATTATACCTTTTTTCTACGATGCCGTCACCATCGCCAATGAGCAATTATTGTATCTCACACAACAAGTTTCCAACAAATCATAACCACTTAATATAAGTTCCGACGTTTTCGCGGCGCTAACCCTGAGTGCGAATTGAATCAACGCGGCATCTTGGAAATTAACGGAACTCTGCTCTAAAACGCTCTCCGGTTTCATGTATGCGCGAAGGTTGCTGTATTGTAGACTCTATAGAGTAGCCAGTGCAACGACAATAGTGATTTATGTGCGGCTGGGAAGATTGCCAGATATTGTTCGCATTTTGTTCGAAGGCGAATCACCTTCGTGGCGCTTGTGGTGCGCGTTGCAGCCAAACTGCCTAACAATTACTATTCTGTCCGAGTTGCTGAGAATAATAATAACCATAACTTTTTATTTTTACCCAGCAAAATTTCCTCATACCCAATTTGAAGAACGTATAATCATTGGGTAGTGCTAAATACTACATTGTTCACTTCATCAGAAAAATCTCCATCTGCGTCCATTGTCCTTCTTCTGAATAATTTGGTGTCTGAAGTTTGTCTCTTTATCTGATTGAATTGTCTAGCTACCTAGTCCATTATATGTATATCTAGTCGCCTAAAGGTTCTTTCACCGATGATCCACGTTGCGCTAGTAATAATTAGGTATAATAGGAATATCGCAAAATGCCCGTTTACTTGCAAAGTAGGCTGTATTATTTATAGCCCGACACACATTAGCCGGCCCATTAGCCGATGCTGGCCGGTACGTTAAGGGCTGAGTGATGACCTAAATCTATTATTGGCCATCGATATTTTTATCATGAGGTCGGGTCGTTTCTTCAGTACAATATTCAGGTATTTCTCTTTAGTTTTAGCCTCTGATGTCTCGTCGAACTACATTAGGCGTCTATTACTCGTTTTAACCATTTATTTCATGTTTAGTTTCATCGTTGACATAATTTAGTATCCTCAGCGTCATAAACATAGGATACGTTTCTAAACTTAAATCGGTTAACACGTTATAACACTCTTAATGGTCCGGAGATATCCTCAGCAGCTATATTTATACCCTCTCTGACCCTTAATGATGTTAATATTTAAGGCGCTGTCAGATACGACGAGGGCAAGTTTGTAAACACGAGCTGCTATTAACTATGCTCCCGTTATAAAACCATCCCTTATGGAACACCATCGGCGTTTTATCGTTTTATAAAATAAAATGTCGCCGCGTAAAAACATTGACGAGAATTGCGTTGAGGCACAGTTTTTTGTCGTAAAAACATTATGCGCACCTTTTTTGATGCATATCTTTTTGTGGCCTTTTGGGCAACTGAAACATTGAAAGGGGCGGCGCAAGATCGTTTGTCATGGTGTTATTTGCAGGAGATATATGATACACAACTTACGATATAAAACATTATTGTGATGGATGAAACCTCCGGGTGACGAAAAAGGGATATTGAAAAGGTCGATCGACATTTTCCGACGATGATATTGGTCTATGAGGTTGAATCTCACCACGGATGCGTAGTTTATTTGTATACTTAAGTTTGACGTGACGTCCGGAGGGTTCTCGTCCTGTTTGTCCATGTGAACTTGTATGTACATACATACCTACGTTCATTGCCTGAAACACGACCCGGGGTGAACATAATGCGGCTTATTGTGAACTTTAGCTTCACTGCCTCTAATAACAATGTACATATTTGCACACGCTCCGACGAGGTTTAGTGCAATCACAATGTGATTTTACCGAGAATTTTCTCATGTCGACAATGGTTTTAAACAATACCATCATTGACAACATTCTCTCTCGAGTTCCAAAACATCAACTGACCCTTTTGCCATTGCCGATGTTGTCATCAATTATTTTCGTCCATCTTCTCATTGACACATAAGAATTCACTCTTGTCTTCGATTATTTATGAGTCATTCAATTGAAACAACTCTACTTAACGATCTCCGACAACGCATTAGGGACATCTTTAACCGCAAAATTCGTTTACATACAAATTTTGTTAGACATTTAGTTATATATGTTTAAATTTTTACGCATTCCTGCAAACGGTTGCACGGTAAAAGTTCTAAATATATTACCTACTCCCTAAATATATCAAACCATTAGAATGTATCCTTATTTTGGGATTGACGCCGAACAGAAATGGGAAAGTGAATTAATCGGGGAAAGTCTCTAAGGATTCGCGTGGTCGCTTTCATTACGTGATGCCAATGTCACATACAAAACACATTAGCCTCCAACAACATGTATAGCTTTTGCTTTTCTGTTAGAGAGTAAATTGCACAAATTATCTTGCACTCAACATTATTACGTAGGCTATTTGATTTACCTCCGCATAGGTAATCAAAAATATTTCGAGAAGCGTCGCGCGTAGCATATCTCGGAGCGAGATCATGAGAGAAGAAGATTAACCACATAAAATTTAATATTAGGATGAAACAATATTTAGTAATAATTCCGCGCAGAACCTCTTCTATTTTTCTTTTCTTCTTTTCTTTCTTTCTCTTCTTTTTCTTCTTCTTCTTTCTCTTCTTCTTCTTTTCTTTCTTTCTCTTCTTTTTCTTCTTCTTCTTTCTCTTCTTCTTCTTTTCTTTCTTTTTTTGGAAGAGGTTCTGCGCGGAATTGTTACTAAATATTGTTTCATCCTAATATTATACAATGGATTTCCGCAAAGTAACGCCTGAATCTATTATTTAACATAAAATTTAGGCAAAATTAATCATTCCAATTTGTTCAAAACATAATATACACTCGTAGTTGAGATCGAAGCGAGAGCACTAGCTGAAAGCGAGCAATTAAATAACAACTGCTAGCTAATTCAGTTAGTCGATAAACGTAAGCAATTGGCGAATGGCGAACTTGCAAATATCCTTTGCAGTTTGAATTGCATGATTGCCTGCAACGTCATCGTTGATGTGGATTTATAGAGCCGGTCGTTCAATAGATTTCATGAAGATGATTGTACGACACGGGGCACAATTGGACCAGTTTGTGCCATGCTCAGATTTTATTCGATTTACAAGGTCTTTCATTTGATGGACCGGCTTTGTCATCGTTTCAATGTAGATACAAATGCCCCTATTTGTAAGTTGTATTTTATGAATTTCTTGTTATGATGTTGATTGATGATGCAAGTTCAAATCAAAATTCTACACGCCCACATGCGTCGTGTTTAAAATGGCTTAATTTGAACCGTTAAGTGCTGGAGGGAGTCATTCGAGTTTTCGTTATGTGGGTCACGTGCCAGGCTCCGCCATCCCTCTATCCGTGTGTGATATCCATAAAAAAATATATAACCAGAGGGATCCGCGTTTACCCATCGCATTGGACCGTGGTTGACGTATGACGAGAATGAATTGCATTTATGTATAACCTGTCGTTCAGCTTTTTGTGCGAGACACAGGCTTTTGCATGGAAATTTCAAATTATACGCTCCATTGCTCTCTTTCTGAAAACAGATTTTGCAGCAAAAATATCAGGTAAACGTAAACCAAACTGAGCCACTCTTACCGTTTTAGAGCTATTTTCAACTCTGGTAATTAGGCTAAAAATACATCAAAAACATGAGTAGTGCTGTGCGTTACCTATTACCGTCCCTACAACATATAAATCTTTATCTAAAAGCTAATTGCTATTTATCACGTGTTGAAACACTTGAAACCTTATGCACAACGCCGACACCGTCTGAACATTTTTTTGATAAAGCAAGCTGTTGGTATGCTGGAAGCTTTAGGTCACATTATATTATATATGGCTATCAATTGCGGTTTCTCATTGACCCCTCATTTCAGAAAGGGTCCCTCCTTAAATGACTTCCATTGATCTCTGCCTTCGGTAGATTGTGTCTCAATCACGCCATTTCGATTGATAGAATTGAACTTTCGTCGTGTGGGGAATACCTACTCACTGTATTTTGAACTTTACCTATCTCTGCCCTTCCATCGATGACATAATACCTTTCGTCGTCATTAACCACTTTTAGATAACTTACGATTTCGTAGAAAGTTTCCCAGCAGATATGATGATGTAATCAAATTTGGTCACACTTTTACTTCAGAATAATTAGCGGATATCGTTCATCCAATTAAAACATTAATTGATTCCGAGCTAAGAAGAACTCTACTGTTCAAGGAAGTTCTTGATATCTTTTCATTATTCCTCATGTTTTTGATTACATTGAATTATACGTAAATCAAATATTGTGCCATAATGGTATTAAAATTACGGGGTGCACAGTAATTCAACATACAAACAATGAATCACGCCCATTAGGTGATATTTAAATTCAACAATGACCTGACTCATTGTCGTGAGTTGTCAGGTTGGGGATAATTCTCGTGCACGCAGCAAACACCATATTCACATGCTGTTCCAGAATCAACGCACGTGTTGTCGCCATTTTCTTCACAATCGCTATACAATGTCGGCTGCTTGTGTCTCTATTTATATTAAACAGTGCGGGCTCTAATCGCCTGCTATTACTGCCTTGCACGCATCGCATCCTAATGAGTATAGTGTCACAACATGCAAGTGACAAATACACACACGACTTGCGACAACAATACCTCGTCTCAACAATGTCATCCATCTTCGAAGCCTTCCCGTAAAACCCTTGTGTCTAGGGTAAAGCCTACATGATCGAACGATGGACACTCGCAAAATTTTAAAGAAACACAATCTTCATGATCGAGGTAGTGAGCGAGTAGCCACGACATTGACCATCTTCCTATATTGCTAAATACAGTAACAATGTACGATCTCAGCTGATGTATTACTAAGAAACACCAAAGTTATGAGAACGCAACAGTCGTGGAAATGTTTTGAATGTCGTCTGAGATGTCGCTGATTGTGATTTCGCAGCATTCACCTTTCATATCTCAATATTGGTGAAAGGTATTAAAAGCGAAAGTGTGTATTGTTGAGAATTAATTATCACGCTTATCGCTTTTGTATCTGAATGTCTTGCATTATTGATATAGTGTAAATAAATAGAGTCTCTCATCGAAAACATCTAATCTGAGATTGAGACTAGAGTTCAATGGCATTTCCGTCTTAAAATCCAAAAACTCATAGAGGGTGACGGACGACATCCGTCAACATCCGAAGTCTGATCTAAGCAAAGCGTGATGTAGCTTTTCTCTCCTTATACAAATCCGGCACCTGCTGTCAACAGTGCAAAAACCCGTCTAGACGAGCAGAGCGTTAACGATAGCACGCCTATGTTCTACGTATCGATGATTGCAGTGCAGCCTCCAAGTTATTGTCGACCTTATACCCGACCGTGAAGTGGTTCAAATTGACAATCTCACTGAATGTTTCAGCTCCACACCCGAGGGGGTGAGGACAATCCGGCTCAAAGACGCCTCGCATGCCGTTGTTGAAATAACCTCGTTAGCGAACAACTGTGCCCGTTGGATATCACAATATAGGGATAAATTTAATTTATTCCTTTGCGTTGGTGTATTTTATATTCCTCTCAAAAGGTTTAGCAAATTTGATGATGTTTATCGCCAGTTTCGTATTTTATTGGTCCTTGAATTGAAATGAGGTTAATTTCAATCCAAAGCCATAAAATAATTACCAACATTAGCTCGCGTTTAATCGCTTTAGTGCTTCCCTAGAGCACGCAAGCCCTCATTTATAAAGTACGGGGGTACAACAGGCTAAATACACTGAATTCTCCGAAGCTAGTTAAATAATGGAGGTATATTTCATTTCTACGCTGTATCGTATCGTCTAGACAAGGAAGGCCGGTATCATGTCTCTAGGGGAAGTAGGTAGCGGACCGCAAATGATGTTAGCGCAGCCAGACCGTAGCGAAAACAAGCGGCATTGTGCACACCTACTCTACTCATCGTTGTGCAAGCCATTTTGTACTCCTCCATAAATTGGCGCTTTGGCATCTTTTATGCTCCTAGCGGGACCTATGTCTCTTCGCTGTTATTGATTCAGGCTTCCTTTATGTGACAAGTCAATTTATTTACAGCTGTAAACCTTTTTGTTTGTAAATTATACGCGCATTTTCATTTTACTTCTTCGGAAGTCGAACTTTCAGCTGTTTAAACTGGAAGGTATTCACTGATCGCGGCTTCGGCTTGTGCAAATATTGATCTTCTAAAGAGTTTCCGTTCTCTAGCTAAACCTTGACATGACAGCCGGGGTTAATACACCAACACTTGCAAGCAAAAATGCTCGTTTATCACACTTTTAATTAACGTCATATGCTTTTTATAAAACTTTGATCTTTGAGGTTGAAAAATTAGCTATTAATTTTGCTTAAAAATTCTGCTAAAAAGCCAAAATAGGGATAATATGTAGTCGTAGTTCCACGAAGGGTGGTTATATTGTTTTGCTCGTGACTGCAGTGAAAGAGCGACAAAACTAACGAAACTCTGCCTGCGCGGTCATTGTTCGCAGTGAGTTTGTCTTTGTGATTTTCTGCTTAGCTCGTTTTGTCCGCTTCAATGGTTGATGTCATAAGCCGTACTATTTCATTATTGTTTATCTGCAACAACTGTTTCGTTTTCATTCGTTATACCTTTGTATGCAACGCTTTGTTGCTATTGAACTTTGCTCTGTGTTATTGCTTTAGGTAGTTTACTACATCAATTAGTTAGATTACTTTAGTTGAACCATTTATCGCACAATCTAACATTTAACATATTTTTTCCCACAAATCGGGTTCGTCAAAATCACAAAGCTTGACCTATTTTCCTTCCTTTCCCTAACAGGACAACAGATAGCTAAATGCCGGATAATTTCACTGATGAGCTCCATAAATTACAGACTGTTACATGAAATGGGTCTTTAATCTTCGCTGCTGTTCCTGACGCGAAGATATTGAGACATTTTGTAAATGGTTCGATATTTTTCGGATTTTGCTAACGGAATGTCACAAACACGGCTATGGTTCCCCATTCTTTACTTCTGTCCACGTTTTGTCTATTTTCTGCAAACAAACAATTTCTGCTAACCTCAATACTAAGCTGACCATGAATAAATGTATCGAAACGAAATCCTAAGTCAATAGGGTTTATAAATGTTGGTTGTTGTACTATGTAATCGATTATACGCGCGTAAAATTATAACTACACTGAGTCGAAGCTATAAAGTTACGAAACTAGAAATTGGGCTATATCATTAAACTGAAATGGTATTTTAACTTTTCCGACTCGTTCTGTTGCCAAAAAAAGTTCATTTAGTTGATGGTGATGACTTTTTGTCAGCTTATTTTATAAACGGCTGGTTTACTCAATAGATTACGCATAACATACTTCTAGAAGAAGATTGTTCACATAAAATACTTGTAGAATGTTCAGTCAGTCGGCCTTTAACCTGTTTACGTGTTTAAAATAGAATTTAGTTTTTAATTATAAATAGCAAAAACTTGACCCTACCTCTTCAACGTAGGTACAAGTTGTTTTGATCTTTGTTTTGATGTATATATATTTATTTTAATACATAACGTATATTATATATTATGTTAACGCAATGTACAACTAGTACAAAAAGTTGTCACTACAAAACTGAACAGTCGGTAGTGTAGTCAAGCAAACCACAATCTGAACTCGATACTGACATTCCCACAGTAACATTGTTAGTAAGTTGTATAGAATGTGTTGACTTGCGGTTCGCCTTGTGGTCGTCTGGTCGGGACCAGTTTATCTACGAGTCTAGTGCTTGTATCTACAGAGTAATATAATTATGACTTGACTAATTATCGGCGTATATGCCGTTATGTTTGGCACGGTGAAGTCATAATTTTATCACGAAGTTGAACTGGTACACATACCTATATAGTACAGATATAGTTCGTTTAGCTTTAGACTATCGTATTGACGTTATCTTTTCTGCAAAAGTGCGGGCACTGTAGACTTTTATTACATTGCAAATAATTCGTAAAGGGCATCCACAAGCAAAATACACATGACAAAATTGGCCTAGCGTCTTGACCGCCCCCCAACGCGAGAGATCTTGAACGCCAATCATATAATACCGCTATAAACCTAATTTCATTTAATGTGTCTCCCAATAGAATCAAGGCAGAGGAAATGCGTCATTTTGTCTGATTTGCCTACGTGATACTTAGGGTATGGCAGCTTCGCGAAACGATCTTATACATTGGTTTAGAATCATAAAGGCAACGTGCAATCAACGTCGCGATGGCTGAAGTCATTCATAACCATGTTTTTAATATTTTGTTTCTTTTGTTATAGCAACTTAAAGATGAGCTCGGCGAAGTGGTTGCTGAGCTGGACGCTTTGGATGGGCAAGAAGAATGCAAGCAGAATAGCAAAGCCAAACAGATGAGCATAGGCAGAAAGAAATTCAATATGGACCCTAAGAAAGGTAAGACTAGCAAGGAATTTAAAATTTTTACATCCATTACCGGGCACCGTGTTGTATACACGGTGTCCTGGACACGAATGGGAAAAATACTTCTAGAAGAACACATATATAAAAAAAAACTCATTTCAAAAAGTCTTAAGAACAAAAATTTACCCTCTCTGGTCTAGAACCATCCCGTTCGGCTTACTACGCCCATTACGGGCACCGTGTGTGTGTGTTTGATTTGTAATATCGGTCTATTAATAACTTGCATTTGGAATTCCATAAAATATTCGCAAATCGTTTTCATAATCCAGTTATATGAGCAAATTATTGAATTGCCTATTCAATGTAACAATCAAACGGGTTTGCATATTTGAGATCGTTAAAGACCGTATGCAACCAATTACAATAAAATAATGGCGTAAAACGAGAATTTCCCGGTGCTACGGTATGCGATGGCAGGTGCTTTATTCTCACGACTTTTCTGATGACACTGCGTCATTTATAACTAAGCTTATTATTAACCACCTACCAACCGCCTACATAGAACTTCATACACTAGGCGATCAACAGACTGCCACGCACCACGCTGCATCTAGCGTGAATGCGTGTTCTAACGTTACTTGTAAGTATCTCCGTTTGTATAGAAAACACGCACAGTCCAACACACAGAAAATGCATCCACGCGCGTACATGCAGATCACGCGCTCAAGCACGGAGAAACATGCATCCCCGCGCGAAGGTGCGGGCGAGACGCAAGGTATGGCACACCGAGTCCCGCAGCGCCGTGCGTGATTTTGGAAGGGCTTGAATGAAATGAGTCAGAGCCGCCGTGAATCCACAAAACGCAACTACGCGCGTTAGTGCGTAAAAAACCCGCACGATGATGCAGATCTGCACTCCCGCAAGTACGCGCGTAGGTGCGTGGACACGCAACATGCAGCGTGGTGCGTGGCAGTGTATTAACCGCCTTAGGTCCGTATTATGAAAGCTGGCTCAGTCATAGATATGTCGTTTATGCTATAGTAAAGCGTTATTCAAGCAAAGACAAGGACTGCCTCGTTGGTCTAGCTTTCAGCTTGTTCAACCGCTGATTATGAGGTTCTTGGTTCGAATCCCGTATCGGGCCAATAGTTGTTGTTTGGGTTTTTCTAGCAAGGAAAATTCAGGAAGTTGTTACACCACCGAGCGTCGGAAAGCACGCTAAGCCGTTAGTCCTGCGCCTGAACTCTCCCCGGTCGTCGTGGCGATCTGTCGTCCCATCGGATTATGAGAGTGAGGGAATAGAGAGTACATCTGTGTTAGCGCACACACTTGTGCACTATAATATGTCCTGCGCATCTGGCTAGTCTCTGATGTCACTGGCCGCCGTGGTCGAAGTTCGGCTAGGAGGACATTAATTCAAGCAAAGATCGATGACTAAGCAATCTTTCATCATACAGAGTCCTAAATATGGTAGGAATTTTTCATATTTAACGTCTTTTCATCGAAACGAAAGTACCTAGCTCTTAATATTATGCTCGTGGTATGAAGCTGTTATAAACTTAAATTACTCTGGGTTTCATCTTGTTTTGCTCATGCCAATTTCCTTAAATTTACCGCACTTTGTTAAAATCCTTGAGTTTCGCAGTTATTTCACTTCCTTCTAAGATAATTTTCCACTCGCTGTTATAATCGTCTTGGGGAGCATTGAAGAATATATAAAACCTTTGATATATTTGGTGTTATGTAGTACCTATGATAAGGTTGCAATTTTAAAACAGTCGCTCTTCGACCTTGGTCTTGTTTAATATTCTTAGCTGAAGGTCGCTTATAAATAGTTACGAGTATTTAATAAAACAGGTGCTTACCTGAAAGCGATCAGTGGCAGTCTGCTAAAAATAGCCACAACTTCCAAAGCTGTTTTGCCAAGAAAATACCTCGCGAAAGATTTTCATAGTCACGAACCGTGTCCTAATTCAGGCGAGACTACATCATTAGGAAGTTGAAGTTCTAGTGGGCAAGCGAGCCGGTCTGGAGCATCCATTGAGGCGACATACCTCAGCCAATCTTGTTGTCTGTGACCTAATTACCGCAGGCTTGAAAGTCCTAACTGTGAATTAACTTGATATTCTACCTGAAACAGAGCTTTGGCGCTTCACCAATTCCCAAGAGCTTGCAAAAGTGAAATAATGTAGTTTGAAAGTGTTGGCTGTGAAGCGTTTTATAATGCGCAAGGTGAACTTTAACGCAAGGTGGTTCTAGACACGGACAATTATGCTAATCTACATAAACGGTTATATCTAGCTAGGTATGCTATGTTAATATCAGCTTTTATGAGAATCTAGCATCTGCGCGCAGCACGCGTTATTCCGGGTTATATATCCTATGATAAAGTGAGTAAGTGATAAAAAGGTCTAGAACGTTTTTATCACTCGTATTTCAGTCCGAAACATATAGTTATTTTGGTGTGAAAATATAGCAACAAAAATGCATTCAAACTTTCGCATTTATGTTAGTGTAATTTCTTTTATAACCGTGGTTCAGCTTCCACCTGCCTTTTCTATACTTTCCCGCTATATCAGCTGAAACCAGTCCAAGGGACAACTTTTTATCGTATTCTGGTTGTTTATCATGTACATTTTAATGTGGACAAGTCTTGGTCTATTTCATATTGCGCACGATGCTTTCACGATCATCTAGGCGTACGAGGCATGTCCCCTTGATATTGCACAACTAGTGCAGAATGCTCCTACTTTGCATACGCAATAATCATGCATTAATTCAAGTTATATGCCTCCAGTCTCATATGCTTTTATTTCTCCTACTAGTTTCTGCCCGCGGCTTCGCACGCGTTGTTTCTATGGTGATTTCCAGTGATCGGAATTAGGCGGGCTAAAATACCTAAAGTTCGAAAAATAACAGAGACCAAATGGAGACGCCTTAGGACTAAATATTTTTTCGTCCCAATTTTTCGTCCGTTTATTTTTTCGTCCCAGAAGTAACAAACATCCATCCAAACTTTCACATTTATAATATTAGTGTGACTAACAAAGTAGGTAAGTAAAGGTTAAATCAGTTCTCATGGGATAGAAATCACTGATTTCTATCCCATGAGAACTGATTTATGGGATAAAAAGTAGCCTATGTTTACTTCCAGGATTAGAATTACCTGTATGCAAAATTTCAGCCCGATCGGTTCAGTAGTTTTGGCGTGAAGAGGTAACAAACATCCATCCATCCATCCATCCAAACTTTCGCATTTATAATATTAGTGTGATTAGTGTGATTTCCCGTAGGAAATGGTTATGATATTACGAATGAACGGATGAAAGTTGGGTTTTGTTCTTTGTGCTTTCCATTTTCCTGTTGAACTCTGTTTCTGTTCACGCGATGGGCAAGCCAAAGTTCGTGGAAAATACGTCTGATTATAATAAACGCACCCATTACTCTGTTAGACACTTATTCCGGCAAAATAGCTTTTTATTATCGTTATTAATCAAGTCGCGCCCATGTTAAGGTTCCGCGAGTGCTTACTGTCGGTCCAGTATAAATAAATAAATAAATAAATAATGATGGACAATTCACACAGCATTATCTAGCCCCAAGCTAAGCAGAGCTTGTGTTATGGGTACTAGATAACTGATATACTTAATACAATATACTACATAGATAGATATTTTTATTATACATAGAAAACAACCAGACCAACGGAACAAATTTCTGCAGTATGTTTTATCTTTTCTTTTATACATAATACAAAACATTGTAAAACTGCCTATAAAGTTCTCGTTCGGTTTCTTTAAATGCAAACCAGATGACGCCACTTCAAAATCAACAGTGTTTGCCTTGAAAACGTAGAAAAAAATTAAGTATGCATTGAATTATTGCCAGCATATGGTCTATGGGAATCTAGTCCTAGTGCAGTTGGCAATACCGTTTCTAACAAGCTTGTTATTGTGCAGTCAAGGCCTGTTCTTTCTCACTTTACTTTCAGTGCTATCAGCAATTTTGCATGGTCCGGACAGTCGACATCATTATGGTAGCGAGAGAGAGATTTATAGCCTGTTTCGCTGTTGTCTGTATCAGATTGATTAGTTGCGAGCGCCCTTGTATAAACATAAACACCGAAATAATGTTATGAAAGTAACTCTGTATGTTTGTTTGAACCTGCACTAAACGATCGAACGGATCCTAATAAAATTTGGCGTATGCAATGACATTTTGTCTCAAATATCTTAGAAGTAGTAAAAATCGCAACTAGTTCATCTGTTCTTTGTACTGATTTATTAACGCAAGTCTTCGACATTTTGAGAAAATGCTACGAGAAAAGAAGAGTTGTTAATCAAATTTGTAGCGGAAAGTCGCGGACTTCGTGTCTGGGTTTTTAATAAGTGCTGGGGAACCGTTGCGAATTTCTTTATGTTCCTCATAAGGCCTAGAATCTTAAGTCGGATATTTCTCCTATAAAAATTTATACGAGTTTTACCGTTAAAACCTACATAAACCTAAGAAAATAAAACCTATTAGGGCTTGCGTCGTAGACACAGTAATTGAATCTCTAGAAACTATGGCAGATGACGTAGACTCAGACATTTCTGAGCTAAGATTTAGTTTGAAGACGGGGTAATTTTCATTTCATTCTGGAATGAAAATTATAATACATGCCCTGTAATGTACTACGTATTAGTACTTACTTATAGTTAGAGGGGATTCTCTATTGTGCCATTCTGTCCGATCCTGTGCCGCTTTCCTCCAGCTTTTCCGGGCTATATTTTGCAATAGACAATAGACATCATTATTTTTCAATACCCAGTAGTGGGTAATGTCCAGTTTTTTTATATACAGCTTTTAAGGGTCCGGCGACGGATGAATTTCCCATACAAACGTAGTACCAAAATGATTTGTTATTTGAGAATATTTTCACCATGGTTTGCAATTATTTGTATTAGAATAGTATTTATTTAGGTTCCTGCCACAAGTTTTTTCAAACTACTTATCTACATAAATACCTACTACGAAAACATTCAGTCTTTAATGTAAAAATGCGATTCGGTTCACTTTCATTTCAGAAAGGTATTTTGAAAAAAATTGTGGAAGGAACCTAGATAAATACTATTTTAATACAAATAATAGCAGACCATGGTGAAAATAGGCTCAAATTACAAATCATTTTGGTATTACGTTTGTATAGGAAATTCATCCGTCGCCGGACCCTTAATAACGCTAATCAAATCAAATCAAAAACTCTTCATTTCCATAAATACAATAAATGTACGCTTAGAAAAGGTCAAATTATAAAACTAAACACTGACATGGAAATAAAGTGATATTTTTGATTTCGAATCGTGATCACAACACTTGAAAAACATCAACCCTACTTGAAATAAATAGCACAAACATTCGCCACCACACATGCTTTCAAGAAGCTCTTATCGTTTTACTCGGGAAATTCGAGAGAAATATTGTCATGAGACTGTTGTTATTTACTACTAGAATGTCTGGTTCCCTGCCCACGTTTTACGAAATATCCCTCCATTCAGTACGAATCTGCGGAGGCGTATGACGTCACAATCCTTTTCGTATCTCATAAAAATTTCCCACGTAAAGTTGACTCGACCTCTTCCTTTCCGGATTTCGAATACAAATTTGGAGCTGGAAAATTGTGTATACTTTTTGAGTTTTCAAATTGTGATAACCTAACTATAAAGAAAGGGTCATGTTATCGTAGTTCCTAAAATCTAGACATACCTAGAAACATGACATCATTAACTCAAAAACTGTCCCTACAATGGCTACTTATGGGACGTGATGGTATCTCTAGTACCGATATCGGTCAGACAACACTCGTTGAATATTGATAAGGATTGGATGTTTTGTGCGATAAAATGACCTAACATGGCGTATGTGCGATAAAATGACCTAACATGGCGTATCGCACCCGGGACTAGATACCTACAAAGTACAAACGAGTTTCTGCAAAAACGTTATAAAAAGAGCATCATGCTCCTTTACTTGTAACATTTTTGCGGACTCTGTGTAAAAAAAAAATATTCCGGCAATTCTGTAAAAAAAGCCGCACGGAAAATACTGAATATTTCATCAAATGCCTTGGCGACTTGGGCATGAACTTAAGGCGATACTACCGCCACGACATATTTTATTTTATCATTACGTTATACATCAAAAATTCGACCGCGCGTAGACGATACCTATTACAAGCTTTTTTTATGTATCTGCAATAGTTTTGTTTTGTGCTATTCAGTCAGATACCTTGTTTGGAGAGCTTGGTGGCCACCAATAGGAACTAAACTCTTGAAACAAGTATCTGCCTAAATAATATAATACAAAACTATTACAGATACATTAAAAAAAGCTTGTGATAGGGATCGTCTACGCGCGGTCCGAATTTTTGATAATTCCGTTGTATAACGTAATGATAAAATAAAATATGTAGTAGCGCTAGTATCGGGGTATAGCATCGCCTTAAGAACTCATATTACGTATAGCTACTCTTTTTGTAAACAACCTGATTTGACTTTACCCGGCGTTTTGACATATTTGAAGAATGGTGAACGGTACTTACAATGCATTTTGCGGGCATTGTTCGAATGGAGGTTGCATTCCTTAGTTCTTACGAATGCAACGTAGATGGGCTCGGCCAGTAAGCAGGCACTATTCCGGTATTTCCAGCATAAATGCCGCTTTGAAATGATCCAGTCTCGACGTCTAGTGAACTACTGGATCGTTTAACAACTTCATAAAAAAAATTGTTTCAAGCAGGTAAATACTGGATGAAAACTAGATGGGTATCAAGAACATTAATAAAAATGTATAAAACCCCCCGACAGATTTTCATGAAACATGGCTAAGAACACTCGGGATAAAATTATCTATGACACAAAAAAACTAAACGAAAATCGGTTCATCCGTTTGGGAGCTAGGATACCACAGACAGATACACAGACAGACACGTCGTACTTGTTGTTTTTGCGTCGGGGGCATGACAACACCCAATCACATTGTTTTTTTTAGCCTAACTTAGGGCTCTTGTTCACACTCGTTTTTTTCGGCAAATTAACCGTAAATTTTCACGGTGAAAAAAAAGTGTGATTAAAGTCCCTTAATGTGTAAATGCTTTCCCCATAGATCTCCAATTGTTTTGATATAATATGACGACCTCAGTGGCGCAGCGGGCGATAGTCCGCCTGCGACGCAAGAGGTTGCGGGTTCGATTCCCGCCTCGGAACAAATTTGTGTACGATCTGCAGAAATTTGTTCCGTTGGGTCTGGGTGTTTCCTATTTATAAGTAAAAAAATCTGTCTATGTATAAAATACTAAAGTCATAAATAACGGGATATTTACCAGGATTTGAATTTTGAGCTTTCCAATATTTCGGCATAGTTTCATGCGCCATGATCACGGAATAACTGATTTGAGTTATTCCGTGATCATGGCGCATGAACACAAGCTTTGAGTAGCTTACTTTGGGGCTAGATGATGCTGTGTAGATGTTGTCCAGCATTATTTATTTTATTATAACATATATTTAGAAACCACCTCAAAAGCTAGGAATGGAATGCCACTATACTAAATCACTGGATCGTAAAAAAATAAAAAGAATCTCTCTTGCCGTGTGCGCGATCATTCACTCCAAGCTGAAAGCCAGTACGAGTCCTTCAACGATAAGGCTTTTACCGGGCGGTGCAATTTTAATGCAATTATATGAGGAGCTTTTAGTATTATTGAAATTTTAACGAAACTCATCGAGACGATCATTACTTTACCAACCTACGTCTACAATAAGTTCCCTTGTTCGCACAAAACAAATATAATATGTAACTATTTGGTAGTATTAATTAATTTAGCCTTAAGGCTAGGTAGTCCTGCAGGTAAGGCGTAAGGGCAAACGCACGCCTACCAAGCTGCCGCGCTCGTGTTTTTTGTAGTTATTTAAACATAGTGATTAAGAAAATCATTTTATCAAGTCAAACTCTGCGAATTTGTTTAGAAATATTTAGTGTCCATAGTTGAGTACAAAAAAAGTGATATCAGTAGTTCGCTAGTCATAGTATTAAAAAAACGTTAGAAAAAGGGGTAACTTTGGGATTTTTTTCTACCGAGTGAAATTCATTAGATCTTGTAATTGAATGCGACTTTGACTAGACTAGATCCTTAAGTAAGTTATATATTTTTTTCTGAATTTTAAACCCTATTTTCTAAGTGTCAGATGATTTTAAAAATCACAAAAATGCGGCCTCTGCTGGCCTACCAAACCTTATGGTTAATTGTGTATAGTAGTTTTAAGGTAAATAAAAATATTCTCTGTCTCTTTCTCTCTCCCTTTTATGAACCGACTTCGAAAAAAGGAGGGGGTTCTATGTTCGGCTGTATAACGCGATGAGTTGGAAGGTGACCTGCTGGTAAATGAACTTTACGTTTCGTACGTTGAACGGACGAGCCCGTGAGCTCCTTAGGGCACAAAGTTGGATAAAGCTTAGCTTTTCTTCCTACCAACAATTTCTTTGTTTTTTTTTAAATTAAATTATCCTCATGAACGACTTCTTTTTAACCCCCGACGCAAAAAGAGAGGGGTGTTATAAGTTTAACGTGTCTGTCTGTGTATCTGTGTATCTGTCTGTGTATCTGTGTATCTGTCTGTGGTATCGTAGCTACCAAACGGATTAACCGAATTTCGTTTAGTTTTTTAATAGTAATGATATAGGTAAATAGTATTTTTCCCGCAAAACTTAAAAACAGTATAAAATTAAGAGATGTGACGCCTGTTTTTACTTATTTCAGAACAATCAAATTATATCAGCTAGGCTTTTACGATCGCGTATTTCGATCACATCACATTTTATCTTGATACTAGTATGCTGATGTAACATGTCTCCGCAGAATTTACATATAGACAAGAGAGCCTAATGTGAGAATGAAAGCTCTTTCGCCACGTACTGCCAATTCGTACTTTTTCACTTTTCGCTCAAGTACGCGTGATCGGAATTTTCTGGACCTTTCGATTCTTATGACTAGCCTTCTCTACTTTCTCTGGTACTCTCAGTTCTGGTATTTCGAGTTCGAATAGTATTCAGCTCATAAACTGCATGTAACCTACTGGAATGCGAAAACCTCTTGCATATAATAAATAAAAATAAATAATGCAGGACAATCCACACAGCACCATCTAGCCACAAAGAAAGCTACTCAAAGCTTGTGTTATGGGTACTAGTTAACTAATATATTTAATACATTATATACATTGATAAATATTTTTTTATTGTAAATAGAAAACACCTAGACCAACGGAAAAAATTTGTGCAGATCGTTCACAAATTTGTTCCGAGGCGGGAATCGAACCCGCAACCTCTCGCCCGCTGCGCCACTGAGGTCGTCAATTTATCAAATATTATATCATAATAAACCTGAATTTATATCAAATAACGATCCCTGCATAACTAAACTCGGAGTAAGTCCAAAAAGTACTCGAAAAAACACAGAATAAACTTCGATTCCGTTTATAAACATTCAACATTAGCATACTCAAATAACCCTTCCAGCTCAAACCTGTCATTGTTCCCAATTTACTCTGTACCCTTTTGTATTTTAATCCTACCTTTCACAGGTATCGAGTATCTATACGAGAATGGACTCCTCCAAAGGACGCCAGAAGACGTCGCGCAGTTCCTTCACAAAGGCGAAGGACTCAGTAAAACGGCCATAGGCGACTATCTTGGAGAGCGATCAGAGTTTAACGAAGCTGTGCTTAAAGCTTTCGTCGAGCTGCATGACTTTACGGACCTCATACTTGTACAGGCATTAAGGTAAGCTGTTTATCAGAACTTTTTCTTCATTTTTTCAATGGCGAGGAAATCCGTTTACGATTAAACTGGTCTCTTAAGACATCGGTGTCCGCAGGAGCACCGCCACACACACACACACACACACACACATCTTACACTCCAAACACATTTTTCCAAACAGAGACTGGCCTAACTAAGAATATATGAAAAATCTAAACAACTTAGTAATTAGCTTGTAATTTTTTCGTTGATTTCTTTGTAATTTTTGTTTTTTCTCATTTATATTAATTTAAAACTATACTTATCTTTATTATTCTATATAACAATAAGTCGGTATGTTAATTAAGAAACTTACCTACTTACCTATATTTTGTAATTTTAACTTTTTTGGAACTCTTTCCACTTTAACTTCTGAGGAGGGCGTTGTCATCTGCGACACAGTTTCTAAAGTTCTGCAGATGGCATCGTTTCCATTTATAACCAGGTCCATTGTTCTGGTTCCACAATAAACGATTTTTATTATTATTATTATTATTAAAAAACTGGTCTGGGGGGGGGGACCAGAATTATAGGACTCGGCGCCCTGAAAAGAACGTAAAAAATTAAAATCAAAAATTCTTTTTTTCTATACATACAATAAATGTCCTTTCTTAGTGTATAAAAGGTCAAATTATGATACTAAACACTGACACGGAAATAAAGTGATATTTTTGATTTCTGTCTAACTACATAACTAGGCAAACTTAGGCCTAATATTGTTTTAGTAGACTCGCTTTAGGAATTTTTTACGATTTGATATGATTATCTTTTCACGTCAGATATTGGCTTAGGAACTTATAAAACAAATTGTGGTTACTCCCTACGAAAATTTCATTCGAATTCTCACCCTCGAAGAAATTTGCGCCTGTGTATTTTCCTACTATTATTTTACGAACGCGATGAACTGAATGTAATAAAGTCAATAAATATCTCGCTGAAACCAAAGGAACTCGATAATATACTAAAGGCATTATGAACAGTTCATCGAACATCTCCCCAACTTCACAGACTTGGGACCACAGTTTAAAAACCAGCTGGTTCAGTTACTTGTTATTGAAATCAAAAAGATGAATGCCTAAGTAACTGTCTGCCTGGCGGTCATTTTTAAAAATAAACAAATTTGTTATTTTACCTTAAAAAACTTTCGTAGTTTGACGAATTCATCAGTGCGCGTAAGGACGCAGTACAGGCGCGACGCAAACCGCACTCACCCTGATGAAGTCCCTCGTTGATGGATGAAACATTGGTGTTCTTCCAACACCAACTACGTATTTTTTTATTTATTGATAATGGTCGTTTGGCCACCAACTCACTTAAAGTAAGTGAAGATGTGGCCTAAGATGGAGCACGCTTTCCCAGAAGGAACTTATTTACCCTGGACTTGAAGGCAGACTTTTTTTTTATAATAATTTTGGACAATTCACACAGCATTATCTAGCCCCAAGCTAAGCAGAGCTTGTGTTATGGGTACTAGATAACTGTTATACTTAATACAATACACTACATAGATAGATATTTTTTATTATACATAGATAGAAAACACCCAGACCAACAGAACAAATTTCTGCAACAAATTTGTGTACGATCGTACACAAATTTGTTCCGAGGCGGGAATCGAACCCGCAACCTCCTGCATCGCAGGCGGACCTTCGCCCGCTGCGCCACGGAGGTCGTCATTATTAAAAAAGTAGAGCAGTATTTTTTGGTTCGACACTGTTGTATGTCATTGTGGTCTAAAATCCTGCTACTGAATCAGTGCACCCATCGAGTAAGAGCTAAGAACTACATTTTTTAGCTCTTACTCGATGGGTGCACTGTTTTTGCAGCCGGATCTCGTACTATTGCTGTCGACAGTGTCAGATGCGAAGAATTGTAATAGATGCCCTGTTACCTATTAGCAAGTTAAGCGGATGGTTGTGTTTTTATTTCGGATTACGCGCTAACTCAGTGCAAAATTAAAAAAGCAATTCTTGTTGATTGCTTTTGTATTTCTATAAAGCGTAATTGTAAATTACCAAAGCGCTAAGAATTAGCAGTAGCAGTTTCGACGTCCATACTTGTCCCCCGGCCGAGCTGTAGGTACTGAGAATTAGGCGCGAACTTTGCGAGTGTGGACGTCAGTGGCAGTTTTGCCTTGGTTCACGCCGCGATCCGCGCGCGAGTGTGGAGAGGCCTTTACGCCCGCCCGCGCCGTGTGCTAGAATCCGTCTGGTTGCTCGTTGCAAGGGCCTTCTTCTCCGTACTCACTGCACAAACGCTCGCTGTGTATCACGTTACAAAACACCCTGTAACTCCGGTCAGTATCCGGCTTTATGTATAATCTTGAAGTAAGTGAACTAACTATTAGTAAGTTTAGTTCCGAACAATCTAGAACGTAAGATAACTTAGATTGCTAGAGTTATCTTATAACTCCTGCTTTAGTTTCTTCATAAAGGGTTCAGATAGAGCAGCTGTTATAAACTTCTAAAGGCAAAATTTTGGGTTTTGCCTATTTAATTAGACCCCAAAATATGACATCCCTGAAGTTTTGAAAGCCGACGGACAAATATTAAATTAAACGCGCGTACAAACCCGAGCTTGATTGTATTTTAATGACGTCGTTTTCACCTTTGATTTTGATTTGTCGGCCATGATACTAAAATCAAATATTTTTCCTCAATGCTCTTTTAGTTCTTTGTTCTTTGGTGATCGCAGTGGAGGTATTAATAATACAGAAAAGGAAGCTGCCCTTCCTCTCTCTGGTAGGTTTTCTTAGTCGGCATTAATATCACCCATGCTCTTTGATAGAGGGGTTGATTCTCACGCTGCGACTGCCACGGCAGGGACATCTTTGTTCCACTCGTATTAGCCAAATATTATTGTCCATTGTGCTGCTGACACTTGATTGGCAATATTTTCGTAATGGCGCTTTCAGGAAACAGATAATGTTATGAGCAACAAAGTCAAATATTCCTTATTGTCTCTAGTATTATTTACTTGCAAGTAGGTAGATTGTGGGAAGCAAAACAGAAAGATTGCGATACGAAATACCAAGAAGCGGTTGTTTGCCTTTATTATGATATCTGTTTACTCTCCAAACATACAAAATGGGAGCTGAAATTGAAGAGCAAACATGATCTTTTAATTTGTTTTCGTTGCCGGCGGACGGAATGTCAATCTTAATCATAGAGGAGGTATTTCTGATTACTGCTTGCGAACAGATTTTTGCAGTGTTTACCTGTTTTTAACGGACTTCGGAAAAAGAGGAGGTACGATGTTTGGCTGTAGATAAGTGTGTTTTTTATGTTGTATGATTTATGGGCCGATTTGGATGATTCTTTTGCAGTTGTATAGAGGACTAGCGACCCGCCCCGGCTTCACACGGGTGCGGACTTTTTTGTTGACCTTTTTAAAGTGTACAATACTGTAGTAAATTATTTTGATCTATCTCGTAGGGTTCAGCCAGCGTTTGCAATGTAAGCGCAAAAAAAGTGTTTATTTACGACATCACATTAGAAACCTCTAAATTTATCAGTGTTTCTTTACTATATTATGCATGTATTATAGATATAAACCTTCCTCTTGAATAACTTTATCTATTAAAAAAACCGCATCAAAATGCGTTGCGTAGTTTTAAAGATCTAAGTATACATAGGGACAGAAAGACAGCGGGAAGCGACTTTGTTTTATACTATGTAGAGATGATACCGAGAAGGTCCCATAAAAATTGTATTCACAAGAGATTAGTATTAATCCCGCAAACCTTAAAAAAAACTAAACTGGTTTTTTTTTAAAACGAAATGATTGGAAGTAGTTTTTTTTTCAAAACAATTAAATTTTGTTTGGTTGTCATTTAGACCAAAGACCCAATCAGTCGTAGTTGTTGATAGAGTCAGTATTGTTGGAGTTAATTTTTGGAAGGACGCATATACAACCGATCTAGCTGCATCGTAAAATGCTGCAGTATAAGATTACCTAGGACATGGGTACTAAGAGTTAGGTACTACGTTATCGATACTAGGGTTTGGGTCCCGGGACGTCTCGTGTCTCGAAGTCCCGGGACTTTTCGTAATTTTAGCTGTCTCGAGTCCCGGGACTTTCGGGTCGAGACTCGAGACTAGACAAGATTGTCAAAATTTTTATGTAATCATTTTTATTTAAAAAAAATATAAGGAGCCCTAGCACCGTCTGTTAGTTTAATGAATAATTACTTGGTCTACTACTCGTATGTAACTATTGAGTACACAACACAATAAATGCACTCGCCGAATAAACATATAAAATTAATTTACGTCACGAAGTCCCGGAAATCCTTTGACTTTGATTGTAGGCTGTCTCTATAATAGATACACTACGTTTTCTGGCCTATCTATCTGGGCCTGGAAAAAAACAAATATTATATTCTAATTGTTACACAATTAAAGTGCTTTCAGCTTACACTTACGCTATTTATCTAGTCAGCGGTCTATCTGCGTTGAAATGACTGAGCGAGATTTCAGACCCAGATAATAATAATAATAAATAATAAAACGTTTATTTCAAAGGTCTTAAAAATAACAAGTACACCTAGTTAGTAGTCCTAGTTAACCAGTCTTAGTTTCAACACCTCGCTCTAACTAAGTTCGAAACTTGTAATGTAGACGCGAGGGATCTCTGATAGATAGTCTTAGATAGATACCGCACTGCAAGTGTAAAACGGCTATTTAGGGTTTTTTCTCAGTTTAGGTCAAAGCGACGACGACGTTGAAAATAGGTTTTTTTACAAGGAAGGACTGTCATTACGCGTTGATAGCAGCAAATCAAAGGCATTATTGTCTCGTCCCTAGAAACATTACTAGTAATGAGGACTTCTAAGCGACTTTTTCTCAACTCCTAGAAAAAGCGCTGGCATGGTAATAGGTTCCCCGCGACGAATGAGCGTCAAGATATGTGCAAACTTTCCCATTTAATATTTCTAGAGTTATATTCTCGCATGAAAAATTTCTGGTATTTTATTTTGGCAAACGAACGCGAGAGGCTGACTTGGCAGGCTCGTATAACTTGTGCAAAGCTGCCCGTCTGGCATTCTTTGTGGGCAAAAATGAATCCCTTTATCGTCGCGTTCATGAATTCAAATGTTTATACTTTCGCGTCTCTCTATGAAATTGTTTTGGAACTTCGTAGGGGGATATCTTTGGGGTTTGTATTGACGTCAATTTGAATTGATAAACTGCTTCCTATAATGGCTTAACCAAACGCGTTTTAGCTTGTGGAAAAAAAGATTGACGCACTCGAGCCATATTAAGAGTATGGGTTTACCTCGAGTAAATCGAAAGTGTAATCTGCACTCAAATTACTTAAATTGACGTTAGTTATATGTCATAAACAAAATGTTCATTGGGGCGATTGACGCTCGAGATTTTACTTCTTAATACGTAATAAATAATAAAGGTTGTAGGTACTTCACCGAACTTCAAATACATACGAGTTACTTAAAATAAATTAAAGACCCTCTAGTCTCTTGTCGGTGAAACGATGCAATGTTTTCCACTTTTCTTTCTCCAATGCAATGTCTCTTACTTCTTTATATGACATACAACAAAACTCCTAGTGAGTTGCAAGAATTGTCAGTAAATAAATTCAAACAAATTGTCAAAACCTTGCGGTGCAAAAAGGTTTACTATAAAATATCAGAATATCTAGAGGATAAAAAAGCTTGGGACGGGTTTTGCTTCAACTCGAAAAATAACAACTAAAGATTTCTTCGTCGCTTCTTTATTTTAGTCTACATTACCGAAGCGACACAAATCAAAAATATCACTTTATTTCCGTGTCAGTGTTTAGTTTTATAATTTTACCTATTCTAAGTGTACATTTATTGTATATATGGAAATAAAGAGTTTGATTTTGATTACATGACAGCTACTTTCTCCTTGGTCAGACTCATATTGGCTAATTCTTGGTCTTCCTTTACGTCGTCTTCCTTCTATGAGATTACTGAAGCTGTCATATCGTATAAGATATCCAATCATTCTCCCTCTTCTTTTTTGAATGGTTTAATTCAAAAACCTTTTCTCCTCAACTCTTTTCAACACCTTCTCCGTCCAACTAATTATTTCCATCCTCCAACAAGTCACTAGGTATAACCTACTTATAATCTCAAAAATATAACCTCTGAATTTCATTATGAATGTAAGCGGGGTAACAACGATCCTTGTTTGTGATGGAACCCTGAAGAAGTCCCCCGTTACGGATGAAACATTGGTGTTCTTCCAACCCCAACAAAGTTCCTAGTAAACCCGGTGACAATCATAAATAACACTAACACTAACGCCCGAATACTCAAACGCAACTCGGGTTTAAGCACGTCTCAAGTGGCGAATTTTTTACTTATTTTTAATAGAAAAGTATCAAAAAATGTGAGACGTTCTTATCTTCAGTCATCTGAGTTGCCTTTCACCCCAAAAGTGCAGTGCTGAGTTGCGTCTGAGTATTTGGGGGTTTGAGTATTCGGGGGTGAGCTCTATTAAAACAAGTACCTACGCTGGAAGTCATAATATCGATGACAGATTGAAGCCATTTCATTTTGGCCATTTTGGCGCTGAGGGATTGCGTGAGGGCTCGTGACCGTCTATGGAACTAATGCCGCAAAAAATTACAATTTTATACCAGAGACTGTCGAGAGGGCCGCTTTGAATCGGCACAATAAACAACTGTCATTGCGTACAGAATATGCCCTCCATATTATACACTAGTTTATGCCCGCGGCTTCGCACGCATTTTTTCTATGGAAAGGTTAAAAGGTGATTTCTATCCCATGGAAACTGATTTATGGGATAAAAAGTAGCCTATGTTTGATTCCAGGATTAGAATTACCTGTATGCAAAATTTCAGCCCGATCCGTTCAGTAGTTTTGGCCTGAAGAGGTAAAAAACATCCATCCATCCATCTATCCATCCACACTTTCGCATTTATAATATTAGTGTAATAATGTGATGATTCCAGGATTAGAATTACCATTGTGCAAAATTTCAGCCCGATCCGTTCAGTAGCTTTGGCCTGAAGAGGCAAAAAACATCCATCCATCCATCTATCCATCCAAACTTTCGCATTTATACTATTATTAGTGTGATAGTGTGATCTCAGTGATTTTTTTTTTAAATCATTTATTTGGTCTCATGCTCGGTTTTGCCGAGCATGGCATGTCACCCCCGTAATTCTTAATTACAATAGTACTTATTTCAACAAAATAATATTATATTCTTTGTAACGAAACAAAAAAAATCTAACAGAAAATGAATTCGTTAAACATCGACAATTTTTACTGTAAAATAAAACCTCTTTGCAGACAATTCCTCTGGAGCTTCAGATTACCCGGCGAGGCTCAGAAGATCGACAGAATGATGGAGTGCTTCGCGCAACGCTACTGCCAACTGAACCCGGATATATTCACGAATGCAGACACATGCTACGTGCTTAGTTTCGCGATAATAATGCTCAATACCTCGTTACATAACCCCAGTGTTAAGGACAAACCGGCGCCTGAACAGTTCGTCGCTATGAATCGGGGGATTAATAATGGAGGGGATTTACCGCAGGAATTGCTTTTGGTGAGTTTACTTTGCGTATTAGAGATGCGCATAATATATCACTTTAATGAAAAGAGTGATATACATCTATTTGATCTAAAGATATATATCACTCATTTCGCTCTTTCGCTCATTTAGCTCAGTGGATCAATGATCACATTGATGTAGTCTTGGCTAGGTAGGTAGCGCTATCTCTCTCTCTCACGTTGTATTTGACATCGTGCATTTCGCTCTATCAAGTCATTCTTATTGAATCGCTCATTCGCTCAGCAATTTTCAAAGTTCGAAAATGAATCTTATTTTAAATGAGCTAAGATATATTTTAATTTTGAAACCAAGGTGAGCGAGAGATACATTAGCTCAGTTGAAAGGATATATATCTTCTTTATCTTGCACTCATGAGCTACCCAATCATAGGCCTGAACCGAGTCTAGCTATCTCTTTCTTTTTCACGTTGTATTTGACATCGTGCATCTCGCTTTATCATATCAATCAGAATGAATCGCTCGGTCGTCTTCGCTCGCTCATTCGCTCAGAAATGAGCGAAAGATATAGTTGAAACCAAGGTGAGCGAGAGATACATTCGCTCAGTTGAAAGGATATATATCTTTTTTATCTCTCACTCATGAGCTACCCAAGCCTATTGCGTATTCAATACTGGGCCGCGATCACGGTGTGGTAAGTGTAGTTATAGTTACGCATTGAATAGAATAGAATAGAAATTTATTTAGCACACAAAACATTGAGGGGAAGTTAAAACAAAACAAAAAATTACAGTAAACACCACAATAGAGACTACATGAAACATACAAACAACATCATAAAAAAGTGTTATAAACATCATAAAAAGTGTTATAAAAATAAATTAAAAAATACCTCTACGTGTAGTCTGATGAAAAAAGTTGGTCTTTCCCTAGTGCGTGGCTAAACAGGTCCAGCCTCAGCTTGATGCCGCTACCGCCCGAGGACGGAAACAACGCTGGTTTTCAGTCTGAACCTCTGGGTGACTTTACATTACGAGTCTATAGCTTACAAAAATCAATGAGCAACAAAGTTTAACAAACGGGAGTTTAGTTAGGTAGGTACCAATATAAATACAAAGAAAAATTAAGGTAAAAATATATAATGTAAAAGCAGTATATTATTAAAAAACGTAATTGCTACAAATATTGCATTGGCATTACGGCTCAAGCGTTAGCAGTTGAAACGTTAGGGTGCGCGTTCACAGGCCGGCATCAAACAATCCGCTGACAAGGGCGTCCACTGATCGGCAATCGGAATGACGTCATTCGCACTAAACGGTAAAGTTGCCTTCAAGAATCCTCGACGGCATTGCCAACAGTCCGCTCCGTGCGGTGCGGATCTTGTATGGCAAACCATTGATGGGGGTCAGTACGAATTATCCGATGCAGCGTGGGGAATATGGACATGAGATAAAAGTCAATAAGGCGCTTATCAGAGGGAGGCCTGGGTCCAGTAGTGGTGAGGTGATGTGAGTGTATTGTATATAGATAGATAGTTTATTTGGCTTACAAATGGACAGCACAAAATACAAGCAAACAGACAAGTAGGTAGGTATATAAAAACAAATTTAAATTATATTTAGTATAGGTATACCGAAACCCCGCGCTATGGCATAATCTGCTCTACCATACGACCTCCGTGGCGCAGCGGGCGAAGGTCCGCCTGCGAGTGGGTTCGATTCCCGCCTCGGAACAAATTTGTGTACGATCTGCAGAAATTTGTTCCGTTGGTCTGGGTGTTTTCTATGTATAATAAAAAAATATCTATCTATGTAGTGTATTGTACTACGTATATCAGTTATCTAGTACCCATAACACAAGCTCTGCTTAGCTTGGGGCTAGATAATGCTGTGTGAATTGTCCAGCATTATTTATTTATTATTATTTTTAGACCATTTAGATTACCCTACTATGATGATGACGAAATAATACCTTTTTACTTGTGACTCATTCTCACACTCTTTGATTCGAAACTATTCGAAAGTAACAAATGTTCTCTCTCTAACTCCTATAGCATTATGACTACGACATTACAATGGACTAGCCCACTAAGAATTGTTAAAATATGACTAAGGTTGTTCGAAAGGCCTCAAGTATTCGTGTCAAGTTGGCTCGAACAATAAATATTTATTTTGCATTCAATACCTATACGGTTTGTTTTACATTAACAAGTCCAATGTCTACGCGACACCTACAGGTGTGGGGTCAAACTTACTGTCGTAGGCCCGTATTATGAAGCTATGCTCCGTAATCTTTACTAATATTATAAAGAGGAAAGATTTGATTGTTTGTTTGTATTGAATAGGCTCCGAAACTACTGGACCGATTTGAAAAATTCTTTTACCAGAAGCCCACATTATTCCTGATGAACATAGGCTACTTTTTACCGCGCGAAAATGCTTCATTCCTACGGGAAAACGGGTAATAGGACAACGGGGAGTAAGAATGCTGCTAGTCATAATAATAATCTTCTTCACTTCATACGTCATCTGAAAAAAAAAAGACGGGTTGCACTCCGGGAGTGCCGGCAGAAGTGAAAACTTGATTATTAACGTTGAGCATGTTTGATATTTTGGAATGGTTAGAGAATAATTTTGCACCAATTGCTTTATCAGTATAAAAGTACTATCATTTATGTGGTAGAATACAATATTCATTTATTGCGCTATCGTACACAAACATGACAATTTATATTACATTAAAAATTTAACACTTTAAAACTATTACAATTATTTTACATTAAAAAGTTTATCTCTCCGAAAAATCAACTTTCATCCATAATTTCAACGACTTTTTCACGATCATCATTACAAGAACTATCATCGCCAATCTCTAAAACTGATACGATAGGTTTATGGTAGCTGAAGTAAGAAACGAACAGTTTTGATTCGAACCTATTTAAATGTCTAATAAAGACCGCATCAATAGTAGTTTTGTATTTCGTTGTGCTAAGATTGCGATCATTCGACATAGTTAAACCAAATTCATTATTTAAAAATTCAATTAATAGTTGATTTTTATGGTCTGCGAAGTTTATGTTAAAATCTCCACTCAAAATCATTGGCAATTTTTTCGCCGCGCCGCGCGCCGTACAGAGGGGATAGCTGTCTACTCTCCATCCGTCTTACGCTTTTTCGATCAGGTCACGTGTCCTGACGCGAGTTTAAGATTTTATACCCATTACAGAAAAAGTGCTCAACGCCGCTAAAGAAGTTTTCACTTCAAAATTTGACAGCATGCGATTGGTTGTTAAAAGACATCTCTGATCCACTCTGCGTATTAACTCGCCCTGACAATTTATAAATAAATAATAAATAAATAAATAATGCTGGACAATTCACACAGCATTATCTAGCCCCAAGCTAAGCAGAGCTTGTCTTATGAGTACTAGATAACTGATATACTTAATACAATACTCTACATACATAGATAGATATTTTTTATTATAGATAGTTATAGATACATTTACATTCAAATATTAATTTACTTCTGAAAATCCGTTGTTTTTCCTCAAGATTTGTATAATTCGTACTGAGATAACCTTCAAGGGACATAATAATCATCTAATACGTTTAGTTTGGAAACCCGTTACGTTCTCACTATTGTAGTCTATAAACTTTCAACAATTAAAGTAAATTAAACTCTTGAATAATTTACGTTCAAATTTTAATTCGCTTCTGAAAATCCATTATGTTTTTCCTCAAGTTTTGTATTATTCGTACCGAGATAACCTTCAAGGGTCATAATCATTTAATACGTCAGTTTGGAAACCCGTTACGTTCTCAATATATTAGTCTATAAACTTTTAACAATTAAAGTCTTGAATATGCATGCTTAAAACTTTTTGAACTTTCGCGATTTGTAAACATAGTTAATGATTTCATCGGGTATTTATCGCGTACCTTTTGTTTTCCTCGTGGAATCCTGTGATTAATATGTGTGTGCGTCGTAATCCGACTGTACTGCAATCTGATACGGTCGAAGTGTGTCGTAGTGTGAACTTGGATATTCCTGATTCTGGAGACGAATTGAGGGTAGTCGTGGATACTGCCGTCAATTCTCGGCTGTAACTCCGAGTACTTCCAGTCGCCCCGTGACCACGATCGCTGTAACGCGGTAGAAACGTAGGGGATATAAAAACAATGGTACGCGATAAATACCCGATTAAACCATTAACTATATTCATGCTTACTTCAAACTAGATTCTGCCCGCGGCTTCGCATGCGTAAAAAGAATCCCGGATAAAAAGTATCTCGGGTATAAAGAGAAGCCGAATTCGAGGTGAAATATACTATAGTATAGATACGTTGTTCCAGGTTAACAAAGATCTAAGTCATTATGAATGTAAGCGGGTTAACTACGAACCTAGTTTGTTTTGTTACACTCAAAATGAATGCGTCAAACTACGAAAGTTTTTATACTAAAAAAAGATCTAAGTATTGTTGTTAATTGTTGTTGTTTCTATGATAACGTTTAAAGGTTTTTATATCCCAAGGGAGATGATTTATGGGATAAGAAACCGACACTTAAGTCCAGTCAGTCAAAAAAACTATGGTATTCCAGGTCTGACGGTGGACTTACATCTATACAAAATTTAAACCCGATCCGTTCAGTAGTTTTAGCGTGAGTAGTAAGAAACATCCATTCTATAATATCTATCTATGTAGTGTATTGTATTAAGTATATCAGTTATCTAGCACCAATAACACAAGCTCTGCTTAGCTTGGGGCTAGATAATGCTGTGTGAATTGTCCAGCATTATTTATTTATTATTCATTTATTTATTCATTCAATCATCCATAAACTTTCGCATTTATAATATAAGGTCATTTTATTAGCGAAACGTATTCTACAAAAGTATAATTTCGTACGCAATTCAAAGCTATCGAGGGTTTTTTTCGCTGACAAATTGTAAATTTACTATCACTGGGTATTTCTCGAGTTTGTCCCGCTGAGTCATCAGGAAAATAAAAATTACCGCACGAAATTTATTTGAATGCAATGCCGATATATATGATTTTGTCTGATCTCCTAACTGATTGTATTAATAAGATTTTTCATTAAATAGTTATTGTCCTTTTTAGCCAACTTCGAAAAAAAATAACGTGAGATTTGTCGAGGCTCCCCGCCCCCCCCTAAAAACCTCACGTAATTAATGGACGCCCCCCAAACTAGGTTCGTAGTTAACCCGCTTACATTTAAGATGAATGTATCTAATGTTTTATTTTGTGTTGTTACAGTCATTATACGAGTCAATAAAGACAGAGCCATTCAAAATTCCTGAGGATGATGGCAACGATCTCATGCATACCTTCTTCAATCCGGATAAAGAAGGTTGGCTGTGGAAGCAGGGTGGCAGGTACAGTAACTTTTTATTGTGAAAACTAGGTCCTTCTCGCGGCTTTCCATGCGTTTAATAGGGATAAAAGCAATGCCATAACTATAATGAAGTACATCATATAAAATTGTCAGGTTAGTCTGATTGTAATTTTAGCGTTGTGCTATTTATTAGTTCTTACAATGGTCGGTTTGAACCATCTATCGATGGTGTAAGGCACAGATTTAGGAATGTATACAGTGTGCCTTTTTGAGATGTGCGTGTACGACCAAATCAGAAATCATGACAGTTAGAAAACCCGTGAAAGGAGTCATGGGCTCACTTTATGCGAAAAGGAAAAACATTTTTCATCGCAATTAATGATTTTATCGCGTATTTATCTCTTACCTTTTGCTATTATTTCCTGGTCACGGGCGACTCGCTCCGTGACGATCGCTGTAACGCGGTAGAAACGTAGGAGAAATAATAACAAAAGATACGCGTTAATACCCGATAAAATCAAAAATTATGTTAACAAACCGCGAAAGTTTAAAAAGCTTTATATTTCATCGTTTCGAATTTTGCTATACAGTCCAATCTCAAAAAGCTACCCTGTATTTTCTAGTCAAATTAAAAGTACGAAGTTACTAAATAAAATCTAAGCACACGAAGCGCATGTGAACTTTGTCGAATTACCTAAATGGACTTACTATCCAGTCTTTTTATCTGTGAAGTTGTTTAACTTTTGTTTAATGTTGTTTTTGTCAATTGCAGATATAAGTCATGGAAGAGACGGTGGTTTATACTAAACGATAACTGCTTGTACTACTTCGAATACACGACGGATAAGGAGCCAAGAGGAATCATTCCATTAGAAAATATATCTGTGAGTAAATAAATAGAAAAGTAAATAAAAGTAGCACATAGCTACTTTTATTTACTTTTTATCTACTTTCAGTCGATTCCCGCCTCGGGACAAAAAGTATCCGATTGCAAATGACGATGATGATGATATTCAACTTTTATTCATGTTTATAATATAGAAGTGTTCAATGAATACAGAACAAAGTTTGGTTGGTCAAAATACATCACACTAAAATATAATATTAGTTTGGATGGATGGATGGATTGATGGATGTTTGTTACCTCTTCACGCCAAAACTACTGAACGGATCAGGCTGAAATTTTGCATACAGGTAAGTCTAACCCTGGAATCAAACATAGGCGACTTTTTGTCCCATAAATCAGTTCCCATGGGATAGAAATAACCTTAAAATGTTTCCATAGAAACAACGCGGGCGAAGCCGCGGGCAGAGCTAGTATAAAATATGTTTGTAAGCGCTTGACACCAAAGTACTCATTTATTTTGGGAAAACTTATGGGTAGACTTGAAAGAAAATCTATATATATAAAAGAAAGTCGTGTTAGTTACACTATTTATAACTCAAGAACGGCTGAACCGATTTGGCTGAAAATTGGTGGGGAGGCAGCTTAGAACCAGGAGACGGACATAGGCTATGTTTTATCCCGGAATTACCACGGGAACGGGAACTACGCAAGCGAAGCCGCGGGCAGCAGCTAGTTAAGTATAAATATAAGGAGCGCCAATTAAAAGTTTTCACAAATAGTATAAAAGAGTATAAGTGGTCGACAAACAAAGTAGGTACTTGAGAAGAAAAAATAGGAATAAAGAAGTGAAACCACATACACGCTTGAATTTACAACTGAGTATGTACAACCGTACGATATTATTGTCAAATATTTTGTAAGTTACGGTAGGAAAAGCTGGTTACATATATATTTTACAAAAATACCTTATTAACAAGGAAAAAACAAAAACTTCTCATAAGTAACTAGTTATACATATTTTATTCAGATTTATTCAGGAAACGCTTACAGCTAGAAAATGTATAGTAAAATAACTAAATTAGGTAGAGATAAACCATTCTAAAAATGCACGCCCCTTTTATATAGCCTATAAATACTATCATAGTTTGACGAATTCATTACGTATTTAAGGGATGAAACGTTGGTGTTCTTCCAACACAAATAAGGTTCGTAGTTAACCCGCTTACATATATAATGAAAACACGCCGCATCCACAAAACGTCATGGGTACCTACACTCGGCGTGCATTTTTAGAATAGTTTATCTCTATAATAATTAATCTTAGGTATAAAAGGTATAACAATTAATATTGACGACCTCCGTGGCGCAGCGGGCGAAGGTCCGCCTGCGACGCAGGAGGTTGCGGGTTCGATTCCCGCCTCGGAACAAATTTGTGCACGATCTGCAGAAATTTGTTCCGTTGGTCTGGGTGTTTACTATGTATAATAAAAATTTATATCTATGTAGTGTATTGTATTAAGTATATCAGTTATCTAGTACCCATAACACAAGCTCTGCTTAGCTTGGGGCTAGATAATGCTGTGTGAATTGTCCAGCATTATTCATTTATTCAATATTACAAAAGTAATAAATAATGCAGCCCACAGCGCAATTCGTAGATTGCTTTGTTTATTATTTCGTACAGTGTACATTTTAGTTTAGTTTTGTTATTTGCATAGTTATTTAACAAACCTACTTAGATAATAAAGTAAATAACACCTGAGATACATAAACTGAGTTTCTAGAAAAGCTACTAACGAAGCGGGGCGGACAGAAGTAAAAACGTTATAAATTTGTCCTAAACGAATATTCTTATCAGTGACACAAAATAGACAAGGCATAGATATGCAACGGCCTATTTATCAGTTGGTATGACTCATCATCATGAGTCATTTAACATCACTATAGAGATATTTAACTCGGTCAAATTCTAATGTTTACTTGCATCTGCATATAAGTGAATTTAGAATAGATAGATAGATACAAAATACTTATATTGCACACTTAAAACTAAGAAACAATTTAAAAAGAAATAATTAAAACCTAAGTGACAATTGGCGGTCTTATCGCTCAAGATCGATCTCTGCCGGACAACCTGGTATGGATAGGATCGTCGGATATGTACATGGGGTCAGACCTGTGTGCATCTGTTATGGTTTTTAAACCATAATTTAAACATTCATTATAATGTCTTGCTTACGAAACTGTGAAATCATGTCATTTAAAATTGCTTTCGCATGCGAAATGCTACAGGGATACATATGCAACTAAGGTTACGTATGTTTCCCTCCGCAATTAGTTACTTAACCCAATTGCATGTAGTGTACATACATAAATTCATATAAGCAGTCAAAATGCCGGACTATCCCTTTATTTTATTAATTTTTATTGTGTAAACAAAATCAAATAGTTCTAACCGTAATATAACTTCTATCTAACTAAATAGTTCTAACAACATCTAAATAGTTCTAACCGTAATATAACTTCTAAGATAAGTGTGACCTATCAGTAAAGTCAGAGAGGGAATTCAGCTGTGGTAAAGATATATCGAAGTAGGTATCGAATACGTAAATGAAAATTAAAAAAAAAAATCTTACCCTTATCTTTGCTTTTTAACTTTTTAGCGAATAGGAAAAAGTATTTATTTTTTTGTAAAACGAGGAACATACATACAAAATGTAGCTTAGAATGTAATATGAATTCAGGCGAGTAATTTGATAAGTACTTCAGTTATCAAAAACGCTTTAACACATTCATAGACCAAGACGCAGATCTGCGGGTCGCACCGCCGAGGCTGGGCAGTGAATGCGTTAACCGTTTTGATGTTACGAATTAATAGAGCCGCTATTAACGGGTATAAAAGAATATCACATCACCCATCATTCTAACTTAGATTACCTATACAATCGAAGTTTGTTTAATGCAAAATTTGCATTGTGATTGGCTTGATCTTTTTTACACTCGCTTTAATACTTTCTTGCAACGAGCAGCGTGCAACTAACGTTAGCTTAGCACAACAGAACAAAACCCATGGGTAATTGGATAATGCGCCGTAAACGGTAATTTACGCTAATGCGACCGCGCAGTTACTGCGCTAAGCTACTTTGTAAGATGTTACGGGCTTGTTAATTGCAAGAATGCACCTTCTCCTTGCATGGGCTTCTTTATGGATTAAAGCAGGATTCTTGATATAACATATCCATATTTTTAAAAGCATTTATGGAATGTGCCAGAACTATCGAATATTCGTAATAAAAGCAAATATTTAACAAGGCAAAAAGTGGCATAAAATAAGTACCTACTATGAAATTTAAAGTTCTAACAAGATTAGCCTATTTATGAGAGGTCCTTTTAGCAATCATAGCATAACAAATAATGAAGGTAAAAAAAAAAATATTATCCGCGCACAATAAATCTTAAATTGAGAGGTCACGTAGATTGAAGTCAAATCTTATAAGAAATCGTTAGAAACATGCAATTTATGCAGTTAATACTTGGAAGTTTCCATCGCGGAAAACATTGATCTTAAGATTCAATGATTGCGGTCTTAGGTAGATAGATAGGTATTTATAATGATGAAATCATCAGTTGCAGGTAGATGCAACAACAATAGTGGGTGTCAACCTTGCCTTTGGTTAAAGGTTGAGTAGATCAGGAGTTCTGGTCTTATATTATACTAGCTTACGCCCGCGGCTTCGCGCGTGTTTTTCAGAGATATTAAGTAGCTTATGTCCTATTCCGGGAAACCATTTATGATATCACGAAACATTATAAAGATCCGTTCAGCCGTTTAGGCGTGAAAAGGTAAAAAGCAGACGCAGAACTACTTTCGAATTTATAATTTTTGTGTGGATTTTATACCTACTTTGTTATACCGTTGTGAGAATGATTGTAAAAATGTGTTTCCTTTGAAAGAACAATAATAACTAGCGATAAGTATTAAACCAGAGGAAATAGTAGCAAAAATTATTATCCACTGAACAAAAGTCAAACAGGATAAAGATAATGTTATCGTTGCCCTGCTCTGCTTGTACAGAATAAAACTCAACTAAAATAAGTACCTAACAAAGAAAATGGAGTAGGTTTTACAATGATTATTTCCTTATGACCCTACGGCACATTTAGAAGAGTGAAATCTCATGAACATTCATATAATACAATTCAAGTATTTTTTAACTAAATAATACTAAGAAAGTGACAAAATGATGGCTGTGTGAATCGTCCAGTATTATTTATTAAACGTTGGCAGCGGGATAAAGGACAATACATACCATGAACATTCATATTATACAATTCAAATATTTTTTTAACAAAATAATACTAAGAAAGTGACAAGAAGATGGCTGTGTGAATCGTCCAGTATTATTTATTAAACGTTGGCATAAAGCACAATACACTCGCATGCGAGATGTCAGAACGAAGATGTTACTACATTATGTAGAATAAGAAATTTAGAATATCTACTAAAAAAATAAATAACTCTTCACACGAATCCATTTACGCCAGAGTAAAGTGAACCGTCTGATTTATACTTTTCGTTGCACAGCGATGCTGAAATAATAACTACTCCATTCTTTCTCTCATTTTGTTCTAGCTCTTATCCATTGGTTGTCTATTTCAGGTGCGTCCAGCGAGTGACAGACAACGACCCCACTGCCTGGAGTTGTACGCGAGCGGCGGCGCTGATCTCATCAAGGCTTGCAAAACAGACTCCGAGGGAAAAGTCGTGGAGGGGAAACATACTGTTTATAGGTAATTGTCGAAACGTAAACTGGGTGATGTCCTCCTAGCCGAATTCCCACGGCGGCCAGTCTCAACGGAGACTAGCCATGTACGCAGGAAATATTTTAGTGTACAATTGTGTACGCAAACACAGGTGCAATGTGTGGACGGCAGACCGACACGAACGGACATAGGTCAGGCGCAGGACCAACGGCTTAACGTGCTCTGGGGCTCTTTTTACTTAGGTACCTGAAAGGGTACCTAAATAATGAACATACCAATCAGGAGTCAGGTGACCTCTTATCAAATGTTCCACTTAAAATACCTAGGTTGACAAAATTACTACTAAATTCCGTCGTTTCTCTTGATACCCACTTCGAAATTATTAAATAGAATATCCGGTAACAATTCCGTGCAAAATTGCACAAAATTATAACGAAATATTTATCAATCTTAATATTTTTCCGATTGGTATCCGCAAATTACGCCTCTATCTACTTCACAAATTATCACATATTTTTTATAATTTTGTGACGTTCATCAGATATGAACAAAATCAACACAAAAACATTATTATGTTAAGGGTACACCAATGGTAACCAAGGATAAATTTTAGGCTAATGACGTCTGCCCATATCTTCAGATAGGTCAAATAACAAATGCGTAGTATGCACTTCTTAATTTAGAAGTGCTATGCTATGTACCTAACATAGCATAGCACTTCTAAATTGAGAAGTGGCAAAAACGAAAGTAAACTAATTTGACAGTTCTAAAAATGATGCTGTCCTTTTTTCGGTCCTGATGAAAAGGACTTTGACGAATTCATTACGGAGATTCATCTGTAATGGAAATATATAAAATGTAAAAAGTCTAGTTTTCAAGGACTTCTACGATGGGAAGTTTACACCAAACGTTTTCCATAAAGCTACTCATTCTTATGGTACAAACAAGCTTGAAGATCAGTGTCTTTCGTAGTCGTGTTGACAAAAAAAGTACAATAGTTTTTATAGTAAAATATTTTTTTCTCTATTTCAGAATGTCAGCAGCTACAGTGGAAGAGCGAGACGAATGGATCGAATGCCTCCGTCGCTCGATCAGCCACAACCCTTTCTACGACATGCTAGCGCAACGCAAGAAGAAGGCCCAACACAACGTGCACAACGCACACTAGTCTTCTAGAAGCATCTAGAATATTCTAGAGCATTCTAGAACTTGGAACTTGAGTATGGCATTGGCTTGTGATAGACCCAATGCTGTGTTATGTAGTGATAGAAGTCAATTTGATGAGTGATTGTGATCGGGTTCCATCGGTCTTCGTTCATTTCCGCCGGTGTACGTTGAACTGGTGTTGATTTAGGTACTGATCTCTATGGCAACATGACCTTTCAATAACCACAAATTGCCAAAATATCGAGGCAAACTATCTAGAGGCTGCGGCAGACTGCGGCAAGTGTTTGCGGCTCTTCAAGGACCACTTGCCTCGATTAGAGGCTGCCTCTAGTGAAGACCTAACTTACTACTTGAGGTTTCCATACCAACAGGCATGAGCAAGAAATTAATTGTGCCCTTTGAGCCATTCTATTTGTTACTGTCGATATCTTTGCGACACACGTATTCTTCCAATATCAAGGTTAGGTAATTGTTGTGCTTCCAATCATCTTTTATATGTGTCGTATTTGATAACTAACATGTTGATAAATCAAAGCCTGTAAAAATCCTTCAAACTGTGGTCCAATATTGAGATTTCTAGATACAATTTCCGTAACATTACAACATTAGTAACATTTTGTATCTGAAACATACACTATCCATTGGTACTCAAACGACTGGTTTTGTGCAATAATTGTGTATTTTTTATCAGATGCCAGGATAGCTTAGTTATTGGACCATTTTTGATAGATTAAATAAGATAAACGTCCATGAACACAACAATCCAAGTAAATACGGGTTCCAGTGATCTGATACCTGTCTGTAAGTCTAGAGAAACCTAGAAAGTTTTTAATGAACAGCTCATATTTTTGTACAGATTTTAAAGTAAAATGGTTGTTCACTAAAAGTTGACATCGAATTAAACTGAATCACTGAAAAGTTAAGTAATCCTTTGTATTGTTTAAACGTTAATATCGTTTGAACTTTTAACTGTATTTATACATTATTTCATGCATAGTGATAAACTAAAGATGCACATCTTTAGTATGAATGTAAAAACACCAAAAAAATAACCTCAAATAATCTAATATTCATTGTAGATTGTAGTTGGAAGCTGTTACGTTATAATCATATCAAAAATATCAAACGAACTATAAAAAATCGTGTTCGTCAGTCCTTGTCCAAGTGTGTTTGTATATAACGGAGGTAAGACTGAAACAGTGTAATTTTGTACATGATTTCGTCGGAAATAACGCAAATTGGAAACTGCAATTTTTTACACTTACGTAGATATTTGCTACGTACTTATTGTACGCACTCTTGTTTGATTCCTGAGAAAATTTCAGCTACTTTCATTCTTTGAGAAAATTTGTTGGTTTTTCTCTGCATGAGGCTCTAGCCTATCTTTCTTCTCGTTTTTTCTACTTTGATAAATAAAACTAACTCTGTTATCCTTTTTACTGACATACTTACAGACAAATCATCCTTAACTGCTAAACGTAGAGATTTGAGAGGCGGACACTCGGAACCAAGAAAGGATTTTGCCAAGTCGTGTTAAATTTTCCTAGTTTTGTTTTTAACTGAAAAACATTGCCGTATCCAATTTGCGTGCTCTAACCTATGTAATGTAGAATGAACGAGCCACTAGTTGTAATAAGTGATTGGTCATTTTAAATTTTATTTGATTTTCTCATAATTATTTATTTGAATAATTTGTTTTGTGTAAGTATTTTATTTGTCATTGTCGAAGCTATGTTCTTGCTTGACAATAAATAGCTATAAAAGATCTACAACTGCGTTATGGTTGGTAGGGGAAGGGGCCATTTTATTTTTAATTATTTTAACTTTAATTTGATTTAGTTTTAAAGCACCAGCTTAACTCAAAGGTTTTATTTTAAGGTCATCTGGGATTAATATTAACGCAGTTGAAGATCCAAATGTATTGGTTTGACAATATTTTGTCAAATTAAAGTAGTTTTATTATTATCGTATTCAAACGAAAGTATTACTTTTATGCAATGTAACATACAACCGAAAATGTAAAATATTAATGCTGTATAAATTATCGCCAATGTTATATCTTATGCGATGTAAATGTCGAAATAATTATATTTAGATGTACTTATACAGCCAAATAACCAAGGGAGCTTTCTTGAGACAGTTAGTTAAGTTCGTGCACGGAAATTTCTGTTTCTGATGTTTTGCAGCTGCTCAACAGATGGCGTTTATAAAATAGGTCATTTTGCGAAGCCTTTGGGATTTTTTACTCAATCTATATGCGTTAGTTAGATAAACATAGCAAATTCATTTAGTTTCCACTCTTTTTGAAAATTGTACGATTTGAATGTTTATTTGGTTGGAGAAATATCAGAACAAAAAAGTGGATTTGATTATTTTGAATGGTTACTTTCAGAATTGTAAAAATATAGCTATTAAACGTTTTAGGGTGATTCTTTAATATTAAAATGTAATATGTGAATAACATTCCTCAGAACAAATCTAAATTATAATGTAGGTATCTTATGGTTAGGTTTTTTTCACTGTTCATTGGAAAGTAATGTTTTTCTAATACTATTATTATGTGGTACCTTACTATGTTTTCTTATTTTAAGTTACTTTGTTTAGGTATGTTTGGAATGTATGAAATTATTTGAGATTCTGAATGGTAGCTGTTTTGGTAAAGCGATTCAAATTTGTAATTTTGTTTCGGGAACTTTTATTATGTTTGTTTTTGTCACTGTATCCAGATTTCACCACAAAACGTAGATTATGAATGGGAATGTAATGTTTTTGTGGAATGGTGCCTAAAATGGATCTGTAAACCAATATAATAATATACATATAGCTGTAGTTACGCCAGTAAGCGCTGTAAATTCGCCTGGAAATAATTAATCTGGATGGAGTTTTATATGACAATGGATGTGCATAATAATGGCGTTGTAAATAATTTTGTAAGAAAGTGAATATACATCATCTTTATTTACTAATTTGTTTTATTTGATCATTTATTATGTAGTCTTATATATTATATCGCATTTACTGCTCAGCCTCAGCGACAGCAACTTTAGTTGAAGAAACTCAACTTTTTACTATCTTTCGTATAAACTTCTTAAACGGCCACACAAGTCGTCAGCACGAAAACGTCGGTGGGTGCAGATTAAATGTATGCTATCTCACCTGACATAGTAGACTACGCGAACGCTAGGATGAAATGCATAATGATTCATTCGTAAAACGGCCGTGTATATGGGAACAAACTGTGTACGTTACTGGGGCGGGCTCGCAAGACAACTTGTCTGAGTTGCCACGCGAGAGTCACGAGCCCTCGCGCCTCCCGCCTCTTCGAGTGTCTCCCGCTCGCTCGCGAGGTAAAAATAAAGGTACACCTAGGTACTTATCTTACCTGCACTACCTAGGTACCTACCTACAATTACAATACCAATACCTATCTACTACCGGAGAACCTACACGAGTTTCGATCGTCACGTCATCTAGAAAAATCATAACGTGATGATTTTATGTGCAAAGGTTGTCTGTTTGCACATAAAATCATCACGACGTTATAATGTTTCTAGATGACGTGACGATCGAAACTCGTGTAGGCACTTACCTAGGTACCTACTTATGAATTATGCATTGGCATATGATTGGCATTGTAATGTTAAAATTAAAACCATAGATGACAGAATTATCAACAGGTGAATCATAAATTATGATACCTACTTACTTTATTTACACAGGCGCGGTACCCAGGAGGGAGTCACGCGGTCGTGAAACCCCCAATTAGTTTCCTCAACCTCAACCTCAGCAGCCTGTATTGATCCACTGCTGGACGCTGGCTTCCCCCTGATAAGCGCCTAATTGGCTTTTAACTCAAGGGGGTAATGCCCATAATCCCCACACTGGCATGCGTGGGCATGCGAGTTGGGGATCGCAATTCAGTGGTAGAATTGTTCTGCAGGGTGCGCTGCTTCCCACCCCCCCCCGGTGGAAATCCCTTAGTCGCCTCATATGACACCCGCGGGAAGAGTTGAAGAGTTGAGTTCCAATTTAAGTACCTACCTACCTAAACTAATATTTGGAACGTGGACGTGGACGTGGACGTGGACGTGGCCATGGACGTGGGCGTGGGGTGTGCGTAGCCGTGGCCGTGGGCATGGGCGTGACCGTGGCCGTGGGGTATGGGAGTGGTCGTGGACGATGCGTTGTTCCGAGATAAGATGTAGGTACATCATAGTAGAATCAGTGCGTTTCAGGACAATCAGCAGTTTAAATGCAGAGATGCGAGTTGCTCTTTTTACTCACCACCGGGCCCAAAAAGAGCAACTTCGCATCTCTGCCTTCATCATCATCATCCGCAACCCGACTTCACCCACTGCTGGGTATAGGCCTCCAAACTTTTGTGCCACTCCACACGGTCCTGCGCCAATCTTATCCAGGTTCGCCCTGCGGTGTTAGATAGAAATATCGTCTGCCCATCTTGCCGCTGGACGTCCAACGTTTCTGTATACAGTTCTTGGACGCCATTCAGTAAGCGCATCTCTGCCTACACTATACAAAATAAAACTTTTACAGAGGCAATAAAAATAAGATACCTATCACAAACTGCATAATAGATTTATGGAATATTCTTTCGTTTAACATGTTATTAATGTTATTATGATAAAATAGCTGGTGGCGCTGATTTGGGTCTGGTTAGTGCCTTAAATCTATGTTGCGTTTGAGTATCCGGGCTATCCGGGCGTTAGTGTGATGTGATCTGACATGACACACACCATGTCATCAGATGCTTTGAGGCAAACAGAAGAACGTTCGATACAGCTCGTCATGTTTGCACTCATTACCTAAAGAGCTAGTTACGTGAATTGTATTAATTATTCGTTTACTCAAACACTCGCTTTCGGCCAAGCGTGACCACTTCCTTTTCCGATGTTGGTGAAACGTTTTTTAATTGCGTAAATCATGTGTGCCATATACTTCGAGGTAAAGACTGTTTGTCTTTGTTGGCTTAGTATTAAAGTCCTACTTTTAATTAAACTGATCAGTGCATCGACATTCGTAGAGGGTGCTACGCCATAATAGGCTTTAAGAAAGATCTTCATCATCATCATCAAGCTATATAATATAAGTCCACTGCTGGACATAGGCCTCTGCTAATGAGCGTCATAGCGCCCTGTCTTCAGCTTGCCGTATCCAGCATCTGCCTGAACTCTCGTCATCCCACCTGGCTGGTCGCAGTTTCCACTTAATAACACGTTAACCCCAGTTTCCTCGAGAGACACCTTGGTTCCTATGGCCGGCCCACTGGCACTTCAGCTTGCTAATTATTTCAGCTATGTCGATAGCCTTGGTTCTCTGTCGGATGTATTCGTTACGAATCCTATCCTTCAGAAAAACTCCGAGTTTATGAAACATATCTCAATAACTCAATTACCTACCTACCGATCTGCCGATATCAATCAATATTTGATCGTTATTTACCTACTGAGGTCCTTTGACGCCCATCGACTAGTCATTTCGTATTAAAAAGTAGGAAGGTAAAATTCAAAAAGCGCTGTAAGTACATTACATACATTACAGAAATTGAACGATTAACTTAAACATCCACCCACAATTTTATGTCTTCGAGATAAACCTGTCTTCATTATAAACCTGTTGTTCCATACATAGATGGGTAAGGTAAGTACTTAAAACTTTTAAGTAGGTTAACCTACCTATGCAATAGCAGGTTAAGTTTATCTTTAAAGTGGCATCATTCACCTGCAATGAAAGAAAATGATCACGTTACTAAGTATTCTTACGATTAACAGATGAAGTACCGGAGTAACAGACCAATTTCAATAACATTTTATATTCATTTTATAGGGGGCGTTTGAAATATTAAATGCCATTAATTAAATTTATGCTATTTGCTGGAATCTGAACAATAGATACTTTTGCACACGATTTATGAAGGTATTGTGGCTTTATGCTTTACTCAAAACGTGATAGAAATTTATAGGTAGGTAGTTTCGGGATGCCTTTACTCAGCAGTTAGTCAAATCCCAACCCGCATGCCCAGCGTGGATTTTATGGGCATTACATCCCATGAGATAAAAGTGAATAAGACGCTTATCAGGGGGAGGCCAGCGTCCAACAGTGGACCAATAAATGCTGTTGAGGAGGAGTGCAATGCAGGTAGAGTTGATGATGATGGTTTTTTAGGTTACTGAGAATGTAGAGCTTGTCCCGGTTTTTACGCACTGAAATCACAGACCGGTATTTTAGTTTTAGTTATTTGTTTTTATAGTGTTAACCCACACTTAGGTAAAAAAAATAGTACCTCCTTTAAAATACTTATATCAAAAACGTCGCCTAATCGGGCGGTTGACCCGGTCACAGTAGATAAATAAATCTACTGTGACCCGGTGGTGGAATTGGCTAACACATAGGTAAAGAGTAGAATGGTTGTTAGGTTCTAAAGTTCTTAGGTATTTTTCAGTAACCTAGGTCTAATAAAACAGGATAAGTCCAAACCTAACTATATCTAGGTATCACTGTGTAGCATGACGTAAGTACTTAGCAATAATAGGTTCTTAATTAGCAACATTGTCGCCAAAGATGCCAAGCGGCATTGCGCTAACCATTTCCAAGGCATAGGTCTCCTACTAATCATTATTCTGTGGCAAAGGCAACATAAAGTTATCGTATGCCTTGGCCTAAAAACCTGACGCCAAGTGGTGGTGCATCGTTTCATAAATTATGAACTGAAGCGGAAAACAAGCCATACATTAAGTTTTTACGTAAATATAGAGTAGGTACTTTAGACTTATGTATTTTAAGACTGGATAGGTTTTTTGAGTCTTCGTTCTACTTTCTATGGTTGTTTCTATCCCATGGGATTAGCATTAATGGGATAAAAAGAAGCCTATGTTTTATTGCAGGGCTAAAACTACCAGTATGCAGTTTTATCCTAAGCCATGCAGTAGATTTGGCGTGAAGTGGTAACAAACATCCATTCATCCATTAAATATCCAAACTTTAACATTTATTATATCAGGTTTGATGTTGTAGGTTGGGAAAATAGATATCAATCTTCACTATTATAAATACATATCCTACACGGTGCAATGCAATGTATTTACCTAGACATTAGTTTAGACACCATTCTCAACCCTCGGTTAGTCGATTGGGGTCTTTGAAAGCCCAGGTGTTGCAAAAATTAAAAAATTTAAGCAGTTAAAACTATCCCAGCCGTTCAATATTTTATGTACCCTTCTAAGTTGGATTATATGTAGTTGCCCCGAATCTGATCCCCGAACTGACTTACAAAGAATCTGGCACAGCGCATCAGCATTGCCATACAGCGGGGCAATGCAGCCAGCGTCTTGGGGATGCTTCCGACTGATATTGATATGGATCAGTTGAGCTACCTGTAGATTGTTTGCAACAGTCTGCAGTTAGCACAATTGTTTCAATTGTAAATACTAGTTCTAATTTATTTCTATTATTTTATTTGTAATTTTCTTTAACATAGTTGTAATGTGAGATCACAATAGGTAGAATAATAAAACCGTTGCACTATGGAACAATATGGAAGCAACTGTGCCAATAATGACACACCAAAGAATTAGCATACCAAAGTAGTGTTGCAAGACAAGTTTATATTTATGAGTAAGTAGCTGGTAACGATTTACATTTTAAGTAATGTAGGTATTTGATGATACCTTATGTGTAAGAGCAATCTAGACTAAAACTTGACTTATAAAAGGAAACAAAATGTATTTATTGCATAAATGAAATTAAAAAAGTGACTGTAAGCAACTGCGATCGATAGTTTTGCTGAACATCTTACATTCTAATGCTGGTTCATGAGCTCTTTAACTTGACGATAAAAACAACAAAATAAATTAGGTGTTTCAAAAATCGTAACGTAAAGTAAAGTGAAATTTATTGCATCAAATACATGTAAATAAGTTACTTGTGTTGTATAGGTATGTTTAAATATGACACAATGTATTTCTGCCGTTGCGGCGTCCAAAATCTGGATACAATAATAAGTATTTCATTATTATAGATTAATCATTTCCTTATATCTAAATAATGTTTGCCCGTCATGAAATCATTTAATGTATAGCATTTAACTTCCAGAGTTCGGGAACACATAATGCTGACGTACGGGTCTACGGCGTAGGCAATGGCGTAGGAGTGCAAAGCAGCAATAAAAATTCTGTAGCGTCGCGTTAGATAACGAATTTTGCTTTCTGAAATACTGAACCTACTTATTAACGGCCCGTGGTACAGTTTAGTTGTCCGGTCAACCGGACTACGGAAAAATAATATTTTCCATTGTTATACCGGCTTCAGTACGTCTCGGCGAGGCTGATATTGCAGTAGGATTTCACACTGAGAGGGTGTGTTTACATGGTATAATTGTACCCAGAGCCACGAGACGTAGGTACTGAAGCTGGTATAACCATGGAAAATATAATTTTTCCGTAGTCCGGTTGACCGGACAACTGAACTGTACCACGGGCAAAGAGTGTTACCAACACGGTTATTGCCCACGCCGCAAATGTGGTCCTGGTACTGATTACCTATACCCGCTGCGTGCCTTCTCGGTTCGCACCGCAGAGGCTGGACATTGAAAGCGTTAATGAATTCTTAATCATATCTTTACTGTCAACTGGTATGTTATTAAATCGAAATAAATGTTTCCATATAAAGTTTTCCAAGAAAAATAATCCTTTGGAATCTACATATCATATTAATAGCTGCGGGGCAAATTTTTTGCTACGGGGATCCCGTAAATACCACCAAACCCGTAAAATCGCCTATCGGAATTATTGACTCCGAAATCTCTTCTGATCAAGTGATCAACCCCCTGGACATTCATAAGCAGTAAGATGGATTAAAAAAAAGATAATGAATCCTTACCTTGACGACACAATAGGTAGGTATTTATAGCCAACCTTTACCTTGACAATGATCGCGGATGGCTACACTAATCGGCGATTTACTTCGCTGGTTAACGACACTAACCATGAAACAAACAATGATTGTCTTTTTTTGCAAAAACAATGATTTATCCATCGCCATCGATTGGTACTTATACTTAGATGTAGAAACGATAATGATAATCTACTTGTAACAGGAAAATGTATTCTTATTATGTAGGTACTTATTTTCTTTTACCTTGGTAGGTACCTACCTATGGGCTGTTTCTGACTATCTAGCCAATCCCATTTACAGACACTGGATTTCTGTCCACATAGACACAGATATTATAATACTATACTAGACATAGATAAATAATAAATAAAAAATAAATAAGCGCTTGAGTTATGGGTACTAGATAACGGATATACTTAATACAATACACTATTTTTATATTAGTAGGTAAACATCCAGAACGCCCTGAACTAAATATCTGTACATTGTACAAACATTTTTCCCGAGGCGGGAATCGAACCCATTGAGTTTGGCTAGTGTACCTATCAACCTCAACCACAACAGCCTGTATTGGTCCTCAGCTGGACGCAGGCCTCCTCCTGATAAGCGCCTTATTGGCTTCTATCACATGGATGTAATGTCCTTAATCACCACGCTGGACATACGGGTTGGGGATCGCAGTTCGGTGCTAGAATTGTTCTGCCCCGCCACCCGGTGGATATCCCTTAGTCGCCTCTTACGACACCCGCGGGAATAGTTGGGGTGGTGCAAATTCTAAGCCGGCACCGCTTAGCTTGGCTAGTGTATAGCTAGTGTATAGTTAGTTATATTACATGATTTTCCTAGAACGCGCTGCATAGAACAAAAGTAGGCAGGTAGGTCACCTACTTGTTTTAAATTGCAATGATTTTCTTCGAGTCATGATGGCGTGTTAGCCGCGCGTGAGCTGGGGCAATTTACAAACTTTTTTATCGACAATGATCGCGGTAAGAGTATCCAAGAGCTACGCTGGTAGGTCCCTATTGTGTTTCCGTATTTTGAAATAAAAAAAATAAATTCTTTTCGGCGATAATGTAAAAATTTGAGAATGGCTGAAGTTTTTTTTAGTAATCAGCAGGGGTATTTTGATTCGTCGGAAAGTCCGTCGGATTCGATATCGGAAGCTTTTTACTAAGAAAAACGTTTCCGATATCGAATCCGACGGCCTTTCCGAAGATTCAAAATATCCCTGCTGGGCTCGTACTCGAAAACGTAATCGATATTTCTGATTCGTTTTCATACAAACATTGTAGATAAGTAGATAGAAAATTTTCAAAATACATAGGTACAAAATACAAAATAGCACACTTAACAAAATAATTTACAAACAAATAATCAACAAAAAATACAAAATATGTGACAATTGGCGGTCTGATCGCTCAAGAGCGATCTCTTCCAGTCAACATATTATGCTCAGATTGTGTATAGGCCTATACACTAGCCAAACTCGATGTAGAATGTTTGTAACCAAACCGCCCATACTTAACCTAAAATTTACCCTGTTGCTGTTACGGAATTTACATTACTTGTCGATAAATCCTTCCTTCAATAAATATTGCTTACAATTATATCTGAATCTCGACGCCAAGCAAGTGAGTTTTAGTTTTTGTGTCATGGTTTGTTTACAAACATTCCACATCGAGTTTTGCTAGTGTAAAGATTGTGATGTCGAGATGAAATGGACTTCCACCGAGCTCATCCCGCCATCACAATCCATGGCCTAGCTTTTAGAACAACGTACCTTTTCACCTTGCGTGTTGGTCGCGTGGTCATGCATAGGTCATTCATGCATGGGTCATGCAATGCAAATAAAAATAACAAACGTGACATTCCTGCGATATTACATAGGCAAGTGCTTGTTATTAACTCGAGTACATGTACCTGGGCCGCGATCACGGTGTGGTTAAGTGTAGTTAGCTATTGGCATTACGGCTCAAGCGTTAGCAGTTGAAACGAGTCCTGCAGCAGTAGGCGTAAGGGAAAACGCGCGCCTGCCAAGCCGCCGCGCTCGTGTTTTTTGTAGTTATCTAAACATGGTGATTAAGAAAATCATTTTATCAAGTCAAACTATGCTGCAAACGCGTTGTAAACGCACCACTCCAGACGGTCGTGATGTAACGCCTATGGCCCTCACTGAAAACCAGCGCTGGGACACACCAGTGTTCATCCAGCACAACGCTGAGTGGAGGCCATATTTGCCTCAAACCCTGCTGCGCACAGATTAAAAAATTGTAGATAGTATTATTTTGTTAGCATACGTTCTCGTTCTGTGTATTAGTTTTTAAGGTAAATAAAAATATTTTCTTTCTTTCTTTCTTTCTTTCTTTCTTTCTTTCTTTCTTTCTTTCTTCTGACGTTTGAGCCGTAATGCCGTGCCTTACCACACCGTGATCGCGGCCCAGTATTATGTTATGGGGTAAATACCATTGGTAATACGACGGGCCACGTAATAGTGAAGTAAATATTTGAGACCATTTGCCTTGGTAGAGGTGGTGGGCCGTACAACAATATAACGAAGGATTTCACAAGGTTCCTAAAACATGCCAGAGAGGTCTCACATGGCCCTAATTACACTTAATTACTCGCTTCACCATAACCCAGGTCTCAGATATAAACATTTGTAAAGTAAAGTAAAAGTATATTTATTGCGTAATTACATGTTAAATGGATGGTACAGTAAAATAATAGTGTATCAATGTAATTTGCCCTTTATGGGCGTGCAATTATTTGTCTAATACATGCATTATGTTAACAACAAATAAAATTTCAAAATAACAGAAAGAGGAATGAATTAGTTACTTACATAATGTCAAATTTAGGAAATAAAGTAGGCTAGTCGACTGAAAATACGAATTAATTTGGTTATTAGTCAATATTCTTGTCATTTATAAAATCTTTTATTGTGTAACAACAAGTATCATGTAAGGTTTTAAGCTTTCTCTGAAACATCGTGGTAGGCAGTTTTGGCATTTTACCTTTGATGAAAAAACTACAGATGGAGGAACGTGTGTCAAAAGTTTCAAGGTTTTAGGCATTTTATCAATCTCTCGCAAATAGCACCGCACGTTCTATCCAGAGCTTTTTTCGTCTGGGGACCATTCAATTCTTCCCGAAATATGCAGGAGCCTACACATTTGCTCCTCTTGTAGTCGAGACCCTAGGTCAGTGGGGCACCGATGCTCTTAGGGTTTTTAAAAAATGATCTGAGCATCTGGTCGAAGCGACGCGTGGCCGGGAGCTGGTCAGTATCTGGCACAGCGCATCAGCATTGCCATACAGCGGGGCAATGCAGCCAGCGTCTTGGAGACGCTTCCGATTATATTCTTGTAGACAGACATCAAAGAATGACAGTTTTCGTTATGCTTACATTGCTGTATGTATGTTCTATTTTCTAAGTTTTTCCAGTAAGTAGGAAGTACTTTCATACTTTGAAGTGTGAATATCAAGGATTGGTTCTACCTCCGGTTTTTTACTAAATTACCAATCGTTTTACCATTATCTATGCCAAAGAAAACAACCAGCAAGGCAAGCGTACTATTTAACACAAGTGAAGTGGAAAAATAATGGAAATAACACAACCGGTGAACATTGTGAACACGCGAACCGCTTAAGCCCATAGATATAAATAAAATTCTGTAGATATTATGGTACGTTCTCCCGCCCTAACTCAACCAATGGCCTGTGTTGTGTTATAAATAAATGCAAATACACGCTATTTCCAATCTTTTGCAATATCTCTACATAATGACAACAAAGATGGAAAGTGTGACCGAGACAACAATGCACACGTGAAATACGAACGCCGGCAGCGCCGCTGCCGGTCCGATTATAACTGAGGTGGGGTAGACCTCAACGTCAACCTTAACCGCTTGTCCACTGCTGGACGCAAGCCTCTCCGTGATAAGCGCCTTATGGGCTTTTATCTCATAGGAGGTAGTGTCTACTGCCTATAATCCCCACGCTTCTGGCATTATCGGGTTAGGGATCGCAGTTTGGTGTTAGGATTGTTCTGCAGGAGGCGCTGCTGCCCGCCCCCGGTGGATATCCCTTAGTCGCCTCTTACGACATTCGCGGGAAGAGTTGGGGTAGTGCAAATTCTAAGCACCACACAGCAAAGGGCACAGAGAAGGGTGGACTTAATTGCACCTAATTTGAGCGATCCACTTTCGAGAAGATAGTACCTAATCTCCCGAATTTTACTTTCATCGATGTCTATGCCCTATGTACCTAATGTACTCGTAGGTACACAAGTACCTATAGCGGAACAAACACAACATCAATTGTACACAGTTGTACCTTTAACAACGGTTCAAGTATTTGTTAACCTTCGATATCGTGTTTAATAAACGCGACATCACAAATTAATTTGGTAAATGTTACACCAGCCAAGAAGGTACCTATAAATATTACGCAAGTCATAACTAAAAAGGTTTCGGAAAGGTTGTATCGGCAGCTTTTGTTCAGGATTAAATATTTTATTTCTAGAGTGTAAGTACCTGCAAATAAACATAATGAATTGAAAGAAAATTATTAGTTAGGTAGTATGGAAAAGAAGAATTTATAAATCAAAATAAGTGCGAAGCCGGGGTCAGAAACTAGTTAGGTCGTTATTAAGTCTCACCAGTCTAAAAAGCCGGCATAGAATTTGCACCACCCCAATTCTTCCCGCGGGCGTCGTAAGAGTCGACTAAGGGATATCCACCGGGGGCGGGCAGCAGCGCCCCCTGCAGAACAATTCTATCACCGAACTGCGATCCCCCACCCGCATGCCCAGCGTGGGGATTATAGGCATTACCCCCCATGAGATAAAAGGTCACAAGGCGCGATGTGGATTTAAATAGAAGTGGGAGATCGGTATTTAGTAATGAATTATGTTCAACAACCAAATTATGTATTTAGTAATGAATTATGGTCAACCGCTGCCTTTTCTAAATAGAATACATAAAAAACTCGTCATTTTATACTATAATAGCAGCAGAATAGAAACCGACTATATGGTTCAACGGCCATGCGTTTTGCAACGATTTCGTATAATTTACAATACCTATGATGTAATGAAGATACTGAAACTACGGTTTCTGTCTGCGAGTCAAGGTAACAGCCACTTGGTCAGAGCATGGGCTTTCAAGCTGGCTGAGAATCTGTTGTACCTATAAATAAAATAAAATAGCTTTATTTTCCAATATACTGTGATTGATTTACAAAATAAAAATTAATGTTTGAAGTTATAAAGGTTAGTATAAAAGGTTAGTATAAATTTAGTATAATATTTTTGATTTTGATTTTGAAAGGGTTAGTATAAAATTAAAGTTATCTTACTCCTAGTTGTTAGTGTATGGACCGCCTATGGCGGTGAAAGCCTCCTCCAAACGTTTCCAATCTATTCTATTTCTAGCAGTCCTAGACGAGAGTTTTCCTGCAGTCTTTGCCAGATCATCGCTCCAGCGGGTTAGCGGCCTCCCTCTTTTCCGTTTTGAGTCGCGGGGGTACCAATTCGTGGTGATTTGACTCATCTGTTTGCGTTTAGCCGTTGAAGATGACCGGCCCAGCCCCACTTAAGGCTAAGTATTCTTTGGATCACATCCTTAGCCCGTGTCTTGCGTCGGATGGTCTTGTTTTTGATACGGTCTTTTGGTTTTAACCCAAGGAAGCTTCTCTCCATTCCTCTGTACCTATACAATTGCCAAAATCGATGTAGAATGTTTCAAACAAACCGCCCATACTTAACCTAAAATTCACTCTGTTTTGTAGCGTCTTTTTATACTAAATTTACATTACTCGTTGATTTGAGGCACTATCCTTTCATAAATATTGTTTACAATACAACTATCTGAGACTTGACGCCATGCAATTTTTTTTTTTTTTTTTTTTTTTTTATTGATAATGGTCAAGCGTTTGGCCACCAACTCACTTAAAGTAAGTGAAGATGTGGCCTAAGATGGAGCACGCTTTCCCAGAAGGAATTTATTTACCCTAGACTTGAATTAAAAACTTATTTACTTGTGTCGTAGTTTGTTTACAAAAAAAATTTGTTTAGAAATCAAATAATATCGCAATTTTTTTTGACTTCGATGGGAACGATTGAACCCGCATCCTTCCGTCGACTCTAGCGCCGTTAGCGGCGCTAGAGTCCGTAGGAAGTCGCAGACATTTTCGACTCCCACGTCACTTGACCCCGTGGTGTATAGTTGGATAGCACATTCCAGTACTGACGGAAGGATGCGGGTTCAAGTCCCGTCGAAGAAAAAAAATTTTGCGATATTTTTTGATTTCTTAGAAATTACCTTGAGTGTGGGGTTACGCACTATAATAACAAAAAACCTCAGTATAGTCACAGTACAGTAGTAACCGCAGTACTCAAGGGTAGTACAATCAAGGCACTCAAGGGTAGTAAAAATAACTTATATAAAGTTATTTTTACTACCCTTGAGTGCCTTGATTGTCAGTCGAATTACCAAATTGAAAATAATTTCGTGGAATAGTTATACCACTACATACATAGTAAACACTAGATTGTCAACCTTCTTCATCACACTCGGACTTTGTTTCACTATCTGTACTAATATTATAAAGAGGAAAGATTTGATTGTTTGTTTGTTTGTATTGAATAGGCTCCGAACCTACTGGACCGATTTGAAAAATTATTTTACCATTAGAAGCCCACATTATACCCGATGAACATAGGCTACTTTTTACCGCGGGAAAATGCATCATTCCTACGGGAAAACGGGTAATAGGACAACGGGTAGTAACAATGTAGCTAGTCTCATATATGTATGTGGTCGTTTGTGGTATTTATGTACCACAAATGACAACATATTGTATGAGATAGTGATATGTAACAACTATTTACCGCAACATTTTTGTCAGACTTACATACGATGAGAAGAATAAGCTATGCCACGTTTCCACTCAAACCTTGATAATAATAAAGTCACATATAACGGGATATTTACCATGATTTGAGTTTTGAGCTTTCCAATATTTCGGCTATTCGGTTATTCCGTGATCATGGCGCATGTAACTGTGCCGAAATATTGGAAAGCTCAAAACTCAAATCATGGTAAATATCCCGTTATATGTGACGTTAGTGTTAATAACCATAATGGATTTAAAAGTTTTATCTTGATAATAATGTTACACGTTATAAAGCTGAGCGTCCACCCGACCGGAATCGCAGCGAACGCAGCGTATTGATTTGTTGCTTTGTATTGTTTTCTACAAGTTTATATATTCTAAGAATAGAAGACCTGTGGTGGACAAAAGAGGTGACAACATGGAAGGGGCCACAAGGCAAAAGACAAAGGAAGGCCTGATGTCCGATGGGAGGACTGTATCAAAAACATTGCAGGACCGCACTGGATACAACTGGCTCATGAGAGGAATAAATGACAAGCTTTGGGGGAGGCCTTCACCTTAACGCATTCACTGCCCAGCCTCTGCGGCGGTGCGACCCGCAATGGCCATGAAAGTGTTAACAGGGGTTCTCGAAATTGAAACCTAAGAAATCTTTACCTAGATAGAATTATAATCATTATTATACAGACTAAATTTAAATTATTTATATGTAGGTATGCATAGACTGATAATGAAATTAATTTATATTTTTTTTTATTCTTGTTAATTAGATAATGATAGGCAATGGTGACTCGAGAAATAATAGGCTTTTTATTTGATTTTTTGTTTTCTATGACGTCCACTGGATCGGCATATGACCGATACCGATGCCAAGCATATTGTAAATACCGACGCGTGCGCTGCGTAAGTTCCGATTCCGATTCAGTAGACGCACAGCTTAATACGCATAAAAGGCGCGAATCGCATTGCCTAAATATTGGAGAAAGTTATGACTAACAATGTTTTTATTTTAACGAAAGGGCACAGCTTGCGTCATCGCCGTGTGTGTGTGAGTCGAAACCACGTGATTATTATTTTTTTCCTTTCTTACAATAATATAGATATTTTGAGGGAAGTCCTCTATTTATAAAATTGCGACGCGTGACCCGAGAGCTGGTTTATATCTGGCGCAGCGCATCAGCATTGCCATACAGCCAGCGGGGCAATGCAGCCAGCGTTTTAGGGACGCTTCCGACTGGTATTGATATGGATCAGTTGAGCTACCTGTAGATTGTCTGCATCAGTCTGCAGTAAGCTCAATTGTAAATACAAGTTCTAATTTATTTCTTTTATTTGATTGTAATTTTCCTTTACAAATGTACTGTTTAAATAAGTAAAACTGTAAGAGTTTAGATATAAACAAAAATTACGACCTAGCCGGAATCTGCAACCTTCCACGACCTCTTTGGCGCAGCGGGCGAAGGTCCGCCTACGACGCAGGAGGTTGCGAGTTCGATTCCCGCCTCGGGACAAATGTTTGCACTATCTTCAGATATTTGTTCAGGGTGTTCTGGATGTTTTCTATGTATAAAAAAAAAATCTATCCATACAGTGTATTGTATTAAATATATCAGTTATCTAGTACCCATAACACAAGCTCTGCTTAGCTTGGGGCTTGATAATGCTGTGTGTGTGTTGTCCAGAATTAGTTATTTATTATTTTATTATTTCCTTTCAGTACGGGAATACCTATGAGCTATTCATTTTTATTCACAGAATTTTGTAAATGTTTTCTCCGGTAATCGAAGCTACGTAGGTAAATAAACAAACAAAAAAAAATTGCTGAGTTGTATCATAGTATATTATATTGTTTTTTAAACCTACTTATGTTTTTTTCACATTATAAGTATCAGTATTTTTTAAGACCGAATTATTAAACTTTTAAAAGTTAACTGAAACACATTTAGAATAAAAAATTGTGGCTTAGTTTTGGTTATTCCAAAACTCCATACCTATACAAAAAACATCAACGCGCGCGGTGCTTCGACGTAGCAGTCAGTTTTAGCAACTTCACTACAAATTTGTTTTATTTCCATACAGGCTTTTGCCAGCGACTTCGTACGCGTTTTTCGGAATAAAAAGTAGCCTACATGTTATTCCAGGTCCAGATTATCATGGGTCTAAAATAACAGCTCAGTCCATACATTAGTTTTATTGTTGTCTTTGGCCAAAAATCTTCGCAACGGCACAAACTTATACCTTCATTGACCACCTCCGTGGCGCAGCTGGCGGGGGCCAAGGAACGGATCGGGGGAGAGGGACGCTCCCGAGTAACTAAGGCGGTGATGTATTCTACTCGGGAGCGTCCCTCCCCGTCCCGTCCCTGGCCCCCCGTACGATTTCTCTGTCAAAAGAGTCAAAACCACGTCAAAATGCCTTCGTCGAACGACTGTGTGCAAATAGGTAGGCTGTGATATTAGTATGGATGTTTGTTAATGAATATTTATGATGTGGGTCATTTTTGTTGTAGAACAATCTATGTAGTTTCTTAACTCAAAGTTCATCTGTATACAATTCGTAGATAAATAATTACCAATTTGAATCCTCATGCATTTATTGAATGCACTCCGCGTAAGATTTAAGTTCTCTCTCTATTAAGTTCTAATGAAATAAAGGAACTTTCTTTTTGAAAACGCCCATGGCGTTCTCAAAATGTTTCTTAAAAGACCTTCCAGCAAGTTATAAAATAAACCCGCACACGAAGGGTTCCGTGCCGTAAAATTGAGGCAACTTTTTTAAAGAATATCAAATTTTCAACTTTTTTATATTTTAGTATTTCTTGCTATTACAGTTGTATGTATTATGTTGCGTTACTTTTTTACAGGAAATTGTATGTGTACTCCATTGTGGTTCAAGAGATTTGACGTTTGTCAAGGCTTTAACAAGTGTTTGTCAAGGTGTTTGGAAGAGCAAAAATAGCCTAAAAAATCTAATTTTTGTATGGAAGCCTGCTCATAAATCGGATATTCATTTTTATTTTATTATTTTTTGTTATAGCGGGAAGAAAAATACACATTCTCTGAAAATTTCAACAGTCTACCTCTTACGGACAGCGGAGGCGTAGTAATAGAGATCCGTTTTCACTTTTCGGGTACGGAACCCTAAAAACAAACAAACAAAGAAATACATATTAATCGCAATATTTTCTTGACGCAAACGTAGAATAAACACAAACACCCTTTGAAGGTCCCTCAAAACAAATGTGAACACCACTTTGTTATGCATTGGATAAGGCAAGGGCACTAACCGAATAATAAATACAATACAATACGTATTAATTAAAGTATTATACATAAGTCAGTACCTATTAAATTATACGTTAGTTAGCCAGTTCTGGCAAGTCTTTGACGGACCAAGGGCTTAAGAAAAGGAATTAAGTACATTGAAAAAAAATGCTTAGGTAGGTACATTGATAAAGATCTTGTCTAATGTAATCAAATCACGCACATCCAAAAATCACAAAAGACAAGATCTTATCCATAGAGCTGTCAGATTAGTATAGTTTAGTTATGGCGACATCTGAATTGACACCATTATCATGCAACTTCAGGGAAAAAAAAATAAAAAAAAAATCCTAATAATCCCTGTAAATGGACTGGAAAGTGATTTGAAGATTTTTGTACGGAGAGTGGGCCTTGCGCTTGTTTTTTTTTTCAAAATCGCGGCGTATAATAAAATGGTTTCCGGTAATTAATGGATAACCCCACAAGAAGTTGTGGGAGGCACCACTGCCACTCAGGAAAAAATAATGAAAAAGAAAAAATTTTAAAATTAAAAAACAGATTTTCATGAAACATGGCTAAGAACACTCGGGATAAAATTATCTATGACACAAAAAAACTAAACGAAAATCGGTTCATCCGTTTGGGAGCTAAGATACCACAGACAGATACACATACAGACATGACGTTAAACTTATAACACCCATCGCTTTTTGCGTCGGGGGTTAAAAATATCTATGTGCAGCAGTCTAGGATTTTTTTAATGTGCGAGTTTTGATACCTTTATTCACATTGTTGGGCTCTACGGCTACAAATTCAATAATAACGAAATGATTTTCTCTGATAATAACCGTGAATAATTGACCTTGCAATCGCGCTTTACAAAATATTTCTAGCTGCAACTGTTTGTTTCTCAACCGACGAAAAACGGAGGAGTATCTCAAGTCGACACGTATATTTTTATTAAATCCACGCATAACTTTTTACAGAGTAGTTCGATTCAAAATAAAATTTGGGAAGAGTATACCCCCAACCCGCAGTTAGTCCCATTTAAATTTGGAAAAAAAATATCTTACCCCAAGGGTGACAAATAGGGGTGATTTATTGTTAAGGAATTTTAATTAAGTAAGTACATATTTTTGTAATTTATTAAAGTAGGATTACATATCAGTTAATAGCTAAAGTAAGATAGGTAGCTATTTTAAAAGTAATCAAAAACTAAGCATGTAGTAATTAGAAGATTATAGCCATAAAAAAATATAATATTAGACTTTTTTCCAAAAAATTAAACCGCCGAAAAAACTGAAAAGCAGAAATAATAAACTTTTTTATTTAATCTTAATAACTAAGTTCTTAAACTAATTTATGTAATTTTGAGTCGGCGCCAAACAACCAAATTAATTAATTACGAAAATCGTGATGCGCGGCGGCACCGGCGGCGGCGCGGCACGACATGCCCCTTCGCCGTAAAATGTTTGGTGCCACCGACTCAAAATTACTTAGGTATACTTACATTAGTCAATGAACTTAGTTATTAAGGTTAAATAAAAAGGTATTATTTTTTGCTTTTCAGTTTTTTCGGTGGTTTAATCATTTTGTTAAAAAGTTTTATTGCAAATACCTACTTAATAATAAAAAATAGTGTTTTCGATTTTTACGATAATGTTTGAGCACCTGTATAAAAAAACGTATGGATGCTTTGGTGGTCCACAGCTTAAAAAATATGCCGACTTCATGAAGTTTCTTATAATGGTTTAACACAAAATTTTTTGATGGAAAAAAAATACATTAGAGCACACAGTTCCTTTCATTTGTTAGAACCTTGAAGCCTTACTAATAATTTATTTCTAATTACATTACTAATATCAATTCAATACAGAAAAAGTATCAAGTAACTCGCACTACGGTACGATAATCTATAGGTACTAATATTATAAAGAGGAAAGATTTGATTGTTTGTTTGTTTCTATTGAATAGACTCCGAAACTAATAACTTAACTAAATATACTTTTACTTTTAAACTAATAAATAGCTGAAATTTTGATGCAGACTACTTTTTATCCCGAAAAAATACGTGCGTATCTGCAGGTAGAAGTTAGTATCTATAAATGGCTGAGCACTTTTAACTTGTTGTTTTTAATTAATTCGTGTAAACTGACTTTCGTTGCTGACTGTACCTTCGAGCCTCACCACATCGCACTATGATGTCACATTCAAGGAACCTGTATTACATTATTTATGAGCTACGTTTGGAACCACTTTTGTCAACATAAACAATGGATCACAACTACCTATCAAATAACTGAGAATGGAGAACGATCAATTTGAAACCCATGCGAAAACCTCAAATGAAAATTAAAAACAAAAACATGGATGGAAAACCTGTTTTGTTTTCATCAAAGCTTTAAGTGTATTCCAAGAATATGTTTAAAATTCTGATAAATGTGTTTTTCTCAGACCTAGGTCTTTTTCATTTCATTTACCTTCTCAAACAAAGTATACGAATTATAATTACATATTATTAATACGTTATTTTACAAATTCTGTTTGATTAATTTAACTACTTGTTTACTAACATAAATAAAAATAATCTCAGTTTCTTTTATAACAACCATCGACGTAAGTTAAATTCGGGAGATTGGGTATTATACTAGCTTCTCGAAAGTGAAGCTCTATTTGAGCGTTCCACTTTCGAAAAGCTAGTATAGTACTTTATTTTGGACCTTATTTAGGTCCACCCACCTCAGCCATAGCCGGACCGGTACCGCCGGCGTTTGTGTTTTGCGTGCGTATTGTTGTCTCGTTCGCACTTCAGTCTAGGTACCTACTTCTGTCCATCTTTGTTGTTCATTAGGTAGATATATTGGTAAGTTTAGACAGGCCGTTTATTGAGTTAGTGCTGGGAGAACGTACCTACCATATCTACAGAATTTTACTTGGATCTATGATAACAAGACTTGTTTTGCTCACGTACAAAAGTTATAGGTATAACATATAGGCTGTGATATAGGTATGTATGCACCTACATACACTAACTTACCTACCTTCATGTATTTTATCAGTCGTTTGCTACTGGATACAGATTGATTCGTCTCGTCCATGTTCACAGATTATTCACGTAAACATAACAAAGTAATACCAACTTCAGAACATACTGGTCGACATTGCCACATAGTTTTTACTTTTAATTTTTAATTTTTTTAAACAGGGCAGAAGCCTTTATTCACAAAGAAAATTATAATATAATTAGTAATTACAATTGAAACAATTGAGCTAACTGCAGACTGTTGCAAACAATCTACAGGTAGGTAGCTCAACTGATCCAATACCAGCCGGAAGCGTCCCCAAGACGCTGGCTGCATTGTCCCGCTGTATGGCAATGCTGATGCGCTGTGCCAGATACTGACCAGCTCTCGTGTCACGCGTCGCTTCGAATTCACTTTTAATTGTTTATTTCACTTTGTATCATCATCATCTTTTCGACCTCAGTGGCCCAGCGGGCGAGAGTCCGCCTGCGACGCAAGAGGTTGCGGGTTTGATTCACGCCTCGGAACAAATTTGTGTACGATCTGCAGAAATTTGTTTCGTTGGTCTGGGTGTTTTCTATGTATAATAAAAAAAATATCTATCTATGTTTTATAATGTATTAAATATATCAGTTATCTATTATCTACCCATATAACAAGCTTTGAGTAGCTTACTTTGGGGCTAGATGTGCTGTGTGGATTGTCCAGCGTTATTTATTTATTTATTTATCATCATCAGCCTATGTTAGTCCACTGCTGGACTTAGGCCTCCCCTAATGAGAGCCGTAGTGCCCTGTCTTCAGCTTACAGCATTAAGATTCTGCCTGCAGTTTTTCACAAAGCGTCATGCCATCTGGCCGGAGAGTGTCCTACACTACGTTTGCCAAGTCGTGATCTCCACTCAAGAACAAGTTTACACCAGCGGAGATATGGTCAGCCCACTGCCACTTCAACTTGGTAGTTCATAAAGCACTCATTCACTTTGTAGGTTTGTGATGAAATTAATCTTTGTCATTTGAAGTGTAAAGCGAATGATAAATAGTAGTTACCTACCTAGATTTAATTGTTTACAATGTAAGATAAACCAGTCTTCTTTATTTATCATCTCAGAAGACAATGAACTACAAATAACATTGTTACACATCTATAAAACTAATCTTTTAGGGGCGACATTCTAGAATAGAGTTTTAGTTGGTATTTCCCTTATTATGAAATAAAATTACAATCAAATAATAAAATCAATGAGAACTATTATTTACAATTGAAATAATTGAGCTAACTGCAGGCTGTTGCAAACAATATTTTTTTATTTATGTCAGAATATTTTGAAATTTCCAGGGGAATCATATGCACACAAAACCTATAGGGTAGGTACTTCCCGTAGACCTAGAATCATGAAATTTGGCGAGCAGCAAGATCTTATGGCTATAGCACAAGTAAAGGAAAAGAACCTAAATCCATAAATTTGTAGTTTATTTACAAAAAAAAAATACTTTTGAATCTCGCTACGGACGAAAACCTATAGGGTACTTCCCGAAGAGCTATATTTATGAAATTTGTAAGAAGCAAGGTTTAAGCACAAGTAACGGGAAAGATCCAAAATCAGTAAATTTGTAGTTTTCCCTATGGCCAAAATCTATGGTGTACTTTCCGTTGACAATTATACGGAACCCTCAGTGCGCGTTTCCGACTCGCACTTGACGTTCTATTTATTCGTAATCAAAATAAACAGAAAAATGTATAAGTTATACACTCACGAATAGATTTGAATTGGCCAATAGGATGCGATTTTATTAGTTTAGAATACCTGTAACATTTGTGTAAATTGTAGGGTTGTTATGAAAATTAATCATCAGAAAACATAAACCAAAAGCAAAGCAGAATAATTACATAATTCGTCAGTATACCTTGGACCTGAAAAAATAAAGTAACGGTCGGTTCAAGGCGTTCATAGAACATTCATATTTCGTCGAAATGTCGAACTATGGAAGCTAGTTTATTATTCCATTACATACTCGTAGTACCTCTATCGTTCACCTAACACACTTGGTTATTAAATAACCTCGAACAAATAGAAAAAAACATTAATTTGATTTGAGGTAGCAACCATTGATCCAATAAATAAGAAACGACCTAGTAAGTATATAAATAGGAACCTAGAAACACAATCTAAGAAGTAGTTCAACGTATATATCTACTTGTTTAAGGAAAATAGTTACAGGTAAGTGTTTATGATGGGGAAATGCCTTGAATACTCCATAAGCTTGCGATGACCAAGGTCCATAGAAAACACTAGCTACATTCTTACTACCCGTTGTCAAATTACCCGTTTTACCGTAGGAATGAAGCATTTCCCGCGGTAAAAAGTAGCCTATGTTCATCATGAATAATGTGGGCTTCTAATGGTAAAAGAATTTTTCTAATCGGTCCAGTAGTTTCGGAGCCTATTCAATACAAACAAACAAACAATCAAATCTTTCCTCTTTATAATATTAGTATAGATATAGAAAAATCTTAGTTTTACGCACGTTATCTATTTACTGTTTTATTTATCTATCTCACCCCACTATTCGCCATTTTAACCAAAGTAACTTAAAAAAATCACTAAAGGAGTTTCTATGTTCGGCAGTATGTTTTTTTATGTGTTCGTCGATTTCTCCGTTAATGAGGGCTTTTCAATGCAACCTTAAAAAAGAGAAGTGGTTGCCATAGACTAGGATAAATGACGCTGTATGAAACTCTGCCAAAAAACGAGAGAAATTGAGCTGTCACTGTCGCATGTCGTTCATATCTTCTCTTCTCTGCCCCTGTGTCATTGCGTTGCGTTTGTTCTGACACAATACTGGGATTAGGATGTATTTCAAGAGTAATTTTATTTTTATTGAAATGGAAACGGTGGAACGAAATTAAAACAGAAAAATATTTCGTTATTTATTTAATGACACTTGATTTTTGTGCAGCGCCATCTAGTGTCAAAATAAAAAGTGTGTTTTGTTTTTTTAAATATTGCATTGAAAAGCCCTCATTATGGACCGATTATGAACATTCTTTTACTATTGTATAGAAAATGATCCCAAAGTAGTCCCATAAATTAGTATTTATTCCGCCAAGCATAAAAACACCATAAAACTTTTGAAAAATCACGACTAGGCTATAACGATTTTGGGGATACCTTCGCCAATTCTTAATAGATTTTGATGATTCTTTCGTTATTGTCTAAAATTTCGAGGCGGTCCCATAAAAGTTTGTCTCTCGTGGATGGAATTTTTAAGTGCGTCGTAAAACGTATCTAAAACTCATGATAATTTGCAAAATCTCTGGTTACTAATGGTTTCCATGGCAACGGGGCTTCAAAGTTAAACTAGTGTTTCGAAATTCGGAACGTGTAGGCCGCGCATGCACTGCGATTATATGCAAGCGATTTTAGAAAAGCTGAAAATGACAAACCACGTACAAACACGCACTGCGGCTGGTGGAGTTACGTTTTTCAAATCGGTCTCTGAAAAATTCGATAATGCGAGCTCTTGTACAGAAAGCTTTGTGTTACAATATTTTGCGGTTGCAGACTTACGATTTGTTGCGATTAAACGTGTGAAAAGGATAACTATGCATAGGATTTCGCATTCGTAGGAGCGGATCAGAGCATACGTTTTTGGAACGGCGTAAGCGAAAAATGATGTTTTTTGTTTATTTACAAGAAAACTATACCTACAACTTATGAAGAAACTGTATTAAGGAACCAAAGAATTACTAATAACCTACGAATCAAAACAAAAATCTTTTCTATAGACCGCAGGGTTCCTGAGATCTCGACCAAATGAGGCTTCAGTCGATTGGGACCGTGGTTCTATTTGACGTATTAGGTGCAAAACAATGCACTTTCATGATTTTTATCGTATTTTTTCCCGCAATAGTGTTTTCCAATTAAGGAACAGAAGAAAAAAAAATTGTGTAATTATATTTTTTTAACCACGGTGATCCTGTGAGACTGATATCTAGGCCTAGTTTGACAACCCAACCCGCTAGCTTTGCCCCTTAGGCGGTTAACACACTGCCACGCATCGACTGCGCGTTTTATATACAAACGGAGTTCCGTTTGTATAGAAAACGCGCAGTCGACACGCAAGACGCAGCGTGATGCGTGGCAGTGTGTTAACCGCCATAATCGCAGTGCGTATTTGGCCGCAGGCTGCTTAGATCTCCTTTCATTCTTAGGATTCCTTTCATTCGTCTTTTCATCCACGTGTCATCAAACTAAACTAAACAAATTTTAACTAGATGTCGCTAGATTTCAGATGTGTCGCTTTTATTTATTGAATGCTTGTCTTTAAGGGTCCGGCGACGGATGAATTTCCCATACAAACGTAGTACCAAAATGATTTGTAATTTGAGAATGTTTTCACCATGATTTGCTATTATTTGTGTTAGAATAGTATTTATATAGGTTCCTGCCATAAGATTTTTTCAAAATACTTATCAACACAATTACTAAGACAAAATTCATTCTTTGATGTAAAAATGCGATTAGGTTTAATTTCATTTGATAAAGGTATTAAAAAAATTTTTGTGGCAGGAACCTAGATAAATACTATTTTAATACAAATAATAACAGACCATAGTGAAAATATGCTCAAATTAAAAATAATTTTCGTATTACGTTTGTATGGGAAATTCATCTGTCGCCGGACCCTTAATGTTAAAATATGTAGGTATTTTTGTTTTTGTAATGTTTTCTTCTTATTCTTAAATTTTTCTGTTTCCATTTATTTTATTGTATATTTTGTCGTTGTAAACGCACCACTCCAGACGGTCGTGATGTAACGCCTTGGCCCTCACTGAAAACCAGCGCTGGGACACACCAGTGTTCATACAGCACAACGCTGAGTGGAGGCCATATTTGCTTCAAACCCTGCTGCGCACAGATTAAAAAATTGTATATAGTAATATTTTGTTAGCATAAGTTCTCGTTCTGTGTAGTAGTTTTTGAGGCTTTTGAGTTAGTGTACTGTGATAAATTAATATTAGTGAAATGTAGTGTAAACAAACTAAATAACACATGAACAAAGTGTCTTCCCGTAAATCTTATATAGAGACAATAAGAAAGGTTTCAATGAAGACGTTCTTAGAATAAGCTATGCTAGCAATTTAAGTTCAATTTAAATTACTCAGTAACCCACGTTGTGGCTAGATTGTAATCATACTAGGGTACATTTTTAATTAATGTGCACTGGATAGAACAAAAAAAGGTCTCGTTCTGTGTAGTGTAGTTTATAGGGTAAATAAAAATATTTTCTTTCGTTCTTTCTTTCTAGAGAGGTAAATCTAGTTGCAAATTATGGTTGATTTCAAACAGCTTTCAATATATCTATTTGACTTTCATTACTTTCTACGTACATCTCAAAGTCTTGTTATAATCCTTTCTAATTAGTCATGTGAAAAAGACAGTTGCGGATTACAAGAAACTAGTTTACAGTGCACACAGCTTTTCTGTACGGTGTACAACTTTACAATCAACGTGAGTGGTTGGACGCAGGAAGTTACGGGATCAATTCCTGCCTCGGGCCAAACATAAAAAAAAAGAAAAAATATTCAAAAATCACTTAGGAGTAGAAGGATAACAAAGAGTTTCATCTTAAATTCTAATGGTATTAAATAATGCGTGCCTGAACTAGGTAAAAACCTGTTTTTCAGGCAAAAAGTGCACAACAAATAAATTAAGTAATCAAATATGTACATATAACTTACAAATTATACAAGGCGATGGTGCATGCTTTAAAATAATTACTTTTGCTACCTACTTACACTAAACCATTTTAAATAATAAAGGTGTTTGCAAACTTCTGGCCTCCTTTGATACAGTCAATAAATTTTCTGACATATGACATACATTGCAGTGTATCCTTAAGTTTTTTCTTACATCTATTATAATTTAAGGAATAAATATCGGCTAACACATTTAATCTATTATATAGATAAGATGAAAGGACCAAAGATACTGTAAAGTTTATTTGAAAAATTATGTTATGTATACATGTGTGATCTGATTATTTCTATAATCTATTAAGGACATCAGTTATCTAGTACCCATAACACAAGCTCTACTAAGCTTGGGGCTAGTTGATGTGTTAATTGTCCAGCATTATTAATTTATCATTACTGAACTATGACGCTATAAGTCAGCGCTGCTTGCATATTAATGTATTACAGCTAAATGCTGAATTTACTCCTTTTGTTTTGGTATATTAGTTTTAATTATGGTATATTTTTATTTTGTGTATTTTCTAAATTAAGGCAATAAATGATTTTCTATTTTATTCTATTGTGTTCAAGTCGTGTAGATAAAGATTTTTCTACATGACTTAAATCTTATTTTAGAAATAAACTTGTTTTTCTCTACCTTAATCGATCCACTTTGGACGATTTATACTAAAATATACACTACATTTCAAGCGATGACATCACAGAATAGTTGGGGGCACTCTACTTATGTAATCAGTTTGACATACGTCAAAGGCAAGGTTATTTCTTAGTAATCTTATGGTATACTAGTTTTTCCCGCGGCTTCGCACGCGCTATCCCATGGGAACTGATAAAATACCCTAAGGGATTAAATTAATTAATTAGGACCTAAAGGGATAAAAAGTACCCTAAGTTTGATTCCAGGATTAGAATTACCTGTATGCAAATTTTCAGCCCGACCGGTCTAGTGGTTTTGGCGTGAAGACAAACATCCATCCATCATCCATGCTTCGCACGCGTTGTTTTTATGGAAACGTTTTAAGATTATTTCTATCCCATGGGAACTGATTTACGGTATAAAAATTCACCTATGTTTGATTCCAGGGTTAGATCCTTTCATTAGTTTTGGCGTGTAGAGGTACCTAACAAACATCCATCCATCCATCTAACCATCCATACATCCAAACTTTCGCATTAATAATATTAGTGTGTGATGTGATATGACACCTACTATCGACACCGCGGTGTCGATGAAAATAAAAATGAAAGTAAATTATTTCATTTAAAAGCCGCTTAGGTTGATAAGAATTGACTATAAATCCTACTAATATTAAAAAGCTGAAAGTTTGTGAGATCTGAATTTCGGTACCTAGGATTTTCAAAACTACTGAACAGATCAAGATGAAATTTGGCTTAGCTAATAGGCTACTTATTATACTGAAAATACGCGTGTGAAGCCGCTGGCAGAAGCTAGTTATAAATATATACCTTTACGTACAAGTACTTTCTAAATGAGAGAGTATGCATAATATTTACACATACATAATTGCAGTCATCATCATCGTCAGCCTATATTAGTCCACTGCTGGACATAGGCCTCCCCTAATGACCGCCATAGCGCCCTGTCTTCAGCTTGCCGCATCCAGCATCTGCCTGCAGTCTTTCACAGCTCGTTATCCCACCTTGCCGGAGGGCGTCCTACACTACGTTTGCCGAGTCGGGGCCTCCACGAACACGTTTCCCCCAGCGGTTGTCAGTTCTTCGCGAGATATGGCCGGCCCACTGCCACTTATTGCAATCGAACTTTAAAATCATTTAAATTAAATTAAACTCCTAATACTAAGCATATAATGGTGTAATTGTTGGTAGGTGTGCTCAAACACTTACTTATAAGTAGCTTATGGTACCTATCCCTTTCTTCTGTTTTATATTTTTAATATTGTAATTTTTTTGCTCTACATGTTTTGCTCCTATTTATTTATTTATTTATTGTTTACTCAAACTTGACTTACAGAATATATTCCAAAACGTCAAACATTATTATAAAATCTAGCGTAGGTACGTTAAATGATGATTCTATGTATGCACATAATTTGTGAAATGATCAAGTTCTCAACCCATTTTATTCAAGTTTTGTATATTCTGTGATTATTTTATGTTTTGTGCGTCTAAATAAATAAATAAAAAAATAAAAATCAACATTGTGTACCTTTTGTATTTATTTCTCCCCACGTTTCCATTCCATTTCGTCGCTGCGATCGTGGCCTAAACGGACCACGATCTTTAATAAATTCAAGTTTTAAAATACCTAATTTCACCGTTATCATTATCCATAGCCGTATTTTACCCACTGCTGGGTAGAACCTTCCCGAAGTTTCTGCAATCTAGGTATTAATACCAATATTTTTTGCCACCTGATATAAATAATTGAATGGTCACGATTGCAAGCGTATGGCATCCAATTTACATCATCGTAAAGTGTGGAAGTGACCTCAGAGTTAACTAAGTTAGGGCTAGTTTCCAACATGGCGGCTTAGTACTTAACAATTCTTTTCTCGTAAATCTACTTATTTAAATAAATTAAATACATAATGTGTTATGTAATTTTTTTATGATATTAGAAGAAGTTAATAATGTTTTCTTTACATTTGATAAGAGTACCTACGTAAATTGGAAGAATAACGGTATACATGTTCCTTGGAATAAAAATGAAATAATGATTTTAAGGGTACCTATATTAATACGATGCAACTCCAAGCTAAAAGTACAATGTTTATGTCATTATAAAAACTCGCGCAAATCTCTAAGAATTTTTGCCGCATTCGCGGCTATGTTCACAAAATTCTTAGATTTTTAACTGCGCATGGTGCGGAGAGTGTATCATTCATTCCTTCTGACACCTTAAAATAAGCTACTGCTCACCCACTCGTGCGTACTTCCGTGTACATTCCATAAAGACTTGCTCGTAATTCCTCCTGATAAAGCTCCGGTGTACCTTGCACTTTACAAAAAGGCTTCGATGTTGTTCACCTTACTGCCTTAACAAATGCGACTCGAACAGTCGAGGTCGTCAAGAATATCTTCATTTGACCTCTTGATGCGTCTACCTGCGCTACGGGTCCTATTGTTAATTTTTTGTGACTCCTAAACATCCTGTTTCTCATGAAAGTACGGTTAATTAAAAATAAAAACAGTCGAAATTGGCTAGCATCGGAAAAACCATTTAACTTATAATTACTTGATTGTTTTCAAAAAACTAAGATTTGACTTCGAGTCCCGTAGTTTTAAAACAGTTTTTTTTAATTATACGGGATAGATACTAATCTGTATCGGGATAGAGCTGCGTGGTTATTTAAACATGGTGATGAAGAGCCGGCTTAGAATTTGCACCACCCCAACTCTTCTAAGGGATGGATACCTACCCACCGGGGGCGGGCAGCAGCGCCGCCTGCATAACAATTCTACCACCGAACTGCGATCCCCAACCCGCATGCCCAGCGTGGGGATTATGGGCACTACCCCCCATGTGATATAAGCCAATAAGGCGCTTATCAGGGGGAGGCCTGCGTCCAGTAGTGGACCAATACAGGCTGTTGAGGTTGAGGGCGAGATACCCCTCGGAAATAGAATTTTTACGGAACTTTCGGATCATTTTCTATACAATTGCAAAAGAATCATCCAAATCTGTCCATAAACGACAGAGAAATCGATGGACGACAAATAAAACACATACATAACAGAACATAAAACCTTCTCCTTATTTCGAAGTCGGTTAAAACCAATGGTGTTGGACAATCCGCACAGCACCATCCAGTTTCAAACTTAGCAGAACTTGGTTATGGGTCTAATGGGGCTTTACTTACTAGATAACTGATACTCGTTTAATTGACCCACATTCCGTCACCTCCATGGCGGAAGGGAAGTGCGAGGGCATTTCCCCCTCCAAAAAAAAAAGGTTAGATTCTATATGTACTTGAAAGTATTTTCTATTTTGTTAGGAATGGTATTTTAGGCCAGCAGAGGCCGCATTTTTGTGATTTTTAAAACCATCTGAGACTTAGAAAATAGTGTTTAAAATTCTGAAAAAAAGATATATATCACATAAGGATCTAGTCTAGTCAAAATCGCAATCAGTTCCAAGATTTAATGAACTTCACTCGATAGAAAATAATCCCAAAGTTACCCCTTTTTCTAACGTTTTTTCAATACTATAGCTATGACTAGCGAACTACTGATATCACTTTTTTGTACTCAACTAAGGACACTTATTATTTCTAAACAAATTCGCACAGTTTGACTTGATAGAATGATTTTCTTAATCACCATGTTTAAATAACTACAAAAAACACGAGCGCGGCGGCTTGGCAGGCGCGCATTTTCCCTTACGCCTACTGCTGCAGGACTACCTGGCCTAAGGGTCCTTAGAATTACCGTCACCACAACCTCCATCGTCCTGAGAGCGAGAGAATGATAAGACAGAGAAACCATCATATATTCAGATGAATGATATTTTTTTCGGGGTATTGGACCAAACTGCAATTTTTTTTGCTAAGAGCATGTTCTGCCCGTAAGGTAACGACCTGTCTCTCTATTTCCACTGCTACAGAGCAGTGGTAAAGAGTCAATCAGTTCATACCTTCGCTAACTATACCTACATCATCATCATCGTCATGAGCATAATATGCTGAATAACATATTGCTGAACAAAGGCCTTCCCTGATTAGCGCCATAGCGCCCTGTCTTCAGTTCGCCGCATCCAGCATCTGGCAATAGTTTTTCTGCTAAGTGCGAAGCGGGGGCGATTTGCTAGTACCCAATAAATATTTATTATTACAAACTCTACTTTAAGATTGATCATGTTTTTGCATTGGTAGTTTTCCAAGATGTTTCAATAAATAAGGAATAATGATTGATGTGATGACTTGTCTTGTGGAATTGTAAATGTTTATTTGTCTCTTTATTGAATAAATTGCAATAGCATCAGTATCAATAACTATAAAGTACTTACAAGTATGATACCTACATATTTATATTATACTCGAGGTAATGCATTTAAACAACAACGATAACAAAATAAAAACATTCATATCACAAAAAAATTAATAGGCTTTATTATATCAAATTGTGTATCGGAATTTTATTAGTAATAAAAAAACAAATAAATTGAAACGGAAAAAAAAAAATTGAAAAAAAAAATGGTAGATTACCCAGGAGATAGTCTTACGTCACGGGCGCCTAGAATAACTCTCGAGCGAAGCAAGGGAGTTACTTGAGTCCTGAGTGCTTGAGGATTTAATCACACCCAAGACAAAGGCAGCTTTATCCACGAGGAGAAAACTCTGATTTTCACACATACTGCGAGAAAATTAAAAGAAAATCTAGTTATTAGAGCAATTTCGCGGCATTAGTTTTATTCGCTTTCTGAACCGAGGTTATTTTTAGTTTCGACGAAAATCTAAATGTAGGTATAATCGGATCTCCGTGGTAAAAAAATTCTCACACAATTCTGAGGCTCCAAATTAAATCTCATTATTTCCCTGGGGAGTTTACATTGGAACCTCAAAATATGTATAAAAAATTAGACCAAGGAAACTAGATCTTATTCAATATGTTTGAATTCAGTAAAATCGAAAATTCTTATATATTTTTTAACCTTGTTAAGAAAAACAAACTTGATTATAAATATAGAAGGTGGGATAAAATTGACAATGTTCTTGCTAAATGATACTACTTAGGAACTACAAGTATAGTGTCAACACGCTTAGCTGTTTATCACCAAGACAACCTCGCTTAAACTTGCAAATAAAAACCACAAGTAGATTTAATATTAAAAACACGTTTATTCTCGAACCATACAATCATGATCTCAACACAGGCATACTAAATATTAGTTGTAAAAATAATATTACCTGCTAGATTTGCTCGTGTGATATAATTTACTTTATAAATTGGCTCCTACTGAACTCTAATGTAACTGTCTTTACTTAAAACTAAATGGTAAAAAATAAATATTGTGCTGTGCACCTTTATCTTATACAATTATCTGGAATGTTGGTATTGTTGAGCGAAATCGCTTTGGCAATTCGTCCTCGACCTTTCGATTCGTACAACATTTGACTCGTCTTCACTTTACGAGCCTACACAAGACTTTGCTGTACATTATACATTACTATGTTTTCTAATTTCTACATTATTATACAAAGCGATATCTACACGCGTATCACTGGTATGATCGTTAGATCAAGGTAACTCTTAATTTTTGGTAATGTCACGCATTCGGAGCGTTTGTTCGGGGACGCCAGCCGGGTGGACTAGGCCAGCATGTGCGCCAGCGCCAGCATCAACACGGAGGCCGCTAGCGCCGGAGCCGTCGCTGCACTCTGCTGGCCGTCTTCCGGGCTCACAATGTCCTCTCCGTACACGTAACTCTTAGAACCTGAATGCGACTTCAAAATCCTATAGTTCACCTCGTTCGTAGACACTTGGTTCTTCACAAAGTTGAACAGCCTGTTTATAACGACGAAAGTGTTACCTTTATCGTCGAAAGTGAATCTGTCGACCCACTGTATGTAGTTCGGGTCACGGGCGATCGTTCGTTGACCGATGTGAAAATCGACAGTCGTGTTCCATTCCGCGATGGTCGAGTTGCCTATTAGACCGTAGAATAGGATGCCAGATGCGTCCATCTTCATGCCGTCGGTCTGGGATGATTTCGTTCCGAGATCGGTGATGTAGGGTCGTAACGCTCCGGTTCCCATTACGGCGAATGATTCATTTTGTAGGACGGAAGCGTTGATCGCGTAGAGATGGAAGCTCGAGAGCGGGCAGAAGTAGACTCTCCTGTCGACCGTGTTGTCTTCGGTGAGGAACTGCGGGCCGAGCGCGATGCCGTCGATGTTCACCGGCAGGCTGAGCGTGGTGCCGTTGATGCGGAAGAACGTCGCATCCGCCGAGGATGCCATGGACTGCGTGTCGCGCACTTTCCACGATTTTTTGTCACTGCGCCGGAACACGATAATGCCCGGATCTGTAGCACTGTTGTCCGTGATGTAGGCGTAGTCGCCGTCTCTGTTGTCGACGACGAGATCGTTCAAGTACGTCGTGTTGGGGTTCGCGGTCTCCGCGGGCAGAGGGAAACGCTCCATCTTGTTGGTGCCGGTCTTGAGGTCGATCAGGACGATGGAGGGCGGGCACTTCGTGTCGGGCTTCTGCGTGAGCGTGCCGATGCGGCCGTTGTCCAAGATCCACATGATGCCGTTCTTGTCGATCTCGATGTTCTGCACGAACTGGAGCGCGCCGCAATCCCCGACGGCGTTGTCGCTCCAGCTAGGGAAGGGGCGCAGCCGCGGTGCCGTGTTGCTGCTCTGCAGGGGGATGCTGGCGAGCGTCGCCGGCACTCCGTCCAGCATCCGAGGCATCGTCAGGAACAGGTTTTCTCCGTAGAAGTTTATGCCAGAGATTAAAACGTTTTGGGGGATGTATCGGCTGGTATTGAGGTAGGCCTCGCGGTCGGCCGGGGAGTCCCATTCGAAGTCGATGGTGTTCCATTCGTAGGTGACGCGGAACTGTTCGCGGCGCGGCGCGGGCAGGTGCGTCGGGCTGGAGTCGTTCTGCGCGGCGGCGGCGGCGAGCACGGCGAGGAACACTAGGGGCAGCATGTCAGCGGGAGCGTGCGGCGCGGTCGGCGCTCTCTCTCGGACTGACGCCGGGCCGCTGCAGCCGCCGCCACCGCCCGCCGCGCCAGGGCTCCGCGCCGCGCGTGACCGCACACCACCTGCGTCACACCACCTCGCAAGCAGCCCTTGTAAATGACTCTAAATAGTTAAATCGTCTGTATAAACATTATCAACACGCAATCACCATAACGTCTTGGCTACTAGCGACAGTTATATTTACATATGCAAATGTACAAGGCAAGGGTGTACCAAGGTCGGATCTCACCCTAACGCAGACGGAGGGTCAGTACCGGTAATTTGCGAAGGGGAGATTTGGCTCCTCATAAATAACTTCGCAATTTAAGAAACATTAGTATCAAGAGGGATTAAATAAAATAACTGTTATTTGCGTAAAAACCATGGCTCGACTGAACAGTTGAAAACAAATGCATTTTCATTTTCACTCATGAAATACAAAAATGCTACTTATGGCTTTACATAAATGGTTAGATGTTTATTCAGGTTGCGTGCACCATGCATAAATAATATAGGGCTTTAATAATATAGGGGTTAGTATTTGTTTAGTCATGGCGTGTATACAACTTGTATACCACGAACAAGAATTATTCTGGCGAAAATTACCCCAGGAATTCCTACATATTATCCCGCAAAAACTGGAGTGGAAGCTAGTTGTAATTAAATGTCAACTTCAACTCAATTAATATGTTTTCGTGATAAACCAAAAGCTTTACATCATCTTCACATAAACATGTATTTATAGACATTACATTATGATAAAACCTACTATTAAATGAAACAAAAATGACTCATTAGAAAAAGAGTAGGAAGATATAAGACCTATGTATAATAGACCAGACTGACTAATAATTTATTTTATCGCAACACAAACGGCGTTTTGCAAAAAGGTGACTAATCAAGTTGAATCAAGGGATAATTATTTTATTTATAGGAATGTGAATATTTACGGGAAATAATAGGTCACAATCACAATAATCACAAGCTAATAGATTGAATGAGTGATCAAAAGAGCCGTTTGGTGCCTGCTCGGAATTTATACCACCCCAACTCTTTCCGCGGGTGTGGTAAGAGGCCACTAAGGGATATTCACCGGGGGCGGGCAGCAGCGCCCCCTGCAGAACAGTTTTACCACGGAACTGCTATCCCCAAACCGCATGCACAGCGTGGGGATTATTAGCTATTACCCCCCCATGAGATAAAAGCCAAATAAGACACTTATCAGGGGGAGGCCTGCGTCCAGCAGGGGACCAATACAGGCTGTTGAGGTTGAGGTAGAGATTGAATGAAGGCATTTTGCGGTTTTAAATAGGATTTTAAAAAATACTTGTATTGTCTTAAAATGGGGCAGGTACCTACGCGGCCACAAAAGCGGTAAAAAAAATGTAAACAATTCCGGAAATTCATTTAAATATTAAATTCTATTTCTTTAGCTGACAATAAAAGCATATATTGATATCATTATAGGTTTTTTTTAATTGCCAAGATACAAAGAGATTCTGTCTTCTGATTATTGATATAAAAAACAACATACAGCCAAATTGAGAAACTCCTCCTTTTTTTATGGCGGTTAATAATTTTTCAGTAAATTCTTACATTTTACTACAATAGCGTCACTTGCTTATAAAACTTGTTATGTTTTGTCAACCCATTGCAAAATAAACATGTGATATCATGTATTGTGATATTTTGTAAACAAAAACATTTGCAATAATGTCAATTGTTTTTGTTTACAAAATATCACCATGCATATGAACTTTCAATATGTTAATTTTTAACCGACTTCGAAACAAGATCCGTCAAGTGCGAGTGTAACTCGCGCGCCGAGGGTTTTGAACGTTTGTCAACAAATATGTACCAAAAGTACCGGTTAGAGACTTCGTAATTTAACGAATACCTAAGAATAGTAGGTACCAACCTACATTTCAGATGGATCTCTCTGCATGCTTCGGTTAAATGGGTGGTTCGGTTAAGGTGGGTAATGGTAAATTTTTCGACTTTTTTCGAAATATTTCAAAAAGTATGAAAGTTACAGAAATTTGAAAACTGGTTTGAAATGTACAAACCGATACCTTTCATTTGATACCCCACTCAAAAAATGAAAATTATTCCTTTTTGACCATTTTTCAAAGTGTTCTTTTTACAGACTTCTCTATATTTTTCCTGTAAAATATAGCTCCATATCTACAAACGTTTCATACATTTTAAATGGATCGCTCGGCAAACTTCGGAGATAGGGGTGGGGGAATGGGTATTTTTTCGACTATTTTCGAAATATTTCATAAAGTATGAAACCTACAGAAATTTGAAAAACTGTTTTGAAACGTACAAACTGATACCTTTCATTTGATACCCGACCCGGTGAGGTAGCCCCCCCTTTTGAAAATTATTCCCCCCCATTTTGACCATTTTTCAAAAAGTGTTCTTGTTTCAAACTTCTCTATATTTTTCCTGTAAAATATAGATCCATGTCTATAAACGCTCCATACATTTTACATGGATCGCTCTGCAATCTTCGGAGATAGGGGGGGGGAATGGGTATTTTTTCGACTTTTTTCGAAATATTTTAAAAAGTATGAAACCTACAAAAATTTCTAAAAATATTTTGAAATGTACAAAATGATACCTTTCATTTGATACCCCATATGACTCTGTAGGTATCTTTTAAAATTTCGGCATCACAATTTGTATGGAAAAAATTCATTTTCATTTTTCATTTATTTTCATTTATTTTCATTTATTTTTCTCTAAATCTGTACAGGCGCACGAAATGTATTATTATTTTAAATTTCAAGTTGATAGCTGCAGTAGTTTTTGAGTTATTAAGGAGGGAAAAAAGGACAGACAAAGCGAGACCATAAGGGTTTTGAAACCGATCTTCGATCATCAAAACCCTAAAAAGGAGGAGGTTTTTTGTTCGACTATATAAATGTTTTATTATGTATGTGCGTCAATTTCTATGTCAATTATTAACCGATTTTCATAATTTTTGGCTATTATATGTACATATAGAAAATAATCCCGAGGTGGAGCTATAAAAAAAAATCCTAAAGGTGTTTATCGCGTAAATTTTAAAATCAGTGTAAAATCAAGGGTTTCGAAGTGTTTTTATAGTTTTTCAAAGCAATCACTCTAATATTATTAATGCGAATGTTTGGATGTGTGGATGGATGGATGTTTATTACTTCTTCACGCCCAAACTATTACTAAACGGACCGGGCTAATATTTGCATACAGGTAATTCTAATCCTGGAATCAAACAGGCTAATTTTTTTCCCATAAATCAGTTTAATGCGAGCAGAAATTACTTAGGTAAATTATAAATAAAATTATTTTTCAGAGTTCTCAGTCATTCAGACCAGTAATTTAATTCACAAATCAGAATGTAGAGGTATATCTAAACTGACACCACGCATACATTGCACTTAAAATTCAAAAGCTTCTAACACTTTATTGTATAGCCCGGACAAGTTAAGAGACATCACCCCGAAGAAAATCCTTCTGATTTTTCAGAGTTCTCAGTCAATAAGACCAGTAATTGAATTCACAAATCAGAATGTAGAGGTATGCGTACATTGACACCATGCATAAACCGCACTTAAAATTCAAAAGCTTCTAACACTTTATTGTATAGCCCGGACGAGTTAAGAGACATCACCCCGAAGAAAATCCTGCTGTTCCTAGGTTCCTAGCAGCTGCAAGGATTGGCGAACTATGAACGCCGCAGATTCAGGGGTGAACACACCGAGTGGCGATCACAATAGGCCTATCCTGGCCGCAGAACCCACATAAAAATAAATAAAACGTCAAGTGCGAGTCGGACTCGCGCACTAAGGGTTCCGTTTAATTGTAAGACCTTGTTTCTTGCCAAATATTCTAGGTCAACATGAAGTATATTTATATTTTGTTCGAGGGATATATTTTGGTCGAGGGAGAGAATCAAAAGTTTTAATTTTTTTGTTAATAAACTACAAATTTATGGTTTTCAGATTTTTCTCGTTATTTGTGCAATATGACCTTGTTTCTTACCAAATTTTATGATTCTGGGTACACTAGAAGTATATAGGTTTTGGTCTATAGCAAGAATCAAAAGTATTTTTGGTGAATAAATTACAAATTTATGGTTTTCGGATTTTTCCCTTTAGTTGTGCTATAAGACCTTGCTGCTCACCAAATTTCATGATTAAAGGTCTACGGGAAGTACCCTATAGGTTTTGTGTGCATGTGCATGACATAAACGGCTATAGCATTTGAGTGCGTTGACTTAGAATTTTTATTTTTATTGCAGTTCCAAGAGGTTACGGACTTGAGTATTCGACGTTAATTTCAACTCGATATGTCCACGCGTTTCTGAGAAAAAAGGATTGACAGACGGACATACAGACAGACGGACAACAAAGTGATCCTATAAGGGTTCCTTTTTTCCTTTTGAGGTACGGAACTCTAAAAATATGGTCATCTATTTGACACTAAGTAAAAATGTTAATAATAAAATTAGCCCCGAGAGTACTCTATATGCAAAATGCAAACATAGCTATTATATTGATCGATTATTTTCAAACATATTGTTAAATATGTTTTTAACTTTGAGAATTAAGTGAAAGTTAACAGTATTAAGTATCATAATGAATTAATATTTTATAAATAATGTTTTAATCTATCTAAGTAATTATGTGTACGTGACATATCTACAGATCTAACACACCAGAAAAAATCATATCACACAAAAATACATCTTACACAACTTACCTACTCCCAAAATGATGACTAAAATGAATGCTTTACTTTCGAGAAATTGACTCGAAAACACTGGATCGGAGAAGAAAGATCGTTCAAGAATTAGTTTCTGCCGACTGAAATGTTTAAAGGTTTTATATACATCAAATGGGAACTGATTTATGTGATAAAAAAGTACCTATTTTTTATTTTTAAAACTAGCAGCGCCTCACGGTTTCACCCGCGTAGTTCCCGTTCCCGTGGGAATTCCGGGATAAATATAGCCTATGTGTTATTCCAGACTATCTATCTCTGTGCCAAATTTCATCCAGATCCGTTCAATAGTTTTTAAGTGAAAGAGTAACAAACATCCATCCATCCATCTAGCACAGCGCATCAGCATTGCCATACAGCGGGGCAATGCAGCCAGCGTCTTGGGGACGCTTCCGACTGATATTAATATGGATCAGTTGAGCTACCTGTAGATTGTTTGCAACAGTCTCCAGTTAGCTCAATTGTTTCAATTGTAAATACTAATTATATTATAATTTTCTTTGTGAATAAAGGCTTCTCATCCATCCATACTTACAAACTTTCGCGTTTATAATATTAGTATTACAAATACTTACTTATATTAGTAGGATGAATTACATAGGACTTAAATTATTAACCACACTCTAATCTCGTAGGGGTTTGACCCGAATGTTACATTCCTCGGGTTTCAATTTAAAAAGAAGTGTACGAATAAGTAAAACTCTCTAGGTAAGTATAAAAGTACTCAATAATTACACAATGCTCTAAGTACGCTACGTGTTATTCTGAGTTAAAAACAATAAACAACACACTAACATTGTTTTCTTATTGTCTCATAAATATCGAGAAAGTGAGGTAGGTAGGTTCTATTAACAAATTAATGAATGCAGAGCGTATTCGTCTGTAGGTATGTAGATTATTGCCGCAGCGTTCGGGCATACTCGGTATATGTTTGATTCAAGGCGAAGAGCTATAAAAAAAGTAAATGTTTGATTCAAGACGTAGAGCTATAAAAAATTATATGTTTGTTTCAAGACGTAGAGCTATAAAAAAGTATATGTTTGATTCAAGACGTAGATCTATAAAAAAGTATATGTTTGATTCAAGACGTAGAGCTATAAAAAGTATATGTTTGATTCAAGACGTAGAGCTATAAAAAGTATATGTTTGATTCAAGACGTAGATCTGTACAAAAGTATATGTTTGATTCAAGACGTAGATCTATAAAAAATTATATGTTTGATTCAAGACGTAGAGCTATAAAAAGGTATATGTTTGATTCAAGTTTTAAAGCTACATCTATGCAAAATTTCAGTCCGATCCGTTTAGTTGTTGTGGTGCGAAGAGGTAAAAAACATCAAAGCATCCATCTAAACTTTCGTATTTATACCTGCTAAGCTGCTACACACATCAAGCGAAGATAAAATCTAAAACCTTTAAATTCTCAGGTTCACTACTTTTCACAATTTATTAATAAGATTATGTTTATTACATGTGATAATTGCAGTTCTTTGTTGACATTATAATATAACACCTATTTATAACAATAAATCATAACAGGAACTGGCCACATATGCTCTCATACGAACGTCGAATGTGAACACTTCACATGAATCTGCCATGAGAACTCTATTGATGACAAACATCTGGACCGTGGAATATTAGTCGTAGCTTTGCTATGACGAATGCCACGGTGCTATTATTCAAGACACAAGACTAGACAATAAAGCTGGGAACTGACTGGTTCCACGTATGTATGCAACGTATGCGACGCATTAAGAGATCTGGACGCTTGTATTTGCATGAAAAAAGAGGTCATAAAGACACACCTATCAAAAAAATTCCATACGAAAGGGCCTTTGTTCACATACGTTTTTTACGCCGTCAAAGCTACGGCTAATTCGCTGTGTGAAGTCACAAGCGAATTAACCGTAGATTTTTACGGCGAAAAAACCGGTGTGTCAACAGGCTTCCATTGTGGTTCATATAACACAGGCGACCGCTTAGCACGGCGAATTAACCACAATTAATGGCGAAAAAAACGTGTGTCTTCAGCCCAAACTATCCTACGCCACGCCATTCGACGTTTCCCATATTGCGTCGCGTACGTTGTGTTGTGTACCTACGTGTTGCGTGGGCTCAGTCGGTTTCTACCTTCAAGGTTCACAAATGCTTGAGAAAAGACATAAATGACATAAAGCCATGAATTTATATGATTGTCGCTGACGAATAAACTAGAACTGTAATCAAATTGCGCAAAATTGTTACAAAAGTGGGTCTGAGCTCTCAGGCGTGAGAAATAATTGAAAATCCCCTCCATAACTTAAATAATCTTGTGTTTTGGTCTTGAAAATAAAATTCGAAGTCGCCTTACCAAGCTAGGAAAGGCACCTACTTACTTAGTAACGTGTAGAACCTTACAAAAGTTTCAATTAATTGAATGGATTCATTGAACGGCTAGACCTGCAGGGAAAGGTGGACCGAGGAGTAGATCGCCAATGAGGTGGACCGACCAGATAAGATCTGCAGTTGGTGTCATCATCATCAGCATCCTGACTCTACAGCCGCGGGTGGGCCTAGGTCTGGTCTATTTATTTTATTTATTTATTTAACGTACAAAACACATCACAATCACTTTCATATTATGAGGTTACTTAAAGTTAGATTAAAACTTGATTGCAACATAAACAAATGTACGTGCTGCTATAATATAAATATATATCGAGTAGGTAGAGTTATTACTATCTATTATAAGTTGTTGAAACAAGAAAATAAAAAAAGGTATTAAATAATTAAGATTACGGTATCAAAAATTAGATTACATGCTATATAATTTCGCCATTCTATCCTATTCTTGGCTTTTTCCTGCCAGCTGGTCACTCCAATTGCTTTTAGATCTTGTTGGATTCCGTCGAGCCGTCTGAGTTTTGGTCTTCCAGGGGGTCTTCGGCTATCAGGTTTGCCACGCAGAAAACGCTTTGGTGCTCTGTCGTCTTGCATTCTTTCTAAGTGACCAGTCCATCGAAGATGGCCTACTTTTATGAACTTTACGACGTTTGGTTCTTGGTACATGTTGTTAAGCTCATGGTTGCATCTTATCGCCCTTGGTGTCCCCTGCAATAATGCTCCAGAATTTACACCAAGAGAGATATACCACTAAAGACTCGTCATGAGGACCATGACAGTTCTGCCAAGAACGCTACAAATGAGAAGAAGAATTGAATGGAGTACTGGAACGAAGATTTATACGAGCGTTGAAGTCTTTAGAGAGTAGAGAGCTATAAATAAATAAATAAAAAATAAATAAATTAAATATATAAATGGGATCGTTCAACGTCTTTTTAATGAGGGATTGAACATACTTTAAATTTTTTTAAAAATATTCAATAGTAATTATAGAACACACATGAAACTATGCCAAAAACTATGTTTCCTATATACTTCTGATCAAATGACTCCACTTGACAAAGTTAATTTAGAAGCGCGTTGAAATCTTTTTCCCGGTATTTTTAGAATCATCAATGCCTCTATTTTGTGTCTAATTTGTATTCTGTGTAAAAATAGTTTTAATTTACCTATAATAAATATTATAGGTAAATTAATTAATAAGTAAATTAATAATTAGTAAATAAATAAATATTAATTTACCAATAATTTTTTTTTAAAAATTCAGGTAAAAAAAATCTGATTCCCTGGCACACACACCTTTTAGGTTCGGCCACTTTATCATATTTCCCATTCAGCAATGGTTATTGACTTGGGGTTCACAAAGGAGTTTAAGGACAAGGAAAAAACAAAGGACTCTAGGTCCGTGGGGTTCGGAGGCTCTTCGGGTTATTAAAAAAATATCTGAGCGTCTGGTCGTGACCCGAGAGGTCAGTATCTGGCGCAGCGCATCAGCGTTGCCATACAGCGGGGCAATGCAGTCAGCGTCCTATGGACACTTCCGACTGGTATTGATTCCCATGATGCCTTGGTTTACCGATTTTACAAACGTGTTTTTTGATTGCCTTTAGGACACTTCCCAAAATATTAAATGCTTGAAATGATGCAATTCCGATTACGTTGACTTTATCCCCTCTTACATAACCTCGACTTCCTGAAACATTGATTTCCCAGCCAGCCCTATTATTATTAAATAAATAAAAAATAAATAATGGTGGACAATTCAAACAGCATTATCAAGCTAAGCAGAGCTTGTGTTATGGGTACTAGATAACTGATATACTAATACAATACACTACATAGATAGATAGATTTTTGGTGTAGTCTCAGTAGTCCGGTTACAATTAACTCAACCGGACTACTGAGACTACACCATATTTTTTATTATACATAGAAATCACCCAGACCAACGGAACAAATTTCTGCAGATCGTACACAAATTTGTTCCGAGACGGGAATCGAACCCGCAACCTCCTGCGTCGCAGGCGGACCTTCGCCCGCTGCGCCACGGAGGTCGTCAAATTAAATTAGTCAAATCGTATTAAACTAATCGTATTTAACAAATTAAATTAGTCAAGTCGTATTAAACTAATTGTTCACAAAAAAATTACAATCAAATGATAGAAATAATTTAGAACTAGTATTTACAATTGAAACAATTGAGCTGACCGCAGACTGTTGCAAACAATCTACAGGTAGCTCAACTGATCCATATCAATACCAGTCGGAAGCCCCAAGATGCTGGCTGCATTGCCCCGCTGTATAGCAAGGCGCTGCGCCAGATATGCACCAGCTCTCGGGTCACGCGTCGCTTCGACCAAACGCTCAGATAATTATTTATTAATGCGTTGGCATTAATAAAGTACTGATCTGATACTAAATATTAAATTCAGAACATAAATGAAGCGTCTCATTCTTAATTCAAGACTGTACACAAGGAACTCGCGATCTTCCGTGTGCATGCATTGTATGTATTAGATCGCCTATTTACCACAAGTAGTTACCGAATGACGCACTGGAGTAGATAATTTATTTTATCAATATTTTTTTATGTTGCTACTTAAAAAAAATCTATTATCAACTCAATAGGTAGGTACGCATTAAATTTAATCTCACGCATTTTAAAGAAATAATAAAGTAACTTTGTGTCTATACTTTATTCGCAAAGAAAGTACAATCAAATAATAAAAATAAATTAAAACTATTATTTACAATTGAAACTATTGAGCTAACTGCAGACTGCTGCATATGTAGCTCAATTGATCGATAACAATACCAGTCGGAAATGTCAGTCAGTTTACTTTGATCGATAATCGGAAATGTAGAGTCATCATCATCATCATCATCAACCTAAATTAGTCCACTGCTGGACATAGGCCTCCCCTAATGAGCGCCATAGCGCCCTGTCTTCAGCTTGCCGATGTAGAGTATGTAGAGTCAATACTGCCGAAATTTTTTAAGTAATTAAATTCAGTTTATCAATCTTTGTTTAAACTAGTTGGTACAGTACAGATAGAGCCTGCAGATGAAAGACCTAAATAATAATAAATATTTTTAAATAGTATTTAATGCAACAGCATAAATAAATCACCAAATACTTTTAGGGCTGCAAGATTTTTCATTCGTTTCTGTGTGGAGCTTAGCACTCCTGTCGCCATCTTATGTCAGTTATAGTAACTATTATTTGAGCGCCATCTGACGGTGAATAGTTGTACTACGCATTCACTGTGGTTCTGTAAATAGTGTCACCTAACTCCGCCGAAGACTGTTATGTTTAGGAATTCGTTATATCAATATCCACTAGATGGCACTTAACGTCATCACGAATGACTCAAGTTCTGTATAATAAACAAAGAAACTATTAGGATCATTTTGTATTGAGTATGTTGTATGAAACGAACATACTACCTTATAGTACGAAGTTAAAAAGATGACGTAAGTAGCAGCAAACTATTTTTATAAATAAATTTCAACTCTCTCATCACAATCCCGTATGGTCTAGTGGCTAGGATACCTGGCTTTCACCCAGGAGGCTCGGGTTCGATTCCCGGTACGGGAAGTACCTTTTTGAATTTTGGATTGTTTTTGGGCAGCTAGATACAACAAGGTTATGCGAATCAATTTGTTCAGCAATCTTACATCGAATTATGTTTGGTTTGAGTTGAGAGAGCCAGAGTTTGATTAAAAATCAATGTGTTTTCAGTTCGAAGTCAAAATATTTACCGTGAGAAGTTGCAATAAACACTGACGACTTAGAAATAGAGTTTTTGCACCTTTTGCAAAAACTCTATTTCTGAGTCGTTATTGCATTGACTCCAGTTCTATTTTCCCTATATCTGATTGATAACAATGCTTCGGCAAATCAGGCAAGGAGTTTTTGAAGTTCCCCATTCTTTCTTGTTTATAATTTGACGACTAGCCGTTGCCCCCGGCTGCATATACCTAGTTACATAGGTATAATTTTTTGATAATTTCATTAAAACCAATTCAAATGCTCTTGGAAAAGTCTCGGTTTGATGTAAAATAACGGAAAACTTTACAAATTAATTAAAACTATTTAGGTAAGCGCTATCTAACAAAAAGGTAGGTAACAAAGATTCATATATCTGGGAGTTTTTCTCTTCGAAAATTAAGAACGTCATTCCATTTGAATTTGGAACGTCATTATGAGAGATAACTTGTAAACTCAGAATACAAAGCTACGCAACGTAGTCATAGGATCTTTGTTAGAATAGGACAAAGTAAATCTGAAGAAATCAGACTCCATTGTTTTTGGTTGTTGAAAATATTCTCAAATGCAGATTTTACTAATGCGAGTCAAACTCGGACACGATGGATCCCGTATTGCTGCCACCGTAAAATATTCGACGCAAAAAATACCTAACAGGTTTCTTGTTTAAGGTTGATCGTGTCGTGTTGACGCGATATGAGATGATTTTTATTTTTTTCTGCGTTCTAAAAGGAATAAAACTTACAGTTTTAATTTGGGAACATTCGAGAATATGTTGATTTATCCGAAATGCTCTGACGTCATCAATTTTTTATATATTATATTTTGATGTTTGCTTCTTAAAGCGTTCATTATGGTACTGTACCTACATAACACACACTAGGTACCTCTACATAATTATTTTAAGCATCACTCATTACGGTTCTTAAGATTCCGCCTTGGTTCATAATAAGACAGATTTAGAGACAGCTACCTATATCTTATTATGAGAATTCAATTGGCTCGATTTAGGTATGAAACCCTAATAATTTGATTATTTTGAAAAAAACTGAAAACCGACTACTACTACTACAAATTCATTAAGTTTTACACTGTTTTTTAATTTTTCTCGGGACAAATATACTAATGCCGGAATAAAAACTTTATGGGAACACCTCGGGATGAATCCTTAAAAAAAATTAAAAACGGTATTTAATTGACGGAGAAATCCGAGGTTTTTTAGTTTTTTTATCCTCCTTTGTTTAAGACGGTTAAAAATCAGAAGCGACGGATGCACCTTAAAAAGTGTAGGATACAATAAGGACCCAGATTGCCTAAACAGCTGTTAGGTTTGATAACAATCCTTCGAAACATACCTACGGAGTTTCCATCAGCACCGGTTCATTTATTTTTTAGCGTCCGCGAATACAAATGTAAGATTTCAGCAGAGAGCAGTCAGTCGCTTTCCGAACAACGTGCGAGACACTTCACGCCGCTAGCGCAAAAAATCACCCGTCGCGAATACAAACTCGTTCCAAATTTCAAATCAAACCTCCTTTCTGTTAGTACAATGCCAAAAAAGAAATAAAGAGTTCGTTTTTCAAAATCATTTTGTTGTTCGGAAAGCAACATGTGCTAATCTACACGTGAAAATTGTGAAATCGTGCTGACATTGTGCCGCTTATTTCAGACTTCAGTGCAGATAAACGTTCAAAACCTGTGATATTTGCTGTGAAAACATTAAAACTTATTCAAACTTTATTATTCACGTGTATTGTGGACTGCTTTTGTGATTTATTTCGCGAAACGTTGAAATAAATAATTCTTTATGATAGGTCCGTATATGAAGGTGAGTTTTATTTTATATTTGTATTATGTGACGTCATTGATAACAATATCGTGTGCTGGTAGAGTAGAGACGGCTTGAGACCTCCCACAAAAAGTTCAACGCTGTTTATTTTACATATTAGATAACAAATAGGTACCTACACATGAATGGAATTCTTTGTACCTAAACTATATTGAAGAGGAAGGTTACATTTTGTAGACAGGAAATAAACTTGCCCATATTACCTTATACTACCTACCTACCTATATTAAAATATACATAAATAAATAATGCTGGACAATTCACACAGCATTATCTAGCCCCAAGCTAAGCAGAGCTTGTTTTATGGGTACTATATTACTGATAATAATATACATAATACAATACCTACACTACATAGATAGATAGTTTTATTATACATAGAAAACACCCAGACCAACGGAACAAATTTCTGCAGACCGTACACAAATTTGTTCCGAGGCGGGATTCGAACCCTCCTGCGTCGCAGGCGGACCTTCGCCCGCTGCGCCACAATAGGTATCTATTGATGATGCTGATTAGTAAATTTCCATCTCAAGATTTAAATCGTTACGCGCTTGCACTAAAAACTTTTGCATTGTCTTTGAATGCGTGTTAAACAAAATGCCGACGCACACACACTATGAGTATCTATTTAAAAATAGTATTTTTGAAAATAAACCAAACTGTTATTATTATCATTTATTGAGCATACATATTGGACGAACTTTTATGAAAAAACACACCACAAAAACATACAATACACTGATTCCAAATGAGCGAGCTATCTCATTTCGCTTGGCAACAAAACGGCGGCGTGGTCTCACTATGGAAAGGACCTACCTAACGATTTAAATTTTTGCCATCTAAAACTTTGTATAAATATAACGGAACCTACATATTGAATATTTTACCTTTATTGTCTTTGTTGCAATAATTTTAGTCACTCCGTTCTGACTTGCCAATGTCTAACATTCTGTCATATTTATATAATTATTTATTAAAAAGGGCATCCAACATGAGTTCACACAATGCAAGTTAGTAACAGTTAATATGGTTCTTAAATCTATTTGACTTTAAAATATAGGACGCTTCAGCGTGCACATGCGTATTTTTTTAAATAGGTAGTAGGTATATTCGACACAAGTAGGTCCAATGCAACACAGCGCTCCGATACCCACCGAAAAGGCCCAATATACCTTCTTGATCTCTAACTAAGAAAGAAAGAAAAAGAAAGAAAATAATTTTATTTACCTTAAATTTACTACATAACATAATAGCTAACTATATACTACTTATATCTTAGATCCCATTTGTGCGTAGCAGGTTTAGGGCAAATATGGTTTACACTCAGCATTGTGCTGGGTAGACCCTGATATGCCTGCCTACCCAGCGCTGGTTTTTAGTGCATGCCAAAGACAGGTCACGTCACGACCATCGGTGGTAAAGCATTTTTTCCTTAAAATTAGGTACTAGGTACGACTAAAAATTAACATAATTTATTTACATTTGTACACACATTATAAACCTATTGAACTATGCAAAATAAATAAAAAGGTAGTTAAACATTTATACATTATACAAAATTAAAATTGACTTGCATTTATCTGTCTGAGACATAGAGCAAAGGCTGTCGTCCCCGAGGTACCTACACACTTATAAGTACAAAGAAAAGAAAAATTTCTAAGTTTTTTTCCAAAAGGTACCTAATCCCGGTAACTGATGCCTAGTCAGTTACCGCGATTACCTTCTATTCCTTTTAGAAACAAACATATAAATTTCAGATTAAAAAAAATGGTGTTTTATTATACTGTGTTTAATGCCGCTTTTTACGAAATGCATATATATAAATATGAAAGTAAACACAGTACTTAGGTAACAAAACCTACAACAATATCTGTTTGTTTGTGTTGGCTAATCTCGGAAACGGCTAGACCGATTTTGATTAGTCTTTCGTCGTGTTGTAGAGGGTAACTTAGGTTATTATAGTTGTAGAAAAAAAAAAATTGTTCCGCGTAAAACAATAAAATCTCATGAAAATGTGAATTCTTTGCGAGCGCAGGTAGTAGGTATAAAGTTTACTAAGGAATCACCTGAATGAAGCTGAGGGCAGAAGATAGTCTATTCATTAGCACCTTCAGTAAGTAAGTTTGTTATAGTGTGCAGAATGTAATCTAATCATACAAATATTATAAATAAATGCAAACCTTTGGATGCTTAGACTTTTGTTTCCTCTTCACGCCAAAACTACTAAACGAATCAGGCTGAAATTTTGCATGCTGGTAGGTCTAGGCCTAATTTTTATCCTAAAAATCAGTTCCCATGGGGCTAAAATTAACCTTTAAACGACACGTGCGAAGCCGCGGGCAGAAACTAATAAATCATATAAAAAAATATAAAACCACCTGTTTTCCTTGAACAATATGCATACAGTGTGACGTCTTGTTCGAACGTAATCGATTTTCCAATAGGTAAGTGCATATTTAAAAACAGTAAAAACTGCTGAATTCTTAGAACAATGGAATTTACCTTTATTTCCCAAAACATATTTTTCAGCCTACGCTGCGGCATTTTGTGGTTATTCCATGTAATAAAAATTACCAATTCTATTATAGGATACCCAACAAACAATTCAATTGAATTCGCAAAGACAATAACGATTAGTTTAAAATCGGTTTCAAGCCTGATTAAACAGTTAACTATAGACTTGTGTCTATGGTAGACAGCGTTCAGCTCAATGGCCTGTGTTGTGTTACAATACAACTAAACGCAAAGACACACTATTTTCAATATATTGCAATATACCCACCTTATGAAAAACAAAGGAAGATGTACCTAGACCGAAGAGCGACCGAGTCAACACTAAGCACGCGAAACACGAACGCCGACGGTCCGACTGAGCTGGGTGTGGGTACCTAATTGGGCCTATTTTGAGCGATCCTCTTTCGTAAAGCTAGTGCCTAATACAATCTCCCGAATTTTACTTACGTCGATGGCCTATACTGCGGTATTTTGTCATTATTCCATATAATAAAACTTTCCAATTCTAATAGGAGGTTTGTTGGGTAACAAATTCAATAGAATTCGCGAAGACAATAAAGATTAGTTTAAAATCGGTTTCAAAAGCTGATTAGTAAACATTGAACTACAGACTTGTGTCTCGCTCGTGACATCATTCGTGCCATTTCAATTCAATATATTTTCGTTTGGAAACCAAGTCCAAAAATATATCGAGAAGCATTTTCTTAGAACGGACCACAAAAAGCTTGTACCGGTTACATATGACTCACCGATACCTGTTGGGTCAGATTATCTTACTGACTGTTATGTAAACTGTAGTTCGTCGGAAACCGTTGACTTCGCGCCACGGCGAATTTTTTTGCAACCCATTAGTAATCTCAAGCTATTTTCAACCTTGTCACCGAGAGCAAAAAGCGAGAATAGCTTTTTCAATCATTTATAATTCTTTGAAGTTGTCAGCTAGACCACCTACTTTTAATAATGGCAATCGTGTCATGCCGGTCTATTGGCGGCCTTTCCGAAGAGATACTAAGACTGGAATTCCATTTAGCTTACAATAAACCCTATTTCTACGGTCGTACGGTTCAATTAATTACTCTGTTTTTTGATGAAGGCTCTTAGGGAAATTCGCTCTCGTCACGATCACGCAGAATCCTACTTATTATAAGATGACTCACCTCACCGTAGACGTGAACCTAAAACCTTGGTAGATAGATATACCTATAAGTACCTAGTTTATTTGGTTAACATACACACTACACAGACAGCACTAAAGAAAATTAAAAATAGACAGTAAAGGAGGTACCTATAATACGAAATCTATATTCAATAGTACCATTTTGTATGGATGGATGGAAGGATGGATGGATGTTTGTTACTTCTACACGCTAAAACGACTGAACCGATCTGGCTGAAATTTTGCATAGATGTAGCTCTAAGCCTGGAATCAAACATAGGTTACTTTTTATTCCACAAAAGAGTTTCCGTGGGATCGAAATACCAACGCGTGCGAAGCTGCGGGCAGAAACTAGTAGTATATGTATTTGTAAAAGATACATAATTATAGAAAAATCTTTGTTCTCTCCTGGAACAAGTGGTAATTAAAATAACAATAGACCTCAATGAACGTGAGTGGTAGTCAGCGGTTACTGCTAAATTATACACCTTTGACTTTTATGTGGATTGTGATGACTTGATGAATTATGTTTGGTATCAATGAATGATTGGTCTGAGCCGTATATAATGTAGTCCATAGGAATTCATCTCTACATATTATAATACAAAGTCCCTTTTGTCTGTCTGTCCCTATGTATGCTTAAATCTTTAAAACTACGCAACGGATTTTTATGCGGTTTTTTTTAAAGTTAGAGTGATTCAAGTTGGTTTATGTGTATAATATATGCATAGTAGAGAAACACTGATATTTTAGAGGTTCCTAATGTGATGTCGTAAGTAAACACATTTTTTTGCAAACGCTGGCTGAACCCTAAGAGATAGATCAAAATAATGTACTACAGTATTGTACACCATAGAAAGGTCTACATAAAATTCCGTATCAGCATTGCACCCATGTTTACTACAGTTCGCTAAATTGTTTAAACTGTAAATACTAGCTATAATTTGTCTCTATTATTTGATTGTAATTTTCTTTGTTAATCAAGTACCCACTCTTACTCCTCGTAGCCCTCAGTGGCGCAGCGGGCGAAGGTCTGCCTGCGACGCAGGAGGTTGCGGGTTCGATTCCCGTCTCTGGGACAAATATTTGTACAATCTGCATGTGATTGTAATTTTCTTTGTTAATCATGTACCCACTCTTACTAAATAAAAAAAAAAATTCCTTTCTTTGCTCACATTCCAGAACATTCCATTTACTTACGAAGATTAATTTACCTAGTATTTATTCTATGTAGTAACAGATTGGTATTTGAAAGGCAGCTTATGACGACAAACATCTAGAATCTAGAATTCTAGATTGCAGGCGCCATGTTCTGACCTTAGTAGGGAAGGTACAAATTACTCGCATAAAACAATACATACTATAATACGATGATTAGATGCATATTTATTTGTATTGATATAATAGTACAGTACAATACAAAGTATTTGCAAATGTTGTTTAACTCCTAAAATAGGTAAATATAGAAGTTTTATATTACCAATTTTTGTATAAGTAGATTTGTATAAGTAGATTGTTTTGAAAAAACTATAACCAACTTATCATAACTGATTATTTTTTTTAAGAATTGTGGGACGAATACTCATCCTTCAGAAATTAAAATTTAATGAGACTATTTCAGGGTCACCCTCTGTACAAGTAACTAGCAAAAGAATCATTTCAATCGGTACATATTTGACGGAGAAATCGACGAAAAAAAAACATACATACAGCTGAACACATTCTTTTTTCTACATCAACCTCAACCTCAACAGCCTGTATCGGTCCAGTACTGGCCTCCGCCTGATAAGTGCCTTAATGACTTTTATCTCATGCGGGGTAATGCCCATAATACCCACGCTGGGCATGCGGATGGGGGTCGCAGTTCGGTGATAGAACTGTTCTGCAGGGGGCGCTCCTGCCCGCCCCCGGTGTATGTCTCTTAGTCGCCTCTTACGACACTCACGGGATGAGTTAGGGTGGTGCAAATTCTAAGCCCGCACCACATAGCCTTTTCTCCTTTCTTCTAAGTCGATTAAAAATGTCATTTGACTTTTAACTTTGATGATATTAGATCTCGGAAGTAAAAGGTTAACAATAAATAACAAGAAACCAGTTGCTATGCCTTTTGTACTTTGCACTTTGATTTCACACTCAACAAAATCTATAAGTTTGAAATAATTTTCAAAGTCGGCACTTTAATCGGTTGTTACAGAGTACAAATTGTCTTTACAGTCAGTCTCGGTTGTAATTCTAGGACCACTTTAGATCACAAAGCCTCGATACAAGATCTGCACAGGGAGGTTTAGATATTAAATGAGTAGACGCCCGCATTAAAAAAAATACGAAAAAAAAGTGATAGGAACGAAATACGTAACATTAGGTACCTATTTCTGTGACGGCACCCTCATAGCTCTATTTAGGACAACTTTTTGAATATATATATTAACTTTTTGAATAATTCAAAAAGTTGTCCTAAATAGAGCTATGAGGGTGCCGTCACAGAAACAGGTACCTAATGTTACGTATTTCGTAATGCTTACGGCCACACTATCGCGAGAACGCGAAGATTTGCGCTGTCGCGACAAGTCTGGCCAAAAAGTTCGTCTAAACGCGAATCATCATCGCAACTTCGCGATGCGACGACGTTGCGAAGTTTTTTTCCAATTTGGCCAAACACTTCGTCGTAGAACGAACACGGAGTTATACCACGACAACGCGAAGACGAATCTTCGCCTTGTAATGTGGCCGTAGCTTATGTGTCATGGAGTGAACGTGTTCTAAAGTCGATTCAGCAAACATGAGTGTAGGACGTCTTCCTATCAAGATGATGCATCTATATTCATATCATCTAGAATTCTAGCTGTTTCATCTATGTATCATTTAATAAGGGGGATGAATATCTGCGACTGACTGCAAGTTAGATGCTGGATGCGGCAAGTTGAAGACAGAGTGCGTTCGCGCTCATAAAGGGACGTAATAGAAGTAGGTTACCATAAATTGATGATGATGATAGTAGTGAGCAAAATAACGACCGTGACAGGTAACTGCAATGTAATCAGAGTCCACATGAGTATTATAATTTATACCTGACGCAATTAAATAATGCTATTAGTAAGCAATATTACCCACAAAGGGCTTAGCAACGGACTCTTTGTTTCCATTCTTCGGTTACAATTTCAATGACGTACCTACCTATGCTATATTATAAAACTAAATGATTTCTTACCATCGGTAACTAAGCATATTTCATTTTGCGTTTATAAACTTGATTTCCTGTTTAAGATATATGAAATAACGTAACATAAAATAAAATACTCAAAAGGTTATTTTATATTTCGTGGAAAGGAAAACATTATGAGGAAATTCGTTCCTGGATCGACTTGGCACGTGTGAAGTAAACCATAATTTTCCTGTAAAATATCAATCAATTTTTGTGCACAGCTCTCCCATTGAATCCTGACAATTTTTTTATTTTATTTATTTGGGAAACAAAAAGCTTATGTTTATAGATAACAATAAATTCTTAAACTAGAACAAATGAAGCTAAAGACAGTTTCCACTCATAGTAAGTAAAAATAACCTGAATTATTAAATTTTTACAACGGTTATTAAATAAAGATAAATGAAAAATACAATAATATTAATCAAATTATAAGTACTGTGTGCGATATAGAAGTGTACCTAATAATAATAGAAATAATTTTATTGGGTTGATAATACTGAAAGCCGATTTCGAATCGCTGTTTTTAAATTTTGCGGGACAAATACTTATTCCTCGGTAATTACATTTTTATGGGACTAGGTACCTTATTATAAGTAGTTTGAGCTTTCAGTTGGATCAAACATTCTTACAAATTCTTTTTTAGGGCTTACGATATACCTCAGCTAAGTTTTGTATGATGCTAGACAAATACACTTCAAAACAATAAGTACTAACATGATTTTGCGTTATTTTAGACAATAAGAAATACAATTTTAATCATGCTACATTCTCTCGAGTATTTTAGGTCATAACACGAATAAAAAGATATAAATAATTGTGTTTGTTTCCGGGTTTTTTGTGATTTCAGAGCGTTCAGTCACATATTGCGCCAAATACATGTTTTTGATTCATTATGTATCTCATACAAGCACAAAATGTGACGCTAATTTTACTAGACTCACAGATATAACCAGGACGTATAGGTACCAACTTTTTTTATTAAGAAAGTCCAGGGATTTCGTTTACGAATAAACTGGTCTGAGGGGACCAGAATTATGTGAGACTCGTCGCCCTGAGAAGGACGGAATACCCACTAAAACCTCTCCGGTGTCCCTCTCTCGCCATTTTCGCTGAACCACGGGAACATTTAAAACCTCCGCGGCCCGACTGGCGTCCCCTCTTCCTCCTATACATGGCCGGCGAGCCCACCGATCCACACACTCGCCGACCCCATTCTTCTGTCACCTTTCTTCCCCCCGATTAGGACACAGACAGGACAGACACAGTTGAAACCGTAGGTATACCAACCTACTCTGCAAACTAACATCGATGTTGCGACATCGTCGTTTCTTGCAGAAATAAACAATTATGACGATTGATGACAAAGCCTAGGACGGCAGAGATAACTAAACTAAAGTATGAAAGCCTTATCACACTGGCGATTGCGAGCGATTTCAAAGCGAGGCGAGTGCGCAGCGAGAGACGACGACGACGCCAGCTCGCCGAGGAGATTAGCAATCGCAAAGAGCACGCTGTGCACAGTATGATACGCTGTGCACAGTATGATGCACAGTGCACAGTATGCCTTGAAATCGCTCGCAAATCGCCAGTGTGCTTAGAGATGGGCGTTGTCGTTGAATTTCCACAACGATGCGCATCGTTTTTGTCAGAATGGCATCCGTTGTGAACAACGATGTTGCCGCCAACGATGTCGGCCGGGTTGCTAACACAACACTGACACTAGGGTGTCGATGTTGCCGCCAACGATGTCGGCCGCGTTGCTAACACAACACTGACACTAGGGTGTCGATGTTGCCGCCAACGATGTCGGCCGCGTTGCGGTGCGCACATCATCGTAATTTGCGTAGGTAATGAAAAAATCCAAACAAACGACAAGAATAACGAGCATATGAAACTTACTGGAAGTGACATGAGCGTTTTAGACGGGTAGGTCCTAAATTACGGAATTTGAACAAATAAAAATAATTCAATATCTAACTTGGTTCCTAGTAGTAGGGTAAATCTAAAAACCATAATACTTATATTAAAACGAGAAATTTGATAAAAAAAAATATATATCGTATTTTTTTAAATAATAAATAACATTGGTACTAGGGATTAGTCCCGGGAATTCCCGTTCCCGAAAATCCCGGGAATTCCCGAAATTTTTGGCCGATTTAAGAACCGGGAAATCCAAAATCATTTCCCGGGAAATTTCGGGAATTTCGGGAAAAATATTTTAACTTTCATAACATTACCGAAATAACATAACTCAATATATTTCACTTCCTCTCATAGCATGTCGCATATATCACGCGGTATAAGGCAGGGTTGACATGATCTGTATCACTTGGTTGTTGTCAATTGTTATTTTCACTGCAATGAAAACAGAGAGCAGTCAAAAATGTATGAGAGTGCCCATAATTGAGCTTCCGTGTACACATGCACAATGTACCTATACCTCCTTTATTGGTTGAGGATTCAGGGCATTAATAATTCTATAAAATTAGATTAATCTATGTGTTATTCCAGAACCTAAACTATCTACACACCACACACACACAAATTACAACTAAATCGGTTTCCTAGTTACGGAAATACGCGGTAGCAAACATTCACACAAGCTCTTGCATTTATAATATTAGTAGGAAGCTAGGAAGTGTGATAAACGGACTTCGAACCGAAAAAAAAACTTGAACCAAACATGTAAGACAGAGATGAAAATGTTACAATGTCTTTCCTTTCTGCTAGTACACCGTGTGATTAAACCTTTGAACCTACCTTTCTTACCAACCTATAAAAACCTTAAAACTGGATAGACCAAATAGATTATGAAAGAAAAAAAACAAAATTATATTAAATAATTCCGATTTAAATCAAATTAATCGTATTTTCTTTTTCAACCATGATTTTTATCAACCCTGGTTTTAGATTATGTAAGTTATAGCTATATTACTTTTGATCTGTAATTAATATATTTTTTTAGGTCCATGTCTATTGTCCCCTCGTTCGACAATAAGCCTTAAGGCTTTTCTTGCTATAGAGCCGTGACTGAAGCCAGCTCTACACAGTCGATTGCTGCCATCTTACTCAGCAAAGTACCTTGCTGAGCAACATGACAGCAAAACTCCATAAAGCTGGACTTGAGCTTGGCAAAGAGAAAGTACAGGAGTCAAGTGCATTGCTTCAATTTATTATCCGCTTTGTGCATACACAATAACATGTTATTCTGATCGGCTCTGACTTCTGAACCTGTAAAGCGCAATGATGTCGTCTGCGTGGCTATTATTAGGTAAAAATACCAGATACCAGAATCTGGTATCAGGTAGGGAATTCAAATGTATTCGAACACTACCGAATACATCTAAATAGACCGTTTACGGGTGGCAGAAATAAATGCGTGGTAGGAAGAGACCTCTGAAGTACCCCGACGACGTTGATCGCCAGTTGATTAGACGAACAGTCATCAATGACGACACGAATGGAAGTAACAATACAATTTAATTTATATTATTAATACCGTGGGCTTACAAAGAACACTAAGTCCAATTTTATATTTGTCTTCGTTGAGCTTGGCCACCGTGGCCTAATATTTGGATAGAAGGACATTAATTTGTTTATTATGTGGTTACGTAATGAGGTGTTTTTAGATTGATGTTTTCGCTTAGAGGCCTCGAAAAACAACGGGAGCTCCTCGGTGTCACTCTTACAAAAACCCTGAACTTCTGTACTTTCATTGGATTAAAATGAAGAAAAGAATCAAAGCTAAAACGGTGGCCACGAAACGTCTCATACTATACGAGATCAGGCGATATTTCACACAAGGATAGCTACTTTCTCTTTATCAAGCTCAAGTCCGGCCTCATGGAGCATCAGCAAAGCACTTTGCTGAGCAACATGACAGCAAATGAATGTGTTATGCTGGGTTCAGTCACGACTCTATACACCGAAAAACCTTCAGGTTTGTTGTCGAAAGAGGGGACAAAAACATGGACCTAAGAATTTGTTATTCATTTTATTAACATCTCAAAAGAAATACAGCTTTAAGTAACATACCTAATACCGCATAGGTACCTGATATCAGCGAAATGCCTAAAAAGGAAGTTAAGTATATTAAATTATCTATTTTCGGTAGTGGTATAACAGAAAAATATTTTTCCCGGGAATTCCCGGGAATTCCCGGTTCCGGCTTTGAAACTTCCCGGGATTCCCGGTTCCTCGAAAAGGGCCCGATTTTGGAATCCCTAATTGGTACATGGTTCATGCCATATCTAGTTAGTTATAATAAAACGTCCAGTTCTATGTTCTAGCATCCTCTCCTCTCGCTCACACGCACGCAGGCATGCGGGCGGTGAGGTATGGATGGATGTTCGTTGCTTAGGTTTGGCAATCGGCATTACTCGGCTGACTTCGTTGTTCGCCATCCGATGCCGCGCCACTAACCTCCCCGCTCTTCCGATGTCGGTGTGACGTTCGTTTGTTGTCGGTGGCGATCGGCATTACTCGGTTCGGCATCTCGTTGTCGCAGGCATCCGTTGTTCACCTATTCGCCATCCGATGGGAACATCGTACACTGACATCGTTGGTCAACAACGATGTTAGTAAAAACGACCACCTCTAAGTGTGCTATGATAAGGCTGAGCATCATTTGAATTTGTTATCTTGACAATGACTTGACAGCTCTCTTGTTTCTTTGTTCGAAACATGGTTATCGCAATCATTTTACGTAGTAGGTTCTTAGTAGGAGCTCAGCGAAAACAAAACATTCCATTACACAAACTCTAACTTTGGCATCGAAAACATCGCATTTGATTTTAAGAATACTTTTTTTTTAATGGCAGAAGCCTTTATTCACAAAGAATATTACAATCAAATAATATAAATAAATTAGAACTAGTATTTACAATTGAAACAATTGAGCTAACTGCAGACTGTTGCAAAAAATCTACAGGTAGCTCAACTGATCCTATCAATACCAGTCGGAATCGTCCCCAAGACGCTGGCTGCATTGCCACGCTGTATGGCAATGCTGATGCGCTGCGCCAGATACTCACTATAAAAAGTAATTTAAAAATATGATTTGCTGGATGCTGTCGTGAGGAATATATAAGGAATAAAAAAATCTTATTATCGTTTTGTTATCTGTCTGCAGTCACTACTTAACCTACATATGAGTACATCCAATCACGCGTCGCTTCGACCAGACCAGACGCTGAGATAATTTTTTAAAATCTTAACAGCTTCGGTACCCCTCGGACCTAGGGTCTAGACTCCAAGGGAAGCAAATATGTGGGCTCTATCGAGACCTGCATAAGAATTAAATTAAAAAAAATAATTTGCTGGATGCTGTCTTGAGGAATTTTAAGGGGTTAAAAAATCTTATAGCGTTTTTATCAGTCTGCAGTCACTACATAACCTACACACGAGTACATAAACTACCAACCATTTAATTTTACTACTGCATTGTCCTAACTAAATCAGACATGTCATAAAAGTGTTCCACGTGAATAGGTATTAAAATTGTGTCGTAAATGAAGCGTCAACGACATTTGTCTCGACTCAGATGTTTATTTCTATAGATAATCAATAATAATCAATAATCATTTATTTCATATGTTTCTAGAACTATACGTCACTTCTTATGCATAGGTTAGTGCCTACGTATGTAGGTATTACCATAATAGCAATTAAGTTAAAAAAAAAAATATAACAAAATAAAAGCAAAACATTATCATTATTAGAAATTATTAGAAAAGTAAGTACAGTATTAACAAAAAAAAATAATAATAACAATTTTAAGTTTAACCTAATATAAGATAACTAATATTACATTGAGTACCTAAGTACTCTAAGTACTTATATGTACATCAGTAGGTAATGCGTCACTTTTACAGGCTAGGAATTCCTCGTAGCTGTAAAAGCTGTTGTCAGTGAGCCAGTGCTTTAGCTTGCTCTTAAATGATGTCAGGCTTGTTGCGTTCGTTACAATTTTAGGAAGACTGTTGTACACTGTCGGTCCCATTATGCGCGTTAACTTTCCCGACTTCGCGAGAGTACGAGGCAGGGTGGTGAGCTTGTCCGCTCGCCGAGTGTTATACTTGTGCGTGTCGCTATTTTTATTAAATAATTCTAAGTTATTCCTCACGTACACCGCTACCTGCAGGATTACAATACAAGGAAGGGTGAGTATTTCGAGCTCTTTAAAATACGGTTTTGCGGATACGTCCTGTGGAATCTTCACTATTGCACGTATGGCGCGTTTCTGCATACGGAAGGCGCGCTGCCAGTCGGCCGCGCGACCCCACAGTTCGGCGCCGTACTGCAATAGTGAGTGGACAGTCGCATAGTAACAGGAGCGTACCACGTACACGATACAGTGGCCTTAAAGTAAAACTACGTTTCAGGAACTAATAAAGTAGGTGTCAGAAACAAAACTGATACCATAAAAATGCACTTTGATATATACATACACTATAGGTACTATAAAATTGTAAGCAATGTTTATTGCAGAGAGGATTACAAATCGAAAAGTTATGAAAATTCTGTATAATCTTTCTTATTAAAAATACAACTTTATCACATTAGAGCCTGCAGAAATATTTTTACGTCATGGAACAAAGTCAAATTGTTTACCAGCTATATAAGCACAAGGTTTTCAGAGTCTATTTCCGTTAATGTCATTGCTTAAAGGGCATCAAACCTAGAACAGCGTTTCGGTCAATCCCTCTGTCTCAACCTGCAGATATCGCAGTAGTTGAGAAAATCTATCAGACGAAAGATAGCAGCTTCTTTCTGTGTATTTTAATAGGTATTCCCCATAGATATAAGTGAAATTCTGTAGATACGTTCTCCCAGTGCCAACTCAACAAATGTATTAATAATAATAATAATAATAATAATAATAACACATTTATTTCAGACAACATTAGAAAAAGTTTTGATCTTATTTACTTATTCTACGGTCCATATTAATATATACCTTAAATCTAACATACATAAAATATAAAAACTTATTTTAAATAAAATTGCACACGTTATTTTAATTGCGACGGCGACGTGTATGACGTGTATTGTGTTACAACTAAACGCAAAGACACGCAATTTCCTCCTATAGGTAGACCACACATCTGGCGGTTCGCTGTAGAAGTAGAAACAGTTGTGTGGTCTAATTCTATTGAATAAAAAAATGTTAAAAAAAGATGGAAAGACGTACCTACACCGAAGTGCGACTGAGATAACAATAAGCACGCGAAACAGGAACACCACCGGCTTTCGTGTTTCGCGTGCCTATTGTCCAACTTTGACTGTGGTGTGGTGTGGTGGGTGGACCTAATTGGACCTAATTTGAGCGTTCCACTTTCGAGAAACTACCCAAACTCCCGAATTTTACTTAAATCAGTAAATGGTTTCAATGGTTTCAATCGATGGTACTCCCACTGCGATCACCCATGCATCAACCGTGAAGATAACGGTTTGTTTGAAAGAGACTAGTTCAGCAGGACGTATGTGATGAGGAGAATCAGGCCAAGGAGAATCTTATTCCGTGCGAAAACTATTGTCTTCTTGCTCATAAAAGCCCTACGTTCATTCGTGTAAAAATAACTACCGACTAAAATTTGCGGTGATATGACTGCAATTACCATCGTGACCAGAAAATGATGATTAGGTAATCGGCTTAGTCCCAAAAATCACAATAATTAGGTAACCACTATTTCCGCGATCATTCTCTATTCTACATTGTCACGGTCATGCGTAGGTGACTTTTTAAATATACTCACAAATGACTCTACATTAGGGCCAAGCATGAGATTCATGTAACGTGGGTGATGGTTAAATTTATAATTATTTTATAGAAAATTATAATTTTTAACCGACTTCACTACTGGCTGTATATGTAACGATAAAAAAAATGGCACACGTATCAGATTTCAAGTTTGAATTCAGGATTTTTTTTAATTGCATCTTAACTTGGTTAGTTGAAACTGTCAGTCAACTTTTGAGACATGGCTCAAAAGTTGACTCTCCGTACCCAAACTTCCACGAAACAAAAGACAAGCCGAAAATCGCGAAAATCAGCTTCAATATGGTCGCTTGCTTTCAAGGGTTTTTTTCGACAGGCCACATTATGGCCTCCTGCCACGGGAATGGTATGTTTTTAAACTTTTTACATATTATGTATGTTCGCCGATATAAAAAATTATTTCGCTATTGAATAGAGATTGACCCCAAAGTGGTCCTATAAAATGTTATTCTCTGGGATTAGTATTTGTCCCGCAAAATGTAAAAATTGTGTAAATGTCAATGAAGTCGGTATTTTATTTCAAAACAATCAAATTATATATTATATATTTACTTTTAACTCTCAAACACCGTCTATTATCCTATCATGTATTTTGAAGTCCAGTGTCCATTTCGTCAAGTCCCATAATCCCATTATCTCCAGCTGTTCCGTTTCCTAAAACATCTAGTAGGTATCGAAAAGACCAATCACTAAAATCAAGCCTACCCTTTGATTTTAATTACCTTTGCTATGGAATTTTTTAGAGATCGGAAACAAATGACTGTTGTTTTGTTTGAATAATATGAATGTTGTTGTTTGAATAATTTGACAATGATAAGGAAACAAAATACGCGAGTTTATTTTTAGACTCAATTGTTTAGCTAATGATCAACTCAAAAATACATACCTACTTCATTAGTTCAACATTCGGAATGTTACGTGAAAAATTATACAGGGTTATTGGTAATTCACTGGGTGAACTGCAGGTTTTACCCATCATGAACATGGTAGTGAAGACGTCTTATTTTTTTTCTAAATCACCTTTGATACAAAATGAAAAACCACGCTTGTCCGTACAAACAACTGAACCCAATGAATTACTAAACTTCTATCTTTCACTCACACCCACTGTTCATTCAGGGCAAAGCTTTTTTTAAGTTTCGTTTCAAATAAAGCCTCTCTACTCTAGAGAACGAATATTGAATGGAACCTACTACCACAATCAAATTTAAGAATTAAGACCTGCCGTCTTCTCAAACATGTTCGTGATGATGCGCAGAATCTGACGTTCACGCAGTGCCAGTGAATTATTAATAACCCTGTATAAATAAAAGTCAGGTTTTAATCCAGATTTATGTAGTGTTTAATAAGTGCGATACTAATATATGCAGTTATCGAACAGAAACATCACTAAAAGAGGATTCTAATGTTGGTATTTATCACACCTGTACGATCTGAATGTTACGACGACAATGCTAATTATATCCTTATGGCTACACAGCAGTTAATAAACAAAGCAACTTTAATTATGGAACATGTTAGCACACGTGCGTAACGACATAAAAAAGACTACCCACTAAGAAAATTAAATATGATGGGATATCCCATAAAGAACCAAATAAAACCAACTCATCTAAAATCAAACTAAAGATGCGCGATTGCGAATGATCTGGCTAGTCGAATGATCTACAACTACTAATTTACTCATTCGAATTGAATATTAGTAATATACTAATCTACAAAGTCGAATGACAACTACTAATTAGTAATTACTAATGCTTCTACGAATAGATCAAGGCGTCAAATAACGAATTGAGTTCGACTGCCCGACTCGGGCAGTCGCCATTACTTACCAAATTAGTAACTAATATGGTTAGTAATGCCGAGAGGCGTGGAATAACGAATTGAGTTCGACTATCCGACTCAGACAGTCACCATTACTAACAAATTAGTTACTAATTTGGTTAGTAATGGCGAGAGGCGTCGAATAACGAATTGAGTTCGACTACCCGACTCAGACAGTCACCATTACTAACAAATTAGTTACTAATTTGGTTAGTAATGGCGAGAGGCGTCGAATAACGAATTGAGTTCGACTACCCGACTCAGACAGTCACCATTACTAACAAATTAGTTACTAATTTGGTTAGTAATGGCGAGAGGCGTCGAATAACGAATTGAGTTCGACTACCCGACTTAGACAGTCACCATTACTAACCAAATTAGTTACTAATTTGCCCTAGTCATTCGAATGGTTCGAATGATTTGTGAAATCGAATTATTATTATTCGAATGAAATCATTCACAGTCGTGCCTCTTTAAATCAAACAGGTATTCGGTATTTTTCGTGAAACTAATTTGCAGCTAAAAGTATAATCCAATAAAGCAACTGCATAGGTATTTCATTAAATTAATATTCTAAGATAGCAATGGTTAAAATCTACACGATTTAAATGCAGGTCAAGGGAACTTTGTAATCGTAATCATTTGGTGCACGAAACCGGTAGATGATTTTATGACTGTCGTTCCAATTCCGTTTTTGATAGGATACAAAATATTTGAACCGATACGGCGGATCAATTTCAACTTTTTTGTACACTATAAAATTCATATGAGATATTGATATCTCAGTAGAGCTGAGTCAACTCTACTCGTGGCTAGGTTTTAAACAAACTGAACCCTTGAAAATACCAGCTTGATAGAATCTCTAAGGCGCCAACTTCTAGATTAACAAATAAGATAGTTAGGTCCTCATTATAACAATTTAAACATGATCAGATAATATTGCCATCTGCATAATAATACCTGAATAATAGCAGGCTACATTGTTTATGTTTCCCACAGAGATAGGAATTATTATTTATCGCCCTTGTCGTGATCGACGATAAGTTTTGCCATGCAATTTGAACGCGTGTAAGGTAATGCTGAATTAGCCAACTTAACCTGCAAGTGTGAATTATTTACCTATATATCTATCATAATCTTTTTTAAATTATATGAAACTTCAAATCGCTATCAGTTCAAGAGAATATGGAAAGCAGGTCTCTTTCGTACGTATATCTCTAAAATTTAATAACAAAACATTTTCATTCGACGCTTGCTTTCATGGATGATGCAAAGATAAAATGTCTATTATTGTTTTAATAAACAACAGAATCGCATCAGTCAGTATACTTTTGATAAATTACTTATCTCGGTTCAAAAGTCTTAGATAAGATATTGTATAAAAAAACAAAAGTTGCACCTGAAGATAATACCCACCCAAAAAAAACCCAAAAAAAAAGTAAAATTCAGGAAATCGTTATTTTTATCACGAATTTCCACATAATCCGAATTTCCATGAAAAACTCCATCATCTGACTCAATCGACAAAAATTAGATCATTTTACCGGGTTCGCCGTCCCCTAAATGCCGTCCCAATGTCCCAAATCATTTTCTGGAACATACAAAGCGCTTTTCCTCAAAACCTAATCATATTCCGATCTGGTGCAAGAGTCGTGAATTTACACTGGAGCATTGACCCAAATTCACTGAACATGAGACATTTGGCAGACGAGACGCGCTGTTTTAAAATACGACCGCCCAGAAGTACAACGAAGTGCAAAAGTAACTAGATCACCTTTCAAAAATTGAAACAGATTTTCTTTTACTTTATTTAATTAAGTTTCTGTTAGTGTAAGTATGTATACATTATTTTTAACGCTTAGAAATACGCGTGTACGCGCATAAATATGTACTAGTCGGCGATAATAAACAAAAGTCTTTGAAACTCTTGCTCTACAAATTCGTTTTATTGACGTACGGTATGTTTAGATTTGACAAACAAGTGTCAGATTTTTCTCCGTAAGTTATCAATTAGGAATCACACTCTATTTCGGTACTTTGTTCCCAATAAAAATAGTTTTCCGGTGTCCCCATAAACCAGTTATTTCAGTAACGTTTCAATAAATGCTAACCGACTAAAATAACGTGTCGCTATGCGCACGCAGCCGCCGCCGTGCAATAACAATTGATGGCTCTCGGCCTTTATTTTATGACCTAGCGGTATTTTTAATATTATTAGAGGGTTAAAGTATTTTGATTGCAATTTTATATCATCATTACGACTGCTCACGTTCAGCCTCAAACGATGTTCAGAAGGTTAAGTTCAAGTTTCAATGCAATTTAACAAATTGGTAAAATTTTGATAATTACCTATTCCATGATGCATATCCTTGGGGATCGCAGCTTAATAATCGTCTCCTGGGACTCACCACGTGGATGTTCTAAAAAAAGGCCAAACTTAAGGAACCCAGAGGAAGGACCAGCACCTCCCTTTTGTATATTTTTAAATAAATTCTCTACTGTGATCATGATCACCAATCCACTTGCCAAGCGTGGTGATTATCGCAAAGCCCCCCTCTTTTGGGGGAGGGGAGGTACGTTCATCTGTGGACGAATGTTAGCTTATTTCAGAGTATGTTAGGTAATTGTATAAACGAACAAACGAACGTAGAAATGTGAGAAAATCCATTCGTTTTGGATGTAAGTGATTTTGTAATTTTCATAGTTGATTTATTTATTAACTACGTAGCTATGTACATGTCTGAGACCAATTGAAAGTCACCTTATTGCAAAAATACCTACCTAAAGTAATACCTATTTTGTAACAACTCGACACTGTGTGCGTATTATTGTTTGCTGGTTGGATATATTACATTCTGATAAGATATATTTTCTTTACCATTTTCATAACTAGATACCGCAATTTAGTATAGGTATAAAACCTACCACTTTGTTTTGACGTGTCCTTTACTGAATATTTTAATTGATAATCGTCACTATTTTATATTCTCATCAAAATATAGTAGTGAAGAAATGTAGTACATAAAATGTAGTGGTGAAAATAAAGTAGTGTACGTACATCTGCAGATGTAAATCTGTGTTTGAAACATGGGCAGGTTTCTACGTATTTGGGTTTCTGGTTCCTACGAGTATTTTTCCTAAAAGGTTCCTCGTACTTTCTCAACTAACAGTATTTCGTAAGATTTTATGTGTGCATCTGTAAATATTACGTTATTATTCTTAAACATTAGTCATCTTAACATTTTTAGGCGAGTTCGAGCTAATAATTAGGTACAGCTAAATGGTAGGCATGCTTAGTAATTACTGAAGTCTATTTGCAGTTTTCTAACGACTTGCCTTTCTCTTTACATGACCAACAAAAGAATAGAAAGTAGGCTCAGTTGATACTTATGCTATGAAAGCTAAGTATTAATTGTATGAAATTTTATTACTACCTAGTATCCATCCACTTGTTGCATAATATTTCAGCGTAATGAAACATTGCGTGAAGTTTTAGCAAAAGTATTACTTTCATTTCACTTAAGGCGTTTCGCTTTCGAAATTCAATTACATTCTTTGTGCTCTCCAAAGTATTCTTACTGCAATTATTGTTTTTTAAACTTACGCGATGAGAATACATTATTATAAATATTCACGGGTATTTATCGCGTTTATTTACCTATTTTACCCGACGTTTCAACAGGTTTACACTCTGCGGGGGCAGCATTTTTTGCAACTACCCTCACTTGTTCTTCAGAAAAAGGTAGTTGCAAATAATGCTGCCCCCGCTTCGCAGAGGCGGTAGCTCCAGCACTCCAATCATCCCGTGACCACGACAGAGTGTAAACCTGTTGAAACGTCGGGAAAAATAGTTAAATAAACGCGATAAATACCCGTGAATAGTTATAATAATGCAATTATTGTGTATATTTTCGAGTAATCAACTAACCATCACCTTTCTTTGTTACAGTGTCAACATTTCTTTCCAAAACATTATGATTTACAAATGGATATTATGATTCGGGTGAAGTGCTGTCAAGAAACTAAAAACCCAAAGTGACGAAGTGCCCTGAAGGTGTTTGTAGTGCTACGTTCCTTAGTTCCTTACTTAGTTATCAAAATGTCTGACAAGACCTGTTCGTCGGTCGGCCCGAGAAGCTTCGAGACGATTTCTGAGGAAGACCTAGCGTCTCCTTGGGAGAAACTGCTGGGAGATGTCCAGTCTGCTATACCAACCATAGTGAAAACCAACGCGTCATCGACAACCATATCCAAGAGCCATGATGAGGTGTCGCCTAATGCTTGTGACTTGGAAGATGGAAAGTTGACGCGGTCCAAGAGTCTGAATCAGCGGAGAAATAGCAGCGGACTCCTTGCTTCGATTCCAAGGCAGCTGAGGAACTCCTTGCGAGGTGTTCGCAGTGAGCCGTCCAGCGTCAAGGATGTTCCGACGACCAGAAATGATAGCTCCTTCAACCTTTTCCTAAAGTAAGTGCCAGTACAAACTTTTAACTAACTATAAACTCTAAAGTCTTTCTCTGAGATTATTTCAGGGAACCAAGGATCTTAAAGATATATCAAGGCTTTTAAGTAATCTACAATTTCAGCACAGTATTTTCCGAGGTTGAATTTCAGCACCAACCTTGCCAATGCATTTCACGAAGGACTTTAGTGAGACAATCCGATCATAAAATGTAGGGGCCGCAATGAACGAAGACCCTGATAAACTTCCGTTTATTCGAAGGGCAATGAAATTGTAGATAGCTATTCTATTTAAAGATCAGGGTGTTATATTGCTAGTTAATTACGGTATGTACGGTCACCAGAAAAAGTTAAAAATGAAGATTTTGTAAACAGCTGTGGGCAATTTTCTAAATAATAATTATGTTAGTAGAGGTATTCTATCTAAAAAGGATGAATTTTGATATGTTTGAGTTACTATACCGAGGTAGAAGTACTATAGGTTCTGTTGTTTGCTGACTGTACTGCCGCCATTTTACAATTTATTGGTTCATGCATGCCATAGCGCTTCGCTATGGAATTCTCTATGCGAGATGAGAACTATAATGTATTCTGTAAAGGTCAAGTGCGAGCGGTGCCTGCATGGCTTCGTCTGCTCTTTATTACTTTTCCAATGGAATTGCCTTAATCACAACCTTCATGTTTCAGAGGGTTTCTGTGATTAGAGTTTTGTTCTTGAGAATGATCTTGACTTTTTTTGTTTTTTTTTATTTATAAGAATTTAACACGGGTACATCAATTTTGTTTTATGAGTAGCTGAAGGGTAAAGTTTTTTAGGATTATTTTTGGGTATTCTATTGCTTAAAGTCAAACGGGTATGACCTCTATCTATTCAATGCCTGATAGCAGCTGTCTGGACCCGAATTGGTAGACAAAACTGAATGAATTAGCAAGTTGAAGTGGCGTTGGGTCGGTCATATCTCGCGAAGAACCGAGAACCGCTGGGGTAAACGTATTCTTAAGTGGAGTCCGCGACTTGGCAAACGTCGTGTAGGACGCCCTCTGGCCAGGTCGGATGATGACCTGCAAAAGACTGCGGGTAGATGCTGGATCCCGCAAGCTAAAGACACGGCACTTTGTCGCTCATTAGGGACGGCCTATGTCCAGCAGTGGACTAAATGATAATGATGATGAATTGGTAGAGTCGACTTACGTCATCAGCAAAAACTAATGACAATGCGAAAATGGTTCTTCCGCTTATTAAACATAATGTCCGTGCTTAATACTCTTCGTATGCAAAAGTCTGCAAAGGAAACGGATGTCCTCAGACATTGGCGTCGATTTCACAAGAAATTTGTTAAAGAAAGACATGCTATTGTCTGCGAGACACCATTTTAAACAGATGCATAAACACTTCGGGCTAGGACTTTGAATTACTAATTTGTGATCTGATGGTTAATCAATATAAGCTTGTTTATCATTTCTGAGAGATTAAATATTTTGCAATTTATCCATAACGTTGTCCGAAACTGTTTGAGGTGCGTCAGCCCTTCTTTTATCAGTGAAGATAAGAAACCTCGGTTAGTCCGAGATATATCGGGTCATGGACAGGCTATCGGCATAGTTTATAAACAGATGCATCGTTTTGACATTGGAGAATGTAGCAACATTGCATGAGATAAGTTCATTCTCAAGTGCAACAAAACAAGAGCGTAGATAAAAATATAATAAACTAACTGCGCCGCGCGGTTTTACCGTGATTTTTGTACAAAAAATTTAATCCCTCGGGAACACTGCACTTTTCATTTTTCCGGGATCAATGTAGTTTTATGTAAATCCAGGATATAAGCTATCCTGGTACCAAATCGTCCATATCCGTTCAGCTGTTTGAGCGTGAATCTTTCGCCTATATGGTATTAGTGAGATAATTTGATGTGTTTTAACAAAACTGACTAAAAATCTTTTACCATTTCACAAATAGTAATACTACATCCCTCGGAATGATTTTCTATACAAAAATTAAAGAATAGTTAGAAATTCGGATGTCAATTGGCCAATATATCGACTATCAATCATAAAACAACATACCTACAAACGAATTGCACCCTCCTTTTTTCATGTTGGTCAAAAAGTGGGGTCATTTCTCTACATCTGAACTAGTAATTCTCCGAAGCGTGTCCAAAAGTGATTTATTCGCTAATATTGTCCCCGGATTCCAAACACGACCATACCAAGAACATAGCGAGGCCATTCACTTCACAGACTGGACGTGATGTCCAGAACGACAAATCACAATGCCTATGAAGTGTGCAAGCGATGCCATGCTAAGAAAATTAAAGTGCAAATGAACGTCACTTGTCTAAACATTAGCCATCTCCTACACAAACACCTAGCAACTGGAAATGGTTAAGAACCATGGTTGACAAGTCATCTTATCAACTTGGAGGTTTGGCAGGAGTTGTAATAAATGAATGTGTATGAGACCATTTTGTATCATTCTTTAAGCAAAAGAAGCGAAAGAATCGGAAATTATAAAGAAACGAAGAAAAAACCAGATAAAAAAATCGTCTTGGTTTTTCAGATAGCTAACATATAATTTAAATTATTTCTGGTTTTTATCGTGAAATTTATGTTGTGTAACCGCACATCTCGTTTGATCAAGGTTCGCCAAAAGACATTGTATAAACAGGGTATCAAATCCTAGAATGATCTTTCTCTTATACTTAATTTTTAATGAGCAATGTTTACTAGACTGATTTGATTCTTATGATTGATTCTACCGATCGGTGCCGTAAAAAACACAGGGTGCAATTTTTTGGATTTTTGTGGGTTTTATTACCGGATAAGGAAAGTAATTTTCCAAAATTAAGTCACATACTTATTTTAAAAATAAAGGACTGTTTCTTAAAAAACTTCCCTCCATGTCTAATGGATTCGGGACACTATGCACTACATTAAAAAACACAGCCAAATTTAGAACGCCTTTTTTTATTTGTAAAATTGCATAGAAGTGCAGTGATTTGATGCACAAAGTACCAGGCGATCATGATAGCGTAGGAGATGGATCTCTAGACTCCATTCACCAAGTCAAGAGAAAGTATGATAATAATGTTCCACGCCAGTTGATTTACAGTCTGTTGTTCCTTCCAATAGATAAGACGCGTGTTTCAGCAGTGCTAATGAGATTTTAAGTACCAGCATTATTATAATTTTGTAAAAATAATTAGCAATTTAAGAAAGCCAAGAGCTTCTTACTCTTAAGATCCTTTGTGTGAATGCTCAGGCAAAACATTTACAAAGAAACGTTAGGTTATTCATTCTAGGTCTCGCATGCCTTATCACCGTCAACCTAGATAGTAGGTTACCTATAGTTTCATTATCTGAAGCATAACCTCGATTCTTGTTTACTGTTTGAAATCGAGCTTTATCGCACGTAATCTGCTGCTGAAAGTTTCAATAACAATCAGTGTTGTAAAACTTGTAAATGCTAGTTTCGCGGAAGTTTACTTTATGACTCTCTGATAAGTTCCAAGTTACAACGCTCTGGTTTATTTATATCTTCTACTTCTTCCGGTGCTATGAACTGCACTCTTTTATATTAGTTTTTTACTGGGAAGATTTGAGGAATTACAGGGTCGTTATTTCTTCACTCTGACAGATTAATTTTTAGGATAGGTAACTTCCTTACGCAGTAAAACATTAACATAGAATTAGGGAATTCCCTACGGTATCACGTAGGTAGACGAAGCCATGGGTGTTTTTATTTTATAGCCATGTGGTTAGGTTTTCATTTTATAACCATGTAACCAAAAAACTAGGTTACATGGTTATAAAATGAAAACGATGTCATCTGCAGAAGTTTAAAAAAGAAGTTGCTACAGCTTGTTTAATATATTTTCAGTAAAACATTGAAGTAGGTATTGATGGTCCTATATTTCAGCTTTTTTCTGCCTTAGTTGCTAAGCAGTGGCCAGACAAAATAATAATCACCTGAATAAATAAAACCATATATGACGACTTTGTGACAATGAAAATTACTAAAAACTTAATTCATGGTCATTTCAAACCAAATTAATTTCAGAAATGTACTACATTAAACTTGGTACACAAATTGTAAATTCTAGTTCTGATTTTTTCTATTATTTGATTGTAATTTTCTTTGTTATTAAACTATGTATTTTATGCAAAGTATCTATATCCACTCTTTTGTTAAACAAAGCAATCAATTGCATACAACTTTTATGAACTTTTCTAACAATTCATTATAATAGGTGCATATGTTCAAACTATTTGCATTACCTACCTATGCAATTATAATTAATTAAATACAAATAAGTCATTGAGGTACAAGAATTAAATACAAATAGGTCATTGAGGTGAGGATTAAGTATGGATAGGTCATTTGCCGCTACCGTACGCAAATGACAAACTCTAGAAAGAATAATGTCATTTGTCACAAAGGGGCATGAAAATAAACTGAAAAAAAACCTATAGGTGTGCAAAGAATAGTCAAAACAAAACTTTTTAGCAAAATCCACCTTTTCCAACACTGGTCAAAGATCTCTACGTCACATAAAGTTGGCGTCTAGCACAGTCATATAAATAAATGAATGATATCAGGAAAATCTATAGGACGATAAAAACAGTTTATGAATTAAATATCATAGAAAATTTCACAAATAAATGATAATTATTATAAAAATTAAAGAGCTTTTGTTGGTGTAATGATGCAATTTCCTCTCTCATATATCTCTCGCTCAAATATCTTTCACTTCTTTATACGACATGACAGCGACTTTCTCTTTGATTGACTCATATACCTTCCTCCTTTTCCTCGTCTTCCTTCTTCTTTTCCTTATTCATAGTAACATCATAATGTTACTGTGAAGTTGTCAAGCTGTATAGATGTCTAATCATTCTCCCTCTTCTTTTTTCAATGGTGATAAGATATTAAATGATAATTTCAAGTCAAGATTACATTTACGTTCTTTTACACTCAGGGTGACGATAATGATGAAGTCATGTCGACAAAAATAAATTAGCTAGAGGTAACCTAAAACAAAGTAACTTTTTGCACTAAAACGTAAAGTAACGTACCTACTACGTAGCATGAGTCACAGTAGCACGTGAATCATGGAACGAATAGTACACAGAAGTTGATTGTGATTTATAATTTTAATTCTTCGTAGATGATGCCGACTTATTAAAGGTAATAACTCCCAAGATATTTGCTATGGCAAATACATTACCTTAGGCACGTTTTATACAGGTTGAGTTTTTGAGCTGGAAGTGGATGGCCCAATCAGAAACTATGAGTCAGAGAAAAGTCGTGAAAGGAGCCATCATGGGCTCAATTTATAAGAAAACATAAAATGCATACCTATTTAGATTTTGTAATGTTTTAATCTGCGGTTTAGGCACGTTTTATACGGGGTGAGTTTTTGAGATGCGAGTGGATGGCCAATTCCGAAAGTATCAGTTAGAGAAAAGTCGTGAAAGGAGTCATGGGCTCAATTAACAAGAAAAAAAAAATGCAAGTTTAGATTTTTTAGAATCCCTTAAAAGTTAATATTTTACTTTTGCGGTAAATCGAGCCGACAGATTTTAAAATATGAAACCTAGTATTTTTGCACCAACGGATATGGTTTCTGATAATGATAAGCGATAAGGAACAATGTTTACAAATATATGTATTACTAGTTTATGCCCGCGGCTTCGCATGCATTTTTTCTATGGAAACGTTTATTCCATGGGAACTGATTTATGGGATAAAAAGTAAAAAGTAAGCCTTAGTTTGATTCCAGGATTAGAATAACCTGTATACAAAATTTCAGTCCGATCCGTTCAATGGTTTTGGCGTGAAAAGGTAACAAACATCCATCCATACATCCATCCAAACTTTCGCATTTATAATATTAGTGTGATGTGATGTGATTAGGAAATGGTTCATCAATGGTCAATCTTAAATGAAACTGAACTTGCTAAGCACAACAATCCGTTTCTTTTGAAGTAAGTACAGTATTGTCCAGGTAGCCAGTAGGTAAGCTTAGATCACGATACGACTAAACCGACTGGACTAGTTACAGAAGCAAACACATATACAGTACATGCAACTTCAGTATGTAATTCGGCTCGGCTGCCTATTTAGCCTCTCGAAAGAAGTTAATAATCGTATTTATTGTAAAGTCATTTATAACGGGATATTTACCATGATTTGAGTTTTGAGCTTTCCAATATTTCGGTGCAGTTACATGCGCATCATCACCACGAAATAATTGGCACTGCGAGTAATAATATCCCGTTATAAATGACTTTAGTGTTAATAACCATGATGGATTTAAAAGTTTTATCGTATTGATTCTATTATGAAAACATTTTAGGACTGCATATTAAAAACCAAATCACACTTATTTTATCACCTTGAATAAAACATAGGCTACTTTGTATCCCATAAATTAGTTTCCATAGGATAGAAATAACTTTTGAAAGAATTCGTTTTAACCTAACCTAGGTGTGTGCGTAATCGCATACATCTAGGTAAGTTATGCGCATTAGGCAATCCTAATCATTGAGTTTTAGTAGGTATATGAACATTGACGAGTCTACGAACGAAAGAAATTGATGAATGACGTCGGATCGTACAAAACGTAGGACGGCCGATCCGTTCTTTCTATGACCTTACTATGAACAAGATTCTGACATTATTCCTCCTTATTCCTTAGAGGTCCGAAACGAAAGGTGTCAGTTAGCGATGCGCCCGAAGCAAATCAAATCAATCGTTTATTTGCAAAAATACAAAATTGAGATACATATAATATGTCAAATCTTATAACTATTTTAGTAATTGGATTCAGCCTGCACGCAGGCGTGCAAATATTATATGAGTCGTACGTATTATTATAATTATATTAAATTATGTTAGTCATATAAGTTACAGTTCAAATTTCCAAATATTCGTTCAACGTATTTTTTTTTTCAAGTCTCTTTAACTTTTTCCTAAATATATTTCCATTTAGTTCTTGAAACTTGGGGTAAGGTTGTTAGTTTCGTACGATCGACGCCATCCGTCATCTTCGTTCGTTTTTCATCGTATATACCTCCAGAACTAATAAATGCATCACGTCTAAATTTTCACAGCTCGAAGTTCACATGTGTTCAATGATTTCAATAATACATAAACACAAAGGCATAATGTTTACCATGAAATCATCGGTTCCAATGGTCAAACTATTAACGACAAATTCCAAGATATTTACTGATATTAAACAAACAGAGCCAGATATCATAAACTTTTATTCCTTTGCAAGAAAACATATTTTACGATACTTTAAACAGTCAGACATCCACCAGTATGATACGAGATCAAAAAATAGGTTTGTCCAACCTCTTACACGGTTGGCGAAGGTTAATAAATCGTTTTTTGTGAATTGTGTTAAATTTTATAATACTTTACCTGAGAATGTAACTAAACTGAACGAAAGAATGTTCAAAAACATCATTAAAAAGACACTACAAGAAAAAGCATACTACTCTGTAAAATACTTCCTTTCAGATAAAGATGCCTGGAAAAATATCAATTAATTTAAGGAGTGTTTGTAACATATTTATTATTGTTATATGACTATTCTAAGTGCAATATATTATGTATGCCTATAGAATTGAATAAACTGAAATAAATAGAAATTTGTATGGTTAGAACTAGGTTGACACAAATTGTACTAAAAGTAATTAACATCTGTATAACATCACAAAGTGTACAATAACACTGACAAAATAACTATCGTACAACATAATATGTATTCTGTACCTAACAATTGAGTCATGGCCAAAGCCCCACATTGACTTCCATACATAGGTCTCTATATGGCTAGACAAATTAAATGTGATCATAGAACCAAACTAAAGTTTTTTGTTGCTCTTGGCCTCACCTGGTTTTCCCAAGAGAACAAAATAACTTCATTACGGCTTACGCAGGATTTTCATAAAGCATTTTTAAAAAGCATCTAGGTACACTTCTATAGGTACAGAAAAAATATCACCCAAGAAAAAATATGAGTTCATGTAGGCAAGTTGTAGAAAAGTAGAGTCTATTTTACTGAATAAACTGTCGCAGTTTGACGAAAATTTATGTAAACGGTAAAGTAAAGAATGGTACAGTTTTTTCATTGCATGAATACTTTATTCCACTAAAAGCATAACAAAATAAAAACCTTACATCTAAATCAACGACTTCCGTGGCGCAGCGGGCGAAGGTCCGCCTGCGACGCAGGAGGTTGCGGGTATGATTCCCGCCTCGGAACAAATTTGTGTACGATCTACATAAATTTGTTCCGTTGGTCGGGTGTTTTCTATGTATAATAAAAAAAATTATTAATAGATGACATCTATTAATAAGGTGGCCTCTTCATTGTGAATGCAAGCAGGTTAACTACGAACCTTGTTTATGTTTAAAGAACACCAATATTTCATTCCTTAACAAGGGATGAAATCATCATCAGGATGATGGTAATTTTACTCATCCCTACTTTTGAATGGCCCTAGTCATAATGGTGAGTGGTAGAGTCATTAAATTTTATGTAGAATCACAATTGATTGTTTTAATAAATTCTTAATCCCTATTTCTAAATAATGTGTCCATGTTTCTAGTCGAGGGAACATGTTTGATAAATCCAATTACCAGGCGCCAGAGGTCTATCAATTGTTCTGAATCTGACCAGAACCAGGATCTGACCTCCGGTCATCAGTACATCGATAGAATTACACCATCAATCTGACGTCTGAACCATAATAATGAGTTGGATTTACGCCAAATTGAGAGCGATTTGATAGAATTATGATGAATTCGCAAGTAATGCTGGCTGATGATAAAATTTCTAGGAAAAAGATAAAATTACATACAGAAGAAACCAGCAAAACCTATCCAAATTTCCGTTACATTTGCAATTTGGTGGTTAGTAACCCAACCCAGCAGGTAAAAATAGTTATATTTTTTGCTAACGTTTTTGCTTCGATCGTGGTCCTAATAAATCGTGCTATGACAACCAGTTTCTTCAATACATTGGACTGTGGAACGTCTTATTGTATAATTTTCGTTTACTTTTTTGGACAAAGTTTTGAGGAAAATAAATTACGTTTGACTTTTAACTTTAATGTGCTTCGATAACGTATTGTTTCGCTCATCAATTTACAAATAGGTATTTCAAATTCATTAACTAGAATTTATCTTCGATTTTAGAATACACAGTATTAGTAGACTTTAGGATACACAATATCCTTAAATCTTAGATATTTTTTGTAAGCAAAGACGAAATAAAGGAAGAGAAATGAATGAATGAAATCAAAACTTAATAGAAACTGATAAAAGTAACAGAAAACAACAAGATAACCACTTAAAACAAAAGCAAAATCTTCAACAACCCATAGTTGCGCACGCACATGGAAAAAGGTGCCAATTCGAGATTGTGAACGTTTCAGTATGATGCCATCTACCATCAAGTAGCAAGACTACGCTGAAACTATAGCTGATTTCGCTCTGAATTATCTAACATACCATCCTCTATCAGCTGGTAGGTAGGTATAGTTATTTCCGGCAGCAGTCACATATACCGAGTTGGCAACAGCGCTCTACTCCGCTAAGGACGAATATTTCTAATGTCACTTCTTCGTCAGCGGTTAAATTTGACCGTCGAATTGAACAGTTAGATTTCGTTATTTGGCACCGTCACAAAACTGTTATTTAAGCATAGATGTGGGTTTTGATTAATTTATTCATATTCTTAATTCTGGATATCGCTCGCAGAGTCATAGGTATTACCTAAGCGAGATCCATACGTACCTATCTAAGGTACACATTCACATCGTATATAAATATCTGGTTCTATCGTCCAATTAAAAATAAAGCAAACAGTTTCAGGTAAAAAATACAGCTAAAAAAAGCACCTTATTATTTAAATCTAAACTTATAAAAACATCAAAAAAATCAACAAGATCTTAACTGGTTTTGTACGCAAAAAATTAATACTAAAAAGTATTGCAAAAACTCATGTATGACCACAGAAATATATTTCTGTGTGCATGCCCTAATGCCAGCTGTAAGGTAAGTAGGTAGGTACTTAGTATAAACATTTACACGTAGTGTAGGAAGGTACCTGTGTTTACATACCAGAGTTGTAGTAGGAAGCCAGAGACGGCAGCTGTTTCTTTTCAACCAACGCGATGAGTTGGAAGGTGACCTGCTGGTAAATGAACTTTACGTTTCGTACGTTGAACGGACGAGCCCGTGAGCTCCTTAGGTCACAAAGTTGGATAAAGCTTAGCTTTTCTTCATACCAACAAAACTTCTTTGGTTTTTTTTTTAATTAATTTATCCTCATGAACGACTTCTTTTTAACACCCGACGCAAAAAGAGAGAGGTGTAATAAGTTTAACGTGTCTGTCTGTGTATCTGTCTGTGGTATCGTAGCTCCCAAACGGATGAACCGGAGTTCTTAGCCATGTTTCATGAAAATCTGCCGGGGGTTTTTGAAATTTAAAATTTTGTTCTTGTTAAGATATTTAGCTTTTCTAATAGAAGAAAATTGTGGTTCAATTTGAAAAAAAACACAATTGTACTTTGAAAAAAGCATGAAATTATTAATTGCCATACTACTCGTACCGTACCTACACATAATGCACGTGGGGGTTACATATAGGGTTGCCACCCGTACTATACTTGTTCTTTCACTTCCGGTCCATCCAAAGGTTGCATGGAAGAGATCGCTCATAGCGATAAGGCCGCCCATTGTGCAACGTTATTTGTATTTGTCTTTTCCTGTCCTGTGTTTCTATTTGGTGTGCAATAAAGAGTAATGTATTGTATTGCATTGTATATAATAAAGTATTGTACTTTATTTCGAGCTTTATTCGGCTCGATCCGCTCGCCGCTATATCTTTTAGGTTTGGTTTCTTTCTTGCCATTTAGGATAACTATCAATTTTAAAATAAAAAATTGTACTCTATTAGATTTTACATGGCGTACTTTTTTTAACCTCTTACCAGGAAAATTATACTCTATTTGCTCAAAAAAAAGGTGGCAACCCTAGTTACATACTATTGTACCGACAGAAGGAGTTCAAAGAGAAGAAACTTGCCACTTGCCGTAAACCTTGCACAAAATCAGAATGTTTTGTAGACAGTGTCAACAAAGTCATTTTCAGACATTTTCTAATTTGATACAAAAATAGATTCCGATGGATATATGAATTGGCTCCATTCTACTCGTAGGTAGGTACATACAACACGCGAATTAATCAATGTCACAAACAATCAACACAAGTGGACACCCAAAAATACAGCGACTGAGTGCTACAGGTTCCTATAACAAGAGATTTTAACAGAATCACATGTGTTTTGTTTTCTATTCAAGCTGAAGCAAACGATGCTAGATGATGCTGTGTGAATTATCCAGCAAATATAAGTGCAGAAACCTTTTTCTCTCGCAACATACTTTGCTCAGTATGTAAATGCCTTGACTGTTTGTGCAGAAATTACTCGAATGTATTTGGTTCAGGCATCTCGTCTAATTTGACATACCAACGTCTCTGTGATCTTTATCTTCCAATATTTTAGCATCACGTATCAGACTTTTCATTTAAAAGTGAGTTTCGTCCAATGAGCAATTCCCTAGTCCTATTCAATGCGTTGAACAGTGAATACTGTGCTAATGATTCATCGGATGTTACATCATTGAACGTGTACAGCTTCTGGTCACGTTTTACTGCACTTGAATAAACTTTTTCTAGTAAACTCTTATTGAAAGTTCTTCGTAAGTGCACGTTTCATAGCCATGTTGGCAGATAGATATGTCATTATTTGTTTTAAAATGATGACGTAGGCAAATAGTAGTTGGGTAGGTAAGTACTGTGTGCAAAAAATGCTCGTGTCGTCAATTTTCGATTTAAAGTTTAGTGTAAGTACAACAGAAGCCAAATATGTACTAAATTAGATAGAATTTCTAAGGCAATACCGTCCGTACCTAAAAATATTGACAAATCTTGTGACGAAGTTTGAATATTTTATAGTGCCCTCAAGATGTAACACAATGTTGGTTTGACTGCAAACTTCTTGCCGAAAAACTAAATGAAACAATTGGATAAATGCACAAAAACATTTTGAACCTCCTTCGTCACACTTTTGTGCGTTGGTGAAATCTTTGTTTTGCATTCGAAAGGTGATCTACCAACTGAGGTAGTCTGAATAAATATCATTAGGAAGCCTAATGCGAGCCAAATGTGACGTAAATCGCATAAACGACGAAGGAAAGTTTCCTGCATTTCGAAATTTTACAATCAAGCATCCGCACTAATGCTAAACAAACTTCTATTACTGCTTTCCAACAGTAGGTACGCACTACGCACATTAACATCTCAATTTGTTTATTAAATCTAAGTGCTTTTATTTTATCGCCCTGAAAGCCCAGTCAAAATATTTATTCTGGCCTCCATGTCTTCATCGGACAAGTACCTACTATAAAGCGATAATGTATGCATCATGTGGAGTAGAGTTTTTATTCAAAAAATAGATTAGACAAACGTCGCGACGATTCGGCGCCACAAGCGTCTTTGGCACGGGACAGCGCAGCTTGCGAGCATCTTCGCATCTGTTTTATTAAATCGCCTCAGTCTTGGACCAAATCCCCTCACTTGCTGTAGGGAAAAGTGATAAACACGGGCTTCAAAACGTCGCCATTTCTATTACAAAATGAGTTTTGGAACAATGAGTAGATTTGTGGTCCTGCTGTTCGATATCAAAGAAGTGTTCAGTGAATCACTAATCAATGTGCTTCTAGACGATTTAAAGACAATTTTGTAAATTCCTACTATTCTTGTACAGTATTCCATTGTGATAAAGTGATAAAACATATTTATATTCGATAAAGTGCTACATTTAACGTCATTTACGAGACTTGACGAGAGAGTGTTTGTAGACGAATTAGTTTTAAACAGTTTACGTGCAAAAGAATGTCGGGTCTAAAAAAATGTATCAGCCAAGTTTCTATGTTGATGACTGGGAAGCCCATAAACTCTTCGGAATCTGCCTGGGCTGAAGAGCTACAGAAGTAAGTTTATTTGACCCCCAGAAAGATAACAAAGGAAGACAGAAACGTCTAAAGAAACGTTCAAAATTTCGTATGGTATAACAACGTTTTTTCAAGGATGTCTGAAACAAAAGATATCTGCGCAGAGTCCAGCGCAAGAAAGTTTGCATTCGCAGATAAATACGCTCTGCAAATATTTGGCAGCAGCTGATAGGTAGGTATGTTAATTACCTTTTTGTACGTAAAGGCAGCTACCACGTAGTTCTCAGAAATGAACTTTTTTAGCTCGAAAATGTTGTTTTCCGCTGCCATGACTACATTTCTTGTAGCTTACATATTTGCAAGAACACCTAGGTATACGAATGACAGCTAAGCAAAGCAATATTACATACAGTTACTTGCTAGAACAATGAGATCGTAACGGCGGTCACCAGAAACCAAATGACGTACATACGGGTAGCTGACCATTTTATTAACCGACTTCTAAAAAGGGAGGAGGTTCTCTATTTGGCTGGATGTATGCTCGTCGATTTTTCCGGAGGATTGATTTTGAAAAAAAAACACTATTGTATATGTAGAGAATAGTCCCGAGGTGGTCTTTTAAAGAAATTATTTCCGATTAATATTTGTCCCGCAAATCATAGAAATAGTCTGAAATAAAGAGATTAGAAGTCGGTAAAATCAAAATATAGAGATAACAATATAGATACTCGTATAATCCGAGAAAATAGTGAGAATCTAACCCCCGAATATTCAAACGGATTTTATATTTGAGCATGTCTCAAGCAGCGATTTTTTGACAGTTTCTACGAAAATCTGTCAAAAATTGGTCACTTGAGACGTGCTCAAATCTGAGTTGCATTTGAGTATTCGTTGGTAAGTCACTCAGAACAAACCACTTACGAATTACAGACAGATCTTTACAACTAAGCCGCCGATGTTAACCTTGCGTTTCCCACAGACAAAATACTTGGTGGAAAACTGTCGGTGGACTTTTAACCTTCCAATCTATTCCAGGACCCAGAACTGTCACTTCCAATAAGCTTGTTTCTTTCAGCTCAGCGACATCGTTGACATGACGTCACCAGATTCAAGGGGGCGTATTACGTATTTATAATAAGTGACAGCTGAATCTCTATATTAGACCTAAACCCGTGATCTGGTTCAATTTTTTATGACTTATTAAGCCAAGTGCTTGCCATGCTCCACAGAAATAGTAAAATCAACATAATTTTTATCAAACCCTCTTTGGCCATGTCTGTCGCATTCCCGTAGGACCTGTGGGCTAAGATCACCAGCGAAAACCCAATAGCGTAAGGCGTAACCGAGTAAATTATTTGATGACGATCTGATAACCTTTGCTAGAGCCTGGATACGCATACTCACTGACTCAGGATCTCAGGCAGGGATTAGGGGGAGGACCTTGCTCAACAGAGAGACGTAAAAGCTAATTGTAACATCAAATTTTCTAAAACAACATTGGTTACATGAGCTGAAAGTAAATATAAATATATACTTTTACTTTTATAACAGAAATCTGTTTCATGGGAGGGACCTTTATCTAAGTGCCTATTGACTGTTTAATATACAAGATTTCTGCACCATAGACTTTAATGGCTTGCACCACGCGCTTTTCATGTCTTGTGGTTTATGTCGGAACGGCCTGGATGTGTCTAGTTTAGCACGATGTGAAGGTTCCTAGATATTCCTTTGATCAAATCGATTTATAAGCGATATAAATCCTCACCTCACCTCAACAGCCTATCCATGCTATAGCCTATCCTATATATTGGTCCTGTCGGACGCAGGCATCCCTCTGATAAGCGCCTCATTGACTTTTATCGCATGGGGGGTAGTGCCCATAATCCCAACGCTCGGCATGCGGGTTGTGGATCGCAGTTCGGTGGTAGAATTGTTCTGCAGGGAGCGCTGCAGCCCGCTCCCAGTTGATATCCCTTAGTCGCCTCTCACAACAACCGCGGGAACTGGGGTGGTTTAAATTCTAAGCCCGGACCACACAGCTCCGGCACGCTATAAATCGATATGATCAAAAAAAGTCGCGGTAAAATAATAATTTTCGACATTGACGAACATTTTGTACAATATCTGTTGAGTCTTTAGTAAAAATAGGCTAAAACAGAACCTCGGTAGTATGTTGCACTGCTCGTTATGCACGCATTAGGTTTGCGAAAATCGGAAATGTAGGTTCACAAAATTGACGTTTATTAAAGTTGATTTCACTATGGATAATTGATTTGAAAACGTTTCAAAACACAAAATTGCTAGCATTATAATGGCTTATTTTAAATTTTCAGTCGCTCCTAAGCGTACGTTGGCTTATTTTAAATTTTTAGTCTTTAGTCGCGTCCATTTTGGTCAAGGCCTGGTGAACCTAGGAATCTTTCAAAACTAAGAACCCATGCGCTAATTCAGCCAAAATGTGTACGGACCATAGTACATACAAAGACCACAGAAGGTAAAAGCTAACCAGTCATTGCCTAACAAGAGTTTTCCCACACGAACTTGTGAAGGTGATACGTACGAACATCCATGCGTACATCCATTAGGTGGAGCCTTGAATGGACAAAGACCTTTGCAGGATAAGTCAACGCTTTCCAATTGTTTGTACCTGAATGACAATAGGGCTCTTGCCAAGTTTTGGTCGATGATTAACTGTAGGTTATATGTGCAATATTTGCGCATATTACGAGGAAATCGTGTAGGTAAGATACATAGGTATGGAAAAACTCGATGTGGAAGGATATAATAACAAAATTTTAACAGGAAATATATTTTCTAAGAAAAATGTTGATTTTCCTCAATTGTTAGCCAGCTATTAAATAAATAGAAACAATACTCAACTTGCATAACACCATCATAATAACTCAAAGTCCTTTATGTTAATGTCTATTTGCTTAAGGGTCCGGCGACGGATGAATTTCCTATACAAACGTAATACCAAAATGATTTGTAATTTGAGCATATTTTCGCCATGGTCTGCTATTATTTGTATTAAAATAGTATTTATCTAGGTTCCTGATACATTTTTTTTTTCAAAATCCTTTCTGAAATGAAATTAAACCGAGTCGCAATTTTACATTAAAGAATGAATGTATTCTTAGTTTTTGTGTAGATAAGTATTTTGAAAATAGATAGTGGCAGGAACCTAAATAAATACTATTCTAATACAAATAATAGCAAACCATGGTGAAAATATTCTCAAACAACAAATCATTTTGGTACTACGTTTGTATGGGAAATTCATCCGTCGCCGGACCCTTAAGACGTATGTATTTACTAGACAATCTATATATATAAAAGAAAGTCGTGTTAGTTACACCATTTATAACTCAAGAACGGCTGAACCGATTTGGCTGAAAATTGGTGGGGAGGCAGCTTAGAACCAGGAGACGGACATAGGCTATGTTTTATCCCGGAATTACCACGGGAACGGGAACTACGCAGGCGAAGCCGCGGGCAGCAGCTAGTAAGAAATAAATGCTGATGAATATGGAAATTTTGCACGATATTTAGATGCAAGAACTAAACAACGCAAAAACATTCGGGTTACCCTACCTGTGCTAGTAAAGGCAATATCAAAAGCTTTTATGTTGATAAATATAAGTGCCCACTATATTGTTGAACTGATAAAAAGGCTAGAGTGCTAAAATGTACGCAATAAATAATAAAATCAGTTAAAACCGTCATCCAGTTGAGTGGACTTAATGGAAAGCTTTTAAATAATATAGAGCTTGTACTTTAATTTCAGAACGCAAGAAAATGGCTATATATTTTTTTTCTATCGGAAAAATAATCCAATTAATTCTAATATATTGGTAATTTTCATTTAGTACTTCCTTGTAGGGCATACCAATAGATTATTTATAGAACCTTAATTGAGGTATTAAGTAAGCTACTTATTTACGTTACTGCCAATTAAAAGGAACAAAGGCAAATCCTACTTGAAAATGATAAACGATGTTTACGCAGACATCATATAGCTGGGGCTATATTTTGATTGTTTATTTTAATAATATTGACGTCATTATACGGATCAACGGGATTGATTGAGTGATGATAAAGTGTAGAGTTCAGCTGGAATTCATTGACCTGAATCGGTGAATTATATTCAAAATAATGGTAAAATTAAATCAAAATTTCACAAATGTAGTAGGTAAACGAATACCATTGAGACTTTTTTATACACTTATCTATATTATTATGTGAAGGTTTCAATAGGTCGTAATGCATTCAAAAGCAGGGCCACAGCAGGGAATTTAGTTATTCACTCTATGATTTTCCTAACTTAATAAATATAGAACCCATGACTATATGAGCTGAAGGAAACAAATCTGTCAACTCAATGCTCAATGTACAAAAGGTGAAAAAACTTTGCAAATTAAAATTCACAATGTAAGAAGAAAGTCAT